>JAWQJV010000004.1:4800000-6230876 GCA_034638275.1 Colletotrichum lini
TTTTCGGGCTGAAGATTATTAACATAAAATGCTCTCGTTTTCCAAGTGTAATCCAAGACCTGCAATACTGACTATTGTCCGATTGATGAGGCAAAGTGCAGACGCAATGGTGAGCATGTTTAGTTGTCACACGGCAATATTCAAGGGCATGTAGACAAAACTTTTGTTTCAATTGGTTTATTATGAAAGTGAGCACTGTAAACTATACTGGCGGAGTCCATTAGGACGGTTCGAAGGATCTGGTTCTCAGGTCAGCGCATTGTTCCCAAGCAAATTCGTGCTGATGAAGTGTGAAGGTGAAGTGTCAGACAGAATATACTGGCAAGTAACAGGCTCCCATGACGGGAACCCGAACAGACTAGGTTTCTTCATGGTCGATTCGGTTGGGAAAAGAAGACAATGTTTCTTGAGTGTCATCATTCGGAGGTGTGGGGAGAGCAGCGACAGAAATGGCCTACCTGACGATGAGAAAGCTGTAAGCTAGTCGTGGTGAGTAGTCGACCAAAATTTTCGTATAGCAGCAGCAGCACGGCTCTTCACCAAACACAGAGCAGGACGTCGCCTTTCCCGGGGAGCTTGAAGTGAAGCTGCTGAGCGTCGCAAAGGCGAACGACTGAGGAGGAAAGATGACGCTGCTGCCCCAGTGTCGATGAGAGCCAAGATGTGGTGATATCGAGAGGTGTTGAGAAAAGGATTAGGCGTGCAGAGGAACAGATTTTATAGATGAGGCTCACGACGGAAAAATCGGGGACACAGTTGGGAAGATTTTTTCCTGTCTCATTTTGCACGGCCCATTCTGCACGTGACCTTATCTCAAGGAAGGTCGAGTCCGGGAAAGTGAAAGTCACCACGTGACTGCAAGGTTAGTCGGACATGATCGCCGTGATGTCCGATCCCCGCCTCTCGAAAGCCGACTTGAATTTCATTGGCCGGCACCCTAAGATCCATGTCACCAGACGTGGACAAAGGGGAGGAGGGCCGTGGGCACGAAAGATAGAAAGACCAACACGTACACAGGTCGTTCGGTGAACACGTGGTGGCCATTGACAGACGCAAAACCTAGCGGGGGAATGGGCAGCTCGACGCGATTCCAGCACTGCCATTTCCGTGGCCCCATTTGTCATCTCACGGTCTCGCGTCATGTCAAAAGTCGGAGGAACGAAAGAGAAAATGCAGGTGCAGATGCAGCAAGGCGAGGCGACTCTGACTCTTCTGGCCACCTGCTTCGGTGATATCCTGCGACACTGCTTCACCCCTGGGCGGATATTGCTGAAGAAGCTTGGCTTGTTGCATAGAAGCGCCCCCGTGATGCTTAGGTGAATATCCCGCATCTCATGTGGAGCTTCCCGCCAGTTCGATCCGGCATATCCATGCATTAGAATCCGGTAATTACATGACATGTTCCACTAAAGCGGTAGGTGCCCCATACCCCAGTCGAAGCAGAGGGTGGTTTCCGGCGCTCCAGCCTGACATTCTGGCATGGTCGCCCGCCCACCTCACGCTCCTCTGTCCCTGCTCTCTCCCGTCTCGCGCTCTCGACCTCTCTCGACCCTATCCGAACGCCTAATAGTATACCGCCTTGTCGTACCTACCTTTACCTCTTCTCTTGCCCGTGTCTCTTGAACCGCTTCAGGATTTGGATTTGGCCGCAACTTGACGCCTCACCGTCCGCAACCTCCTCTGCAACACCACATCAAGCCGCCGGCCTCTCTCCTTCTCCCTCCCTCTCCCCTCCCCTCTCCAAATCCTCCCTCATACACCCCTAGGCCCGCCTCTCTTTCAATTCCAGGTACTTTGTCGCATCTAGGTTCCTGGATTCGTCTCACCCATTCTGTGGCCAAATCGCAGTCTGTAAAAGCAGCAACCCGCCTGCGGAGAGTCCAGCTAGTATCCAGAGCTCGCTCAGGTCCCCCCTTGGGTTCTTCGCTTGCGTCTTTGCCGGCCTGCTCAAGCCTGCAACCGCAACGACTCGCCCGCCCACTTCGCACCGTCCCTCCCCCAAAATCTCCCTCTCCCGCTTTTCCCAAATCAAGGCGGCGCGGAAAGGCTTGTGTTCGTTCGTCCGCCCACGCTCGACGTGTGCAATAAAAATTGGGCATTCGAACAACCCGCCCCGAATGTCATCGACCTACGTCGATTGAAGCACGTCGGCCACCTCACGAAGGATTCCCACTTTGTTCGCTCGCTTTCGCTATCGCGCGATCATCGACACATATACACACACAAATACACTCTCGGGCCTCGCGTCGTTCCCAACCTTTTTTTTCTTCCCCTTCTTCGAAATCGCTTCGACGCTCCAACGCATCTTTGCCTTCTACCCCATCCGCTCGCCACGTCCCTTTGCGGGTGCCAGCTTTCCTCCCGTCATCGGGCTCCTTTTTAGTCGCACCCACACAACAACAACCTGCCCACCCGGACATCTCCTTTCAGTTCCTTTTCTCTTCATTTATGGTCGCATCCCGACTTCCCCTACCCAAAATATCCACATTGTCGTCACGCCGATCATCGATGCCTTTGCGGTCCCTCTTCACCTGTTGACCCGGCTGTTTCGCAAGAACGACGACTGCTCCTGCCGCAATCGATAACGCTAGTCGAAACCGCCGCAACACCCACGCGCGCGATTGAGACCACTTCCCGCGTCTCGCAACCCACGACCCTCATCGCTCTCGCGTCGCGCCATCACCATCTCGCCCGACATTCAACCCGTCACGTCGCGGCCGATTGCCGATACGGTTGAAAGATCCATCACGTCTAGGGCGCAGGCGCATGAGATAGTGCGGAGGGCAGAAACGTCGATATCCACGCTGTGGATCATCGACACGCTGAAGACATGATGACGAGTATGGGACCGTCTTTTGCAGGCCATCCTGCAGGCATGCAACAACATCCAGGTGTTCCCGGCCATCCCATGGCTCAGGGAATGCCTCACAACCCGGGTCAGCAAGGCCCACAGGGCGGAGGAATGCCTCACCAGATGCATATGGCGGTGTCAGGGCCTGGTGGTCAGGTTAATCCAAACCAGTTGATGGGCGGCATGCCGCCGGGTGCCGGTGGTCCCAACGCTCACGCTCTGCAGCATCTCAATCCTGCCCAAAACCCAATGTTCCAGCAGAATCAGTTCGGTAACTGTACGTCGGCCCTTGCCGGTCTAGATGTTCTGTATCTCTCCACTAACGCGGACTTGCCTAGTCAACAACCCAGCCGCGATGGCGCATGCCACCCAGCTCGCGCAGCAGCGGTTATTTCAACAGCAGCAACAGGCACGGCAGGCGCTTATGGCGCAGCAGGCCTTTAACGCGAATATGGCCGGCGTCAATGGAATGCCCATGGGCATGCAGATGAACCCCATGAACGCGGCTCAGCTTGCGGCAATGCGACAGGGCATGCGACCGGTAAATATCACGTCTCTGTACATTCGCCCTAGTAGGCACGCTGACCCGGGCTGGTAGCAGGGACACAACCCTCAGGCACAGGCAATGCTCGCCCAACAGATTGCGCTCCAGCAGCACCAAGCCGTCCAGAACCAGCAGATGCAACAGGGCCAGCAGCAGGGCCAGCCGGTCCAGATGAACCCTCAGCACATGCAACTACAGCAGGCCCAAATGGCTGCTTCGATGCAGGCCCAGCAACAACAGCAGCAGCAGCAAGCACAGCAACAGCAGCAGGCCCAGCAGCAGGCCCAGCAGCAGCAGGCTCAACAGCAGCAACAGCAGCAGGCTCAGCAGCAGGCCCAGCATCAGCAGCAGCAGCAACAGGGTCAGCCTCAGGGTCAACCGCAACAGCCCCAGCCGCAACCTCAGCAGACGCCGCACCAAACACCGCAGCAGCAATCTGCTCAGCCCGTCAACCCTCAGTCTGCCGGCCAACCTACGCCATCTCAGACTCCTGGGCCTGCTCCGAATCAGCAGCCGCAGCCTCCTCAGGCCCAAGCCCAACCTCAAGGACCCCCTCAGATGGCTCCCCAACCCGGACCGCAACAGATGAATCCTGCACAGCAGGCCGCTGCCCAGGCTGCCGTCGCCAACAGCATGGCTATGGCGCAGCAAAGAAGAGAAGGGATGAAGGGGCACTGCCTGCTCAAACTCATGCAGTTCAGCGAGCACTTGAGCGGTTTCCCCGTAAGTCGAGTTTTGCGGCATCTGTTTACAATAGATCACTAACTGATCGACAGGGTTCCAAGGGCAAGGACGACCTGTCCTACTGGAACAGCTTCGTCAGCCAGTTCTTCTCTACAAAGGGCGTTTTCCGCCACTCGGTACATATCACGGATGTCGAAGACCAGGCGGACAAGCAATACGAGATCACATACCCCGCCCTCCCGCGATATTTCCACACCCACTTCGACAGTGGTGTGAAGAACATGCAGTTGATTATGGAGAAGGGAACCACAGACAGGCCGCTTCCCGGTGATGGCCATTGGATCGAGAACACCAAATCGAGCCTCGTCTACTGGTTCGAGAGCGGATCGCACGTAAGTCAACGCTGTTTCTGTCGCGTTATACAAAACAGCATCTAACTCTTGTCACAGCTCGTTGCAACGGGTACCGTCCGGGCGCACTTTGATGCGGAGCAGAAAATTGAGCTCTTTGAGTTCCTGACCAGCAACCACGAAGAATACATCTCGCGGAAGGCTGCCATCGAGGCGGCGAAGCCTGTGCACAACTGGGTCAAGGAGTGGCACAAGGTCAACTCCCAAGACAGTAAGGCTTCGCCGGAGATGAGCAAGAAGGGTAAAGCCCGTCCCATGAAGTCTCCGCAAAATCCTCCGCCAGAAGCGCTGGTGGATCTTCCGGAGTCGGCAGTGAAGAGGGGCATGGGGGTTACCGAAGCCGTCTTCCAATTCCTCGAGGTATGTGACAGTTCTTCCTTCTCTCCCATGCATGCATGTGGATCTCCGGTGCTAAGATGACATGCAGATTGCTGAAGTGATCGGCCAAATGAACCCTCTATTCGCCTTCTATCACACCCACCCCAACCTCGGCCCCTACGCTGCCCTGGAGCAGTACGTCGGCCAGATCAACGCGGCGCCGCCAAACATGAATGGTCAGCCCATGCCTCAGGGCCCTAGGACACCCAGCTTCGGCCAGTTCCCGATGGGCGCGAGCCCAGCACAGCCGCATATGCAGCTTCCTGGCTCGCCTCATGTCCAGGGCAGCCCTGCTCAGGGTCACATGCAGGCACCCGGCATGCAGATGCAGCAGAGCCAGCAAGGTACCAGCTCCAGCGGGCCAAGTGCAAACACGTCCCCGGCCTCCAACAAGCGAAGACGCCCATCTGGTGTCAAGATGGAGGAGGATGGCTCCCAGGCGCCGACTCCCGGCGGTCCTCAAGTCAACGGGGTCCAGAACAAGGGCAAGCCGCCTACGCCGCGGATGGCAAAGAGGATGAAGGGCAACCCGGCATGAGCTGGTGGTCTCGTCTCTGGACGTCCAGGTTCTGCTCTAATTTGAGTCCAGCTACGCAGGCACAGCAATGCCTTTTTTATGTCATCATTATGCAGCATGGCGGCGTCTTAGTGCTTGGCTTTCTGGCTCTGGGGTCTTCAGGGTTGTTCATTCGCGGGTGTCCGGCAAGCATTTGGTCGTTCGGAGCTGGTCGGAAACCATCTTCGGTCTATCCCTCAAGGTGTTCTCGTTCGGCATCGGGATTTGCGCCCCTTTCGACCACGCCCACCCGGAGGGCAGGGGACAGGCAAGTACCTGTACGGGCACGGGGTTGCGACGTCACCACTTTGTCTGCCGTACAAGTGGTGATTGCGCGCGCCCCCGAAGAAGGCGCTTCTCGCTCTTTGCGAGAGGGCAAGCCAGGACGGCAAGTTGTCGTTCTTTTAAACGAGACGCAAGAGGCTAATCAAGACAACGAATGTTGTTCATGTTTCTACAACCCCACCCACCTGTACGATATCACGCCCAACTACGGTCTAGCTAGGGCTCACTGTTTCATGTTCTTATCCCGTCGACCTTGCCTTGCTGCTATTTTCACCTCTCGAGTCTATTCTCGATCACGTTTCCATAACTCTTGTTCTTATTGGCGAGGAATCCGTTGGGGGAAAGTTGGGTTTCTAAAAAAAAGAAGTTCTCTGTGGAATTCCTGGCGGGAAAGATATTTGTTCCAGTCTTCCGGCGGCGGAGAGGGGTGGTGTTTTGTCGGCGTAGTCGTTGTCGATTGCCTTTGTTCTGTTCCATATCACAAATACCTAGTCTCTCATCGGAAAGGAAATATGCATACCCCTCAAGGATGTTTGTCAACATCGTGTGTGTAGTGGCTTTGCCGGAGTGGTGACTTGATGTTGAGTGAACTGATTTGGCCAGCACCCCTAATGTCTGATGACGGTCATATTCCCCTCGTCATTTCGACTTGCGTTCGTTTGGGTTATATGTGTCAACAAGCCTGTGAGGCGGTCTCACGGCTTCATCAACAGACCATCCGGCTGCGAAGGAATCCCACAAGCCTTCACCACAACCGCGACTGAAAACAGGTATAGCAGGACAGCAGCAGCGGCCGACTTGCTTTCTTCTCAGGCTGTGCATGGAATACATGGCACACTTTTTCTCCCCCTTACCCCTGAACGCCAACGACTACCCCCATTCTCCGGGCCTCTCGCCGCACTTAAATCCTAACGACAATAGCCTCCCTCACCAGCCGGTCCCTGATGCCCCCGACAACGGCGGCATTCACAAGAACCGTCTCTCCCGGCCGCCTCCTGCCGCCACCCCACCAAACGTGCATCCAGGCTGCGAGACACAGCCCCAGAGCCGCCCAGCCCCGAGCCCACGCCCTCGGGTCGCCGCTGGCCCTGGCGACGGCCTCGCGCAGCACGACGTCCTCGTACGCCGCCTGCAGTGGGTCGAAGGCGACGGTCTCGCGCCCATGGCCGCAGTGGACGTGACCGAAGACGTGCAGCCGCGGCCGGGCGCGCCAGAGCTCGCGCAGGAGGAGCTCGCAGCCCCAGCCGCCGCGCGGGTCATCCATGTGGCCCTTAGGCGGGCCGTGGGTGACGAGGACGTCGGTTGAGGCGGGCACGGCGCCGGCCCATGGGTCCTCGTCCGGTGACCGCGGGTACTGGAACGCCCAGGCGCCGTGGCGCGGGGTGTAGGGGCTGCCGTAGACGCGGATCCCACGCGGCCGGCCAGGGAGTTTGAGAGTCGTCGAGGTGCGGTTGAGGTAGGTGATGTCGCCCCAGTCCAGCGGGCCCCCTTCGTCGTCATCGTCGTCGTCTTGGCCCCCCGCGGATTCGTCCGCTTTCTCATCTCGGCTGCGCCCAGCCACCGGGCTCCTCCCCCCGATCTCCGAGGATGATAGGCTCTCATCGAGACACAGGTCGTGGTTCCCGGCGACGACGATCTTGTGTCTGTGAGGCTGGGCTTTCAGCCAGTCCAGCGCGCGTCTCAGCTCCCCCCTCGTGCCCGACGCCGTGAGGTCGCCCGCGTGGACGAGGATGTCTCCCGGCGGCAGGCGCGGCTGGAAGTTGTGCGTGTCGGAGATGCAGACCACCTTCACCAAGTCGCCGTTGCTGTCGAACCCGGCGACGGGGAATGAGACGGGGAAGAAGTCGTTTAGGTACCTGGCCATCGTCGTCAGAGGATTCAGGCGCAGCCGCTCCCACAGGGTGCCATCGGACCGGTCGAGGATGGCGTCTAAGCCGGATGATGTACTGAAGAATGCCATCTTCCTCGGTGTTGTTAGTTTCCAAGGCGATGAGGGCTCGTGTTTTGGCCAGTAAGATGTAACATTGGGAATCTAAAGGATGTTGGGAGAGCAATTCCGTTCCGAGTAAGACGTAAGCGCCCCAGTTTCCTTCCTTTATCATTCGTATTAGGGCGAGGGCGAGGGTGCTCTTATATATGGCGAGAGGAAAGACCCGGCTGGCTCTGTCTAGCCTACGATCCGGTAGCACCAGCAGCACCTTGTGAGTCCGCGGTCGCGTTATACAACGGGACCTGTGCGCGGATGGGTTTGCGACGGTGAGGTTTGCCCGATCACTTTCCCCAGCCGCGTGACCCCCCCTCAGTGACATGATTGTGACAAATTACCAAAGTCCCTGCAGGTAACAACAGGTTAATTGGAAGGTGCCAGTCAGCAAACCTGCCTAGAGGGGGGAATAATGCGTTGGAACTGGGCCAAGCTGTGCCAGTGAACCACGCATCCCACGCTGTTCGTCTAGTGTTTTCTTTGTTTGCGCAGGGTGCCATTGTAACAGTGAGTATAGTAGTTAAGCAGAAGAGAAGTGGTGGTTATTTAAAAGCATTTTGTCGTGCCTGCCAGCACCAGACACTGTTTGCAAAATTGCTTAGTGAGAACCAACTAACAACGTCTGGCTAGTTACAAACAGAGCAAGCAAGACTTGTGTCGGCCGGCGTCAGACCAAAAAGAAAAAAAAGGAGAAAAGGTTCTATTGTCAGTTCATCGGATAAATCCAACAAAAGAACAGGTCCATCCAGGATTCGAACCTGGGCTTACGGAAGATCTGGGGTTGAGTCAGAATCCGACGTCCTAACCAACTAGACTAATAGACCGAGCAGTATCTTTGATAGGAGATGTGCCCCATCAGATGGAAACCAGTGAAACTATTCAGAGCTCATAAAACATCCAGAGCCCTCTAGTTTCCCGTCAACAACCATTCGCATAGTATCAACGAGAGCATAAACACGTTGTATAACCTTAGAGGTCAGTCCTACAAGACTACAATGGAGAAGACACGAGGTCTGTGTTCATTTCCGGTATCAGTCGCAATGACCGTTCCCTCCAAACCACTTGCATCTTGAGGCCACCTACCAGGCACCCAAGGGAGCAAAGTGAAAGAAACGTGAGTGTGATCCTGGGGCTCCGACTACGAGAGAAGACCGACTTTGATAGAAAACTCCCAAACGCCAAACCATGCTATGCGCCCTAGAATCAAAAGGAATTCGGTGACGACCGAGGTACACCTCCCGCGCCTCTCTGCGGAGGGACGGGGCTTCAAAACGATAAATGGCTGCCATCACACCTCCTCACTATATCGCGAGAGGCTCTCCCTCTTTTCCCTCTCTCGTGCGTCCCGCAGCGGCTCCGATCACTTCAAGATGGCAATGAGAAGGACGAGGATAATGATGAGCACAATGATGGCGATCATCTGCTTGCTCTCCCCTGCGTCTCGCGCGACCTTCCCAAGCGACCTCCGCGCCCGATCGAGTCGGCCCTGATGCCTGTCGACGACCTCATCGACCTCGTCGAGCATCGCGACGTGCGAGTCGAGCTCGTCGCCGATTTGCATGCTCAGCTCCCTCTGGCGGCCGATGGACTCGCCCAGCCGGTCGAGGTGGTCGTCCTGGTCGCGCATGATCTGCGAGTGGTATGCGTGCAGCTGCTGGTTGTCAAGCCCCTCGGCCTGGTCGCGGTACCCTGCCGTATCGACCGGATCGTCGCGGTACCGGCCCTCGCCGAAGAGAGCAGCAGCCTCAAGGTCTTCTGCGCCGCGGCTGCCGCCGGGGGAGTCGGTGAATCGGACAGTCTTGTTCGGGGCGGAGCCAGGGAGGCCGCGGAGTGAGCCCTTGAGGGGTTTCGTGGACTGGGCGGCGGCGAAGTCGGGGGAGAGCAGAGGGTCGTTGGGCGAGGTCGTGGTCGACGAGGTGGACGGGTTCGAGAATCCATGGAACTGGGAGGTGAGATCGGAGAATTGCTTTTGAAGGGCGGGAAGCGAGTCGGTGATGTTCTGCGCGGCGCTGTTGGGTTGCTGTAGTGAGCCAGCTGTCTCCAATCGACTATGATTACAGTTTTGTATTGTTTTGATGTTGGAGCGCAATAAGGGCAGACTTCCGCCATGACGTCGCATGGTGTTTTGCAAAAGCCAGGGAAAGGATGTCACCGGGGGGAGGGAGGGGATCTCACCTCTCATCGCTAGCAGCCTGGAGGCGCTTGGCCTCGGAGTCTAGAAATTCTAGGCCATCTTTGAACTGGTCCAAGGAGCGGGAGATGTGGCCGTCCTGAGTGTCGGCGTCAAGGTTGAGCGACTGGGCGCGCTGGCGCTCGAGGAGAGAGAGCTTAATGTGGTCGGCAAGGAGATAGAGCTGGTTCAAGTTGGACATGGTGGACGAGAGGGGAGCAAGGCAACTAGGGCACCCTTTTTGCGAAGCGTTGCAGGATTCAAACTCGAGGCTTTTTCAAACCCGACTGGGGGTGTCGCGTAGGAATTTCGACAAAGAAAGGATTCGGTCGGAATGACGGTAGGCGAACTTTGTTCCTGGATGGTTCGGAAAGGGTTGAAGATTCGGGGGTTGGAGTGTTCATGCGCCGGCCGGGGCGGACGGGGTATGTAATGGAGGGTGTGAGACACGCGCTGAGAGGGCCCGTGTGGTGGATCATGGATTACGTTTTGGGTGTAGGCACCCGCTGCAGTTTCAATCTGCAGGGGGGCCTGTGTGGGCTGTCCAGTGATGTGGACAGAGAACCCGGGGCCTGGAGGGTGCTTGGGGTAGGGGCATGCAGCCACATGGGCTGGCAAGTACATTCTGAATGGCTTCTCTTTCTTCAGGCATCAGCAACAACAATTCTGTATTGTTGTCGTTTGGTTCCGATAGTTGCCCTAACCGCCACTCACTCGGTCTGCTTAATTCAGGGCAACATTTTCTTGGTTGTAAGACACCGGCCATGCATCGATGGCCCATTACATTCCCTAGCTATCCCGTTCCCCAAGCAGGGATATGGAAAGTGCTGCCTTATGAATGTCACCTTGCTCGATACCGTCTATTGCAGTGGAACAGCAGGTACTCATATGGATAGTGAAGCGTATCAATTTATCTATGTCTGATGATCCCCTTCGCTTAGCAGGTCGCAACTGATTCCACTTCGTAAGTAGTCATCGAATAACGTCCCCCTCCTTGTCGATCCCGACAAGACCCTCGAGAACGTCGCTGCCAAGTATCCCTACGACGCCGCCGATTGCCGACTTGGGCCGATCTCGCCACACTTCGTGAAACTTGAGAGTCTCGTCGCTCGATGCCACGACGATGGTCCCCTCCTTCGCCGTCCGGCTTCGTTTGTGTGCATTCGCTGGTCCTCTGGGGTACGGGATGGCACACAAGGCCCTGGGGCCGCCTGGCCATGCCACGGCGCTGACATTTCGGCAGGACGGCCAGCTGAACACGACTATGCGGTATGGGTGCTCTGTTTGCGCGTAGCCGTGGCTGTAACCGAACGTGGCCGCGATCTCGCGTTTCGTAGTAGACCAGATCAACGCAGTGACTTGGGCTCCTACAACAATCGTAGCCAAGGGTGTGTTCGTCCCGATGTGGAAGAAGCGAATGCACTTGTCGCCCAATCCGCCACCAGTCGCAACGAGACCGTCTTGCCAGGGACAGAAGGCAATGGCCTTGATTGCGGCGTCATGCCTCCAGCAGTGAGTCTCCATCCCATGCCCGAATACCCGGACATCTTGCCCAGAGGTATGAACCGCTCGTGGAATGCTTCCAGCAACGTCGGCCTCGGCCATTTCACCGCCTGGGAGAGTGTGAGATAACGTCCCCTCGCTTACTCGTCCTTCCCATCGGCTTGGTCCCGGGTCTTCGGGAGGTGGCGGGTCTCTTTCAGACTTGTTATCGCCTTGCACCGAATTGTGACCTCTGCGAGCCAAGGTTGCGCTGCGCTTGGTAAATCGACTCTCGGTCATTCGGTCGATCTCGAAGTGACGGACTGTATTGTCGTTGCTCCCCGACATAAAACTCTGTCCGTTTGGTGACCAGACAAGGGCACAGATCTGCGAGGTATGGGCCGCAATCTTGGCTATCGGCGTGACCTTGCCAAGCCAAGTGTCCCTCGAGACTTCCCAAAGGCTGGGCCATTCGACTATGTACTGCAGGATGGTTCCCTGACTGTCACCGACGAGCAGGTCTTCCGTCGGCACCAAGACGCCCGAATTAAAGGGGTTCTGAGATGGTCTTCTCGTCACGGTTGGCCGCTAGCTGACGCAATCGACTGGAAATGGGTGGTGAAACCAGAACCGAGGTAGAAATTCGTCAACGAAGGACAGAAGACCGAAGAAGCCGTCCTTTCTGCCAAAGGCGAGGATGGCTTTGCCGCCCTGTTTCGAGGAGAAAGACAAGGAGGTCAGGCCGTTTCGTCGCTGAAGCGGCGCGCGGTAGACGGGCTGGGGGTCGTACCACTCTGACCATCTATAGACTGTACTGCCCAAGGCAACGGCCAAGCATTGACAGGTCGGAGAGTATGCCAACGGGGAGCGGTAGTAATCGTCCTCAAGCTCCGGGGCTTGGAGAACCCGGTAGGGTGCCGATGGCAGATTGGCCGTTTCCTCCACCTTGAGCGTCGGCCGAAGCCTTGACGGGGTGCCCGAGGATGGATGGCCTATTTGAAGGACTTTTGCCGTCTGGTTGATGTCGAGGGCGTCGGCGAGCCGCCCCTCGTGTTGGCTCTGGTCCTCCTCCTCTCGGGGCCGAGGCCCAAAAAAATGGGTGATTACTCGCCGGCCGGCTCTGGCGTCTCCCGGCGGCGTCTCCCGTTGAGGAAGGTGAAGAACGGACGAAAGGCCGATGGGGATGACGGGCACGACGGTCCCGGGGGGCGGCGAAGGGAGCGAAAGCGGCCGTGCCTTGAGTCGGATTTTGTCGGACAAGGGGGTGTCCACGTCTCGGTAAGGAATATAGCGATGCATGGCTCAGGAGAAGGTGGGAGTATCTAGGGACGGATGGATAGAGGGTGTAAGAAAAGGGTAGAGGAGAGGAAACATGCTGCGGTTTACAAACAAGCTACACATCTGCAGTGACCTGCTTGCAAGCATTGGTTCTTTCCTACCCTATCTAGGTACCTGAGGTACTGAGGGGACGGGAGGTCGCGGTTGGAGTATGTGACTGCCCAGCCTTCCCACCTCTGGCAACCGCGAACAGGGGCAGACACGAGAACGAAAGCCTTGTTCTACATTCTGGCCAAGGCACAACATCGTTGTCCGCATTGTAGACATTGTAGACAGCGAAAACACCTACACGTATTGCGAGCCTGACTGATATGGATCTTTCGAGCATGACCCAATGAAGTCACGAATAACGCAATTTGAAGGGAAGTTCTCCAACCCGACATGAATCAGGGTCCCAAAATTGACAAAGTCCTGTTTGGGGGCTCTTTGTCTTCTTCAGCGCCATGCAAGCACGATCCTCGGCCTTCAGATCCGTCTCATGGCTGCAGGCAATGCAGATAGACCACAACAACGACAACCTTGACGTCGCAATCTGCACAAACGCAATTTGCGAATCTGCCAAGATGGGACGAGACCGTTCATGGCAGATTGTTCAGCCCTTGAGAAATTCATTGGGCCCATCGATGAAGTAAACGACTGTGTAAGAACGGTATTGAATCCAACCCCAGCCGTCGGTCTTGAATTCTACCAATAGACAAGTACCTAATTCAACTCTTGATATGAAGCAGCCGAGGACCCCAGAGGCTCCAAACTCATTTCCTCGTCGCCCAGAAACTCGGCCCTCGGGTTCGACTACCCCAGGTACTGGTCAAACCTCAACAAGTGCCTGATCAGCGCCCTGCTTCTCGCACAAGCGATATTCTTCTTCAAAGAGTACTACCCGGCTGATTGCAAGGACTAGTGGAACATCACAGAATGCGGGGCTGCCACCTGTTCTGTGGCGTCTTTCTCCATCTGATAGTTGTCGTTCACCACTTTTGTGGTCTCTTGGAAGGTTATCGGGTTGACATGCTACATCGGGTGGATGTCGACGTGGCGCCTGGCCAGGAGGTTCCACGTCCACCTAGTGGCTTGCATCTTCAGTACCTGACAGACGCTGAGGAGAGCAGTCCATGGCGCTTTGGTATGCGGCTGCCTGGGTGCAAGCTGTCGCGAGTCTCTGTGTATTGTCATGACGGCATACCGCCGCCGTAAGCTTACAAGTTACCACCAGACGAGACCTCAAGGGCATCGACTTGCTTGCCATGTTTGCAACGGCAGGGTCGGTGAGATATGCTTTTTGGCCGGTGATGACCGTTATCGCCCAATTCGTTTGTCTCATTTTCGTTTTTTGTCGAAAGCGGTGGGTACCTCGAAGGGGTTTCCAGTCAGCAACATTATAGATTTCCGTTTGTCTCTGCCAGGGGTGTGATATGTTTCTTGTGGCTCCCTGGCCTGCATGCTGCGTAGGTTGGCGTAATGTCGACGGTTAAAGAGCTGGGATCCCAGCACTCCGGAGGCTCCATTTTATATTGTCCTGAACTGTCAGACAGTGCATGTTGGCTTGAGTCTGGAAACATCTTTGCGATGTTGAGATAGGGAGGACAGTCAGGCTAGCTGAATTTGATTCGGTTTACCGAGATAAAACGTTGCTCATAGGTATGTATGTACGTGCCAGGTAGGCAATTTAGTGGCTATCTGAGAAGGAGCCAACAATGAATCCATCACCAGGCATCATACCTTGCGTAACTCGCTGGAAAAAGAGGCGCGACGTTGGACAACGCCCGGTTCACTGGGAGCTCGGGCCACTGGCTAAAACGGCATGCTTCCGTTGGCGGCTACCTATTCGGCATACCTTCTCCCCTAAGGTACGTGCCCAGATTTCCACCTAGGTAGGTACCTAGGTACCTACATATCTATGACTACCTAGTGTCGCCAGCGGGGGTTGATTTTCAATGTCACTCTGTCAGTACCTAAACCCATAGAGACCCCCCCAGTGGTGGAGAATCCCTGCATCCGCGCAATATGAGCGAACGCTTCCCAACTTTCCCTTTCTGCTTCAATGCCACCCAGAGAGCCCCCAGCGCCTTCACCCGGCCCATTCTCTGGACACCTGATCAACCCTGCAGGCCCTTGTACATATTTCTCTCTCTTGCTCGTTCCCCTCAGATCATCCTGCTCTCATAGAGGAGCACCCCTCGCATCCCCATGGAAAGCGTAAGCAATCAACCCTCTCCAGCACTTAACAAACCCCCACCCGCATCGCAAGCTGACGATGACCGGCATACCAGCACGGCATAGCTCGCACAGCCCGGAAACCACGGACCGAAGCCCAGATCCAGTCCGACCTCGCCAAGATCGAGACACTGCGCTCTGTCGAGGCCGCCCTCCTCCGCGCTGCGCGCCCGTCCGCCGACACCGACACCGACACCCCCGACCTAGACCTCGCCGCCACCCTCGCCCTCACCACGAAGCTCCTGCGCCTGAACCCGGAGCACTACACGGCATGGAACGTCCGCAGGCGCTGCCTAACCTGTGGATCATTGTCAAAACCCTCGCCTGGGCCGTCGCCATCGGCGCCGCCCGCGAGTTCTTCAGCAGCATGCACTCCGCCTCCGTCCTCCGCCGCTGCGTTGCCGTCTTCCTCGGCCGCGACCCGGCCCGCCCAACCGTCCCCCGCGGGCCCGGAGAGTGGGAGGAGTGGTACAACAGTTGAGCACGCGAGCTCAGTTGAAGATCGAGTCCGCGACGCGGCGGAGGGAGACAAGCCAACAGGAGAAGAAAAGGACGGAAAGGTCCACACCACCGACGAGGTCGTCGCGACCCTTAAAAACGAGCTCAACTTCACCATCCCCCTCCTCCTCGAGTTCCCCAAGAGCTATTGGATCTGGAAATACCGCTCCTGGCTACTCCAGAAAGCTGTCGACCTCCTCCGGAGGCCGCTGGCCCGCCGCGTGTGGCAAGAGGAACTTGGCCTCGTCTCCAAGATGCTGTCCAAAGACCGCCGCAACTTCCATGCTTGGGGTTACCGCCGGAAGGTGGTCGCCGTGCTGGAGAGCGCAGCCCTCGGCGGCGAGAGCCTGGTCGAGTCCGAGTTCGCGTACACGACCAGCATGATAAAGATGGACTTGTCTAATTTCTCGGCCTGGCACAGCCGCTCCAACCTGATGTCCCGCCTTCTGGAGGAGCGTGGCGCCGACGATGCGGTGCGGCAGAAGTTTTTGGAGGACGGTAAGAATACAAAAAAGCCATTTTCCTTTTCCTGGTAGAGAGCAGGAGATCCTAGACTGACACGGTCCCAGAACTCGAACTCGTGCGCGAAGCACTGAACGTCGGACCGGAGGACCAGTCGCTCTGGTTCTACCACCGTTTCCTCGTCCAGGACATGACGGAAGCAGACGGCCGGTCCAATATTGCACCCAATTTGTCACGGGACCAAAGGGCACGCTACGTGCGTTGTGAAATCGACGGCATCAAGGAGCTCTTGGAGGACTACGATGACGTCGTGTGGATATACAAGGCGCTGCTGGACTACACAATAGCCCTGCCGAAACTGGAGGGGCGCGCCCCCGACAACGGAGAGGTTGCAGACCTCGGGGCGTGGATGGCCGAGGTGCGCCGCTTAGACCCCATGCGCAACGGGCGCTGGGACGATCTCGAGAAGGAGTGCGGTCTGCTCTAGATGACGCACGTGGTGCCATGATTTCAAGAGACGGGTGTGTTTCAGCACGAGCGAGCGGGTGCCGCAAAGGATAAAACGGCATTAATGAATTATAGCGACCATGCGCATGCATCTACACGCCCTTTATGAGGACAGCTCTTCGCACATTCCAGTCATGATATTATAGGTAGATATATATGTACAAAACTCAAGCGCTGCATTTGCCCTTGATGAGGCTGGCGTTCTCCCCCACCAGCCCGTCAAAGTAGGCCAGTAGCGTCTCAATGGGGATCATGTCCATGAGACCCAACGCCGGGTTGGACGATTTGAAAACCTGGCCGCCCCAGAGGACCCGCATGTACCAGCCGCTCTCCCTGGCACCGGCCCCCGGCGGGTTCCCACCATCGACTGCTTTCTTTTTGTACAACTCAAACACGACCTCGGAGCCCATGCCGGGCCAGACCATGTGGTCAAGTTGCAGGATCGATAGCAGGCGGGAGACGGAGCCGTCGTGGGCGACGTTGTGAAAGTAGATCGTCTCGCTTTCCCCCTTGATGACAGCACGAAGATGTGAGGCGAGCTCGGCGACCCAGACGCCCCACGTCGCAACACTGGCGGCAAGAGAGTCAGGGGCGTCGCGATAGATCTGTGAGTACTCCCAGTGTCCTAGACGGTAGGCGGCATCGGCAAGATCCTGGGTGACGCAGGTGGTGCTGTTGACGCCGTCCACAAGCTTGCACGGTAAGGGTTTGTCGTGACACTGGCGCGCCGAAAGGTTGTCATAGTAGCGATCCAGAGAGGCGTGGAAGCCCCCGTCATCGGCAGGAATGCCCGAGATGTCGTCAAGCGCTTCATACAGCGGGCCGGCGGCGGCGAGATGTTGTGCCCATGCGGCGTTCGAAGCGGACTTGATGCGGTTGAAGAGGGAGGCGCCGGCGGGGCAGGAGTACTGCGGCTCGAGGGAGTCAACACCGGCGGCCTGGATGCTGAGCTGAAGAGAGTCGGTGGTAGCCCACATGCCATTGACGACCATGCTGGCGACCTGGCTGGTGATTTGATTGTTGGTGACGCGATACTTGACCTTGCGGTGCCACTCAGGGGAGTTGACGGCGTCGCGGGAGGGAAGGAGGCCGAGGAGGTCATGATAAACTCCGTAGAGGTCAGCACCGTGGAGCCACGAGTCGTCAAGGCCCTGGGCGGTGATCTGGGGGAACTGGCAGGTGCCGATCCAGCCCACGGGGACGAAGGGGTTAACGGGGGAGATGTAGACCTTCCAGTACATCTTTGCCGACTTTTTGCGACCAGAGAAGGGCTCCCCATAGTAAAAGAGGCCCTGGTCATCGCAATTCCATTGGTACGGTTCCACGGGGAAGGCGTTGAGGACGTAAGGCGTGCGCTTATGGTGGCGATGGACCTAGAAGAGTGTCAGCGCTCAAGGGCCCTTTCAAGACAGAACGAGGCAGGCAAAACAAGACGTACTAGCTCCACGTATTTGAGTTCGTACTCGTCCGAAGGCTGTAAATACTCCGTCTTACGCACATGGGGCATGTTGCACCAGTTGTACTGTCCGTACTTGTCGTCGGGGGTCTCAGAGGTGTCGTAAATGAAGCCCCAAACACCCTTGCTGCTTATGACGGCAGTGAGGTTGTTGACCTCGGTCTGCGCAGGCGCATGCCAGCTCAAGTCGATATCGCCGGCAGCTTTCACAGCACCGCCGCTCGACCCAGTGGTGCCGCCAGAGACAGCAAGGGCGGCTAGCAGAGTGAAACCTTTGGGGGCCATGACGTGCGGAAGGGCGAATTGAACGAGGGTGAGGAAGCTAGCGATGACGACGAGCGACTTGATACAGGCAAGCGGCGATCCGAGGGGCCTTCTCGGGAAGAAGGTCGAGGAATCCATCCATTCTTATTGTGTCGTCTCTTCCGACAAGGGCAACTCTGCAAGCCCTGGTTGTGTTCCACGTGCCTCGACGGTGCAGGAAGAAGGAAATGAAGCTACGATGCAACTCCAGGGATCATCGGGCGTAGTAGGTCGGCCGGGGTCCCGAGATACGAAATGTGCTTGTTCGTATCGTAAAGGTAGGTAGGTAGGTGAGGAGGTAGGTACCTTGACTGATGAAAGTTGATGATTGGGGCACGAAATGGGAGAAGACGACGTTGAAGCTTTGGTGGGGGCGCGTGCGCCACGTGCGGGAGGAAGTGTGCCGACTGGCTGGGTGCGACAGGGGAGGCTACAGGGGGCCATTGCTCTAAACGGTCCCACTAGTACCTGCAGCACCTCTTGTTGACGTCTACCTAAGGTAAGGTAGGTAAGTGAGCACTCTATGCTCTCACCAAGTCTTTAGGGATTGTGTCAGAGAGCCAAGTGATCATCAATGTTTGCAATAATAAGATCAAGTCTAGTTTTCCTAACCTCCCCCTTGTCGTCCTCTGCCTTCTTGATGTCCTCGACCGTCCGGGCGTTCGCAGCCTTCTTCTCTTTGATGCACTCGCGTACCACGGCAAATGTGCAATACGGAGACTCATCGCTGTCCTCCAAAGGACCAAAGGCCTCAATGAGCCACTGGTCAAACAGCTTGTGGTTTCCCGGCTTTACCCAGTGGCTAGGGTACCAGCCGGCGAAGTTGGGCAGCGCTTTGACGCTGTATCGCTCCATTGGATGAGGCGGTTTGCTAGACATCTCGAGACAGTGCGTTTCGCAGCCTGGCTTTCGCGCATCTGCGGTCATGGACCACACTTCGGTCAAGACATGGTCGAGCATGACGGTTCGTGGCTTGTCGAGATCATCATTTCCGTTGCGCATGGTGATGAAGACGTTGTGAGGCTCGGCGTCATTGTGTGCAATGCCCACATGCATATGTCTGACGCAGCCGTCGATGAACTGCTGGAGGACCTCCATGCGGTTTTCCTTGGTGAGCTCCAAGCACACCTCACCACCCTTGGCCTGGTCCGACTCGTGGAAGATGACGGGTGCGCTGACATCCGGGACCAGTTGCTCGTACTGATCACGGCCGCACAGCTCGTCAATGGAATATCCGACAATGTGCTCCATAAGTATCAGGCCGACGGACATGGATCTGTTCTTGCCACGGGGGAGCGTCACAGCCCAGGTGCCGTAGTACTGCGCCGTAAGGTGCGGATGTCCGGTCAACTTCTTCTGGTAGAGGTACTTGTACGCGTAACTCTCACAGCAGAGATCGCCGTCGGCCATTTTGTGATTGCTGATCGGCGCACCATATTCGCTCGGCCAGAACCTGGAATCATACACCTTAGCCACGATTCGAGTGCCTGTGCCTGGTACAGGCTCGTGGTCGCCCTCTCCAACGTTGACAGTCGAGGAAACAGGGGGTGACTTGATGACCTTGCAGAGAAGGACCTGCGCTCTTCCGTCAACACCGCCAGAGAGCGATCTGAGAATTTCGAGCTTCATTTGGGTCTCCGAACCGGGATTGAAGTCACGAAGGTGATACAATGGTGTTGGGGGCATTGCAGGGTATCGAGAGAGGCCATGGGGATTCGCAGGTGAATATTCCTTGAGGTCCAGTTGCTTGCCTGGCCCATACTGAGCAATGTCAAAACGCACGCTAGAAGACATGGCGATGGATGTGATGACAGTGATGGTGGTGGTGACGGTAGTGATGATGGTGATGGTGATGATGGCGGTGATGATGATGGGCAAAACGATGGCGGCAGAGTCAACAACCCGTCCAGGTAGACATCCAGGAATATGGAAGATGGATGAAAACGGGTTAGTTCAGATTAGATGTCGGGTGTCCATGGTACCAAGGTGGAGACAGCTTACTGGTGAATGGAAAGGGCCAACACCCTCTGATATCTGGCTAGGTATCTATACAGGTTGATACACAAACGTAGGTAGTAGTGCTAAATGGAAACTTACTATCAAAGAGTCCATCATACCTTAGCTGACACTTCTTGTTCCATTTCGCCCATAGCAGGCAGTGTTTCAATTATGTTTAACTACCTACTACCTAAGTTATCTATAGGCAAGGTACCTAGGTAACGGAAGACTTCCCGATGCCTGTTCTCTGCAAATCACAAAATATGCAGTGCAAGTCGCGATTGGGTAGATTCAAAGAGAACAACAGACGGAAGGCCGCGGCAGTTGTCCAAAGTAGAACTCAGTTGTTTGTACACACAGAAACTGAGACGTAATCTTACAAAACTTTTGCACACATTACGACTCAAGGTCACCGATGCAACTAACATTCTGTTGGCTTCGTCTGGTTAAAATCTGTTTGGCTCAGAGAACATACCCTTTCCTTATACCTGACTCTTTTGTGCCTTAACTACTTGGGAACTAGTCTTCGTCTGTGTCTGAAAAGAAGATGCCTGCGGTATTGATTACCTGCAAACTTGGGATGGCATATGCACTGCTTCAACGTATTGCAGGTTTTCCTCTCCTAAACCACTGAGATTTCTAAGCAGTATCTAGAATTACCTAGGTCTGTCTACCTAGGTAGGTACCTACCCTAGGCAGGGCGATATCATGTACACTTTGCTAGTAGGCTGATGGGGGTGGCCTGAGTGTGTGTGTGTTTGTGTGTGTACACGGCTTGTTTTGTTATCCACCTGGATGCCTACTTTAGGTATGTCCTGATCGAAGGGATCAACGAAGCCTGAAAAGAGCGACGCTCACATGACGCCCACAGTGGTTTTCTTTTCCTTTAATTCTCTTTGCTCACGGGCCTGAAGCGAGTCAGAAGAACGGCTTAGGGAAAGCAGTCGGAGAAGGGGAGTTTGGACGACGAGGAGTAATTCGGACTACGGAGTACCTACCGGGTGAAGCCCATCGTGCAATGGGCCAAGCAGCACATGAAGGACGCCTAGAAGACCCCGAGGGTACGCAAGGGCACTGCAAGCTCTGGATTCGTGACCAGCAACGTCTTCGCCGTGATTGGCAAGTTCTTCTACAACACCTAGGTACGCCAACCCCTATCCAAACCCTATCTCTGCCATGCAGAGACAACGGCCCCGACAATGTCCCGCCCCTTGGTGATGGCGATCTCATGCCCGCCCTTGAGGACCACGACCTCGACGGCGTCCTCCCCGAGCACCGCCTCGGCATCCCATACCGTCTCGCCCGGCACCACGATATCGTCCTTGTCCCCGAGAACGAACAGCACCCGCCCCTTCCTCAGCCCGGGCTCCGCGCCGCTCCTCCGCGCCTGGAGCGCCTCCGCGAGGTCCCTCCACTCCTCGCCCCCGCGGTCGTAGAGGGGCGCGTGCCGGATCGTGCTCATGTAGCTCCTCACGTACCCCGGGTGCGTCTGCGCCTGCCACCGCACGACCTCGCCGATGCGTCTCCCGCCCACGAGCCTCAGGTCGTCCCACTCCGCCGCCATGTCGTCGTCTTCGTCATCGACAGTCTCCTTTTCGGGGACGTCCCCCCCGGTCCCGGGGTCTGCGGGCGCGATTCTCCGCGCGACGAGCCACCGTCGCACGGGCTCGGGAATCCAGGCGGCGTTGTATAGCAGGCGGCTCCGCCACCCAACGTGGGCGACGGAGCGGACGAGCCCGCCGGGGGCGACGAGGGTGAGGGACTTGATGAGGTGCGGGTGCGACGAGGCGAAGGCGGCGGCGATGGCACCGCCGAGGGAGTAGCCCAGCAGGTGGAAGGCGTCGTTGCCGGTCCAGCCCGGCAGGGCAGAGGAGGCCAAGGCGAGGAGAACCTGGGTTGTGTAGAGGCGAGCGTCGTGGGGGATGTCGAGGGGCGCGTCCGAGTAGCCGCGGCCGAAGAAGTCTGGCGGTGTCAGATACTGTTTATTGTGATAGGGGGGGGTCGAGTATGAGATGGGAGCAGGAGGGTGGGAGGCGGAGGTTGTGGGAGAACGAGAGCGAGATACGTTGTGATACTCAACGACAAGAGATGCAGACTTCCGTGATCGAACGGCAAATATTATCGCCTCCTCTCGCGAAGGACCACTGCTCCATCCCGTTCAAGCGACGACCAGCCAGCATGAAAAAACAAGAAGAAAAACATCAGGGAGCAAACCAGATGACGCTGGCGCGGACGGACTCACCAAAAGTCATGACCCTCCACCCCCTCTCGACAAACTCCTCGGCGACGCCCCCCAGCGCGAGGCACGGCGTGCCGATGCCGTGCAGCAGCAGGACTCTCTCCTCAGCGTCCTCAGGCCCGAACTCGTAGACGCGCAGGTTCCCGTAGGCCGTGGCGACGTCCCGGGCCCCCGGCAGCGCGTCGGGCGGGTACGGCAGCTCGTCGCGGGCGAGCGTCGAGAGGGCGGGCAGGACGGTCCATTTCGGCGACGGTGCCGTCTTGCGGCGGTTGTTGGCCGGGCGCGGGGCGGCGGCGGCGGCGAATGGTGACACGGGAGAGGCTGTATGGGGGGAGGTGAGGAGGAGGTAGGCCGTTGCCGCCGCTGCCGCTGCCGCCGCGGCCGCCAAGCCGAGGCCGAGGTGCTGGGATTCTAATATCCTGTCTCTCATTTTTATTTAAATTTTTATGATTCTTTCCCCTCCTCAACCGCGCGGGCTAGAGTTGTTTTCGTGCTAAGTGCGGTGGCTGATGGTGCGGTGCGATAGGACTGGCCAAGCATAAGGTTTCCCCCCCTTGATCTTTTTTTCCCTTTTTTTGTTGTCTATTTGGCGGGAAAACTCACGTTGCTAATGGTTGGCATCTTCGGGTTCGGGATGTGCGGTTGTGGTTGTGTTTGTGCGGGCGTTGCGCCGGGGGGGTGGGACGGAGGTGATCCCCGTCGGCATCGCACGGGGGCCGGGAGCAAGGGCATCACCCGAGTGGTACCGAGGTACATTTTGGAGGTATTGCCACGCGTTGCGAAGGACTGCGCATAGATCTTGTGCTAGCTTCTACGGGCTGATCATGGTATCATTTGGTCGAGTCTTGATATTGCCGCGCCTCTGAGAACTATTGGGCGCTTTCAAACCACCCCGACAATTTCCCTCTGGGGATCGTCGTCGGCGTCGCCGCGATACGTCCTCGTCGCCTTCCGAGGGGGTGACGGTGACGTCGCAGAAGTAGCCGGCGGGTGCTCGCTGTGACCTGTCTCTCTGACTTATTCCCCCGCCGTGGGCATGCTTGGACGGACTTGGGCGGGCGGGGGCCGGGCCCCTACCAATGTTTCTGTTTAGTGGGATTCGAACAATGCCATATATTTGGGAGTCGGGACTCCGGGACTGGCCCTCGACAATGTGCCGGGCAGGGGGAGGGGTTCGGGTTCCGGTTGGCAAGGGGAAATGAAGCATCCCGGGGGCCGGGAGTGTCACTATTCTCTACACTACACACTTAGTTGCATAGAGGAATGGCGGGCGGCCGTATGAAGAAGTCTCTGCACTACCAACGTCCACCAAGTCCCGGATAGCATACAGCACTGGTGAACAGTCACTGGTCAGTCACCCAGAGAATCGGTTCCCTCCCTCCCTCCCTCCGGGTCGAGTCGCATCGGCTGGAGGGCGGAGCGGAGTATCACTCGCCAGCGCGATGCCCAATAACTCCAGGCCGCAAGCCAGTCGGCGACAAGCCGCCCGTTCATAGACCGCCAAGCACAGCCAGCACTGTGTCGTTTGGCAGGCCGATCCACTTACCAACCAGTGACTACTTATCACGACGGCTTGGGTGGCATAGAGGCATGCGCTTGCAAAGTTGCTTGCCATGCAAGGCCATGCACACCAGCCAGTGCTGCCGGCTTGCCCGTCTGCGCCGGTTTGTTTGCTAGTGGGCCTGGGGCTTCTCTCAGTCGCACTCAGTCTCGCACTTCTCGCACCGCGCGACGCTTCTTTGCTTCTTTTCCTCATTCCCTTCCACGGGCGTCCGGTCTCTGCAGACTTACAGTAAGTTAATTAAGCTCTCTGCGGCGACCGGCAGGCCAGGTGGCTCAGCAACCCAGAGCCGGCCAGCCTTGTTAGCTCGTCCTAGCTCCGAGCTTTGGTCCCCTCGTTGTCTCTCTTTTGTCTTGCTTCTCCAACTTCCCCCAGCCACAGGCCCTCCTTAGGAAAGGAGGGGGAGGTGTCCAAGGGGAGGGGAAGACGGGAACGGTGGTCGGTGGGTGAGGCGGTGGTCGAGGCTTTCTCCACCGGTGAGACTCAGGCGGCAGATCACAGAACCCCGGAGAGGAGAGAAAGAGACACTTGGGGGGAGAAAAGGGTGGTAATTGGTGAGACAGCGAGGGAGATGGATAATCCCCCCCCCCCCCCCCCCCCCGGCCGCCGCAACAGGCGACGCACAAACCGCCCGTGTCTCGATCGAAGCTGGCACAAGGCGTGCGCCTTGGTCCAACCTTGATGGCAGAATGGCGGTGTGGCAGTGAAGAAGAGGAGGGCCCCTCCCCATGCCACTATGCTGGTCCGCCGCCGCCGCCGCCCCCGCGCGACGTGTGGCTTTCGTCGTCCTCCCCATCCGCTGCCGACGCATATGTGAATGGGCAGGCGGCAGTCCCAGATCCCATTCGACGTCGAAGCATGGCCCGTCAGATTTCGTGGGGTGAACCTTCTTGTCCAACAGTGCCATCCCAGACGGCCAACAGCGACAGCGACTCCGGCGCCACCACCCACCCACACACACGGGCACAAACCCGCACACGGTACGGCTACGCATGCGAGTTTCAAGCGAGCGTCTGTACCGTGTACCTGTACGTGTGTGGGTATGTGTGTGTGTACAAGTATGTATGTGAGAAGGTTGGTAGCCGATGAACGAAGGCACCGCCGACGGGGCTGAAACTTGGAAGGGCTGGTCCAGAGGCTGGAAACAAAAGAAGCTTGTCTAACTAGTCGTCGAAAAAAAGGCTTCCCTCCATCCAAGAGAGCTTCGGCCCTCTCCCTGGTGTAGGGCTTTGAGAGGGGATTGGATACGCCAGCAGGAACTGTGTGATAGCCAGCTTGCGTTGAACTCAAATATGACAATGGTCCGGCTCCCCCACTCCTCCAACTCCCCTTTCCCGTGTGCCCACTGGCAGAGGGATGTTGGCTCGCTTGCCTTGCTGCAGGCAATTGGGCTGTGTGAGCTCCTTCGCAAGGGCACAACCTAGCAGAAGAACACCAAGGATGGCTGCCAATCATGCCTCGATTGGGACAATCATGTGCTGGAGGGGGAGAGCTCAGAGGGGAAGGGCCCTCGGCCTCTCCAGGGATCGGCGAATTCAGGAACCCTGAGCCCAAGACTGGGTGGTCGCTGCAGAATGCAATGTACACATCGTAGTCAGTGTAGATATTCGTACGAATAACGGATACAGAGAGTTCACTGCTCTGTATCTATACAAACATCGAATTGGCTCGGAGAGCCGACTGGACCACCAAAATAGCAGCTCTCTTCCTTACCGTCTGGTCCTAGGCGCCGGAGCCGAGCCATTGACGAGCGGCATGGGACTTGGAATGGGTTTCTTCGTGGACTACCCGTCACCGAAAGAAAGAATGGACGAAACAACCAACCTTCGTCGGAGGCGTGAGGCAACGAGTCGAATGAATGGCCTGAGTGAGTGACGAAGTGACGGACTGGACGTGGGGTGACAGACCCCTCCTTTGGTCAACCCGGGTTCTCCTCCAGCTCCACCGTAGTGATCACGAAGTCATCGTCAGCTGTCTCATCGTGGTTTCCCATCTTCCAAGGGCCCCCAGCCGTGCCCTGGCGCCGATTCACCTGGCACTTTCAGGCAGATTGCCTCGCCTCCGCAGCAGCTTCACCAGCTTGACCAGCCCGACCCAGCTTTCTCAGCCAT
The DNA here is from genome assembly GCA_034638275.1 of Colletotrichum lini. Taxonomy (NCBI): domain Eukaryota; kingdom Fungi; phylum Ascomycota; class Sordariomycetes; order Glomerellales; family Glomerellaceae; genus Colletotrichum; species Colletotrichum lini. The sequence goes on from JAWQJV010000004.1 coordinate 4,826,032, forward strand.
CGGCCCGGGGTGGATAGGAAGCTTGTACGCTTGACCTTTATGGGCCCCAACTAACGGCCTGAGTCATCGGCGAAAAAAACACCCTTTTAACCACAAACTTACCAGCAGTTACTGTCTGCTGTAACACCTTGATAAATACCATAGCCTAGAAGCTTTAATTAAACAATAGTTAGGAATAACCTCTATAGGTAACAATAGAGGTATAAGATGCAGGCTTAATCTACTGTTAGATAGATTAAGGAATCCTTATCTAACAATACACTAAATTGCCTATAGAATTAAGATAGCATTTCCTAAAGACCTCTAAATTACTACCCTACGTAAAACCTGTACCCTTAATTTTAATTAAGTTAGCCTACCTAACTTTAGATAGCACCTTAACTAATTGCAACTATAAAACAAACTTAAGGGGTAATACAGGCTCTACCTTACCCTTATTTTTGTTGCAAAGTCCTAGCCTAGCTTTAACAGCAAGCAGAAGACTAAGATCTAAAACATTAAGTATGTCTTCTAGCAGATAGCTAACAAGCTAGATAGAGAGGAGAATTAGAAGGAAATCTACTACCTCTTTAACTAAACGTATGTTAAGATCCTTAATAAGCTGCAAAAGTTAGTTGCCTTAGCAGAGGCGTAAGATAGGCAGAAGGGGGCGGCAGGGATATAGAAGGTGGCTTAATGTACGCTAGGCTATAATTTACACATTATTTCACACAGAGAGGAAGCTTGTACTTACCTATTCGCATTGTACGATTACAGGTGTTGAATTAAGCAGTGCAGTTGTTAAATTAGAGGGCATAGAGCACACAGAGGGCACCGGAGATAGGAGATATTGGCCTGGCTCGGCCGGCCTGCTCGGCGTCAGCAGAGGGACTGTCACATGCTTAGACTTAGGCAGTAGGCTCTATAGAGGCCTTAGGCACCTAGGAAAGGGATTCTTAAGGGCTAAGTTAGGTAGCTAGGAGTAGGGCAATTAGCATAATAGACAACAATATAAATAACATATATAACTACAATATATGCAATTAACCTACTATTACTACACTGCTTAATTTAATAATTAAGAGTTTTATACATCTTAAGGCTAATAATAATAAGTTAAGCTTTAGAGAATACTCTTCCTACTATCCTTTTGTAATAATAGATACTATAAAAACTACCCTTAACTTAACTACTAATTAGGTCTTTTAGTTTAATTAGCTAAAGATAAAGGTAAGGGTTTATAAGCTGTAGACTGCAATTAACCTATTAATTGCTATACGCCTAATGCATAAGATGCTTAAGAAATACCTTAAAAAGCCTAAAAAGCCTTCTTTAAGTAACTACCTATAGGTTGTAATACGCCTAGCAGGACTAATACGCTTAGCAACAGTTACCTTAACAGCTTTAGAGGTAGGCATTTTACTGCTGCCTACTAACAATAATACGCTGCATGCATATAGAATAAAGAATCTCTTACTTTCTAACCTTACTTTATACTATACCTAATAAGTAGAGTATAATAAAGAGATAAGAGCATAGGAAAAGCGCCTTTAATAATATAGTAACCTTTAAGACTAAATTTGCTAGATAGTATCTAATAACTTAAAGCTTTACTGCTATACCTTAGATAAGGAGGTTAACTAATAGATAAAAGCCCTTAAGGAATGCATTAGCATACGCCCTTTTAAACATAAAAATAATATATAAGTTGCATATAATGCTATATTAATAGCACCTATAAGAAAACACCTTAATAACTAATAAGACGTTAAAGAATAGATTATAAAGTAGTAAAAGACGCTCTATAAAGCTTCTGCAAGCAGCCTGCTGCAGGCCTAGACATTAAGCTTGTAGTTTACGCCCTTTATAACAGCATTTGCAAGATTGTATATCTTAAGCTAGGTATATATATACTATAAAACCTACGTCTACAAAGCTAAAAAGGATATTATTATACTAGGGAGCATTTTAGCTAACATTAGACGCTTCCTTTAGACTGCAGATAATGTAGAGCCTATACAAAAGGCTTTATAAGGTGCCTTTAGCCTAACTAACTTTAGTAATAATGCCTCTTAAGAAGAATGTAGCAATAATAATAAACAGGCCTGCAGAGGCTAAGGCTGTAGCTGTAGAGGCTGTTAGCAAAGCTAACTGCTAAGGGATTTTAGTATGCTAATAGAAACCTTAACCTTATTATTATTACCTACAACCTTATAAGAGGTAAGCGTATACATTAAGTAAGAAAGGTTTAGCATAAGCGTTACTAAGATACCCTTTATAAAGCATACTAATAGCTGCTAACTATACCTTAGCTTATAGCACTAAATAAATAAGTGTTTCTATATGCTCCCTTATCTGCAAAGAGATAATAAGCTACTTAACTAAGCAACTTAAGCCCTTATTAATAAGCGTATTTAAATTAACCTAAAACTTGTAAAGCACTTAAAATAGGTTAGATAAGCAGCTAACCTGCTAAATTAACTATATAGTAGCTGCTAAGAGAAGCTATCTTTAGCATCTTTTTATACTACCTACAGTTAATATTACCTTATAGGATTAGCTATACTAGACTTAGGCTTTATAGTATACATTTTTAATAATCCTTTATAGTTTAAGACGCTAAGAGCTGCACCCTATAAAGACTTCCTATAGGCAGGTATATAATAACTACCTATTAAAGCATATAGGACTGCAGAAATTAACTTAAGGGTATATAGCAACAGCATTATAAAGCTTACTTTATTTAAAGTTGCCTTTTACCTTAGGTTAGCTGCAAACCTTATATCCTTTAGGAAACTTAGGTAATAAGGACTTTAGTAGGATAACAGCTTAGGAAATAACTGCTTACAACAGGCAGATAAGTCCTTTGTTGCATACATTAACAAAATCTATAATTAATAAGTGCTTAACTATTAGCCTTTTAGCTTAGAGGCTGCACTTATAGCAGCTATGCTGTTGCTAGCTGTTTAGTTAGATAAAGCACCCCCTACACGCAAAAGACATACATATATAACAGCTACACACTAAAAGCCTATTCTAGGTAACCTTATTACTTAGCATAAACGCCTTAGGCACCTAGGCTTAGAAGCGCTTAAAAGAATTATTAATGCAGCCTGTAGGGTATGCCTTTAAGGTATTAAAGGTTAATAGATTACTATAGTAGACTGCAATGCCTGCACTTAAGGAAAAGCCTATTAAATAGTCTATTAAAGCCTATAAGAGTTAGCTGCTTAAGTGCAGCCTAGTAATTATTTAGCTATTAATTTTTACAACCTTAAAATAGGCTATATAGGATATTAATTCTATATGCTATTTTCTAACTAAGGTAGTAGTCTTATATAGGACTTTTACCTTTGCTAAAGGACTATAGACATACTGCTTATAATAATTAAAGATTTCCTTACGCTTCTTTATACTTAATATAACTGCTACATAAAGGTTATTAAGATAGATAATAAGCTTTTTTACTACTATAAAATTGTTGCAAACCTTAAAGCATGCAGTATACACCTTAAGGCAAGCGCTCTAAATACCTAAGCGTAAAATAGAGCTATAGAATATATTACTACTGCTATAAAGTAAAGAGTATGCAGTATAGTAATTAATGTAAGCCTTCTAGACGTCCTTTAGCCTAAGGTGTATACTGCAGTAACTTACCTCTATAACTATATACTGCAGGCAGCCTGCAGCTAGAAGACCTTATACTAACTGTAGCATAAGCACTTCTAGATTAAAGAAAAGGCTCTTTATATAAGGCCTAACCTTTTACACCTTTAGGTATATAGCTGCAAAGCGTATATACTTACTATAGACACCTAGCTATACAAACAGCGTAGGCAAAGGCTTACCCTATATGCTTAGATTAGTTACCTTATTAGCTACAGCTCTAGTAACTCCTTTTGCATATAGAACCCCCTTTATAGTAAAGTATTTACAATATATAATATTATCTTTAATAAAGGCGCTGTTTTTAATAGTAATCTTAAAGGCTTTACTAAAAGCGTATAAAAGTTAGATCTTAATAAAATATAATAGACTATTAATTGCCTTATATATAAAGAAGCATGTAAGATAAGCTTTATGCATACAGCTAACAAAGAAGCAGATAAGATTATAGAATACGCTAAGCAAGCTAAGGGGGCAACCTAAGGCAGCCTTAACCTTAATAAAGGCCTACAAGAAGGCTGCCTTAATAGGCCCTTTAAGCTAGTACTATATACTAAAGTAAGATTCTAACTTATAACTCCTCTAACTACACCTTTAAGAGCGTCTTTCTTTACTATACTTATAACTACATTAGGCATAAGAGGGTAAGAAGGTGTAAGGGTTTAGCCGAGCGACCCGTCGGAGAAGCCTCGGCTAAGGCGCACGGAGGCCCTCGGCTAAGGTGCACGGACCACAACCACTCTCCCACATCATGAAGGGAAGATTCGACACGTAGTTAGAATCTTCAAGCAAAAGTACACGCAATAGACCAGACCTACCTCTCCACAGAGAACCCTACCTAGTTAAGTGCCTACAGCCATACTCTTACAATTCTTTTGCTTCCACCTCTTCGGAGTAACTAGCACAGGTTCAAAATGGAGAGGAACAACGAATTTTCCTCAAGCTCACGTAGACGTCTGACGGGCGCTCGCCGAAGGGCCGCCAGCGTCGACGAAGCTGCAACTCCCGACATTCACGGAACCTGGGCGTTCCCACTATCGAGCGAGATACGAGGCATCGCCAACTCCCAGCCGAATAAGGAGGGACTCGATCGACTCGGCGGAAGGGCCCCTAGGACGGGTTCCCTCCGAGGGAATAGCGACCCCGGGTACGCAGCAGGAGGATATGGACCATGCGTTCCTTGGCGAAGGCTCGCCGGCACTCTACCGTCGAGACGGAGGTGCAGACGAGGCGCCGGAACCCGAGAATGGGACAGTTATGTCCATAATACAGTCTATGCAGACTACTATGAAGTTCATTATTGAACAAAGCGCCGCAGAGCGTGAACAGCGGCGGCTCGACCGTGAAACTCAAGAGCTGTTGCTCCGAGAGCTTGTCGACCGTTCGGCGCAAAGACCGTCCCGACGGGACTATGAAAAGCCTCCAGTGTATAACTGCAAAGTTATTGGAGAAGAGGCCACCAGCGCCCAAGTAGCTGACTGGATTGTTGCCATTGAGGCCGGAAATCGCCTTCGTACAGGCAGTACGGCGGAGCACCATATAGAATGGGCTCTTTCTAAGTTATCCCCGTCGTTGCAGACGCAGTGGAGAAATCACGAGCGAAGTCTCGAAGAACCTCCCACATGGGAATTGTTTTTGACGTTCATTCGTCGACAGCACCTCGACCAGGATGCCCAAGAAAGGGATTACCGGAGGGAGCTGCGACGAAAGCGTCAGCAGGATGGACAGACGCCTAGCCAGTTCTTCTCCGAATGGTTGGCGATCCATCAGAACTTGGGTACAGAGAATCTGTACGAATCCAAGTCGGAAGCTTATAACTTCTTTTTTGGCCTCCCTGGTTACCTTCAAGACGAGATGATTCGTCAGAAGGTCCCAGTTGAGAAGGTCCGACATGTGGCCCAAGAGGCAGAACGCCTGTGGTCAGTCCGTGACAGGAGGGGCGCCGAGGCGTCGCGGAAGGATGGCCGGAAGAGGGGAGCAACCACAACGGAACCGCCCCCCAGGCCACATCCATTCCAAAGATCCCAGTCACGTGACAGTAGGAAGGATTCAAAGGAACCTTCACAACCTCGCCGGGAATTTACCCCGCGTCCCCGCTTAGGCACAACGCCTATGGAGCCTATGAAATGCTTCCATTGTGGGAAGATGGGCCACACCAAAGACAGGTGTTTTCAGCTTCAGAATCTGAAGAAGTCGGACGTCAATAGTACGCCGACGGGTCAGCGAAACAGCTACCCTCGAGCCAAGGTCCAAGCGACCCAGGCGCACCCCAAGGAGGAAGTCGACTCGTCGGAAAACGAGTAGGCGCAGTGGGGAAGCCCTCCCCTACTGTGCCCACAGACAGAGTCCCTATTGGGACTACTACCACGGGCAAGGCGATTGTTCTCCGCGGGCTCCACGAGCAGCTAGTGCAAGTGGATATGGACACATGCTCACAGGTCGATCTCATTAGTTCGCGCCTAGTGCAACGTCTAGGATTGAAACCTGCGGAGGCAAAGGCTCCAGTCCTGGAGTCCTTCTCTGGCAAGACGTCGAAGCCAGGAAGGGCATACTGGCTGACCTTCTTTCTTATTGATTCCCGAGGACATCCTCGGAAGATCCGGCGATTGTTCGCCGAGGCCCCGAGGCCAAAAGAGGCAGCAGATCTACTGCTAGCACGACACTCAATGGGCCAAGAAGGCATCATTATTGACACAGCGTCAAACTCGTGGAGTTATGAACGCATTTCTATCGCTGAACCTGCGGCGTTTGCACAGGAGGTGATTGAGAATGGCCAGAAGGCCTACGTACTCTACATTTCTGGAAACGGGAAGTTGACAGCTGCGGCTGCACTACCGTCTAAGGATGCTGAGGTGGTCATACCACCAGAACTTTTGGACTTAGCCGACGTCTTCGACGAAGAAGCGGCGAAGAGTCTGAATGAGCTCGACGGCGCAGAACATGCCATCGACTTGATGCCGGGGACAAAACCCCCTTTCGGCGCCTTATACCCACTGGGGGAAAGGCAGCTAGAGGAACTTCGCAAGTACCTTGAGGAAATGAGATCCCAAGGGCGAATCCAGCCGTCAGTGAGCGAGGCAGGGGCACCGGTCTTGTTCGTACCTAAGAAGGACGGGTCACTACGCCTCTGCGTGGACTACCGTGGCCTTAATAAGGTGACCATTAAGAACCGTTACCCTCTCCCACTGATCGGCGAGCTGCTGGACAGGCTCAGTGGAGCCAAGTTCATATCAAAAATAGACCTCAAGGAGGCGTACCACCGAATTCGTATCAAGAAGGAAGACAGGTGGAAAACAGCCTTCCGGACCAGATATGGTCACTTTGAGTATACAGTGATGCCGTTTGGGCTCACTAATGCACCAGCCACATTTCAGGCGTATATTCACCGAGCGCTCGCCGAGCTACTCGATTCATGTTGCATCGCCTATTTGGACGATATCATGATTTACTCGCAAACGCGCGAGCAACACACAGAGGATCTCCGCAAGGTTCTCCAAAGGCTAAGACAATTTGGGCTATATGCCAAGCTGTCGAAGTGCGAATTTTATAAGGAAGAAATCGAATTCCTAGGGTATGTGATTACTCGGGATGGGGTGAAGATGGAGCAGTCCCGCGTCCAGGCCATCGCCGAGTGGTCGACACCCACATCCATTAAGGACCTCCAAGTCTTCCTTGGGTTCTGTAATTTCTATCGGAAATTCATCGCCAAGTACTCGGCGATTGTAGCCCCGATGACAGAGCTACTGAAAGGCACTGACAAGAAGTCATCCTTTATTTGGTCTGAGGCAGCAGGAGAGGCCTTCAACCACCTGAAGCAAGCTTTCTGCTCTGCAACTATATTGACGCACTGGAACCCTCTCCGACCATCAAAGGTCGAGACGGACGCGTCAACCAGGGCAGTCGGCGCCATCCTGTCCCAGATGACGGAAGGACAATGGAGGCCTGTCGCCTACTGGTCGCGGAAGCTATCAGATACAGAACAGCGATGGCACACTGGGCAACAAGAATTGCTTGCCATTGTAGAGGGACTGGAGCATTGGGCCCACTACCTACAAGGACTGTCGGACAAGTTCCTCGTCCTTACAGATCACCAGGCGCTGAAAGGTGTCGTCGACGCCCCAGCGAGAGATCTCCGAGGGAGACTCGCCCGATGGGTGTACAAGCTCTCAGCGTTCGATTTCGACCTGGAGCACCGGCCGGGAAAGACCAACCCAGCGGACGGTCTGTCCAGGAGGCCAGACTACATGGAGGGGGATGTGCCCTACGCGGACGTCCTCCCAACTTTAGCCCAGAAGCTGAATCTCGTCGACGAGCTTCCGGAGGAGATGCGTCGACAGATCGCGCAGATGGAGAGCAACAACAAGGTCGTACAGGCGTATGTTAACGCTGTGCGAGTGTCTCTCAGAGTCCCTGACGGCAAGATGAAGGCCAAGTCAGAAGACAAGGGTTCCTCACCCTTGTATTGGTGGCGTGCTACAAGGCGCACCAATGAATGTGCAAGTATTGCAGTCGTTAATACCCGAGGCCAAAGAGCAAGGGAAAGCACGACAAACGCTCGCCGACAGCAGTCCGAGGACGCTGGGGAGTCGGACGGAGCTGGGGCTGTTGTTCCGGAGCAGCACATCCCACGTCTAGTCATGAGACAACTCGTGACTGGCGAAACGGCATTCAGCAACCAACCACTCGACGCTCTGGAGGACACAGTTCGCGGACTGCAGGCCAAAGACGAGTTCTGCCAGACACAAGCGGCGAGGGTTCGGAGTGCAGCCGGAAGCGGAAAGAGTTACGCCCTTGACAGAAGGGGTACTCTCTTCTTCAAAGGAAGATTAGTCATTCCGCAGGTACCAACGTTGCAAACGGAGATCCTCCGGCGACACCATGACGACCCTAGATCGGGACACATGGGTACTGCAAAAACATTGGAGCTGTTAACAAGAAAGTTCCACTGGGAAAACATCGGGAAGTCAGTACAGGACTACGTGCGGAGTTGCCAAGCGTGCCAGGGCGTCAGGACCCCGCGGCACAAGCCGTACGGCCAACTGCAACCGCTCCCGATGCCATCACATCCATTCCAGGAGATCTCGATGGATTTCATTACAGGTCTGCCGCCGAGCTTTCGCGGAGACGGCGTCGAATATGACTGCATCTTGGTCATCGTGTGCAGGATGACTAAGTTCGCAATGTTCATACCGACAGTGAAGACGCTGAATGCAGCGCAGTTGGCACATCTCATCTACGAAAAGATAGAGTGTCGTTTTGGTACGCCAGAAGGCATCATAAGTGACAGGGACAAACTGTTCACAAGCAAGTTCTGGGAAGAATTCACCCGAGAACGGGCGATCAAACGCCGACTGTCAACGGCACATCACCCGCAAACAGACGGACAAACAGAGAGAGTCCACCAGACACTGGAGAAGTATCTCCGCATCTACGCCGACGGCTCGTCGGGAAGATGGGCAGTGCAGCTGGACGAGGCAGAGTTTGCCTACAACAATAGTCGCCACGCTACTATTGGAACTTCGCCAATGATGGCACTCTACGGGTATCATCCCCGGTGTGTAGAGTATGTCCCGGCGAGCAATCGCATTACTGTCGCTGGTGTGGAAGAAAGGATCAGACACACCAAAGCAGTAAGGGATAGGGCAGTGCAGCAATGGCACGTTGCCACAGAATCCCAGGCCAAGTACTACAACCAGAGGCATCAGCCTAAGGAGTACCGCCGCGGAGAGATCGTAGGACTGTCAACGAGAAACTTCCGGTTCAAGAACAGGAAATTGGCACCTAGATTCATTCGAGTTGCAATCGCAGAAAGGATTGGCACTCAAGCCTACCGGGTACATCTGCCAGGGCAGTACCGGAGGATGCATGACGTCTTCTCAGTAAGCCTCATTGAGCCATGGACAGGTCGCCGAAAGGACGACGAGAGTCCGGCAAACCTCCCCGAGTTGGAGGAGGACCCTGATGAATGGGAAGTTGAGGAGATTGTATCTCATCAAGGGCAGGGCGACGACCAGAGGTACTTGGTCAAGTGGGCAGGGTGGCCGGTGGAATACAACACCTGGGAACCACTCCACCACTTGGAAAACGCCCAAGACAAAGTCCAAAGCTACCACAGGTACGCACAAAAGGCCCATAAGAAATGGGATGACACTTGAATTTGGACGACGTTCTGTCGCCGAGCTACAGGCAAGACTGGCCATAGCTACTATGAAAACTGGTAAAATACCAGCAGATTACAAGCAAAAACTGATTGCGAGCTTGTCGACGAACCTTCGTCAAATACCCGTTGTTGTATAATTGGCCGGGACCGCCAGAAATAAGTTCAACACAGGAGAAACATGGAGTCCATCGATGAACTGTCGTCGAAGACTAGGCATCCTCGCCACCACCCTCCTCATCCTCAGAATTCCGGCCTATCTTGTTCATTAGCGACGAACGATCGACGAGCCATCGCGGAAAGAACTCACGTTGATCAGAGCCAGGAGGCTCAGATGCTCGCGATTGGAGGCAAGTTCCTGGACCGTCATCTGACCGATGTTGACGCCACGGAGACCACCCTGCGACGGGTCGGCAATGTACTGGGCCACCTTGACCCAGGCAGCGGAAAGACGCTCGAGAGCATTCACGAAAGTATTCCAGGTCTTCTGGGCAGCACCCCAGAGCTCGCGAGGAACCTGGAAGAGAGTCAGTATCGACGAACGATCGTCGAGGGCAAGGAGAGGAGACCTACCGCGGAGCACTTCTTGCGATCGACGACACACGCAACACAACGAGCCGTATGGTTACCCTGGCAGCAGCGAAGCTCGGTAACGTCACGATGGAGCCGACCGAGACAATTGATGCAGGGCGGACCGTCGCCGTTGACCTCGGCGAAACCCTCATCGGGATTGTACTCGGCCTTGACCACGTTCGCGATTCGCAGAATGACGCTCATGATGGGCGGAAGCTCGTCGAAAGCAGGACGATGACGGGAATATGGAATTGATGGAAGAAAAGGGGCGGAAAAGCCGGAAGAAATTGTCGTTCGACGAACCGTTGACGAGAGCACGCAGGATGAGCGTGAAGAAAGGAGAAAATTTTTCAAAACGTCAACAGAACGGGGGGCCTATTGAGGCAGACACGCGAAGGGAGCGTATTCATCTCAACTACCTCCACGTGACGACCGCTCGGAGGACCGTCGCGGGCAGAGAGGGAGGCAACCATCACGGCAACAAAGGCACCCACCCACAGGGAGCGCAAGGCAACACGAGAACAGCGATAACAAGGGCGTCAATGGACACATTGCAATCGCAAGGGGACAGGACGACAAAGGCAACATAGCAGAACCGTCAGCGACGCGTAGGCGACGCAAACCACCCCTAACAGACGCATCACGACGTCGGAATACCTCGACGACGTTGGCACAGCAACACGACGCCGGAGGAACTTTATTCCGGACCCTACAGCCTTGGGGACCAAGGCCTGGGAGAGGGAGGCAATTGTAAGGGTTTAGCCGAGCGACCCGTCGGAGAAGCCTCGGCTAAGGCGCACGGAGGCCCTCGGCTAAGGTGCACGGACCACAACCACTCTCCCACATCATGAAGGGAAGATTCGACACGTAGTTAGAATCTTCAAGCAAAAGTACACGCAATAGACCAGACCTACCTCTCCACAGAGAACCCTACCTAGTTAAGTGCCTACAGCCATACTCTTACAGAAGGAAGATCTTATCTACCTATAGATAGCAATAATACTATTCCTATACATAAGATGTAGCTAAAGCTATTATATAAATCCTTTAAGGTAGCATTTCTAGTAGGATGTATATACTAAAAACATAAGATATAGCTAAAGCTATTATATAAGCCTCTTAAGGCTGCATTTCTAGTAGAATGTATGCATAAGACTATACAATAATTAATAGATAGCACTTATATACTACTAAAGCAGGCTAGCTACCTAAACCTAGTAGTAAGTATAAATTAACCTATAATTAAATGCTTTAATAGTATAGCAGATAATCTAAAAGCATATAAGATAAAGCTTTAATAGCTTATAGTTATATAGCTTTTAGGTTAAAAGCAGTTAAAGGCAGATAGTAAGAAGCTTTTTATATACTCTACTAAGTGTACTTATAGGTGTAGTAATAACATAAGGACTATTACTAAAGCAGCTACTCTATATAGCACCTACTAAAAAAACTTACCCCCTCTTCCTATATTACACTTTTAGCTAGCAAGATACCTACTTAAAAATGCTTTTTAAGATGTAAAAAGAAGTTACCTATAAGGTTATAAGCTCTTACGCTTATAGCAAGAGGACTTTAAAGCATCTATATTTAGTAATTAGATTCTTAAGTACTATTAGGTATATATATATAAACTTAATAAGTATAGCTGCCTTATAAAGGTAAAGGTAAAGCTTATAATATATAGTAACTAATAGGCAAAAGATATATAAGATATATATGCTGCAATGCTTGTAGGTATATTATTCTAAATACTAATAGCCTTAGCTGCCTGCTTTAACCTTAAGCTACTGCAATATAACGCTATAAATACGTTTATATATGCAGATATTAATAAGGAGGTATATATAGAGATACCTCTAGGATACTATAAATAAGGTATAGTCCTATGCTTATAGAAAGCCCTCTATAGTCTATACTAGTTACCTCTACTATAGTAAAGGCACCTAAAAAGTAGGCTTCTAGTGTAAGGCTTTTAATGTATTACTAGTAAAGACTACTGCTAGTAGAAAGGCTAAGTTATATTCTTCTTCTATATTAATAACTGCATACTAGCATTTCTAAAGGCTTATAAGCCTGCAGTAATAGCTAAGATATATGCTCTTTAAGGTAAATACTACCTTAAAGGCAGTAAAAACCTTTAATAGTTTCTAGGCCTTAAGGTTCTTTATAACTGCATATAATAAAGACTTTAGCTCTTATAGGTAGTCTACGCTAAAAAGTATAAGAAACTGCTTTCTATACATGCTAATATATTAGAAGATAATTCTTATAAGCATACTTTTATAGCAAAAGAGGAGCTGCTGCTACATAAAGACAATATGCAGCCTAATAAGATTAATTAATACTAATGTAAAGTGGGCATAATTCTATATACTACTATAATAATGCAGCTAGATATTGCTTTTGCAGCTAGCAGGCTTATAAGATTTAACTAAAATCTAAGTAAAGCCTACTAAAAGGCTGCTAATAGAGTTCTTTTATACTTATATAAAATATAATACCTTTACCTCTATTTTAGTGCTAACTTAAGTAGTAAAAATAACGCCCTTAAGGTAGCATCTAATGCAAGCTTTAGCAATAATATGCTTTATAGAAAGAGCTTATAAGCCTTTACTATAAAGTTTTTTAAAGGCCTTATTATATAGCAGGCTAATAAGCAAAATACTATTATAACGTTAATAACTAAAGTAAAGCTTTTAGTACTTATGTAGGCTGCTAAGGAAGCTATTTTTGTAAGCTGTTTAATTTTATACCTTTAGGTTTAGCTTCCTACTAAGCTTAGGGGGTAGGTAATATATACTACACTATTAACGCCTATAAGAATCTAAATCTAGTGTAACAATTAGCAGACTATTAACCTTATAATAAGTAAGCTTTTAAAGCTTTATATAAAGCTCTATTATATTAATATATATAACTACTAGTTATAATAAGAAGTTGCTAAAAGATAGGTTGCAGTTACTTATACTCTATTAGTAAAGCTAATAGTAAATAGCTTTATAAAGGCCCTTAATATAATAAAATATAATGCCTTCCTCTTTTAGCTAAATATAACTAATAAAAAGGATATCCTTAAGGCTAACTACATAAGAGATCTTAAGGTAGATAAAAGCTGCTTAAAAGCATAAATAAGACTTAATAATGTATAAGCTATAGAGAAGGCCTATAATCTTCTGCAGCACTATAAGCCTCTACAAGCTCTATAAGAATATAGAAAAGTCCCTGCTAACAGCGTAGTAAAAGGTACTACCTTTACAAGCCTAAAAAGGCTAGTAGTAAGCCCTTCCTTAAGGGGGTATATTAAATTAGAAGGCATAAAGCATATAGAGGGCACTAGAGATAGGAGATATTAGCCTAGCTTAGCCAGCCTGCTTAGCGTTAGCAGAGGGACTATTACATGCTTAAACTTAGGCAGTAGGCTCCGTAGAGGCCTTAGGCACCTAGGAAAGGGATTCTTAAGGGCTAAGTCAGGTAGCTAGGAGCAGGGCAATTAGCATAATAGATAACAACACAAATAACACACATAACCACAATACACGCAATTGACCTACCATTACTGCACTGCTCAATTCGACACATACAATGTACGCAGTAGAAGGTCGGATACCGCATCGAATCCCACGCCCGGTCCAAGGAAAGACGTTGCCGATGTACAGTATGTTGCTCTACAGGTAGGCACTAACTTTCAAGAGGGCAGAACAAGATTCGATCTAGAAGGCGTTGGCGCTCTTGCTGCGCGGCGGGAAGGGAAGCTGGCCACGACGGATGGGCGATAGAGTTCCCGATGCGTAAGAGGGCATGTCGAGGCTAAACTCTGGAATGCCACGCCCGCAGTGCATCGGCCGGCAGTCGGACGTTGACCATCCTCTTTTGGCTCTCTTGGCTCTTTTCTGATGGGGACGCGGCATTTCGTGTGCTGGGTACTGGAAATCAGGACGGGGATGCTAAGCTGAGAGGAGGATGCGCCGATAAACAGCCCTGGGTGCCGCATCATGGCATGTTCATCGTTTGGCCACTGACGGATAATGCTGGAAGGGGAGGGGCAAATTGTGTCGGAGGTGCGAGTGACGATGTTCGGGGGGCCCTTCACTGAGATCTGCGTGGGTCGTAAGAGAGGGCGCAAACCAGGTTGTATGAGATTGAGTCGAGAATGAGGTAGTGACTGAGCGACTGAGTGACAGACTCCCGGGTGAGACACTCAGTGACTGACTGGCAGGGCAGGGTGACATTTTGCAGAAGCTCCGCTGTTAGTGCCCAGAAGAACGAGCCTGGGTACAAGAGTACGTACTTTCGCCCTGTGTGTATGCCTCCGCGGCTGGTGGTGGTCTCTGTGGACGTGGACGTGGACGTGGGTGGAGTGTATGTGTGTGTGTGTGTGGGCTTTCTTGACGGGCGGTCTGCAGATGGCAGGCGCACACTGTGAGGCAGTTTCTGCCTAAGGCGTCAGGCACTAGAAGCAAAAGGGACATCTGGTCGAGCGTGCCAGCCGCCATGTTTCCAAGTCCAGGCCACATCCACAGGTGGAAGGCCCCAGGTTATTTCTCGCGGGTGCTGTTTTCTTTCCTTTTCGGAGCCCGAGCCAGGGTCTAGCAGCCAGTCATAGCGGCAGTCAGGCCCACCCAGTGCCTGAATTTCAGTGGCTCATAGCCTTGTGCTTGTCGGTAAAGGGGGACGAGAGGGCACCACTGCCTCCTTATTCGTTATGCAGCCCCAGGCTCTAACCACCTGCATCAGTGCCTATTCACTTTTGCGTACGGATACTTCCTACACATATACCTACCTACCTAGAACAGATATACATCGCTTCACACTGTAAGTGCAAGTACGTACCTAAGGGGAGGTCCTTAACAGTGTTGGGTTTGTGGGATAGCTTCTGCCGCAACACATCCAAGACAGTGCACGGTGTGGGCACATGTCGACAGCGCTTGCTTGGGGTTGTGGCTGGCCTTCCTACACTACCAGGTACCTGCACTAGGTACCTCACCTACATCTATGTACTGGCTCTCCTCCATCGTCTCCTTTGCCGCCGTCGCCGTCGCCGTCGCCGTCGCCGTCGCCGCTGTGCAGATGAACAGCATATGCGCGGGTGGTCCGTTGCACTGTCACAGCCAAGATCGTCTCCTGTTCAGTGGCTTTGGGTTTGCCGCCGCCGCCGCCCAGTCAGCAGCGCCGACAGTCCATCGCATTGTTGTTGTTGTTGCCCCCCTACTCTCGGCCAATCCCAGGCCTGGCTCACTATTTCCCAAAGGTTGGGATTCGGGGCGGACCAGGGGTCCCCCAGCGGCCAGATGAGAGGGTCGAGAGGGTTTCACCTTGGATTGAGGCAGACAGCGACACACTGTGGGCGGACAACATGAAGCCAGCCGAGTGTGAGGGCCTCGCAGCGTGGGAAGAAGTCTCCAGCCAGCATGGAATGGGAAACACTAGGCTGGGTTTCCAGTGTTTCTGAACATCAGACTGCGCCAGTTAAATGCCCCTGTGGTAGCATTTGGGGCGTCTTGGGACGGGACACTTCGCAGAGAGCTTGCTATATTGTAGAGCTCGCGATAGAGCTTGTGATGGAGCGCGATGGCAGCCCGATGTGATGGTGCTTTGCATCTTGGACTGCGTCAGCCCAAAAGCATCCTGACAAGTTTGCCGAACCTCGACTCATCGGCGACGAGATCGGGTCTCCGCCCCACACAGGCAGGCAGACACTTTTCGGCTGGTGTCGCCTGTAATTCCGGACAAGGCGAGGACGGCTTCTGTCCACGGGGGAATGAAGAACAAGAAAAAGAAGGAGACGAGGTAATGAAGCGACGAAGAAGAAATGGACACCAAGAGCGAAGAGCGAAGACCGGATGAGGGCAAGACACGCCGTTGGTCGGACCACGGCTCAGGACCGAGACAGACCAAAAGGCGCAGGCGAGCAAGCCAGCAGAGGTCAGTTGATCACAGATGACAAAGAAAGGAGAGACATCTCGATGCCAAAAGAGAGGAGAAAAGAGTGGGATAGGAGGAGCAAGACCTGGACGTGGATCGGACAGGCGTCGGTGACAGGCAAGCCCTCGGGATGAGGGCCGAAAGAGTCAATACGGCAAAGGAAGTAGCAGTGGCAGTAACAAGTGGCAGCAACAGTGGCAGTGATGAAGGAGACCCCGTCCCCGTGTCATCTTCTCGTCTCTAATCTCGCTCTGTTCCCCGTACCGCAGCAATATTATTGAACATGCTCCTGTTTTGATTCCCCATCACGCTCGGTCGCACTGGGGTTCTGGAATGGTAGGTGTGGGCAGCCAATTTCTTGGGGGCCGCAAGCGGTGCCAGAAGAGACGGTACTACGTAGTGGACAGTGAACAATGACAAGCCACGGGCGGCGGCAACTCACATATACACAACTCTCTCTGTCCCAGGAGGCTTCGAAGCACCACATTGAAGAACAAGGGGGACACAGTGCGTTATATTGCGGGCAGACTTAGTACCTGCATGCCACGCTTCAGCTCGCCCTGCGTCGAGGTCCCAACCTGAGATGCCTGGGAAGGGTATACGAGTGACTTTGAGAACGAGAGTGAGGGGAGTGAGAATGGACAACGAGCAGTGTGCAGGTCAAGCGTGAGAGTGAAAGTGAACGAGGGAGGACCAAGCTGTCTGCACTCTGCCAGGCACACCCAATGTGTCCACTGCAACTGCCTCAGAGTCTTAATCGTCAAGAGTTGACAGGCATACCTGGGCTGACGGGGGACACGCAACGCATCGGTTCCCACATCCTCCCTTTCCGCCCGCGCTCTCTCTCTCTCTACTTCGCCGCCTACCACGCTAACTCACTGTGTCTCTCATCCAAATACAGCCAGATCAGGACCCCACTGATACACATTTGTACAGTGTGTTGTAGCCCGCACTGGGAGGATTGACGGCAGCCGGCGCCACGCCCCAAATTTACACCAGCACCACCAGGATACGCTAGACCCGGGCGGCTCTAGCTCGATACTAGTCAGCCAATAGAAAGCTGGTGGCGAACTCGCACATGGCGTCAAGGAGTGGGACCACAGTGTTCTTCGACAAAGCACTGTCCCCTCTGATCATCTCCAAGACTCCCATTGGGCAACTTTGGGTCCACAACATCCCCACCCACCGCATCCCTTCCCTTCCCTCTCCATGCCCTCCGTGCCCTCCTCGCTCCTCTCGCCTGCCCGCTCACCTTTCCACCGTCCCTCCCACTTCCCACACTCACTGCCCTGCTCGAACCAACAAAACCATCGCCTTCTCCGGATTCCTCCCTTCCGATACGTTTCAACAACTCTCCCCCCTCTGTCCACACGTATCTTATTTCCCACACACGCACCCTCACCTCATCCACACACACACACACACACTCACACAAAAAACGCTCCAAACGATTATACATACCGAGCAACCATTCAAATAAAGGAAAAGCATTGCTTTATTTCTTTCTACGACTTTTGCCGCTGTATCTACGCAGCCGCACACACTTTCAAACCCCCTCGCACAACGTCGTCGACTCGGCCGGTCTCATTGTTTCATAAACGCAATAATACCGCAAAGCTCGGCTCGCATACACCAAGGATTGACTACTTACCACACATCCGCCACACTGCCTTGTCCAATTAACAAGACGGCACACCTTCGACCTCCAACATCGACATCACTACGACACCGATATCTTCACTCGACACATCATAGATAATGTCTTCATACTACCAGTTCAACCACCACCAGGCGCATCCCACCCCGGCCGTTCCCGGCGCATCCCACAACCACCATGGCGGTCGCAATCGCAGAGCCCCTAGGCTTTCCGTCTCCCAGAACCAGCATAAGCAGTTTCGCGGTGTACGCAGCATGAAGGAGCTGACTGAGTCTGCCACTATCAACGCTTTTCGCACAAAGTTCGAGGCTGGCCGCTCCTTCGACCTCGAGGATGACATGGAGTTCTGCCCCGGCTTGTTGACCGATAGCGACGTAAGTATCTCGTAGCCCTGGATCCATCTCACATGATCCGGTGACTAATTCCAGGCGCCCGCTGCAGATGAACTCCATCCACAGCTCTTCCGAGCGTTCCTCCTTGGCGAGCAACTCTCCCGAGTCGTCGCCGACCCAGCAGCCCCAAACCGTTGCTCCTGGCTTCTCCCTCAACTCGTCTTCTCCCGCCTTCATCCCTCCCGCGTACCAGCAGTCCAGCCTGAAGCTTCACCAGCCTTCCGCCACCCGCGCCCGCAATGCCATTCCTATCGTCAACCCGGCTACCGGCATCACCATGTCGAGCCCGCCGCCTTCGGTGTCCCCTGCCAGGATGCAGCAGGGCATCCGCAGATGGTGAAGCGCCGATTCCGCTCTCACATCAGAGGGCCGGGGTTGTGCGCTTGCCAAATGCTGATGCGTGCTGATGTGCAAAATTCTGCTCATTCGGCTTTTCTGGCCGATCATCTTGGCAGGCACCGAAAAGAAAAGAAAGAAAAAAACAGACCAAAAAAAACCCGACGACGAAATGGCATCGATGATTTTCTTTTTGCGGGCTGGGTACCTCAAGGCTTTGGCGAAGATGGCCGGCGCGGTCTGGTCATTACGCTGGCTCAAACGACATTCCTCTCCTGTATAAACAACCTCACCCGACATACCCTTGTTTTAACCGACAAAATTCCTTCGAGGCTCTTCCCCCGGCGCGACATGAGAAGTTATCGATACCAGTCATCTTTATTTTTTTTTTGGATGTTTCGATCACAAAAAATCGACAAAAATCTTTTCGGTGTTCTGACCTCGCAAGATGAGGCTGGACCTGCACGAATGGCGTTCCACACGGACGGTTTTGCATTTTCACGACATTGCATCGGTGTGTCAACACCACGGCGGAGTTCTCGGATATAATTAATTCTCGGCATCTTATTTTTCACGGACAGCGGGACGACTTTTGGTTTTCCAAGATGATTCAAAATTTCAGTTGCTCATCATGGTGCTCGACGGGTCACGAAGTCATATCGAAAAAAGATTATCTCGACATATAGAATGAGTGTCTTTTCAGCAACTTATTCGGAGCGGGGGGGCAACAGGTGTTTCTGTTATGGGCTCACATGGGAAATATCAAACGGGCGGTGGCGGGCAAAGACATGCGTTGCTCTTGTTTTGCGACAAATCTCCAAAGCTTGGAAACGGCGGTCCTGGGAAATACCTTTTTGGGAAAGGTGGAGTTGGTCATGATTTTAGATGCGGTCTGCTGGCGAGCCTCTGCATTGTTGTTGCCTATTGGTTTGAGCGATGCGGACGGAGACGCGCGCGCAGTCTTTTGGAATTCCTTGTGTCTCTTCTCTTATTTTTCACTATACGAAGATGGACTATTTCTCAACATTTCTCGCTCCTGGGAGGGGCTTCTTCATGGGTCTTGCATCTCTGGACGCTGGGAAGCGATGGGTGGTGGGGTTCACCTTGCCTGGGCACTGTTTGCGAGCATCTCAGAAGAGTGGTGTTTCTGGGAAGCGGTATGAGACGATAAATGGCTCTGGTGGTTTCTGGGATTGAGAACGGGATACCTTTTGGGGTTGTACAGGAAACGCTCAAGACGTGAAAGGTGTTCAAGGTGGTTGGGCCACTCAGACCCGATCTTGTGGCGCGAAGCCAGCAAGGCGCAATGCAATATACGATATGTTCATCTTAACATCGGTGTTGACTTTGGTGACGTTTGAGGCATGATGAGGCAGGCGCTGGCGAATGCCGAGCAGGTTTCAATGGTCAGATACTTCAGTCTGGCCCATGAATGAACGACTCAGCCTCGCTGGCGGTGGTCAATTGACAACATGTAATCTAAAGGGGTGATGATGGTATGAATAATAAGTGTATGTATGCCAGGATTTTCCCCGGCGGTGCACGCCTACAAGCGTTCGTTCCCATTCTGCTAATGGCATGCCATGCCATGCGAGATACCATAAGACGCCTAATTTATGGTGAGTGTGGAGGACGTCGCCGGACTAGATCTCGGGACCGCGACGTCGTCGAAGCTTCGCCCTTTGTTCGTCAAGGGGGGCTGAGCTGCGTTGCGACTGGGTCGAATGGAAGGATAAGCAAGCAAGCGGCCCGATGCCGACGACGAAAGCGCCAAAACATAGGGTCTGGATCTCAACTTTTCATTTTATGGGAATTTAATAGATACTTGGCCTTAGGTAATGGTTGGTTTGTTATCTTACGTCCGTTAGCCGCCGGGCATTAGACAAAAGCGGCGTGAGCCTGGGGCTGGGACTGGGGCTGCCGTCAGAGGCGACCTGCCTTCTGCAGGCCGCCGCAATGGGGTCTATCAGGGGCAGCATCGTGAAGAAGGCGGTGGCGACAATGGCTGGTGAGGTACTAGCACGGGGCGGGAGGGAATGCTGCAGGTCCCGGGAGAGGAGAGGTCGCGAGAAATACGCATGCATATCACGTGATGGGTACGTTGAGAGGAGAGCCTTGGAAAATGGAAAGAGGAGTTGAGGGTTGAAGTGGGATGATGACGATGAGGTTGGGGCCGGCTGCCCAGCTGAGTTGGATTTCTTGAAGAAGAGCCCCACCCCCGCCTGGATGGGGGGAGCTTGGCCAGCTGCCGAAAGCCGGCTGCAGCTGGCCGCCGACAGATGGATGATTGCTCTTACCTTTGGGACGGTTGATGACGACGGATTCTTGCAAATGGGTCAATGGCAGTTGGCCAGCAAGTGGTCACTGTGAAAGAGAAAAATGGCGGTTTTGCGGGGCGAGATCACCAAGCTTCGTCGCGGATTTTGTGAGGGATATCCGCAACCAGCAAGGGTGAGAAGCTCGGGTCCCGAAGATGTCACTATTCGGGACAGCAGCGGCCTGGTGACGTCACGCTCGGGTCAACGACACACTGCGAGCTCGCTTTACCTAGGCAATGGCGAGCTTAGCTTGCCGGGTGCCGTACCTACATCGCCCAGCATCTTATTCTTTTCCTTTCCCCCTCCTTTTCTCCTTACTCATATCACGTTGATACACACTCTTGACATTTCCCATTCATCCCAGATACCCTCCTTCAATTGAATAACAATTGGCTCAAGATACATTTCGCAACAACACCAGAATCGTAATCATCACGCAACGCCAAACAATCTCGACACAAATAGAAATCATGGCATCCCGTATCGTCCTCGCGTCCACCCCCATTGCGCGCAGCGCCTTCGTCGTCGGCAGACAGACTGGTGTTCTCGGACGCGGCTTCAGCATCTCGACGACGAGAACGGCTGGCTTGAAGGAGTCTTCAGGACGTGAGTATATTTCCCGTCTCTGCTGGTCCCCCCTGTGTAGCCTTTAGGGCCGTGTCGCTGCAAGGCTTCCTGTGGCACTCTCGCAACTCCATCCGGACGCACAATTTACCCCTGATTGTTCCCTTTTCTTCGGCCCGTTCGTTGCTCCTCCCTTGGGCATTAAGCTGACATCTCAATAGACGCCGACAGCGAGACGCACGAGAAGCACAAGCAGGACTCCCTCTCCAAGCAGAAGCAGGGAAAAGGCCACTGGAAGTCGGAGCTTGCCTCAGACAGCGAGGAGGCCATCAGGGCGGACCGCACCGAGGCCGCCGACCCCAAGACGCTGCAGGAGAAGACCAAGGGCCATGCCGAGGAGAAGAACAAAGCTGGCACGAGCAACAGCGACGGTCACTAGTGCCCACCCGCTCACACGACGTTACGGATCGATCACGCCCCTCCAGAGTCAGGCAGCGTAAGCTTTGGGGGACTTTGGTGGATTTGTGGGAAACGAGATATTCAAAACGCATGCGGTAACTGAGGAAGTTGCCGGGGAGGTGTTGGTGGGATTGTACTCATACGCGTACTAGCGAATGTTAATGATTCCTGTTTTTTTTTTGGATATGATGTCCAGGAGCCCGACGACGTTATGTGATCAGTATTGACGACTAGCTCACTGCGACCAAGTATCCGAGCTGGCAGGTGAGGCTTCAAGCTCTTTTATTAGGGTTTCACAGGCGACGTCTTGACAATGGCAAGCGAAAGAGAATGAATATTCTAGCGCAACGATACCTGTCGCTATGTTCATTGACAGATCCGAGAAATGCGCCGCTAGAGAGGTGTCTGCCGTTGACTCAATTCAAGATGGCTTCTTCACGTCCCAACTAACCGAAGGACTCAATGGAAGTTTGGGGTAATCGTTCATCTTGTGCTTGCCGCCATCACGGCGTCGGTTTCTTAACGACGTCCAGGCATGGCAATGTTGGGCCTGTCGCTACTGGCCAAAGATGGTGCTATTGTTTATGACAGGCGTCGGCTTTTCTAGATGTAGTCTGACTGTAGTGGTATGTTGAATGCAAAAGTTCAACAGTAGCAACCTTAGATCATAGTAGAATTTGTTCCACTCCTGACGTTGGCTACCTAAATAGGCACCGGGTGGGGCCGATGTTGGCTGGGCCGGCCGCCGCGGAGAAGCGGGGCATCGCCCGGTCAATACGACCTCCGTCGATGCCGCGGGGCATGCTAAGCAAGGGGCTTGTGAGATTCCCTCGCCTAAAGTAGGAGTCCCGTCTCTCTTAGGAATATCTACTTTCCTCTCTGGGAAACTGACAGCTGGCCGTCCCTGAGGCTATTGTCGAAGTCCTGAGGCGTAGAAGCCCTAGGTGTGTAAACACTCCAGGCAGCCAGCCATGTTGGATTCGATGCAGGTTTCGCGGCCAACACTTGGCCAGCGAGAATCAACACCCGCCAACCAGATCTGATCCAGCTATTCACACACGCGTTCACGCGGCCCCGTCAGCCTTGAGATTGTTTCCCCGCGGTATGACACAATCGGCATCGAAACACAGAGAACTCTAGGTACCTTTCTACTACCGGCCTCGAGGAGTTACGCCGACTGCTGGCGCAATGGCTGAATTCACCTTCAACGCGGGGACCAGCGGCCGGAACGTCGTTGCCGCCCCGGCCGCGTCCCGGAGCGGGACGAACAACTTTTACTTTGTCCACTACGACGGCCAATCGAGACCCCGCAACCCCTTCTCAATCATTGCGAAAAGAGGAAGGCGGGCCTCCTCAACAGAGACATGCGTGATATTCTACGAGACCTTGGCGCCTCGAACTCGATCGTCACGACATGGCAGATCGCCTTCGAGAGCATTCGTCAGGAAAGGCCATCGTCAACCGACTCCTGTACACGTTGGAAAGCGTCGGCAATCTCGCCACCATGCTGGGTTCCCAAGGAAAGCATCAAGAAGCAGAGCAGGCAACTCGACAGGCACTAGATGGCTACGAAAAGGTGATGGGTAAAGAACACCCTCACACGCTTAATACCGTTGGCAACCTCGCTATGGTGCTGATGACGCAGGGTCGACACGAAGAGGCAGAACACATACACCGACAAACACTGGATAGCAGCGATAAGGTTTTAGGCAGAGAGCATCCGGAAACCCGCTTGAGCGTATGCTGCCTGTAATACGTACATCAGAATCAAATGCGCTTCAAAGAGGCTTTTGCGCTCTATAAGAGGGCCTTGAGTGGCTTTGACCGAATCCTCGGGCCAAGCCATAATGATGCGATAGACTGCAGCCGTTGTCTTTCTTTGTCTGCGGAAGATACGGAGTCTTAGGAATAGATTGAGATCCTGCGAGACTAAGATAGGGCTTATGTCTTGGACCTACTCCATTTGAATTCAATATGATATCCTTGAGGCTACCTCAGTCTGCTGCTGTTGAGAGAAGTGACCCTTCAAGACGGCGCTGACCTGCTAAACAAAGTCACAAGCCCTGTTACAACCCTGCCAACTCTGCTGTTGTGTCAGCCACTCTACCGTTTCTCAAAACACGTTCCGCTTTAAGCCAAGTTTACTAGAATGTCGATACTGCCATTCGACGTGTTATAGAGGTTGCTCTGGAAAGGGTTCCCGTCCCCCAAAACCGGCGCGGCCGCGCTCAAGACGAGCGACTTTTGATGATGCACAGGACCCGTGGGATGCTTGCCTGGAAGATGTACTAGGTGCTTGCCGTGTTGGTCACGAAGATTCAAAACTTCCAGTTGCGCTTGTACAACTGGCTAACCTCCAGGGTCCCGATGTTGGACATGGTCGAGTAGACACCTCGGGCATGCCATCGCCGGAGAGCCTGAGCAAAGGTCTGCTCGAAACTCCTACACGCCACGTGAATGATTTCGTATTCGTCGATGAGGAGGCCCCCCCCTCGCAATCCGGTGAATTAGCACCTGAAGGTGTATAGGAACGGCAACACGACACAGCGGGAAGCGATCCATGGAAGACCGAATTCAGTGACACACACTTGCGATCCGAAAGCCTCGGACAGTGATGATGGTTATGGACTCTCAGTGGAACGAACAACGTCAAACACTGAGCTGGCTGGTCGTTTCTCTGCATTTCACACAGCATCGACGCCACGTATGTTTGGCTGGTTCTGGAGAGATCGAGCATTAGAGGACCAATTTCCAGAAGCTAGTTGAATGCCCAAACCCCTGTCTCGGAACAGTGAAGCTGCCCGCACAAGATGAGCTACATATCCTAAGACCTCGTACTTACACACTTCGCTCTTGGTTCCGCCGACTCGGCTGAAGGCAGAAAGAAGTTGCCATGCTTGGGCCTGCCTCGCGATGGCTGGCGTAGCATTGGCGGCAATAGGCAGGTGGACGAGGATGGTATTTTGGAGAAGAACGGCGGCGAACACTGAGGTATCCGGACCAGCGTATAGAAACGGGTCGCGTTATTGATGGGCAATTCGCTTCGTATTCGTGAGTCAACCATCATGGGATGCTACTGGTCGAAACCAACCGAGTTGAATTGACTGCAGTTACTACAACACAAGTACGTATCCCGTCATGAATCAATGTGGATTTTCCACGAAGACGACAGGCCCGCTTCGCCGGTTGGTCTTATCCGAAGCACTGAGGCCCTTGCCAACGCAAACCTGACTCCCCTCTTACTGTATATAAGCCGTCAGACGGCACACAGCGCCGTGATCCAGCGCCTTCAATGACCTCAATGCCTAGCCCATTGCATTATGCAATCATTAAAAACTTTATGTAAGACTTAACTGACGGTACTATCTGTTTCAGTGGATGGGGGGTAGTAACCAGGTCACGACTTCCGACCCGTTGGGAACATGTGCAAATGTCTGACAGTTGTCTCGCTGCCTCGTGGAAATCCTCAGACATTTGTCCGAAAATCAGTTTCTAGAGGAACAGAGCTCATTGTACCGAGACTGGTGAGCGCCTAACAGCTGTTTCACCGTTCCTTGACCAATTTAATGCAGTGGCAGCGCTTGGGACCGCCTGGTCGACTGGAGAAAAGTACTGCTTTGACTCAGACAGGCCAAGAACAAGCTGCGTCAGATGATCCAGAAGAAATATCTGGTTGACTGGAAACCTGGTGAGACCCTTGCGCAGTTCGCTTGGTGCCGCTAACTCATCTCTCCCATGCACCTCTCTATCCTCAAGATCTCATGTCATATACATAGTGGGTCGTTCGGCCGAGACTATTGGCTGGCGCCGGGTTGATGAGCGAGGAGCATTTATCGACCAGTACTGGTTACCAGTCAAGCTCCGATGCGGTCTTGTAGCTTCATAAACGATACCCTCTGACGATTGCCTACCAAGCCAAACAATTGCGGTGGGCGTTGACAACTTTTTGAGACCTAGCACCAGCCACAGATGTCATAGATGGTATTTTCACTCCTCTGCCACAACTTAAACGGTATTTGTATAGACACGGAGCCTGGTAAGAATAGCTGAATCACTTGTCGAGAACCCTTGCCTTGACGAATCTGTTGATTTGTTCCCGGGTAAGCTTGTCGTTGTACTGCTCATGGCACTCGTAGAACGAAATCAGCTCCTGGGTGCAGTCGACCATGGCGGCAATTTCCACGTTACTCTCTGCCAACCAGGCGCCATAGCGCTGCACCCGGCCAAACCTGGCCTCAGGTTGCTTCTCCTTGTCGGCTGGATTGGGCGTGCCTGGGGTTGGAGGCAGTCCTGGTGCCCTTCCTTGGGCCTGGGCCAGCGCCGCACTCGCAGCGGCGATGTTCGTCGCCGTCGGTTGGTTCGATCCCGACATACTAGAAGAAGGTCGCAGTACCAGCACAAGCAGGATCGCGGTGAGCGCAATGATGTGCGGCGGGTATAGCAAGGGTAGATCCGTCATATAATGATCGTTTAGAATGGACCAGCCCAGGTTCACGTCCTCTTGTGTCAGGCTCAGTTCCTGTTGATAGCTGTTCAGGGTTCGGTAGGGCGCGTAGACAATGAGCTGGGAGCTCATTTCGGAAATCATGAAGAACTCGCACTCGCCGAGCTTCGAGGTATCGAGACTTAGAAAGTCGGGCCACAACGAGCGGGCCTCGCTGACAATCAAGCGGATATGCTGAGGACACTCTTCCATCTTACAAGCCAGGTAGAGAGCCGTCGCGACCACCAGGTAGGGGTTCGTTCGTCGGATCTCGACCTTGGTATAGAAGCGTTTGATGTAGACCTGGGCGGTGGCCATGGCTTGCTGTCGAATGACCATGCGTTTACCTAGGCGGTTGACCTCTAGAAGTGAACCGTGTCAGCAAAGGCATGGAAAGCCTGCAATACTACAGGGCACTCACGCTGGTTAAAGAATATGGCCAGGTGCCGCGGCTGCGGGAGGGGGAACATTTGGACGAGCTCGGCATTGTCGTCTTCGAGTTTCTGGCGCACCGCTTGGAGTTCGTCTTTGGAGAAGAGCCAGAAGCGACGCTGGGTCGATTCCCAGTAGTTGGCAGCCATGATGACCTCTACTGGGCGCTCGCGGCAGAGTCTATGACATGGTATGTGTCCGGAACGCCTGCACGGTTCTGAACACGGAAGCACAGGGTTGTTGTTGGAGCAGAACAGCGAGGGGCTGAGGAGTGAAGTTGGTGGATAGTGGACAGTGGGTGGCTGGTGAATGGGAAAGTCGCGGGCCGACATTGTGGCTGGTGCTCATCCGATAACGATCACGGAGTATGGTATGTCCAGCCAAGGTTATCCGTGCCGAGGACAGCGCTGAAGCTCCATTTGCTGGGGCACTGCAAACACTGGAAGTACCCGGAAGCACTGCTAATTGGTGGCATCTGATTGCCTCGCTTGTCTCACCAGTGGGACCCATGGAAACCCACCCACTGTCCCACCCCCCATGTTGCCGAGCTTTCGACGCTGTGGCTTCGGCGCGAACCATTTGCGGCAGGCGGTTCTACTTTTTCTTGGTCGCTGCACCTCGCGATCCTCCTACGTCAGTCCTTGTGACTTGCATGCTGCAAGTGAGTCGCGACAGCACAACGCCTTTCTCGAACCCTTTCTCCCGCCATGTACTTATGAGAGAGACATACCCCGCGACATACCCCACGATATCAACCGCGCCCACCGTTGTCGTCGCCGCCGCCGCCCTATGATTTCTGCGTCGAGACCGAATCCTCGACTCAACAGCCCTGCGTCCTGATGCCGCCGCCGCCGTCATGGGGGTAACAGAATGGGTTGCCGAGCGCCAGATGGAGGTGGAAGAATCGCAGAATCAGCGGGATAAACGAGTTGAGGACCTCTGGAGGCAATTGGACCCCAACGGCTCGGGCCATTTGGACTTTAAGGGGTTGCAGAAGGGGTTGAGGAAGATCGATCACCGTCAGCTTTAATCCTTGCCCCGTGCTCCCCGTACGGTTGGGTGCTGACCTCTGCACTGTAGCCATGAAAAATGCAGACCACATGCTGCGAAAGATCATGACCGTCGTCGACACAAACGACGACGGTAAAATCCAATACGAAGGTGAGAGCTCCGTCGCTTGGGACTGGAGCTATTGGCCGGGCTCCCCTGTCTTGAGGCGCCTGAGGGAAATAGCTGCTGACGATGACCTCCCGCCAGAGTTCCGCTGCTTCGTGGAGCAGACCGAGCGGCAACTAATGTTTCTGTTCCAGTCCATAGACAAGGACAACGACGGGCGACTTGACAAGACCGAGCTGCAGGAAGCCTTCCGACGGGCAGGGCTTGTCGTGCCGATGCGCAAGCTCGCCTCCTTCTTTGGCGACATAGACATGAACAACGACGGCTACATTAGCTTCGAAGAGTGGCGGTAAGTATGGTCGTCCATTTTGATCACGTTTAGTCTTCCCGTCGAAAATCCTGCATACTGTGTCTCGCATTCGTGAGGATCTATTTATGTAGATGGGGGTATGTTAGCCATGGTGCATGCTGAAGAGGTAGGTAAGGGGTATGTATATCGTAGATGGCGATGCCCCCTGTTCCGACTCTCGGTGTATAAATTGCTTTTTTGAGAAGGGCCGGAGGAGACGTAAGGAAGCCAACCGTGGGGATGCTGTGGTTCTGTTTAGTTTTCCATGCTGTCTTTCATTGTCGATTTCGTCCGGTCTCTCTCTCCGACGGATACAATTCACTAACAAGACAACCCTCGCAACCAGAGATTTTCTTTTGTTTATGCCGACACACAACAGCAATGCGCCGTTGAAGGCTGTGATGGACTTCTATTCCTCCATCGTCACCCTCTCTGCTGAAGGTGACTCGATGGTATCGGAGGAGACTCTTGAAGGCTCAGGTACGACCGGCTTCCTTCTGCAAACCCTCTTTGGATCCATTTTGAAGCTCGCATCCCCTTCTTATTCGGATCCCTCCGCCGGCAACATCCAGCTTCTCAGCGACGAGGACGGCAATTCGGTAGCTGTGGTCGTGCCTTCCCGAGAAGGACCAGGCTCTGGCCCTTCCGGCGTCTCGCAGCTCCCCGCCTCGCCAAAACAACAACGACGACGGAGTTTATCAAAAAACAACAACAGCGACAGCAGCAACGGCGGCGGCGGTTACGCCACTCCCTCAGCAGATCTCGACCCGGCCTCTTCGCAACAGCAAATATCGTCCGCGCAAGCGATGGTATTGCCAATATCTCCCCCGGGCTATTCAGGTACCAGCGCCAACATGAACAACATGAACATGGAGGCAGCGGTGCTGCAGGCGTGCATCCAGGCCGCCGACGAGAAGCCCACAGGCATACTTGGAAGACCCCCCGGCGTCGGCACCTCTCAAGCGAACCAGGTCACAGGCAGCAGCTCCGAGCAAGGCTCCAGCTCCAGCTCAGATGCAACTGTAGCACCCAAGTTCAAGAGATTGACTGACTTCGTCCCCGATCCAGGTTACTTTATCGCAGGTGCCGTCGCCGGAGGACTGTCGAGGACTGCCACGGCGCCCCTCGATCGTCTGAAGGTCTACCTGCTCGTCAACACCCGAGCGAGCACCGACACGGCGGCTAGTGCGCTCAAGCAGGGGCGTCCGCTGCTCGCCCTCCGCAACGCGTTCAAGCCGTTCGGCGACGCCGTCAAGGACCTCTGGAAGGCTGGCGGTATGAGGAGTCTGTTTGCAGGTATGCATTGCGGTCCTTTTTCTCTCCCTCCCGTCATGTTCATTGTTCAGCTTTCGTGGCCTCTCCCTTGTGATAATAGGCAGGGAGGGGTGAGGGGGAGTTGGTTTCTTTTAAGGAAAATGAGGGCCGAGTATTCGCTGACCAACCCACCTATAGGCAATGGACTCAACGTCATCAAGATCATGCCTGAGAGTGCCATCAAGTTCGGATCATATGAGGCTGCAAAGCGAACCCTCTCTAAGCTCGAGGGCCACAACGACCCCAGACAGATCAACAGCTACTCGAAATTTGTCGCAGGTGGTGTTGCTGGCATGGTTGCTCAGTAAGTTTACCCTAGAAACTTCTTGTTCACCATTTCTTCCCTCTGCAACTGCCACTGCCACTACCACTGCCGCTATCACTGCCACTTTCATTTGTTCCAGTGGCTGCTGTCATCGCCTGTTGTCATCGCCTGTTGTCCTGGAGCTGCTGCTGTTTCCTTTGTCTTATGGCGCGTTACTGACACGCACAAGGTTCTGCGTATACCCGTTGGACACACTCAAATTCCGACTCCAAACATCAACAGTCCAGGGCGGACTCTCTGGAAATGCCCTTGTCCTTGACACAGCCAGGAAGATGTGGCAGGCAGGCGGTGTGCGCATTGCTTACCGTGGCGTCACCATGGGCCTGATGGGCATGTTCCCCTACAGTGCTATCGATATGGGCACCTTCGAGTTCCTCAAGACATCATACAAGAGGTACATGTCCAAGTATCGCGGCATCCATGAAGAAGACGCCAAGCCAGGCAACATTATGACGGGCATCATTGGTGCCACCAGTGGAGCTTTTGGAGCATCTGTGGTTTACCCCCTCAATGTCCTCCGTACCCGCCTCCAGACTCAGGGCACAGTCATGCATCCTGCGACCTACACCGGCATAATGGATGTTGCACAGCAGACGCTCAAGAACGAGGGTGTGCGGGGCATGTACAAGGGACTCACCCCCAACTTGCTCAAGGTGGCTCCCGCGTTGAGTATCACCTGGGTTGTGTATGAAAACTCAAAGAGACTCCTCGGCTTGGAATGAGAAGAAAGGATTTGGGAGACAGGACGCCCAACAGGGGTTGGGATTACCGTTAATACTGGATCAATTACCATGAGCCAGAGGGCATGGCTTGGATCCCCTATTTGAATGACTCGAGGAAGAATTGGAAGGTACCAGAGGGCTGCCTACTGCCAGGTAAAAGGAGAGTGAGTAGACTACCCATTTTTTGTTACATAGCCGTCATCTTCGTCAATGGCGTTTGTAAGACGTGTGGAGAGAGATACCAGAAGGCTTGATTAAGGCAGGGGCAAAAGGGGCCGAGCTTGAGGTACATATACTGAGAGGTACCTCAGAGAGAGACCACCCAGGAGATATTAGCTGAATACAGACGAATGCCGGCATGTTAGCGGCCAACTCCCACGTGGATGCAAATCTAGTTGAGGGTGATCGTGGCGGTGATGACGGTGATGACGGTGTCAGTGAGCCCCTTGTGCCTGTCAACCCGACTCCCCTGGGACTGGAAGCCAAGCTTAAATATTCCATGTTGGCGAGGAAAACCAAAAACAAACCTTGATGTAGGTGGTTGACGCGGACCAGAGCGGTGGAATGGAACGTCGTCGGGCTGCCCTACGAAGAAGCTTACGTTGCGATCGTCGTCACCCCCCGCGTCTCCCTCGGGCGACCAAGAAGCTTGATTGATGGACACAGCATACAAGCTCCAATGAACATGCAGAAGGACGTCTGTGATTCGTAACCCGTGGACACTCTCAGCAGCATGTAGACCCCTGCTCGGAAGCGATAACCGGGGGTCGGTGGACCGTTGGCAGTTTGGGGGGACTTTTGTTAGCGTAATATCGGGCAGAAGATGCTCCACCTGGCGAGGGAATTCAGAGTTGAGTGAGTCTAGTGGCGGATAGGATAGACTTTTCGCTTGGCTTTTCCCTCTTGTCTTTCTTTCTTTTGGCAGACATCTCATGTCAGACTGCACCTTGACATCGCCCAGTGGTACTTCCTATGATGATCCTTGTAAAAGTACGGATAGACTCCCCAAGCAGTTCGTATCTGTACCTGTACTCCCCAGATAACGTGGAGAGGGACTTCTGGACTTGTGAGCTCGTCTTACATTCTCCACCTCATCACCGACAGACAGCCAATTGACTTTCATGGCGACACCGCATCCTTGGTAACCAGATGTGCGATTGTTTCGCACTCTCGTGTTAAGCAGCTTCCTGATTTGCTTGCTTGGTCAACGGTATCTCCCGGCCGGTGGTGTTCGTACGAATACAGATAGCCCAACAAGTCCCCGACACCGCCGTCGGCCGCGGTACCGGTACGCCGCCTCATATCTTGCCTGATCGACAAGCTTACGAGTCTCACCCCTCTTCCTCACTTGCGATATCGAATCCTTCCGCCGCATCGGGTACGGGCGCCGTTGGAATTGCGGCGCGTATCCATCCATCCCATACCATCCCATCCGTCGGTCGTTGCCTTCGGCGAGCAAACGCAATTCCGTCGGTGATTGATTGGGTGACCGACGCCTTTCTCTTTCTCTCCCTCTCCCTCCCCCCTCCCTCCCTCTCGATTTTTTCCTTTCTCGGCTTCGGCTTGGACTCCAACTCCTCGTTTGGTTGCTTTCCGCCTCCTTCCTGTCTCAATCAAGTGGACGCGCAGACTTCTTCGCGGCTCGGTTACTCCTCCTTGTCCCCCCATCTTCCCATCACAACTCTTACGACGACTGTTGCTGTTGACGAAGCGCAATCTCCTCTGGGCGCCTCGCGTATTATCATCGTGATTCTCAAGTCAGCATTTTCCCCGCCGTGGGCCCGAATCCGCCACTGAAACTGTTTGGCACCGTTGTTTGGCGTCCGCTCTTCCTGTCCACGACATTGCGCGTATCAGCCAAGTCCCCCTCACGATTCAGGAACCGTCGCCTCTTGTGACTGTTTTACCGTTTGCTATCCGAGGAGAGAGCTTCAGCCAAGCGGCACAAGCTCAGACATTGGGTGACCCAGCATAGAGAAACGCAAGGGCACACCCACGCATACACAATCCAATACATCAGACGGAACCCATCCAGGCGAAACAACGGGAGGGAGACTGAAATAGAAACCGCCGCCATGCCGGCCCCGTACTCTGACAACCTGTATTCGGCCAACGACTCCGATTCTGACCAGTCCCCGGATGACGACCTCGATGACCACCTGTCACCCACTGACGGCTACTTCCAGAGCAGCACATCGTCGTCAGCCGCCGCCATCTACCCTCCGCAACAACAGGCCCATGGTCACTACAGTCAGGACGACGTAATCGCCGCGACCACCTTCCCCACGTCCGCCGGCGTGCCGCATGTGCCCAACGTTCTCGTTCAGGACCCGTCGTTGCGTCTGCAACAAGAGGCGTCCTCCTCTTCCGCCTCTAAGAAGGATCGCGAAGCAAGGGAGGAGACAAGGTTGAACTCGTCGCCTGTTGGTAGGACCTCGTCACCCGCCGCGCCCGTTGACGAGAATTACTATTACGACGACGGGGTCTCCTCCACCGCCGCCGACAGCGAGGCGACGCCATCACACACGACAACAGCGACGACCACAGCATACACTTACACACCCTCCCACACCGCCCAGAGCTCGTCATCTTATACACCTTACGCGCCCTCCGCCGACGCTCCCCTGCGTACTCCTCAGACTCACCCCATAAGGAGTCGGTACTCGCACCCGGCGTCGCTATTCCATATACCCAGAGAGGCACCTCCTGCTTATACGCCGTCGCCCACGTCCCCGCTGGCGTCATCCCCCACAGATCTCAGGAACTACCAGACCTTCACCTCCAACATGGGAGCCCCCGAGGAAGAGGCGCGCTTGCTGGGCCGCGACCCCGAGAGCATGGGCGGCGAACCCTACGATGGTGACGATGACCCGAGGCCGTCTCCGTCGTGGAGGCAAAGAGCCCTCAAGAAACACTCGTGGGCCTCGAGGCGGACCTTGAAAATGGCACTTCTTGCTGCCCTGGTCTTCTTCACCGTGTCGGGGTTTCTAAGCATGCTGGTCGCAAGTGTCAGAAGCATGGTATGCATCACTTCGTCTTCACCCTGCTACCCCTAAGCTAACGTTCGCCCTTCAGCCGTCTGATAAGTCACCTTCGAAGCAGCCCGTCAAGGAGTATGACCCCGTCACTGGCCTGCCCATCAAGGACGGCCCGTCCCAACCCAACGAGCCCTCTCAACCAGGCCAGCCTTCCAACTCCATCCCCTGGAAGCCCTCGAGCACCTGTCTCCAGACAGAGCACCGTTTCGACCCCAAGGTCTACGACCTGTCCTTCACACCAGACAATAGCCTGAGCGTCCTCCAAGGCGTCGAGTCCAATGCGCCATCCCGCGGGTTCCAGCCCCAAGTCTCGGGCGACTTCGTTGTCCGGCGCCAACAAGGCAACGCTCCGGGCCCCTCCGTCGAGCTCGAGGTCGTCGCCAACGACGCGGCCCTTGACGTCGGCATCGAGTGGGACTCGGAGCACCAAGAGCTGTTAATCAAGACCCCGCAGCGCATCGAGTGGAACCGCTCCCTCCGGCCCTGCATCGCCCTCCGCGCCACCATCTGGGTACCCGAGAACGCCGAGCTGTCCCACCTCTACCTCGCCGCGATCAACTTGGGCGTCAAGCTCGCGGGTGACCTCTCCATCGTTGTCGAGAATGGCTTCGAGATTGGCACCATGTCTGGCGACGTCCACAACCTCATGGAGCCCCAGGACGCGCACCGTCTCAACTCACGCGATATCGTCGTCAGGACCATGTCTGGCGACATCACGGGCTCATGGCCGCTCTACGACTCTCTAAAGATCGCCTCCGACTCGGGTGACATCCATGTGGGCGTCACCCCCCAGGAGGTCTCTGAGTCCAAGCCACGCCCCGCTGTCCTCGAAGTCAGCTCCATCTCGGGCGACATCACCGTCAAGGAACCCCTCGATGCGGCAGTGCAGAGCGGCAAGCCCGATACGGTTGTCCCGCCGCGCGACTACATCACCACGCTCGATACCAAGTCTGGCGGCATCAGAGCCTGGGTCGCCCTCAGCTCCGCCGCCGTCGTCGAGAGCATCAGCGGCGACATCGCAGCCGAGTTCTTGCCCGTGTACAACATCAGCCTGCTGCAATCCACCAAGGTGTCCGAGCTTCACACCAAGACTAAGAGCGGCGACGTTGCCGTTAAGGTGCTGGATCCCATCTGGGTCGAGATCGCGGGTACCGAGGGCGCGCCCAGCGTCGAGAAGCCGAGGGTCAACCCCGACGAGCCCGTCGAGATTCCGACCAACCCCTTGCCCATACCCAACATCCCCAAGATCCCTCGCATGCCGGGAGCCCCCTTCATTCCTGACTTCGGGAACCCGTACAAACGCATCCCCGTCCCAGCCGGCAGATGGACCGACGCATGGCCCATCAGACGCTCCTCCTCGGCCGACGCCGCAACCCAGACCGACGAGCGCACCGTCTCAACTAGCGAACGGCCGCCGATGCGCCACTTCAAGTCCACCCACGGTAGCGTCAGCGGGGACATGGAGATTCGATACCCGTCCTCGTGGGAGGGTTCCGCCACGGCCGAGAGCATCAGCGGCAAGATCTCCATCCGCGGCAATGACGTCCACATCGACAGCAGGACGCAATGGCCCAAGGCCGTCCACGCACACAAGGGCCAGGCCTTGAACTGCGAAGTATCGCTGGGCAGCGTCTCCGGGGAGGTGGACCTCATCATTGGCTAGGAAACGAAGGCGAAGTAGATGAAGGTGAGCCGGCGATGGAAGGCCTGGGGACTTGACCGAGTAATTCATATATAATCGTCCATTATATGCGGGAAACATAGTGGATGGAGAACACGAGATAATATGTGAGGAGGGGGAACCTGGGATGGAAGAATGGATAAAGGATTCACACACATATACCTGTCGCTACGATATTTGGACTTGCCTTAGGGGGCCACGGCGTTAGGAGGAAGCTCGTCCAAGACGGTGCTATTTTCATTAGTACTCTCATTATTATCCCAACTACATACGTTCGGCAAAACACCGGCGAGGAGACACGCATGACCTCGAATTCTCTAGGTTCTATCTATATATATAACAATGTCACTATCGAACTTGAAAACCCAAGGTCCCTCTCGTAGAAATTCGAATTCGAGATGAGTGAGGAGGGTCTTAACATCCCCCCCCCCTCTTAGCTGGGACGATCGATCATTGTCTCAATGTTGTGTGTATATGAAAGAAGCCATTTGGCAGGCTATTATAAGGGGTATCTAACGCTCAACCATGTTTTTTGTTTTGAAATTCATCAAACGGAAACGACCACCCCTCCACTCTCGACTTGCGCTCCGCTTTCCGCCGCCGCCGCCGCCGCCGCCACCACCACACCGCCCCATCCTCCCCCTCCTAACCGCGCCAATCCGCCTCCGGTCTCTCTCCTCGGCGATGCCCTCCTCCAACACCTTCTTCCTCAGGGCCGCGGCCCCGCCACGCGGGACCGCCCGGCGGCGGAGACTCCCGCCGAACAACGGGCCGTCCAACAGGCTCCGGTCGATCTTGCGGTACCGGACCTCGTACTGCACCCACCGCTCCAGCCCGGGCAGGCCGATGCCCAGCGTCGGCAGCGCGAGCATCCGCAGCACCTCCTCGCCCGTCTCGTTGTCGCGGTGCACGGCGTACAGCGCGGGCAGAGTGTACCGCACCTTGCCCGGCGCGAAGCGCTTCAGGATCCCCTCGAGTCGCGCCCTGCCGTCCTTGTCCGGCGCCGTCGACGCGCCGCGGTCGCCGCCGGTGACGCCAATCCTTGCGCTCCCGAACCCGCCGACACCGCCGCCACCGCTGCAGTAGTAGTTGTCGTCTTTGTCGTCGTTGTTATTGTCGGCGGCGGCGGACTCCTTGGTTTCGGGAGGGGCCACGGGGGCCTTGGGGGCCTCGGGGGCGTTGTCGTAGCCCGCGCCCTCGCCCTCACCCTCGCCGAGGCGCTCGCGGAAGACCCTGCCGTGGACGGGCGAGAAGGGCGCGACGCGGAAGACGGCCTTGACGCGGCCCTTGACGCGCACCCAGAACCGGCCGTCCCAGAGCTGGAAGCGCTGCCACGAGTGCCACTGCCTCGCGCTGTTGGGCGGGATGGGCGCCGGCGGGGGGCCCTCCCACACGGGCTCCTTCACGCTGCCGCCGTCCTGGTCGTGCGTCTGCCACTTGGTCGGCGGGAACGTCGGGTACCGCCGCAGGTACGTGTTCTTGACCGTCGTGAACGTGAGCTCGGGCTGCGGCTGGAGGGACGGGTAGGGCTCGCGGACGAGGTACCACTTCCTGGGCCCGACGGGGAGAAAGAGGACCGAGGCCTGATTAAAAGCTTTAGGCGTCGTCGTCGTCGTCGTCGGTGGGTTGTTGATGTTGTTATTGCTGTTGCTGTTGCTTTTGCTGGTTTCGTCGGAGCGCTCGGCGAGCTCGGGAAAGAGTCTCCCGACAACAGTCTGTAACGAGGCAAGCTGCGGCGGGTTCCGGTCTGGCGAGACCAAGGCGACGAGCTTCCGCACCATCAACGCCGCGATGAGCCGTCTGTGCGCGAGCCGCAACTCCCGCCGCGTGTCGTCGTAGATCGAATTCCTCGCCGGCGCCCGCGCTGACCGGCCGGGGACTCCCATTCCGGGGAGCTCGACGACGAGGGTCCCGACGTTGGGCTCGAGGTCCGCCTTCACGCCGCCCCGGATCCAGCGCCCCGCCTCCCACTCCTGGCCCTTGACCCGCGCGTCGCACCGCGCCGCCAGCCTCAGCACGTGGTCCCTGCCCAGGGCGCGGGGCAGCGCGTGCTCGCGCACCAGGTGACGAACGGCGTTCCGCATGGTCAGCGTGCGGTCCTTGTTCGTCGCGTCCTCGAACCAGCGGACGTTGTTGGCCTCGCAGGTCGCCACGAGGCGGTCCTTGGGGAAGCCCAGCAGGGGCCGGTAGACCATGACGCCGGCGTCCTCGGAGTGGATCTGCGGCATATTCCTCGCGGCGGCGGCGGCCTTGGCGGCCCTCGCCTTGGCCGAGGCGGAGCTCGCAGCGGAAAAGAGCGCGTCGCTGACGCCGCCGCCAAGGTAGGGGCTCTCGTGCCAGCCCATCTGCAGGCCGGCCCTCAGCTCGGCGCCGTACAGGTCCGTGTCCAGCTCCGAAGACAGCTCCTTCCGCACCGAGACCCAGTCCTTCTTGGGCGGGCGAAAGCTGACGAGCGGGGCCTGCGCCCTCTGGTCGTCGACGTGGCCGCTCTCGTAGACGTTGTGCATGTCGTAGCACTCGGGGATGTTGGCGGCCACGGCGATGCCCCTCAGGCCGCGGCTCCCGTGGCCGGCGAGCAGCCTCATGAGCACGGTCTCGTATTGGTCGTCCTGGTGGTGTGCGAGGAACAGGCTCTCCACGCGCAGCGTGTTGCACATGCGGCCGAGCCTGTGGTACCGCGCGCGCCTCGCGATGCTCTCGAGGTTCGGGGCGGCCGCCGGGTCCCCCTCGATGCCCTCGAGCTTCCAGTTGATCGTGTCGACGTGCGGCCGTATGTGGGAGAGCTTCCGCACCTCGTTGGCGACGGCCAGGGCCTCGTCGGCGCTGCCCTCCCTGAGCCGGTGGTCGATGATGAAGGCCGACAGCTTGGTCAGCGGGTTGTCGACGATGCGCATGAGCGGCATGTACTCGCGGAGGCGGCTGAAGAGGAAGGCGAGGGCCATGGAGTCGACGCCGCCCGACACGGCGAGGCCGATGCGGCGCGGCCGCGAGATGCGGGCCAGAGGGAAGCGTGGGGGCGTCGCGGCGCGGACGGCGTCCAGGAACTCGACGGAGGTTATGGGTTTCGGCACCGGGTGGAGGAACTGGTGGGTTGCGGCAGCCTTTGGTTTCTTTGCCGCTGCTGCTGCGGCGGCTGCCGTCGCGGACGCGAGCGAGGAGTTGGTGGAGCCCATTCCATTGTGCGATGGCCGGTCGCAGCTTTCGGTGGCGTGTTTTTTGTGTCGCTGGACCTTTTCTTCTTGCTGTGGAAGCTTGGAACAGACAAGATCGTTGGCCAATTGACGAATCACTTGAGCTCTCTGTCGTTAGTCGGATTGGGAGCAACTCCAAAAAAAAAAAAAAGAGAGAGAGACTGGGTGGGTTCGGCCGGCCGACCACCCGCCCCCCGGAAGCTCGGGCCATTCGGCTGAAAGATTTCCCAAGCTCACCCGCACCCCACATCACCCAAACCTCGGCGAGTCGGAGCTTCTGCGCAAAGACCCCTACCGTGTTTTTTTTTTCTCTTTGGTACATTCCCGTGTACTCTGTACAGGGGTCGGAGACGTCAATTGCGGGCTAGGAACCGATCGTAGCTCCGATACCCAGAGTAATACCTCACGATAACCTACGCCCGGTCACCCACCCGCCAAAACTTCCTCTCCTGCTCGCGCAAATGATCACACCGTCGTCGACGTCATAACACCGGGCTCCGGCCCTTTTAATTCTTCTTCACATTGTCCCCCCTCCCCCTCCATCAGCTCGTGAGCGTCCAATTGACCACCGCCCGTCGAACGAATTGAACCGTCCGTCCATTCACAATCGCCGGCGCCGCACCCGAGCACGCGACCCAGGAATCCGACCTCGACTTCCTCCCAAAACCTCGAAACTTTCAAAACCCTCGAACCAGAATCTTTCGTCTATCGGCTAACGAAATGTCCTCCTCGAACCCCCCCTTCACGACCGCCCTGCTCGCGGGTGGCATCGCCGGCACCACCGTCGACCTTTCCCTCTTCCCCCTCGACACCCTCAAGACCCGTCTCCAGTCCTCCGCCGGCTTCTTCCCCTCGGGCGGCTTCACCGGTATCTACCGCGGCATCGGCTCCGCCGTCATCGGTTCCGCCCCGGGCGCCGCTTTCTTCTTCTGCACCTACGAAGGGTCCAAGTCCCTAATCTCGGCCCGTCTCGCCTCCCTCTCGTCCTCGTCCTCGTCCTCCGGCACATCGAAGCCGGCGGCCTGGGTCGACCCTGTATCGCACATGCTCGCCGCCTCCCTCGGCGAGATCGCCGCCTGCGCCGTCCGCGTCCCCACCGAAGTTGTGAAACAGCGCGCCCAGGCCGGCCAGCACGGCGGCTCCTCCCTCCTCGCCTTCCGCTCCATCCTCGCCCAGTACAACACCCCCGCCGGCCTCGCTGGCGTCTGGCGCGAGCTCTACCGCGGCTGGTCCATTACCGTCCTGCGCGAGGTCCCTTTCACCATCATCCAGTTCCCCCTCTGGGAGCGCCTCAAGCGCTGGGGCCGCGAGCGCAAGCAGAACAAGAACTGGAAGCTCGACGTCGACGGCGCCGCCAAGAAGCAGATCGAGTACGAGGTCAGCGCCGCAGAGAGCGCCCTGTACGGCAGCGTCGCCGGCGCCGCCGCTGCCGGCATCACGACCCCGCTCGACGTGCTCAAGACGAGAGTCATGCTGAGCCAGCAGAAGGAAAAGATCGGCGACGTCCTGAGAACGATATACAAGCAGCACGGCATCCGGCCCTTCTTCGCGGGTATCGGCCCGAGAGTCATGTGGATCAGCATCGGCGGCTCCATCTTCCTCGGCAGTTACCAGTTTGCGTCCAACACCCTGACCGGTGCAGTACTATAAGATAATCCTACACGAAAACGTTAAGAGGGATCGGAGGGAAGGTGGATGGACACCCGTGCACTTGCCAAGAAGCAAGATGTGCGATGATCCGAACCAAGGGCAAACGGCGGCATGGGAAGGGGAAAAAAAATCTGTATTGGGGGGTGCCCTCATCTACCCCCTCGCTGTATAAACACGCTCAAGCATCCAGCCAGGTAGATTGGCTGCGCTTGACAACAACTTTTCCCGCTATGTACATTACTGAAAACGCCATAATACCCGTACTGATAGAATCTATATAGGCCGCCTCACTCGTTGATCTTGGCCACCGTCAGCGAACGCGATCCAAATGTCCACGAGTATTTCGCAGACACCACCTGACCGTTGGCCCAACGGTATTCCCTGGTAGGCCGCATCCTGTTGGCCATTCGAGACTATCGCGAGGTCCGAGGCGCTGAAGTCGAATCAGTCGGCACAGTATTCTGCGACGAAGTTTGTTGCACGGGGCTCTGGTGTCCATGTCCATGTCCGTGTCGTTGTTCT
This sequence comes from Colletotrichum lini, assembly GCA_034638275.1. Classification (NCBI taxonomy): domain Eukaryota; kingdom Fungi; phylum Ascomycota; class Sordariomycetes; order Glomerellales; family Glomerellaceae; genus Colletotrichum; species Colletotrichum lini. The sequence goes on from JAWQJV010000004.1 coordinate 4,866,878, forward strand.
TGTTGGTCTTGTTGGCCTGTGACGTTGACCACACGAATGACATTGAACTGGCCCGCGCGAGAGCGACGCGCGCGCACACGTGACCTTTGTCGCCGCAGCCACCTAGACAGCCGGGACTATGCAGCTGCTTGGGGAGGCGTCGCGGTGCCTTGCGAAGGCGTCGTCTCAGATTCCGCAGCCGGAGGCTGCTCGGGGGCCGGGCTCGGCGGCTTTGGAATCTCCTTGCGGCCATTTGCCTTGTAGTGAAGCTGGACGTCGTTGCCGCCCTTCCATACGTGGGCTCGCAGCGTTGCAAGGGTCATGGTGATTGGTAGGAGCTATTCAAAAGTCAGCACAGGGCGCGTGAAGTACAAAATGCGTAGCGTCTACTCACCATATCGTTACAGTACAGTTCCAAGTACTCGTGAGGTAGGAGCGCACCTGGCTCCGGGTTTTCGGGCTGGGGGTCGATTCTTTCGGCCACGTATGCCAGTATCTTCTTAACGCGCAACATCCTATTCGCATTGAGACGGTTGTTGCCGTCTGTTGTGGCAATGTCAGGCAGGCTGTTCTGCCACGGCTGAAGCACGAACGAGACCTTGACAGGTTCCTTCAAGGGGATCTGGTTTTGGAGCAGAACTTCGCCCAGCCACATGGGGCCGCGCTGTTCAATAATGTCCGCACCCTGGCCAACCGTCTCCACCGTGCCTTGATAGATGTTGGCACTGCCGCCAGTCGTCTCTTCTTGGAGGACCACCTTCGTGCCGGGTGGCAACTTGAGCACAGGCGTATCGTTTGCCAAGCTCGGGGTGACCTTGGTTTCGATGAGCTTGTCGGGGTTATCCGTCAGGGACTTGTCGTAGTCGTTGCGGATCTTCTGGATGGCGCCCAAGAAACTGTCATCGACCTCCTTCTCGTGCGTCGACGACGCCTCGGACTCCTCGGCCTTCTCGTCCACCACGGCAGGCTTCTCCGGAGCCGTCGTCGAGGCAGATCTTCCAATCTTCTTGCTACCAAAAGACATGCCCATGCCCATGCGGAACTTCTTACCAAAAGGCGTGCTAGGCGACTTTCCGTTGGTGGCATCCTTATCCTTCTCTTTTTCCTTGTCTTTGCCCGTGTCCCCATTAGGCTTGGAGTCGGCAGTGGACGTCTGCTCGGCGGGTGTCGCCGGCGCAGCTGTAGGTTTCGAAGCACCCTCGATAGGCCCAATGGCGCTGGTGAAGTAGTCTTCTTTCTCGCTCGAAGGCCGACTGAACTGAGACGACTTGTTGTCGAGCGGGCTGGATGGCGTAGCCACCCCTTCCGGAACGTCATGCAGCTTGCCAAGGCCCGGAGTTGCCAGCCCGATGGCCATACCGGGCGTCGAGGGGAAGTGGGAACCATTGGCGCGAGGGGTTGTTACCGAGTCGTCGTCCACGACGCCGCCTTTGGGTATATTTATCGCAACTGGAGGGTTCGAGCGGCTCGCCGCCAACCTCCGTTCCACCGACTCGTTGAGCGTCTGACGATACGCCTCATCCCTCTTAATTTCTTCGTCGATCAAGCCGGCAAATAGATAACGGAGGACCCATTTCCCGAGGTTGACTAGTGTTATGTCAGTGAATGGATGCTTAAGCTCAGTGGCTTGTGCGTCTTACTTCTCTGGTCTTCGCGAAACTCTACTGGCTCTTCCAACTCGAGATCGTCTGCGTACATCTCGGCATCGAAACAGTTGAACGGCTCCAGGACTACAGTCAAACTTCCGGAGCTGATATCAATGGAGCACCAAGGGGCGACTGCCTCGATGGTGTTCACTTCTGGCTCAACATCCTCAAGATGCCTCTTGGCAAACTTTTGGATAGGTTGGCACTATGGCTGACTGTTAGCAATAGCTTTGGGTGGTAAAGAGACGGACCCGAGGTCGACAAACCTTGATAAGATCCCACATGAGAACATCGCCGGCCGTGTCTAGCGTCAGGACTCTCCTCCTATCGTTCAAGAGCCTGTGCTTGACCAGGCCAAACTGGCCCTCAATCGTCTCCTCCGGGTTCTGGTTGATGGGCTCGGTCCCTTGCGGACCGTGATTTCCGGCAGCAGGGGGGGATTCCGGGCTGGCGTTGGTCTGGATGGGGAATGTTGCCGTGTTGGAGATTCTCAAGATGGATGTGGGCGAGATTTCCTTCTTTGGCGAGTTCGCGGGGGCAGGGTTCGACGGCTGCCTAGACCTCGAGGCCGTGGATGCGGCGCGCTGACGTCGGAAAGCCTCGGGGAGCTGTAGGCTAGGACCCGTGTCCACGTTGGACCAGCGGTTGATAGATGAGGTGTTGGTCGCAGTCCAGATGTAGTCGCCGGCGGCCACGACCTTGCTGATGGAGTGAGACTCGTGGGCGACAGCCACCGACAACCCCTCGTCCATGTCTTCCTGGCTTCCTCGTACGTCCGTCTTGACAACGAAACCGGATCGGTCACTGCTGTAGAAAGTGCCCAGCTCGGGGTCGTCCGAGAAAAGCGACCAGACACTGTCGTCGTGCATGGTGAACGTGTACATACAACGGCCAGCCGTGACGCTCCAGAGCTTGATGGTGTGGTCAGAGCTGGCGGTCAAGACCTTGTCGCCAGCCTCATTGAGCAAGACGCCCCGAACATTGTCCGTGTGGCCGACAAACTTGGTGACTCTCTTGCCGGAACGCGGGTCCCAGAGGCGCACGACGGACTCGGGGCCGCCGTTGGCCATGATGTTGTGGCCAACGCTCAGAGCGTAGATGGAGCCTTTCTCGGCGATCTCATCTCCCTGGGTGTCGATCTCGAGCGTCTTTCCACCTCCGTTAAGGTCCCACAGGTATATCTTGCGGTCGAAGCCACCGGAAGCGACCCAGTTGACGGAGCCGCCAGGCGGTGTCGCAACACATTTGACATAGTCGGCGTGCTCGCCGATGGTGGCAGCGATGTCGTTCGTCTCGGAGTGTGGGCGCCAGACCTTGACGGTCAGGTCGTTCGAGGCAGTGACGACGGCCGAATTATTGTTCGCGAGGACTATATCGTTGATCCAGGCCATGTGAGCCTGGGTCTGAGAGCGGAAGGTGGTCTTGGTCTTGGTCGCAGGCGGGGGCGCGCTGCCGCCGCCCTGGAGGTTGAGGTTGAGGTCCCATGCACAGATGTAGCCATCGCGGGCTCCTGAGTAGCTGTGGACAGGAAGGGCGTGTCAGTGAAGCGTGGAGAGAGGCGGAGAAGAGCATTTGCGGGATGGGCAACGCGGAGCGGCTCGGTGGTCTTACAGGATGGCGTTTTCTTTGTCGACGGCGAGGCCATTGACGCCTAGTCTGTGGCCGCCGCCTTGCGAACCGGCCGGGAGCTCGAGGACTGCGGCACGCGACTGTTAGCAACAGGTTGCCGAGGGCCCTTCGAGGAAGACTGCAGTCGGGGCCGGCAGCTCGCGATGGACGCTTGGAGGGTCGTGTCGCTCGACCCGGGCGGGTGGACGTGCGGGGTTGCGTTGCGTCGTCGGCGTCGGACCAAGATGCGACGGGACGGGAGCGCAGCGGCACACGACTCCCAACTTCTAGCTCTTAACGACAGCGGCACGAGGCAGACTCACCATAGCTAATCCTCTGGCGCGCCTTCTTAGCCATTTCGAGCGGTAGCGCGGCTGGGGGGGTCGATTACAGATTACGCATGCAAGAGTGAAACAAGACGAAAACGATGACGAGATAAGAAGCTTAGAGACGGCGAGGGCAGGCAAAATGGACAAGCAATTGGGTTGTGGAGCGCGCGCCAGTTGGTGATGCTGTAAAGGATGGATGTGGTGGTGGTGGTGGTTGTTGCGGGCGGGTTATGGTCCGTGGTATGGATGGGTATTGTTGGTAATATGGGGTACAGAGATGGATACGGAGAATGAGAGAGGAGGAAGAGAGAGAGAGAGAGAGCGCGCGCACTGGTCAAGCAAGGTATGATGATGATGTATGGGTGGATTGCGGCACAGCCAGATACGCTGCACCTGTTGGTGTTGGTGTAGGTGTAGTACCTGGTGTAGGTGTCGAGGAGCAGGTGCAGGTGCAGTTGCAGGCGCAATCCAAGGCGTTGGAAGGATGGGATCCATGATCCATTGCTGCCACCTAAAGTCGGGGTAGATACATAATACCTCCCAGTTAGGTAGGGTAGGGTGGTAGGTAGGTTGGTGGGTCATGAAGGTGGGTGGATACGGATGCTCCAGGTACAAGCAGGGTGTCAAACCGGGCATGGCAGGCACGCTCCGTCCACTTCCTCCCTCTGGTCTAGGTACCTCCGTACAGACACCTATCTGTCGGTACCTAGGTAGGTAGGTAGGTAGGTAGTGTTTACACAAGGTATCTATCTACCTACACTGGGGAGATATCTAAATGCCTACATCGAGAAGGATGGACAATGGGTCTTCGAGGCCGATTGAGTTCAGTTCGGTTCGTTGTATGTCTCTGCGGGAACCCATCCCCAAACTGGAGGTTGACATGTAGACAGAGTGTACCTGGCTAGCTACCTACCTACCTTACCTATCAGACCCTTCTTCTCACGTATCACTGGCATGAACTCTAATGGCACGAGCAGCTAGCTGCCCCAAAGACTGTACCCCGGAAATGCACTTTTATTTCTCGATGAGAATTTCTCTGCACAGCTACCTACATCTTCCTGCTCTCCGTCCACGTGCACTAGGCTTAGATAGACCGACCGGATCTCCCTCCAAATCTGACAGACGCCAGACGCCAGGTGAGTGTCAGGTACCTAGTAGGTCGGAAGCACATGGTTTCGATTCGCTAGCGCGCAAAGCGTCATGTGTCTGGATTACCGGGAACTGCATGCTAGGCTCCCTCCCTCCCCCGTGGCCCCTCTCCCTCTGAAGAATCCCCTTCTTCCTCGGACTGGTCCCAAATGTCTTGTCAGGAACTTCTGGAACGTCTGAAAAAAAATCCCAGTGGCTGGGGTGGTGCGAACCTGTCCTGTCCCCTCCACAAGTCACAAGTGCCTGCCATCCAACCAAACCCCCCTTCACTAAAAAGCATGGACCGCCGATCCCCCTCCCCTCCCTTCCCCTCGGCGCTCTTTCCCCCACAGTCTGTCTCGCTCTCTCTCTCTCTCTCGCTTCGTTTAATGAGCCGTTACTATTTGTCCGTCGCCGTTGAACGCCTGCCCCACGCGTCCGTGTCACATCCGCATCCGTCATCCTGCATCTCGTCTCGCCGGCGCCGGATATACAACGCCGAAGGAGCTGTCTCCTCCGTCCATCCAATGTCAATATCGTTCCAATGGTCTATGACGTGAATCTTTTCGGGTTGTTTTTTCTGTGTGCTGTATTTCTCAGCGGGTATCACGCCTTGTTTTCTTCCAGACGGCCTCCCCATCAAGTTCAGTGTGTTGCTAAGAGAGAGCGTCGCCCTCACTCGTCCAGGTCCAACGGCTTCGTCGCCGCGACAAGCCGCTCCAGCCCAAGGATGCTCGTCCGGACGCCCGCTGCCGTAGTCGCACCTTCCCGGGCCTGTTGGGTATCTAGATCGCGACGACCGTCAGCTTTTCAGTCCTCATGACCATCCAACTCCCAGAAGGCCGAGATCGACACCATCAACATCAACATCATCACCCAGAGAGAGCAAAACTCACCCTTCTCCCAAGCCCTCATCTCCCTCTCCTTCCTCTTACAGTCACGGCACTGCCCTTCCACAGGCCGTGTCGCCACCCTGGCTATCTGGTTGCACATTGGGTCCGGCATTTCCAGCGGCAGGGTGTCAGGCAGGTGGATGGTTTGGTCGAGGGTGAGGCTGCCCAAGGACCGGTTGAGCACACTACCTCGCGCCGAGACGCACTTGAAGGTGTTTTGATACTGCTTGTGCGAGCATCCCCTGTGCAGCGTGAGGATGTAGGTGCACATTGTAGCATTTGTCTTGTTGGCTTTTGTATCCTGGAATTTAAAGCAAAGCATGCAGAAGGCTGCTTGCAACGGCCTTGGTAGGTTGATGGGTTCCAATAGTGGTGTGTTTGTGTGAATATCTTCGTTTTCTGCGATACTAAAAACAAAAGACGGGTGAGTTTGTTGCTTGTTTGCTTCAAAAAAAGAAAGAAGGGTACAGGTATGTGGTGAACCGTTTGATATTTTCAGTGTGAACCTACTCTCTCTCTCTCTCTCTCTCTCTCTCTCTTTCTTTCCAGTAAAGGGAAAGAAATAAACGCAGTAGCCAGGGAACAAAACACCAAGAGCCCAAAGAAGTCTTTGCTAAACTACTGTTGATAAATCGACGTGTGTCAAGTCCTTGCAAAACTGGTTGATTGGCTGGTGGTGAGGTATGAAGGTGAGAAGAGAAGCCAAGCAAGAGGCTGGAGGCCGTCTCAAGGCTGCAACACAAAAAGCCAGTAATTAAATACTTGCCGCATATGCAGATTCAACCCCATTTATCTGCTCTCAGCGTCTCCCATAGCATTCGTCTCAAAGGACGACCAGCACATTTAAGAGTCCTATACACCACCCGCTGCAAATGTGCATATAGGAAGATGATTCATCCCAAAGGCTAGCTAGCCACATAACACGAACACAGGGCACAACAACAGAGAAATCCAACCGGGAGTGGATATCAAACAGATGATCTGTCTGTACTTGTACCTCTCTGCCTGGAGCGAATTCTGATATTTGTCTCAGTGACCCATACAGCCAGCAGACTCTATGTTCACCAAGGCATCTCACAGGAGATAGGACGATAGATAGACCGAGATCATGTGAAGAAGAGAAAAATGAAAAGAAATTTCAGTCCCAATTACCCCTTTTTGACTATCATTTTGATGACGCGACGCCGTGCTGACCAAATCTATTCTCACAGGACCAAGCCATTGTTGTGTCTACCCCCATCACCATCATCTCCCTCCGACCCCCTTCTTGCCCCAGGACCATACTCTACCGCTTCTTGTAGAAGCCGCCGGTGCCCTGCTGCTGCCTCGGCTGGCTGCCGTACGTCCTCCGGCCCTGCGTCTTCTTGTCGCGGCTCATGCTCGCGCCGACCGTGATGTCGACCCGCGGCGGCGTCGAGAAGCCGAAGCTCTTGGCCACCTTGGCCAGGTCCAGCTTGTTGACGTCGAAGACGGTGCGCAGCGAGTGGCTGGCGTACGCGTGCAGGTAGCTGCGGTAGCCGTCCTTGGCGCTCTTGTTGAGGTAGTAGTTCTGGTTGATGAGCTTCTCCAGCAGCGACTGGATGTTGGCGATCTTGTTGGCCGGGAAGTCGAACTCCACCACCGGCACGCGCGCCTCCTTGAGGTGCGTCAGGAACCCGACCTCGCTCGGCTGCAGGAACATGAGGGATCGGCCCTTGCTGTTGGCTCCGCGCGCCGTCCGGCCGACGCGGTGGATGTAGTCGCGCGGGTCATCGGGAGGGTCGACCTGGACGATCCAGTCTACTGCAGGGATCTAGGGGGTGTCGGTCGTTAGCAACGAGCGAACTATACTAGGCCCCATCTTTCAGAGGGGAAGGACGGGAAGAAAAGAAAACTTACATCCAAACCACGGGCGGCGACGTCGGTGCAGATGAGCGTGCCCTGCTTGGCATTGCAAAACTCGAAAAACGTGTTGGTCCGCTTCTGCTGCTTCTGCTTGCCGTGCAAGTCCAGCACCGGCAAGTCGATGTAGTTGAGCAGCTCGGCGTGGTACTTGACCGAGTTGCAACTGCTGAAGAAGACAATAACCTTCTTCTTGAGGTTGCGCTTGAGGAACGAGAAGAGCAGCAGGAAGCGCTTGTCGGCGTCGCAGATGACGTACCCCTGCTCCAGGTTCTCGACGGTGCTGTGCAGCTTCTCCTCGTCGACGTTGACGTACAGCGGGCCCGGCCGCAGCGAGATGCGGGCGAGGTCCTCGACCTTTGTCGTCTGCGTGGCCGAGAAGAGCATCGTCTGGCGGTCGTTCTTGGGCAGAATCTTAACGATCTGGCGCATCTCGTCCTCGAAACCAATCTCCAATATCCGGTCCGCCTCGTCGATGATTAGGGACTTGAGGTTCTTGAATACGAAGGGAGTGTTCTGCAGGTGGTCCAGCAGACGGCCGGGCGTCGCAATCAGCAGGTTCACACCCTTCTGCAGCTTGTCGGCCTCGGCGCGGCGGTTGGCACCGCCGATGACGATGCCGTACGTCTGCGAGTGGTGAGCCATCAGCTCCCTTGCGACGCCAAAGATCTGCAGCGCCAGCTCGCGCGTTGGCGACACGACGATGACACCGGTGCCGTTGCGGGGCTTGAAGCGCAGTGCATGAAGCATCTCGATGGCGGGGATCAGGAAGGCGAGTGTCTTGCCGGAGCCCGTCTTGGCCGCGCCGAGCACGTCCTTGCCGCTCAGCAGAGGCGGGATACCCCTCCTCTGGATCTCGGTCATCTTGGTGAAGCCCATCTCCTGTATCGCCTTCATCGTCTTCTCCGACAGGTTCAGCTGGGCAAAGTCGTGTGCCTCGGCGCCCGCGACGGGCGGGAGCGTGAGGCTGTCGCGGTTAGGAAGGTCGGTGCTGTCCGCGTCGTCGGCCTTCTTCGCGGGTGCCTTGACGTCCTCGTCGAGGTCTGAACCGTCAGCCTCGTCATCTTCTTGGTTTTCGATTTCCTTGAAGTTGTCTGCAACGTCCTCCTCCTCTTCCTCCTCGCTGGCAGCCTCGACCTGCTCCTCCTCGTCGTCGGATTCCGGCTCGGGCTCGGGCTCCTTGCTGCGCTTCACCTTTTTCGACTTTTGCGCGGGCGCGGCGGCGGGGGGCTCGGCTCGCTTCTTGCTCGACACTTTTGCGCCATTGGAGTCGCGAGACTTTCTCTTCTTAAGTGTGGTGGAGTCCATTGTGGGATGTTGTGGTTTTACAATGAAAAGGGAGTTGTAAGACCTGCACAAACTTAGCCAGACGTGGGAACCTTCACGATTCTTCCTTGAGAGCGGCGACCCTCAGCCAGGAAATTTTCTTATCGGTGATAAAAAAATCTGGAGCTGAACGATAACGGAAACTGTTGATCCGTGCCGAGTGGGTTGGGATGCGGGGCAAAAGGTACGTACTGGAAAGCAGACAAGTTGGAATGGCAGCGCCTAGGTAGTCCTGCTTCACCGGCTGCTCAATCATCATATCCAAGCCTCGATTTAATAAGACTTAGTTGATCATGATCCTGAGAAGACTCTCAATTTAGGCATGAACGCCAGTCTTCTAGCTTTACATATCAATCAGATAGCCGACGCAAATCTTCCCTTTTGTGGCAACCTAAAACGTGTGCTTCCTGACCCTCGTCTAACAACAGAACACTATTCCGTCCGTTGTATCCGTCTATTTGGGCTGCTCCAGACCGGTGGAGAGACCGTCTTAGAGACTGGTTGTTGGCGGTTCGCGGACCACATCAGATTCAGGTGTAGACAGGATGCGAATTTCAAAGAAGACCTCATATTGGGCACGACCAGCCTGATGTCAGACAATGTCAGACATACAACAGTCGCAAAGACATTGGTACCTATGGCACAATCCACAACAGCAAAAAGATCTGGTAGTCGAGGGGACTAAAGAAAAGGAAAGAAAGGAATCCCTCCATGTCAAAACGGTCCTCGACCTTGCTCGAGCGTCCCGCCCATACTGAACCTGAACCCCCCGCAACCATGGATGCATCTTGTACCCTCGTTCCCGATCTGATGTGATTTCGATCCCTGAACTATGATTCGCCCTCGAGTTATCGTAGGATCTGGAGCAAGAGCAAAAAGTATTGTGACCCCGGATCAACATCATAACAAAACCGCAGGACTCTTGAGGTAAGTGCCCGCGGCGTCTGCGCTGACGATCGATCCAAAAAAGCAAATTTGTAGTTCCGCCGAGACTCATCGTCGGATATGCCTCAATATGCCATGCCTCTCCGCATTTCCCTCTGCCGTAGTCCTTGTGTTTCTCGGGGGTTTTTTTTCTGTCGCCCTGAACGCCACCGTCGTAAACCGGGATGAAAATGCCGAAAAGTCAAGTTTGAAAACATTGTCGTCGTCAAGAGAAAGGGAATCCTTGGCGCAGTGCCGATCGATCTCTGGCCGGAGGTTTCCAAGCACGATCAATTTTCACCGCGTCCTGCGTTTCTTCATGTTTCTGTTGCAATCAATCAGCAAGCCGCTTTCTCATCCACAACCAAGCTCGTCAGGGGTTTCCACGTACACTCTGCCGTCGGGTTCTCGTGCTTGGCAGTGGAACCCTTGCCGCGCCAGGTGCTGACCGCCGGGATGTTAGCCTCGTAGCGCACCTCCTCAGTTCCGTATGCGCGGGGGGTGAGCTTGATGAGGGTATGCAGGGGCACGTTCATCCAGGGGCTGTCAGCCTGGCTCTTATTCATGAAGTAAGCGTAGATGCAGCGCAAAACGGCCTGGTGCGTGACAATGAGAATGTCCTCGCTGCGCTCGAGCTCCATGATGATGGGCTCCAGACGGATGACCACGTCGCGATACGATTCACCGCCGCGGTAGCGGTAGTTGTACTTGTCCTCGTCACGAGCGGCAAAGTCCTCCGGGAAACGGTCCTTGATTTCCTGGTAAGTGAGGCCGTCGCAGACGCCAGAGTCAAGCTCGTCAAGCGCCTTCCACTGAAGCTGGTTGTAGTCAGGGGGAAGGAAGCGGGAAGTAGCGATGGTACGCTTGAGCGTCGAGGTCCACACAGTCAGAGGACGGTCATCCTATGCGTTCATTAGCACAAGACATGTGTAATTCGGGCGACAGATCCACTTACGCCAACTGACTTGCGAACGAGCTCGGGGAGCTTTCGGGCATACTGCTCACCACGAGGGGAGAGCGTGGTGTCGCCACCGATGCGACCATCCAGGTTGTACATGGACTCTCCGTGCTGTTCCGTGTCAGCTTTTTAAAAAAAAGTTCGTCCGGCCACGACATTTAAGCAAGGACTTACTCTCGACAGCCAGATGGAGCGGGGCCGGATGTGAAGGTTCATGAGATAGTAGACGACGCGACTCTGGAGGTAGTCCTGGATGCGGTTGATAATGACCTGTTTGCCGACGTCCATGATCTTGAGATAGGTGTACTCGTTCTCATCACCGTCCTCGTCGAGCGTCTTGTAGACCTTCTCGTAGTTGCGGATGCGGTTGCGAAAGTCGAGGGCAGCCTCCTCGGGGTCCTGACCCTGATAGTCGGGCGAGGTGGTCTTGACGTCACGAATGTTGGCCATAATGAGGTTCTCGTTGTCGCACTTGCTCTCGACGAAAAGGACCTCGATACCCTCCTTGGTGCAGATGTCGAGAACCCACTTGCGGCGCTCCTTGGTGGAGTTGGTGGCATCCAGGATGCCGATGACACCACCCTGGCGGAACCAGGCCAGCATGTCCTCGATGGCCTTCTCGGCGGCGGCGCGACGTCTGCGTTCACCCTCGGTGTTGTGAAAGTCAAAAAAGTCCGCCGAGGGATGGGCGTCCTCCTTGCGACGGTAGCTACCGACGTTGAAGGTCTTGGCCTTGATGGAGAGCCAACCCAGATAGCGTTGCGCTGGGTCAAAAGAGTCAGCCCTGGATGCTCGATGTATGCTCGACGTCTCCACGCGTAACGCGCAAAGCCACCTAGCCAAAGACGCTGATGTTCGCGTTCCTCAATTGGAGGCGAAGCCCGAATTGCTCACCTTTCTGGGCGATGAAGCTCTTGCCCCGAGCGGGCAGACCAACCATGACAACACATATCTTGGTATCCTCCACCTGAATGCCTACACCGTTAGTTCTGGGCGGCATCTTGACGGTCGTCTCGTCGTTGTTGGTGGTGGTGTCTTCTTGTGTGCAAGTTGCTACGCCGAGACAGAAAAGAAGAGGAGCGAAATAGACGAAGTCATGAGAAAGAAAAAAAACTCCGATTGAGTGGCAAGGCAGCGGAGCTTGGGAAGCTTGTGGTGGAAGGCAGCTCGTGTGATGCTTTCAGTTCCAGCTGTGGCAGGAGCTCTATGCCCAAAAAGGCGGGACCCCTCGGGTGTGACCGTGACTTTCGGGGCGGGTGCGATGACCTAAAGGCCGGGGTGGAGGTGCTCTCTACCGGGGAAGCAACCGCTACCTAGGTACAACAAGGCTCCAGGAGACCCTGTGAAAGAACTACTAGCAGGGGCTGAAGTTGGGCTGGTGGGCTACAGGCTACGGGTAGGTAGGTAGGGTAGGTAGGGTTCAAACTGGGTGATGAAGAGTTTGGGTTTGTTTGCATGTGCATGTGGTTTGTATGTGTATGTATAGTGCAGTGTAGATGGGTGCAGGGAGATAGATGCAGGTCCTTGGGCAGTTACACAGTTTTTGGGAGGGTGGAATGATGTAGTGAGGAGAAGAGGAGTGATCTGATGTTAGGCCAGGCCAAGGAAAGAAAGGTAAGTAGGTGATGAATAGAGTAAAGAGTGGGCGAGTGGCGTGCACGAGGATGAGAAAGTGTGAAGGGGATTGTGAGAAAGGTACGTAAAAGGTATGTAACAGGGGGGGGAAGGGTGCAGAAGGGGTGCCGAGAGAGGGGATACATAATAGTAATATCCCGAGGAACAAAACAAACAGCCTGGAGTCAAAAGTGGCCGCCAGCAAAGGGCCACCCAGCCGAGTGCGGGCAGAACAAGGCAACAGAGTGATGAAGGTAGTGACTAGGCTGGACTCGGCAGTGATGGGTGGCTTTCAAGACCCAAGACAAGAGCTGCTGCAACGGCGAAAGACGGCAATGCAGACAATAGAAAGGAAACAGGAGCAGGCCACTAGCTCAACTCGTCGTCCATCCTGATTCAGATATCCGGTCCACCCATGTCCAGAAGATAATAGACAGACAGAGTAGCAGAGGATGCTGCTTGCATAACACGTAGCCGTCGCGCTCGGGAATCCCAGGAAGAACACATGCATTGGATCACCAACTGGGTGAAGCAATTGGCGTGACGATTGGCCCATTCCGGGACACACGCCGTCCAGCGCCGAGTGCGTTCGGCCACGGATGACCCAAGGTGTCAACCTTGTCGCTCTTGACTTGCCGTCTGCCGGTCCGCGAGGGACAGCTCGTGAACGATGGCTGCAGCCATGCAGCAGCAGGGCCTAGGCATGACATTGCGTGGAATGTCAGAGGCCGCCTTCTCTCGGCTTCTCGTCCGTAGTCAGGTCTGCCCGCCCGCCCCTCCATGACCCCATCCCAACTCCAATCCTCCCCGTTCCACACGGCCATGCCCCTCATTTTCGTGTCTTGTGCCCGCCCGCCTTTCCCCGGCCCCTGGTCGGGACTAGCACAGCCAGAGATAGACAGAGAGGAGGAAGAAGTTCGGCTGGCCTGGGCTGCAGAAGGTCCAGCTCCTCCAACGCCACAGCCATCCCCGCATCGAACGGGACATCTAGCATGCATCCTTCGCATCAACTTGCCAATCAACTTTGCCCTGATGCCACTCACCACCCCTTCCAAGCTCGCTGCCGCTCACCGAGGGGCCAGGACAGCCGAGGTGGACGTCAGACCACGCCGAACACTCCAACATGACTTGCCAGCCATAGCCGGAGCCCCGTTACAGCAGACATCGGAATTGGCAAACTACCTTTTCCGATGACGACGACGCAAACGAAAAGGAATGATGCGGAATTCCAATCAGGGGAAATACCAGCCAGGTCCAGAATTCCCAAACAACATAAGTCGGGAGCCGGCAGACCTTTTCCTCTGTTCTGACAACTTTGGCATTCGGTTTTGCTCCCGGCGCGCCACTTTCCGTCGTCCTTCCTCCCAGGCCATTTCCGGCTCATTGGTATTCTCCAACATACGAAATCGGCAACTCGGCCAATGCGCAAGATGCATCTTCGAGCCACGTCTTTTTTCCCACTCGTGTCTTCGCATCTCTGTCCGTCAGGCTTTCTCTCATGGCTCAATCAGCCAGGTCAACGGCCGCTAGCAGCTGACCCCCACAGCGGCTGCCAGGGGAAAAGGGTCATCCGGAAAAGTCTCCTGACCTCCAAAACGGAATCCACCGCTGCACTTTCTGGGAAACCCTCATGACAGCCAGGGGCTTTTTTTGTTGCTCTTTTCATACTACTCCCCTCTCGCCAGGCCCAGTTCCGAACCAGTAGGTCCAGCCGTCTGGGACTCGGATCCAGCAAATCGGCACGATTGCCAGATCGTATCAACGGCCCAGGGGGTGTGGTCACTGACCGATGCCCCCCCTGCGTGATTATTCACACCGCCAGAGACCACCGAGCACGGAACGGATTGGGGCGAGGACGAAGGGAAGGGGAAAAAAAGGAGGTCACTTGACGAAGTCGCCCACGATGCTGCGAGCCCAAGTGGCTGCTGCGAAAGCACTCACTGCGCTTGCAATGCAGGCCGTCTAGGCTCGGCCGGCACAAGTACAAAACGCGTCAATCAAAACTCGAGACGCTCTCTCAGTCAATCGGGAGAAAAGAAATCTCGACCATTCGTGCGTACCTTGCTGAAGCTCCAGGTGTGCTGTCGCCGAGGCTGCTGTCGCTTGGCGTCTTCAGCACCTGCCGGGATTACTCCGATGCCCATGATGATGAGGAATGCTGTTCAATCGGGGAGCTAGGTTTCGTGTCGATGGGAATGCCTTCGTCGGATCAAATCCAGACCGGAAGAATCCTGCTTCTTTCTCTTCCCTTGAAGCTCTGCCGAGCGGGCGCGGGGGATGTCGGAGTGGAGGATCGGTACAGCAACTGCCGAATAACCGCAGCACACACAGGGGGGGCGACTTGAGGCGATCGTGACACCGCGAAGGTGGTGCTGGAAGGAAAATTCTGACAAGAAGATACAAACGGATGTTGAAGAAGGGAAGGGAAAAGCTGTCTTCTGGATATTGAAAACGTCGCCTTGAGGTGAGTCGTCGTCAGAGAAGTGTGCACAAGGACCTGGATCACGAACACTGTTGAATGAAGTGGCAGAAATGAGTGAGCCATCAGTGAGGTCACACACAGAGTCGGCCGCTATCGATAAGGACCCAAGGGAAACATCCCCAAATTACGATAAGCCCTCAGTCCCCTGTTGCCACTCCGATAAGTCCCGACCTCAGCAGTGGTTTTAGCGCAGTCCGACTGTGGAACGGTATCGACGCTAAATCTTCCGCTCTTTCAAAGCACTTCAATATGTATCAATCCGCCTTGGAAAGAGCTGGGTTCAACGGTACAGAAGGAAGGCAAAAAGTCCTCAACTCAAACTCGGCCGGGCTTTCAAAAATAGCATGAGGCAAGTGGCATTCGTTAGACTGAACCCTATCTCTCTCTCTCTCTCTCTCTCTCTCAGTCATTCTGGTAAAAGAGATGTTTTTTTGTTGTTATTTTTTTATCGTGACCCCAAAACATCACTCAGCAAATCATTTCCCATACCGCCCAACCACACATATCAACCTGCATCATCTCAACCCACTGTGTCCGCAATATTGGGGAATGAGCCTCGCAGGGATGGTCGACACGTCGCAGAGAATCTACTTCTCGGGCAGCTGGGGCGTTGGACCAAACGTCTCTCGGCCATAGAAACGCATCTGGCCAGCGCCGACGTCGAAGTAGGCCTCGACGTTGTGTAAGAAGACAGTGCCGAGAACATATGGACCCGTGCCGCCCGTGGTGATACCGATCTGGCAATAGCCGGTGAGAGGGTCTCTGAGACCGCGATACACCATGTCTGCAGGGTTGATGAAGAAGCTCGCGCCCTCGATGACGACAGCAATCTTGGGAGCAAGGGCATCGCACGGAGCAAAGTACCCGCCGTACTGGAAGAGGTAGACGGCGCTGGGAGAGAACGACCGGGCGATAGCTTCGGCGATAGGCGGAGGCACATACATGAGCGTGGTGCCGGTGTCGACGATGTAGGGATACTTCCTTGTGTCTGAGGTCGATCCCCAGCGGATGCCGTCGACAAGGACGGTATAGTACGAGTACTGCCAGCTGCCTTCTGGTCGCTCCGGGTTGATTGTGGTCTTGGGCTCGTCAGCTGGTGTCAGGCAAATAAAAGGAAACAGAAACTAACAATGATAAGGTCGGTGTACGCCGTGGGACCGTCGACGGGCAGACCAGTGCGGCCACCCCATCCAATGACACCGCTGGAGTTGCGGACAAGAGAGACGCTGAAGGAATCCGCAGACAGGCCTTGCTGGACCATGCTGGTGAAGAAGGGGGAGTAGGGGACTTGGAAGGCAGGGCGATTCTCATCCAAGTCGCCAGTGAAGGCGCTGGTAATGGAAGGGTAGGCCAACCCGAGGACGCCGTTGGTGTAGTTGTTGCCCATCCAGTACGTCTTGTTGGCGAGACCGACCTGTTGATATTTGACAGTAATGCCGGCCACTTCGATGTCGCTGAAACCCATGGGGCCAGAGACGCGCTCGCCGGAGCCGTAGCCCAAGGTAAAGTGGATGTCCTCAACGGGGCCGTACTTGAAGCCATCGATCTTGTTCGGGCCGAAAGCGCAGGCTTCCTGGGAATAGACGGCAGTGCCGACCATGTTCGTGCAGGTAAAGTTGGAAGCGGTAGCCCAGGTGTCACTGCTGCCGGTGTCGAAGATCACGTTGACGGGCTTGCCGTCCCAGGTAACCTCGACGGCGTACTGGGTTCCGTAGGGGGAGAGAGCCGTGATATTCTGGTAGGCGGACGAGAGGCCACGGGGCTGAGCGGCGCCCAGTGCTGTAGCGGCGTTGTGGCCAGTGATCCTACTGCGGAAGGGCTTGAGGAGCTGGACGCGATCCGAGACTTCGTCTGGGGCGACATCGCGGAAGGCCTTGATGCGCTGGAAGTGGACGCCCTTGAGGGGGCTCTTGATCTCGACGCCGACGCGGTGTCTGTCCTTGGCCAAGGCAACGTTGGCTGACAGCAGGGAGGCCCCCAACAACGAGGAAATAAGGCTGGTGATCTTCATGGTTTGATGTCGACGAGCAAGATGGAACGAGTGTCGTGAAATGGGAATGAGTGACTGACGGAACGAGAGAGTGAGCGAGACAGGCGAGGCACAGCTTCTGTCTCGAGTGAAGAGACGAATGGAGGTAGAGGGGGAATAGTAAAACGATGGGAAGAAAGATTGGAGAGAGAGAGAGAAATAGAGGGAAAAGAAGGAAGATGTGACGGGCGAGGAAGATTAACAAGCGAAAAAGGGGCGATGCTCGTTCGTTGGCAAAGCAAGAGGCCGGGAGGAAAAGCACAGGGGGTTGCCGTCCGGGCTACAAGCATAGAACCTTGGTGAGTGACTTCTCTCGGAGAGAGAGAGAAAGAGAGACAGAGAGACAGAGAATACCTGGTTGGTACCTACCCAGGTAAGCTAGGTCAAGTAGGTAGGTAGTATGTGCCTCCGGCATGGCACGTGTCGTGTCGTCTGCCTCATTCTACATGAGCAGGAGCTGAGAGGGAAGCGGCTGCCGTCGTCATGGAGGACGAGAAGGGACGCTGCCGCATGCCTCGATCTTCTAGGTGGACTGTCCTTTCACAATTTTCGGCAGGATCAACCCGGACACCAGATGGCAAGAGCATATCTTACCTTGAACCTACCTACATTCAGCATCTCTTCTTGGAATAGAAGAATGATCCTGTCCTTGGCTGATCGGGCATCTGGCACTCCGACATCCACTCCTCGGGCATTTGTAAATGAAGATGAACCGAGATGGCTAACGTCACTTTCAAGCTACCCGGTTTGTCATATACGACATCTTCCCGCCATCGTCCCACGTTCAAACCGAGTCGGGCCTTCGGGCTGGGCCGGTCTACAACGAGAGGATACTCCCCTAAACCGCTGATTCCCATGGGTCAAGTTGTGTATTTGGACCAATAATTTGGCGGGCACGTCACGAGAATCGGTGTTTGATGTTGGGATTTCATGATCAACCGCAAGTCGTCTTGGTTGGAGCCGACCCTGCGTCCTTGAGCCACAAGAACGATGGCAATGCCTCTTGCTTGTATGGGACTGTCACGGAGTCCCCAAACAAGCATACCAGCCGCTTCATAAATTGGAATCTATCTGAAACGGCGTACCTACTCAAACGTTCTAGGGGTTACTCAGAATATCAGCACTCTGTAATTACTTTGGGCGGATATCTGCTTCCGTCATCCCATGCGACCTCCCAGGCACCGGTGGCACAAGACACAGTTATCGGGAAGTCAGCCACTTCATCAGACAAACGCCAAGAAACTCGGGATTTTCCAGAAGAGCAGTGCTTGCCACCATATACAGATTTTTTTTCTGAGTAAAAGGGTGCTGGCGATGAGAGAGAGAATGCAAGCCCGTGTGGTGTTCCAGCGAAAGATGTGTGTGCGTTAATCGCCCAAGTTATTTCGGATCTGGAGTACACAACAACCTTTACATATGCACGCGACAACCTGGTTTACATCTCATCTGCATGACAGATCTATCTGTGTCTTGCAACATGCGATATGCGACATGCGAGATGGCGCGTTGTCCGCGATGTATCCCTCATGCTGTGCTCCGATGGCCCATCTTTCCGGCCCGCAGCCGCAATCACCAATCGCACTTCGTCACAACCGAAAGAGACTGTTACGAAAAATTGACTCGGTTGATGAGTTCCTGGCCTTGTGAATCAGATGTGTCTGCCAGTTGCTGCTTTTTGCCATATTTTACCATGCACCTGGGCAAAGGGGGTAAATGACTTGGACATATGCTCTGACCTCTCCTGGGTCTCTTGGAGTGTGAGCCGTGAGCACAGTCGTTTGGTGTTTCAACTGACTAGGTAGTTGGTTAGTGTCACCCCAAAAAAAGTGTTGACGCCTTCGATCTCTGCACCACAATCTCCGTCTGGTTGGCCGCAGAGGACCGGAGCTGCAATCCCTCCGCCGGTCCGCTGGCTTTCGTTCTTCTCAAGTCTGTCCGGACTCGGCGCCTCTTTCGACCTTCAACCGGGGTGTTTTCTAGAAGATGAGCATGAATTGTAGCCAAGAATTCAACAGAAATCCTTCACCATGTCGTTGAGACATCAAAGCTCCCCCCCTGTAACCGGGGGATGGAGCCGAGGCACTTCCCCGAAAGGGAAACCCAGCTAACCTTGCCATGATGACGACAAGACCTGAGAACAGGGCTGAGGAGGAGGATAGATGCACGGTCTAGCGGTCCTAGTGACCCGTCCATCTCATTGATTCCCACTACTTTCTTTATACATAGCATAGTACTCGACTTCTCGCTCGTCCACTTCTCTTTCCCTCCATATTCTCCCAAGACATTGTAGATTGGCACTGGCACTGGCACTGGCATTGCGACCCCATCGAGTGAGATCCGTTGGAGAGTTTCCCCTCCGTCACAAAACGTGAATAGTAAACTTTCTTCGAGACGCCCAAACCAACCCGCAGAAAGTCACCATGGCTTCGAATCAACCAGCCGGCGCTGCCGGACCCCTGCCCGCCATGCAAGAGCTCTCGCCGACGACGTTCCTCTACGACCCGCCGTCGGCGGTGCTGGACCCGAACTCGCCCAGGCTCATTGTCATCTTCAGCTGGATGTCGGCCCAGGACGTCCACATCGCAAAGTACACGTCGCGCTACATGGCCCTCTACCCGTCCGCCAGCATCCTCCTCGTCAAGTGCCCCTTCATCCACACCCTCTCCACCCGCATCTCCAAGCGCCAGATCAAACCCGCCGTCCCCGTCGTCCGGTCCCTGGCCGACGCCGCCCCGGCGGCCTTCTCCGGGGGTGGCCAGCCCCAGCTGCTGCTCCACGTCTTCTCCAACGGCGGCGCCACCAACTATGCAAAGTTCCTCGAGCTGTACGCCGACGCCGACCGAGCGGGGCGCCTGGCCCTGCCGCCCCACGTCACCCTCTATGATTCCTGCCCGGGAGGCTTCCACTGGATGCGGAGCTACCGCGCGCTCTCGGCCTCGATGCCGAGGGTCCTCGCGCCGCTGGCCCACGTCTTCATCGGCTGGTTCTGGCTATTCCACGTCCCGCTCGGGAGGATCGGCTTCTTCGGGAAGATGTGGGCGGCGTTGCGCCAGAAGGCGCTGCTGGGGAGCGAGAAGCGGCGGGCGTATCTGTACAGCAAGGAGGACGAGATGATCCACTGGGCCGACGTAGAGAGGCACGCCGACGAGGCCAAGGAGAACGGGTTCGATGTCCGGAAGGAGCGGTTCGACGGGAGCCAGCACGTTGCGCATGCGAAGCTGAACCCGTCGCGGTACTGGGGTTTGGTCAAGGAGATGTGGGATGCGGACTTGAAGACGATTGAGCCGGCGCCAAAGGGCGCCGAGGATCCCGCCCCGGAACCGCCCAAGACTGCGCCAGAGTCTGAATCGCCACAGGTCGCTTTCTCATCGCCAAATGCCACGCTGGAACCTGACACGCCAAAGGTCGAACTCACATCGCCAAAGGCCATGACGGAGCCTGATGTATCGAAGGCGGCAACGGTACCGGCACCGGCACTTGCACCGCCAGTGCCTGCTCCGGAACCCGCCAAAGCCGCGCCGGAGCCTGAAGCACCAACAGCTGCACCACCACCACCACCACCAGAAGTCAAAAAGCCGAAGAGGTCGCCGACACCGCCTCCGACCATCCAGTAAGCGGGGTCCAGAAACATTTTGGGAAGTATTTTCATCAGTTTGGTAGAAGGTCACCTTCGTTTGATAAGTAGGATAGACTTGGGATACGTGGCGCACACTATGCAGCTAGAGGCGATATATGTTTTGTTTCTGTATTTGTCCCGTCAAGGAACCGTCGGAGCTTTGTTCTTCTTTTCCTTTCATGGTTGTGTTTTAGACACGAAGACTGTTGAGAATGTGTAAAGGAAACCAACACCGCCAGTTTTCTCCCTGTGCTCTTCGCCGTTGTTCTCTTATAAGGCAAATCCGCTCTGCACGATGACACGCTTGATGCAGCACTCGTAGCATATGAGCAGATTTGAATCCGCCTCTCCATTGGCTGCTGTGCCACAACGCCATGCTGCGCCGGAATGATCTTACTGGCCAGGCCAAGACTCTAGCTGACGTTCTCAGGCTCGTTGGGCGGCTTTGCTGGCGATATCTCATGCACGAGTTCGCGCAGCCTGCAGGAAAGCCTGACGCTCTGCAGGGCGGTTCGTGGCTATGCGGCCTTCTCGACTCTTGAAATGAGGCTCGCTCCCTCCCCGCATCTGACAGTTTGACAGAG
This sequence comes from Colletotrichum lini, assembly GCA_034638275.1. Classification (NCBI taxonomy): domain Eukaryota; kingdom Fungi; phylum Ascomycota; class Sordariomycetes; order Glomerellales; family Glomerellaceae; genus Colletotrichum; species Colletotrichum lini. The sequence goes on from JAWQJV010000004.1 coordinate 4,887,875, forward strand.
TCCGCCATCTTGCCAACTCGAAAAGCTCCGTCCTCCGAACGCGTTCCCGCGATACCTTGTCAGATATAACGTCACATACCCACATTTCGGCCACCCCCCCATTTCGGCCACCCAAAAAGAGGGCATTCCCACCAACACCAGTATGTTCAATTAACTACTAACTGCACCTAGATGCCACTACAATACAGCTTTCTGCTTCACTAGGTAAATCAGACTCGCTGGATTCATCTGTGATATCCTCCTTTTCACCAGCTTCAACCTGCGCCTTCTGTACGTCTAAGATAGTAGCAAACTTGGTGTTAGGATCTAGTTGGACTGCCCTTCTTTTCCTTGCTGCGTTGTTGGTAACTTGGGCCTGTAGAAGCTCCAGCTTTTGCTGGGCAGCTGCCAGCTCATAGGCCTTTTCGCTGAAGCCTTTTTTCACCTTCATGAAAAGGAGACGTTGAGTCCTAGCGTCATTATCCAGGTCTGTGAATAGCTTCAGTTGGCCAGCCAGATCCTTCATCTTCCTTGGCGTCGACCATGCCACTGCAGATGAAGCAGAAACCCATTCCTCATCTCTAACGCCTTTATTTTGCCCTTTGCAGGCCTGATCTGATGGCCCTGGTGTTGATGGGAGCATTAAAGGGCTCATAAGGGGCTTAGCCATAGAGACAGGCCATAGGCCAGTATATTTCCAACCACTTTTAATGTTATCCATCGTCAAGCCTGCCAAACGAGCCTTCTGATAACAGCCTATAAAGTTCCTCTTGCCTACAATAGTAGAATCATTCCACTGACTGAGGTATCCAAGCTCCTTCCTATAGGCTGCCTTCACAGGGCCAAAGACTGACTGGTCAAGTGGCTGGAGGACATGGGAGGTATGTGGTGGTAGGAATAAGAGATGGACGTTATTAATATAACATGTCCACATGAATTCTGTCGTAGTGTGACTCCCATGGCCATCAACAACCAGCAGTCTAGCCTCCTCCTTGCCCTGGGAGGCAGTCTGGGGGATAGTCTGAGGGATGAAGACCTTCTGCAGCCATTCAACTGCAGTGTCGTCTGTTGTCCATCCATTTTCTGTTGCAGTGAACTGCCATCCTTCATAAGGGCCAAGATCCAGAGGAAACCACTGCTGCTGGACTGTCTTGCCCTTGTATATGATGAGGGGATTCAGGGTATAGCCTATGGCAGAGATGCATTCGATGATAGACACCCATGCCCTTGATCCAGGCTGTTTCTTGCGGACAGACTTCGTCTCAGCCATGCCCAGGACCAGCCCATTAGATCCCTGGCCCTCAAGGATACCAGTCTCATCCATGTTATATCTGTTGGCTGGTTTGATACCCTTGATCTCTGGTATGGCGAGGAGTTTGAACCAGTCCCTGATGACCTCAGTAGATGCTCCATTAACACGTCTAGAGTCAACAGGGCGACTTCTCTGGACCTTGATTGATGGGTTTCTTCTTTTGAAGCCTTGGATCCAAGTCTTTCCTAGAGGATCTGTATCCCCCAAAGCATGAAGGATCCTTTCTGCGAATACCTTCACTTGCTGATGGGTTGGAGCAAGCCCAAGGGCATGCTGGATTCGCACCCATTCAGCCAGCTTAGCCTCCTGATCAGGGGAAAGCCTCTGAAGGTCAGCAAAGGCAGCTGCCCTGCCCTGGGTTCCATGGAGTCGATACTGAAGGGTTGTCCTTGGGATCCCATATTGATGTGCTGCCTTCCTTAGGCTCATACCGTTGCTAACAGCTTGGATTGCCTGATTGATTTCATCTTCGGTATATTCGACCATTAGGTATAGAGGAAGGTATGTGCAAAAAATGAAGTCATTCAGATAAGGTATGTAAATGTTGTGATAGTTAGAAGTTGGAGGGTAGTCATGGTGTTGAGGGGAAATGAGGCATTTTTGGGTGGCCGAAATGGGGGGGTGGCCGAAATGTGGGTATGTGACGTTACTCAGCAAGGCATTCCAACTTCATTACCCAACCCCGCCGAGCAGCGCCGACGTGCGTAAAAGAACACAACCATGGCGGAAGTTTTCGGCGTCGTCGTGAGCGCCCTGACGGTGGCCGAGATGGCGGGCAAATTCGGCGCCAGCATCGTCAAGCTGAAGAAGCTCTGGGACGAGGTCCAGGACGTGCCCAACGAGATCGCCCACCTCGTCCGGCAGCTGGAGATCCTCCGGCCCGTGCTCGCCGAGATGGAGGCCGAGTTCTCGCAGCGGACGCACCGGGTGCACCACGACAGCGCGGCGAACCTCAGCATGGAGTACTGCCAGCAGGCGGTGGGGGAGCTGGACGCGCTGGCCGAGGAGCTGCAGTCGCGGATCAACGCCGCGAGGCGGTCCAGGAGACACATCACGAAGCTGAAGGTCACGTTCAAGAAGGAGCAGATTCAGGCCTACCAGGATAAAATACGGTTCGCTTTGCAGCTTCTGGCTCTCTCGCAGCAGACTTACACGATGTGAGTGCTATTCGTCGGTTGCAAGTGATTGAATTGCTGTTCTGATGTCTCATGCACAGTTCTCTGGTCAAGTCGCGGTCGCTGATCCAGGACGGCCCCGCTCAATCGACAGCAGCAAACCAACCCATGCAGTCTGAAATCATTGTGGGAAGTCCGCAAGTCAGGCAGAACGTGTGTTCTGGTCAAAACAGCTGGCGTTCAATGGCCTCGATGCGGTGGCGGAAGGCCTCTTTCTTCGGTGCTTTCGTCTATCAAACGACATCAGACCCTACTCATCCCGACATCCAAGGTAACTTTGCTTTAATATCTACACTTCCGAAAGGCACTAACTAACATGGATTAGTCCACCAGGCACGCGTCCAGCTTCCATGGTGGATATCAGAGACGGTCTGGGATTTCCAGGCACAAAGGGCATATACAGGGTGGAAAGTCTTACTCAAGCCCTGGATAATGCGACCCGACGACGCCCCCATATTCGACTATGTCCGACACGGTTCTTGGTCTGATGTCCTAAAGGCTTTCAGCAGGGGAGAGGCCTCTTTACAAGATGTTAACACCCATGGGTGGACATTGCTACACGTATGGCCCGTTTCCAACTCAATGCTCTGGATAATGACCAGCTGACTTTCGAGAACAGCTGGCTATTACCTGGGGATGTCTTGATATTATCAAAAACTTGGTCGGTATGGGGTTGAGTCTAACTGATGTAGGCCTCTGTACCGCTACCCCCGTGAGCCTCTGCACGCCAAGGTACTCACTATCTGAAGATTCTTTGGGTATATTTCGATACGCACTCGACAATGACGGATTTGATGACGAGATTGAGTGTTTTTTTGACTCCGAGAACGACATGGAACCGCAGAAAAGTCTACCGGAAATTGTATGGGATGTAACAGGAGGCCTCGAGATGATTCTTATGAAGGGATCGATAGGATTGGAGTCTTATTATCAAATGCCGCCAGAAAAACGATTTTGTCGTTTGAATTGGTGGTATGTCAACCCACGACTTCTGCTCGAAGATTTGCGCCAAGGCGGCAATCTAGATCCTGCGGCTTTTCGGGTGATACTTAGGATATCATCGTCGAGCTCCCTTGCTGAACTGGCCAATGCCTACTTCAGTGGTTTTCGCCAGTGTTTGGAAGGAAAGTTCACAAAATTAAGCGTAACAGAGGAAGAGGTCACGACTTTGAATTCCTGGCGAGAGATTGCCCGGTGGAGTTTCATGGGGTTATCTGTCGAAGACCTCTGCAGAAAAGAGGAGGTCTGGCTTGACACCCTGACCGAAGCGACACCAACCATTTCTGGAATGAATTGTTTCCATCCTCCTTTCTCACAATATTGGGACATATCAGGCTCAAATCCGCGCTGGCTGTCGAAGGCGTTGCTGTGCTGGCTGGAGGATGCGCAATCCTCCGGGATAGACCTAGTCGAGTATGGCAGGCGGGAGCTGGAGTTGTATCTTGCTGATAACACATTACGACATCAACGGTGGTTTCGTCCAGATCTCTTTGTGGACGACCGCTTTATGCGCCAAGATTTGGGTATGAGGCTTGTTTCTTTTACATTTGGCCCGGAACCGCCAGACTGGAAGCTGATATGGGACCTCGACGCATGGGAGTATGCCGGAGACTTTTGGGAGCAGATAGAAAACCCGCCTTTGCCTATTCCGGGCGCATGGGTTGAGAATTAGGCTGGTGAAATACGGCGGACGACCTGGATGACAACTTCGTAGGGAGCAATAGAAAAGGCCGATGGATCAAATGAATGGTTGGCGCAATAGCGTCGGCTTCGGTTGAAGCTTTCAGTAATAGCGAGATTGTGACGTCTTGAGCTGCCATGGAGAAGAGGGACAGTGTGAGAACGATGTAACATTTGCCCTTCGTAGGCGTTAGTGCATCCTCTATCTTCGATTTTTAGGTCGCATTCGATCTACTCAGTGGTTTCATCATCGCCATCTCGAGTAGGAGACCTAATGGAATAGAGAATGAGAAGAAGATGAAGGAGGCGAGTGCGACGTTTGGTCACGTGAATCAATGGATGGACAGTGTGAGAGCGGATCACATGACCTGGTGTCTTGTGCCTGTGCTGTGACGGTACTTGCCTCAACCCAGACAACGCATACCCGCCTACTGTCACACAGTCCAAGCTGGGTAATTGTCGCTTCAAGCCTGTCGAATGTGCATGCACCCATAACGAAGTCGTTTCTGCATTTCGACGCCGAGAGCCTCGGGCACCTACCCAACACAAGATGGCAGATGCCGCGACAAATGAGGACAGCGACTCTGACAGGTACTCCCTCGGGGGCATTGACGAGGAGGAAATGAACCAGCTACTAGCGACAACCGCAGAAGCCGAAGCAGCCCAGGTCCCGCCCTCAAGCGTGGTACACAAAATGGACCGGGACTCGACGTCTGCCGATGGCTTCGACTCGCAGCTGCAGTTTTCATCTCCTGCCACAAGCCCCGGCGGAACCTCAAAGATCGAATCCTTGGAGCCTGATCTTCTTGACGAAGACGTAGACTGGGACATCGTGACTGCTTGTGCAAATGAGGCGGCTCCGAGCTCTAGAACAAAGTCCCTTGGAGAGATATCCTGCCCGCAGACGACCAGCGCGCCATCGGACCCAGCACCGTTCGTCAGGCCCCCTTTCCCTGTCAAAGTCAGAGACCGCTCGGTGGTTGTTGGACTCTCCTCGGCGACTATGATGCGCATCTGCTTCAGGATTGGTGAGATGCTGAACGCCTTTGCCAAGTGCACGCGGGAGAAGCAAGATGTGGTGCTGGAGCTCTTTGCGAGGGTGAACTATTCGAGCCGGGAGTTGTCGGCCAGAGTACAGCATTTCCAGCTCCGGGACCTTTTCACTGACCGACAACAGTTCTTGGGCGGCACACTCAAGGGTTAGAGACTCGGCGGCGCCGTCGACGGTCACAGCAGCGCGTTCCTCGGGCCGAGTGGCAAGAACAAGCTGTGCCGGTGCGTTTGCAGACTCTCGTACGACAGCAAGGCGGCCATTGGGCGTACGGCGTCGATTCTGTCCATCAGGGAGACGGACTGGGATGAGGTTCAGTGGGCGTTGAGGATGGTTAAGAGGGATGCGCCGTCAGATGGCGGCGGTAGCTGTGAGGAGGGTATGCTTTCTTCGGGTGTTTGAGTGGTGTGCATCTTGATGGTATGGGGAGGAGGCATATGGGACGCAACTTGCTACACACACGTGGGGGAAGCCATCTTTGGAACTGTAGGGCGGACTGATCAAACGGAGCTCATTAAGATGAGAAATCTCTGGAACAGGCGGAAGTGCTCCCAATAGCTGTACACAATAACGTCGGGCACCCACTTGTGGGCACCCCCCACATATGGGCACCCCAAAAATGAAGCCATCTCCGTTACCACCATCGACTTCAATTAATTACTGCCCTCTTCTAGATGCCACTACAATACAGCTTTCAGCTTCACTAGGTAAATCAGACTCGCTGAATTCACCTGTGATATCCTCTTTTTCGCCAGCTTCAATTTGTGCCTGCTGGATGTCCTTAATGTTGGCGAACTTGGTGTTTGGATCCATCTGAACTGCCCTCCTTTTTCTTGCTGCAGTATTAGCAACCTGGGCCTGCAGAAGCTCAAGCTTATGCTGGGCAGTTGCCAATTGATAGGCCTGCTCACTGAAGCCTTTTTTCACCTTCCTGAATAAAAGGCGTTGAGTATGGGCATCATTTTCCAGCTCTGTGAATAGCTTCAGTTGGCCAGCCAGATCCTTCATCCTCCTTGGCGTCGACCATGCCACTGCAGATGATGCAGATGCCCAGCTTTCAGCTTCCCTGACTTCCTTGCCTCCAGACTGCCCTTCGCAGGCCTGATCTGATGGCCCTGGTGTTGATGGGAGCATTAAAGGGCTCATAAGGGGTTTAGCCATAGACACAGGCCATAGGCCAGTATATTTCCAACCACTTTTGATGTTATCCATCGTTAAGCCTGCCATATGAGCCTTCTGATAACAGCCTATGAAGTTTCTCTTGCCTACAATAGTAGAATCATTCCACTGACTGAGGTATCCAAGCTCCTTCCTATAGGCTGCCTTCACAGGGCCAAAGACTGACTGGTCAAGTGGCTGGAGGACATGGGAGGTATGTGGTGGTAAGAATAAGAGATGGACGTTATTAATATAACATGTCCACATGAATTCTGTCGTAGTGTGACTCCCATGGCCACCAACAACCAGCAGTCTAGCCTCCTCCTTGCCCTGGGAGGCAGTCTGGGGGATAGTCTGAGGGATGAAGACCTTCTGCAGCCATTCAACTGCAGTGTCGTCTGTTGTCCATCCATTTTCTGTTGCAGTGAACTGCCATCCTTCATAAGGGCCAAGATCCAGAGGAAACCACTGCTGCTGGACTGTCTTGCCCTTGTATATGATGAGGGGATTCAGGGTATAGCCTATGGCAGAGATGCATTCGATGATAGACACCCATGCCCTTGATCCAGGCTGTTTCTTGCGGACAGACTTCGTCTCAGCCATGCCCAGGACCAGCCCATTAGATCCCTGGCCCTCAAGGATACCAGTCTCATCCATGTTATATCTGTTGGCTGGTTTGATACCCTTGATCTCTGGTATGGCGAGGAGTTTGAACCAGTCCCTGATGACCTCAGTAGATGCCCCATTAACACGCCTAGAATCAACAGGGCGACTTCTCTGGACCTTGACTGATGGATTCCTCTTTAAAAAGCCAGAAACCCAGCCTTTTCCTATAGGCTTTGTGTCTCCCATGGCATAGAGGATCCTTTCTGTGAATAGCTTCACTTGCTGATGGGTTGGAGCAACGCCAAGGGCATGCTGAATGCGAATCCATTCAGCCAGCTTATGCTCCTGATCAGGAGAAAGCCTCTGAAGGTCAGAAAATGCAAGTTTTCTAGCCTGCTTGCCATTGAGTCGATGCTGAAGGGTTGATCTTGGAATGCCATACTCAATGGCTGCCCTCTTTATAGCCTTGCCGTTGCTGATGGCTTTGATTGCTTGTTGGATTTCATTTTCGGTATATAGAACCATTAGGTATAGAAGAAGGTATTCCCAAAAAATGAAGTTATTTGGATAAATATTGTAATTGTTGCGATAGTTGGAAGTAGGAGAAATGAGGGGGCTGGTCATGGTGTTGAGGCATTTTTGGGGTGCCCATATGTGGGGGGTGCCCATAAGTGGGTGCCCGACGTTAATGAATCTTAATGTTTGCAATTCGATCCACGACAGATTATTCGTTCCAGGTCTGGCCTCTTTGTCTTTTGCTGAGTTGTTGATTCGTACATGCCCGAGCCGATTGAGTTGAGGCACATTTCCGTTCGTTGATTTGTTTAACGAGTACTCACTGACCAGCCTGGTCACATCAAGTTGCAATCCCTAGTCACTCTCGGCTATGTAATCACGGATATCTCACCAAAAACGCATGGGGATCGGGACGGGACAGGAACCTCTACGGTATGTATATCTGCCAAGACCCTTGGGTGCAGCAGAGGCGGCAATTTTCCACCACTGGCATCGATGCCCTCCTCGCGCCGCGCCGAACCCCGCGTAGGTCATCACGCATCACGTCTTCGGGTCAAATCCGCCCGCAGGCGACGGATGGTCCAAAAGGCATTCTTCAACGCGGCGAGGATTCAATTTCCCCTCCTCGGCGCTCTTTCACTTTTGACCAGTTCATCTTCCTTTACAGAGACACACAATAAACAACGCCCCTCATAATGTCCCTCTCCGACCACGTCGAGAAGCTCACCCGCTCGCTCGAGCAGGCCAAGCTCGTGCCCGGGTCGGCCGAGTCGCTGATCCCCGCCGGGTTCGCGCCGACGACCAAGCTCGAGGTGTCGTTCGCGGGCAAGACGGTGGACGCGGGCAACTTCTTCCGCGCGGGCGAGTGCAAGGTGGTGCCGAGCGTGTCGTTCGGCGCCGAGGCCGGGGCGAGCTCGGGCGCGTCCTACACGCTCTTCCTGACGGACCCGGACGCGCCGACTCCCGACAACCCGCAGTTCGCCTTCTGGAGGCACTGGGTGCTGCCGGGGCTGCAGCCCCTCAGCGGGGACGCGGCGGTCGCGCAGACGAAGCCGGCGCTGACCGAGTTCCTCGGACCCGGACCCAAGGACGAGTGAGTTTTTTTGCCCCGTGTTAGTGGTTGGGGGTTCTATGGGTGGGAGACGAAGGGAAGAAGAAGAGGAGACGATTTCGGTGAGAGAGAGAGAGAGAGAGAGAGAGAGAGACCGCTGACTTGGATTGCCTTGCCCCCACAGCTCGAAGCCGCACCGCTACCTCTTCCTGCTCTACCGGGAGCCCGAGGGCCTGGATCTCAAGAAGGAGGACGTTGGCGGTGAGGAGTTCGTGCAGAGGCGGTCGTGGAAGCCTGCCGAGTTCGCCGAGAAGCACGGCCTGAAGCTGGTCGCCGCCAACTGGATGACCTGCGCCGGCGACGGCTGGACCGAGTGAGGCGGCAGCGGCGGCGGTGTTCATCATCTAGAGTATAGAGGACGATAACCAAAGAGACTCATGCCAATATAGAGCTTTGTTCTGCTTCGGTTGGCCTTTTGTCGCTTGCAGCATCGTGAGGCGCGAAACTGCATGGACGGCGGAATCGACGACCTCACCATCGGCTTCAACTGCTCGTCGGTCCTATAGTCTAGTTGGTTAGGACGTCGGATTCTGATGATACTCAGATCCTTCCGTAGGCCCAGGTTCGAATCCTGGTAGGACCTGTCCTTTTACTGCGTTCCACTGAATAAGCTGTGTTTCTATCTTTTTGACGTTCCTACTTCTGCAACATGCTTGCTGTTCGTTGTTGTCCCCGTCCATGCCTAAAAGCAAGTATTCAGATAAGTGTATTTATGTAAGTAAAGTAACGTACATGATAAGCGAGCGCGCCAGACAAGCGAGCGCGCCACCTAACCGCAACCACATCACAAATATAACCCCCAAGCAACAACAAAAAGATCAAATCAATTCAAACTACTCAGAATCCTCTTCTCCAGACATATCTTCATTAAAATCACATGTTCGCGCATTGTGTCCGGTGTTTCCGCAGATGCCACACCTCCTTTGGCCTGTTTCTGTCCTCGGCTTCCGACCACTACTCCGACGTATTTCCTCTTGTACCTGGGCTGTCGCCTCTCTCTGCGACTGAATATCCTGTGCATCAGCTACAGTAAGACTTCCTCCTTGCCTAAGATGAGTTTTCTTAGTCCTTTTGCGTCGGTTAAGTAGGCTGTTTTCCTCCCGAAGGGCTTTATTCTCAGCTCTTAAGAATGCATTCTCATGGGCAAATCCCAGTGCTCCTTTCAGAATATGCTCAACATCTGTACATCCATGTGTTGGAGAGCTGCCTGGATGATTAAGGAACCGATCCTTAAGTAGAGTTCCTTGAGAACTTAACTCTGTTGCGTTCTTTGGTGTCTGGGAAGTCCAAGGTAGTGGTGTTGTTGGGAGGGATCCTGGAGGTGAAGGAGTGTGGAACTTGACATCCAGCTTAGATATCACACTTTCTGCACTTAGAGGGACAAGTCCTGCCCCTCTAAAACCCCCTTGGATGTTTTTTTCTGTGAGAGCTCGCTTAAAGGCGTTGTGAAATGCTGGAAAGAAATCGTCCTTCGTAATATGGGTATTACCCCGTCGCATCTTATCCTCAATTTCTCGACCGTACGCCAACTTCAAAGGCCCAAAACACCCTACATCTAAGGGCTGAAGTAGATGAGAAGAATGAGGCGGCATACAGAGGGTGACGATGTTGTTTTCCTTGCAAAACAGCTCAAAGTCTGTGGAGTGGTGACTTTCGTGTCCATCGACAATAAGGAGGCGATATTTCCCCTTCGCACGCGACTTTGAATGCTGATCAAAGTGCTGGAGCCAATCTAGGCCTCTTTCATTTGTTGTCCATCCATTTTCAGATGTTGCAATAACCCAGTCGGGTGGGAGACCAGATTCGGTGTACCATGTGGAGAGGAGATTTTTGCCTGCAACAATGATGTATGGCGGGACGCTATAGCCAGACGAACTGATGGCCTGAATGACTGTAACCCATTCTCGATTGCCAGGCTAAGCCATTTTTGTGTTTAAATGTCTTTCAGCGCTTGTAACAACCATGCCAGATGCAATCTGGCCCATCATAAAGCCAGTCTCGTCAAAGTTGTAGATATCTGACTCCACGATGCCATATTTCGCAATTGTGTTCGCCACAAGGCAAAACCACACGTTTATTGCCTCAGGATCTTCGCATTTAGCTCTCTTATAGTCGTATCTTCAAAAAAAACGCGTTCAGAGCTGTGGTTGTCGTTTGACAAAGTTTGAGGCCCAGCGCTTGCCGACTGGTGGCTTGTCGCGGTCGGCAAGCAGTCGATTGGCCATTTCTTCAACACCAGTAAGCCGGGGAGGAAACGATCGGGCATCTAGGTCAAGAATGTACTCGACTAGCTTCTGCTCTTCAAGCTCCGTCAAATTCCGTGAGTTCGGCATGGTGTCGCGTCGTGATGCTGTTCCCTTTAGTCGACGCGTCACAATGTCGCGGCTGACGTTGTACATCTTTGCTGCAGCGCGAATGCTGAGTTTTAGGTCTTTTTTGTAAGCTTGGACAGCCAGCTGTACCTGAGCTTCGTTGCTAGTGGATTGCATTGTTGTTCGTGGAGAAATGAAAGGAAACAGTCAGACAGACGCGTCTGGCTGGTTGGGTGGCGCGCTCGCTTGTCTGGCGCGCTCGCTTATCATGTACGTTATCCGTACAAGAGAAAGTGTAATTTATTCTATGCATTCTTTTCTGCTGACAAAAGTTGTCCTGGTGATTTTACAGTGGCCTGTGCCCCTGAATCGATCCTAGTTCCAGCTGCCACCCGCCCGAATCGACGCTAAACGGCGATCTTCAGTGGCCGTCAGCGTCCCCTGTTGAGCGTGTCAGCGCACACCCGCTCTCCCATCACCTTTTTCACCTCCAGACGCGTCTCCCAGTCGCGTCTTAGACAGAAAGAGAGAAAGAAACCCCCCCCCATCATGATAGAGCGACGCAGTGTCCGCCGACAGAGCTCACTCGCAGCGGCAAAGAGGATTCTCGCCCAAGTTGATGATGAGCCAGACGATGAGCCGGTGAGGGCAATTTCTAAAAGGCGCAAAGTCGCCTCCAAACCTCGGGAAGAAGACGCGTTTGAAGCCGACTTTGCACCCCGTGCAGACGACGATGACGACAACGACGACGAGGATGAGGTCAAGGAAACCAAGCAAAAAGAGGAACCCGAGGAGATCGAGGGAATCGAGGAAGCATTAGAACCGCAGCCCAAGCGGCGCAAGGTGGAAAAGACGCGAAAGGCAGACACCGCAAAACTTCATGCAAGACTCTTCGGCCCATCCGCACAGGCAACGACAAAGACGACGACGACCCGACCAGCAGAAGCCTGCTCACCTCGGTCGAGAACTCACGCTGTCACGTATCACCGCCCTCTGTTGCTCGACGGCCAGCCGGGACGCCATGGACGTGACGCCCTCCTCGCCTGGTTCGACGCCGTCAGCACCACGCGCGGCATGCCGTGGCGCAAGCCCTGGATCGACCCGCGAGAACCCCGCGACGACCTCCGCGCCGCCCTCGAGAGGCGCGCCTACGAGGTCTGGATCAGCGAGATCATGCTGCAGCAGACCCGCGTCGCCGTCGTCATCGATTACTGGAACCGCTGGATGGCGCGGTGGCCCACCATCCAGGACCTCGCCGCCGCGCCGCCCGAGGACGTCGTGAGCGCCTGGCGCGGTCTGGGGTACTACAGCCGCGCCACGCGCATCCACGAGGCTGCGAAGCTGGTCGTCGGTGACCCGGGCTGGAACGGCCTGATGCCCGCCGACACGGCCGAGCTCGAGGCCAAGGTCCCCGGCGTGGGACGGTACACGGCCGGCGCCATTTCGGCCATCGTCTTCGGCCGCGCGGCGCCCATGGTCGACGGTAACGTGCTCCGCGTACTGAGCCGGCAGCTGGGCGTGTTCGGCAATGCCAAGTCGGACAAGACCGTTATCGACCTGCTCTGGGCCGCGGCGGATGTGCTCGTCAAAGCTGTGGCGAAGGATGGCACAGGCGATGAAGACGACGCCGAAGAGAAGGTCCCGCCGACGAGCGATCGGCCCGGGCGATGGGGACAGGCCCTAATGGAGCTCGGAAGCACCGTTTGCACGCCCAAGCCGAATTGCGGCGAGTGTCCCGTCACGTCGACGTGTCGCGCCTACGCCGAAGGCCTACTGTTGGCGGCTGCGAAGCCGAGAAAGGGGGCCAGGGTGGTGGAGGACATTGAGGACTTGTGCTCGATTTGCGAGCCCTTTGAAGAGGCGGCGGCGGAGGATGAAGCGGCAGGGTCCGGGGGCGACTCAGACACGGATGCGCCCAAGACGGCCAGGGGAGCCAAAAAGGGGGGCACAAAGTCTCGGCCGGCGGCGAAGCAGGCCACCCTGTCCGCTTTCTTCTCTTCCAAGACGACACAAGACGTAGAGCCCTCCGCGCCGAAGCAGCCGACGGTGAACGCCAAAACGCTCGAGGTCGTCGCCAATTACGCCAAGAGGTTCCCGCTCAAGGTGGTCAAGAAGGCCGTCCGATTGGAAGAGGCCCTCGTCTGCGCCGTCCGCCGCCGTGACGGACGTTTCCTGGCGCACCGGCGGCCGGACAAGGGCCTCCTCGCCGGGCTGTGGGAATTGCCGAGCCACACGCTGCCGGCGGCGACGACGGCGAAGAAGAGCGGCAGCACGGCGCCGTCAAGGAGGAGGGACGCGCAGGGGTACGTGGCTGGTCTGCTTGATGGCAACGGGGGGAAGCCCGTGGTGCGGCATGTCGGGGATCTCGGCAGCGTACCATGGCTGTTTTCACATCTCAAGCTGACGATGCACGTGCACTTGTTCGAGGTTGAAGGGGACGAGGATCTCGGGTCGTCGCATGCGAGGCACCGGTGGGCGACGGCGGAGGAGGTGGACGAGGAGTCGATGGGGACAGGGATGCGCAAGTGCTGGGCGCTGGTGAGGGAGAGGATGGAGGAGTAATGTACATGGTCGGTAACATGTTGCCGTGAATAGGCGGGAATCTGCACAAACAATGCCTAACCAAGGACTGTCGAGCGGCCTCACTCCAATATGTGCGGCCCTCCTCCGTGGCGCATTGAAGAAAACCTATTGCGGGGCTGCGGACTTTCTCCGCCCCCGTAATCTTCGGACCCGACCGTCCGGATACACCGGCCCAACCGCCGCGTGTGTTGTCTGGAGTGTGTCAAAGGCTGGTGGATCAATGCCAAGTGTTGCGATGCTCCAAGGCCATCATCGTCTCTCTCCAAGGCCATCATCGTCTCTCTCCGTATCCAATAACCCGCAACTCCAACACACTCTCATGAAAGAGGCGTCGCCAAGTGGCCTGGACTACAACTTGCAAGGTTCCCCCTCATGACTCGGGGCAGCCCTGAACAGAACATGCCCGTTCTTTACCCAAACCCAGCTACTCCAAAAAACAAAAAACCAAGCATCTTGGCGCACTTGGCATCGCGGCCTGCGATGTTCCGGCGGACTGTCCCTGGCGAGCGGGAACCCCTCATCTCAGGCTAGCGAGGTCCCGCACGCCGAGAGACGATCGCCGCATGGGGACGGGAAGGGAAGGGGGGAACGGGGGACAACGAGAGGGACGAATTCGGGTTTGCGGACCAAGAGGCTAAATGCGATGCTTGTTTTCTGATCCAAGTTGGGGTGGCGGCGGCAACCACACCCACACCGTTGCGGGATGCGGATGGGGTCGCAGCGTGTTCCTTTTTGGGCCACGGTCATACCGCCGTGTAATAAAACCGTCTCCCCGGGAAAGTTAGAGAAGAGAAACCTTGGAGACTGTTGTTTGGTTTCGCAGCTTGCCTTTGATAACCCGGTTTGCCATGACGACGATAAAGATGTCTGCCTCTTCCAAGTTTGATGTCTTGGCGGTTCTCGTGACGATGGCCGCCTTCTCCTCGACAGCACTCGCCAGCAATAGCAACGTAGGCAACCAATGTGCTTGGAACCCATCCGGGCCGCTTGGCCTTCTCGCACAATGCCGCGTGGCATACAATCCAACAACGGCATCCGGCGCCTCCAACTGGGGTCCTTGGACGCAGCGGCCCGTGTGCGTCGGCCCGAAAGCGAACAGAGGCCCGGCATACTGCGCCTTCGTCAAGGAAGACTTCCGCGGCGAGGCGGGCCTCCTCGTGCTCACCAGCCCGGAGATCGCGGCCGGCGACCACAGCTTCGTCGAGGACTTTGATCCGCGGTGGACCGGAGACTCCGGACGGCGACCCCGGCGCGCCGCGTCCGGCGCGCCGCCGTTCGAGGTCAAGGAGATCCCGGGCAAGGGCCTGGGCGCCGTGGCCACCGCGGCGATCCGCGCGGGTGACGTCGTACTGAGGGAGCACCCGGCGCTCCTGCAGCTGGCCGAGCCGGCCGAGGCGCTCGACCGGACGCAGGCGATCTGGGTGCTGGAGGAGGGCTTCGTGCGGCTGCCGAGGCGGGACCAGCAGAGGATCTTCGACCTCTCGCGGAGCACGGGCGGACACGTGCTCGAGGACATTGTGCGGACCAACACCTTCGGCGCGACGTTCAACGACGTCGCGCACTTTGGGCTGTTCCCGAGGGTCGCGGTAGGGCGCCTGCTGCGGCGTGTAAGTCAAGGGGGTTTCATGCTGACGAGACGAGCAGAGAATCAACCACGCGTGTAAGCCGAAGTGAGTATCCCGGCAGAGCATTTTGTTGCCCCTAGAGACAGAGACGGATATAAAGACAGAGACTGGAGGCCAGATGCCCTTTGATTGTGTAGACACTTACACGTTCCAGCGCCATCACTCGATACTCTCCTCGGACGCTGGAGTTGGAAGTCGTGGCCTACAAAGACATCCAACCGGGCGAGGAAGTGAGCATCAGCTGTAAGCCCCCTCCCCCCCTCTCCTTTCATCTATTCCCGCGACTGTATTACACCCCCTCCCTCCTCGGCTGACAAGACACGGTGGAAAACAGACTCGATGCTGAACATGCTCTCCGACGACCGCAAACGGACGCTCCAGGAATGGGGCTTCAACTGCACCTGCGCCCTCTGCGGCTCCCCCGCCGCCGACATCGCCGCCTCGGACACCCGGCGCGCGCGGCTGCAGCAGATCCTAGCGCGGCTCACGGACGAGACGGCGACGGGGCCGTCGTCGGCCGCGGCCATCGGGGAGCTGACGGCGGAGATGGACGGCGTCGTGGAGCGGGAGGGCCTCGCGGCGCAGGCGGGCGAGTTCTACGGCATGGTGGCGCGGGCGTACGCGCGGGCGGGCGAGGCCGGGGCGGGCGCGAGGTACGCGCGGATGGCGGTGGAGGGGATGGAGCGGTTTGCGGGGTACGACGACGAGAGGACGACGGCAGCGAGGGGGCTTTTGGGGGAGTTGGGGAAAGTTGGGGGCGCGTGAGCCCTCCCTCACTCCCACCTGTATGTTAAAGTCGACGTGGGCGGGCGTGTGTAAGTTTGGGGCCCCGGGGTTGTGTTCCTGATCCGGGGGGTGTGAGTGAGCGAACCTCTCCCAACCCCTGGTTCATGGGGGGAAATACCAGTCCCGTCTCTGGGGTTTCTGGGGGAGAGAGAGAGAGGGAGGGGTAGAAAGATGGAAGCCAGGGGGGGGGGGGGGGACAGGCACTGATGCATACGGAGAAATTCCTCTTGGAGGAGAATTCTTCCGGCGGCGCGGGTTGGACGTCCAGGAGCGGCTATGCGGCATCATCTGGGGTGGTGGAAGAGACGGACAGGCAGACGGAGGGACGGATGGATGGGCGGACGGGGTCCGCCAACGGTTCGTTGTCACGATCTTGATCTGGTTTAGATTGCGGGAGGATGCTCCCGCTGTACATACTGCCGGCTGTTGGTAGTCCTGGAAGAGGGGTTGTTTGAATTAGGAGTTAGTATATATATATACACACACATCTTTATATGTTGATACGGGTTGGGGGAGTTGAGGCTCTGGCTGCAGTTCCACCTTTTGGCGATGCAAGTGCCTTGGGACGACGATTGCCAAGATGTCTTGGCGTCTTGGTATGGGCGTCGTATATATACTAGTAGGTATGGAGCATATGTTTAAATCTTCAAAACAAGCAGATGTGTGTATGCATCTTTCTTGGTCGAACAGCCAGCC
This sequence comes from Colletotrichum lini, assembly GCA_034638275.1. Classification (NCBI taxonomy): domain Eukaryota; kingdom Fungi; phylum Ascomycota; class Sordariomycetes; order Glomerellales; family Glomerellaceae; genus Colletotrichum; species Colletotrichum lini. Next base: position 4,904,465 of record JAWQJV010000004.1, read on the forward strand.
CAATGGTTTCGTTATGACTGGAGACATCAGTGAATGTTTGCTTGGTGGCTTGCCCCTTTGTGACGAGACCTGTGGACAAAGGGCGTTGTGAGGACATGGACTGGGGGGAGAGTCGGCCTGTGAATAAGGCCATTGTGCCGGCTTTGATCTCACGTACATCTCAGAAACGAGCATTGTTTTAGTCACAAGAGAGAAGTGAGTGTTCAGCATCTCCAGTACTTTAAAAAGTGAACGCCGGGTTGGCCAGTAATCCCCTGCTTGCTAGGAACCGCAAACCATCAGGCGACTTATTGACCACAACATCACAGCAGTGCATCCTCAACCCCCCCTAAAAGAGCAGTACCGTAATACTAAGAAAGACAAGTCAGTCATGTGCATTCAGTGGATCGCCCCGGCCAACTGTGCCATCGCCGTCCACGGCACGCCGCGGGACGGGTGCAGGGGCACGCACGTCGTCGTGACGCGGCGCGAGGTGTGCGCCCTCGCCGACGAGCGGTGCGTGTGCTTCTTCGGCTCCTGCGGGGACATGGTCACGCTGTCGCCGCAGGGCCAGGGCACCGTCGACGCGCCCTGCGAGGCGTGCGGCGTCGACCTGGACCCGGAGCAGATGATGCTGCTCAAGGTGTTTGACGAGGCCTTTGCGACCGAGTGGGTCATCGCCTTTGGCGAGAGTCATTACGAAAAGTGCACCGAGGGCATGTGGAGGGGTCGGTGGGCGGCGGACGCGAGAGAGGGAGTGAACGAGTCATCGTCGACCCCGTCTTGAGTGAGTATTACACGTCTAGAGTGTCCCTGGAGGACGGGAGGGAGGTTGTGTCAAGCAGGGTTGTTACGAGAGATGAATCACATTAACACAAAAGTTCCAAGATGGAGAAGAGAGAATGAGAACAAACAAAGAGAAATAAGAGGAAAAAAAGAAGACCAGAAAAAACAGGGTTCACTCTCGTCGATCGCTCGGGTTTCGCTCTCTGTTTTGAGCCCCGAGGCCCCATAAGCGTGACGAGACTGGTATCTGCAATCATCAGGTAACACCTCTGACCAAACAGCATTCGGTAATGCGTACATGTAGGTATGCTGCTAATGCCGCGCGCCGAACATCGTATGAGATTCCAGGTTACCAGTCATAAAAGCCATCCCCGCATGGTCTGTCATAATTACAAACCCGAACCCGAGCGGCTGGGGGTATGCCGGGGGTATGCCAAGGAGGAGAGGGGGGGGAGAGTCCGTGATACAGTAAGATCTCCGCCTGTCTCCTCCATGTGACGGGTGGGTTCTGCTGGCGTCGGTGAGAGATTGCGAATTGTTGAGGGCAAGGCAACCTTTGCCAATTTTGATCAAATAAGAGAGAAACTGTGTGTGTGTGTGTGTGTGTATGTGTGTATGTGTGTGGGAAACGCCAGGCAGCGCGCGGGCTGTAAGTCGAGCGCTTAGGTATTCCCTCTCCAGTTTGCCTCCCCAACCCCATACAGTCTCCATCAAAGGAAGCTTCTCCGGGAAGAGGGCATGGGGGATGGTGGAGGGGAAAAGCTTGGGGTTTGAAAGGTTTTGTTAGTTCATTTAGGGGATCTGGGGGTGGCCATGGTGTTCGGGGCAGACGGAGTCGAGAAACCGGGAACCGGACGACGTGGACTTGGACCTCACGAGTCACCGGGCGTAAGACGGCGCAATCATCAACGCTCTGGTTGGCCGAGACGGGTACGTAAGCTTATTCTACGGGGGAGGAGGAGGACGGACAAGATCCATCCCATCTCGTTTCGCCAGACTCCAGCGTCTCCAGAGCTCCTCCAGAGTCGAGATGAGGGGGGAAAAGAAATGGGCCGGATGGCGGCGCTGGCGTCTCGAACCGAGGGAAGACGACTCAGGGGATAGAGGAAGCAGCCAACGGTCGGTCGAGGCCCGATGGGCCAGACCTTGTTAACTGGTAGCTTAGTAACTCTGTAGTGGCGGGTGGTAGCAGTGAGCTCCCACCTCTCAGGGAACAATAACCGGAGCAGACCGGGGGTCCATGACTCGATTGCGAAGGTGGGAGGAGACTCCGCGGGCGTAGGAGGTGCAAATAACAGTAGGAGGGCAACGACTTACACGTCCTCGGGGCGATATGCCATGGTCCCCCCCTTCCAAATATCATATATGGGCCCATCTGGCAGCCGTCTCACGGAAGATGGCCGAGCGGCAGTTGCACGCGCGGGCTTGCGGGCTCGCCCCCGTCGACTTAGTCCCGATGCGGCCTGACCTGACTCCACCGGCCGGCGGCGAGCTGCGTTCCTGAGAGAGCGAGCAGAGGCCGGGGTTCTTTGCGAATGCTGGCCAGGCGTGTGTTCTGTATGTACATCGTACGAATACTTTCGCAAGGGGTGCCCGGGAGGAGGGTTCCCTCTCCATCTCGGGAAGCGTGTTATAGGCCCGAGACCAAGCCAGAACAAGCACTTTTGCGATGGGGCGGCGCCGCGAACTCGCACAGAGACTGACATGGATATAGATCATGGGCCGATTATGTATGGGGCATTTGCGAACATGGGGTCATTTTTTTCTTCTTTCTTTCTTTCTCTCTCCCCCTCTCTCTGTCCCTCTCCCCCTTCGTTCTTTGGTCAGCAGAGATCCACGAGCTGGTTGCGGTCACCGGCGCACTGACGAGTCATATCTAAGGTATTTTCTAGAAAAATTTGCGGGACAGACGGACAAAAGAGAGAGAAGGGGTTGTGAGAGGAGGGATGTTGCGGGGAAAACCCGTCCGTGTCATCTTCTCCAAACCCCATCATCGCGGAGAATGCGGACCTGGTTCCTCTTTATATGAAGCAGGGGTTGGGCCACCACACCACACAAACCAAGTGAGTGAGTGAACCACACACACTACACTCACTCACTCACACACACACAAGCCCCGACTTGGCTCGCGCTCTTGGTGTTTCTTGGGGTTCTCGGAGTCTCTTGGTATCCCTTGGCAGAGCATGGCAGAACATGGTCGGGGGGGGGGGGGGGGGGGGGGGGGGGGGCAGCATCACGTCACTTGGCGCTGGCCGATCACCCTCCGCTCCAGCTCTTGGTCCAATCCAGCTACGCGGAACGGTCGCATGCCGGTGCAAACAAGACTTGAGGCGTCTTCTTGGCTCGGCCAACTCCTTGGCTCGCCCAGCTTTACCCCCAGCCTCACCCTCCAAAAAAACACAACGACACGCGGTTCTCGGCGATTCGGCACCGGACACCCAGAAGGTTGAGCGCGAAAATGGACTAAAATCGAAGGGCTTCTGCGGGTGTGTTGCATTCTGCGGAATGTTGCGGGAAGCCTCTTTTCAAGTTTGACGATAACCCGTCTCGTTATTCTTCTCCCGCCGCCACCCGACGCAACAACCTTTGAGAATGCGTCGCACGTCGGGCTTGTCGTGTGCCAGAGTTTTGCATGAGCGCGGCACGATGACCGGACGTGTTGCCCATGGACCATGGTTGCCCCTTCGAGCCCCCGAACCGCCATCCGAAGTCTATCGTAGGCCATCCCATTTCTCCGCGGGGGGGAAACTGGGGCAGGTGAGCGAAGTCTGGAATTTAGACTCTTGAGTTTTGTATCAGAGCGTTTTCCGATGCCTCGGTTTTCCGTCGGCTTCTCTTGGCTCCTTTTCTCTCTCTCTCTCTCTCACTCACTCACTCACTCACCTCTGCTTTCTCTTCCTTTTCGCATTGATGCCGACACCTGTGTAAAGTACAGGTATCTACGCGGTAAGTACGTGTGTCACCATCACGCGTTGTCAGACGACGACGACTCTCACCCCAGCCAACCGCAACCCAACAAATACATTCATCTTGTCTTGCCTCTTTCAGTATACCGAAGAGCGGAGGAAACCCGCGTGCTATGCATGTCAGAGTGGATGGGTAACTCCCCTTGTGATGCAATGCAGTGATGCCTGCTACAGTTACCCTGCTCCGTACGAGCGAGCTGGCTGAGTCACTCACTTTCCTTGACGAGAAGAAGTAGAACGGAGACATGTCCGGGGCCTAATGACTGATCAGACAAGCGCTTCTCCTCCTTATTTTCCCCCTCTACACGTTAGGCCTCCCTCCCCCCTCTTCTTCCCCAACTACCCCAAACTCGGCAGCCGCCAGCCGGATATGGTCAAGCTGCCGCCCACTTCACGTCCTTGCCCGCCGCCTCCCTCTCCCCACGCATCTCCATGCTCGTCCCCATACCGCCATCTCCAGCCATCCTTGTCTAGGCCTCGTAGCAGGGACGCAGTCTCCTCGTAAATTCTCGTTCTGGTGGATCGGAACTTGAGCGATTGGCCCGGCCGGTGGGCCTCCTCAACCGTCCCCCTTCGACTGAGGACTATCCCAACGACGGGGTTTCCCACGGGGTCGTCGCCGCCGCATTGGCCGCCGGCTGCCATCTCTCATCTCTCTGAAGCGGGGGGCGGAAGGGCACGCGGAGATGTAGAAGGTGGGGGGGGGGGGGGGGGGAGATGGGATGTGGAGGGGACCTACTGGGTAGAGTGTAGTGTCAGCATCTCCGAACACCCAGACTTCAAGTATTAATACGCATCCAGTCCCGCGGCCTCTCTCTCTCTGCTTTTATGCCCCTTCAACCGTCGTGTTCACATCTCTCAAGCCCTCACACGTCTCTCCTTCTTCTTGCCTTTCTTCAGCAGGCCTGCTAAAGGATCGAACCGACACTTCGTTCGTGCGAGAATACCCCCTCCCTCCCTCCCCCCGCATCGCCTTCAAAATGGCTGGCGGCGTCAAAAAACCCATCAACATCTTCAAGCTCGGAGACCTGGGCGAACCCAAGGGCGTCTTCAACTGGCGGCTATGGTTCGCCGTCATCTCCTTCGGCCTCATGGGTGCCGCCCGTGGTGTCGATGAGGGCCTCATCTCGGGAGCCTTTGGATCCAAGGATTTCCAGAGGTTCATTCACTACGAGACCTACAGCGAGGTCGAGCAGACCAACATCAAGGCCAACGTCTCCGCCATGGTCCAGCTGGGTTCCGTCGCCGGTGCTCTCTTGTAAGTTTCTCCTCATGTCTTCACACCACCTGTCCCTCTACCCAAGCAGCAATGCTAACCACGTATATTCTTCAGTGCTTTCCTCATCTGTGACAAGATCGGCCGTATCTGGGCCACCCGTCAGCTCTGCATCGTCTGGATCATCGGTATCGCCATCTTCATGGCCAACAACGGCTCCCTCGGTGCCGTCTACGCCGGCCGCTTCATCGCCGGCCTCGGCGTCGGTCAGACCCCCGTCGTCGCTCCCGTCTACCTCGCCGAGATCGCCCCGGCCTCCATCCGCGGCCTCTGCACCTGCGTCTTCACCGGCTTCGTCTACCTCGGCATCGTGCTCGCCTACTTCACCAACTACGGCTGCCAGATCCACCTCGGCGACAACACCCACAACCGCTGGCTCGTGCCGACCTCGCTGCACATCATGTTCGCCGGCATCATTTTCATCCTGACCTTCTTCCAGTACGAGTCTCCCCGCTTCCTCATCAAGCAGGGCAAGATCGAGCAGGCCACCGAGACCATGGCCCACCTCCGCCACCTCCCCGTCGACCACGACTACGTCACCCGCGAGATCTACAACATCCAGCACGCCCACCACGAGGAGCTCGAGGCCAGCAAGGGCGCCACCTGGTACGGCAAGGTCAAGGAGCTGTTCCTCGTCCCCAGCAACCTGTACCGCCTCTACCTCTCCACCATGGTCCAGTTCCTGTCCCAGTGGTCCGGCGCCGGCTCCATCACCCTCTACGCCCCGGACCTGTTCAAGATCCTCGGCATCGAGGGCCAGAACGAGTCCCTCCTCATCACCGCCGTCTTCGGTGTCGTCAAGCTCACCGCCGCCATCCTCTGCGCCCTGTTCCTCGTCGACGTCATCGGCCGCAAGCGCGCCCTGCTCACCGGCATCACCCTACAGGCCATCGCCATGATCTACGTCGCCGCCTTCCTGACCCACGTGCCCCTCCTCGGCGTCGACGAGTCCTTCAAGCTGCCCGACCACCTCGTCGGCGTCAGCAAGGGCGCCATCGCCATGATCTACGTCTCCGGCTTCGGCTGGGCCCTCGGCTGGAACTCCATGCAGTACCTCCTCACCGCCGAGCTCTTCCCCCTCCGCGTCCGCGCCCTCGCCACCTCGTGGGCCATGACCCTCCACTTCGCCAACCAGTACGGTAACAGCCGCGCCGTCCCCAACATGCTCGCCTCCACCTCCGTCGGCGGCATCTCCCCCATGGGCACCTTCTGGTCCTTCGCCGCCATCACCATCATCGGCGGCGCCTGGGTCTGGTTCTTCGTCCCCGAGACCTCCGGCCGCGCCCTCGAGAGCATGGACCGCCTGTTCGAGCTGCCCTGGTACAGGATCGGTCTGTACGGCAACCAGGACGCCGAGGAGAGGGACATTGTCCACAACGAGAAGCAGGAGGCCGCAGAGGCCGTTCTCGGAGAGGCCGAGCACGCCGAGAAGAAGAGCGCCCACGTCTAAGAGTGCGATGGAAGAAAGGGGGATGGACAAGGAGAAAATACAAAGGATGCTAGAGGCGTCCTACGGCCGGAAAGGGCATATAATGAATGCGATATACCCAATAATGATATGATTTTCAATGTTACCTCGCCGATCATTCATCCTTTTGGTCCGTCTCTTGCTTTCATTCGTGTGTTATGAACGACCAACTGTCTTGATTTCGTATTATTCTCATCACGGACTCGTCATCTACAGTCAAAACTATGTCCGACCCCAGTGTGAAGTTCCGGGGTTGCCAAGGCCTTTCCCACCACAACCTTACATCAAAGATTGCAGCGGAATTAACGAATCCGCGGCCAGGTTTGTCCAAGAGGGAACCACTCCTACATCTGAAACCGATCTTTGAGATTTCCAACACACCTGGAAACTGGGCCATGATTAACAAGAGCCTCCGAGCACCACTTCCACCGTTTCTATAATCGACCACACCGGCGATGGTGATATCAAGAGTGTAGCTTATGTCACGTCCTACAATTAGTTCAAATCTTCAACGTTATTCAGACGTACCTGTCTGAGCTATAGTCCAAAACCATCTCATTCCATGACTGCATCCGTCGTCGCTGTCTATCTGTTACCGCTCCAGTCACGCGATCCGAGATGGATTAGATGTTGGGGAAAATGCACTCCGATGCTTCATGATGAATGCATTCGGACTGGGATGTACCCAAGCGACTGACTTGATTGCCGTCCTCTCACCCGCGCATTCTGACTTGCGCGACGGAAAAGACGGAAAAGCCCTCACGGGCGGGCTGGGCTGCCTCCCGGGTTGCTTTTCCCCTGTCTCGTCTAAACTCTGCGGCCTGAAACTTGAAACTCTTGAAGGAAGGCTTTAACGGAGAGAGTTAAGGGGAGGAGCAGCGCGTGGCAGCGTGTTGGCTTCTAGGGTCAAGGGTTGGAGGAAGCGGTTGCCCTGTCTGTCATGGACTCTTCGGACATGGATTTTTGCCGGATCACGGTTGCGATGATTCTCAACACCGCAATCAAGTTTTTGCTCTCTCTCTTTCTCTCTCTCTCTCTCTCTCTCTCTCTGCTACATGAAAGATGTTCACCTGTCTCATAGGCAGAATCTTAAGGCTGTACAGTAACCTGCAAGTTTTAGGCCTTTCTGTCGGTTTATACACGCAGGGAATATTGAGAAGAAAAAGATACAGAAGGAGGACGATGATTCGAAGATTTCCGCGAAACATAGGAGTAGTTAGAATCGTGTATATTCTTATTTCTAGAAGGGAGGTATAGAGTGATGGGCGAGGATTCACACCTATCCGGAAGCCATCTACGTGTCAACCCGAGTTCTGAACCGGATTGGAGCATTCCTGTTTACCAGGTAAGTATAGCGTGTCGTTACGCATTGCTGTTCTCTACACTGGGGAGTCTTCGGACAGATCAAGCTGCTGCCCCAGGAGAGGTTGGGCTTGGCTCTCAAGATACGCAGGATTCCTTGCACGGATCCAGGCGAATGCGACATCTCAAGATCTTTGCCCTCATGATCGTCATTGCTTCAATCATCTGGTGCATTCTCTCTCGCGTTGCTACGAAGAAGGTGGCATTTTGGGTCTGGCGGGAACTAGAGATTACGATGGTCGGCATGCGTTGGAACCCATCCGTCGTAACGCCGACTCAATCGTATCAGTTCCACAAGGCGGCTCACATCTCATCAGCGTGTGTTCTGTCGATTTTCTCAGTGTAATACGTGATTCCTCACGGAAGTGGGAAGCACTTTGCATCGCTGCGTGCGGCGTCAATGACATTGAAGTCGTTGGCAAGTCAGTAACCAGTCCCAAGATTGGGGGAGCATAGGAAGAATAGAGAGACAGGGAAGGAAAAAAAGATCAACAGCAATCTAAACATTCAAAGAGAGAAGCTATCTGCAGCAGCTATTTCTACAGATCAGCCAAACGGCCAATTCTTCAACGACTTCACCATTTGACCTAGAGAGATAATGCTTGCAGTCATTAAGCTTGAAGAAAGTACTGATGTTCTAGAACGTTGGGTTTCTTTACTTAAAAGCACTGTTACCGTATCTTCTATCTTTTCCATTCTTCAGGAATTAGTCTCTCTAGAAGTACATTGCTATTAGTCAAGGTCACAAACCGGAGGCCATTTCATTCGTCTATCACGGACAGAAGAAAAAAAGATCTTACTTGTGCAAGTTAACAAAAGTAATTGGGCCCTAACCAGGGATCGAACCTGGGACCTCTCCCATACTGTTCCGTCTGAAGACAGCCCTAAGGGAGAATCATACCGCTAGACCATCAGGGCAGATGTTGATGTGGAGTCAGGAACTTGTTGGGGTTCCAACGCCGAAACCGAGCTTTTCACGAGCTCACGATGGGGGCGGCGGGTCTCTAAGTGGAGGTAGCCCACCCGCCGACTAAACTTCAAGACCTTTCAAGATGTTAGGTTAAGAGTCTGGATAGGGGCCTTGGTGTCTATATGACGTTAGTAGAAGCTTAGCAGATCGCTTACTAGTTAGGAAGTAATTCCTACGTATGTAGATGTTACATTTTCCAGCTGTCTTTAAGTATCAGCTTTGCTTGCAATAAAACAAGCTCCCTATGTTCATCTTACCTCATACCTTATTAGCTCTCATCTAGATAGAGCAGCACAACTGTGCTTAGACGTCTACTGCATTGCATTTATTTATTATGTTTAGAGTTATGTAAAGGGACTGTGCCTTTCTGTTACAAGCTTTTAACTAACATTGCGCGTAGATGACACAAAATAGCAACTTAACGATTTCGTTAATTAACACTGTTCATTCTCTGTCTATGACTACTTTTGGCCATCTATAACGAAATTGCTGCTAGGGAGTTGAAGAGCCCTTCTCTCAGCTCGCCTGTGTTCTTGTACTTGGCGCATAGGTGCGCAATTACCATTGGTAGAGATATCAGAGGAAGAATATCTCTCCAGATCTTGTGTGAGCTTTGCTCTGGAACACTGGAAGATATTCATCTTAACCTTCTCTACAAAGTTTCGGAGGTGACACATTGTAAATTCATGAACATTCCCTCGATCGTTGTTAACGGTATTGATCTAGTCGATACAGCATTGGAATTGGGACAAATGCCGATGGCTCGAGGTGCTGGTATTGGGTGTATCGCTGATGGTTTTCACTACCTTGCCAAGGTAGAGAGAGATGCTAATGGCACTTCAAGAATCAAAACAGTTATGCCTGAAGGAACATTCAATCGCCTGGATGTCGAAGACCTTAACTATTGAACATCGCGGCGAGCCAAACACGAGTGTTGTGAACATGCCATGTTGTGCGGAGAGGCTAGCTTCAATTTTTTGCCTCCTGAGAGCCGGGTTGCAGCCTATAATTTCTGATAAACTGCAATCGTGAAACCTCAGTCAAGTAATCTGCTTGATCAAGCTCGGACCCGACAGTATACTACACAGGAAAAGTTCGACATTGTACTCGACGTTTGCTGTCACTATATCCGATCTCGATGTTTTCAGTTGGCCCAACGGAATGATTGTGTAAAGCTGGACTTGAATATTACCGGATCAGTATGTGACTTGTCCAGCGATGCTTTTGTGCGCTTCAAAAACACTCTGTTGTTTGTGATTAGCCTAATACATGAATCATAATCATTACTCCCAATATCCATACGCATGTGATGGCGACTGGTAGGGAAACCTAAGTTGACGTAGAGAAGACAACGTATCTTTCAACGATTGCGCCCTCTCGCAAGTCGAAGAACAATGGGCTTTTGTGCGCTGAAGTACGGTGGTAGTTGTCTTATCCTAAATGGACGGGCTTATGGCCGAGTCTATAGAAACAACATCGCTCATAGGTGAAAACTTACCACTACATGCGGTAGGCTTGCATGAGAGAGATACAGTTTTCTCCGGCATCCCGGTTCAGTTTGAGCACGGAGTACTCAATGGCCATGCTCATCATCTCGCCATGGACTGATCCGAAAATTTTATCTCTAGGTGAAATAGGATGGAGAACACGTCTTGGGACTTTCCTTGTGGACGGCCCAGCGTGAATCGCTTGGATGGCGAATGGCTTGGATATCCCAGTGATAGTCTTTTGGTACGTGCTTTTGTGGAAACATGTGCTCATTTCTGTCATGCGTGAATGAAGTCTTCATTTACTGATCTATGCCGGAACCAGACCGTCCATCACGACACGTGCGACTCCAGTTTGACCTAATTTTCCAGAAAAGTGGAAGAGGAATGAATTCTCTGTGATGTCTCTAGCACCAGGGCAATCATTTCTGGTTTAAAAAAATGATGAGGTCGATTGTAATCTCCGATGACATAGTTGCAAGGGAAAAAAGATTGCATTTTGTTATCTGAAGACGGCCCAGGTTTAAACTACTCCTCGAATGTTGAGTAATCACAAGCAGATCCTGACTGCTACTGGTAGCTCTTGACGTCAAGATTGATATCATCTCCTCATTAAACGAACCATAGCCCGGTCATTAATATTCAAGTGCACGTGGGAACAGGCACGCTGTGGTCGCACGGCTGCGTGGTTCAAAGTCAAAAGTTGCAAGTTGTTTGTGCTAATGCGACCGAGCTTCCATAGCGACATGGGGGGCTTCAAACTCAATCCTCGGCCATTTGCCTGCCATGCGCGATTAAAGTCTCTTGCACGGCCCCGAGACAGAACTGTGATCGCGGATTGCTGGTTCCGAAGCCGATGTCAATATTGACTGCTGCCGCCGAATCCGCCTCCCCTCGTGCGCCGACTTATCTTCCCGAAATCCCCGGCCGCGAGTGCAGTCCGTTCGGCGTTGCTTCTCGTCCCTTCTGATCTTCCAGGACTGTTTCCAACTTCTTACTCAAGATCGTCACCCGATCAGCAGAATGTTGGATATTTTGAGTCATGTAACCCTGTGTGTTTCCATATAGATCGTAACGTGATATGCAGTCACGAGAGTGTTCAGGTTTCACTCCACCCAGAATTCCATAATGTTTTCCCGCCAATCGCCAGGACTGACGGGACTGTTTGCTCGGAAGAACAGAAATGGATGGGATGTCGAACATTTTACAGACTTGCTTCATTCTTAGCGACAGGGCTTGATGCCGGAGAACGCCATAACTGGGATCACATAGTAATATTGAACGCTGCGTCGTACTCGAGTCCCCCCATTCGTCATCGCTTAACGAGGCAGTTGAGCTGGGGTCGCTACTACGCTCGTGAAAACAGCGAGACTAAGTGCGCAAAATAACACCACGTCGCAAGGGAAACTTTTCATGGGCGGTAAGCAACGTGCGGTCCGTAGTAGCCCACCTGGATATGAAGATCAAATTAAAACACAGACGGACAAGTCATGGACTCTGGGCGAGACCGTGGCGAAATCCACTGATCTCAGCCATAGGTAATATCGACGACGCAGGCAGCAGTTGGACACGGCGAGGGACAAGTCTTTGAAACCCCAGCCATGCGGAAGCTTCCGTGGCGAACCGAGAAGTGCTGACGTTGACCGCCTCCTGTGAGCGGTTTTATAGACAAGCAGACGTCCAGGGCTCGCTCAGACTAGGGATCGGAGGCTCTGAATTCTTTCGGCCGATGTAGAACACAGAGAAGGAGTCTCGGCAGCGGTAGTTCCTGCGGATGGATGGTAACGTCACATACCCACATTTCGGCCACCCCCCCATTTCGGCCACCCAAAAAGAGGGCATTCCCACCAACACCAGTATGTTCAATTAACTACTAACTGCACCTAGATGCCACTACAATACAGCTTTCTGCTTCACTAGGTAAATCAGACTCGCTGGATTCATCTGTGATATCCTCCTTTTCACCAGCTTCAACCTGCGCCTTCTGTACGTCTAAGATAGTAGCAAACTTGGTGTTAGGATCTAGTTGGACTGCCCTTCTTTTCCTTGCTGCGTTGTTGGTAACTTGGGCCTGTAGAAGCTCCAGCTTTTGCTGGGCAGCTGCCAGCTCATAGGCCTTTTCGCTGAAGCCTTTTTTCACCTTCATGAAAAGGAGACGTTGAGTCCTAGCGTCATTATCCAGGTCTGTGAATAGCTTCAGTTGGCCAGCCAGATCCTTCATCTTCCTTGGCGTCGACCATGCCACTGCAGATGAAGCAGAAACCCATTCCTCATCTCTAACGCCTTTATTTTGCCCTTTGCAGGCCTGATCTGATGGCCCTGGTGTTGATGGGAGCATTAAAGGGCTCATAAGGGGCTTAGCCATAGAGACAGGCCATAGGCCAGTATATTTCCAACCACTTTTAATGTTATCCATCGTCAAGCCTGCCAAACGAGCCTTCTGATAACAGCCTATAAAGTTCCTCTTGCCTACAATAGTAGAATCATTCCACTGACTGAGGTATCCAAGCTCCTTCCTATAGGCTGCCTTCACAGGGCCAAAGACTGACTGGTCAAGTGGCTGGAGGACATGGGAGGTATGTGGTGGTAGGAATAAGAGATGGACGTTATTAATATAACATGTCCACATGAATTCTGTCGTAGTGTGACTCCCATGGCCATCAACAACCAGCAGTCTAGCCTCCTCCTTGCCCTGGGAGGCAGTCTGGGGGATAGTCTGAGGGATGAAGACCTTCTGCAGCCATTCAACTGCAGTGTCGTCTGTTGTCCATCCATTTTCTGTTGCAGTGAACTGCCATCCTTCATAAGGGCCAAGATCCAGAGGAAACCACTGCTGCTGGACTGTCTTGCCCTTGTATATGATGAGGGGATTCAGGGTATAGCCTATGGCAGAGATGCATTCGATGATAGACACCCATGCCCTTGATCCAGGCTGTTTCTTGCGGACAGACTTCGTCTCAGCCATGCCCAGGACCAGCCCATTAGATCCCTGGCCCTCAAGGATACCAGTCTCATCCATGTTATATCTGTTGGCTGGTTTGATACCCTTGATCTCTGGTATGGCGAGGAGTTTGAACCAGTCCCTGATGACCTCAGTAGATGCTCCATTAACACGTCTAGAGTCAACAGGGCGACTTCTCTGGACCTTGATTGATGGGTTTCTTCTTTTGAAGCCTTGGATCCAAGTCTTTCCTAGAGGATCTGTATCCCCCAAAGCATGAAGGATCCTTTCTGCGAATACCTTCACTTGCTGATGGGTTGGAGCAAGCCCAAGGGCATGCTGGATTCGCACCCATTCAGCCAGCTTAGCCTCCTGATCAGGGGAAAGCCTCTGAAGGTCAGCAAAGGCAGCTGCCCTGCCCTGGGTTCCATGGAGTCGATACTGAAGGGTTGTCCTTGGGATCCCATATTGATGTGCTGCCTTCCTTAGGCTCATACCGTTGCTAACAGCTTGGATTGCCTGATTGATTTCATCTTCGGTATATTCGACCATTAGGTATAGAGGAAGGTATGTGCAAAAAATGAAGTCATTCAGATAAGGTATGTAAATGTTGTGATAGTTAGAAGTTGGAGGGTAGTCATGGTGTTGAGGGGAAATGAGGCATTTTTGGGTGGCCGAAATGGGGGGGTGGCCGAAATGTGGGTATGTGACGTTATTGCAGTTACCCATCCACGTGAGTTAGACATACGCAGCACCAAGCAAACCAAGAGCCGAAAGACTGCTAGAGGACGGAGATTCCGCTAGTCCCTGAGAACGGTAGTCATCTGCTGGTAACGACTGCCTGTGGGACCAGTGACACCATGTCCAGACCTGCAGACCACGCAGACCCCACATCACAATGTAAGGCTGTGGGTTTTCCCCTGTCTCGAGTGGGCTGCGAGTATGAGCTTGTTGAATTGCTGGGGATCCTGGCGGGGACCGGCGAGAGACTATTGACCGATAAACCACAAGTTCCCTCTCAACGTCCGGTCCCATGCGGCCACCATGACGGCGGTTGTGGTGCCGGAAAGGAGCCCAGGAGAAGTGCCGCCCAATCGGCCAAAGGCTGGCTGTCATTGGGGCGAGTCTGCTGGTCCTCGCCGCTTCTCTTGTTCAAAGTGGGCAACAGTCCCGGCCTCAGTCTCTTGTGGCGATTTTCTAGCGGGAAGAACAGATTGAGCTGAAAGTAGCTATCTCTGCAATACGGACCTTGGCTTGGAGGCAGCATGGGTGCGCTGTATGGCATCCCTGGCTTCCGAGCAAAGAAGCGACGGGTCGGTTGTTGGCATTTGGCGGGAGCACCATCCGAAAGATCTTGCTTGCTTGCCTCATGCTTCTTCTCCCATGTCTTATCGCTAACTCCTATTCCTGCACGATCGGATGGCTGAGCGGGTGGATCGGGTAAAGGTCAAGTCTTCTCGAAGGGGTTCCATGCTGATACAAACCGGTCACGAAGTCGACGAGCAATTACAACACCACCGAATCCCTGTTATGTCTCAACAACATGAAAAGGACGAATGAGGGCCGGGGAGTGCTGCCATATTCCGAGATGTTGTCTGCGATGGAGGGAGTCGCCCGCCCCACCGGGGTATGGAGGGGGGGGGGGAGGGAGGATATTCGGGAGTTTGTCCGTGGACACATCGTCAGGGAAATCGTCCGAACTGGGATCGCCGTCATGCTTACATCCCACCGGCCCCCTTCTCAGACAGCCCAAGGGCGTGATGGCCCAACCAAAGGGGGCGGCAGTAAATACGATTGGGTTTCTCCATAGGGAGTTTACAGTGTTGCACATAGATGTTGCAACCGAGAGGTCCAATATGCGATACGGCAATCTGCAGGATGCGTTCATGGGGGAGCAAAGATAACATGGGTGTTGCAACGTACGGATACGATACAGTATGCTATAGCCAAGAGATCCTTGCAATTAAAAGTTCGCCGCCTGTTCGCAGGCGTGGTAGGTTGGAAGGGGGGGGCATGGGGCGCTACGCTTCACCATGGAAATCAGGGGGTCGAGCAGGGTCATTTCACCTGAGAACGCAGAACGCAGATAGATTGATGGATGGGAAATGGCCCGGTCCGTTGTACAAACATGTCATTGGGCAAGTTTCGACAAGAGATGTTGTCGCTGTGTCGTTTTTGTCATGCGACGGCTAGCGGTCTCGGACATAAAGATGGTGTTTTACTGGCGGGCCTCCCGTCGTATAACGATTGAGGGAGAAAGAGAGAGAGAGAGAGAGAGAGAGAGAGAGAGAGAGAAAGAAGGGAAAGAATATCACGCAACGGCGTGCGTCCCCCCCCGACTTTGCCAGGCTCCTAGAACCCTAGGTTTAACCGAGAAGACTGCTTGCTGGTCTAGAAGCGCGGCGCCAACTTCGCATCGTTGGTACTTTGGACATCATGACTGATGCTTGTTGCTGCTTGTGCCCGTTTGGGGCGCAATATCGGGGTGGGATTCATAGAAGGAGAGTATCCACTCGCAACCCCCCCCCGCCCGGCATCATCATGGCCAGACTCTGGTCTGTCTGCCTGCCTGCCTGCTTGCCTGCCTGTCTGCCTGCCTGGACAGCTCCGTCCGGGGGCTCGGGGGGACCGCTTCCTTTATGACCGACTATGGTCCGTCCCAGAAGAGGCCTCTCGGAACGTCCGGACGGAGGGCCGGAGCATCTCCAACTCGGCGTTCTAGTTGGGCGTGATGGAAACGAAAGAGAGTTTGTAGAGAAACGCCAACAGGCGGAAGGTTTCTGGTGATTTTTGGAGGCCAAAACGAACTCTCAATGATTGATCTTCTGTCGATTGGAGCGGGAGCGCTGGCCAGCTTGAGCCGAAAAGTGTGCCGATCTATGGATGTCTTGGCGCACTATATGACAACACGTCTTGGCAACTCCTTTCCCAGATTGTCTCGGCAACCCTCAGGCCCTCTAGAAGTTGGAGGAGGAGTGCCGAGTGGGAATCCAACGAGTCGAGTCGGTCTCGCATTGGTGGATGGGAGGTGGTGGTGACCTCTCTGGAGAGAGGGGAGGGTAGAGCCAGGGGGGGGGGGGTTGAGAAATAGTGTTAAGGTCGCCAACCAGGGCATTCACCCGATCTCCGCTCCCATGTTCGCCTGGGTTTACCCGCGATTGCAAGGACAGGACATTTCGGCGACGAGCGGGTGTGCACACCGCCACGATAGGTACGATAGGATAGGCACGATGCCAGTTGTGTATCCGTAACCCCCCTCCCCGTTGTTTAAACCATGCCTCGATGCAACAGCAGTCGGAGCGTTTCCGAGAGGACAGGAAAACGCAACGGCGACGGTGACACGGAGAGCCTCCTTTTTTTCCGCCTTGACGCAGGTTTTCTTTTGGCCGAAATGGGCATTGGAGCAGTTGTGCACACAGCAGGCAGGGTAGTATTCTGTCACAGGAATACCCTTGTATATCAGAGCTCACTGAATCAGTCTTCTCACGTACTGTCTTACGTAATTAGACTTATATAACTAGACTACATTTTACTCTCTTTATATTATATAGAATAAGCATCTTTCTCCTTTATTCTCCTATGCCTTACTGTATGCTCTAACTTGTAATAGTTATAAGCTTAGATTTACTTGCTATTATATAGTTAACTATAATTATCTATTAATATCCCTTTTATAAAAAGAGTATATCTTAAGCAGTCTTCTATTTACTAATATAATAGACTAGCCTTCTACCCTTTTTAATATAGTTAAGTTAACTAGTTAATGCAACTAGCTAACCTAGTACTAAGCGCTAAAATCCTAGTATTAAGGACTAAATGTCTAGATACTTATTAACCTTAATCTTAAAGATATCCCTTCTAAAGCCTTATCTAAAGAAGGGATCCTAATAATTAAGGAGCTAATAGCTAAAAAATAAGCTGCCTCTAACTAGCAGTATAAGATTAACCTTAGGATATATAAGGAAAGCAAAAGGGCTTAGGATAATACTTATCCCTCTTACCCTACTACTAAAGGATTAACTCCTCTACCTAACTAAGCTGTATATCCTTTTATAAAGCTATTAAAACCTTTAATCTTATAATTAAATATCCTAAAGAACTAAAATATTACTATTAAAGCCTATAGCATAATAGCTCTACTGCATGCCTACTAAGTTAAAAGTTTATATATAGTACTTAACTAAATAATAAAGACTATAAGTATAATGCTTCTTATAACTATAACGTGTTTGATAAGCGAGCTGGACAGACAAGCGAGCTGGACACAAAACCACAAACCTGCCACCTACATCATTCCGACGCGTCTTCCGACCGCCACAACAATGTCTGTGCAAAACAAAGAGGCTCAATTAAATCTTGCCATTCAGGCTATCCAAAAAGGCCAGGCAAAGAGCATTCGAGAGGCAGCTCGGATCTACTCAGTCCCACATTCAACTTTAGCGACGCGACTTAAGGGTATACCATCCCGACGCGACACCATGCCTAACTCACAGAATTTGACGGAGCTGGAAGAGAACAAGCTAGTTGAGTATATTCTTGACCTAGATGCCCGATCGTTTCCTCCCCGGATCAGTGGTGTTGAAGAAATGGCCAATCGACTGCTTGCCGACCGCAACGCGCCACCAGTCGGCAAGCGCTGGGCCTCGAACTTCGTCAAACGACAACCACAGCTCCGAACGCGTTTTTTTCGCAGATACGACTATAAGAGAGCTAAATGCGAAGATCCTGAGGCAATTAACGCGTGGTTTCGCCTTGTGGCAAACACAATCGCGAAATACGGCATTGAGGGGTCAGATATCTACAACTTCGATGAGACTGGCTTTATGATGGGCCAGATTGCTTACGGAATGGTCGTTACGAGCTCCGAAAGACGTTCAAACACAAAGATGGTGCAGCCTGGCAATCGAGAATGGGTTACAGTCATTCAGGCCATTAGTTCATCTGGCTACAGCGTCCCGCCGTACATCATTGTTGCAGGCAAAAATCTCCTCTCCACATGGTACACCGAATCTGGTCTCCCACCCGACTGGGTTATCGCAACATCTGAAAATGGATGGACAACAAATGAAAGAGGTCTAGATTGGGTCCAGCACTTTGATCGGCATTCAAAGTCGCGTGCGAAGGGTAAATATCGCCTCCTTGTCGTCGATGGACACGAAAGTCACCACTCCACAGACTTCGAGCTATTTTGCCAGGAAAACAACATCATCACCCTCTGTATGCCGCCTCATTCTTCTCATCTACTTCAGCCCTTAGACGTAGGGTGTTTTGGGCCTCTGAAGTTGGCGTACGGTCGAGAAATTGAGGATAAGATGCGACGGGGTAACACCCATATTACAAAGGACGATTTCTTTCCAGCATTTCACAACGCCTTCAAGCGAGCTCTCACAGAAAAAAACATCCAAGGGGGTTTTAGAGGGGCAGGACTTGTCCCTCTAAGTGCAGAAAGTGTGCTATCTAAGCTAGACGTCAAATTACATACTCCTTCACCTCCAGGTTCCCTCCCAACAACACCACCAGCTTGGACTTCCCAGACACCACACACCACTGCAGAGTTAAGTTCTCAAGGAACTCTACTTAAGGATTAGTTCCTTAATCATCCAGATAGCTCTCTAACACATAGATGTACAGCTACTGAGCATATTCTAAAAGGAGCACTAGAATTTGCGCATAAGAATGCAATGTTGAGAGCTAGGGTTAAGAGCCTTGAAGAGGAGAATGGTCTACTTAACCGACGTAAAAGAACCAAAAAAACACGTCTTAGACAAGGAGGAAGTCTTACTGTATCTGAGGCACAGGATATCCAGTCCCAGAGAGAGGCGACAGCCCAGGTACAAGAGGAAACGCGTCGGAGTAGTGGTCGCAGACTGAGGACAGAAACAGGTCAACGGCGGTGTGGCATCTGCGGAAACACTGGACACAATGCACGAACGTGTCAGTTTGATGAAGAAATGTCTATAGAAGAGGATTCTGAGTAGTTTGAATTGATTTAACCTTTTTGTTGTTCCGTTATGGTCGCATTCGCGATATGGTGGTGGTTTTGTGTCCAGCTCGCTTGTCTGTCCAGCTCGCTTATCAAACACGTTATACCTAAAGGTAAGCATTAATAGTAAAGCTATAGTTTAATAAACTTTTTATTATCTAAAAGCAAACCTTACACCTAATAACCTTAGCACTCTATCTACTATCTGCAAAGAATATTAATAGGTCCTTAAATATATAAAGGGAGAAGTTAACTCTATATGCTAGTATAAGGACTAGCAAGCAGCCTACCTTTAGGCCTATACCTACAACATCCCTAAAGTATAGGGAAAGCTTGCAGCAAAAGACTTCCTTAATGCAGTTTAAGTTAAGTTAAACTTAACCTAAGGTAAACGCATATATAAAATGCTTATTAAAAACCTTAAGCTAGAGCGCTTAATACTCTTAGTCTTAAAGCTAGAATAGATCTTTAATATTATAACTTATAATAATATAGCTAAGAAAAGCTTTTTTAAAGCTAGCATATACTTAATAATTACTAGCTAATCTAATAAACAAATAGACGCCTATAAGATTTAAAAGGTTATATACCTTTATAGTTATACTTATAGCTAGACTATTTACTAATATATTTACCTATAATATACCCTTATAGGGAAGGTTAATAATAACTAAAAGACTTTTAACCTTATAAAAAAGCAATAAAAGTAAATCTAAGATAAAGTTATAACTAGCAAATAAAAATCTACCTACTAGAAGCTAATCTTAAATAAGTAGCTAAAGCCTAATAGAAGACTCTTCCTAATAATGCCTAACTTAAACTACCTAGGAAACGTAAATAACCTAAGGTATTCTAGCAGCATTATAGTAGTTACTATTAAACCTTTTTTAATCTTTAAGACCTCTTACGCAATCTTTAGTATAGCTTTTAGCAGCACTTATCTACTCTCTAAGAGTATAGTTATAGACAGCTGTAGCGCTATATACCTTATTAATAATAAAAGCCTCCTAAAACTAGGATCCTATAAGCTATTAACCTTTAATAACTATATTAAGGTAGGCACCTTATTGATTTCTATAAGCAGAAGAGAAACTTATATTATTAAGGGTATTATTAACAGCCTACAAGAGGCAGTAATAGAAGATCTTATGCTTATAAACATTACTATTATTAAAGGCTTTTATATTAATATTACCTTAAAGACCCTTCTTCTTAAGAGCAGACTATAGTACTATAGGTAGGATTGCACTATATACTATAAAATAATTAATAATAGTAATATAGTTATTAACTTATAACGTGTTTGATAAGCGAGCTGGACAGACAAGCGAGCTGGACACAAAACCACAAACCTGCCACCTACATCATTCCGACGCGTCTTCCGACCGCCACAACAATGTCTGTGCAAAACAAAGAGGCTCAATTAAATCTTGCCATTCAGGCTATCCAAAAAGGCCAGGCAAAGAGCATTCGAGAGGCAGCTCGGATCTACTCAGTCCCACATTCAACTTTAGCGACGCGACTTAAGGGTATACCATCCCGACGCGACACCATGCCTAACTCACAGAATTTGACGGAGCTGGAAGAGAACAAGCTAGTTGAGTATATTCTTGACCTAGATGCCCGATCGTTTCCTCCCCGGATCAGTGGTGTTGAAGAAATGGCCAATCGACTGCTTGCCGACCGCAACGCGCCACCAGTCGGCAAGCGCTGGGCCTCGAACTTCGTCAAACGACAACCACAGCTCCGAACGCGTTTTTTTCGCAGATACGACTATAAGAGAGCTAAATGCGAAGATCCTGAGGCAATTAACGCGTGGTTTCGCCTTGTGGCAAACACAATCGCGAAATACGGCATTGAGGGGTCAGATATCTACAACTTCGATGAGACTGGCTTTATGATGGGCCAGATTGCTTACGGAATGGTCGTTACGAGCTCCGAAAGACGTTCAAACACAAAGATGGTGCAGCCTGGCAATCGAGAATGGGTTACAGTCATTCAGGCCATTAGTTCATCTGGCTACAGCGTCCCGCCGTACATCATTGTTGCAGGCAAAAATCTCCTCTCCACCTGGTACACTGAATCTGGCCTCCCACACGACTGGGTTATCGCAACGTCTGAAAATGGATGGACAACAAATGAAAGAGGTCTAGATTGGGTCCAGCACTTTGATCGGCATTCAAAGTCGCGTGCGAAGGGTAAATATCGCCTCCTTGTCGTCGATGGACACGAAAGTCACCACTCCACAGACTTCGAGCTATTTTGCCAGGAAAACAACATCATCACCCTCTGTATGCCGCCTCATTCTTCTCATCTACTTCAGCCCTTAGACGTGGGGTGTTTTGGGCCTCTGAAGTTGGCGTACGGTCGAGAAATTGAGGATAAGATGCGACGGGGTAACACCCATATTACAAAGGACGATTTCTTTCCAGCATTTCACAACGCCTTCAAGCGAGCTCTCACAGAAAAAAACATCCAAGGGGGTTTTAGAGGGGCAGGACTTGTCCCTCTAAGTGCAGAAAGTGTGCTATCTAAGCTAGACGTCAAATTACATACTCCTTCACCTCCAGGTTCCCTCCCAACAACACCACCAGCTTGGACTTCCCAGACACCACACACCACTGCAGAGTTAAGTTCTCAAGGAACTCTACTTAAGGATTAGTTCCTTAATCATCCAGATAGCTCTCTAACACATAGATGTACAGCTACTGAGCATATTCTAAAAGGAGCACTAGAATTTGCGCATAAGAATGCAATGTTGAGAGCTAGGGTTAAGAGCCTTGAAGAGGAGAATGGTCTACTTAACCGACGTAAAAGAACCAAAAAAACACGTCTTAGACAAGGAGGAAGTCTTACTGTATCTGAGGCACAGGATATCCAGTCCCAGAGAGAGGCGACAGCCCAGGTACAAGAGGAAACGCGTCGGAGTAGTGGTCGCAGACTGAGGACAGAAACAGGTCAACGGCGGTGTGGCATCTGCGGAAACACTGGACACAATGCACGAACGTGTCAGTTTGACGAAGAAATGTCTATAGAAGAGGATTCTGAGTAGTTTGAATTGATTTAACCTTTTTGTTGTTCCGTTATGGTCGCATTCGCGATATGGTGGTGGTTTTGTGTCCAGCTCGCTTGTCTGTCCAGCTCGCTTATCAAACACGTTATAGAAAGTATAACTTAGTCTTTATTTAATATAAGCTAACTTCTAACTACCTATATGCTTATAAGAACCTTATTTTAATAAGCCTAGTAGGCATCCTATTATTTATAGGCTAAAGGTTATAAAGGAGAATATATTAAAACATACATAAGAGAGCTAATACTACACTCCTTTAGCATCTTAAATTAGGTTACCTTAGTCTAGAGGGACTTTGCAACCTAGTCTAGAGGGTAAGAGGCATATAGATTAAAGGCCTAAATTAGCTTAAATGCAAAGACTGCAGCATTATGCATGCAGAGACTATTATCTTAAAAGGACTATCTAAATTAAGGGTAATATGCTTATAGTATAGTGTTACGGCCTAACCAGTTGGGTGCTGGCCGGCGTAACTATATAGTGCAGAACAGGGGATAATGATGCAGGTGCATCATTACCGAAGCTTTTGCTTTGTGCCACAGTTGGTTGCCCTGACCTGCTCGTAACACAATGATGCACCTACCCCGCGTTGAGGGTTGTGGGTTCAATTCCCGCACGTCGAGAAGAACAGTACTGCCTCCACTGTTGTGTGACGTCTGACCGTGGGCAGGCACGTGTGGGTTGGTCCCCCGCACCAATACCTGGAGTTTCCCTGCTTATACCCGTGATATGTCCGATTGGTCCTCGGCATAGGGACATGCCTCTTGGAGGGGAGACATGGTGTTACGGCCTAACCAGTTGGGTGCTGGCCGGCGTAACTATATAGTGCAGAACAGGGGATAATGATGCAGGTGCATCATTACCGAAGCTTTTGCTTTGTGCCACAGTTGGTTGCCCTGACCTGCTCGTAACATATAGGGTTTACTAAAATCTCTTTAACTTCCTAGAGTTACTATTAAGGATAAAATAGATCCTTATAGCTTATAATAAATACTTAAGTTTTATTATAGCCTACCTACTTATACATAAGACTAAGTCTCTTATGCTTAGCGCTCTTTAGATAATTAAGGCTTAAGTGTAATATAAAAAAGGTTTTAATATATATAAGTTCTAGTATAATAATAAGGTAGCACTCCTTAGCCCTAAAGTTATAAAGGTATATAAGATGTAGACTTCCTTAATTAGAATTAAAATAGAGATAACGTACTCGCATAGCGAGTGGGCCAACATAGCGAGTGGGCCACCTTCCTCTACCCTTCTACCTTTCATATAAGTTAATTAAACTACAACGTACGAAATCAATTAAAACTACTCCTCATCCTCTTCCTCATTACTGTCCCAAACTACTTCACAGGTTCGTGCGTTATGTCCAGGCTTTCCGCAATTGCCACATCGTCGCGCGCGTGGTTCAGCACCTTCCGTACGACCCTCCTTCTGAGGGTTATTCTGTCCTCCAGCATCAACACTACCCTTTTCTACTTGTAGTGCCTCTGCTTCAGTAGTATTAAGTGACCCTCCAAGACGTAGTCTAGTCTTTTTTGCCCTCCGGCGCTTACTTAGTATCTCTATCCCCGTACGAAGCTTACGGTTCTCAGCCTCAATAATAGCAAGCCTATGGGCTAACTTGCTAATACCTCTGGCCTGGAAGTCAATTACTTCGTACATTGGTGTTGGTGAGCTACCTTGATGTGCCTGGATCTTCTTTTTAAGGGAGGAAGCACTTCGTACGCCCTCTAGTGCTGTGGTTGGTGTCTTTGCGTCCCAGGAGCCTTGGCTGCTTGGCCGTGAGGTTGAGGGTGTTGGCGTCTTTGGCTTGAAATCCAACCGAGAAATAACCACTTCAGGGTTAAAAGGTACAAGGCCTGCCTGTCTAAAACCAGCTCGTACGTTATCTTCCCCCATTGAGGCAAAGAATGCTGCTTTAAAGGCAGGAAAGAAGTCATCCTTGGTAATATGCGAAATCTGCATCCGCATCATCTTCTCAATTTCCTTGCCGTACGAGTACTTTAACGGGCTAAAGCACCCAACATCAAGAGGCTGGAGCTCGTGCGATGAATGGGGAGGCATGCAAAGAGCAATAATGCTTTGTTCCTTGCAGTATTCGTCAAAGTCGGTCGATTTATGACTGTTGTGACCATCAAGGATCAAGAGGCGATGAGAGCCCTTCGTACGAGTCCGTGTGCACTGATTAAAGTGCTTTAGCCAATCTAGGCCAATATCATTTGTCGTCCATCCATTTTCGCTTGGATGGATACGCCATGTAGATGGGAATTGGCCGTTGGCGTACCAGGAGAGGAGGTGATATTTGCCCTTCACGATGACGTACGGAGGCATCGCCCAGCCATCCGCACACACACCCTGAATGACAGAAACCCATTCCCGATTGCCAGGCTGCTTCGTACGAGGCCTTCCCTTACGGTCAGACGTTGTAACAACCTTTGCATGCGACAGCATTCCCATCAGGAACCCAGTCTCATCAAAATTGTAGATATCGTCATCAAGTATTCCATACTTCGCAATTGTGTTTCGCACGAGTGCAAACCAGCCTTGTATAATCATAGGATCCTCAGCTAAGGCCCTTTGATAGTCGATTCGGCGTCGAAATCGCATTTTCAATTCGGGGACGCGTCGTACGAAGTTCTCTGCCCATCGGGGTCCCGTACGCGTCCCGTCGCGCGCGTTTAGGAGTTGGTCGGCCATTTCTCGTACGTCTTCTTGTCGCGGAGGGAACCCTCGATTGATTAGGTCAATAACTCGTTCAAGAATCACCTCCTCTTCTGTTATAGTCATCTTCATTGAATTTGGTCGTCTTTCAGGTCGTGCGACGCGTCCGGCGCGTCGGTTTTGGATTGACGTTCGAGGGACCTCAAAGGTTTGGGCTGCTTTTCGTACAGACATCTTTGGGTCTTTTTCGATAGCCTGGATGGCAAGGATGATACGACTTTCAATTGAGGAGGATGGCATGTTCGTACGTAGAGGAAAGTTGGTGTAAAGGTCAAAGAGGTAGAAAGTTGGAAAAGTGGCCCACTCGCTATGTTGGCCCACTCGCTATGCGAGTACGTTACTACCTCTGCATACTAAGAAGCCTATTAGAGCTGCTAAAAGAGCAGGTTATCTAGTTATTATTAAGTCTATTAAGATGCATACTGCAGCAAATCTTCCTAAGGGGCTGTATAATAAAGCAGTCTTTATAGCAGTCTATATTTATAATATTAGCCTATAAGAATTAAACAGCTAGAAGTCTCCTATTAAAAAGGAACTTAAATAGTACTAGTAATACTTCTACTAGTAGTAAGTAGACTCTCTAGTGCTATAATATAAGTTACTATAACTACACTAGGGAGGCCTTTATGCATATAGATATAAGGTATATCTATTGCAGAGGGACTAAGAGAAAGGTATATAGAGAAGGGATTTTAAAGTGCTTCCCTACAGTTATATTAGATACCTTATTAGTTATATACTATAAACATACAACCTATACAGAATCTAAGTACCTACACTTAAGCAGGTTATAATAATATATAATATATAGTTTAATAAAAGTGCTTTTTATAGTAAAGCTTAGGAGAAGGATGCAATCTAAGGCCTTAAGGTATAATAAGTAACTAAGGTTATTAAGAAGTCTATTATAATCTTAGACAACCTCCTTAGGTTACTTAGCATAATTGCTTCTAAAGATAATACTACTCCTACACTAACTATATTACAACCTATAGTTAAGGATTACTAACAAGCTAACCCTACTTAAGATGTTAAGCATACAGAAGAGGTAAAGGTAGCATTAGTTATACTCCCTAATACCTCTATAAGTTATACTACACTTAAGGGTAAGATAAAGTCTCCTACTTCTACAACTAGGTTATTAATAGTTAATAGCAGAAATAGCTTAAAGTCCTTTCTTTTCTCTATAGAACTATTATTACCTTTAACTAGTGTAACTACACCTAGTAGGCTAGATGCTAATAGTAGAGATTAACTACCTATTAATATAGTGCTATAAATTCTAAATAGATAAATATATTATATAATTGCTTATCTAGTAAGGCTAATAATACTACCCTTACTAAAGGTAATATAAAGCAGGTATATCTATGCAACCCTTTAGGTCTTTTAGAAGACTGCATATAGATAATACTCTTAGGAATGCCTTTTTAGCACCTTTCTACCTAATTAGCAAAAGGTAGTTAAGGAAGGCAACCTAAGGTATAAAATACTATATAAGGTACTAAGAGAAGTAGTTAATAAAGCCTATCTTAAGCGCCTTTTAACTAGTAAGAACCTTAAGCTTTATAAGGACTACCTAGTTAACCTACTAATAAAGTAGAAAGATCTTAATAATCTCCCTCCTATAGTTAAATCTATGTTTATAGAAGCAACTATAATTAAGATAGGTAAGATCTAGAATAAAGATATATAGGAAATCCTTGCTTATAATCTTTCTTTTTAAACTCTACTACTTAAATAAGTCTTTACTTATAAGTTTAATAAGGATAGAAACCTTAACTGCTTGTTACGACCCGACAAGCTACAGGCAGTGAGAGCCCCACCCGACCAACAGGACGCGGGCGGCACAGCCTTTGTAAGGACAAGAAACAGGGACGGACGGATGACTCCCCCGGAATGGAAGAACTATGGTACAAGTCACGTGAAGATATGATAAGATTAGATCCGTACATTTGAGATACGGATCCCGTATGCCAAGGATACGGCACCCGTACGACATACATACGGACGCCCTGAGGAACAGGGAAACCAGACTTGTATATAGGATGGACTGGAACGGACTCAAGGACAGACTTCCATAGCTCTTCAGCAATCAACTTTGTGATTATCCCCTCGGATACTCTCGGCACCCTTCACTAGTGACCAACGTTACAACCCCTTGTTGAGTATACGACTGATCACCGTATCCTCTGAAGACCTGAACCTTTCAGCACGACTTACAGCACTGTTCCCCAGCTTCGTTGCCTCAGCTTCTGCTAATAGACACTACCACGGAAAGCCGACCGTAACACTGCTGCAAAGCGCAGATTTGCATTTAAGGAGATCTTTAGCCTCTTAACTCTTTGTAGAGCACCTATGCATTAATGCTTGCAGCAAAGGCCTTCTAGATTATAATAGCTCTAGCAGTATAGTTTAACCTTAAGATCTAATAATTTAATATTATTAATATATTCCTTAACTTAGTATTTAGTAGTAATAATGTAGTCTACGTAAAGCTTTTAGAGGGATATAAGATACTAGGTAAAATTGTAAGGCTAAAGCGCACTCTATATAGTCTTTGTAATATACCTCTACTTTAGTTTCTTACTTTTATAGACGCCTTTAAAGACCTTTTAATAGTTACCTGCAATAAAGACTAATATATCTATTAATCTACTAATAAGAAGGTTATTCTTATGTTCTATATTAATAACTTTAAAGTTATATACTACAAGAGCTATAAGAAGGAGGCTAATAGGATTATTAATAGCATTAAGGAAAGGTTTAAACTTAAGGAGAGCCTACTAAAATACTATCTAGGCGTATGCATTATTTAAGATAGATAATAAAGGAAGATTTATCTCCTTTAAGATGCCTATACTAAAAGAACAGCAAAGCGCTTTAACCTTATAGACAGCCTTCCTCCTTTAATACTATTACTGTTTATTACCCTTATTTTAAATAATAGGCAGGCAACGCCTTAGGAGGTAAAACGCTATTAGGAGAAGGTTAGATTAGTACTGTATTTAGTAGTAATAACTAGACTAGACGTTGCATTTGCATGCATACAGCTCTTACGCTTTCTTACTAACCTAGGAGCATAGTACATTAAGGCTATTAATAAAGGTAATATAACGTACTATAATATACTTATTCTTAATTTCTTTTATTTATCTATTATATAAGCACCTAAGGGATTACTTTTAAAAGGCTATTATACATTAGCATAAGGGAAATAATTACTTAATTGCTTAAATAATTAGGAGGTGTATTACAAAAATACTCTTGTATATTAGAGCTTACTAAATTAGTCTTCTTATGTACCGTCTTATGTAATTAGACTTATATAACTAGACCACATTTCACTCTCTTTATATTACATAGAATAAGCATCTTTCTCCTCTATTCTCCTATGCCTTACTGTGTGCTCTAACTCGTGACATATCCACCAGAATTCCAGACGGCGCGAGTTGGTGATATATTGCAGAAACTGGAGCATCTTCCGGCTGGACATGGTGCGCACTGCGCCCGGCGCGGGTCCATCTAGGATTTGTTTGCAATTTAGACAAAAGTTGTGAGACGAATGATTCGACACAGAGTGCGGCCCACAGCGTCGTCCAGTGCACAGATGACGGAAAATTAGAGTGCGGCGTGTGTTGAGAGTTCTGATCAGCGCAAACAAGCTCGTCTCAGCGAGAACGTGCCCGTCGCCATTCTGCCCATCGCCCATCATGCCCCCCTTGCCGCTGGCCCAGTTTCTTTCTTCGATCTCAGCGGTACCCCGGACAGCTGATTAAGGTCGACAAGCATGACAGGGGGGTTGACATGTGTACAGGTATGCGTGTGTGTGTGCGCGCGCGTGTGTGTCCTTGGACTGGACAGGGACGAGGTTGTGCGGTGAGGAACGAGACTGCGCCGTGCACCAACTAATACATGGCGTTGATTTCAAGAATTCATTCCCAAAATCAATACTCTGTACCAAAAACTTGCCACACGGGGTTAGAGCCCCGTCTTGGGTTAGTTTGTCCCTGCCAACGATGTTCGGCATACAGAAGCAGAGCGTACCCAGTAGTCGGTGCGCTCCACCAACTCGCAGTCAGGGAAAAAAAAATTCCCTAACAAAAATCCTCCGTGAAAAAAAGGTTAACCGAGAAAAGCTCAACGTTTGCGTGGAGCAAGACTGGGTTTGGCAGTGAAAAGCCCCTTTCCCCAAAAAGATGAAAAGAAAAAGAAAAAAACTGCCGACACCGTTTCGACAAGCTCGCTAGACTGCAAAAGAAAGCAACTAGAGCGTCGGTTTGCAAAGTGACAGCTTCTCAAGCGGCTTTTGGCCATCCGAGACCGTCAGACCGGGAATTGCACAGGACCGCGGCGACGGGTCTTGTCTAGACAGACGACGTTGGTTCCCATCACACCCCAAGGCCAGAAACAGATGAGCCCCAGCTCATCTCCCTTCGATATACAACCCAACCGGGGGGTGGCGCCCAATAGGAGGCCATCCCGCGCGCTAGCGGCGGAAACATTGCAGATTATGGCCGACCGTCTTGTGGTCTTTTCTGCTCGAGGCTTCAGCTCCGAAGCGCGAACCCCCGGACGAGGTGCAGAACTCTCCAACCCCTCTGACCTTGCAAACTCCACAAAGAGACGAGCCCCCTTGTGGAAACTGGCCCAAGGGGGTGGGGGAGCATCTCCAATCTTTTCTTTCCCATCTTGTCATGGACCAAGCCCATGTATGCCATGACCCTGTGACAGGCCCCCTGGCTTGTTTCATGGTCAACCAGGAACGGGCGCCACTCTTTAGACAAATACGAAATGCGAGTGAGGTCAACATGCTCATCTCATGGAAACACGGATCCATCCCATTCTCATGAAGCACCGTCATAGGGCGCTGCCCCCCCCTTGAGCATGGTCGTGGGCAAATTGTTCATCCCGCCGGGTATGCCTTCCATGTCATCTCATGGCCTCTTCAAGCAGCCTTTCTGCTTCTGGATCCTTGAAACGCCCTGATCCTCCTGCTGGGCGATTGAGGCTCGCCGAAGCCCCCGAGCCCAGTCTCTTTCATATCGAGGTGGATCTTATGAACAGGGAGGAGAGGCATTGCCCGAAATGATCCTCTCCCCCTAAACCCCCCCGCCCTCGTCAACTGAGCACTGTGAGCTCGGCCAGAGCAAGGCCAGACCTGTGGACTGTGGGTTCTGGACGAGCCCTCAGCGTATCCCGGGCTGTGGCCAAAAGCTTGTGTATCTGTGTCAATGTGAACTACTGTACTCGACTACCAGGGCGGGCCCACCACCCAAGTCTTGGCAATGTGATGGGGGACGCATGATCAGGATGATTGCTGCGGGAAGGGAAGGAAAGGGAAGGGTAGGGGGAAAAGAAGGTATGTCGAATGGAGAAGGGGCAGAAGACACGACAAGATTCTGCCCGGCATCGAAAGATATAAGAAGGTCGCGACATCCCCCATCATCAATCGTCTTTCTTTCTATTCCTCATCACTTTCATCAGCATCTTCCGCTACAGTCTCTCTTTACCAATCCAACTACTCACATTCTTTAACCCTGGTGGTTATTCATTCTTTTTTTACAACACATATCCAACTCTCCCAACTCCGTGTTTTCTAAACCAACCAACCACATTTCAAAATGAAGTTCTCCGCTGTCATCGCTGCCATCTCGGCCACCGCTGCCTTCGCCGCCCCCGGCTCCGAGTCCAGCCCCAACAACTTCGGCGCCATCGAGAAGCGTGCTTCTTTCCCCATCCCCGCCTCCAAGGGAACCGTCACCTACAAGGCCGCCCAGAAGGTCTCTGGCACCTTCGACGGTGGTCTCAAGACCTACGGCCGTGGCGTCAAGTGCACTGGTCAGGCTGAGGGTGGCGACAAGGACGCCGTCTTCATCCTCGCCAACGGCGCCACCCTCAAGAACGCCATCATCGGTGCCGACCAGATCGAGGGTGTCCACTGCCAGGGCTCCTGCACCATCCAGAACGTCTGGTGGACCGCTGTCTGCGAGGACGCTCTCTCCCTGAAGGGCGACGGCAACGCCAGCGTCATTGGCGGGTGAGTGATCCCTTTTCTCTCTCTCTCTCTCTCTCTTCTTGCTCCGACAAGCTCAGGAGCAAAGTGTACTGACTTCCCATCACAGTGGTGCCCGCGGCGCCTCCGACAAGGTCATCCAGCACAACGGTCTCGGCACCGTCACCATCGACGGCTTCACCGTTGTCGACTTCGGCAAGCTGTACCGCTCGTGCGGTAACTGCAAGACCATGGGCAAGCGCTCCGTCGTTGTCAAGAACGTCAAGGCCTACAACGGCAAGATGCTCACCGGCATCAACTCCAACAAGGGTGACACCTCCACCATCACCGGCACCTGCGCCACCTCCGTCAAGGAGATCTGCACCGAGTTCCAGGGCACCACCCCCGGCAATGAGCCCAAGAAGCTCCGTAAGTCATGACAACGCCATCTGCAAATCGAATTTCAAGCTAACGAATTTCCAAAAGGCACCGGCGCCAGCACCGCTTGCAAGTACTCCACCCTCAAGGCTTGCTAGATGCCCCAACCTGGTTCACTCAACCATTATCTTTCTAGCAACATCCTGGGTGTGAATGGCGGATAAAGGATGTTAGGTTTTACGCAATCCACCGGGTTGGAACGCGATCTTTACATAGAGTTGCGAGCTTCCTAGGCGGTATTCTGTACATAATTTACTTAGAATGATCGTAGTGATGGTGTCTTTGACGCTGATCTCTTGATATTCGGTATCTACATAAGTGACCATCATGTCAGAGTTCCTATATCCAATATCCTAGGTGAAAAAGGTGATGTATTGTCACATTCATATCCGGCGGTAGCAATCGGAGGCTCACACATCGGGCTGTCTGTTACTTCGATTTGGAGGATGAGGTCAACGTTGTGCACCTTTGTGCCTCCAACCAAACTCATCGCCCTGTACCACAATCCTCACCATGTGTCGGTGTCGTTAGGGGACCTGCGGGTTAGCAATGAGAGTTTTCTGTTCGAAGCCCGTGCCACTTGGACGTGAAGCAGATCAGTTATCCCTTTGTAAGCTAACAAGTCAGTAGTCGGTTTGAGATGTCACAGTCATCGGTTGACTTTTACTGCGGGTGATTCAGGCGGCTCCTGCCAGCCAGGCTCTCGTCAAAGGAGACAGGCAGAGCCTGTGGGGAATGGCGAACAGGACGAAAAGGCTTCCGTCTTGGGCTATGTGTGTTTCGTCGTGTCGTTCTGCTCGGTCTTCCTCGAGTTGATGGCTAAGCAATGTGGACAGAGCTATCACAAGCGGTGGTGGCGAAATCCCTATTCGACCGCTCTGGTCGGCACGGCTGTTCACGGAAAAAGGACAGACCAACGTCTTGGAATATCGTTCTCAACGTCTTCTGTCGTTTCGGCATTTGGCTGAACGAGGATGATGAAGCAAAGCGTCGTGTGTTCGACAGCTGTTCGGGGCACCGACTTCTTTCCTTGCAACATGTCGGGCCGTTATATCCTCCTCTCTTTTGTTTGGCGTAAGACTGGGCCCAATCTATGGTCCTGGTTTTCAGGTTCGGCGAGAATTTTCGGGTGCAAAGCGCTGGATCATGGCGAGGGGAGTTGTCAGCTGATTATTGGAGTGAGACCATCATCATCCGATGCCATGTTGCCTGGTGGTGGAAGCTGGAATCGAATAACGAAGTCGTGGCCAAGTCAACGGTGCATCGGAAAGCCGCGGCATCGAGTCTCGTGGAGTTGTGATGATGGTGTTTCCAAGACGGTCGATCACGGGTCAATGAATGAATGGTGAGAAGGCTTGGCTCGATGGAGGATCGAAGGAGGGAGGAGGCCCTTTTAAAGAAATGGCAGCAGCAGCAGCAGTACTTTCTTTCTTTTCTTTTTTAGCCCCTTGTGCTGGGGGACCAAGGATCATCTGCCGGGATGCGAAACAAACTTGGGTCGAGGTTGACGCGTCCCGCCCCAGCTTGGCTCGTTTGTGTGTGCCGCGATGCCGTGGTGGTGCCGTTGGCTCCGTCCGGGCTGCCGTGATAGCCGTTGACGAGCGTCCTGGCATTAAAGTTTGGCGACATTGCGGAGGAAACCCGAGACGGGAGATCCGGTGGGTGCGATGGGACGGGATGGATGACCTGCATGAACACGCTTTGGCAGATCTGATCTATCGATGTTTATTTTTTTAAGGTTTGCGGGGGGACACATCACGACAGAAATGGGTCCGCTCAGTTGGGGATGAAACAAGGTCAAAATGGGCAAAATACGATAGTTGTTGTTGTTGTTGTCTAGGTTCTCGACGTTGGCTATGGGGGCGTGCAAAGATCTAGTGGTTGTCATCTCTCCTCCTCTCCCAATTGGGAAACTCTGATCCTCTTCCAACTTCCTCAATGGAGATCCACCAATTGCTCCTTCTTGCATGACCAACCGAAAAGTCCGGCGCCCCCGCCGGTATTATAACCATGACGATAAAGAAAATCAAACCACAGCTAAGTGTGCATCAAAAACTTTTGGGTGACCGATCCACGCCAAATCCTCAGTCCAGGCAACCTCAACCTCAATCCTCAACCAAATCCCCATCCTGAACCTCCACGCGATCGACGAGTTGTAATGGATCTGAGAGATGCTCAAGAGCGTCTCGATCTCTTCGTCGGCGTCTCAAAAGCCGATTGAAGGGATCGCTTCACAGATCTCGGCTTCTCGGATCCGGCGTTGGAGCCTCGTCGAGATGAGACTGGGGTGTCATCTCTCGCGTGAGACACCAGCATTTGTGACTCGACGAAGTCCATCATGCCATCAGAGACATCCCAACCACGATTCATCATCAGCTCGTGCACCCAATTGACTGCTACCACCAATCGAACCTTAGAGGGCAACATGCGGAGAGCCTCATCAATGCAACCACGGATTTCCGTCTTCCGTTCCTCAGAGAATCTTGCAGGATATGAATCCTCATCTTCCGACGAAGTATTGCTGTTCTTGCTCTCATCTTCGTCCTCATCGCTATCGTCATCTTCACTGTCGCTGCACTCCAGGGCCGCATCCATGAGTGAACCACCTCCTGTCAATCGCTACAATTCCAATTTCGTCAATCCAACAGCAGCCGGAATCGCAACACCCCGATTCTTGACCAATGGGGCCGGATTCTTGACTAACGGAACAAGAGACACCTCAGGGGTGTGTTGAGTTGGATGAGCAGCCTTTGTCAGCCGATCTATTTTGTGTTGGGGTTGCGCTTTCATTGCTTGGACTTGATAGGCCTGCGCCAGCTCATTCTGGCGTTTCTGAAGCTGACGATTAGCATCAGCTAGATCTCGTGCTTGCGACAACTTGAATTGATGCTCCTGATCCGGAGATTTCTGGCGTTTGATGGGAGAGGCAGAATGAGTTTGTGGTTGCGGCAACCGATCCGGCATGGTCTGGCCTTGTGCCATCTGAGCCTGGTCGCGCTCAAGGGACTCCATCTGCTCCCTCAAATGTGCGATCGTTGCCTCAAGTTGAGTCTGTTGTAAATTTTGAGTCTGCGATGCGGCCTGAGACCCATATTGATGAGGCTGAGGGGGGACAGTCGAGTGAAGCTGGGTTGGCTTCGGAAAATCGATTGTGGGTTCCGAAATTCGACCTGTATCGGCCTCAGGGTCGACGTATGAGAAGATGAGATCCTCGCCACGGGGGAATGGGTCATGGAGTACAACCGGCGCATCGGGATTGTTGTAAGTCTTTTCAGGCTCCGCAGGCTCCGCAGGCTTCGAGGTGCTAACCTTAGTTGAGTCGGTGTGCTCGTTGGTGGTTGGGTTCAATGCCGAAGAGGCGACTGCCCCAGAGATTGGGCTGGTGTAGATGATATGTTCGAGAGTCTTTTGATATGGGGCTTCGCAATGTCGCTGTGTAGGGAACTTTCCCTGGGTTAGGAAGGCCACGATGGCAATCATTGCCTTGATGACATGTTGAAGATCCGGAAGTCCTTTCCACAATTTCGAAGCGTCACCCTTCTCGAAGATGATGATTCGAATAGCTAAGGCCCACAATGCAGATTCAGGCATCTCTTTGCCCCCTTTCCCAACTGCAGTATTAACGTCCTTGTACAGTTTAGAATTAGAGGTTGGGCGAGTGCTTTTGGTGAGTGCCTTCTGTGCCCACTTTCTGATCTCGTCGAGCATCTCTGGGGTCAAGATCTTGTTGGAGTCTTTTGTAGCAGCCAATCCCTCAACGCAATTCATAAATCGATTTCGATCTTTCTCAAGGCCATCGTCATCAGGCAGTGGATCCTCTACCTCAGGCTCATCAGAGATCTCTGATGTCTGTCGATCAGAATTGTCTTTGACATGCTTAGGATTGGCGATTGGGGCAGCCAACGCTGGTTTCTTCAATTTCACAACCTTCGACGTGGTGCTCTTCGACTTGCTGCCATTCTTCTTCTTCAAAGAGCTTTGGGGAGCCATCTTGATTGACTCTCGATATTGTCTCTTTCCTTCGATCCAGACGGGGTTGAGATCGTTGCCAATGTAGACGATCTTGTGGGCTGGAGTGGCCAACAGTTCGCGTTCCAGATCTTGGGTATCAAGGCCGTCCAGTCCTCGGGCCGCAATCTTGCCAAGCAGTTGTTGATGTGGATGATTGTGCCAGTACTTGTCGTCCACAAGTCTGGGGTCAAGTGTAAATTCGAATGGCTGTTGGTTGGTCTCAACACGGTCGGGCGTAGGATGGTCGGGGACAGGACCTTCGAGGACTCCTTCAGTGGGAGAAATCGGTGGCATCGACTGATGTATCGACTGATGTCGATGGGCGCGATGCGCGGAGTTTGTCGTGGTTGGTTCGTTGTAGTTCGTTCGGTGTAGCTCAAAAGAAAAGAAAAAGGAAAAGGTAAAGGTGTAGAGGAAAAGAAGGAAGAGGAGCCTGAAAAAAAAAAAAGAGTGAGCCTTACGGAGGAATAGTTAAGCGAGGGGCCTCCTGAGGAAGGAGCTCATCCATACGGAAGGGGGCTTCGATAATGAAGGACTTCAGGAAGGAGCTATTCAGGAAGGAAGGCGCTCTTCTTATGTTCGATGTTCGGATGAAAACCAACTGAGTCAATTTCCCGCCTGTACCTTAATGATTGAGCGAATAGCATTGACAGATCTGAGGGTAGTTGCAGGTATACCTGACCAACAGGCTTCTAAATTGGGAGAATTCGGACTTTCGGTGCACTATCGACGGGTCGTGTGACGTGGTGGGCAGCTCGATTAAATTTCGGAGTAACCTGGGCTTGATGAATCGAAGCTTGTCTGACCTGAGGCTGAGGAATCCGAGCTCGAGGAATCGGGGCCGATTAGGCCTGAGGCTGATGTTGTTGGGCCTGAGAGGCTGGGGAACCTGGACTTGAGGTTGAGGAGTTGGAAGTTGAGAAACCTGGTTCTCAAGATTCTCGGGTCAAGGGGTCATGAATCGGAAAACCAAATTCTCATCCAAGTCTGTCTCGCCCTCGGCAGCAATGGAGTCCGATTCATCACAATTGGACCTGTCGACTGGATCCTTTGCTGGATTGTCCTCGGCGACCGCTGATGCCGAGTCACGAAATCGAAGCTTCGTTGTGAAGCTCCTAGGGATCAGTGTTTTCGCCGTCGTCTCAGTGACTACGAAAGTTGTAACGGCAAATCCAAAGGCCGCTGCAGAACCTTTGCATCCCCAGAAATCTTCGCATCCTTCTTCTTCATCCCCTTCGTTGAGGCAGCGGCAGTCTGTCTGGATCCTTGCTGGTAGATGGAGAGGGATCGGCACTCAGGTCTAAAAAGTGTAGTTAGGTGCAGTCTTTGTGAGGAAAGTTAGTTATAGAGCCGCGTTGCGATCTCTGCGCATTAAGATGAGAATAGGCTTATGGGGCTAGTTGAGAGTCTTTTTCTAGATGTTAATATGCTTTGCTACCTAGAGTCTCGTCCTAATTACCTAGAGGATCTGGCATGCGTTAAGGTAGGATGCGAGGATCTAATATAACGCAGTAGTAACGGGAGGCATTGGTGAGCGCTAAAATGGATGCGCTGCTGCAATTTCTGAGAGAACAGGAGTGACAGATCGAATTATAACCGTAGGTAGAAATTGCGTTTGTGCCAGCATCGCAACGTACATCTTTGCTACTAACTATAAATAGAGCTATAATTTCAGCGTTGGTATTTGTTGATTGCAATCATTTCCTCCTATTACTGGTCATTTCCATCCCTCTCCATTTCCTCGTCATCTCCATCGGCATCTTCTTCAAGATCAAACTCGTCGGACCCAAACTCCTCACACACGCCATTATCTCCGTCGTCATCCTCATCGTCATCCTCGTATGCTCTTGCATTCAGATTCTGATTGGCATTCGGATCCAGCTCCAGATCCTCGTTGTACGGGCTGATTTCAAGCTTGCTGTTTGCAAAATCATTAGGGAGATTCAACTGAGACACCTGTTGCTTGATGGCTGGATACATATGCTCCGAGAAGTTGAGCTTCAGTAGATTGCTGATCCTTGTCTCGATCAAGATGTTGTTTTGTTCGTCGTCTCTGTCTTGGAGACTCGTCGCATTGGGATTCTAGCCCGTTTTCATTTGACGGCCATGTAATCGATGAGCAACGGAAAAACACAAAGGGTTGTGCATCCCAATGTCCAAAGGCAACCCCAGAAACTCAGCGTACTTGACTTGCATCTTACGCTTCGCATCCTGGTCCAGATCTTCATTCTGAATAACCATCTGCCCAATGCACACCTGGAATATGATCTCCAGGAAGATCTCCTGATCAGTATCGACGGTGTCCCACGACTGGTTACAAGACTTCCTCATTCGGTGGTGCCGATGTGCAATGAGCGCTTCGCACGACTCCCAACCCCAGTCTGTTGGCAAGATGTATCGATGACCGAAGAAAGGACATAGAGTAGCGTCGTCGATGGAGGAATCGCCATCTGTACGACGACGGGGAAGGGTGACACCGGTCCAGGTTTCGATCTCGCGGACAATATTGAGGATTCGATGTCGATCTCCTAACCAACCAGATTTCCTGAAAGTGTGGCGGCGATGGCGAGTTGCAAACGCGCGCCATATGCCCATATCTTCGGCATCCGATGCCATCGGGCTTCCGGGGTGCAATTTTCCGGAGACCCATTCCTCTTGGATGTAGTTGTACTGCTCCTTCGTCATCTGGAGCTTCAATCTGGCTCTGACCAGGTTCGGGGTCTTGCAACGGATTTGGGTAAATCGACGACATTTCCTTAGCAAAGTCTTCTGGATTCTTTGGACATTCATCGTTCCTTGTCGAACATGGGCCTCGGCAAGTTGCCAGTGACGAAAATATGCGCCAACAACTTGGAGGACGAACGGAATCGAGGTGGATTTTCCCAAATTAAGACAAAGTGGCACCAGAGCCACATTTGCATGATGATGGATGCGAACTTGTCCCTGATCGTTGAGTACGAACGGCATCACGCATTCGATGCTGGCGTTGAGCGGACAACTTGTCTGAAGAGGTGGTTGTACCCTTTCCTGACTGTACGCGTTGATGTAGGCCATGCCAATTTCGCCTCGAAAATTACCAAGGAGCGCACCTTTCACTGCGTCGATCTCATTTTGACTCGGACGTACTCCAATCCATGACAGATCCTTTACGCACAAAAACGGAACGCTCTGGGCAATGATGCCGGGCAAGAATGAGCGTAGTCCTGCAACATTGTCGCGACATGGCCCGCACGCGCGGTAACCATAGGGATGGATGCCGAGAGATTGGCATCTAGTAGGCCTGCCACAACAGCTGCAGGCATGCAAAGCGGTTGTCTGCTCTTGAGGGGCGCAACTGCAGGCATTTGGCGGGGGATCTCCTCGCAGGATCCGCGCGTTGACATCGTCGATTTTCCTCACGATGGTCATCCAAGTCTCCCGGATGTCGCTTTTCTGCATCCAAATTTGTCATGAGTTAGAGCACACAGTAAGGCATAGGAGAATAGGGGAGAAAGATGCTTATTCTATATAATGTAAAGAGAGTGAAATGTGGTCTAGTTATATAAGTCTGACTACGTAAGACAGCACGTAAGAAGACTAATTTAGTAAGCTCTAATATATAAGGGTATTCCTATAATATACCCCCTAATTGTTTAAGTAATTAAGCAATTGTTTCCCTTATGCTAATATATAATAGCCCTTTAAAAGTAATCCCTTAGGTGCTTATGTAATAGATAAATAAAAGAAATTAAGAATAAGTATGTTGTAGTATGTTGCATTACCTTTATTAATAGCCTTACTTTGCTTATATAACCCTTTCTAAAATAGGTAAGAGGGCAGCTAAAGGTAGTATAAGTAACGTAGTTCACAAGCAAGTGAATCACACAAGCTAGTGAATCACTTTCTAATTATTTCGTACGCATCCTCTTTCTCCTAGTTTTTCTCCACCAACAACTATGGGACAGCAATCAATTGAAAGTGATTTAGTCCTAGCGCTTAATGCGCTCCAATCCAACCCAAAATTAAGCGTACGAAAGGCTGCATTACTCTATAATGTATCATTCTCTACCCTCCAACGACGAAAACACGGCCGACCTGCGAAACGCGACATCCGACCACATAACCAGAATTTGACCTTGTACGAAGAGGAGAGCATTGTACGATACATAATCGACCTAGATTCACGATCATTTCCACCGCGCCTTAGTGCTGTTCGAGAAATGGCCGATCGACTGCTTCGCGACCGCGGCGCGCGACGCGTCGGAACAAACTGGGCCTCAAACTTCGTACGACGACGACCTGAGCTCCGAACGCGTTTTAATCGAAGAATCGACTATCAGAGAGTCCTCTGCGAAGATCCTGACGCGTATCGCGCGTGGTTTTCCCTTGTACGAAATACAATTGCGAAGTATGGGATACACGATGACGATATCTATAACTTTGATGAGACTGGGTTTGCAATGGGCAAAATGTCCTCTGAAATGGTTGTTACAGCCTCTGAACGACGTGGCAAGCCAAGAGGAGCACAACAAGGGAATCAGGAATGGGTTACAGTAATCCAGGGCATTGGGTCGTACGGCTATTCTATCCCACCGTACATCATCTTTGCAGGCAAAGTCCATCTTGACTCCTGGACGTACGACAGCCCCCTCCCACCCAACTGGGTAATTACCCTTACAGAAAACGGTTGGACGACAAACGAGAAAGGCCTAGAATGGGTAAAGCACTTTGATTTCCATACAAGAAGTCGTACGAAGGGTGTTTACCGCCTCCTTATCCTTGATGGCCATGAAAGCCACCATTCTGTCGATTTTGAGCTATACTGCAAGGAACAGAAGATTATTACGCTCTGTATGCCACCTCATTCATCGCATAAGCTCCAGCCTCTTGATGTTGGGTGCTTTGGTCCCTTGAAACGGGCGTACGGTCAAGAAATCGAGGTCCTTATGCGGGCGCATGTTACGCATATTGCAAAGGAAGACTTCCTCCCAGCTTTTTCTAAGGCGTACGACAAGGCGATAACTAAGTCAAACATTCAAGCAGGCTTTAGAGCAACTGGCCTTATACCGTACGACCCTGATTATGTGATTTCACAGCTAGATATCAAGCTTCATACGCCAACACCACCAGGTTCTTCTGCTGGCTTACCACCAGCTTGGGTACCAAAGACACCAAACAACCCAATCGAAATCACGTCACAATCCGATTATATCAGTAATCGCATCGTACGACATCAAAATAGCTCCCCAACATCAATTCTTACAGGTATGCAGCAGCTGAAGAAAGGGATGATGATGATGGTGCACGAACAGACCTTGATGCGGGAGGATTTGGCTGAACTTCGAGAGGCAAATGACCGCCTTAGCCGCCGTCGGCGTACGAAAAAAAAACAGCTACAGCAAGGAGGGACACTTACAATTAACCAGGCAAAGGATTTAAAGTCTCAAATAGATGCGACGGAGCAGTTAAAGGCAGAAACAAGTCAGAATGGTGGTCGTACGAGGAGGCAGGAAACGCGCGCGCGACGATGTGGTATCTGTGGAGAGCCTGGCCATAATGCTCGTACATGTCAAAAGGTTGAATCTACATCTGAAGAAGAGGATTCCAGTTAATTTAAATTAGTTTAAGGCGTTGTAGTTGATTTCTCTTACATGTTATTGTACGAGTAGTAGAAAAGTGATTCACTAGCTTGTGTGATTCACTTGCTTGTGAACTACGTTATAAATATTCTACTCTACCTATTATTATTTTCCTTTTCTTCCTTCTTTATACCCTTATTAAGTTAACGTAAGTAAAAATTTAAGCTGTTTTTGCTGCATTAGTATGCTTTTACTAACTATACGTTTTTACTAATAAGACTTAATAACGTGGTTGATAAGCGAGCGGATCAGACAAGCGAGCGGATCACGCGACCGCGACCATGCCATCTTCCTACTTTCAACACACATTTTCCCCCAAAACACTATGCAGTCGTTCAACAAAGAAGCTCAATTAGTCCTAGCAGTCCAGGCTATCAAAAACACCCAAAATGTGAGCATCCGGGCTGCAGCTAAGATCTACGCAGTACCTTTTACAACGCTACGCGCCCGCGTGAATGGAAGAGCCTCAAGA
The DNA here is from genome assembly GCA_034638275.1 of Colletotrichum lini. Taxonomy (NCBI): domain Eukaryota; kingdom Fungi; phylum Ascomycota; class Sordariomycetes; order Glomerellales; family Glomerellaceae; genus Colletotrichum; species Colletotrichum lini. The sequence goes on from JAWQJV010000004.1 coordinate 4,946,014, forward strand.
CGCGACACCACACCGAACTCTCGAAATTTAACGTTACTTGAAGAAAGAACGTTAGTTGAGTATATTCTCGACCTGGATTCCCGATCGTTTCCTCCCCGGATCAGTGGTGTTGAAGAAATGGCCAATCGACTGCTTGCCGACTGCGACGCGTCTCCGGTTGGGAAGCGTTGGGCCTCGAACTTTGTGAAGCGACAACCACAGCTTCGGACGCGTTTTTTTCGTAAGTATGACTATAAGAGAGCCCAATGCGAAGATCCAGAGGTTATTCGCGGTTGGTTCGACCTTGTGAAGAACACAATCGCGAAATACGGCATCGACGCGTCTGATATCTACAACTTTGACGAGACTGGCTTTATGATAGGCCAGATTGCATCCGGAATGGTTGTAACGAGTGCCGAAAGGCGTTCAAACACGAAAATGGTGCAGCCTGGCAATCGGGAATGGGTTACAGTCATTCAGGCTATCAATTCGCAAGGCTACAGCGTCCCGCCATACATCATCGTTGCAGGCCAATATCACCTCTCTACCTGGTACACGGAATCAGGTCTGCCGCACGACTGGGTCATTGCAACTTCTGAAAACGGATGGACAACAAACGAAAGAGGCCTAGATTGGGTCCAGCACTTTGATCGTCATACAAAACCGCGTTTAAGAGGCCAACATCGCCTCCTTGCTGTCGACGGGCACGAAAGCCACCACTCTACAGATTTCGAGCTATATTGTAAAGAAAACAAGATCATTACCCTTTGTATGCCACCTCATTCGTCGCATCTACTTCAGCCCTTAGATGTCGGGTGTTTCGGGCCTCTCAAGAAGGCATACGGTCGAGAAATCGAGGATAAGATGCGACGGGGTAATACCCATATCACAAAGGAGGACTTCTTCCCAGCATTTCACAAGGCCTTTACGCAATCTCTTACAGAAAGAAACATCCAGGGAGGATTCAGAGGGTCTGGGCTTGTCCCTCTGAGTGCGGAAAGTGTGTTATCAAAGCTAGACGTCAAGTTACACACTCCAACGCCCCCAGGATCACAGCCTACATCACCACTACCTTGGGTTTCCAGGACACCAAACAACCTAATCGAGGCAACTTCTCAGTCAACTCTTATCAAAACCAAGGTCTCTAATCATCAAAATAGCTCCCCAACACATATTAACAATGCTGTTGACCAGTTCCATAAGGGAACGCAAGGGATTATGCATTAGATTGCCCTATTAAGGTCTGAGAACAAGATCCTTCGCGAGGAGAACAACCTACTTAGCCGACGTCGGAGAGCCAAGAAAACACGTCTTAGGCAAGGAGGAAGCCTTACTGTAGCTGAGGCAGAGGATATTGAATCGCAGAGGGAGGCAACAGCACAGGTTCAAGAGGAAACGCGTCGGAGTAGTGGTCGCAAACCGAGGACCGAAACAGGTCAACGCCGATGTGGCGTCTGCGGCAACGCAGGACATAATGCACGAACTTGTCAGTTTAACGACGAAATGTCTGAGGAAGAGGATTCCGAGTAGTTTTAATTGAATTTTTATAGTTGGTGTTAACTTGTGCCTGGATTTGTGATGTGGTCGCGGTCGGGTGATCCGGTCGCTTGTCTGATCCGCTCGCTTATCAACCACGTTATACTAACTATATTAATAGATAAATTTTAAAATAACTAATAAGAAAAATAGTATATTTACCTTTATGCATATGTAGGATAAGTATTAGCAGTTGCTAATATTATTTATAGCTAACTATGCTTCTATTACTAAAGAGGAGGAGACTAAGGACTAGTTTAATATACCTTCTCTGCTACCTTTTGCTGCTGCTGCTACTACTGCTGCTGCTGCTGCTTCTACTGCTGCTGCTATCCCTACTAGAAGCTTGTCTCCTAAGGAGCTTGTAGTAAGGACTCCCCTACCTGCCCTTAAGGAGGAGGAGGAGGAGGAAGAGGAGGATAAGGCTAAGGAGAATAAGGATAATAATAGCCTTAAGGAGGGTAAGGAAGAGAAGGAGGGTTAAACCTCTAAGGAGGAGACCCTAGCGCCCCCCTCTAAGCGTTAGTTATATGCGTTTTTTAAATTTAGTTTTCTAGCTAACGTGGCTGATAAGCGAGTCGATCAGACAAGCGAGTCGATCACCCAACCACGACTACATTACAAACCCAAGAAGACATCAATATCAACACCACTAAATCAATTAACGCTACTAAGAATTCTCTTCCTCAGTCGTTTCTACATCAAACTGACACGTTCGCGCATTGTGTCCTGTGTTTCCGCACACGCCACACCGTCGTTGACCCGATTCAGTCCTTGGCTTACGACCACTCCTCCGACGCGTTTCCTCATAAACCTGTGCTGTTGCGTCCCTCTGCGACTGTATATCCTCTGCATCAGCTACAGTAAGACTTCCTCCTTGCTGGAGACGCGTTTTCTTAGCTCTCCAACGTCGGCTTAGTATGCTGTTTTCCTCTCAAAGAGTTTTGTTCTCCGCCCTCAGGAATACATTCTCATGCATTATTCCTAGTGTTCCTTTAAGAATATAGTCAACGTCGTTATTGATAGGTGTTAGGGAGCTATTTTGATGACAGGCAATTCGATCCTTGATCAGTGTTGACTGAGAAGTTGCTTCTGTTGGGTTGTTTGGTGTCCTGGAAACCCAAGGGAGCGGTGTTGTTGGAAGTGATCCTGGAGGCGTTGGAGTGTGTAACTTGACGTCCAGCTTTGATAATACACTTTCTGCACTCAGAGGGACAAGCCCGGAGCCTCTGAAACCTCCCTGGATATTCTTTCCCGTAAGTGCTTGTGTAAAGGCCTCACGAAACGCTGGAAAGAAGTCTTCCTTCGTAATATGGGTTACACCTCGCCGCATCTTTTCCTCAATTTGTCGACCGTACGCCGTTTTGAGAGGCCCAAAGCATCCTACATCTAAGGGCTGAAGTAGATGAGATGAATGAGCTGGCATACAGAGTGGGACGATGTTGTTTTCCTGACAATATAGCTCGAAACCTGCAGAGTGGTGGCTTTCATGCCCATCAACGATAAGGAGGCGATGAGGACCTCTTGCACGTGGCTTTGAATGACGATCGAAGTGTTTGACCCAATTTAGGCCTATCTCGTTTGTTGTCCATCCGTTTTCAGATGTTGCGATAACCCAGTCGTGTGGGAGATCTGTTTCAGTGTACCAGGTTGAGAGGTGATAATGGCCTGCAACGATGATGTATGGCGGGACGCTGTAGCCTGACGAACTTATGGCTTGGATAACTGTAACCCATTCCCGATTACCAGGCTGCACCATTTTCGTGTTTGATCGCCTTTCAGCACTCGTTACAACCATGCCAGCTGCGATCTGGCCCATCATGAAACCAGTCTCATCAAAGTTGTAGATATCAGACTCTTGGATACCGTACTTTACGATTGTGTTCTTCACAAGGGCAAACCAGCTGCAAATAGCCTGTGGATCTTCGCATTGGGCTCTCTTGTAGTCATACTTGCGAAAAAAACGCGTCCGAAGCTGTGGTTGTCGTTTGATGAAGTTCGACGCCCAGCGCTTCCCAACCGGTCGCGCGCCACGGTCGGCAAGCAGGTGATTGGCCATTTCTTCAACACCACTGATCCGGGGAGGAAACGATCGGGCATCTAGGTCAAGAATGTACTTAACTAGCTTCTCTTCTTCAAGCAGCGTCAAATTCCGTGATTTCGGCATGATGTCGCGTCGCGAAGGTTTTCCATTAAGTCGGTCGCGTAATGTTGTGAAGGGTACTGAATAGATCCGTGCTGCAGCTCGAATACTAAGATTTGGAGTGTTTTTAATCGCTTGAACCGCTAGGATCAATTGCGCTTCTTTGTTTGATGACGACATTCTTTATGGTCGATGGACGTGTGTTGAAAGCGGGAAGATGGTATGATCGCGGTTGGGTGATCGACTCGCTTGTCTGATCGACTCGCTTATCAGCCACGTTAACTATCTTTTTAGGTTGTTGTCTTTCTACCCCTATTAAGAAGGGTAAGGAGAGTATTTTTAAGTGTAGTAAGTAGTAGATGTTATATTTAGCTGTTAGAAAACGTATTAATAGTTATGCAGCTTCTAAGAAGAAGAGCGCTGCTAAGCCTAAGGAGCATAAGATCCTATACCTTCTATACTTAAAGGCTGCCCTCTATAGTAATAGTATAGGCTGTTATCTAGAGGGTAGTAGAAGGTGCTGTCTGCACTACTTTAGCAGTTAGTCTGCTAAGGACTACATCCTAATTGCGCTAGTATTGTAGGCCTTTGCAGCTAAGCTTTAAGAGGAGCTTAAAGGTCTTAATAATAAGACTATAAGTCTTATATGCATTTTTATAGTAAAGTAGTTACTAATAGTATATATAGCACCTTAGCTATCTGCAGATAGTTGTTTGTAGTTTAATTAACTATAGTAATAAGGTTGCTACTAACGTTTTAGCTTTACACCCTGCTACCCCTACTGCCTCTACCTCTGCCTCTATCCTTAAGCCTGCAGCTGTAGATGCGCTGCATGCTCTTCCTAAGTATGTAGTGCTAAAGCAGCCTATAGTGCTGTTTAACATTCTGCCTGTAGCTACTGTCTTGCTAGTTATAGTTGCTACGCCCTCTAGGGCTAGTGCTCCTTATAAGGAGCGTAAGGCTTGCCTCCTTAAGGTAGTTAAGCCTCTTATTAGGGATGCCTTTATAGCTCCCCTAGGCTAATACCTTAATAAGTATATAAAGTAGCTGTTAGGGTTAGTATTCTTATATGCGCCCTATAGGGTAGGATTTTGCTTTCTTTTAGGTGTAGCTTAAATATAAGACTTTTCCTAGCTGCTATTTATTATTAACTATGTAATGCATATTGCTAAGGTTAAGCTGTAAGCAGAAGTCCTTAAACTTTAACTATAAGAGGTTTTTTATTAGACTGTTAGCTAGCATATTATTTATAGGCATATATGCTACTATAAAGCTTCCTTTTGCATGCTCTTATTATAACTACATATTTTAGATATTAATATGCTAAAGTTGCATTATAATCCTTTTGCCCTTATTAACTACTAGACGAATAGTCTAGAGGTTATTGTAGTGTATTCTCTACTTATCTTCTAGCGTAAGGTTAATGTCTTAGAAAAGGCGCTAGAGAGCTATTACCTCCTTTGCAGTATGCTTAAGGTAAAGTAGCTCTACCTCTATAGTTAATATAGTAACTATATTCTAATGTGCTGCTTTCTACTATATTAGGCCTCTAAATAGGTAAATAAGATACCCCTAAGATAACTGCCTTATTAATAGGTTGTCTGTAAAGCTTGCGTCTCTAGTAATAAGAAGGGCTTAAGCCTTTAGGTTACAGCTGTAGGTTAGTAAAATAAATCTTATGTAGTATAGGTATTAAATGCAGTAATTAATAGCTGCAATATGCTGTACTTCTAGGTTAATAAGAAAGCGTAAGAGCTGTATACATGCAAATGCAATGTCTAGTCTAGTTATTACTACTGAATATAACGTAGTTCACAAGCAAGTGAATCACACAAGCTAGTGAATCACTTTTCTACTACTCGTACAATAACATGTAAGAGAAATCAACTACAACGCCTTAAACTAATTTAAATTAACTGGAATCCTCTTCTTCAGATGTAGATTCAACCTTTTGACATGTACGAGCATTATGGCCAGGCTCTCCACAGATACCACATCGTCGCGCGCGCGTTTCCTGCCTCCTCGTACGACCACCATTCTGACTTGTTTCTGCCTTTAACTGCTCCGTCGCATCTATTTGAGACTTTAAATCCTTTGCCTGGTTAATTGTAAGTGTCCCTCCTTGCTGTAGCTGTTTTTTTTTCGTACGCCGACGGCGGCTAAGGCGGTCATTTGCCTCTCGAAGTTCAGCCAAATCCTCCCGCATCAAGGTCTGTTCGTGCACCATCATCATCATCCCTTTCTTCAGCTGCTGCATACCTGTAAGAATTGATGTTGGGGAGCTATTTTGATGTCGTACGATGCGATTACTGATATAATCGGATTGTGACGTGATTTCGATTGGGTTGTTTGGTGTCTTTGGTACCCAAGCTGGTGGTAAGCCAGCAGAAGAACCTGGTGGTGTTGGCGTATGAAGCTTGATATCTAGCTGTGAAATCACATAATCAGGGTCGTACGGTATAAGGCCAGTTGCTCTAAAGCCTGCTTGAATGTTTGACTTAGTTATCGCCTTGTCGTACGCCTTAGAAAAAGCTGGGAGGAAGTCTTCCTTTGCAATATGCGTAACATGCGCCCGCATAAGGACCTCGATTTCTTGACCGTACGCCCGTTTCAAGGGACCAAAGCACCCAACATCAAGAGGCTGGAGCTTATGCGATGAATGAGGTGGCATACAGAGCGTAATAATCTTCTGTTCCTTGCAGTATAGCTCAAAATCGACAGAATGGTGGCTTTCATGGCCATCAAGGATAAGGAGGCGGTAAACACCCTTCGTACGACTTCTTGTATGGAAATCAAAGTGCTTTACCCATTCTAGGCCTTTCTCGTTTGTCGTCCAACCGTTTTCTGTAAGGGTAATTACCCAGTTGGGTGGGGGGGGCTGTCGTACGTCCAGGAGTCAAGATGGACTTTGCCTGCAAAGATGATGTACGGTGGGATAGAATAGCCGTACGACCCAATGCCCTGGATTACTGTAACCCATTCCTGATTCCCTTGTTGTGCTCCTCTTGGCTTGCCACGTCGTTCAGAGGCTGTAACAACCATTTCAGAGGACATTTTGCCCATTGCAAACCCAGTCTCATCAAAGTTATAGATATCGTCATCGTGTATCCCATACTTCGCAATTGTATTTCGTACAAGGGAAAACCACGCGCGATACGCGTCAGGATCTTCGCAGAGGACTCTCTGATAGTCGATTCTTCGATTAAAACGCGTTCGGAGCTCAGGTCGTCGTCGTACGAAGTTTGAGGCCCAGTTTGTTCCGACGCGTCGCGCGCCGCGGTCGCGAAGCAGTCGATCGGCCATTTCTCGAACAGCACTAAGGCGCGGTGGAAATGATCGTGAATCTAGGTCGATTATGTATCGTACAATGCTCTCCTCTTCGTACAAGGTCAAATTCTGGTTATGTGGTCGGATGTCGCGTTTCGCAGGTCGGCCGTGTTTTCGTCGTTGGAGGGTAGAGAATGATACATTATAGAGTAATGCAGCCTTTCGTACGCTTAATTTTGGGTTGGATTGGAGCGCATTAAGCGCTAGGACTAAATCACTTTCAATTAATTGCTGTCCCATAGTTGTTGGTGGAGAAAAACTAGGAGAAAGAGGATGCGTACGAAATAATTAGAAAGTGATTCACTAGCTTGTGTGATTCACTTGCTTGTGAACTACGTTAGTACTAATCTAACCTTCTCCTAATAGCGTTTTACCTCCTAAGGCGTTGCCTGCCTGTTGTTTAGAATAAGGGTAATAAATAGTAATAGTATTAAAGAAGGAAGGCTATCTGTAAGGTTAAAGCGCTTTACTATTCTTTTAGTATAGGCATCTTAAAGGAGATAAATCTTCCTTTATTATCTGTCTTAGATAATGTATACACCTAAATAGTATTCTAGTAGGCTCTCCTTAAGTTTAAACCTTTCCTTAATGCTATTAATAATCCTATTAGCCTTCTTCTTATAGCTCTTATAGTATATAACTTTAAAGTTATTAATATAAAATATAAGAATAACCTTTTTGTTAGTAGATTAGTAGATATATTAGTCTTTATTGCAGGTAACTATTAAAAGGTCTTTAAGGGCGCTTATAAAAGTAAGAAACTAAAGTAACGTGGCTGATAAGCGAGTCGATCAGACAAGCGAGTCGATCACCCAACCACGACTACATTACAAACCCAAGAAGACATCAATATCAACACCACTAAATCAATTAACGCTACTAAGAATTCTCTTCCTCAGTCGTTTCTACATCAAACTGACACGTTCGCGCATTGTGTCCTGTGTTTCCGCACACGCCACACCGTCGTTGACCCGATTCAGTCCTTGGCTTACGACCACTCCTCCGACGCGTTTCCTCATAAACCTGTGCTGTTGCGTCCCTCTGCGACTGTATATCCTCTGCATCAGCTACAGTAAGACTTCCTCCTTGCTGGAGACGCGTTTTCTTAGCTCTCCGACGTCGGCTTAGTGTGCTGTTTTCCTCTCGAAGAGTTTTGTTCTCCGCCCTCAGGAATGCATTCTCATGCATTATTCCTAGTGTTCCTTTAAGAATATAGTCAACGTCGTTATTGATAGGTGTTGGGGAGCTATTTTGATGACGGGCAATTCGATCCTTGATCAGTGTTGACTGAGAAGTTGCTTCTGTTGGGTTGTTTGGTGTCCTGGAAACCCAAGGGAGCGGTGTTGTTGGAAGTGATCCTGGAGGCGTTGGAGTGTGTAACTTGACGTCCAGCTTTGATAATACACTTTCTGCACTCAGAGGGACAAGCCCGGAGCCTCTGAAACCTCCCTGGATATTCTTTCCCGTAAGTGCTTGTGTAAAGGCCTCACGAAACGCTGGAAAGAAGTCTTCCTTCGTAATATGGGTTACACCTCGCCGCATCTTTTCCTCAATGTGTCGACCGTACGCCGTTTTGAGAGGCCCAAAGCATCCTACATCTAAGGGCTGAAGTAGATGAGATGAATGAGCTGGCATACAGAGTGGGACGATGTTGTTTTCCTGACAATATAGCTCGAAACCTGCAGAGTGGTGGCTTTCATGCCCATCAACGATAAGGAGGCGATGAGGACCTCTTGCACGTGGCTTTGAATGACGATCGAAGTGTTTGACCCAATTTAGGCCTATCTCGTTTGTTGTCCATCCGTTTTCAGATGTTGCGATAACCCAGTCGTGTGGGAGATCTGTTTCAGTGTACCAGGTTGAGAGGTGATAATGGCCTGCAACGATGATGTATGGCGGGACGCTGTAGCCTGACGAACTTATGGCTTGGATAACTGTAACCCATTCCCGATTACCAGGCTGCACCATTTTCGTGTTTGATCGCCTTTCAGCACTCGTTACAACCATGCCAGCTGCGATCTGGCCCATCATGAAACCAGTCTCATCAAAGTTGTAGATATCAGACTCTTGGATACCGTACTTTACGATTGTGTTCTTCACAAGGGCAAACCAGCTGCAAATAGCCTGTGGATCTTCGCATTGGGCTCTCTTGTAGTCATACTTGCGAAAAAAACGCGTCCGAAGCTGTGGTTGTCGTTTGATGAAGTTCGACGCCCAGCGCTTCCCAACCGGTCGCGCGCCACGGTCGGCAAGCAGGTGATTGGCCATTTCTTCAACACCACTGATCCGGGGAGGAAACGATCGGGCATCTAGGTCAAGAATGTACTTAACTAGCTTCTCTTCTTCAAGCAGCGTCAAATTCCGTGATTTCGGCATGATGTCGCGTCGCGAAGGTTTTCCATTAAGTCGGTCGCGTAATGTTGTGAAGGGTACTGAATAGATCCGTGCTGCAGCTCGAATACTAAGATTTGGAGTGTTTTTAATCGCTTGAACCGCTAGGATCAATTGCGCTTCTTTGTTTGATGACGACATTCTTTATGGTCGATGGACGTGTGTTGAAAGCGGGAAGATGGTATGATCGCGGTTGGGTGATCGACTCGCTTGTCTGATCGACTCGCTTATCAGCCACGTTATAGGTAGTTAGAAGTTAGCTTATATTAAATAAAGACTAAGTTATGCTTCTTATGTAGGTTAATAACTACATTGCTATTATTAATTATCCTATAGCATATAGTGCAATCCTACCTGTAGTACTATAGTCTGCTCTTAAGAAGGAGGGTCTTTAAGGTAATATTAATATAAAAGCCTTTAATAATAGTAATGTTTATAAGCATAAGATCTTCTATTACTGCCTCTTGTAGGCTGTTAATAATACCCTTAATAATATAAGTTTCTCTTCTGCTTATAGAAAGCAATAAGGTGCCTACCTTAATATAGTTATTAGAGGTTAATAGCTTGTAGGATCCTAGTTCTAGAAGGCTTTTATTATTAATAAGGTGTATAGCGCTACAGCTGTCTATAACTATGCTCTTAGAGAGTAGATAAGTGCTGCTAAGAGCTGTGCTAAAGATTGCGTAAGAGGTCTTAGAGATTAGAAGAGGTTTAATAGTAACTATTATAATGCTACTAAGATACCTTAGGTTATTTGCGTTTCCTAGGTAGTTTAAGTTAGGCGTTATTAGGAAGAGTCTTCTATTAGGCTTTAGCTACTTATTTAAGATTAGCTTCTAGTAGGTAGATTTCTATTTGATAGTTATAACTTTATCTTAGATTTGCTTTTATTACTTCTTTATAAGGTTAGAGGTCTTTTAGTTGTTATTAACCTTCCTTATAAGGGTGTATTATAGGTAAATGTATTAGTAAATAGTCTAGCTATAAGTATAACTATAAGGGTATATAACCTTTTAAATCTTATAGGCGTCTATTTGTTTATTAGATTAGCTAGTAATTATTAAGTATATGCTAGCTTTAAAAAAGCTTTTCTTAGCTATATTATTATAAGTTATAATATTAAAGATCTATTCTAGCTTTAAGACTAAGAGTATTAAGCGCTCTAGCTTAAGGTTTTTAATAAGCATTTTATATATGCGTTTACCTTAGGTTAAGTTTAACTTAACTTAAACTGCATTAAGGAAGTCTTTTGCTGCAAGCTCTCTCTATACTTTAGGGATGTTGTAGGTATAGGCCTAAAGGTAGGCTGCTTGCTAGTCCTTATACTAGCATATAAGGTTAACTCCTCCCTTTACGTATTTAAGGACCTATTAATATTCTTTATAAATAGTAGATAGAGTGCTAAGGTTGTTAGGCGTAAGGTTTGCTTTTAGATAATAAAGAGTTTATTAAACTATAGCTTTACTATTAGTGCTTGCTTTTAGGTATATAGTTATAAGAAGTATTATACTTACAGTCTTTATTATTTAGTTAAGTACTATATATAGACTTTTAACTTAGTAGGTATGTAGTAAAGCTATTATACTGTAAGCTTTAATAGTAATATTTTAGTCCTCTAGGATATCTAATTGCAAGATTAAGGGTTTTAATAGCTTTATAAAAGGATATACAGCTTAGTTAGGTAGAGGAGTTAATCCTTTAGTAGTAGGGTAAGGGGGATAGGCATTATCTTAAGCCCTTTTGCTTTCCTTATATATCCTAAGGTTAATCTTATACTGCTAGTTAGAGGCAGCTTATTTTTTAGCTATTAGCTCCTTAATTATTAGGATCCCTTCTTTAGATAAGGCTTTAGAAGAGACATCTTTAAGATTAAGGTTAATAAGTACCTAAACGCCTAGTCCTTAACACTAGGATTTTAGCGCTTAGTACTAGGTTAGCTAGTTGCATTAACTAGTTAACTTAACTATATTAAAAAGGGTAGAAGGCTAGTCTATTATGTTAGCAAATAGGAGACTGCTTAAGATATACTCTTTTTGTAAAAGGGATGTTAATAGACAATTGTAGTTAACTGCATAATAGCAAGTAAACCTAGGCTTATAACTATTACAAGTTAGAGCATATAGTAAGGCATAGGAGAATAGGGGAGAAAGATGCTTATTCTATATAATGTAAAGAGAGTGAAATGTAGTCTAGTTATATAAGTCTAACTACGTAAGACGGCACGTGAGAAGACTGATTCAGTGAGCTCTGATATACGAGGGTATTCCTGTGACAAAATTTCAATGGCGGCGTGCCCAACGACCTCAACCCACGATCGATCCTTTGATCGGATCATGAGATCCCGAGGCAGGCCGACTACGTCGTTCCTCAATCCGGCGGATGAGCACATCGCAAATCCAGTGCGCTTGTGCTTGACGTCGAAGATTCCGCTTGGCCTCCCAGACGACGAGAGGTAAAGCCTGGAGCCTTTATCCGTGCAATTAGCAGCCACAGCAAGTTCTTGCATAGTCGTCTTGAAGGTGTGGACATCGGCATCGTCCTGACATAAGGATCGTTGCGTTATCCAGGTTGCAACAGAGTAGCACATCAAATCATACACAAGCCGCATCGTGATTTTCGTTTCATTATCGATGTGGCTGGGGGGTTCGAAAGTAAACGCAGGAACTTTGGCATCCGGGTAGGTCATCCAAGTAACAGACTTGTCTTCAAAGGTGATGGCGTTTGGTATCTCCAGATCGAATTGGCCGCCGGTCAGCTTCTCAATGTTGATGGCCCACTTGAACCTTTTGAACTTGAGAGTTCGTGGATTTACTGCGACGAATACACATTGCATAACGGTTGGAGTTAAGTCAACATACCCACTTTTGGAACACCCCCTCATTTGGAACACCCAGAATGAAGCTATCCCCAACATCACCACCATCTTCAATTAATTATTGACTAGGCCTAGATGCCACCACAATACAGCTTTCAGCTTCACTAGGGGTATCAGAGTCGCTGGATTCATCTGTAATATCCTCTTTTTCGCCAGCCTCAATCTGAGCCTTCTGGATGTCCTCAATATTGGCGAACTTGGTGTTTGGGTCGATCTAGACTGTCCTTCTTTTCCTTGCTGCAGTATTAGTAACTTAGGCCTGCAGGAGCTCCAGCTTATGCTAGGCAGTAGCCAGCTCATAGGCCTGCTCGCTGAAGCCTTTTTTCACCTTCCTGAATAGAAGGCGTTGAGTGAAGGCATCATTCTCTAGCTCTGTAAATAGCTTCAACTGCCCAGCCAGATCCTTCATCTTCCTTGGCGTCAACCATGCCACTGCAGATGACGCAGATACCCATCCTTCAGCTTCCTTGCCTCCAGACTGCCCTTTGCTGACCTGATCAGATGATCCTGATGCTGCTGGTGTTGATAGGAGCAGTAGGGAGCTCATTAGAGGCTTCGCCATAGAGACAGGCCATAACCCTATCCATTTCCAACCACTTCTGATGTTCTGCATCGTCATACCTGCAGTACAAGCCTTCTAATAACAGCCTATGAAGTTCCTTTTGCCTACAATAGTAGAGTCATTCCACTAACTAAGGTATCCAAGCTCCTTCCTATAGGCTGCCTTTACAGGGCTGAAGACTGACTAGTCAAGTAGCTGGAGCACATAGGAGGTATGTAGTAGTAGGAACAATAGATGGATGTTATTAATATAGCAGAGCCACATAAAGTCCGTCGTTGTGTAACTCCCATAGCCATCAACAACCAGCAGTCTAGCCTCCTCCTTGCCCTCCTAGCCCTCCTTGCCCTAGGAGGCAGTCTAAGGGATAGTCTAAGGGATGAAGACCTTCTGCAGCCATTCAACTGCAGTGTCGTCTGTAGCCCATCCATTCTCTGTTGCAGTGAACTGCCATCCTTCATAAGGGCTAACTAAGGTCTAGAGGAAACCACTGCTGCTGGACTGTCTTACCCTTATATATAATAAGGGGATCAAGGGCATAGCCCAGGGCAGAGATGCATTCAATAATAGATACCCATGCCCTTGATCCAGGCTGTTTCTTGCGTACAGACTTCATCTCAGACATGCCCAGCACCAGCCCATTAAATCCCTAGCCCTCAAGGATACCAGTCTCATCCATGTTGTATCTATTAGATAGTTTAATGCCCTTAACCTCTAGTATAGCAAGGAGTTTGAACCAGTCCCTGATAACCTCAGTAGATGCTCCATTAACACGTCTAGAGTCAATAAGGCAACTTCTCTAGACCTTAATAGATAGGTTTCTCTTTAGAAAGGCATAGATCCAGCCCTTTCCTATAGGCTCCTTATCCCCCATAGCACAGAGGATTCGTTCTACAAATGCCCTCACTTGTTGATAGGTTGGGGCAACACCAAGGGCATGCTGGATTCGCACCCATTCAGCCAACTTAGCCTCCTAGTCAGGGGAAAGCCTCTAAAGGTCTGAAAATGCTGCTGCCCTTGCCTAGGTGCCTGTAAGACGGTTGTGGAGGGTGGTAATTGGGATGCCATATTCGCAGGCTGCCTTCCTTAGGCTTTAGCCGTCTAAAACAGCCTGGATTGCCTGATTGACTTCATACTCAGTATACTAGGCCATAAGGCAGGAATAAAGGTCCTCTGAAAAAATGAGGTTATTTGCATAAGGTATGAAATTGTTGTGATAGTTCGAAGTTGGAGGAAGTAGGAGGCTGGTGGTGGGGTTGAGGCATTTTTAGGTGTTCCAAATGAGGGGGTGTTCCAAAAGTGGGTATGTTGACTTATAAGCAATGGCGCTGCCCAACGTGGTTTCTTGTGTGGAAAGAGATTGCGTTGTGCGGCAAAGAATAGGCTCTTCCTCCAGCAGTTCTCTGGGGCGACGCCGAGTTTTGCAGAGACCTCTTCGATATCAGGCCAGATCTTCAGGGCATCGACAAGTTTGCGGCAGATTGCCATGGCATCGTCTTTGGTATATTCGATTTGGTTGACCGCGATGAACATGCGCGATTCGTTGCCGTTTAGACCCCTCGCACGTAAGTCCCACACGGGTGGCCTCCCTTTCTGAGGTTGACGTTGGACAACCTCGGCAACGTAGTCCCGCCCAGGTATCGGCATCCTCTGATACACAAACGCGAATGGGTCTTCGCAGGGGATGATGCGGGCGGCGATCCGAGGATTGTCGATCTTGATGTTCGGCATGAGCTCAAGCAGTCGGCGCTCATATGGCCCGATGTAATCGGTGCCAATAGAGTTATCCATCGTCAAGCGAATTTTCTTGGAGTAGTGGGCAATCGTGGAAGGGATGCCGGGAATCGGAGAGGGGGATGGTGGTGCTGAACATCGTCAGCCCATGATCTTCTGAGTCAAATGCCACGAGACTTACAACTTAGTTGTGATGAATCAGGATTGGAATCAGGATCGGAATCAGGATCGGAATCGGGATCGGAATCGGGATTGGAATCAAGATTGGAACCGGGATCGAAATCATCGTCAGAACCATACTCGTCAACAGATTCCCGAGGTGCCGGCCGCTTTGATGCGTTGGATGGCGTGATGGATGCCTCGGAAGCATGGGACGGAATTGCCTGCGCGGGTTGAGCACCGAACGGATCGACGAACATGCGTGATGTCTTGGCTAGAGAATTGATGGCAGCGGACCTGCGACAAGGACGGATGGCATCTGTTACTACTGTCAGTGAATGGCTGCATTGACATCCATCCAGTGACATCCAGCAGTTTAGGGGTATTTACTGCTAGTAAGAGGAAGAGGGATGTGTTGAGCAGATTGGTTCGATATAGGAGGCTCCACAGGTATAGATCTGGATCTGGCTTCATCTTCGTAGATAGCTTGGATTTTGGTTATGGATCTGCTACCAGCAGCGCGACGAGGCCTCGAGGAAGCCATGCCGTTGGAACATTCGAACCGGGCTTCTTGTTGGCAATAGGCGGGACGAGAGGATGGAATTGGATTTGATAATCTCCAGAGTGATTTGCGGGATCGTGGCATTCGAGGGGACACCCGATCGCCGTCCCTCGAAAAACAAGGAGAGATGGAAGAGATTGCCATCTGTTGACATTAAGTAGGGAGAGGGACAGCTTCCCATCCCCCTCCACATCGGCGGAAAGACCGAGATGCGGCGTGCCTGCCTCTCTCTGACATTGATACTCCGCACGATGGGGTACCGATCTCAATTGGGCAGGGGGATCTGAACGGATGTCGTAGCGTGCCTGCACCTCATCAAGCCGGCAAACCCATCAGTCCCCATCCGCAACCCGCAGAAAGCCTCCAGGAATTTAGATACACATGGGAATCGCCCTCGTCGTCGCTCTCATACTCTTCAGTTTTGGGGTTGTCTGTGGAACAGTCTGACGTCCCGCCGTCTCAGGATATGCCGATGTGCCCTGCAAGACAAGGTCTGTCTGCAGCAGCCTGCTTCAAAGAGACAATCTCGAGAGTAGTGAAATGTGTTGTAAAGGGTGTAATTATGTCGGCAGTATAAAAGGCCTACGGGAATGGTATTCTTCAGGATGAATCCCCGGAAATCCGCGCCAACAATCTACCCGGAGCTGCTATCGACGAGCGGACCAACATACGTGTCGAGCGCCGTTAAGGCCCTCCGGAATCATTCCATCTGGGCGGTCACAGCCAGTATTTGGCCCAGGCTTCATGCTCTTCCTTGGTTCCTCGGAAAGAAAAGTCAAGTTCGGTGATGTCCTGGAAGCCCTCCTTCATCTTCGGCTCCTTGAAGCGTGACTTGAAGCCATTGAAGGCCATTTTTGGCAGAGCAGTCCGAGACTCGGGATTGAGCTGGCAAGTCATTAGCAGGTGTTATGGCGACTGGTTCACGTCCAAGCTCACAATTTTATTCATGGACCGCACGGCGTCGTTGTGTTCGCAGATATGTAGCGGTGTCTTGAACCACAGGCATCGGATGGGTAGCTGGTGCTTCTGTGCCAACTGAACCCAGACCGCTCTCGTATCGGGGTCCGCGTTGGTGTTGTCTAACCGGCGTGAGTGAGTGAGTCGTCGGGTAAGATATCGGATAACTGACCTATTGCGACAGATTGTCCGCCCTCCAGCAGTTCTTTGGCAGCCTGGACGCACTTTTCTCGACTACAAACATGTCAGCAAGACTGAGATTCCTTCTCGAGAAACCAAATCAACTAACGTCTTCAAGATGTCTTGATTGATCCGTTCATATCCCAGTGGCTTCAGGTGCTTCCAGAAAAACGTGCTTTTGCCAGCGCCAGGCGGACCGCAAGACAGAACGATGTCCTGTTTATTCTTCTTCTCGAAGAGAGATTCTGTTCCGGAAGAGTCGGAGTCATCTGGATATGGGTAGTGGACAACGTCGAACTCTCGAACAAAACTTCTCGGCTTCTCGCCGAGAAAGAACTCCTCCGGCGTCTGATACTCGATGCCAACGTTGTCAGCGAAATTCCGATCAGAGCAGCTGAAGTCCTTGGCGGTTTTCGAAACAGCTATGCGACCTCCTGCATCACCGACGAATATGCTCTGCTTCAGGTCGACTTGGTCAACCAGGTCGTAGTCGTCGCAAAGCTCCTTCCACATCCCCGGCCGCGGCTTTCGATAGATATCCTTCTCAGTTGCGGCGTATATAGTTGCCGGGATGTCGAGCTGCGTCAGGACGGCATTGACCTTTTGCTTGAACGCGGAGACTCGGTCTTTTGTCGATTTCGGGGTCTTGGCTTTGGGGTCGGCGTGGAGAACAAGGCCGGCTTGGTTGGAGAGGACCACGATGCGATACCTGACGATGTTAGCTGGTCTTGCAAAGAAGACAAGACCGCAGAAGCGACATACCCCTGGTCGTTGTACATCTCCCTCAACTTCCCGGGAACAGTCGGGTGCCACCACTTCCAGTCCACAGCAGCGTCGGCATGTTTCTTGCCGGACGCTGTTGCGATCAGGGTGGAGTCCTGGGGCGGGATGTGTCAATTACCCTCGCTTCGGCCAGAAGCAGTCGCTCGAGCTACCATACCAGGTCAAAGGCAGCAACCTTGCTCCTCTTCTCGGATTCGGTGGGGGGCTGCTCTGGTTCGTAGCGGCCGACAAGCAGAGTTGCGGGGGTATCATCGTTCGGGGCGCGTTCGGTCCAAATCGTTCGGTCTTTCGGCTTCTGGGACGATGGCTTGAAGAAATTTGCGACTGCGCTTTCTTCAATGTGTTAGCAATAGTGCCATCCGTGTGAGAGTAGGGGCATCGCTCACTAGTTGTGCCGCTCTGAACCTTCCGCTTGGCCGGCGGCGGCGAGATGGAGTCTCTCTGTTGCCGCTTTGCGGTTGAGGAAGTGGACGATGACATTGCCCGAGTTGTGCGTAATGTTGGGGTTCCAAAGAGAAGGAAGAATGTCTTGGTGTTGGTTTGCGTCAAAGCCGTTCGCACATCGAGGCGCGAACAGCTGAACATCGGGTGCTTGGAGAAAGCTACCTAGGTACGAACTTGAGCTTGGTGGGGCCGGAATTTCAGGAACGGAGACAGGCAGAGAGACAGACAGCTCTTGCCTGCAGCCTGTCTCCCATCAGACCGCGACCACGCGCCGGGGCAATCGCGCACGGTGACGGGCGTCCACGTGATCGTCACCACTAGCGAAGCCCCCATTTGGCTTAGCGCCAATCGTTTCCGCCGACTCTCAACCGGGTCTCCTCAGACTCTCAGTGAGCTTCGCCTTCACGATTCATTCCCCTGCCCGGGTGCTGAGTCTTACCCAAGTCTACACTCCCGTTCGGTCCCCTTTTCAGCATCATATAGTCGTCAATTACCAGCCACTCGCCATGTACGAGCTCTTTCTCACAACGCTCGTCGACGATGATGACATACAGGCGGCTTGCTCCGTCCTGGGTGGTCTCTGCGCCATGCCCCCGTGGCAGAGTCTCCATCGTGTGCTCTACTTCAAGGGCCCGGCCAAACCTGGCGGAATCTCGAACCAGAACTCAATACCCAAAACCCCACGGAAAGACATCCAGATGCTGTGGAAAGACCTGCACCAGCAACTGAGTCGTCAATCCTACATCCTTCAGGCCCGATATGAGGTCTTCAAGGATAAGGACTTCGGCCCGAACGCCCCGGAACTGGACTTCAATGCGCGCCCCGGCACCCTCCGATGGACCGACTTCCCTGACCCTCCCCAGAACCGCTCGTCGGTTACGCAGCGGAAGAAGACGGAGATTTGGGACCAGAAGAACCTGTTGTCTGTCATGAGAGACAACAACTACCAGTACGTCACGTCGCTCGCTGGCAGATGGCGATGAGGGTTGAGGTCTGACACGATACAGATTCAAGAGCGAGGCTGTAGAGGAGACGTATCAGTTTTTCAGAGACGACGTCGAGTTTTGCTTTTCCAGACACTACATCCTGCAGATGAACGGCGACAATGGCCCTCTCACGCAGACGGCCACGTGGGATACCATGTCTCCGGCCGATCCGGGACGGCGTTGGATGTTCTTGATCAAGGTCCATGTGCATCAAGACAACAAGCCCGACGAGATTCTCAAGGCTCACGAGCAGTTGGCCAGCATTCGACGCGAGCTTGAGGGCGTCTTCGATTTTAAGATGTTTGACAGACGCATTCACGATACTCGCGTCGCAGTCGAGATGCGGAACGCACCTGCGCCGCTACCTCAGGTCATGACCGTCACTGATCAGCGGTAACCGCGGCGAACCTACCCGAAACGGGAGGGGGCCCGCCGGTTCTGACAGCGCGTACGGATGCTCGATGAAGAACCGTCATTTCGGACATCCAGCCAGACTGTGAAAGCAGCCAGGGTCGACGGAGCCCGTCCATTCATTTCAATAGATGGTGGCACACTATTGGAAAAACACGCCCTAAAGCAGCTCGAGCGCCGCAAGAGATGCTCGAGTATCGTGTGCTCGTAGCTCGACTGTTTAGAACACATGGGCATCTTGCTTAAAGCACAGGCACTCCTTGAGACTAAAAATAGTCAGCCGGTCAAAGTGGTGATGATTGCCGGGCCTGGAAACCATTGTCACTCGAGTTTTGCATTATGCGAAGACCTGCACCCCAGTCAACGTCTGCCATTGGTGCAACTTGCTGGCATAACCATCTCAAATTTTTGCCCCACGGCCAATCGAGGAGAGAGAGAGAGAGAGGGAGAGGGGGAGAGAGAGAAACAACGGAATAAAAGCGAAGCATAGAAACAGCATTCACCAACCTAAGGGCCAAACGGTAAACACCCGAGGAGCAGAGTGTTGCGATCTGCATTTGCTCTTTGCATGAAGCAAGGAGTGGGAATAGGCGTTACAGATGAGAGCAAAGAAGGGAAAGGTTCTGTTGATCGCAGGCCAAAGACAAATGATTGCCGGGGCGTGGGAACCCACAAGTTCCAGAAGATTTCTTACGTCAGGTGGGCCGACGTGTCTCGTCGAGAGTGCGGATAGCGCAAAGCCACAAGCTCATTCAGAGATGACATCGAGCTTATTTCTTGTCTTGCTTTCGGTCTGGATGCCAATGTTCTAGTCGGATAGAGGTGCCGGACTGGGCTCCAGCCGTCGTCAGTCAAGCTGTCAACCATGAACTGACAGTTCCCAATGTCATACAGCAGTCATTGGGACTCGAAAGTGGAATGATAAAGGCTTATTTAATTCACATTGGATGTTGTCATACGTCAGCAAATGTTGCCATTGATCAACACGGTTGTACTTCTTCTAGTTGACAGGAGTTTTCGAGACGCTGCTTGAAGATTACACTGAGCGAGACGACTTCGAATTGAGCATTTCAAAAAGCTTCAACCCAATGCACCGCCTTCGTCGCACAGCAATTCTCGTAATACACAGGCGACACGCTCGGCCACTATGAAGACCATGCGGCTCAGATGACCTTTTTGTGGTTGTTGGCTGGAGGCGCTCTCTGAAGTCTGAAGTAAGGTAGTGACGTACAACATCCATCCCGCTTGCCGCCAGCGCATGGCCCGAATAATTGACCTTATTTCTTTCAAAAGCGGCACGAAATATGCCAAGTCTTGGTGTCTTGCCGTTTACCCCCCGTCGCGTTGCGTCGTTGCGCTGGCCCCCTTGCAGTCAGTCTGTTGGCGCCATCATCCATGCAGTGCGGGTGCAAAGACCAGCTGCCCAGGTTTCAAGCTGATTAAATTAAACGCAGCGGTCAATGAGTGGTGTGGGTTAGTCACCTTTCTTCTCTCGACTCTCCTCCCCCTCAAGTCTTCCTACCATCTGCATGTGGCGGGCGGCCAGGAAGAAAAGTCCAAGGGGAAAAGAAGAAAAAATCAGTCGCCCTCCCCCCCCTCCTCCTCCTTTCACGAGAGGTGCGTATCCGTACTGGCGGCCCCCAAGATCTAGGCCTGTTTCAGCCGGAGATGATTTCCCTCTAGACGCTGAGAGAGCCACAATATCATCCCCACAAACCCTCGCATAGAGCCGAGGTGCGTCGCAAGCGGTCCAATATTTCCCTCTCTCTGGAGCCGTGAAGCTGCGAGTTGGAACAGAGGGAAAAGGGGACCCTATGATGTTCAGATGCGACAAGAGCAGGTCAAGGCGCGAAACGGGTAGAACGAATCGAGCCGATCAGCAACCGCAGGAACCGGCATGTTGACTCAAGACTGTCGAGGGCGGCTGTGAAGCGCACGACACTGAGCAGTCAGTTGCTGGGCTCCCGTTGGATCTCTCTCCCAAAGCCCCCTATCTACCCGTAACGCACGTGTCCGCCAGGTGACGACCGAGAGGTGGCCCATCAAGGAATATAACCACTTTGGGTGATACAACCCATCGGGGCACCAAACCCTGGCCATCCCTGGGCGAGAAGGACGATCAAGGTGTCCACTTTGACCAATCGGAATCATTCAAGCCCAGGGGTGGGTGGGCTTTTGCCCAAAGAGCTAGCTCGCGGGGACCCGAGGAGTACCAAGGAAACTCAAAGGTATTGCGGCGGCGATCTCGCGATCTCTAAGGTTTAATCTATTCAACGTCAACCGCGGGTCGAAGCTTATCAGGCGACTTTTCGGGGCAACTGGTAGTCGACGAATAACAGACAGCCTCGAACGAGAGACATTCACCGGACTTGTCGCTCTCGGGAGCCAGAACAACTGCAGTGACTTGTCAGGTAAGCAGGCCGCACATCCCGCCTGTCTTATCGCGGGAGACCCAAATAGCGCCAGGGGTAAACATGCCGTCTGTGTTTCAGGTTCGGACGACCAGAAGGGGGGGGAGGAACGAAAACTCCAGGGACGGCACTGGTTGGACGAACAGCCCAGAACAGCGATGCCCTCCCAAGGGTTTAGATTAAGCTCGGGTTTCGATTTGGGACGAAAAAAGGACGGACGAGGATCTTGTTCCTCCCCCCCCTTCCAGACCATACAGGAACAAGCGAATAGGCAGAAGGGGCAACGGCGCAACAAAGGCAGCGAGGGGGGGGAACGCGCCAACAGCCAAAACCAGGCCCTCGACCCGGGCTGGGCGCTTCAACCGCGTAGCCGAAGCTGCAAGGCACGCATCCCGCAATTTAGACACAACAGCAGCCATCCCCACAACGTTAACCCTTTTCGAGATTATTGCTCCAATGAAAGACGGTGGACCGACGGCCGTGATGCCAGGCAGGTGCGCAGGGCCGGGGGCACAATTGGGTTTGAGAGGGCGGTTGTTTGCCTGCGGGAGAGGGTTTCTCATTCAGTCCTGACGACTTCCTCCCCCCCCTGCCCGTCGAGATTAACTCTCGTTCGAGGTCGAGACATCCCTGGTGCTTAATTGAACCGGTGAGGCGGTGTTAGTCGTCGTCGTCGGGGCCAGCGGGACAGTCGGTGGATTGAGAAACGGCTCTTGCGGTCCCCCTATCCAGAATTTAGACTTGGCGGTCCCATTTTGGCCTGACCATGCCCGCAGTGGGGGGATGCGAGTGTGATGCGAGGAAGAGTCCATGGCGAAGAGAAGCGAGAGGCGGGACCGGGGGGGAAGGGGGGGTTGAAAGTTGGCGAGGCATACATATAGACTCATGTCTGCTCTCGTCGACAGAAAAAAGAAACTCCTTTGATTCTCTCCATCAGCTTTCAGTCACTCATCCGTCCACTCTTTACTTTCAGTCATTCTCTCACCTCGACGCCGGCGTCACTTCACTCATTTTCTCACCTTTTTGTGTGTGCATACGCTTCTAACGCCCGGAATCACCGTCCTTCTTTACAAAAAAAACAACAACCAACCCAACCGTCAAGATGAAGTCTTACGCTGCCCTCGCCCTTACCGCCTCCATGGCCAACATGGTTGCCGGCCACGCCATCTTCCAGCAACTCTGGGTCAACGGCGCCGACCAGGAGTCCAGCTGCGTCCGCATGCCTGTGAGTTTACCTACCAAAGCTGATGACATCAGAAAGAGAAGGCGACGGTTTTGTTTGGGCGACGAGATACTAATATGTCTATCATTATAGGCCTCCAACTCCCCCATCGAGGACCCCACCTCCAACAACATGCGCTGCAACGCCGGCTCGGCGGCCGCCACCTCCACCTGCGGCGTCAAGGCCGGTGACACCGTCACCGTCGAGATGCACCAGCACAACGACCGCGACTGCTCCAAGGAGGCCATCGGCGGCGCCCACCACGGCCCCGTCATGGCCTACCTGAGCGCCGTCGACGACGCCGCCGCCGCCGACGGCTCCACCCCCTTCTTCAAGATCTTCGAGTCGGGCTACTTCGCCGAGAACAAGACCTGGGGCAACGACCTCATCAACGAGGGCTGCGGCAAGCAGAGCTTCACCATCCCCTCCGACATCGCCCCCGGTGACTACCTCCTCCGTGCCGAGACCGTCGCCCTCCACGCCGCCGGCTCCGCCAACGGCGCCCAGTACTACATGTCGTAAGTGTACTCGCTACATCTATCTTCTGATTCTGTTACTTACGCCATTCGCCAGATGCTATCAAATCAAGGTGGAGGGAAGTGGCACCGCTAAGCCTGAGGGTGTCTCGTTCCCCGGCGCGTACAAGGCCACCGACCCCGGTCTGTTGATCAACATCTACAGCGCCATCACCGATTACGTCATCCCCGGCCCCGCTGTTTACGGCGGCGGTGGCTCCGGCTCCGGCTCCGGCTCCGCTCCTGCCCCATCCGCCCCGGCTGCTTCTGTCCCTGCTGCCTCTGCTCCGGCTGCTGCCCCTACCTCTGCTCCCCCGGCTGCCAGCAGCGCCGCCGCTGCCCCTACCACCCTCGTCACCAAGCCTGCCTCCAGCGCTCCTGCTGCCGCCCCCACTGCTCCCGCCAGCCCTGCTCCCAGCTCTGGCGCCGGTGCCGGCTGCAAGAAGCGCCGTGCCCGCAAGGCCCGCCGCTCCGCCAAGTACTAAGTTCGCTTATGCTTGATATCCGGGCATGCGAGTTGAAAGTGTGGTTCAAAAAGACAGGGTTCCTCATACAGAAGGAGAGGGACGTGTATCTTTCCAGGTACATATTAGAAGTGTTCATGTACATAGTATACCGCGTAATTCTGCGATTTACGCCCTTTTGAGTGGCACCAGACAATACAACAAGACTTTTTCCTTGTTCAATCATTTTCCTGCTTCCGTTTCTTGTGAGTGACAAACGTGGATTGCTTTCCTGATGAGCTGTTCTCGCGGGCTTGTTTCTCGAACTCTGCTCGTCTGGTATGATCACTCTGCCAACTAAAGTTGTTCCTCATGAGAAGTGCATGGAATTGTTTGACATAAAGTCTGTGAAAATATACCGAAATGTCTGAATGTCTTTCAAATATGTCATCATGCTAATACGGAAATACGTTTGCAAACTACAAGGCAAACGAGGACTTGCAAGTCGCTGACAAGTCCCAACAACGTCCAGCTGGAAGGCATAGGCCCCCAGATCTACATGAAGGAGAAGTGACAAAATGCCAATGATGAAGAAGAAGAAGAAGAAGAAGAAGAAGAAGAAGAAAAGAGTTGCCCCCGGAAACAAGCCGTCTAGGAGCTGTAGACAGCAACGTACTTGACCTCCATCCTCGACTCCTTCCCGCCCACCGTCTGCGCATTAGGCGTCTTGGTGCCGGCCTTGGCGTCGGGGAACTCGCCGCCGATGGCGACGTTGAGCAGGATCATCTTGGGCGTCTGGGCCAGGTTCTTCCAGACGGCCTCGTCGCCGATCTCCTGGCCGGTGAGGGTCTTGGTCGGCGTGCCGTTGACGTACCACACGAGCTTCTCCGAGGCGAAGCCGCCGGCGGCGCCGGCGGAGCGGTCGACCTCGCAGGCGACCTTGACGAACTCGCCGCGGGGGAACTCGGCGCTGGAGCTGAGGCCCGTCTTCTCGTTGCAGGGCCCGCCGTCGATGACGCCGCAGTGGGCCGTCTGGAAGACGGTGCCGACGCCGTTGGAGACCTCGAGCATGTCGATCTCGCCGACGCTGGGCCACGAGGTGACGTTGGTGCGGAACGCGGAGCCCATGGACCAGAAGGCCGGCCAGATGCCGGACTGCGTCGCCGGGTCCGAGGCCGGGATCATGATGCTGGCCTCCATGCGCAGCTTGCCGCCCTCGGGGCAGGTGAAGTCCTGCGCGGCGTTGGTCTCGATGCGGGACGAAGTCCAGGACTCGCCGTTCTTGATGGGCGTGATGGTCAGTGTGCCGCTCTCGGAGATGGCGATGTTGGCCGTGTCCTTCGTGTACGTCTGGATCTCCTGCGTGCCCCAGTTCGTGGCGCCGCCGGGGTATCCCGTGCCAACGTCGAACGTCCACTTTGACGCGTCGGGGAGGGCGCCGGCTTGCTGTGTCGAGAAGTCGTCTTGGAAGACGATCTTCGCGAAGCCCTCGGGCAGGGTTGGGCCGCCGCCGCCGCCGCCGCCCCCGGTGCCTGGCTTGGTCTCATTCGCTTTGCCTGGAATGCCGCTGACCGTTGGCGTAGCGGCGCTGTTTGTCGGGCCTGCGGGACTGCTCTGCTGAGACAGAGATGGGACGGTACCGGAGGGAGCGAAGCCGGGCTTGGTACCTTCGGGACCATGGAAGCCGGGGTAGCCCCCCTTGTAAGGTAAGGGTGCCGGGGAGGACCAGCCGACGCTGAAGAGAAGTGGAAGAAGAGAGAGTGCCTGCATGGTCAACATGATGGGTATCTTGGTAAGGGAATGGTGAAAGGAGTGAAAGATAACAATGTAAAGGAAAGAATGAAGAGAACGAAATTGCGCTTGTTGGTCCTTGTCGTGATTCGGGTGATCTATCAGGATTTCATTTGGTGAAGAGGCCTTCACATCTCTTTTATACACCCGCTGATCCCATATCAAGAGCCATTATGGCCATCGCTTAGAAAGTTCGTCCTGTGTGACACCAAGCGCCATTCTCTATTCCAAGTCCAAGTGATTGAACCCCACGAGGATGTGGATTCAGGCATGGAAGGCGCTATTCTCGGTGTCCAATCGAACAGTGATCATGAGTTCTATACACTCATAGCAGCCGGTATTAAGAGAGCCTCGCTTACCAAGTAAATGGACTTTGGGAACTGTCATCCCATGATTTGCCGCCACTACTGGAGGCCCCCGAGTGGAGCCGGAAGGGGGCAAGAGTCGGTTGACATGAATCAGTTCGAGTTCCCGGAAGGCCGGCCGATATCAGAAACAGAGTTGCCAGCCCAGGCCTTCTGCTAGCGACTCCTGACCCGGACACCATTTCGGTCCAATAAACAGCCTCGTTCTCGCAACGGCCTGATATTCGGCTGTCAAGAGTTTTGTTTATGGTCACTGACTCGGCAACATCGCTGCTCTCCCGCCTTCGTTCATGCTAAAAGGGGACGAGACCCCCGGATCGACCAGGCACATCGTGGAACTTAACGACGGTATTAAGCCTAGGGATCTCCGCCGCCCCCCTCCCCATATCATCAACGTCAAACACTGAACATCTATGCTGAACAAAAAGACTGCCCCCGTTGAGCGTCTGAATCTACCTCCTACAGGCACACACCTAAAATGGGTGTTCCTGCTGCCAGTGTCTTGACGGGATCCCCGCGCGCCAAGGTGGTGGTCGCAGGGATGTGATCGAGCATCACGCAACCTGTAAGCGACATTCTGCAGCGACAGGACCACCATGCACGGCGACGAACCGACGGCTGATTCGGACGAAGTGGTTCGTTGTCCGGTCATCTTGCCTGTTTCTTCGAATTCTCCGACGACCTTTCAAGGATGGGCAGCTCGGCTGTGGTATTTCTAAGGGTCTCCGTCGACACATCCGCTGTACGTTCTATATTCGAGACTTCGACCACATGGCGACATTCATGCGCGGAAGCAGTTTGGCAACCAAACGAGCAACAAACGCGTACGGCATCGCGCTCTTGGTCATCCGCCGTACTTGGTCACCCGATCTATCTCTTGGCACTTGGCAAGCCCAAGTAGCATCGCTAGTTGAAGTGGTTCGCTATTTTCCACCTTGAACGCAGAAACCTGGCTCCATCTAGAGCTACCCACAGCGTTACGAGTGTTGGATCCGAAAGCGCGGGACTTTTACGTTCCACCTAGGTGATCGTCCTTCATCACCTAAGTGGGCGATTATCTGCATAACTATCCCAATTGGGGGGACATTGAGTTTGCTGGCTGACAAATGTAACGTTTGGGCCAAAGCAATGTATATGAAACCGCCATCCTTAATCGAAAAAGTCCTTACCAAGATGCTTTACTTTCCAAATCGCAACCCAGCTCTGCTGCTATAATCTTTGGGTTTTAGTAGTGCCGAGTCATGCATGTGATTTATTAAACCGCTGATTTAGTCAGCTACTCAATAGTCTATCAGGCGCGCAAAGTTGAGAAATTAAAGTTCTCTTCTGTCGCTTCAAAGCGAAGACAACCTTGAATGATCTATGACCGCTTGTCGCATATGGCTGCCTTGTGCGATCCAGTTTAAATCCGACAGCAACATCACCGGTTTCAACCAGATTCTGTGTAGAAGGCATGGTGATAGTCGTTAAGTCAACATACCCACTTTTGGAACACCCCCTCATTTGGAACACCCAGAATGAAGCTATCCCCAACATCACCACCATCTTCAATTAATTATTGACTAGGCCTAGATGCCACCACAATACAGCTTTCAGCTTCACGAGGGGTATCAGAGTCGCTGGATTCATCTGTGATATCCTCTTTTTCGCCAGCCTCAATCTGAGCCTTCTGGATGTCCTCAATATTGGCGAACTTGGTGTTTGGGTCGATCTGGACTGTCCTTCTTTTCCTTGCTGCAGTATTGGTGACTTGGGCCTGCAGGAGCTCCAGCTTATGCTGGGCAGTAGCCAGCTCATAGGCCTGCTCGCTGAAGCCTTTTTTCACCTTCCTGAATAGAAGGCGTTGAGTGAAGGCATCATTCTCTAGCTCTGTGAATAGCTTCAACTGCCCAGCCAGATCCTTCATCTTCCTCGGCGTCGACCATGCCACTGCAGATGACGCAGATACCCATCCTTCAGCTTCCTTGCCTCCAGACTGCCCTTTGCTGACCTGATCAGATGATCCTGATGCTGCTGGTGTTGATGGGAGCAGTAGGGAGCTCATTAGAGGCTTCGCCATAGAGACAGGCCATAACCCTGTCCATTTCCAACCACTTCTGATGTTCTGCATCGTCATACCTGCAGTACGAGCCTTCTGATAACAGCCTATGAAGTTCCTTTTGCCTACAATAGTAGAGTCATTCCACTGACTAAGGTATCCAAGCTCCTTCCTATAGGCTGCCTTTACAGGGCTGAAGACTGACTGGTCAAGTGGCTGGAGCACATGGGAGGTATGTGGTGGTAGGAACAATAGATGGATGTTATTAATATAGCAGAGCCACATAAAGTCCGTCGTTGTGTGACTCCCATGGCCATCAACAACCAGCAGTCTAGCCTCCTCCTTGCCCTCCTGGCCCTCCTTGCCCTGGGAGGCAGTCTGAGGGATAGTCTGAGGGATGAAGACCTTCTGCAGCCATTCAACTGCAGTGTCGTCTGTAGTCCATCCATTCTCTGTTGCAGTGAACTGCCATCCTTCATAAGGGCTAAGGTCTAGAGGAAACCACTGCTGCTGGACTGTCTTGCCCTTATATATAATAAGGGGATCAAGGGCATAGCCCAGGGCAGAGATGCATTCGATGATGGATACCCATGCCCTTGATCCAGGCTGTTTCTTGCGTACAGACTTCGTCTCAGACATGCCCAGCACCAGCCCATTAGATCCCTGGCCCTCAAGGATACCAGTCTCATCCATGTTGTATCTATTGGATGGTTTAATGCCCTTAACCTCTGGTATGGCAAGGAGTTTGAACCAGTCCCTGATAACCTCAGTAGATGCTCCATTAACACGTCTAGAGTCAATAAGGCGACTTCTCTGGACCTTGATAGATGGGTTTCTCTTTAGAAAGGCATGGATCCAGCCCTTTCCTATAGGCTCCTTGTCCCCCATAGCACAGAGGATTCGTTCTGCAAATGCCCTCACTTGTTGATGGGTTGGGGCAACACCAAGGGCATGCTGGATTCGCACCCATTCAGCCAACTTAGCCTCCTGGTCAGGGGAAAGCCTCTGAAGGTCTGAAAATGCTGCTGCCCTTGCCTGGGTGCCTGTGAGACGGTTGTGGAGGGTGGTAATTGGGATGCCATATTCGCGGGCTGCCTTCCTTAGGCTTTGGCCGTCTGAAACAGCCTGGATTGCCTGATTGACTTCATACTCAGTATACTGGGCCATAAGGCAGGAATAAAGGTCCTCTGAAAAAATGAGGTTATTTGCATAAGGTATGAAATTGTTGTGATAGTTCGAAGTTGGAGGAAGTAGGAGGCTGGTGGTGGGGTTGAGGCATTTTTAGGTGTTCCAAATGAGGGGGTGTTCCAAAAGTGGGTATGTTGACTTACCGTGTAGATTGCTAATGGAGGGGAATCTTGCTAGGGGACTTCGGATCGAGACTGTTAAGGTAGATCTTTTATGAGTCAGGCCCGAGTTCTCCTCTCAAACGGCGGACGCAATATTAGATACCGGCGAAGAGTCCCGAAAGAAGACGGCATAGAGCTAAAAGTTCTTTTGTCCCAGGATATGTGTTCGTCGAGCAAGCAAAGGTTGTCAACATGACTGTTGATGTAGACCGAATCTTCCTTGCCTGAAGATTCAATCAGCATGGCGCCCAGTGGGAAAAGCTACAGAAAGCGTTCATCAACCAAAGCCAACACGTTGGCAATTTGAAAGACAACAACTGATACAGGTTCACAAGAGAGTTCGATATAGGTCCTGAAATGCTGGGATAGAAATTTTGACTAGGTATTTGGCAAACTTGCAGAGAGAGAATGCTACGTCTACGGCATATGGTTCATTTTCCGAGCTAATATATGATGCTATAACAGACGTATCACCTATGCACTCGATGCCAGTAAAAGTCCGCGACACTTTCATTGCTTGTCGAAATGTTGAAAGAGTGTGCCCAGCTCTCTCATTCTCGAGACGGCATCTTGAAGAGTAGGCCACCGCCGACCCCCCTCTACCTCGCCCCTCCCAAGCTCAACCCATCTCGCAAATCTCTCATATACTTCCCCGACATTCCTCGCTCGGACCGGCAACTCTTCCTGCCATGTCTCCCAGCCCCATGGCACTTCTGCCACCTCGTCGCTCCCATGCTCGTGAACCCGAATGACAATCGGCTCGTCATACGAATCCGAGTGTAAGTACGGCCCCGAGGGGCTCTCGACCTCGACCTCCCCCTTCTCCCCGACGGTCCGCCATACGAACGCCGGCCGTCCCTTGAACGGCGGTCCGTTCCGGAAGCGGACCGCGAGCGTGGCCCCGTCGACCGTGTTGCGGCCCCGGATCCCACCGTGGAGGGCGATCAAGTCGGGCACATCGGTCCGGACGCGCCGCAGCTCCGGCCCCGCACCGAGAATCTTGACCTCGGGCCGCTGGATCTGCAGCCGGCTCTCAAACGCCGTGCCCGCTTCCTCGAACTCGCCGAGGACGTGGTGGACGTAGTCGATCATGTGCGCAAACGCAATCGTGACAGGGTTGCCCCCGACGA
The DNA here is from genome assembly GCA_034638275.1 of Colletotrichum lini. Taxonomy (NCBI): domain Eukaryota; kingdom Fungi; phylum Ascomycota; class Sordariomycetes; order Glomerellales; family Glomerellaceae; genus Colletotrichum; species Colletotrichum lini. The sequence continues at coordinate 4,976,304 of JAWQJV010000004.1, forward strand.
CCCTCTCCGCGAAGTACGCCAGCCCACCCGGGAGCTCGTCCCGGGGCAGCAGGTTCCCGTACGCCTCGACGTCGCTCCCCAGGACCTTCCCGACGCGGCCGGAGTCCACGACCTCTCTGACCTTGAGAACCACGCGCGCCACCCGCCCCTGCAGTCTGACGATGCTGACCCCGCCGGACGCTTTCGCGGCCAAGCTCGCAAGCTCCTCCGAGCTCTCGAGGTCCTGGGTGGGAGGCCACTCGACGTAGACGGCCTTGCCCGCCCTCGTGGACGGCGCGGCGACGTCGAAGTGCGTGTCGACGCGGGTGTTGCAGACGACGAGCTCGACGTCGGGATCCCGCGCCAGGGTCTCCGGGTCGCCGTAAACCTTGACGTCGCCGGGCAGCCCGTAGTGGGCGCGGGCCGCCTCCGCGGCGCGGGTGCTGGAGTTGAGAAGCGCGGTGATGGTGTAATGCTGGCGGCCGCGAGGAGAGAGGAGGTATGGGAGGTGGCTTTCGGCAGCCCAAGACGTTATGGCGTTGGCGGAGAGGCCGATGAGGGCGGTGCGGATAGGAGCCATTGTTGTTGTTTTTCCGTCTTCGAGAAAGCTTTTTGAGGTAGCGGTCGAGATGTGAAAAAGACCCGTTTGATTGTGTTCTGGGATAAAAAGACTTTTCGAGAGCTCAGAGGTTGATCCCGTGGTGGTATATATATTCTTTCTTCTGACAGTCACCGAGCTGTTGTCGCGACGGATTTTGGATCCCGCTTGAGCTTTGACCTAAATGGCGTAATCAGACCAAGAGCATATTATCACCAATCCTTCCCCCAGCTTATTTGTCATCTCCTTACCAGCTGGGGCGTGATTTTCGAGGGGTTGAGGTTGACTAGGGGGACATCATTCGTACATGGAAAGAATAGAAGAAAGCCAGCGGCAGGGGATCGCGGAATCCCACTCACCGCAACCCGGGGCCGGACCCGGGGTAACCGACCCACAGAGCCCCGAGTACCCGGCAATATGGACCCGCAAGTTCCGCGTGCGTCCGATGTCCGGTGTCCGATGCCCGCGGCCAGCCCAAATAAACCGAAAAAAAGCCTGGCTGCCGGGAACTTGCATCACGCCCGGCATCGGCCCATCGGTCCCAACGATCTCCCCAATCACGATCCAATCTCACATACCCGCGCGAAGGACATATCCCGCCCGTCTGTCATGTTGCCATAAATAGCCATCCTCCCTCCATCTCCCCAAGACTCGGGTAATGTTCCAGCACAAAAGGTCCAGCCACCACCCGACCCCGACATCCCCAAATCAGCCCGCAGCCCGCGGAGCCGGCAATGCACCTGCCCGCTTCCCCCGGCTCCGTTTGCCACATCACACCCGCATGTCTCTCCCCATCGCCTGGCCAAAACCTTCCCATACTGCGTCGTCCCTCGATTCCCCGTGTTCCCCTCCCCTCACCCACTCAACCCACAACTACGAATCCCGTGCCAAACGTCAGAACAGCCCTGTTGTCTCCTGGGGGAAAACGACGGGGGGGGAACTACGCCTATCCCTTCCCGCCAGCCCTCTCGAGTCTTCTACGCGGCGACGTGCATAAGTCCTCCCCAACGTCTTTCACCCAAACAACTTCCCACCCACCTCCCTTCCTCAAACAATAATACCAAGCCTAAGAACATACAGAGACCCCCGCCTACGCCACCTTCATTACCTACACCACCTACACCGGCCACCACCGTCCCCGAATGTCACCTCCCGCATCGAAACAAACTCCCCTCCCTTCCGGCGACCCGCCTGCAGCTTCCCTCCGGCTCCGGTCCCCCCTCCCCCGCGCGTCCCTCCCTCTCTCGGCCAGACGCACGCCAACGCTTCCCAAGCAAGCGGGTTTCGCTTCCCTCCCCCACTCCCCTGTTCTCTTCCGCCGCATTGTAGACTGCGCCATCGCCCTTCGAGCCCGTCTTACAGAGCCGCCCTCGGTGGCTGAGGGCACTGTGCATACGAGAGGTCCGCCACCATCGCAAGCGGCGCAAGTCAGCCCTGAAGCCTCGAGGCCGCCGGCTAGAGGTCGCGGCAAAAAGCAAGGAACGGGCAACTTGCAGCGAGTGAGCACTGTAAACGAATACCCCCCCCACACCGTTGTTATCTCCCGCTTATCTTTCCTTTCCATATACTCTCATCTCACCTACCACAAACCCGCTCTTCACCCGCCCCCCTCCCCATCCTACCATTCCCAAATATTATTTCCAGCGAAAGTCGCGGCGATCCGCATTTGAAACGCGTGGCGCCGGATGCCAGCAAAGCTCCCCAGACAGTCCTCTCCCTCTCCCCTTACGCGCACTCTCACTTGAACGCCCCGGAGGACCGAACCCATCACGTCTCTACGCATGGACGGTGCTTACTTCGCGGGTCACCAGTAACGGGAGGCGGACTGCGGGTGCGAGAAGCCGCAAGCGAGCCCAGGAAGCCGCTTCCGGTGTGATCCGACAGCTTGTTATATCCGTCGCGATCTCGACGAGGGGAAGGGGGAGCCCTTTTTGGGACGAGAGGCGGCCATGTCGTGGTCCCCCAAACATGAGAGTAGCTGACGGCCTGCGACGAGCTGACCACTTACTTATCGAGGTGGGTAGGCAGGGCTCGGCTCCAGACAAACTGACACGAAAGAGGGTATAGAGAATAAGACGGAATACGAGCATGGGAATCACGTAGAAAACAAGACAGAAATAATCATCAAGTAGTTTTTTATTCAAGCCATCATACGATACCATACTGCACTGCTACTCATGGACTCTAGGCCCGAGGCTGGGACAAGACGGCTCGCGAAAGACTTCTCCCCAAGCTTAAGACCCCTCATACAAGAAACAGCTCTGTACAAGATGGCTGGGCTCGGTCCCATCGCAGGGCCGAGCCTCACTTCCGTAATACAACCAAGTAAATACACAAAACAGACTGCCACAATATCCCGTGGGCCTGGGTCTGTAACTCCGGTATGGCTTTTCCCGAGTCTAATGTTGTTTTTGTCCCTGCTTTTTTGTTGTTGAAAACACCTCCTTTCGGTGGATCCATATGTTCCTCTGGTAGAAATGCAAAATATCTACAGGCCTCAGATGCCAGTGAGGCGCACTGTGCTGCTCTAGACAGTGAGGGTAATAGGTAGTAGAAATAAGACAATAAGATTGGCGAATGCCCCAGGTTTTGGGGCCTTCTAGTTCAAGCGGACGGCGAAAGCAAAAGCGTAGATCGTAACGTGTCGTAAGAGACGTGGCCTAGTCAAGGCGTGTGGTGATGAAGGAGCGACGATAGTCGGGTATCTTGGAAAAGAATAAGTTCAGAAGAAGGCATGGTAGTCGCCCATGTTGAGCAAAGTTCGATCATCGGTTTAGTTTTGCTGACGTTAATCGTAATGGCGGAATCGCGGATTCCTAGGCCCCGCCTCTCAAAAGATTCGAGATCGCGAGATAATGTGTAAAGGGGCCCATCGGTTCGGCTAGAGAGGTTTTGCTTCACCTCCGAATGCCAACCTTTTCGGCCAGGTTACGCCAGAACCGACCGCCTTTGCGCTCCTCACTCCGGGTGCGGATCATCTTGGTGTCACGTTCCATGGGTCCAACAATGTCTTCATCCCCGCGCTCGGGGAACTTGCCCTCGGCGTCAATGAGACGAGGAATCGCGGTGGGCAACCCATCCTCGAGACGCCGCCACTGCATGCTAGCAAAGACGTCGTCATTGCCAGGTCGGCGGAGAAGGGCAGCGCCTCCGCTGCTGGCGCGAACACGTCCGCGACTACGGCTGCGAGAGACGCCCGAATGCGATGTGGTTGTCTTGCTGGTGGCAAGGATGTATTCCATCGTCTGCTCATGGAAGTTGCGCCAGCTCTTCTCCGTCTCGGCCCATTTGGCTTCCGTCAGCGCGTAGATCTTGGACGTCTCGCCGTAGTTCTCGCCGGTGCGAACTAGGTGCTTCGTATAATTTACACGAGCAGTTTCCCAGTCTGCACGCAGGTGGCGGAGGGTCTCCATATCGGCTTCTACCGGCTGGTAAGGTTGTGGCGTGATGGTAAAGTTGGCATGGCCGAGGCGGTCAGACCACTCGTCGTGATCTTGCACGATGGAGGGGAATCCGATGGGTAGTTCTTGTGACGACTGTGCATGCCGGAAGGAAGAGACGGATGGCCTCGTGCTGAGTGCAGGCGTGGGAAGGTGAGAGAGCGGCAGGGGCGAGGGGATTTCCATGGAGAATGTTGACGGTGCTACAGTGGGAGACTGGAGCGGACTGGGTTGGGGGGCTTCGGTTGGCGGAGTGGTAAGGAGAGGAGGGAGCAGAGGCGTTGTTGCGAGAGCGCGGTCGCGCTCGATGCTGCCCCTCTCGTTGTTGGCCTTTTCGATGTCAATGGGGGCCGGGGTCTCCACGCTCTCGCTGCTTTCCCAGAAGGACGTAGCAGGGGTGGGGATCGGTGGCTCGTTGATGCTGTCCAAGTGGCGTGACGGGCCGGATAACGAGGATGAACGGCTTGATGCTGCGCGAGAGACGGAAAGGGCGTGTTCATAGGTCAATCCTGTGGTCGGCGACGCAGTCAACTGTGACCGCTTCGTGGATTTCCATCGTGACAGGTTGGGAAAACGCGTTCCAAGGCGTGTGGCCAGGCCAGAAAAGGGCGATTCGGTGCCGCTACGCTTCCGCTCGAGGGTCGCAGTGAAGTCGCTGTCGCTCGCAAAGCCCAAGTCATAATCGATATCGAAGTCGGTAGGGTAAACGCTGTGGAGAGTTTCGGAGCTTTCGTTGTGGTGAATGCAGGGTTCATCGCCTACGCAGTCAGATCTTAGCAGGGGCTCAATTGCAACAGGATAAGAGTGCCCGACTTACACAAACAGTTGTAGAGATCGAATTGCTCAGCGAGAATAGTGCTGTCCTCCATCTCTTCGCGCTCCAAAGGCTCCTCTTCCACATCGGGAAGTAGGCGTTTGGATGACTTGGTATGGGTAGTTGAGGTTGGTGACGAGGGGCAGTCGTTGAACAGCGTGGGGGGAAGATCGAGGGACGAGGTCGAGCTGGAGTAGCGCAGATGCCCTCGAGTCGAGAAAGTTGGGGTGACGGGTGATACAACGTCAGAAGAGGACGAGTTTGCCGTGTAGTAGATGTACTGGCGGTCCATGTCGCCTTCTGGGAATTCGGGTTGCTGCTCCTCAAACTTGCGGCGCTCTTCCACAAGCTGGGGCAACAACAATGGCTTCAGCTTGGGTGACATGATGTCTGCGTCGACCGGCGTGGTCAATTTGAGTTTGCAAGTCGTGCTGTGCAAGTAGTGGGTGGGAGAGGGCGAGGTCAGTTGGGCGAGACAGGGCAGTTATGACGATATTGGAGTCGGAATCGTGCTGCGACACTTTGGCGAGCGTGGTGGGGTAGGCGGAGGAGCAAGACTCAAAACAAAAAGGGGCGATGCGGTGACAGCGAAGTCAAGCCGAGATGTAGTGTCAGGCTTTGTTGATCTGCTGTCATTGCCAGGCACACATTCGTTGAGGGTTCGAGTTCAAGTCGTGCAAGGTTGCCCGTTCTTGTCGTGGGGGTGGGAAGCGCGCGAAGTCGTTGCGGGCTGGTGTAAGTACTGTTGAGGGGTGTACTTGGTCGGTTATCGACGCCACTCAGATGGTTCTGTCAGCCGGGTGTTTCAACTCGACATTCTCGTTGTGCTTCTTCCTCCTGTGTTGCGTCTGTCTTGTTCTTGTTTCCACCCAGGCGACGACGGGGCGGTGCTGTGGTGTTTCGAAGCTGGCCGTCCGAGGCGGTGATGATGGTGGCCGGGACTGATGACTCTTCCCAATCTTGGAAGGAAAACCCTTCTTTTCTCCAATCAAGACTGGTCAAGTGTTGGAGCAGACCGTTTGTCAAGGGCAGTAAGTCGTTCCACGTGTACGATTTCGGTGCAGGGTACGAACAGATACCTCGGCCTGGATCGCGGTGGTTGGGCTCGTGCTGGGGGGGCCAGTAAGAGGTTGTTGTATATGCGTGCGTTTGTTGTTCCCTCGATGCAGATGCCTCCTCTTCCAATCAAAAGCAGACGACGATGGGCCCAATGCGACAGACGAGTTTGATAGCTCCGGGGTTGGCTGCAGGGTGTACATGTGATGGGACAACAGCGGCGTTGAAGGGTCGCAGTGGTTTACAGCAGTTCGCAATGTAGTGGGCGCGGCGTGTTGGCACGAAGGGTGAGGCGGTCGGCGATATATGAGACGTCGTGGGTTGCTGCGTGTCGGACAGCAGTACAGAGAGGTCGACGGGTGTTGGCTGATGGCTGGTAATGTTGCTTCTGCTTCCTGTGCTGTGGTGGACGAAGAGACGGAGGAGGAACAAGAGGAAGAATGGGTTCCCAGTTGGGGTTTACACAAGGAGGGAGGGTGGGCGAGTAAAATGTATGGATGAGCGGGTTGCAAGGTCGGTCGGCAAGCAAGACAAGGTTCGTAGGCACTGCGTGGATAGGTGTAGGGTTGAATGGATGGCGGACGTGGGTGGGTGGGTGTAAGAACTTCCCAGCAGCAGAGCAGCAGAGCAGAGCAGCGCCGCCAGAGGGACGGACTCAAGAAGAGTGAGTGAGTGTGGCAATGACGGGGCGCGAGGGCGTGTGAAAAGACGCTGAGCTAACTGAGTGAGCGGGGTGGGCTATGGAGCGGAGACTATACAGGGGTGTGGGTAGGGAAAAAAAGACCGGGGGTGTGTGTGGTTGAAGGGCGGGGCCGTGAGCTACCGACCCTACCTGCCTACCTGCCTAGGTAGGATCGAACCGACCGACCTTTTTTCCTTGTCGATTTTGCCCTTTTCTTTTTTTACCATTTTGGAAGGAAGAAGCAGAGGATGATGACACGGTGAAGTGTCGCTGTTGCTACTGCTGCTGCAGCAGCTGCTGCTGCAGCTGCTCCTTGACCGTCTGTTTTCCTTTCACTGCAGTCTATGGCCTACAGTACCTTGTGCGAAGCAGCAAAATGCAGAGTGCCCACGATGTATTGTAGGTATGTACTCTTTACGGTCGCACACACTACCTACCTACTGTGGGTGGGTACCTAAGGCACCTACAGACTGTAGGTTTGGAGGAAAGAAAACAAAACGAAAAAAAAGGTGCAAGGGGGACTAGACTGGCAGGGTTGGAAGCTTCAGCGTAGAAAAGTACGTACCGATGCTTTCCCTGCATTGTATCCGGAGGTACGTGTAAGCAATTTTTTTTCTTCCTGCCTGCCCTAACCAGACAAGAAGGTACGGATACAGGGCAAGGCAAAAAGAAGGGGAGGAGCATTTCAGAACGTGGTGCGATGGAAGGAAGGAACTGCATCAGGTACGTACTCATAACTCGTCCGAGTCGACTTTACTTGGTGATAACATACAGGTACAGAGTATCCGTACAGAGGCAAGCAAGGACGACGAGGAATAGGTGGTAGTATAGGTACGGATAGGGAATCGTCATTCAAACTCCCCCCCACCAGTGCACCACCATCATCGCTCTTCCTTTCCTGGCTTGGCAACTCATTGACGTCGGCACTGCACTGCCATATCCCTCGGGGCGTTCTGACTCTTTCATCGTCAACAAACAATCACAGCAACAATAGAAGAAGGCCAGCGTGCTTCGCTCTCGCGCCTTTGCTTCCGAACGTCAGAACGTGTCGGCGGGACGGGGAGACACGGAAACGACTGCAACAGGCCTCTTCTCTTGCATTGGCGCAAGCCTCGTCGGTTTCGTCTTGTTTTTCTTCCTTTGTCTCTTGCTCAGCACGGCCGGAACCCATCCATCCTCTCGCCCTCCCCTCCCTCTCGCTCTCCGTGTCTCACACTCGCGCAGGTCTTCGGTTGCCCCAGAAGGCAGAGAAGAAAATAGCTCCCTTCTGTTCGTCCGCCCTCTCGGCATCTGCACTCTACCAGCAACAACGAGCCAAAGGTAAAAGCCATGCTTGTCCGATCCCCGTCCTAACCCAAACGCAGTTTAAGCCCATCCTCCTGGTCCGTGTCGCGCCCTTTACCAAACTCAGGCGCGGTGTGGAGGAAAGTGGAGGGGAGCGGAGGAGACGGATCCCTCGAACCGTCGCCCTCAGTTGTTGTCCGCTGTGTCACTCACTCACTCCCTGCATCTGCCTCTGCCTCTGCTCCGCCTCTGCTTCTGGGTCTTTGGGTCTCTCTGCCGCCCAACAGAGGGCCCGAAATGCCCAAGCCTTTTACACCGTTACTCCGCACACTATGGACACAGCACTCCCCTGTCCGTCTCTGGGCAAAGTATCTGTCATCGAGTTCGGGGCGTCGACATGGACGAAAGGTACGTATGTACTGGTTGTGAGTGGTGTCTGACGGGGTAGAGACACCATAGAGACACCAGCGAGAGACATGGAACGATTTAGTCAGAATCCGACGGGAAGACATCGACCACAGCCTCCAAGTGGCCGTCGCCCTCGCCGTTGACACTTTCTGGGGCTGATTGTGGCTCCGAATTCCAAGACACCGGCGCAACGGAGTAAAACAACTTGACTGGCTCTTGTCTCTCTTTCCCTTTCTCTTTCGCCTTCGCCTTCGCCTTCTCGCAGTTGTCGGTTCAACCTTCTCCTACGAGAGACATGATCTGAGTCGGCGAGACGGGAGAGGGCCAATTTCCTAACCACTGCCTTGGGAGTGGACTGCGTCACTGCTCTGGCAACGCCACAGCAGTAACCCATGTTCGAGGCTAGCCCACTCACTTACTCTGGATAGTGTCGGAATAGCATCTACATGTATTCTGGTAGCATGCTGATGACGACCTATTCTCTAACTCTCTCACTCTCTCTCTCTCACACACACACACACATTTAATAAGCAACTGATACCAACACGTCGAATGCACCGCGTGGCAGTACGTACCCTCCAAAGAGTCTTCGAATGGACATCATCTCTGCGCTCGATGCTACCATGCAACTACACTGCGAAGCGTCGTGATGCCATTGGCTACGGGTCCCCGACGCTCTAGAAGCACACAGTAATTCTTCCGTCACGTTGCAGGTTGGGCCTCCCGCAGCCAACTATCCGTCGACGGCATCGTTACGGTAATAGCCCTCCGACCACCTCCCGTGCCGCCTTAGGACCAAGATGAAGTCACACCCCTCTGTCCGTCGTCGACAACGACAACGACGACGACAACGATGTCGCTGTGGCAGAGAGACGGAAATCAGTGGCCGTGGATGAATGTGGACTTGCACACACGCACACACCACACCACAGCCATTGGCGAACCACTTGCGAGACGAGAGACAGACAGGGTGCGGGACAGGGTTCAGGGCTTCTCTCCCCATCTTTCTGCCCAACAGATACAGGTAGACCTGTTGTTTTTCAGGTAGTCCAGGTCAGCATCGCCAGGTTGTCTTTGCTGGGTTTGCGGTGGTCCCTTATTCTTTTGCCTGAGGTACGACCGAATATCCAAGGCCACTACGAAGTCCGGCCCCCATTCCGGCATTCTCTCTTCCCTCCTCTCCCCATCTGCTCTCCTCCGCCCCCCCTCTCTCGTCTCTCCTCACGTTCTCCAATTCTTCATCGGGCAATGGGCATCACTCATCTTCAAAACCCTCTGCTTTGCTCTGCAGGCGCCCATCTTGTACAGGTACGCCATACATTCACACACTACGGCGAAACCGTGGCCGGTGGCCTCTCCTGCTCCCCAACCTTGGTTCCATTGCCTTTTTCTAATCCAGCTCCTGGCAGTGCCCTCTGTTGCTACATGGGCACTAAGCCCAAATCTGTTTCGTTTCTTTCTGTGTGGCCAGGGATCAGAGCTCGGCCTCTCCCTCTTCTCCTCCTCGCCGGAAAGACCAGGGTACCAGGTCCAGGCCAACGGTTCCCGCTGCTTTGACCAGGGCAGCGACAGAGACGGGCCAAGCGTCCCTTGTCTGCACTCCAGCGGCCTTGCCCCCCTACTTTGTCCCTCGTGTGTACTTCTGCCTCATCCCTGCCCGGGTTGCGATTTCCGTGGGCCGGAGTAAGGATTTTGGAAGACGCTTGTAACTTGCCAGCCACTGACAGCAGAACCGACAGCGGACATCTCCAGCACACAGCAACTTTGGGCGACGCGCCGTGGGACGCGGTTGAGAGTACCGCTCGGCATACTATCGTATGCTCTGCTGGGTCACAGCAGTGTTCTGGGCCCTGCTCCTCTCCACCTCAATGGAGCCCGCTCTGCCGGTTTTGGGGGCCCAGTTCCAAGGACCGAGAATACGGTGGACTTGACAGCCGCTGATGGGAGGGAGACTTGGGCGGCGCGCCGGCGGATCTGCACAACCTGGCTGGATACGATGCATTAATTATGCCATCACAGGCACCGATACCGGGTTTGACTTGGGCCGTCCTGTTTGTCAGCGAAGTCAAGACCGAACGAACCGCCTTTCACTTGGGGTTCCCTGCGACAGGAACAGGGCGCGCAGGACGAACGTGATGCCCTGCCATCCGAAAAAATCAGACAAACAAGGGACGATGTCGAGGGGCTGTGCCTGACTGTCTGGCCTGGGACTGACTCGGCCGCCCCAGTACCAAGCTTCCCAAGTGCTCGGAGGTGCGCGCAAGTCCATTGCCAGGGCAATTTGATGCTCCCAGACACTGGTTTACACCCTAGCCTCTACGTAGTGTTCTCGTAGTCCCTCTGGTGCTTCAACTCTCCCTATAGCCCTGGGCGGGTTACACAGAGTCCGCCCTTCTCTCTCTCCAAGGAACAGGGCTCGGGCGCGGCTCGCCTCCCCGGCTAGTATTTCGTACTTGCTACGAACACAGGGAAGAGGTGACGACTCGCCAATGAGAAGCTCAAATCGCTTTTACGGCAGATGCGACATGCGGACACGGAAGCGCAACTATTAGCAGCAAATGAACCACTCCCGCAGGCACTCTTGTCGTCATCCCACGGATCCAGGCCTTTTGGCTTCGCTTACCATCCGTCGGCGTCGGCCTTGAAGCCCCAATCGAGGAAGCCCACAATGAGATGGTCGGCTCGACGATGACCAATGTCTGTCGGCTACAACTGGTCGTAGGGGGGGGGGGCATTCTTCTTCGGCCTTTTTTCTTTTCTTTTCCGTCTTTTCAACTCCCCCGCATCTTAAACGACCAAGCCATCACATCATCCCCTTGGCCTTCGTTCCTCTTTCGGCAGGGTTGGAGCTCGAGTTCCCCAGTGTTTGTTGGCTCTCTCAAGCCTCGTCCGAGTGGCTGGAGACGGGTGAGTTCCAGTATTCCAGTGTTCCAGTTCCAGGCTGGTGGGCAACGCAACGCTGTGGCGTGGAAGAGCGCTTTCTCCTTCCCGACGAGGTATGGCGAGTAACCGCCGGTCCCAGTTAATGGGGAGCCGATGGAATGGAATGGAACGATGCGCCGGGATTGGGGTTGTCTTTGGGGGGGGAGGCCGCGCATTTGGGGCAGTATCCATCCTTTCCGGACTTGGTCTGCATACAGGCGCAGGAGTCGGCGACAGCGTGCGTCGGCCGGCGCTGGTCGTCCTGTTGAGCGACATCTTTGGCTTTGGCATGTGTCTTTCGCATGCCCCCCGGCATGGCATGGCATGGCATACATCCATCGTAGGCACCCTTTCCCGGAGATTGCCATTAGAGAGTTCACCGGATCTCGATTGATTGATTGTCTGGGGCAAAGCTCCCAACCTTCATTGCCACCTGACTGACATACGGATATACCTGTACTGATAATGTCAACTGTGTAACTGTCAACGGCATTCCAGTTTTTTCCCCCCCCAAGCAAGGAGTTCTTTAACCGCCGGTCGAACCGGACAACCCTTTGCGAAGTTGAGTAATCCGACAACGTGCTTTCCTTCTACTGTACTTGCAGTCCGATACAAGACGCTTCCTCTGGCAGGGTCACCCATCGCGGTTCTCCGTCCGCCCTCCGCTGTCCATCGGGTCAGTGCACCACAACAAAAACAACCACAACAATAACAAAACAGCCAGCTAGCCAGCATATCGGTGTTTGGTGTTTGCCCCGGCGGCCGTTGTCATGGCAGAGAAAACGCACAGCCTCGACATGACGGGCTGTTAGCGGGCCATCACCGCTCTGGGCGTCTGCTTCCAATGAGTGCAGTGTTGAGACGCTGGCATCTCGGATTGCGTCGTTGAAGACGACGCGCTGCATCCTTGGGCTTCCACCGATAGAGTTCGCCAGGGTTCTCCAGTGTGGCCAAGTTGTTGGTCTCTTACTGTACAAGTACTCCACTCCTTGCCTGACTCCTAGGCTGGCAACACGCCATCAAACCTAGCCAGCCAGCCAGCTCTGTTGTTACAGTATCAGTACGGCTCTGTATCCGTTAGGTACTGTACAGAGACTCCAGTCAAATGCCTCTAACAAATATTTCTCAAGGAAAAGAAACTTGTCAAGGGAAGTTCACTGACAGCACATCACCCTCGCCTTTGACATACCAATCGATGGCATAAAGCCTTTCCCCCCGGAGGCTATGTCATCTACAATCATGCTGTTCTAAGCTGGTGCCCGCCGAGGCGCCTGTCTAGGCTTCCCTTTCGAGTCGATTCAGCCGGCGCTTGGTATCTGGCAGCGGTACTGCCCGCCAAGCTCGGGTCGGTTGAATATTCGCGGCGCCGTTGCCCTTGGAGGCCCCAGCTGCCTTCATCGTCACTAGACATCCAATAGCGGCCCCGGATCTTTGTTGCGGCATTGCCAGCGAGACGCCAACGCTACCCATCTCCTCTGGCAACGATGCGTCCCTTTGGAAGGCTGAGGTGGCAACTGACTGACTCTATTGATGGGTTGAGCCTCGGACTTTTGGCCTAAAGAATGCCATCGGTTTCCTCTGCCAATGACACAAGACCGGAGCAAGGCCGACATTTCCTTGTTGTTCTTTTTATTTTTGTCGTTGGACTCACCAGAACTCGACCTTGCCCAAGTTCGCATGGGTAACGAACATGGACAGGCTACGCTGAAACCCCGTCCCCTCGACAGGCTTTTCCATTCCAAACCGGGGGGGCCAACTTTGAGTTTAGCGATCTGTTCTTGTTCCTGAACCTTGGTCGTTGACGGAGATACCGGCAAACTCTGCGCAAACAGAAAAAAAAAAGGCGGGCCATTCGCGAGTCACCTGCGAAGTGTGAGGCTCTCAGCGTGGGCCGCTCAACCTGCCATTGTGACGACATCACCGTCACATCCTACACACTCTAGGTGTACTTACTTACTGCTTACGCTTGGCACCACGGCCGGCGTTGGACGGCACCACCATGAAACAGTTGTTAACCCAGCACTTTTCTTCGCCATAGTTAGCAGCAGCCATGATCGTTGTGGAGGGGCTCGTATCGCCTGCGGACGGCAACCTGCCGCCCTCGTATACTGGTTATGTTGTACGTGTTGCAATCCAGCGGTCGGCGTGACGCCAATCCACTGAAGGTCTTTGATCGAGCTAAATGCCGGACGAGGTTCAACACCACGTGCGTCGGAAATTATCTACCAAACCACGACCAGGGCCCTGCTCCCACTTTCCACTTTGACCAACTTCTGAACCGGTGGCTGCCAAGTCAAGTCACTGTATCCGTACAACATGTTACTCTGTTCAACGCCAGGCAGCCAGGCTCGGAAGGGGGGGGGGGGGGGGGTCACGCCAAACATCCCTTGTGCTGTTCCTCCATCAATGGCACCGCATCTGGCTCTAGCCCGTCACACGAGTTGAGATGGCGCTTCATGTCTCACGTCTCGCAAAGACGATGGGGTGCGGGGGGGGGGGAAGGCATCTCAAAGGACCTTTTCCATTGTTTCTCTGCTGGGCACCGCGCGCCGGTCCATCCACCTGGGCATGCATGTCGTCGACTCACCCTTCCCTTCTCGCATCTGGTCTCGTTACATGCCGAAGTTGCAGTCTACTTACTCTTGGGGACGGGCCAGTATCACCCATGCCTGTTGCACGATGCCCAAAAGGCGAGGCGCAGCCGCACAGCGGCGTCGAACAAAGTTGTCAACTTTACCCGCAACCGCCGTTTTGAACCGGACTGGCTAGCTCTCTCGACCCCGGACAAATTTTTTAAACATGAGCAGCGGCTTGGGGAACCACGTCATCCCTGTGCTGTGAGGGAGATACCACTCACAGGCTTCAACACTTCCCATCGGCGTTTCTTTTCTCAAGGACCGGGGGGGACAAGTTTTACAAAGCTGCTTCATAGTGCATCCCAACCTCATCACAGCTTGCTTACTTGCTTGATTTCACTCTGCAGGCGGGCTGGCCAACAACTCCTGGAGCCAACATCATTGCCTCGTGTTAAATGTTTGCTGGCAGGCCGGCAGCTGTGCAGGCGGAAGATGCACGAACGTGCTGCCCGTCACAAACCGGCAGTTGCGCGCCGGGATATGCATCAACCGCGCCCATCGTATCATCCGGGGCGGATTCCGTTCGCGAATGGATGCCCAGTTTTAAGGAGGCAGGCAGAAAAAGAAAAAGAAGGGGAAAAAAAAAACCCTGTCCCTGTCGCGTCGTGGCACATCGAATGATTCTGTCTCTCGAATCATTTCATCATCGGGGGGCTGGCCGGTGAAATCCCGGGACACGGATCCTTCTGGCTGCAAGCATGCTACGGGAGAGAGACAGCCAGAAAGACATGATGACACGCAGCTGGATGGAAGCCGAGGCCAAGCTTCTGTTCATCGACTGGGTCAGATATGGGGGGGATGCTTGAGGCCTAGTACGCTGAACGACGCTGAAGATGGAGACTCGGACAGCCCCAGCGGAACCGAGGGTGCATTAAAGCAAGCCTTTCCTGCATCTGACGACGACGTTGAACGCCGACCGATCTGGTGAGATGTGATTATATCATGATCACGATTCGAGAAACCCCGGCTCTTTGTCCTTCTGTCTTTGGTTCTCGTGTCAGTTGTCGAATCGCGAACGATCCATGATCGGAACCACTCAAGGGCTGTTCCCATTTACGGTCCCGTTGCTCATGAGGGGAGGGAAGAGTGGTTATGTCGAAATCTCCATGACTGGTCGTTCCTCGCAGCCGCAAAGTAAGGCCGAGGCAAGCTAGGGATCGACGCCCACACTCACTCACGGTCTGCAGCGGACGTGGGGTTTGTCGAGATGGTGTGCAGCGTCACAACCCCTTCCTCACTTGTTGAGGCGTGAGATCATTGCCAGTCCCGACCCATCCATTAGGCCTAGAACCCTTTAGGGCCTCGGGCACCGTGCCTGGATTGAAATCATCTTGCAGATGAGGTTTTTTTTCCCAGTCTTCCTTCGCAAAAGTGTCTTGCGTCCCTTGCATTAGATAGAGGGGGATGCCCTGATGGAGGGTTGGGCTCGCCGTCCATTCGCCTGGTCCCCCAGCGGGCACATGCAGAGAAGACGGAAGCGAGGGGCGACGGGCAGGACGGGGCAAGACAGGATATCATCCCCGGTGCCTGGTCGTGCGTTAGGGCTTCCGGCTCGCCGGCGGAAAGCTTCTTGCTGGAAGCCTTTAGTCCATGATGCTCAGGCACACCCACCGCATGGTTGCATCGAGGCCCCCCCCCCCCCAGTGGAATGGAGGATGGACGACGTTCTAACTTCTCGCAAGCTGTGGCAGCCCACTCACATGTCGACTTATCCATGACGGGAGAGGCCGAAGAAAAAAAAGGCCGAACAAAAAAAGAGGATGGGAAACAAAATCCCCCGCAAAGAAAAAGAAAAAAAAAGACCATGCCGGGCGAGGGCCGAAGAGTCTTGACCGAGCCACTTCCACTCGACGACCAAGTGGATATCGCAGCAGTCGAACCTGGACGACCGGCGCCTTTCGGCCGGGGCTGGACTCGGGCACAAAAAAGAAGACTGAAAAGTCTTTTCACATTGTCATTAGCTTTTCTTTCGACAATTGATCACCAGCGGGTTGGAAAAAGTCTGCGGTGCGGGGGGAGGGGGAGATAGGGAAAATGGATGGATGGCCCCATCATACCGCCGTCAAGCCGCCGCAAAGCCATACACTCAACGCTTGACCTTTTTGGGGCTCTGACCATACATACATTCACACACAGAGAAGCGAGGTAAAATATCTCGTCGTTTTCTCGACGGCGGGGAAAAATTCGGCAAAGACAAAGCAAAAGGGGGGGGGGGGGGGGGGGGGGTAAAATGTCGAGAATTTTCTCTTTCCCATGGTCCCGACGGCACCCGAGATTTATGACGCGGTGGCGACGGGTTTGTTTCTATCTTTGGGGGGGATCGAATGGGGTTGTTCGTCGGCTCGAGATGTGGCGTAACTTGCCGAAAAGCCTTCCGCTACGACGGGACCTGGATGAAGCCGCTGTCTTGTGGTATTGGGAACTCTTGGTCAAACTATGGCCTGGTCGTGAGACTTGCCTGCCGACAGACAGCCATGTCGAAGCAGAAACTCTCTCTCCTTCATGGATGACGGCGTCAGCTCGGACCCGCCCCTTGAGAACAGCATAGAACAGAAAGAAGTGGCCAACGGGGCCATGCGTTTGGACCATGGGCTCTCTCTCACTCATGGTGCGGCATGTGGCAAAGAGGGAGGGGATGGGGAGGCGGCGCGTGGGATCTTTGGCCGCCGCACGATGCGATGCCACGAGGGGCGCGCCGGCTCAACACTTCAGGCGCCAACCTCGAAGTGGAATACGGACCCCCCAAATAGAATGATGGAAAAAAATCGAGGGAAGATGTACGAAAACGGTTGCTTCACAAGGAAAAGTATGAAGACGACTCTGGTCTCGAGGATCTCACACCAGAGTTTTTGTCAGGTTGGGGCAGCGAAGGGGGAAGCGGTCACTGGGGCTGGACGTCTGCGATTTCGAACGACCGACTGACCGAGAAGGTCTAATTACCGATACATACATATGCGACCAAGGGAAAAGAAGAAAAAAAAGGGACCCTGCTGGATTCAGTCCCAATCCGGACCTGTTGGTCTGCAACGTCGAACCCAATCCCCGAACGGTCGGAGCATGTGTGTGTGTGTGTGTGTGTCCAATGGAAGCAACGACCGGTTCTCCTCTGGGCGCGAAGACGCGAATGGCCGAGTGTTGGAAGCTGATGATGGGTTGTGGACAGCATTGCTGAGCGACGACGTGATGCCGTCTTTGCTTCAAGGCATATACATCCCCAGATACCTGTTCCGGGGTCGATCCTTGCGGAACCCCAGAGGGGTGTACTACGATGTACGATGTATGTACAGGGCGCATTGACCAGGGAAGATGGGGGGGGGGGCTTAACTTCCACTTGACAACTCTATCAGGAGTCGGATGGGATCGAAATCCCCAACGGTTGGATGGGATGACAGTAGGCGATGACGAAACAGTTCGAATGTTCCCACGCCAAACGCCCCGGAACATGCAGCGAGAGATGAAGGAAACCCAACGTGTATTGTGCGCAGATGCTATGCCTCTTGCGCGATGCTGCCGCAGCGCCAATGACTTCGCAGGCAATCTATGGTCAGTTGGGGGATTTGCCCATTGGACCATATGCGCAATCACTCTTTCGTTTGACTGCCCGCACTCCCTTCCAAACCCTCTTTTTTGCTATTTGCAAATTCAGGGTTCTCTTGGGAAGGGCCTTGGGAGTGAGGGGAGGAGAGTCGGAGGAGAGGGTACGAGCTCGGACCCTGCGTGCGATGCTGAAGCCTTGACAGCAGCCGTCTTGCGGCTTTGGGGGAAAAGAGGGATGGATGGCAAGGCGAAAAGGGTGGGGAAGATGAAAAGGATGGGAAGCAAAGCAAAGGGCAAAATTAACGGACAGTCTGTTCTCTGAGGGTGTGTTCGTCTCTTCTCTCCCGTGGGGGGAGGGAGGGGGGGGTGTGTAAGTGAATCGGTCTAAAGTAGGAGATACGCTCGGTCGGCGTTGTGAACCCCGCGGTTCGCGAAGGTGAGATTCCGCGGGGGTGGAAGAGACGGGCGGGCTGGTTTCATTCTGCAGAGACGTCCAACGCTCGAGGCTGGTTTGTTGTTTTAGTTTCTGTCCATCCTTCCAGTCTTCTTTGTGCCAAAATTATCGATCATCTATTTTTTCCCCTATTCCTCGCAACGACGGCTGGGAGTGAGGTGAAACGGCCCAGACGCACTCTGTAGGTTAGGGGGTGGGAAGGAAGAAGATGGGACGGGTTGGGTGGGCATCATCCGTCATGCGTGCTTTTTCTAGTTCTTTTTCTTTTTTCCTGTTTGTAGTTGGGGTGCGGCATGCTTTCCTGCGAGTGGCGTGACCCTCGGTTCAACGGTCACCAGGGAGGCGGCCGCGGGAGGGCCGGGGCCGCGCGTCGGGGAGAGCCGGGAAGGGCGGGCGGGCGGACAGGCGAGACGGCTGGCGCGAGATGGACCGGTGGTGATGGGGGCCGGCCAGTCAAGTCGCCCTTTCAGTTGCATCATCGTTTGGCCCATGAGCCAGCCAGCTGGCTGGCTGTGGCGGTCAATACACCCCCAACAGGAACGTCCCGTTAGTTTGAAAGAGAGAGAGAGAGAGAGAGAGAGAAAAAATTGAAAGAAAAGAAGAAGAAAAGGCCCGAGAGAGATGCTTCACTCACGACGAAAGGCTCTCGGGGCGCGCCGGGGATGCAGGAAGTAGGTGCCGGGCAGCGGCGCCGGGGCCTCTGTGGATCCTACCCGGGTGCCGTGCGGCGCCGTGCGATGGGGTCCGATGGGAGGGGGGAGGTGGGAGAGGACCCCGTCCATGCCCATGGCAGGCGTGCGTTTATCTGGTGGTTTTTTTTTTGTCCTTTTTTTTTTTTTTTTTTTTTTTTTGGTCCTTGCGCGAGCGTCAGACTTCACACTTCACAGTCCATCAATCCATCAGTCAACCTCGGCAGGGCGTTCGCAGGAGTGTGGCGAAGTGCGGCATCGCGAGAGCTAGACCCGGCCGAGCGCGGGGAGGGAAGGGGGAGGAAGGCCCTCTGACGGCGGCTTTGGCAGTAGGGCTACACGATGCGATGCGAGTCGCCTGGGAGGGCTGCCGGACCGGAATCCTCGTGGCGAAGATGCACGCGAAGCAAGCCATGGGCCTTGCCGGGAGGAGGGGAGGAGGGGGGCTGTGTCGCTCTCGGACGGATCGAGTGATGCAAGAGGCTTCCGGGAGGGAGTGTGTCCCTTCTCCCCCCCCCTTTCTGTCTGTCTGTCTGTCTGTCTGTCTGTTTGTTGATGTTTTGTCTTGGACTTTGTTTAGTCCCACGCTGGGAGGGCAACGCACGCTCACTCCCCGGAGGCGGGTCCGGAGGTCAAAGGGTTTGTCGACGATAGGGGCCATCTTTTTTGACATGTGTCACGGGGATCAGAATCAGGAACTGGGGGGGCGGCAAAGGGCTCTCTGCTGGGAGGAGGGGTAAACTTGCTTGATGTGTTGCTGGTGTTGGCAGACGAGAGGAGAGGAAGACGACGATGAGAAATAAGAAATGAGAAATGAGAGGCATGGGACGAGGACGAAAGAGAAAGACTCGAGAGAAACTCCAGAGTCTCAAGAGGGGCCGCGGCTTCGGCATCTCGTCTCGTAGGCAGCAGCCGTGAAAGCGGGGCTTGTCCGAATCGGGCTTCATTATCATCTGCTTTTTCTTTCTTTCTCCTTTTTCTTTGCCTTCTTCTTCAACTTCGCGTCATCTTCGTCTTCTCGTATTGGTGCTGAACAGCATTCGTCGTCTTTTGGACGAGGCCTGCTGGGTTGTGACTGGCTCTTTTTATACAGATATACGGCGCAGCAGACAAACTTATCGGTCAGCCGAGAGAGCACAAAACGACGGGTGAGACGAGGGAGGCCGAGAATCTATAGAAACAACAGAAGTCAAAATCCAAGGCCCAAAGTCCAAAGTCAGCTGCGCAAACATGGCACCCCGCGGACGGCCCAAGACTTGTCCTCACGACTCCCTCCTCGTCGACACCTCCGAGTACGGCCGGAAGAAGGCCGGCTTCCTCCGCATCCCGGCCGAGCAACGCGCCGCCGCGACGAGAAGCTCCGGCAGGGCCACCGCCAACTCCGCCTCCGACGACCGCTCGACCCCGGACCCGGCCACTTTCCCGGGCCCGCTCGTCCTCCCCGACGACGACCTCGCCCTGGACCCGCGCGCCGCGCCCCAGAGCCTGCGGTCCTGGACCTCGGGCCACTGGCGGAACCCCATCACGCCCGCGAGGAAGACCATGTACGTCGCCGGCGTCCCGGACATCGACGACAGCGCCGCCTTCATGAGGGGCTGGGACCTGCCCGACCTCTCCGACGTGAAGCCCCCCGCCGTGTCGTCGTCGTCCTCGTCGTCGTCGTCGTCGTCTGCGCTCGAGCACCCCAAGATCGACGACATCGTGGGCTACTTTTCCGCCTTCTACCACCCGTTGCCTGCGAAGCCGCTGCCGACGCCGCTGACCTTTGTCCGCTGGGACGGCAAGGGAGGGGAAGTCCCCACAACAGGTACGAAGCCGCAGCGCATGATGGTCGGCCTCGCGACGGGCGACGGGTCCGTCGTCGGCATCCGCGCGCGGCCTGCGCCGGACGGCCTGGCGCGGATGCAGCTGAACCTCTGCGACCTGCTCGACGCGCTGCGGTCGGTGCTCCCCGGCGACGCGTACGCCGCGTGCCTGGTTGTCGCGCAGGACCTCTACGAGGACGACGACGACGACTTCTGCTGCGGCAGGGCCTTTGGCGGCAGCCGGATCTGCCTCGTGTCGAGCTTCCGGTACCGGCCCGCGTTGGACGGGCTTCACGGGGTGGAGCGGGAGCACATGTGGCCGGCGTCGCACTGCGAGCGGTTCGTCGTCGAGGCGGTCGAATGGTGGGAGGAGCAGGATGCCGCCGAGGCGGGGGGGAGCGTTGACGTCGCCTCGGGGGCCCAAGGCAAGAAGACGAAGACGAAGAAGGGGACGACGAGGAAGAAGAAGAAGACGACGAAGAAGGAGGACGAGGACGAGAACGATGACGAGGACGAAGGGGAGATCACGGTCGACCTGAAAAGGGTCACGGGCACGGCCATGGGCGCCGCCGTCGAGGCCTCGAAGGACGTCCTGGTGCCGCGAACCGGCACCCGACGGCACGAGGCCGAGGACCTGCGGGGCCTGTGGTTCGGCCGCGTGGCCCGGACGGCGGCGCACGAGGTCGGCCACTGCCTCGGGATGGGCCACTGCGTGTACTTCGCCTGCGTCATGCAGGGCACCGGCGGGCTCGGCGAGGACGGGAGGCAGCCGCCGTACCTCTGCCCCGTGTGCGAGGCCAAGTTCGTCTGGGGGCTGGGCGAGAAGGGCGTCGTCGAGGGGGGCGCGGCGGGGCGGTGGAGGCCCGGGAGGCGGGAGCAAGTCGAGAAGGAGAGGATGGAGGTTGTCCGGGGCTTCTGCGAGGCGTGGAGGGGGGTCGGCATGTTCGCCGCCTACGGGGCCTGGTTGGATGCTCGGTTGAGGGGGGGAGAGTTCGGGCCGCCCGAGGTCGAGGTAATCGACCTGACGGGCGAGTGAGTGAGGGGGCATCAAGAGATGAAGGTTTCATTTTTCTTAATGGGGGGAGGGGGTTGTTCCCATGGCGAGGTTTCCTGGTATGCTCCATGTGTACATCAGGGGTGTTTACGGAGTTCAGGTCACGATATCAGGGGAGACAGTGAGGTGGTGACTTTTCAAGTCAGAGCCCCGGGTTTAGTGGTTCTCGACGTGTGTTGTTTCTTATACATGTGACTTACAACGACCCAATGCATGACTGACTGGATGCTAGGTTTGCTCCATCCAATTCGTCTCTCATGCTGTGGCATCAGTTGCCTACGAAGGCACGTCTCATCTCGTGGGCTACCATAAAGCCGACATGAAGACTGACAATACTACATCACGAGAGCCTCACCTTGTGCATCTGCTCACCCAGAATAATATCAACTTGCGTCTCAGTCAGCCCGACTACGCATTCCTTGGTCCAGACATCACCCAGAAACTGCATGGGAATACGTGTGTGATGGTCCATTCAGCTGTTCTTTCAACATAAGCCACTGGCTTTTGACATTTGGTTGAGCACAAGACGGCATATGACGGGGAGGAGGAGGCTGACACATTCACACTTCCATCGAAGCATTATCACGAGCATTTATGAAAGACACCCACGTGGAATCATAAGCCAAGCAGAACCACCACTCTTCCCTTCAAGGGTACCGGACGGGGAAGGGGGGGGGGGGGGGGGGGGGCTCACGACATACCGAGAACAAGCCGGGCTGAGACATGTCACCACACCACGCCTCAAGACTCCAGCTTGTCGGTACAGCCCTGTAGAAATTCCCTCCCTCGAGATCGATGGGGCGTTCAAACTGTTTTGCATCCGACGCTTTCTGGAACGCCGACTGACTGGGCTGACGGCAGCACACCTCTCCTTCGATCGACTGACATGGGCGATCCTCCTCCTCCTCCTCCTCCTCCTCCTGCGCCGCCGCCGCCTTCGGCTTACAGAATGCGAGCGGCGTGGCACACACCCGCGATGCAGGCAGGCGGGTGACAAAAAAAGCCGGACTCTTCAAAGAAATATATGATCAAGTCAGGTGTTCTGGGGCGAACGTTGATAAGCGGTACTTTCCCCTCTCCAACTATCTGCACTTGACAGAGGTATCTTCTATCACAGGAGTCCGGCTTTTTTTGTCACCCGCTTGGCAGGCTACCCGGGTGCGCCGCGCGCACGATCGGGATGGAATATAGCGGCCTATGGCGAGACCAAGAATCGTTCTTCAACAGAACTCGGCGTACGCAATCCGCGCCGGGCGAATCGGGAGCCGCAGCCTCCCAGTCTTGGTTCGCGCAGAGCTAGACTTCATCCGGCCCCATTCCCAAACAGTCTAGGCACGATTCATCCGGCGGCTGGAACACTCCCATCCTATCCCATCCCATCCCCATCCCCATCCCCGGTCATCCACGCTCTGGGCCATAAGGTGATGATGCAGTAAGTAGCAAGCTCGAGGCACGCCTCCGAAAGCCGAAGCAGGATGGCCGAAAGCGACCTCGTGGACTGGCCGGGGCGAGAGAAATGTATAAGCCACCGAAAGACTGTCTTTTTTCTTCTCCAAAAAGAAAAAAAAAAGAACCAGGTGCCACGCCTCGGTTACCTCCGCTGGAATGTTGTGCTCGTTGTCCGGGTTGTAGTGGAGGGTATGTCTGTATGGTCCTTAGATGGGAGAAAGACCCTTTCCCTCTCCATACTACCCACCTACTGCTTTTTCGCTCAGGTTTCCCATCTAGGATATACACACTTCTCATATCCACGACCATCTTCACATCTTGACGCTCATAGTACATTTTCAAACCCCCCCCCAAAGTTCCCAAGGGCCGGAGCGCTTCGCTCGTCGTGCCATTGCCGTAACGTCAAGCACCCACATTTGGCCCCCCCAAAAATGCCTCACCACCACCACCAGCCTCCTGTTTTCTCCAACTTCATCACATCACAACATTCACAGTTCTCAACCGAATGGCTTCATCTTTTCTATATGCCCTTTTCTAGTCCTTATGGGCCAATACACTGAGTATGAGGTCAACCAGGCCTTAGATGCTGTTGCCAATGGCCAGTCTATCCACAAGGCATCCTCTGAATGGGGGATCCCAAGATCAACACTTCGTCATCGACTCCAAGGCACCCAAGCAAGGGCAGCTGCATTTTCTGACCTTCAGAGGCTTTCCCCTGATCAGGAGGCTAAGCTGGCTGAATGGGTGCGAATCCAGCATGCCCTTGGGCTTGCTCCAACCCATCAGCAGGTGAAGGTATTCGCAGAAAGGATCCTTCATACTATGGGGGATACAGATCCTCTAGGAAAGCAATGGATCCAAGGCTTCAAAAGAAGAAACCCATCAATCAAGGTCCAGAGAAGTCGCCCTATAGACTCTAGACGTATTAATGGAGCATCTACTGAGGTCATCAGGGACTGGTTCAAACTCCTCGCCATACCAGAGATCAAGGGCATCAAACCAGCCAACAGATATAACATGGATGAGACTGGTATCCTTGAGGGCTAGGGATCTAATGGGCTGGTGCTGGGGATGGCTGAGACGAAGTCTGTCCGCAAGAAACAGCCTGGATCAAGGGCATGGGTGTCTATTATCGAGTGCATCTCTGCTATAGGCTATGCCCTGAATCCCCTCATTATATATAAGGGCAAGACAGTCTAGCAGCAGTGGTTTCCTCTAGATCTTAGCCCTTATGAAGGATGGCAGTTCACTGCAACAGAAAATGGATGGACTACAGACGACACTGCAGTTAAATAGCTGCAGAAGGTCTTTATCCCTTAGACTATCCCTCAGACTGCCTCCTAGGGCAAGGAGGCTAGACTGCTGGTTGTTGATGGCCATGGGAGTCACACAACGACAGAATTTATGTGGACATGTTATATTAATAACGTCTATCTCTTATTCCTACCACCACATACCTCCCATGTCCTTCAGCCACTTGACCAGTCAGTCTTTGGCCCTGTGAAGGCAGCCTATAGGAAGGAGCTTGGATACCTCAGTCAGTGGAATGATTCTACTATTGTAGGCAAGAGGAACTTTATAGGCTGTTATTAGAAGGCTTGTCTGGCAGGCTTGACGATGGATAACATTAAAAGTGGTTGGAAATATACTGGCCTATGGCCTGTCTCTATGGCTAAGCCCCTTATGAGCCCTTTAATGCTCCCATCAACACCAGGGCCATCAGATCAGGCCTGCAAAGGGCAGTCTGGAAGTAAAGAAGCTGAAGGATGGGCATCTGCGTCATCTGCAGTGGCATGGTCGACGCCAAGGAAGATGAAGGATCTGGCTGGCCAACTGAAGCTATTCACAGAGCTGGATAATGATGCCTCTACTCAACGCCTTCTGTTTATGAAGGTGAAAAAAGGCTTTAGTGAGCAGGCATATAAGCTGGCCACTGCCCAGCATAAGCTGGAGCTTCTGCAGGCAAAGGTTACAAGCACTGCAGTTAGGAAAAGAAAGGCAGTCCAGCTGGATCCAAACACCAAGTTCGCCAACATCAAGGACATCCAGAAGGCCCAAGTTGAGGCTGGCGAAAAAGAGGATATTACAGATGGATCCAGCGAGTCTGATATACCTAGTGAAGCTGAAAGCTGTATTGTAGTGGCATCTAGGCCTAGTCAGTAATTAATTGAACACACTGATGTTGGTGGGAATGCCCTCGTTTTTGGGGGGGCCAAATGTGGGGGGGGGCCAAATGTGGGTGCTTGACGTTACACCCTTAACTTCACATCCTTACGCGCCGTCGTCATGCGTCCGAAATGGGCGACCCTCGCCGTCCTGACCCTCGGCACGGCGGCGACGGCCTTCGCCCAGCAGCCCTCGGACCCCGGGAATTCCAATCTCTATCTACACGACAACCCGGATTGCGCTGTAAGAGGAACCCCGTCCCCATAGCCCATCATCATCATCATCATCATCATCATCATCAACAACAGCAGTAGCAACAAGAAGAATAATTAACCGACGAGTTTCACCGTTGACCCGTGACCGAAGCTACCGTGCTTCCTGACAGGCCTCAATCAGACGGAATGCCACACGACAGACCAGCAATGCCTGTGCCAGGACGAACACTTTCTCCAATTCGTGCAAGGCTGCGTCATAACGAGCTGCCCGCTGAAGTACGCTCTAGGTACAAGAAAGACTCTCACGGGGCGGGGACGGACGTGTCCCTCGCAGCATAGAAATGCCACCGGCTGACGTCTTTCGAATGGCTCCAGAATCTCAGAACATCACCTGGACAGCGTGCGACTTCCCACTGCACAGCGGCGAGCCTGCCACGAGGATCGCCCGCATCGTCATCTTCACATTGCTACCGACGCTCTCCATCGTGATCCGGATCACCACCAAGCTTGCGCGGCTGTCTACATGGGGCCTCGATGACTACACAATAATAGTGGCATACGTAAGTGAAAAAAGCCAGCTTTACCCGGGTAGGAGGAGGCCGTGGGTTGAGACGATACTGAGAAAACGGTGATCAAGATTCTTCTGTTGGCGTACACGTCTCTGCACATGTACCGTAGGTCTTCTCACCACCATGTTATGTTGTTTGTCTGACAGAGCTGCTGGTCCACTAACGCCCTTCACTTTCACCAGTGGAACATAACGGAGCTGGACGAGACCTTTGGACTCTCTCCGATCATCAGATCACCGTCTATTTCAAGGTGACGATCCCGCCCCCCGACGAAACCAAACCCCTCACGGCTTGGCTTTGCTTTTCCTCCACGAACGCCTCTTAACATCATCTCGGACAGGCCTTCTACGCGCTGCAGACGCTCTATCACTCCTGCATCGACTTGGTCAAGGCGTCCATCCTCTTCATGTACCTGCGCATATTCCACCTCCCCGACGAGAAGATCCGGGTGGCGCTCTGGATCGCCATGGGCATCAACATCCTCAGCGGGCTCAGCTTCATCTTCGCCGGCCTGTTCCAGTGCCAGCCCATCAGCCTCGCCTGGACCTTCTGGACGGGCGATGCGACGGGCAAGTGCATCGACATCATCCTCCTCGCCCTCTCGCACGCCGGCATCAACATCGCCCTGGACCTGTGGATGCTCATCCTGCCGGCGACGCAGGTCTGGGGCATGAACCTGGCGCTGCGGAAGAAGGTGGCCATCATGACCATGTTCAGTCTTGGTCTTTTGTGAGTGCTTAACGCTTGCTCCCCCTTGCTCATCTCGTTTTTACTTTGGGGGAGAGGAGGGGCTCTCCCTACCGGATTCCCGACGAAACTGACGTTGTATCTTGTTCAGTCTCACCGTTGTCAGCATCATTCGTATCCCGGCCATTCTGTACTTCCGCCAACACCCGTTGAACCCGACTGGTATGTTGTCAGAGAATGCCCCCCATCCCTTTTGAGCCTTCAGTGTTGAGCCATCAGTCCTACCTCCTGACACGAGAGCTAACCTACAACCCATCCTAGTCGCCATGATGCCCAGCGTCATCTGGTCCGACATCGAGCTGAACGTGGGCGTCTTCACGGCCTCCATACCGAACATCCGCCAGTTCTTCGTCAGGTTCATCCTCCGGCAGTCGGAGAAGAAGAAGCGCCTCACCGCAGCCCGGTCGCGAAACACGGAGGGCTCCTCGAAGAATATGGCCCGGGCGTCGACGCTCACGCAGCAGCTGAGCGAGTTCGACACGATGGACGAGAGCCACGACGGCTCGCCCTGCAAGCCGGCCCAAGGCCAACAACTAGAGGCAACAGAAGAGAAATGAAGAGGGCCGGGGGGTTACGTTTACATTGTAGGAGCTTTAGAAAAAGAAGACCAAAAAAAAAGCGCCTGCTATCGTCCATATACCCAAAGTGGTAACCAGAGTTGGAAAACTTGGTTCACCGATACTATTTGATAATGAATAATAATACATCGAGGCTGTTATGTCTCTTGACTTTCTCAAAAAGCGGGCACATAGTTACGAGGGAGGCGTCTGAATCGGTGTCAGGCACTCACAACTCACACCTCACAGCTCAACCCAGCATCAAGGGGTGTCCCTCAAAGGTTCTTCGACGTGTAGCCACTCGCCAGTGCAGGGATCCCACTTGAGGAGTCTCCCGGTGACATCCCCCTCGCGGCTGAAGCGCAGCTCCCGCCTCGCCATGCGCGACCACTGCTCGTCCTCGTCCCCCGACAGGGCGTTCTCGGCCTCGATCTCCATGTTCCTCACCGCCACGCCGTAGAAGATCCTGCTGTCCCACAGGCCGTCGCGGCGGTGGTGCTTGCCCAGCAGCTCGGTCGCCTCCCGCCTCAGGCCGGCGTCCCGGCACCGGCACGCGGTGACCAGAAGCGGCCACGTGGGACCGTTGTCCATGCTGAACGTGTCGCTGCAGCCGCCGCAGTTGGACTGCGCCCTCAGGACGATCCGGCTCAGCTGCACCATCTCCCGGAACGACGGCGTCAGGACGATGACCATCCTGATGTCCGTGTAGCTCAAGCTGGAGACCTCATTCCAGAGGGTGAGGTACTGCAGGCGTAGGTTGCAGGCGTCGATGTACGAGTAGTAGTCGGACTCGCCGAGGTGCTGGCGGGACCGCAGCTCGTCGTACACGGCCTGGAAAGCGGTGTTCCACCTCCGGAGACGGTCCAGGAACACCGGGAGAACAGCCGCCAGCTTCTCACCGCCCTGGGTCGGCGAAGGGACCGGCCGCACGTGGCTGCCGGCGAGCATCTTGGTCGAGAGGCCATCGACGAATACCTCGGTGTAGATGGGACACCTGTGACACGTGTAGTGCTGCACGACCCTCCACCATCGCCGAGCCGCGTCTATGTCGGCGAACCTGGGCGGCATCTCGTCGACGGCCAAGGCCCTTTCGGCGCCGCGACAGCACCAGCTGACCTCCGAGAGGAGCTCCGAGTGCAGCACGTTGTGCGACCACGCCTGCATCGTCAGGCCCTGGAACACCCACGCGGCGTCGTCGCACACGGCACGAACCGACTGCGTCGCCGCCGCCGCCGCCGCCGCCGGGCCGTCCTCGTCGGCAGGCGACCGCGGCTGGCCGAAGTAGATCTCCATCATCCTGTAGGCGTGGCCCACGTGCGACAGCGCCGCCGCGCGGTCCCCGTGGAGGCACTCGAACGTGACGAACAGCACGCAACACACAATGATCCAGAGCATGTTGTCGCGTGAGGGCTGCGAGCTGCGCACCAGGCCGACGGCGCGGCCGTACTGCCGCAGCGCGAACTCGTAGTGCGGCCCGTTGGCGTGGAGCTCCCGCCCGGACCGGCGCAGCAGCGACGGGACGAGAGCCCGCGCCATACCGGCCATGGCGAGGGCCGCGTGCTTGATGGCCGGCTCCCGGCGCGCGAGCTGGGGGATGACGCGGTGCATGGCGTCGCTGGGGAAGAGGTAGATGTTGCCGATCAGCTGCTGCCAAAAGTCGAAGTAGACCCTCTCCTTCGGGTCGGCGAGGAAGGCCGCCTCGTAGCCCGGCTCAACGAGTAGCCCGGCGGCGGCGGTGGCGGGCCATGACGCCCGCCACGTCGTCTTCCCCTTGGAGAGGATCGGGCGCGGGGCCGGGCGGTTCGGGAGTCGTTCCCGCCCGGACGTGTGGTTGAGATATCCTTCGCAGACTCTCGGGCTCCGCGGCGATTCGGTGCATCTCAGGCAAAAGGGGCGCGTCTCGTCACACTTGACATGGCGTCGTCTGGCCATCAGACGCACGTTAGGCTTGTCATTTGTCCAGGAGGTAACCAGGTGTCTTGAGGAAACCGAAAAAGAAAAAGAGAAAGCATACTTGCATGTGATACAGCCCGACCTGACCTTGGTCGCGCTCGTTCTCTTCTCGCGCGGTCGTTTGCCCAAGAAGAACGTCGACATGTGAGGAGACATCCCCGGCATCCTAGTGAAGAGGTCGGTTGTCAGCGAAGCTGGTGCTGTCGGGGAGCCGATGTGGTGCGCACTTCTTCGTTCCGCGACTTGCGGTCGGCATCGGGGCAAGGTTATTGCCGGCCGAGCCCGGATTCGACGGAGCTGAGCCGGAAGCCGCTGAGAGAGACTGCAGGTCCATCATCTCCGGAGTAGCTATTACATGAATTGCGGAGAGACGAGACTGGGAAAGGAGGAGATTTCCGCAGGAGGAACGGCCCTTATGATGGTCAGCGGATGCTGATGCCTGTTCGATATCCCTGCAATGGAGGAGACAGTAAGACTCAACCCCGTCATCCTTCGGAAAACAGCCAACCGCAGTCGAGATGTTTGTGTGCCCAATCTCACTCTCGACAGGGGTTGCATCCAAGAGATGTCGGAAAGCAAAAGGTGTTCAAGTCACGGCTTACGAATGCTTACAGTTACACATGCCGTCATCATCGATCGTACAGGCCGAAAGCGAACCTAGAATCCCCGATATATTGGCCCGTTGAAGTTATTGGAGGCGTTCTCGTTTGCCACGAAGGATTCTCTCAGCTCACACGCGCAGTTCTCCGTGAATGGTTGCCATGAAGCCTGCCAGACATGATGGAGGCATGTGAATGGTGATAATATGATGATTATTTCAAGACACTTGTCACTTTGCAGAGACCTGTGGACGTCGTCTGAAAGACATACAGTGAACACAGAGTCCATCATTTCAATGCCACATTGTCGGTCGATTGCCAGTGTCACAGTTTTCAAAACATAAAACAAAAGGTTCCCTGGGTATTGTATTGAATCCATCTGTTTTGCCCTACTGTCGTACATAGAGGCCAAAAGCCTTGACAACCCAGGTTCTTTTATGCTATTTTGTTTAGACTTGACCTCCCCACCGAGGGGCATTGATGATGAACGCCATGAGACTCCCGCTCAGGATAGCGGCGGTCGGCAGAGTGATGAACCAACCCGCGTAGATCCATGCCCAAGTATTCAAGGGCGTCAGTAGGTGATTGGTTCCTTTGGTCACATAGGCTTGTGGTCTGCCACTGAGGATCACTCACAACCATGCGCCAGTTGATGGCCCGCCAATCTCCATTGCACAAGCCAACACCCACGGTAGCACCCGTGATGCACTGGGTCGTCGAGACGGGAAGAGCTGCCAACGGAGGAGTTCAGAGTCAGTCAGACGCCTCCTGCCAGCAACCGTCGTCTTGCAACTGGACCAGATACTTACAGAGACGGGTGGCGAAGATGATGGTAAAAGCGCTGCCCAACTCCATGCTGAAGCCACGACTCGGACTGTGGAGAGTGACCTGCAACTTTCAGCAAAAAGTAGTTTGGGACGGAGTATGGAAAAGACGACTGACCTTGTTGCCCAGGTTGCGCATGATACGATATCCATACGTCCACAGACCGATGGCGATACCGGCACCGCCAAAGACACTACAACGGGTGTCAGAGTACTGCTCTTGGCCCCCCTCATGAGTGGTGACAACTTACAGAATCCAAACCGGTACTTCCGCTTTGTCGCCGACTGGCAGCCTTCCGTCTCTCCAGACCTAGAAGATTGTAGCATATGGGCCGATGGCGCTGGGGCTCGTTAGCAATCACGAAGGAGAGGGCACACGCGGTGAAATGGGGGGGGGAGAGGGCTTACTTGGAGACGTCGTTGGCGCCGTGGACAAACGACGCGGTAGCGGCCGTCATGATCTGGAGGAAAGTATAGAGATATTCCGCCTTGTTGTCGTACCTGGCCGCGCGAGCATGCATCTCGTCCAAGTTGCTGCCGGCGAGACCTCCGTCGTCGTGCTGGGCACCGACGATATCCTGGTCGACGCCTCGGAGAACGGCGAACTTGAAGTACCAGAAAAGAACCGGCCCGCTGTACCAAGGACCGTCGGGTTTGGGGCCAACGAGAGACTTGCGAGGCGGGTGGGCAGCAGGCCCGGCCTCGCTCTCCTTGACGCCTTGAGACTCGAGGTCTTCCTTGGTGGCGTGGCCGGCGTAGAAGTCTCGAACTCGGCCCTGGAAATCCGCAGGAGGAGGGCCGACGTCTCCGCGTCGGAGGAGAAGAGGGCCGTGGAAGATGTGGTACCACCGCATCTGCCAGTCGTCCTTGATGATGACGCGGTACAGCCACGGGACGAAGAAGGTAGCGACGAGGGCGGCCCAGCCGAGGCCGACACAGACGATGACGATGGGGATCTGGGCGTCGGTCAGGGCGATCTCGTAGGAGCCGCCCTTCCAGACGAGAGCGGGATCAGAACCCAGAGTAACCTTTATTCTAGCTGGATCTAGACTAGCCCTACTTTATCTATATAGTATATAGTTATACTAGGATAAGCAGTCTTATATATAGATAATTTAAGCTGTTTTCTAATATTTAATTCTACCTAAAAGGTGCTTTTATAATAGTTATAAGCTTAGCTTATACTGCACCTTAAATTATTATATTTAAAGTGCTAAATAGGTAAAAATAACTTCTCTTAAATAAACTATCTTTCATTCTTAAAATATCTCTTTTAACCTTAATAATATTAACTATAAAGAAGCTTATATTATAAAGTAATTAGCCTATAACGTAGTTCACAAGTGAGTGAGCCACACAAGTGAGTGAGCCACTTTTCTACTACCCGTACAACAATGTATAAGAGAAATCAACCACAACGCCTTAAATTAATTTAAACTATTCTGAATCCTCTTCTTCAGAGGTAGATTCAACTTTTTGACACGTGCGAGCATTATGGCCAGTCTCTCCACATATGCCACATCGTCGTGCGCGCGTTTCTGTCCTCCTCGCACGACTACTACCCTGACCTGTTTCTACCTGTAACTGCTCCGTTACATCAATCTGAGACTTTATATCCTTTGCCTGATTGATTGTAAGTGTTCCACCTTTCTGAAGCTGTTTTTTTTTCGTACGGCGACGGCGGCTCATACGCTCATTTGCCTCTTGATACTCAGTCATTTGTGCCTGCATTAAAACCTGGTTATGGGCTACCACCATAATTCCTTTCTTCAGCTGCTGCATATACCCAATAATTGACGTTGGGGAGCTATTCTGATGTCGTACGATGCGATTCGTAATAAAATCAGAATGTGAATCGAATTCAATTGGGTTGTTTGGCGTCTTTGGGACCCAAGCTGCTGGTAAGCCAGCAGAAGAACCTGGAGGTGATGGCGTATGAAGCTTCACATCTAGCTGTGAAATCACATATTCCGGATCGTACGGGACAAGGCCAGTTGCTCTGAAGCCTGCTTGAATGTTTGATGTTGTCATTGCCTTGTTGTACGCCTTATAAAAGGCTGGGAGGAAGTCTTCCTTTGCAATATGCGTAATGTGCACCCGCATAAGGACCTCGATTTCTTGGCCGTACGCCCGTTTTAAGGGACTAAAGCACCCGACATCAAGCGGCTGGAGCTTGTGCGATGAATGAGGGGGCATACAGAGCGTGATAATGTTCTGCTCCTTGCAGTATAGCTCAAAATCGACAGAATGGTGGCTTTCGTGGCCATCAAGGATGAGGAGGCGGTAAGCACCCTTCGTACGACTCCTTGTATGGAAATCAAAGTGCTGTACCCATTCTAGGCCTTTCTCATTTGTCGTCCAACCATTTTCTGTAAGTGTAATTACCCAGTCGGGTGGGAGGGGGCTGTCGCACGTCCAGGAGTCAAGATGGACCTTGCCTGCAAAGATGATGTACGGCGGGATAGAATAGCCGCA
This sequence comes from Colletotrichum lini, assembly GCA_034638275.1. NCBI lineage: Eukaryota > Fungi > Ascomycota > Sordariomycetes > Glomerellales > Glomerellaceae > Colletotrichum > Colletotrichum lini. The sequence continues at coordinate 5,009,216 of JAWQJV010000004.1, forward strand.
CGACCCAATGCCCTGGATTACTGTAACCCATTCCTGATTCCCTTGTTGTACTCCTCTTGGCTTGCCACGTCGTTCAGAGGCTGTAACAACCATTTCAGAGGACATCTTGCCCATCGCAAACCCAGTCTCATCAAAGTTATAGATATCGGTATCGTCTATCCCGTACTTCGCAATTGTGTTTCGTACGAGGGAAAACCACGCGCGATACGCGTCCGGATCTTCGCAGAGGACTCTCTGATAGTCGATTCTTCGATTAAAACGCGTCTGGAGCTCAGGTCGTCGTCGTACGAAGTTTGAGGCCCAGTTTGTTCCGACGCGTCGCGCGCCGCGGTCGCGAAGCAGTCGATCAGCCATTTCTCGAACAGCACTAAGGCGTGGCGAAAATGCTCGCGAATCCAGGTCAACGATGTATCGTACAATGGTCTCCTCTTCGTACGAGGTTAAATTCTGGCAGGGTGGTCGGATATCGCGTCTAGCAGGTTGGCCATGGTATCGTCGTTGGAGGGTTGCACGAGATACTTTGTAGTGAGATGCAGCCTTTCGCACGCTTAATTTTGGGTCGGATCTGAGCGCATTTAGTGCTAGGACTAAATCGCTTTCATTTGAATGTTGTACCATAGTTGTAGGTGGAGAAAAATAAAGGGAAAGGTAGGTTGTGCGAAATTCTAGAAAAGTGGCTCACTCACTTGTGTGGCTCACTCACTTGTGAACTACGTTAAGCTAAAAAAAGAGATATTATCTTTTAAAGAAGATGCTAAACTAGTTAATTAATTAGGCTAATTAAAGCTTTCTATTTAGTCCTTTAGTTTTTCTATAATAATGCAAAAGAAAGTATATATTTATATGCTAAATCTAATATTATATAATAACGTGGTTGATAAGCTCGGCGATCAGACAAGCTCGGCGATCACCCGACCGGACAAACTAACCTCTCACCTTTACATACACATCACACCATACTCAGCAATGTCCCTCATGAATAAAGAAGCTCAATTGAACTTAGCTATCCAGGCAATCAAACAAACTAAAAATCTTAGTATAAGAGCCGCATGCCGGATCTACTCAGTACCCTACTCAACGTTACGCGACCGAATTAAGGGAAAGCTGTCACGACGCGACGTATTGCCTAGCCTACGAAATTTGACTGCGCTTGAAGAGGAGAAGCTAGTTGAGTACATTCTAGACCTGGATTCCCGATCGTTTCCTCCTCGCCTCAGTGGTGTGGAAGATATGGCTAATCGACTGCTTGCCGACCGCGACGCACCCCCAGTTGGGAAGCGCTGGGCTTCAAACTTCGTCAAGCGACAACCACAGCTTCGGACGCGCTTTTTTCGTAAGTACGACTATAAGAGGGCCCAATGCGAGGATCCAGGCGCGATAAACGCGTGGTTTCGCCTTGTGGCGAACACAATCGCGAAATACGGCATCGTGGACTCCGACATCTACAACTTTGACGAGACTGGTTTTATGATGGGCCAGATTGCATCCGGAATGGTCGTCACTAGTGCCGAAAGGCGGTCAAATACGAGAATGATGCAGCCTGGCAATCGTGAATGGGTTACAGTCGTTCAGGCCATTAGTTCGTCAGGCTACAGCGTTCCGCCGTACATCATCGTTGCAGGCCAATATCACCTCTCCACCTGGTATACTGAAACCGGTCTCCCACGCGACTGGGTCATTGCAACGTCTGAAAATGGGTGGACAACAAACGAAAGAGGCCTAGATTGGCTACGGCACTTTGATCGGCATTCAAAACTGCGTGCAAGTGGTAGTTATCGCCTCCTTATCGTCGATGGGCACGAAAGTCACCACGCCGCCGACTTTGAGATATATTGCAAGGAAAACAATATCGTCACACTCTGCATGCCGGCTCATTCGTCTCACTTGCTTCAGCCCTTGGACGTTGGGTGTTTTGGGCCACTAAAGACGGCATACGGTCGACAAATTGAGGATAAGATACGCCGGGGTAATACGCATATTGCGAAAGAAGACTTCTTCCCTGCGTTTCGTAAGGCTTTCACGCAAGCTATCACGGAAAATAACATTCAGGGAGGATTCAGAGGAGCAGGGCTTGTCCCTCTAAGCGCAGAAAGTGTGCTTTCAAAGCTTGATGTCAAGTTACACACTACAACACCTCCAGGGTCCCTCCCAACAACACCCCCTGCGTGGACTTCTCAGACGCCAAACAACCCAACAGAAGCATCTTCTCAGTCTGAACTCATTAAAAGGAGGATCTCCCGCCATCAGAATAGCTCCCCAACTTCAATTATTGAAGCTGTAGAGCATTTATCAAAGGGAGCGCGAGGATTTATGCACCAGATTGCCTTATTAAGGTCGGAGGTCCAGATCCTTCGAGAGGAGAATAACCTGCTTAGCCGACGCAGGAGGGCTAAGAAAACCCGTCTCAAACAAGGAGGAAGTCTTACTATAGCTGAGGCAGAGGACCTTCAATCACAGAGAGAGGCGACAGCTCAGATTGAGGAGGAAACGCGGCGGAGTAGTGGTCGCCGACCGAGGACTGAGACGGGCCAACGGCGGTGTGGCGTCTGTGGGAACACCGGTCATAATGCGCGAACATGTCAATTTGTCGAAGAAATATCTGAGGAAGAGGACCTTCATTAGTTTGAATTCAATTGATTTCCTGGGTGTTGCTTATTAGTTGGAAATGTGCTGTGGTTGCGGTTGCGTGATCGCCGAGCTTGTCTGATCGCCGAGCTTATCAACCACGTTAATTTCTTTTATATTTATTATTTTACAAGCAACTATAGTTACCTTATATTACCTTTCTTTAGATAATACCTATTATATATAGCTTTTTATAAGCATATAACATCTAGAAGCACTATATCTGCCTAGAGGGGTATATTATAATGCTTTTATAGGCATTATACAGCCTTATAGGATTAGAACTTAGAGTAACCTTTATTTTAGCTAGATCTAGACTAGCCCTACTTTATCTGTATAGTATATAGTTGCACTAGGACAGGCAGTCTTATACGTAGACAATCTAAGCTGTTTTCTAATGTCTAATCCTACCTAAAAGGTGCCTCTGCAACACATACCTATCAACCTTGTGTCGGAAATTAGATGACGTTGTAGAGTGTCTGCTAGCTCATCTTTTAGACGAAAACAACTCGCGAAATCAGACTAAGCAAGTACAGCTGCCTGTTGACAAATTTGTTCGTGGAATAGTTAGCTTGCTATGACACTTGCATCTAGCTGCGTGTCGAGCGTCGATCGGAGAAAAGACGAAACCAAAGTCCAAGGGGCACCAAGCTTTAATTCAGCGAAAGGGCTTCTTAGCATGATCCCTAGCAAGGCTTATCTAGGCCCGTGCTAAAAGTAGAACATGAGCACGAGAGCAGTTACTGCAAAGAGCGGGGAGCCATCGAGACCTTAGAAGCCAAGGCCTGACGAGTCTGATGTTGACGCTGAGAATACGACCTTGTAAGGAGGAGGGACGCCCCGTGAAGCGAGCCCGGCTATTAGTCAAAATAGTAGGCCAAGAAGCTCGGCAGCTGGGCTTGTATTACACTCCATATATGCCATTCTGACTTGGGCTCAGGTCTTTGCTTTGGTTATTACTCGTGATAAGAGGCGACTCAGTCGAGCTCGCGGGGGTGGGAGGCTGGTTTGCTGTCTTCTTGACTCTCTGTGGTTTGGGGGAAACGTGCCAAGGCCAATCAGCAGCGACACAAACGACCACTGTTTCGCCTTTTGCCATTAATAGCACGGGATGGTCCGCCCAAAAGTGCTTCCACGCCTGCGGGGGCATGGGTTTCGGACATTTCGTACGCTCCTCAACAAAGGCTTGGCTGTACGCTGGGCTGCGCCGTACGACTCATGAGCCTGCTGGTGTACGGGGTTGGGCAAGATCGACGCTAGAATGTCAGAGGTGGTTCGAAAGGACAAACTGGACCTCGTTATCGAATAGAGTCAGACTGATATGAAGGTAGATTAAGCACCAAACGTTTGTGTAACTGACGGCAACATGCAGTAGTCCGGTGTAATCGATGCAGTGCAACAACAACAGAACGTTGTGTACAAACCTGGCCGGGATTGCTCTTCATCTGTCTCCAAATAACAAGAAGGAAAGCTAGGTGCTACGGCTTTATGGGTCTGTAATTGGTTTAAAAGAAGGTATAGTCGCGCTTAAGAAACGGAAAAGTACAACAATGGAGCATTGTGTCATAGTTTGAGGAGCCTCAGGACCACGCTCTGGATTTCGACTGCGGGCCCTCTTCTTACCTGCGGGGATCACAGGTTACCATCCCGTGACATCGACGAGAAGATAGTTCAAATCCCTTCTGCCAATGTATTGAGGTGCTGTGTCACTGCCTGGGCCACACCCGACCTAGGAGGGTAAAGGACCAACGGAATCTCAATGATCAGAGCAAGCTGCTCTGGAGTGGGCAACAAGTCCCACTATATACCGGTCGTCTAAGCGTAGTGATATGTCGTCCTTCGTTTTCAAGTACACAGGTATAAGAAAGCAAAAGAAGGTTGCTAAGTAAACTAGTACTCGCGCAGTAGCCCTTCCTGCTGTTAATCTCCCTGACTATGAGCCAACCACCTCCGCAAACACTGCCCTAGTCACTGTCACTTATGTATTTCATTCATAAGGTAGCCCTAGGTGCTAATGATAAGGTTCTTGAGTCACTGAATGAATCACGGAAAGTCTTGAGGTGTAGTAACGAACGACATGACTGATTCGCAGCCTTGTACCTTGATTTGAAGTGATACTTAGCACTCGTGCTACTTCAAATGATTCACACAACCCCGTGAAATCCCATATAATAGACTCTTCGTCTTGTCCTTATGTCTTGCTTCGGACAAACCAGACCAAGAACAATTTCAGCAATCTCGCCTGATATCACAGACTTGAATAACAATCATTCGATATGCTTTTTGCCAACTTTCTCTTCCCCGCTGCTCTTTTGGCAGTCGCAGTAAGACAGCTACCCTAGAGCCCTCTAGAACTTTTGCACAGACTGACCAACAACAGGCCCTCGCCCTCCCCAGCCAGAGTCAGACCTCTGCTATGGAGCTCCCCAAGGGTTACAGTATCTTCGTCCCGGAGTGGGAGGTTCAGGCCAAGCCCGGCGGGGATAAGATGACCCTCAAGGGAACAGTCGAGGAGGTCCTCGACGAGCTCCACAGCATCAACCCAAACTACGAGCAAGACTTCGGCATCGACCTCAGCTCGCCGACCTACCTAAGCCAACAGGCCCCTGGCGTCGAGAAGCGGGACGACTTCCAGGACGCACATTTCCAGTGCAACGTCACCATCATGGCCGACGCGAGAGTCGTCGCCGACGGTGCCAAGTACCTCAAGGGTGTCAAGGGACAGCCCCGAGGAGATCCCGGCCCGAACTCGTGCGGCCGCGTGAGCTGCAGCTGGAAGTCGGCCATTTGGTTCTGCAACGACGTAAATTCTTTTCTGAAAATGTCCGCAAAAGTTTCGAGGCTGACAATGGCGCAGAACACTCACTCCATCTCCGCCGGTTCCTACCAGATGCTAGCCGACGGCACTTATCACATCATGAAGCAGTGCACCGCCGGCGAATGGGTCAGCGGCCAGACTTGGCACAAGGACAACTGGAGAGTTCTCGTGGGTCGCGACAAGTGCTGATAAGACAGCAGTCAAGTGTGTGGGCCGATTACTTTCGGCAAAGTGAAGTCCGGGTCAACTGTATTCTAGAGGCCTTTGTATGCCGCGGTCACTTGGTTCCCGAGGGCGATTTGAGGCCGAAATGCGGAGAAGGGGCTACTGCAAAGAGACGTCGTCAACTAGCATCTGAATTCCAAATAATATCCCTAGTGTTAACAACGTGCGTTTCTCTCAATGCAATGATGTACACATGCCGTCAGCCCAAGGTGTCAAGACGGCGATGACTCCGGGGACTCTTGCGTTCACTGGTGAATGAATTGGATCTTTCCAATCCAGATCGACAAATCGCATGGCCCAGGCCCCAGAATCGCGGGCTTGTCACACAGCATATTTGAGCTGTCGGGGGCCGTGTTGGTGAGGGAAGTCTGTCGTCATGAGTCTTCCGGCACGTCTCCTGATCCGGAAACAGATTAGCACTCTAGAGCCCCATGGGGCGACTAGCTCGTTATCGAGCGCCTCATCACCAGCATTTGGAGCTTATCTCCTACCCTTGGCGCTTGGTTCCTGGACTCTACCGAGACTCTGGCGGCCTTTTTTTCTTTTCAAAGACGTCATTCATCGAAAAGGTTCCTTCGATTAACAGTGAGCATGTGGTAACTAGAGGCCGAGGTGTAGCTGGGCTGGGGAGTCGTGAGAGGCGGAGACTCGAGTCCGCAAGTCATGACGAACAGCCGCATCTATATAAATAGGAAGCAGCGTACAATCCAACTTGTAGCATACCACGACGACAACACCCGAAACTCACATCGAAGCATAACACCCATTACCAAATCCAGTCAAAAATGAGTTACCCAGAGAAGTTCGAGGGGTTCTGCGTGGCAGGCCCGAAAAGCTGGAACGAGTTCAAGAAGGAAACCCTTACGCCCAAGCCGTTTGGTGATCGCGACATTGACGTGCAGATTGAGTGCTGCGGCGTATGCGGATCCGATGTGCACACCATCACCGGGGGCTGGGGCGAGTACGAGGGTCCCTTGTGTGTTGGCCACGAGGTATGTCTCAACCCCCAATTCAGACCGGGTTGGGGATCCTAAGAAACCATCAAGGTTGTTGGAAAAGCAGTCGCCGTCGGCAAGAGTGTGAAGGAGATCAAAGTCGGCGACAGGGTGGGCGTGGGCGCCCAGGTCTGGGCCTGCTTGAAGTGCGACCAGTGCAAGAATGAGAACGAAAACTACTGCCCTCACCTGGTTGGTACGTACATATGCCTCTCCCTCTCCTGTCCATTTGGAGTGAGATGAGATGAGATGAGACTGACCTGACAACCAGATACGTATAATGCCACGTACGAGGACGGCAGCCAGGCGCACGGCGGCTTCGCCAGCCATATCCGTGCCCATGAGTACTTCACGTTCAAGATCCCCGATGCGATCAAGTCAGAGAATGCCGGTCCGCTCATGTGTGCCGGCCTGACGACGTACTCGCCGCTTGTGCGCGGCGGCGTCGGCCCGGGCAAGACCGTGGCCATCGTCGGCATCGGCGGCCTCGGCCACCTCGGCGTCCAGTGGGCCAAAGCGCTCGGCGCGGAGGTCTACGCCGTGACCCACTCCCCCGACAAGGCCGAGGACTGCAAGAAGCTCGGGGCCAAGGAGGTCATCGTCACCGGCGAGAAGGACTGGGCGAAGCCGTACGCCTTTAAGTTCGACTTCATGCTCAACTGCTCCGACATGACCAACGAGTTCGACCTCCAGACGTACCTGTCGACGCTCAAGGTCGGCGGCCACTTCCATATGGTCGGCCTGCCCGACAAGCCCCTGCCCCAGTTCCCCGCGGCCCTGTTCACCACCAACTCGGCCAAGATGTCCGGCAGCCACATTGGGAACAACCAGGAGATGAACGCGCTGCTGAAGCTGGCGGCGGAGAAGGGCATCGCGCCCTGGGTTGAGACGATTGATATCTCCGAAGCGGGATGCAAGGAGGCGGTCGAGCGGGTCAAGGAGAACAAGGTCCACTACCGGTTCACCCTGGTCGGACACCAAAAGGCCTTTGGAACGGCTTAGAAGTTGAGGCCAAATAATCTGCTAGCTTGGTTATGACGAAATGTACCGTCTTACCGGCAATATTGCTCATCCTCCCATGTCCCCCCCCCCCCCCCCCGCCCGGCCCGCCATGACCAGGCAGTTGTTCTCTAACGCAAAGCAACACCAGGCCAATCATCTTCCAAACCCGTATCCCGCGATGGGACATAGTGCTTACCTGAATTGTTGGCGTGAGGAATCCTGTGAGATTGCCAGCAAACGACTCACTAGGTTTCCAGATCGTCCGCCCGCATGAAAGAATCCTTCAAAGAGTCTCACCCAATACCAAGAAAAAGGTTTCCCCGCTTCTCGGGCTCGCCGATGACTCAAAGTCGGACGGACTCCAACGCGCAAAGCCGTGTGTTGCTCTACCAACCCGCCGCCGGAATTCGGTGCTTGCTTTGGTGGTGAGCTCCGGTACTGATTCGAGTCTTCCGAGGCCCGAGTTAATTGGGGCCGCCTGGGATTTGACGTTAGTGATCAGCCGAAATTCCCACAAATGTTCTCCAGCTGCTCTGGATGTACGGATGCGGGAGCGGATAAAACGGCCAGACATAAAAGCTTAACCAGGCTTTCCTTTGCCTTATAAGTCGGCACACCACCCACCCCCGCCTCTCACCGATCGCATTCCATCCGTGAGCCTCACTTTCGTCATCAGAAGAGTAACGACTTCCAGCACAATCATCCATTCATCACGCTTTGTTAACAGCAATCCTCCCAAAAAGTCGTTTTCAACATGGTGTCCGAAATCCACGTCATCTCCAAGCGGGACGTCTCCAAGCATGAGACTCTCGCCGTCCATCTCCCCATGCCCCAACTGGCCGAGTCTTCCGTCCGCATCCGCACATCACTGATCGGCATCACATCCAACAACTTCACATACGCAAAGCTGGGCGACATGCTGCAGTGGTGGAGCACATGGCCGGTCCCTCTGGATGCGCCGGCGCCGTACAACAACCGCGACGGGTGGGGCATCGTCCCGGCATGGGGCTTCGCGAGGGTGCTCGAGTCGACCATCGATGCCATCCCGGCCGGCGGCCTGCTCTACGGTTTCTGGCCCACCTCCTCCCACCCCGCCGACTTGAAACTCGAGCCGGCCCAGCCCAAGGGACACTTCCGCGAGGTCAGCCAGCACAGACAGGGGCTGGGGAGCTTGTACAACCGCTACAACCTCGTCGACGAGTCTGCGCATTCGGAGGAGTTCCGGGCGTGGTTCGCCAACGTGTACCCCGTCTGGAACGGCGGCTACGTGATGAACCGGTTCACCTTCCCCACCGATTTCAAGCCGGTCCATCCGCTCGGCGAGGGCGCTGGGGAGTGGACCGAGAAGGACGGGGACCTGAGCTCGGCCGTGGTCGTGAGCCTGTCCGCGGCGAGCAGGACGGCGAGGTCTTTCACCTGGAACCTGGCCCGCAACCGCAAACCGACAAACGGGCCGCTGGCTCTCCTCCAGGCCACCTCGGTGCCGCAGACCCTGACGCCTGCGCCAGAGGCCGCCTTCGAGACGAAGACGGTCGACTACGGCACGCTCGTCTCAAAGGAGACCATCGACTGGATCGCCAAGTTCCAGCCCAAGCGCGTCGTGATCACGGACTTTGGGGGTCCCCCCAATGTCACCGACGGGCTGCGGGACGCCCTCAAGGCAGCGTTGGCGGAGTCGACGGACATCGTCGTCTTCATAGTCGGAGGCGAGCCCAAGATCAGGTCCCCGGAAGAGACCCAAGCCAACATGGCGCTGTGGAAGAAATGGGGCATCGTCCAGCTCAACACGACGGCTGTCATAGACGCCGGGATTGCCGCCGAGGGCGCGGAGCAGTATTTCCGGGCAGCCGCCTCCGCTTTCGAGCGATCTTTCGACGAGAAGATTGTCGGAGATCTCGAGCTGTCGCTGGGGAGCGGAGTGGGCGGCACGAACGGGGTTGAGAAGGCGTGGGAGGGCATCGTCCGGGGGACCTTGTCACTCAACAAGGCATGGGTATACCGACTGGATTGAGACGATTGCCGGTGGTAGCCGGTGCCGCTCATCCCGATTTGTGGTAGGGATTTATTAGTAGCAAGCATGACGGTTCCGGGGTCCGAGGCATTTTGATTCTGGTAGTCAGACTTTCGTCTCTAGGCAAATTCTTGAAATTTGGTAATCCGATTTCACAGCCGCAAAACTCACTCTGTAGCCTCAACGGGTGCCTCTGGAGGAACTAGGTGTGATTTAAAGGAAAGGGGGGTTCACCCGGAAACTCCATCTAAGAATTTCCTATTCTCTTTTAGTCGAGGCTGAAGATGAACATCTAGCTAGCCTATCCTAGTTGAGACTCTATTTCTCCAAAAAGAACTAGGCCCCGAGAGTATTTTTGAGATCCTCAAAGCTATTCACTCTCACCTTCTCCCAAGACACCACTAGCAGTCAAGAGCTACCATGTTGATTTCCTTAGGCATACTCCATTTTCTAGCTAAGGGTATCAATCTCGCAACAGAATTCACGTTCAAGTACAACTCATGAGCCTTGCATGGCGCGCCTTGTTTGGTAATACCAATCAGAGTTACATCTGTTCTATACGCTACCTGGGTTGTTTTGCAGGTCCATACTCTCATGATACTACTGAGCTACGGTAAGAGAAAATAGACGTGCTGGTACAAATGAGGGAATCCAATCTCTGTAAGTCCATCTAGAAAGTCGGTGCGTCCTCGCTGATCGGTGCAAGATCCCCCCTCCCCTTGAAGTTCTCAACAATGTCCGCCTGCTCGGACAGCATGAACCTATCACTCTGGTTCCCGAACCTCGCCAGGACCCTCCACCGCGCAACGTCGCCCGGGTTGCGCTTGTCGCCGTGCGCCGCCTCGGGGTTCTCCCAGTGGCCCCGCGAGAACGAGATGAGGGTCGAGATCTTCTGCTTGGGGATGTCGTACACCAGCGAGCACACGGTCCCCGTCTCCTCCAGCCAGTTGACCTGCCACAGCTCGCCGGGCCGGATGCACTGGTAGGTGGCCGTCTGGTAGTTCACGCGGCCGGACATGGGCCCGCCGTGGATGGCGTAGACGACGCGGTCCTCGGAGAAGAACCACATCTCGTAGCGCCACTTCTCCGGGTTGCCGTCGCCGTCCTCGGCATCGTAGTCGTAGATGAGGTGCGTGTCGCGGATGTCTGTGTCAAAGGTCGAGTCCAGCCGCGTGTTGGTTTGGAAGCGGGGTAGCGGCTTCGCGGGAGGCTTGTTTGAGAGGAACATGACTCGTGTGGAAGGATGAGGACGATTACGATGTGAGTGAGTGGCGAAGGGATAATGCGGTTTCCGAGCTTGCGGTGTTTTGACTAGGTAGATTATCGAGTCAATAATACCGATTTGTGGTTGTCGATCTCCCGGTAGAGTAGCAGCAGTGTCAACGGGAAGGTTTTATCTCGCGGATGTCCGAGGAAGAGTCGTGGTGGTGGTGGTGGTGGTGGTGGTGGTGGTGTGACGGAAATAGTATGTCGTAGCGGGTCTGTGTGTTGGCCGGCAGTCTAGAAAGAAACTATTACATCATAGCACAAAGTATCCGGATTTCTCTCTCTCGGACCACCTCAGAGGCTAACCTTGGAAAGGCTTGAATCCAGTTCGTTCAAAGAAAGTGTCTTACTCGTCTCAGTAGCAGGTAGAAGTTCACAACTCTTCTGCCGGACTAAATGAGGCAATCCACAGGTCCTACTGGTGCTATATGGACGAATGGCTGGACAGATCTTGGATATTTTCCTTGGGAACAAGAAATACCCGCCATTTATGTGAGGTGAGAGAACCATAACCTTAGCTCTATTTCTTCATGCGTAACTAGTTGACTTAACTCATTTTTGCACTAGTTGTACTCCTTGTCTTGAGAGTGAACCAAGGCAACAGATTACGTAGTGTCTGGTGGTAACGTCACATACCCACATTTCGGCCACCCCCCCATTTCGGCCACCCAAAAAGAGGGCATTCCCACCAACACCAGTATGTTCAATTAACTACTAACTGCACCTAGATGCCACTACAATACAGCTTTCTGCTTCACTAGGTAAATCAGACTCGCTGGATTCATCTGTGATATCCTCCTTTTCACCAGCTTCAACCTGCGCCTTCTGTACGTCTAAGATAGTAGCAAACTTGGTGTTAGGATCTAGTTGGACTGCCCTTCTTTTCCTTGCTGCGTTGTTGGTAACTTGGGCCTGTAGAAGCTCCAGCTTTTGCTGGGCAGCTGCCAGCTCATAGGCCTTTTCGCTGAAGCCTTTTTTCACCTTCATGAAAAGGAGACGTTGAGTCCTAGCGTCATTATCCAGGTCTGTGAATAGCTTCAGTTGGCCAGCCAGATCCTTCATCTTCCTTGGCGTCGACCATGCCACTGCAGATGAAGCAGAAACCCATTCCTCATCTCTAACGCCTTTATTTTGCCCTTTGCAGGCCTGATCTGATGGCCCTGGTGTTGATGGGAGCATTAAAGGGCTCATAAGGGGCTTAGCCATAGAGACAGGCCATAGGCCAGTATATTTCCAACCACTTTTAATGTTATCCATCGTCAAGCCTGCCAAACGAGCCTTCTGATAACAGCCTATAAAGTTCCTCTTGCCTACAATAGTAGAATCATTCCACTGACTGAGGTATCCAAGCTCCTTCCTATAGGCTGCCTTCACAGGGCCAAAGACTGACTGGTCAAGTGGCTGGAGGACATGGGAGGTATGTGGTGGTAGGAATAAGAGATGGACGTTATTAATATAACATGTCCACATGAATTCTGTCGTAGTGTGACTCCCATGGCCATCAACAACCAGCAGTCTAGCCTCCTCCTTGCCCTGGGAGGCAGTCTGGGGGATAGTCTGAGGGATGAAGACCTTCTGCAGCCATTCAACTGCAGTGTCGTCTGTTGTCCATCCATTTTCTGTTGCAGTGAACTGCCATCCTTCATAAGGGCCAAGATCCAGAGGAAACCACTGCTGCTGGACTGTCTTGCCCTTGTATATGATGAGGGGATTCAGGGTATAGCCTATGGCAGAGATGCATTCGATGATAGACACCCATGCCCTTGATCCAGGCTGTTTCTTGCGGACAGACTTCGTCTCAGCCATGCCCAGGACCAGCCCATTAGATCCCTGGCCCTCAAGGATACCAGTCTCATCCATGTTATATCTGTTGGCTGGTTTGATACCCTTGATCTCTGGTATGGCGAGGAGTTTGAACCAGTCCCTGATGACCTCAGTAGATGCTCCATTAACACGTCTAGAGTCAACAGGGCGACTTCTCTGGACCTTGATTGATGGGTTTCTTCTTTTGAAGCCTTGGATCCAAGTCTTTCCTAGAGGATCTGTATCCCCCAAAGCATGAAGGATCCTTTCTGCGAATACCTTCACTTGCTGATGGGTTGGAGCAAGCCCAAGGGCATGCTGGATTCGCACCCATTCAGCCAGCTTAGCCTCCTGATCAGGGGAAAGCCTCTGAAGGTCAGCAAAGGCAGCTGCCCTGCCCTGGGTTCCATGGAGTCGATACTGAAGGGTTGTCCTTGGGATCCCATATTGATGTGCTGCCTTCCTTAGGCTCATACCGTTGCTAACAGCTTGGATTGCCTGATTGATTTCATCTTCGGTATATTCGACCATTAGGTATAGAGGAAGGTATGTGCAAAAAATGAAGTCATTCAGATAAGGTATGTAAATGTTGTGATAGTTAGAAGTTGGAGGGTAGTCATGGTGTTGAGGGGAAATGAGGCATTTTTGGGTGGCCGAAATGGGGGGGTGGCCGAAATGTGGGTATGTGACGTTATATGTCAAGCCCGGCGCATTGCCTGCCAGTAACTGGTGCTTTGTAACTTGGGACAAATAACATTGCCTACTGGCTAACCCTAAGTAGCGCCCGAAGCTGTTGACATCCGAAGCCCATCCCGCTAATGTGTTTTTCAAACCGATATCTGCTCACCCTGCCCGCGCGACCTTAAGGACGGCGGGTGATCCAGCCGCACCTGACGCATGGTGGCGTGTCGCCAAGGGGAGCTGTAACCAAGATAAACATGAAGACAATCTCCATGAGCACTATCGAGTGGCCAAGCTCTGAGGGTGTCATGTAGGAGATCAGTAGTCTTGACGCGGCTCGAAATGAGCAGCCGTGACTGGCTCTGTACATCACAGCCAAGATATTTCGAGTGCGGAATGGCTCCTATAGTGTTCTCGTCGTCAGGATGTGCTCCTGCATAGCGACAGGTAAACTGCGGGGTCCGGTGTCGAGGTTCTGCAGCCAAGTGACAATATTGGAAAGCTGAGGAACCATTCCTACACACCTTTAGTCTGCGCATAAAGTTTCAGCAAGGAAACAGTCCAGCTCTATAAGAGCCTGGGCTATCCATCGCATTGCAGCTAACGTTTGCCAACGCATACCAGCTGCCAATATCGAAGATCAACACCTTTCATCTAGACTGTAGATATGCACTTCCTCAAGTCCCTCCTCGGGGCGACTATTTTTGCTGTGTGTATTCTCACTGCTATCGCCGAAGAGCCAGATGCGCATGACTCAACAAGCACACTGGAGGCATGTGCGCCTCTTTGGGATGTTGCGCTGTCTTTACGGGACCAGTTCCTCGCGAAGCGAGCCACGGTTGACCCTCTCGGACTGGTGAGCTTCCCAGCAGCCCCCCCTCTGTCGTGTTCCTGTTCCTGTGGTTTCTCACCTAGCTGACACGGGAGTTGCAGGAGTCATACGACCGGCTTATGGGGTATTACAGCAGCGGGATGTACAATATGCTCGAGGCCTGCGGCACGCTGCAGAGCTTCAAATGGCCTCCGAAAGGGTAGGGAAACTGGGTTTCGAGCTCCGCTGTGCTCTCACGTAGCTGACGATGGAGGAAGCACATGCCGACGAAGAAGGGCTACTGTCATGTAGCAAACATGCGTAGATCTTACGATAGACAGCACGTATAGCACACAGACTGTTACCGGCTTTGCGGTTCATGAAAACCCCCATGTCCTAGCTGAAACAGACTTGAAGCTTGATTGCAGCAGCGACCGACTGGACATGAGACGAACTGACAGGAAGGGCACACATGCACGCGGACCCCCCCCTCCCCCACGTGGGGACCAGGAGCAGGAAGAGGTCATTGGTTTTTCAAGGGTGAGTTTTCTGTCGCATTAAGAAGCAGACACTAGATATATGTGTGGGTAGGTTGAGAGAGGGTTACAGGTCATTTTATGTAACTTTGAGTTTTTGGCGACCCTCCCAGTCAACCGTCTCATGTTCGCCACGCTTTTCCCCCATATTTCCAAGAATCTGCACAATGTCCAAAACAAGAACCGGTCGGTGGTGGGCGAGAAGAAGGGCCAGCCCCAGTAACAAGGGGAAAGTGAGTTGGCCGTACCACCGACGAAAAGAGTTATGCCCCGAAAGAAAAGAGGTATCCCCATGCGCCGTCAAAGAAGCTTTATTCAACAAAAATCAAGTTCAACCAAGTTGCCGGGCTTCGCCATCGTTGACGGGTTTTGTGTGGGTATGAGATGGCAGATACCCCTTTTCCCCGACGAAAACAAACTCACCCAGCAAGAGAGAGAGAGAGAGAGAGAGAGAGAGAGAAAGAGGACTGCTACCAAATAACCGAAAGACAACAAAGGGTCATTCGTTATCTCGTTTAGGTAGAGAACTTGTCGCCGAGGGTGACGTCGAGGTGGCCGGTGTAGTAGCCCTTGCAGCCGACGCCGTCAAGGGCCTCCATGCCGGGCATGTAGGCCTCCTCGTTGGAGCCGTCGGACTTGAGCCAAGAGCAGGTCTTGCCGTTGGCGACGACCTTCATGCCGTAGTAGGGCAGGCTCTGGGCGCCGGCGACGAGGACAGAGGCGTCGGCACCGGAGTTACCGCCGTTGGCGACGGAGCCCCAGTCGAACTCGAGCCAGGTGCCGGCGAACTGGCCGATGAAGGTCTTGGGCACCTCCTTGCCGGGCCCGCAGGCGCAGGAGCCCTGGGAGTCGGTGTCAAAGGCAAGGTGCTTGGACTGGCCCTCCTTGACGGTGAAGGTAACGGCGGCGAACCAGCAGCCGTCGATGAGGCCCTTGGGGCCGATCTTGTTGAAGCACGAGCAGGTGTAGTCGCTGTCGCTAGCGGTGAAGGTGGTGGTGTAGTTGTAGAGGGACTTGATGGACTCGTCGATGATCTGCATGTTGCAGCCCCAGTCGTCCTCGGTGCCCGTGTTGCCCGAGTAGGCGATCTGGGCGAGGGTGGCGCGCTTGTTCGCGGTCTTCTTGCCGCTGCAGAAGGGGACGTACTCGCCGGTGGGCGCCTTGGAGGCGGAGGGGGTCGCGGACGGCGTGGCCGAGGTCGGCGTCGCCTCGGGGGCCTTGTTCTTGATGAAGGTGATGTCGCGCTCCTCAACGGCGTCGACGGAGCGGCGCTCGTGGAAGCGCTGGTGGCCGTGGGCGGAAGGGTGGGCGGACACGCCGGTGAGGGCGGCCGAGAGGACGACGAGAGCGTTGGTGAGCTGCATCTTCGAGTTTTGTTGCGGTTGCGATTTGCGATCGGTCTCGGATGGGGATGTTTTGCTTCGTGAGGAGAATCGTTTATCTCGGTGGACGCTAAAAGAATGACCTTCTTTTTTTGCTTGTTTGACCCGTCCTGAAAGGAATGACAGCGGGTTATCGTGATAACTCGCGGAGTTGTGGACGATGGTTTGAAAGAGAGAGTGTGGGGTGGTGGTGATGGTGGTGACGGAAACGCAAAGCCAGGAAACAAGTCGCAAAAAATAAGGAGGGAGATGAGGGCCGTTTTGAAGGAGATGCAAACAATCTCCTTGGAAGCGCCCTCCTGTGCTGTGTGTTAAGACGAGACATGGTTGAGCCGGTGAGGATGCGTGTACAGACAGGGGCCTCGTCACCACGGACTCGCGTCCTGCTCTATTGTCCACCATGAACATCCCACCACCCGCCATCAACAACCCTGTCTAGCCAGGAACCGGAGCCCAAAAAGGGTAAAACGCCCAGCAAGTGATGACCGAGAGAAGCTAGGCGAAGTGGAAGGGGGGCATGTCGTCGCTTGCAGGCCAGGCCCGAGTCTCTCTCTGCCTCTAGGCCTCTATGCCAACAAGACAAAGTGCAGTGCGGTGGCCACACACACACACACACACACACACACCAGCAACCACTGGGAAGACGAGGGGGCACTCGGGTGGTGGAGGGAATATGGGACCCCATGGATCAGGATGGATCATTCATGGTGTACGGATGCCAGGGCAGGCAGGATTGGACGGTGGTGCGGGAAAAGGGGGTGGAGAAGGTAATTTCACCCGACGCCAAGTTCCCAGAAAGCCATGGCCAGCCAAAGCTTGGCTCTCGGATCAAGTCCAAGCAACCTCCCCGGCAGGCGTGTGTGACTGTACTCTGTAATCTGTACTCTGTACTGTACTGTGGTTGTCTGTCCTCTTCCGTTTTCAGAGTCTCAGCAACATTACAACAGCCGCCAAGCATCAATGGGTGGGTTGCATGGTGGCCTGCCCGGTGGTGATTACTATGCTGCAGCCGGAAAGTAGCGTGAGGAGAACAAGATTGGGGTTTGCGGTATGATGCCTGTACCATTGTGTGTGGACTCGGAGGAGGGGAACACTCCAGGGACATTGACAACTTCCCAGAGCGCCAAAAAGGATACGATAACGACGCTCTGCGTTCCTGTTGGACAGCACAACCTCCAGGCATTCCATCCGGTCTCTGTCCGCCCTGTAGATCCCAGCCCACACACATGCCGGCAGAAAAGCGCTGCATTTTTTTTTTTGGTGAGTGTATGCTGTACTTTGTACAGCACATCCGGGAGGGAAAAACATGGCATTCTAGCTCTAGTGCCCGGTCTGGAACCTGGAAATGGAACCCGAATCTTGGTCTCGGGACGACACAGACTCCAACTTTTGCTCGGCGGGACGCATGCTATGACGGGAAGATCGACGCCGCCCGTCCGCCGCCGGCAGACCGACCTGCAGAACCGGACAAGAAGAAATTCCCCCCCCCCCCCTCTTACGGCCTACTGTACGATGTATCCGTACACAGGGCCGATTCAAGTTTCTCAAATCTAAGCAGAACTTTCCATCCCCCCCGGTGGAGATCCGGTGGAGGCGCCTGGATGCATAAACTTAAATCTCTCACCCAGATGCTCGCGGATGGAACAAGTCGAGGCCCTCGAGGAATCGTCACGGTTCGCCTTCCATGACGTTATACGTCAAGCCCTATGGTGTGCCATTCCGCCGGCATGTCCATCCCATTCGTCCGTTCGGCCCAGAATGTG
The DNA here is from genome assembly GCA_034638275.1 of Colletotrichum lini. Taxonomy (NCBI): domain Eukaryota; kingdom Fungi; phylum Ascomycota; class Sordariomycetes; order Glomerellales; family Glomerellaceae; genus Colletotrichum; species Colletotrichum lini. The sequence continues at coordinate 5,027,134 of JAWQJV010000004.1, forward strand.
AAGTAGCGTATGCATCTCATAGCAAAGCCGAAAACCCCTCAGGTCGAAGTTTTTTTTCTTTTTCTTTCACTTCTTCCTTTATCGGCAAATTCCCCCGGGCAAGGGGAGCTACACTACGGGTACTCTGTACAGCATCTAGTCATGAAAATAACATACACCGTAACGCCATTATCTGATAGGGGGGGGAGGGATGATGTTTGGTACTCTGTAGAGTAGCTGGAGATTGCTTATTCCCAAGGGCAACGACTGATCGGCGCTGAGCCTCCGAGATACCGGGACATTGACAAGGCCAACGTAGCATCCCATCTCCCCTTCCCCTCGGCTCCCTTCGTTTACCTTGGTAGACCTGGTTGCTTCTTCCAATATCCGCGGCATGTGTCCTCGGCAGTGCTCCAGCAGCTCATTAGAGACCTCGTACTCGCAGCATCCCATGGTCCGATCGCCAGTGCCGCCGCCGCACAACGGCCCGTACGCGGCCGGGGAGGCAGGGGAAGCAAGTGGGAGGAGTGGCCAGGTAGGTCCGGATGAGGGTCTGGATCTTTCCAGGTACCTATCCAGCGGCAACGGCAACGGCAAGCCGTTGACCCGTCCAAGCTCGTTCGATGCGACGGGATACGGACACCCGATCCACCTGGTGGGAACATCATCGCCACTTCTCTTCACCCTTGACGGTAGACACGCTCTTTGGTAATAATCCCTCCCACCCTTTCTCTCCCTGGACACTTCCAAGGAAAATTTCTTTTTTTATTTTAAAAAAGATCAAAAAAAAATCAAAAAGAGACCTTTTGCCGTTCCGTCGGCCGTTCTCCACTGGGGCAGTGCTTACCGAGAGCAATGGCTTGTGGCAATTCCGAACGCGTCATAAGCCTCGTCAAGGGGACTCAGGGCAGACAAAGCGACCACGGTTTCTGGAGCTGGCGGACTGACTGCTGCCACTACTGCAGGGCGACCTCGAGAGAGGCCCCGTCCCTTTTTTTATCGCCCAAACAGCCGGGGGGTTCCGACGAGTCGACCCTACCGCGGCTGTGTATGGTTCGCGGGGGGCGCCAGTGCCAAAAAACTAGAGGGAGAGAGCCGTGTCCGGAGCTTCCTTGTGGCACGACCCGGCGAGTCCTGGACTGGGTTTGCCTCTAATAATAGCACTTGGCCCTGTGTTGTTGTTTTTGTTGTGATTGTTCTATTCCAAGCTAGAGTCGCATTGCCGGGGGGCTTCTGGTGACCTGGGAGGCAGGTGGAATGTGTCGCGTCCGCCGCCCTGAAATGGTTCCTGAAGATCAGTCACCGATTGGGATGTCGAGCGTGTTGATCGAACGGGATGCGATCTGACTTGTCGAGTGATCTGCCGGGACAGCAAGAGTCTATTATTGTGTTTACGGACCGCCTTGGCTACGTATCTTGGTTGCCCTGGGGAAAGGGGCTTTGCGTTTTGCGCTCGGTAAGCTCGACAAATGAAGCATCCTCGAGGCAAAGCTGATAGAGCGTGTCCGTCCTTGTGGGCGCTGCCAGACGGGTGAGTATTGATTGAGGAGGCGAAGCCGTAACTCACCAGAGACCACGAACATTCATCCTCGGATTATATACTGCTATGTCGCCAATCTCATCATCCAATGATCAGTCAATCATGACTCAGCAGCCCTGATGGTCTAGCGGTATGATTCTCCCTTAGGGTTGTCTTCGGCATCTCAGTCTGGGAGAGGTCCCAGGTTCGATCCCTGGTTAGGGCCCAATCCTTTTGCTTTTGCAAGCACTGGCTTCTTCCATGGCATTCATTCAGTATATCCTGTGGGGGGGGGGTTTCGTTTTTTTCCCAGCCCGTTTGTCTGCTCCGACGTTCTTTACGCACTTGCGAGTCTAACAAGCTCCCATTCAATATTCGGTCACTTTGCAATCTTTTTTTCAAGCGTGTTTGATAATCAGGCATTTGCTTCCCCTGTAGTCTAAAGTCTATCGTGTTGTGATGCTGGTACTTCATCTAACCCATGTATCCGAAATGCCATGCCAAAATCTTCTTTCTAGACGACTGGGTTTCCCAGAAGATGCAGTAGAAGAAGAAAAAACGCCCGCCAAGAAAAGAACAGAAGCAACCAACCTCCATCAGTGAAAACCCCCTTCAACTCCCGAGACACTCATGTTGTGGAAATCCTCCACCCAGTTCCCGTTGCGGGCAGACACATAGGTGCAAACCCCGTTGTCGTATGCAAAGGGCGTCGACGGTCATCTTCAGACGAATATCTCGCCTGGACTATACTCAGCAGTCACAGCCGTGGCCCTACGGCATCGGGCGGCGTGCTCGTTGATCACGAGGCACCGGAGAGCCATCCCCTCGCGTCCCAGCATGGTGATATCCCGGCCGGATCCTACCGACTCGTCCTCTAAACGCAAACCGTCCAACCCTATCGTCTCCCGTCTCGGTCTCAGGCATGGAGCCGTCCGAGAAACACCTGCCGGGGCGCTCTTGCTCGGCGCCGAGCTCCGGCGAAGGCGCCCGTCGCCAATCGTTGGCGATGGGGAACCAGTATCCCGGTTGCGTGGGAGGCCCGCCCGGCGGATGCGACCAGGTCGACGATGACGGGCGCGGACTCTCAGGCTCCCAGTTCTTCCTCCACTCGTAGCCCTTCTCCATGGCGGAGAGCAGGGTCTCGCCCTTGGGCGCCATGGGCTGGTGCTGGCCGTCCTTGTGCAGCATCGGGCAGCACGCGACCCGGCACGGGTAGAAGATGCAGCACTGCTCGCCCCGCGCCATCTTCTCCCTCTCCTCGCCCGAGAGCTCCTCGTAACGCACCCGGGCCAGCTGCCGGTTCGTCACAAGGCGCGCGCCCTCGTCGTACAGCTCGCCCGAGACGATCCTCGCCCGCGTGCCGTCCGGCGTGACGAGCAGGACCGTCACGCACTCCTCGATAGCACTGTACTCGATGTCGTCGCAGAAGATGTAGATGCGGTGGCCGTGGAAGTCGTACGCGGGCGGCAGGCGGCCCAGGAACCTCGCCAGCTCGACGGGGAGGTGCTTCGCGGGGCCCCAAATCTCGGGGTACCACCAAGGGTCGTCCTCCGTAAGCGATTCCTCGGCCTTGGTGTCCCAGGGCGACTCGATGCGCAGCTCCGTCGCGGACTGTGGCGTCTGCGGGTGTATGGACTCGGGGTCCGAGGCTATGACTGTCTGGAGCAGAGGCGGCTGAGCTCTGCTCTTCGCGAGGGCTGCTCTCATGTCGACGGGGCTGGGGCTGGTGCTGGTGGCTTCTTTCGGGGCCTCGATGTTTGTGTCTCCGTGGAGTAGATGCTCTCGCTGCTTCTCTCCAGTGCGAAACTTCAACTCGGCAGACGAAGCTTCTTGTGCGAGTCCTGCTGTCGTGCTGGGAGATGACAAGATTTCCTCTTTCTCCTGCTCTGCGTCTAGGTGCTGGGACTCTTTTGCAATCGTTTCGATACCCTCGATATGGTCGCCGCCGCCGCCGCCGCCGTCGTTGTCGTTGTCGTCGCCATCCAGGGCGCTGTCCCGGGACTCTTGTGACGGGGTTGGGTCAAGTGCAGACTCGTTCTCCGTCTCATTCTCATGTCGAGCCTGAATCACACCTCCCACAAGAGGAAATACCTGTCGAAAAGTCGGGGATGAGCCAGAAGGAGCCGCAATGATAGAGTCCAAGTGAGCCATGGCCTTGCGGCGCTTGTCGAGCGGCGACATGACGGAACTTCGAAAGCGAGATGCCTTGCTCTCCTTGCTGATTCTGATTCGTCCCTCTCCTTTTTCCTCCTCCTCCTCCTCCTCTTTTTTCTTTTCCTGCTGCGCTTTTCGGCAGCATGCGTCGCAGACGATGTCTTGAGGGCCCGGTACCAGTCGCGAGGTGACATTGCCGCAGGTGCCGATCTTGGAGTTGCTGGTCTTGTCGATCTGGAAGCAGGGGTGATCGATATGTCCCAGGTCTATGGATTTCGAGCACACTGGACAATCCGAGACGAGATAGAAGATATTGCACATGATCGGCCGACGTAGTTTTTGAATGGTCTGTCGGGGTTGCTGGATGGCCGTAGGAGCTTCTGGGGGATTTGAGAGTCTGGCATCTGGTTGATTCTGGAAATGGGTTGACAAGTTTCAATGAAGGGATTTTGAAGAAGAAGGTGCCTCTGTCCCCTGATATGACCAGTCACGGATGGGCTTTGGCTTGTCACGGGTGGCCTTTGCTTATCACGGATGACCTTTGACTTGTCACGGATGCCCTTTGGCTTGCCATGGGTGGCCTTTGACTTATCACGAATGGCCTTTGGCTTGTCACAGACAACCTGTCTTGTCTCATTATCATGGGTAGAAGACTGCGCTTGTAGCCGTTCTTGTGGTTCAAGTTGCGCTCTGCCTGGCTAGGGAGTTTGAGGTATTCCCACACTCAGACTCCAGAGACAAGGAATAGGAAAATGAACATGAACGTAAACCTTTGAAATGCATTGTTTAGGACTGAAACCTGTCTGATTTTGGCCTTGTCTATTGAGGCAGAGTATAGTCTAAGAACAATGAACTGATCTAGCCAGGATCAAAACTAAACAACAGGTTGACAAAAGTTTCTAGATTTCAATTTATAGGATGCTCTTCTGAGTAGTATGTTTTGTAGACCTTCAGAGCTCAAGCACAACAACAGTCAAAAGCAATTAGCTGTGTGGTACCTGCATACAAGATGGGCGCAAAGCATAGATAAAGAGGATGTTACTGTGCACATATTTGCAGCAAAACAAAGCCCTCTTACAAAGGGCAAAAACTATGATCGACGTTGGCCTGATTCGAACAGACGCTCCCGAAGGAACAAGATTTCTAGTCTTGCGCATTAGACCACTCTGCCACAACGCCGAATGGGGATGCTGGTGTAACCCAGTTTGTTGAGTCAGCTGGAGAAGTTGGATTCTATAATGCTTGACTGACAGTGGAGTTCCCCTGAAAATACCCAGCAAAACAAAAGCAGCTACATGCGAAACTGAAATAATTGAAAAGAAGCTCAGAACACCAGACCTACAGGCATCTTTAAGTAATATTTTAAAGAAGCCTTGTAATACAGCTTTCAGCTACATATCCAGCTGAGGTGCTATGCCGCATGTTGAAGAAGGGTTTGACTAGTGGACTTGATAACTGGGCACTTGAGTTAGTAAGAAGAGTTGAGTTGCACTTATTTAGGAGGTATTGGAACTCATAGAAAACAAAAGAGTCGCAACAACGCATGTGACTCGTCACTGCTATCCGTCCTCTCTATTTCAGACAAAACTGCTCACAGCCTACCTGTACCCTGAGCAGAATCACAAACACTCCACCTCCCACAGCCCCAGAGCACACGACAGACCTACATGTCCCGACGGTGCTGCAACGCCACCACTTGCTGCTCCTCTCGTTCCTCCTCATCCCGCGCCCGCTGCCGCGAGGCCTCGACCGCCGCCTGCCGCTGCCTCGCCCAATCCTTGTTGGCGTAGCCCCCGACGTCGAGGTCGACGTCCCAGGACGCGTTGGGCCCGACCAGCGCGACGACCATCTCCTTGACGTGCGCCCTGATGTGCCGTAGGACGTCCCCCTTGACCTCCCTCAGCGACGCGACGACGGCCCGCACGGGGCCCAGCGCCATGCCCTGGACGCCGAAGTTGGCCCACAGCGCCGCCTCGATGCCGTCCCACGCGGCGTTCGTCCGGCCCGCCAGCCCGACGACGAGGCCCTGCGCCGCGTCCCAGAGCTCGTGGTACACGCGCAGCATGAACTCGGTGTGGCCGAGGTCGGCGCGGCGCTTGAGGTCCGCAACGAGCGCCTGCACGCGATCCGAGAACTCACCGTTGCGCTCGAGCGCGGCCTGGCCCTCGAGATAGGCGATCTGCTGGCCGTGCCGGCACTGCGGGCAGAGGATCTTGGCCTTCTTGGCGTACAGGTCGCGGTGGTTGACCTTGGCGCTCGTCTCGTCCTCGAAGCCGGCCCAGACGGAGCGGCAGTCCAGCAGCGGGAGCCCGCCGTGCATCATCCGGTTACAGCCCTGCTCGCCGACGTACTCGGTGTAGTAGCCGTCGCACCCGCCGCTCGCCGGGCTGAGGCAGCCGTGGAGGGCGAAGATCTTCATGCACATGGTTGCTATTTCTTTTCTTCACTTCTTTGGTGAGTTGTATCTAGGGATGGTCTCGTTAGCTTGGGTTGGACGACCTGGCTTTACTTTCCTGTAGGGTTTGATTATCAATGTGGTTCGAAGATGTGGGGGTTTCTCGTGTGAGGTGATGCAGAGGAAAGTCGAGACAGGGGGACGGGCAGCCTCTCACTGATATATGCAGCGGCAGAGTCGAACATGGACAACAGCATCATGTTGAACAAAGCAGGTATCCAAGGCGCTGCGAGTGGACAGGAGTGACCAAGCACCGAACAAGGCTATTGTTCAACACAAAGATGCCGGACGAAGTCGACACAAGACGGGGTCGAGGCCAATAAAGGGTCACGTCTGGGGGCATCCACGACAACCAAATGTCTTGTTGAACGCCGCATGCACCTTTTGCGACGACTGGCAATACCAATGGCTTCTCACAAGGGCAGTACAGCAAGGGAAGCGTCTAAAGGGAAACATGAAAAGGCCCTTATGGTTCGTTCGTTTCTCGGCACCCATAGACGGGTTTCGGGTTAGTCAAGAACTCACGGATCACACAACCTTGATGTTGTGAGTACTTGAGGAGTTCGACCAGTGTTTTACTTCCAGTCATGTCTCTGTACTGGGCACAACGCCAAAGTTCGAGAGCGTGTCAAATCACATTCTATACCCCCGAAACTCTTTGTGGTGTTTTGTCACCATGGCATGAATGTAGTACAACGATCGCCCGAGCCATATACTTCCACCCATAGCCTGGAACAACGGCAACTCGACGTCCCCATCACCAGATACCGAGCTTCTCCATCAGCGAACGCTTCTCTCGGGCCCACTCGGGGGGGTAGACCACGAGCCGGTCGAGGTCGGCGCCCTTGTAGTCGAACCCGTTGTACAGACCCCCCACGGTGATCTGGTTCTTGCCCTTCTTCAGCGGCAGCAGCAGAGGCGTCGACATGATGATGCCCTTGTGCGTGTCCTTCTGGTAGAGCGTGTGGACCGTCGAGTTGTCGCTATTGACGACGACGCTGCTGATGCGGCGGAGCTGCCACGTGCCGTTGATGCGGTCCAGCTGGCCGTACGGCTGGTCGCCGAAGCCCATGTCGTCGATGTCTTGGTACGTCTGCGTCAGTGGAGAGTTCGACGGAGAGGCACACCCGGTTCCCGGCAACTCACTCTGGTGGTAGAAACATACCCATTGGTCCTGCCCTTGGCCGTCGACTTCAAAGGTGATGGTGCTGTCGTTGCCGTAAATGCCGGTGGCGATCACGTTGTGGCTGCCGAACGTCTGCCGGCCGTATAAGTCAGAGAACAACTCTGCGCGAAGTCCAATAATGATCCTCTCCCCTCTCTCCTCTCCAAGGAGTCGTCTCGAAACTTACGGCTTCTTGGAGAAAGGCGTCGCCGGACGTCTTGGCATACTTTGAAGTATACGTCTCGCCGCGAATAGGCTTCCAGACGCCCGTTTTCCTATTGCCCGAGGTGTGAGCAAAGGTTGTTCACAGCTACGGGCAGGACCAGGGAAGTCCAAGAAGACAAGAAAAACTCACACGTCGAGGTCGTAGATGTCGTGCCAGATGACTTTGAGGCTCCCCTCCTTCTCGTCAATCTCCATGGGCAGCCAGACGTTGCGGCTCTCCCACAGCGTCTTCATGTCCCACTGGTCCGCCATGTACAGGTACGTGGTCGTCTTGGTGCCCTTGATGCGCCACGAGAAGCCCGACTGCGTGCTGAATGTCCGCGTGTAGGCCGGCACCACGAAGAACGGCTGCGACCAGGGGCCCTCGAGCTTGTCGGCGCGCATCGCGACTACATCTGTCGGGAAGGAGGCATCGTAAGCTGTCTCGTCTCGTTTGAGGAATAGGGGGTTTGGGAACCCGGGGTCCGCGGGTAACGGCACCGGTAGGGAGGGATAGTTAGAAAAGACGTATTGCTGGGGCGGTAACCCGTCTTGTGGCTCATGATGGCGTAGTAGCTCTTATCCGTTTCGATGATCGTCGGCGCCTCAAAGTCGTACTTGTCGAAGCGGAACGTGACCTCCTCGACGTCGGTGAGGTTGCTGTTGAACGCGCTGACGTACACGTCGCGGCCCTCGACCCGGTCGCCGTTCGAGTAGAGCGCGTACGACCTGCCCGTCTTGTAGTCCGTGAAGGCACCAAAGTCCTGCGACCAGTTGCCAAGGGGCGCGATGGCCGCCTGGAAGGTGTAGGGCCCGGCGATGTGGTCCGAGGTGGCGAGGCCCTGGAGGAGCATGCTGTATTTTGAGTCGTCGACGTGCCACCACATCTATGCCAAGGCAATTTGGTCAGCAGGGCGGGCGTTGAAACATTTTGACTGGAAACCCCATAGCGGGAGTCCGGAAAGGCCCGCTTACATGGTACAGGCCGGTCTCTTCGCTGTAGAGGACTTTTGGTCTCTGAATGCGGTTGTGCGAGGAGACGTACGGATGGCCTTCAACGGGTTCTGGGGAGGGTCACATGGCATCAGCGGTAGGTTCGAGATCTTAAAAGGGGCCTAAAAGGCTAAAGTAAAGCAAGGATGCTCACCAAGGGCGAGGCCGTGAGACTGCCAAGTGGCCAGGTCGTCAGAACTGTAGACGGACATGCCCCCGCCCTCGACCTGGCCCTCGATCTTGTATTCGCCGAACCAGTAGAAGCGGCCGGTGTCCTTGTCGACGGCGAGGCCCCCGGCGTGGGCGTTGAAGATGTTGCCGTCCGTGTCATGCCACCGGGCGCCTGGCACGATCCATTTGGCTGATGCGTTGGCCGCGAGGCCCAGAAGACGCAGAGCGAGCGCGACGGAGACGCGCATTGTTGACTCGGCGGTGCTGTGAGTTTCCCTGTGAACGATTCAACCTAAAGACTAATGACAGGCTCGATGCGGTGCGTTCAATGAGCTTCCGGTTCTGTCCATCCAAGCCATGGTCCCAGAAACTGATGGCTCTCGATGCCTTGCTTTATAGCAGGCCCATTTCTGACATTAAGCCCTAATTGATTCAACTCACTCCAGCCTCCATCACGGCAGTCTTGGCTCTCTAGACCGCCCGTTAGCAAACGATCTTGTCGCCGTCATCCTCGGTGGGGGATAGGACGTAGACCGAGAGCAGGAGGAGGACAGGGAAGGGCAGAGGTCACGGATGGAATGGATACGCCAAGTTCTGGAGGCGTCAACCGTCCAGACAATTCGGTCGAGGGGAGATATTGCAGATGTCAAGAGATGACACGAGTCTATCCAGCCCTGAAAGGGGCAGACACTAGGTTGCCTGGGGGTGGTCGACCGTCGACTGAAGGAAGAGCAAAATCAGCTGCGAGCGCCGACGACATATGTACCCCGCACGTCGATCCGAGATTGTTCGGTTCAATGTTTGACGTAATGGCGATGTTAGCAGCTCTCTCGAGGCGGCCTCTTTGTCCGATGAGCTCGATTGCTGGTTTACACCGAGCGTTCGACAGGCCGCGTCGGTTTCTTTCTCCAACCAGTCTTGCCCTCTCAACTCTGTCGTGTTTCCGGAAAATAATCCGTTGGGGGCTTGCAGTTGATTCAATCCACCGGACTCATAGTGTTTGCCGCTCATCGTTGACTCTTGTCACTGTTCCAAGGCGCGATGACGCCTAGAACGAACGCCCTTTCTAGTCCGTTGATCAACCTGGCTCAACTTGTTGGTGCTCAGCAGGGAAAGTTCCACTGTGAGACCCGTGATGAGCCATGACGAACCGTTTATCCTGAAAAGTTCCTTCGGACCGACTTTCTCAGTTCAACTTCATATGTTCGCTGTGCTTTTCGCCGAACGCGCGCGTCGTTTCTGGGTTGTCAGTTGTGCTGGGCCACCACTTAGGTGACTTGACTTCCCCTTTCGGCGACTATACGTCTCGACTTAGTGGGTTTCCCTCTTTCGTTTGCGGGTTGACCGAGGATGCAGAGGGCACTGCAGCCCAAGCCAGCTTCGATGTGACAGTAAATCATCACTTTCTAGATAGGAGAGAGTGCAGATCGGATCAGAAAACAAGTTGACGAAGCCATTGCGGACTGAGTGAAAAGGAAAAAAAGTATGAAATCGAGCGTCCAGAGCAGCATCTGTTTCCCATAGTTCCCAGCTTGATCCCATCGCACTTACGCACCCAACACTTACACCCGGGAAACCTTGGAGAGAACCCAGCATCATTTCTTTGGACACAATGCTCGCTACGCGTCTCCTCCTGGGAGTCCTGTTACCTTCGGCGCTTGTTTATGCTCTTGCCGACCTTGGACCTGTCAAAGGACTGGATCGACGGCAGCCAAAAGCCGCCAAATGTGTCGTGCCCGCCAACGGCAACGGCACCGACGACGCGCCGGCGATTCTCAAGGCGTTTGAGGACTGCAAGTCCAACGGCCACATCGTCTTCGAGAACACGACTTACTACGTCAACCAGGTGATGCAGACGACGGGTCTGAAGAACGTCAAGATTGACATCAAGGGAACCCTGGTCGTACATGCTCGACTTCCTTGATCGACCAGGTTGCCTGAGTTGTGCAATGGCAACGTTTGTACTGACTTACTGTTCCGGAGCCTCAGTGGAGCAAGAACACGACCTACTGGCTCGAGAACTCCCTCCCCACGGGCTACCAGAACCAGTCGACCGCTTGGATACTGGGCGGCAAGAACCTCGACGTCGACGGCTTCGGACACGGCACCTTTGACGGCAACGGGCAGACATGGTACGACCTGGTCAGGGGGGAGTCGAACTATCCTAGTGAGTCGTCCCCGTGCGAGGGTATCTTGTCTCCGAACAGCGGGATTGCAAAAAGAAAAGGGCGAACGCTGATGCCCTCTCAAACGCCAGGACGTCCGCACGCACTCCTAATCGATGGGACGGAAGACTCAGTCTTTACAGGGCTGCGATTTGTCCAGGCTCAGATGTGGTAAGTTAGTTACTCGTCCCGCCCCTTCCCGATTCCCTAAAGTGTTTGGCATCGCTGAGAAAAGTGGCCTTTGTCACCAGGACGGCGACGATCATGCGGTCCAACCGCGTCCTGCTGCAGGACATCTACGTCAACAACACAAGCTCCAACCGAAACCCGGCTCGCAACACGGACGGGGCGAACACCATCTTCTCGGACCGGATCCACTTCCGGCGGTGGACGGTCCAGAACGGCGACGACTGCATCGCCGCGAAAGCCAACTCGACCAACATCCTAACCGAGAACGTCGAGTTTCACAAGGGCCAAGGCGTCGCCATCGGGAGCATCGGCCAGTATCCCGGGCATTTTGAGACCATTGAGAACATCACCGTAAGGAACGTGGTGGCGTACGGATCCCGGTACGCGGGCCGCATCAAGACTTGGACGGGGGAGCAGCTGGGGTATCCTCCCAACGGCGGTGGTGCCGGTCTCGGATGTAAATGCGGCCGCGGGCGGAATTCCACGTGAGGGAGTCAACAAGAGACTGACTGAAGTAAACTAGATACCAAGAACCTGAGTGAGTTTGTTGTCCTTGGCACGACAACGACGGCAACATTAATGGTTGCTCGAGGCCGGCGTTTATCGTCGTCATTGTCATCGTCGTCGACCCATCGTTGCCAGGGGTATATATGCTGACCATGACATCCACAGGCTGGGACAATGTGACCATTTACGACGCTGAGCAAGCGCCCATCTACGTGATGCAGTGCATCACCTACAACGGGCAACAAGGCGATTGCAGCTCATCCCTCTTCGACATCTCCAACATCAGCTTTACCAACTTCCGCGGCAGCGTCCGGGGGAGCCGGGTTGCGTACCTCCAATGCAGCAGAGCGCACGGAGGGTGCGACGACGTGCGCATCGAGAACATGGACCTCACAAACATCTCCGTCCCGCCGACGGCGGCCACTGAGTACCGATGCAGCAACGTCAACAGCCCGCAGGGGTTTTCTTGCTGATTATGACGCTGCGAGGACGACGAACTCGTCAAGGGTGAAACGCCATGCAGGTGATGCGGCTGTGGCTTTTGTATCGTAAACAAGCAGCTCGAAGCTGGCTCCGTAGATGCATCAGGATTGAATATCTGGAGCGAGTCCACCCCACCAGTTGCGACTTCAAACACCAAGGACGCCGCCGGTGCCACGAGCAGTAAATGAGAGAAGATGCGTCCGGTCTGGGCATGGAGACTATGTGTCAGCATCTGATACCAAATGAGTAGGAATGCTTTTCCTTGATCCGATTGCAGACGCAGCAAAACGTGTAAAGCGTCGTCTCGAATGCACTTGCAGTCGTCCTTGGTCCAGGCGTCGAATTTCGGAGAGTAATACAAGAGCCCCCCCCCCCCCAGCAAGAGAATCCCGACTTCTATTTCCCGAGACCCCTTCGTCCCAGCCAGGTCTCAGGGCTGACGTCGGGAGCTGCCACGCGTGCCGCTGGTGGAGCAAGAAGGGTTCTCAGACCAGAGGACGACCAGAGACGGCACTGAGGGTCTGAGATTGGGGTCCAAGACGAATCAGATGGTTAAGGTCCGAAGCTGGGGTCCAGCGGCCCCGGCCAGTCGTTACAGCTGCGATTCCTGTGACAGGTGCGTGTCTGAATTGTGTGGAGAGGTCCCAGGGAGGGTGAAGCAGCACCCTGAGCCGGGAGGTGGCTTTGATTGTGGGAGATGTGTAGCTATTGACGTAGGTTTTCGTAGAGAAAAACAAGGGAGTGGAATGGAATGTGGGCGGCATTCCGCTAGTTTCGTGTCTTGCTTCCTGTGCCTAATTGATGGAGAGATCGACGCACGACCCATAGCAGCAATTTATGGAAGGTGAAATGGTGAAGTTCTTTTTCTTCAGTACTTGGGTCGGCAAGGAATGAAAACAAAGTTCCTTGGACGGCGGATTCCTTTTGCTTTGGATGAAGACGTACAGATAGAAGGGGGGAGATGAACAAGTGACTGCATGGTGTGTGTGTGTGTGTGTATGGCGTGTGAAGCAAACATGGATGACATAATCAAACACTGTGACTCGCTTAGTGGAACCGAGAACGCAAAGGCGGGTCTTTGGGTGGGGACGAAGCGGCAGCGGCAGCGGCAGAAATTGGGGGCAGAAATTGGGGCTTGCGCACGTGTGGCTTACTTCGCATCGCCGGTCGCAGGATCCAATCAGGTGCGTTTCGGGGGATTCTTTCAATGGCAGAAGGCAAGAGGGCAGGAAAACCTGCAGCTGGCTAGCTGCTCTCGAGTCCTGCCGTGCTGCTGCTGCTGCCTTGGCTCAAGTACTCGTACAGGGCACAGATACAGAATACAGATCCCTCATCTCTCATCCCTATGGTCGTCATCTCCTTGTCGGATAGCCCTGGTGGTAATACAAAAACATTGGCAGTCCCAGGGTAGAGAACGCAACATGACACGCCAAGTACCATTGACTGACTGACATTGACCGGCGGCTTGCAGGCTACGGTACGCCAGCCCGTGCGGTTTTCACTCTCACTCTCTCATGTCGCTTGCACTTGGGTCTTGGGCCCTGGCAGAGACGGACGGACAGACAGACAGACAGACGCACGACCAGCACTGTACTGTTCTGTATTGCACTGCACTGTACTGTAACCTTGTGAGTCTGTGGTTGGCATGGTCTTGGACCGGGGAATTGGAGCTCTAGCTGGCATGGTCCATGGATGATGCCATGATGGCGGATGGGCGTGGACAAGGTTTGCTCCCCGCTGTAAGTGACATTGACATGGAGCAATGGAGGTTTTGGGCGCCGTACTCTGTACAGGTAAAGGCACTGCCGGATGTACGTACTCGTTCACATGCGATGCAAGAATAATTAGGTGCAGTAGGTAGCATTCGTACTCAGCACGTACTCTACCTACCTACCTACTCTATCCGACCTTGGCTGACTTGTCTGCCCGTTTTCTTTTCCTTTTCCTCCTCCCACCCTCGTCTCACCAACTCACCAACCCGACACACTCCTCCCGCCAGTCGTTTGCCTCGTGCCTCGTCTTCCACAGCCCTTCTGACGGGTTTTCTTTTCTTTTTCGACATCATTCGTTCAAGCTTGCGACACCACCAAGACCTCCAAATTCAAGGTTCAACTCTTCCCCCCACGTTCACGCATCACGCATCACGCCAGACGCCAGACGCCGACACTGATCAACACCAACACCAACACCCACCAGCTCCCAGACGGACTATGACTGCAAGGAGATGATCGCGCCGTCTCACTCTCGCGGCTGAAGACAGACGCTGTTGACGCCGTCCGCTCGGCACTCGACACCCTCCCCACGACCCTCGCCCAGTCGTCCACCCAGGGACCCGACACTCGAGACATCCAGCTTCCCTCCCTTCGCTCGTTATTCCGCAATAGTGTCTGTCTCCCATTACCCTGCGACCATCCGCCACCCCTGCGCCCTCCCTTGGGTCCCATCTCGATTCACGCCGCACGCCTGAACCATCCATCCATCCCAAATCGCGGCATTCGCAGCCATGTTTTCTCATCTTCGAATCCACCGACGGGGGCAGTCGTCGAATCCCACCTCGCCCAACCCCGAACACCCCTCACAGTCCGCCCCCTGGGACCCCTCGCTTCATCATCATCATCATCAACATCAACAACAACAACAGCAGCAGCAGCAGCAGCAGCCTCCCTTCGCTCAAGATGCCGCCTTAAGCCATGCCGTTCGGCCCCAGCCCTCGACCACGCCCAATTCCTCGCTGCCTCCCACCCTGCCACCAATTGCCCGCGTCGCCTCGTCCGGCTCCGAATCCCCGCTTGGCCATCCGCCCGCCGATGCGAAAGTGACGCAGGAGCCCAATACTCAAAAACCTCACCCGCCGCCTCCCCCTCCGTCAGCCCGCTCCCCCTACAACCCCGGTTCGGGCTTCCTCGGCGGCGTGGCCCTGCGTAAGTACCAGCGCGAACAGCAGGAGCAGCAGAAGCAACAAAAACAACAAATGGCAGCCCTATCTCTATCACCAGATCTGGCTGGCGCCTCCGCCACCGCCTCCCCCCTTTCCGCCTCCGCCATCGTTCACCCCACCCCCGAAAGTCAATTGGCAAGGTCGAAGCCCGCCCCGCCGCCCATAGACACCGCCGCCCCTCCGACTAGACCTCCACCCCAGCCTACGAAGGCGTCAAAACATGCCAGCTCCTCCTTTGCGACCCCGACCGATCTCCATCACCAAGGACACTCCCAGAGCTCCCCGCAACCTCAGGTTAATGCTGCCACCACCACTGGACGACGCCCCGCGGGAACGAGACTCTCGACCGAACCCGTGCGCATGGCGAATCACACCACCGACGCCCCCAAGGGCAGGAAGGGCCTGCCTTTTCTGAAAAACCCCATGTCCACGCTGCTTGCGAGGAGGAAAACAAGCCAGAATGCCCCCGACCTGACGCCCCTACCGCTTGGGGGAAACAAGCTGGGCGAACCAACCTACGATCCGCGCATTCGAGGCACCCGAGTTCACGACTTCAGTGCTCCCCGACCGAGACGGAGCCTCCCGAACAACGAAGGCCCAAGCCCCGCCGCAGTGCCGACGCCCGCTTCCAAGGCACAACCACCCATACCCGAAGAGAAGCTCGACTTGGGCCAGACGTCTTCGAGGGAAAGCACGGCACCCGCGCAAGCCCATGCCTTTCAGCATGTGAGGAACGCGAGCAGTGCGTCTGACTCTGGCCGCTCGGGCTCCGTCAGCATCGCCTCACAGCCGCTGCCCGACTCTGGCAGCGGGTCAGTGAAGGCGAGAAGTAGCCTGAACCTCGAGTCGAAACCTCTCCCTGAAGTCCCACCAAAAGACGACACGGCACCCTCTTCCAGCTCTGCCTCCGTCGTCTCCAAAAAGCCATCCGTCGGTGCCGCGTCGGTCCTGTCCAAGAAAACGCCCTCCACCAGAGCTGCTCCTTCGAGGCATACCTCCGTGTCCGGACAAGACGTCCTTTCCTCGGTGCCCCGTCACATGAAGAGTACGTCTTCCAGGTTCAGCTTCGACATGGTTGGTGCCGCAAAGCAAGAGAAGCTTCTCGAGGAACGCCATCGTCAGCGTGAGCTGGAGAGGAAGACATCCGACCCCGAGCCCGGGCAGAACCGCGATTCCAGATTCGACGACTTTGACGACGACTTTGACTACGACGCCATGATGGAGGACGACGGTTTCGAAGAGCCGATCCCGTTGAGCAACGATTTTGGAGACGACTACGGATACGAGGAGGACTTTGACGCCGGAGGCACAGATCCCTTGGGTCTCGACGCTGGGGAGGAGGACTTCAACGCGGCCGGGACTGACCCCTTGGGTCTCGATGCGGTGCCCGAGGTCGAGGTCGAGGACGAGGACGAGGATGAGGATGCCGAAGATGACCCCGACAATGATCAGGAGAACTTTGCTGGCTTCGTCTTCCAACGATCGAACCCTCCATCGGCACTGATGAGTCCGCACAGCGCCGGTCTGGTGTCGACCCCCAGGGATGCCGATGGCAAGGTGATCGGGTTCGCCTATTCGGGAACGCCCAACATCGACCAAGCCTTGTCGCCTGGTCTGCCCTCCGACCAGAATGCATCCCCGACGACAACGACGACGACAGATCCGGTCGCCGGGCTTGCCATTGCGGGTATGGATATTGCCGATCCGCAACCGCAAAACGGATCGTTGCACGAGCAGACCCAGCACCTGTCGCCTGCTCCTCTCTCACCCCCGAGAAAGGATGATCTCTACTTTGACAACGGCCTCATTGACGAATTGGAGTTCGCAGGGGAGGGTGACGGTTCCCACTTCGACGAGTCCCTTTTTGACCTAGACGACACAGATCGATACGGTCGGCCTATTCCTGGCGCCTTTGCCGCCGCTCAGGCTGCCCGAGCCGCTGCTGCTGCTCTTGAAAACGGCACACAAGAAGGCGGTACTCGGGGCGACAGCACTCAAAACACCAACGCCGCTCCAGACAGTGCCGTTGCCGTCCCGGAAGACAGCAAGAGGGTTTCCGACACCACGTCGCGGCTCTCTGCCCAGTCCAATATCTCGCAATCGACAGCTCACACTTCATTGAGCGTCAGCATGCCAGCCCCCTCCGCCGAGGAATCCAAACGGGCCAACGAGGTCCTGGCTCACGGCCAGGAATCCTCCGTCATGACTTCGAGTTTTTCGACAATGGGGCAGGACAAGATAGAGGCATACCAAACCGCTCTTGCTGCTGCGGCGTTTGAGGCTGCCGCCAACGGCAGATTCAGACGGGATTCGTCACCGCCTCCAAGCGAGCTCATGTCGCCCGATGGTGAGTCCTCACACAGCCTGCCCCACGGCGACGACAACAACGACGACGAAGACGACGACAAAGACAACGACAATGCCGACTATGGCGGCCATGACGACTACGACGACTACGACGAAGGCGGGTTCCGCGAAGACCTTGACGACTACGATGTCGACTACGACGACTTCATTGCGGAGGCAAACGCTAGTGCCCTTGCCAACGACTCGGACGGGTGGTACGGCCAGGAGTTTGGATTTTACTCGGCGCCCATTGAAGGAGGGCGCCACAGCAGAGACAGCTCGAACGGGTCAGACGAGAAGCCATTTGCCTACGCCAACGGCGGCTTCTTTGGGCCGTCAGGCGTGTCTCGAAGCAAGTCGGGCAGGATAGTATCGCGGGAGCCCAACCTCACCCCCATTACGGAACGATCCGAGTACTCCAACCGTAACTCGATTATGAGCCTCGCCGTTCCCCCTCTGGGGTCGGGCCCGTCGAGTCTCCAGAGTCCTGGTCTGGCCCAGCTCGCCATGATGGCCGATGGCGAAGACAACATGAGCCTGTCGGCGCTTATGAGACTCCGATCCAAGGCGTGGGGTGGATCGCAGGCCAGCCTTGCATCGAGTCGCGAGGGTTCCCCCAGGTCCGAGAGGGGAGAAGGAGGAAGTTCCCCTTGGGGTCCGGGGCCCAGCAGCAACAGCAACAACAACAATATCCTGGGTATCCACGGCCATGCTCGCAAAAGCTCGTCCTTCTCCGTTCACAGCCGCGACATGGACTCGTCGGACGCGGGCAGCACGTCGGGCTCTCCTACGCTCACCATGTCCATGCCGACCATTGGGTCCCCCCCTCCTCCGCTCCCTCCGCTCAACCAAAGCCCCTCGGTGGTGATGAACTCGCCCCACTTCACACACAGCGCCGTGTTCGACCCGGTGCTGGAGACTGACGAGATGGATGGCATGTCCATCTCCAACAGTATCTCCCACTCTGGCCTGTGGATGAAGAGCCCGGACACCGCGATGCATCCGAACCTGGTGCCACGGACGGACCCCACGCCTCAGCGGAGACCTAGCATGGGCCACAAACACAAGGGATCCGCCGACAGCATTTCGTACATTAAGGAGGAGGACAGCGGCGAGACGAGATGGGTGCTGGAGAGGCGTTTCACCGCCGACAGCGGGGAGATTGAAGTGCAACGAGAGATTGTGGGAAAGGGCCACATTTAAAAGACCCTGCAGTCTCGGGCTCTTTGTGTCGGTTTGTACCAAAGGGAAAAGGAGGAAGGGGGAGAGGAGGAAGAAGAAGACGTTCGCGACGCAGCACCGCCGAAACGACGGAATGATACCATCCAACAACGACAGCGTAATTGTTTTTGAAGACACGATACCTCGGTGTGAAGGACGAGAAGGAGAGTAGGATCTAATGATGATGGCATACGGGTATATAGAGCAATGGCCCCAGCCACACGCACTCACGAATGCGACATAATTTCAAGGCAGGCGAGTCCACACCACTGCACCGAGGATAGCAGGAGAATGGAGAGGAAACACAACCGCCCGTGAACTCTCCATGTCAGATGTAAAGCGAGTGGTTGTGGTCACCACATCATGAGTTTCGCAATGGACGTGTTGATTCTCCAATATCTCATATACCAAGTCGACTTGGCAATCCTCGCCTCAACCCACAACCCTTTGTAAGAAAAGATAGGACAGAGAAAACAAATAAACAAGTTGAAATAAGAATAAGTGTTCATTCTGACCTAGTTGTACTCCATCTCCCAGACAGACAAACCTGTTTGGCCCGAAAGTCCGAGTCGCTGGCATGTCTCCCTGTAGCGGCCGTATCACAGCTCACGCCTCCCATCCATACAAGCATCAACCAAGGCATGGACAGTCAGTCTGCTATTCAGCCCGGCTCTCCGCTCTCTGTAGCACGGTCAATAAAGTCTCACATGACTCTGCCTGTACCACCGGTCCTGGTCCTGGTCTGCAATCCAACCCACCACTATCGGTATACCTGCTGGCCGTCTGGCGCGACGCGGCTGCCGCTGTGTCAAGCGCCCCAATCATTGGCGATATCGTCACCTCTACATCGTCCCGAATCGCCGGGGACCCCCGGACGCCGACGCTCGACTTGAGCTTAATTTCCCCCCCGGAGAATTTAAGATTCGACGTCCGTCGGCCCCTCCAGGTCTAGATGCATGCATACCTGCATGGAACCCAGCTGCTGGTGTCCCGGCCATCCAGCAGCATATGCATCTGCCGGCCACATGAGAATGATTTAGGGTCCATCGTCCTCTTCTACGGCGTGGTGGCATCGACAACACCCCCCCCCCCCCCCCCCCCCGCTCCGGCAAGGAGACGGCCGCGAATCCCACCAATCCGCCGTCCCCATCCCGATATTGCGGTTCCGAATCTTGGCCTTGCATTCCGGTGCACGCCGGGGTTTGTTTTAACAGATGGTGTGCGTTATCCACCACGAAAGCGACACTGAACAACTGCTACTCCCTTTGGGTTTGGGCCTCTGATGGATGCCACAGGGACATGAACACCACCACCACCACCTTGTTGACGACAACTGGATCTGGGTTGGAGCTACAACGTCGAGGGGGGATGACGGAGTGACAGCCTTCTGGATGGCTCGCTTCCACGGGGCTGGCATGCATGCATGATACAACACCGGGGCAATGGGCCTCGGAAGCGGTCCTCTACCGTCGCTCTCGCGACCTCTCCCACCTTTACTCGACTGATCCGAAAAACGATAAAAGCGACCGCTTTGCCCCCCTTCTCAGGATGACCCATCATCCACCTTCGCCTCTTGAAGTCAAGGACGAACTCCGGACCCACAAACCGCCACGATGCGCCTCCCACGCCTCCTTTCCGCGCTGACCTCCCTCCTCCTGGCCCTCGCGGCGGCGCCCCTCGCCTCGGCCTTCACGAACCCCATCCGCCGGCCCGGCGGCTCGGACCCCTTCATCACGTACTCGGGCGACGGGTACTACTACCTCCTGTCGACGACGTGGTCGACGGTCGAGATCGCGCGGTCGACGACCATCGAGGGCCTCAAGACGGCGGCGAAGAAGGTCGTCTACTCGTCGTCCAACGCCTCGCGCTGCTGCAACGTCTGGGCCCCCGAGGTGCACTGGCTGGGCAACCGGTGGTACATTTACTTCACGGCGGGCGGGAGCGCGAATCTCGACAACCAGCGGATGCACGTTTTGAGGGGTATGTTTCTGTTCGCCCATCTCTCTCTCTCACCCTCTTTCTCTCTCAAACACAGCAACACGGACATGTGTACGAGATGAACCCTGCCACTGACTGAAACCCCCCATCACAGGCGGCACGACCCCGTGGGACTCGTACACCTACGTGGGCCGCATCGGGCCCGACGAGTGGGCCATCGACGCCTCGGTGCTGCGCACGCCGCAGCACGGCGAGTTCCTCATGTACTCGTGCTTCCACGGCGCCGCGTACCAGTCCATCTGCATCCAGAAGCTCAACGCCGACTACGTCTCGACCTCGGGCGCCGTCTCGCTCATCTCGCAGCCCACGCAGGCCTGGGAGCGCGTCTCGCACCCGGTCAACGAGGGGCCCGCGGCGCTCTACTTCGGCGGCCGGACGTACATCGCCTACAGCGCGAGCTACTGCTGGTCGGCGAGCTACTGCCTCGGGCTGCTGACGTGGGACGGCTCGAGGGTCCCGACGGACCCGGCGGCGTGGACCAAGGGCGACCGGTGCGTGCTCGGCAGTGGCAACGGGCACTTCGGCACGGGGCACAACAGCTTCTTCAGCAGCCCCGCGGGCGACCAGACATGGATCGCGTACCACGCGACCAGCAACGCCGCGGGCGCGTGCGACGACAGCCGGTACACCATGGTGCAGCTGCTCGGCACGCACAGCAACGGGGCGCCCAACTTTGGGTCGCCGGTCGCCTTCAGCCATGTGTACAGCGAGCCGCACAAGTGAGCGGGTTGTGGTTGTGGTTGTGGTTGTGGTTGTGGTTGTGGAGGAGAGGACTGCGCCGGGCTGGTGTGAGCCTTGTTATACTCTCTAAGAAGATTGAGCTGTCACATACGACCATACCCATTGGAAAACTCGGGATCCCGTCCGCTCTCCCATAGATAAGCCAATGAGGGCCGGATTAGTAGTTGGGTCGGTGACGACCAGCGAATACCTGGTGTTGTATGTTTTTATCCATTTTTTGCCAATTTGTCGATTCTTCGCCAACACGATAACAGCCCGTTCCACATGGTAAGGACAGGGGAGGGGGGAGGCTTCTTTCTAGTACGCAAATATCCGTACTGCTTCGCTCTCTTCCTTGTGTCTACTTGGGTAGACTGTCAAGACTTATCTAAAGTCTAAAAGGTCGATGTGGATAGTGTATTGGTGAGGAACCTGTTTTGCTTCAACACGTTGTGTTTGTGTTGTACCTTGGACACCCAGGTACCCCTAAACCACACGCTACACCCTTCCGCTACTGTTGGGATAACTTTCCACAGGCGGGCAAGTGAAGTTCAGCAATGATTAGGAAGGACACTGCAGCACGTTGTACTCGATTTCGTAGTAATATTTATGGTGTTGTTGTTGCAGTTCTTCGCAGATGGATCTGGTCAGCCCCACTTTGATCGGGGCCGGATCACACCCGAGCCTCCGAATGTCGCCGGTTCGATTTCCGACAGTTATAGCACAAGTGTTCACAGTACCCTTCTACTCATATTATCTCTATCCGATTTCAACACCGCTCGATCTGGGCTTTTCCTCCCTCTGGAATGTTTTTCTATTCGGGGGCCTTAGTCTTTCTTTTCACCTCGGTCTTTTTCATGCCACTGAGTACCACCGCTGGGGGATCCCCGTCATACACTTCAGACGAGAAACAGTGACGACAGGAGAATCGTTTCTGAAAGCGATCAGCTGCGATCCCGATCAGGGGCATTCCGTAGCATCGTATGACATTACAGCACCATGCTGTACGTTGGTAGTTGTGGTAAAGGCTAAAGCCCGACTGACCAAGATTACCTCAACTTGAAAGAGCAAGATGGCAAAATCTCAATAGCCTCTTCAAAATGTGGTAAAACCTGTGACATTAGAGATCACATCATTGTAATGGTTGATACGTAGTCCAATGTTTACTGGTTGATTTTCCACTAAGAAAATACTGCTAGAAGTAACATAAGAAATGAAAAAGCAGATTGTTTGTAGGATTTACACTGCGCTTGGAGTAATGAATGCATCTCGGAGAAATCGTTAACAAGGTGTGTAACATTCATTAGGTTAGAGCAAAGCATCGTCCCTTCGAAGAATCGAATCCCAGGTTGGGCACCTACGCACTACATCTGTACCGCCCAGGGTTGTTCCCACGGACAACAAAAATTCACAACATGAATTCTAGACGAAAAACGCCGCCACAACTGTCCGCAGCGTCGTCGCACTATGCGGTTAGGAACCTCAGTATCTACCAAAGAGCGATGGAGGGTCTTGTAAATCCCGATAGACCCAGTTCGCGAGCTTATGTCATCTCGAATGCTGAGTAAGGAAAGACCCCACTCGCGGCAATTATCGGCCCCATCCGCTCCGCCACCGGACGGCCAGGGGCTCCCATTCCCGCCGACCGAGCGAGCCACCCACCGTCGTCAATGACATTTCCTCCATCAGCTCCAATCCATCCCCGAGCTTTTTCGCCATCCTACACCCACATCACATCCTTCACAAAACGCAACCACAACGCGCAATCTCTCTTTTACAAGTGAAATCAACACAAAGTCCAAAAAAGAACAGAGGAAAAAGAAACAGAGAACAGTCGCGAAAAAATGTCCCGCCTCCTCCGCCTCCACCGCACCCTCACTCTCACGCCGCCCGCGAGGCGCCTCAACTCCTCCTTCACCCGCGGCCCCGCGCCCCCGCGCCTCCCGGCCGACCAGCAGGCCGAGTTCGAGCGCCTCCAGCGCCAGGCCTCCGTCTCGAGCGCCTTCCAGCACCTCGTCGAGGACGCCCCCGACGCGACGCCCGCTGCCGCGACCACAACCTCCTCCTCCTCCCCCCCTCCGACACCGTCACCGCCGCCGCCACCGCCGCCGCCTCCGACGCACCAAACACCCCGACCCCCACCGTCGCCGCCACGGACGAGGACACGATGCACCCCAACTACGTCCGCGGCGCGCCCCCCGAGTTCGAGGGCGACGTCAACCCCCGCACCGGCGAGGTCGGCGGGCCCAAGAGGGAGCCGCTGCGCTGGGGCGCCGCTGGAGACTGGAGCTACAACGGCCGCGTGACGGATTTCTAGGCACCCCTTCTCTCTCTTTTGATAGACTAGAAGGGGCGTGAATTAGCGAAGAAGGGGGGGAGGGGGGCGCTGAGTGATGAGTTGTCCACTAATCGGCCTCATCCCCGGGACGCCGAAACATGGGCGAGTGGCCATGAACATGAGTTGGGAACCACTGTCTTTCCTCCCTTTGCAAGAGATGGTGTAATGATGGCATTGTGGCCAGGTGTATCACCAGTGTACAGTAAATAGTCAAATACAAAGATACCAGTCGCTTACTCCAAAGGCCCCAAATCATGTGCTCGAAGATATTGGGTATTATAAACACCGCTACTCCTACAATGCTACTCCAATCTTTGCTTCATCCGTTTGTCCAATCCTCACACGCCGTCTCCAATTCATGCTCCGATACCTTTATGCTTTGGGGGCCTCTACGCCCTTCGCCTTCTCGTCCACGTCCATTTCGTCTCCCTTGTCCGTCGAGACGCCGCCACTCTTGGAGGCGCCGTTCGTAGCGGGCACGGCACCGCGGGGCTCGTCATCGTCGATTCTATTCTCCTTGTCGCCCTCGCTAGGCAATCTTTCCTCCTTTTCAGCCGCGCCGTTCCCGCGGCCCTTTTCCTTCTTCCACCAGGTGCCCGATACTATCTCACCCCTAATTTTATCGAGGCGCTGCTTCTCGCGCTCCAGCGCGGCCCCGTTGAGGCCCCGGCTGGCGGCATTCATTTCGCCCATCGCTTTGCGCATGCGCTCTCGTCGGCCTTTTCCGCGGAGCCGGTTTTGCGTGCCGGCGCCGTTCGTGACCCAACGAATGCCCGTGATCATGAAGCTGATACCGTCGTGGATCGACTGGCGCCCGTTATATCGCCCGCCGTACTCGCGCGATTGGATGCCGAAGCGTGTCGTGCTGCTGTACTTCTCCAGCCGTGGAAGAATCACGATGCTGACGTGCATGTCGCGATCGGCGGGCACGTTGACAGGGCCCGTCTTCGGCGGCTTGTCCAGATACGTGGCCGAGTTGGCCTCGAGTCTCGCCTTCTCTTCCTTCTCTTTTTCTTTGCGTCTCTTAGTCGCGGGAACTTCCTTCTCCGGGGCCGAGAGACCCCGGTCGAGATCCAACAGGGCAACGTCCACATCTTCGGCCCATTCTCCTCGAATCCATCCCCCATGGATGCAGGCGGCGATGATGTCCGAGTCGTCTGTGTAGACGTCTGTGCCCCACAAAGCCCTCCGTGCCGTTATCTCCTCCCTGGCCAACGGGGTGAGGTGCACCTTGGGTACCTTGACCGTGAGCGTGCAGTTCTCCTTGTCCTTGATTATGTGCCACGGAAGCGGTGTCGGGGTTGACGAGAAACCGCGGCCGGACGGCACGTTGGGTATCTGCCTGGCGGGCGTCAGTTTCGGCTCGTAAAGGACGTCTCCTAGATGGGTCCGAGGCCGTTGCGCAACGGATTCGAGGACGGCCTTGGAGGACACGATCGTCTTGGGCTTGGGCGGGAGGATGCTGGTCGGACTCTGCACGGCCTGCTTTGTGGGCGCCTCCCTCACATGGGTGTGCTGAGGCGCCGGGCGCGGGACGTGGTGGTGATGAGCGGTCGGCAGGTCTTTCGTGAGACCGGTTGTCGGTGAGGGGATGGGGGTGTTGCCCTTGACGTTCTTGAACGGCGTGACGCCGACGGGAGCAGGCGTGGGGGCGTGGGCATGGTCGGCGCCGTGGTGGTGGTGATGATGGTGGTGGCTACTGCCGTTAGTCGTGGTAGACAAACCTGAGGGAACCGGGACGTACTGGTGGTGGTGGTGTTGATGAGTCTTTGGGCGCTTTGCTCGACCACTAGGCGTCAGCCGTCCCGTGCTGTCTTCATCCCCCTTGGTGTCTTCTTCCTTGAGCTTTCTCCTCCTACCCTTGGGCTTCGGCGCCGTCGTATCAGGACCGGACTCGTGCGCGGCGCTGTCCGTCTCGTCGCGGCGGGCAAGACTCGCGTTGGTGTAGGGCAATTGAGCTCCCGCGGTGACGGGGCTGCCAACGCCGAGGCCAGTGACGCCACTCCCGATTCCCGAGAACATCCTACCAAACTCGCTCTTGATACCAGGCTCGCCCGCGGGTCCCGGGAGCTGTGGCTGGGCTCCTTGCACGGCCTGCGGCAATGGCGAAACCCTTCCTTTGCGGTTCATTTCCTGAACTGCCAGCAGGTTCCGCTGGTTGATGCTGGGATGTTCTTCGGCAGGCCGATGGCGAGGCGAACCGTAGACCGGAGGACCGTGTGGTGTGTTGTACGCGACCGAAGGAGGCGGCGGCCCATCTTCGGTGGGCCGGCGATGCGCGGAAGGCGGCTGCGCCTGTTGAGGATGAAGGTGGTTGACGCGCTGCCGCTCGGGGGAATCGAAAGGCTGCTGCTGCTGTGGCTGCCCAGGCTGACCCGGAGGGGGCTGCTGGGGGTGGTTCGGGGGACCGGGGTATCGATCGTTGGGAGGAGGGGGCTGTTGCTGGTACTGGGGAGCGGACGCAGGATGGCTCTGATTCTGGCCTTGGCCTGGGTAATTGGGTGCAGAGGTGGGGGGATACTCATGATGGTGTCGGGGATGCAAGCCGGCCGGGTCGTAAGGGACCCTGGACTGGTCGAAAGGTTGCTGCTGCTGCTGGTGCGGTTGCTGTTGCTGCGGTTGTGGTTGTTGTTGTTGTTGCTGTTGCTGTTGCTGCTGCTGCTGCTGCTGCTGCTGCTGCCGAGGTGGCCATGGTCCTTGGTCACGTTGCTCAGGTGGCCGAGTGAAGGGCGGAGGTTGGGCTCTTTGCAGGTCCTGCGGGCGATACTCGGACTGGTGGGCTGGGAGGTTGCGTCCGCTGTCACCTCCCGAATATGCACGCTCTCTGCGCTCTCTCTCTCTGAACTCCATCTCTTCGCGACGCTCCCTTTCTGCACGGTATCGGTCGCCAAAGTTCATTGGCTTCAGACCGGGTCTCTCGGGGTTGTATTCCATCGATCCTCGGGGAATTTCGTCTCGACGTTGATACATGTCGTCGGGCGCGTTACCGCGACCCATTTCCACAGGTCTCGGGGGCATATTCTGCTGAAACGACTTGGGCTGGCTCGTAGGTCTGGGGGGAGGAGGGCCCTGAGACATTCGGCTCGGCTCTCTACCGTCCTGGGCCGAGGGGCCGCGCTGATGGTATCCCTGTTGTGGCGTGCCGTATCGCTGCATCTCGGGGGTGGTGGAATAAGTGCCCTGGGGCGAGGCGGCTGCGCTGCCTCTCGGATCGTAGGGACGCGCGTGGTCTGGAGTCTGCGGTCTCCTGAAGGGTTGGTACTCGGACGAGGCGGAGTGCATCCTCGGGGAGGCCTGCATGGACGGGGCAAAGGTCGGGCCGGAGGGAGCAGAGGTGGCGGGGGGGTGGTAATGCGACGGGGGCGGCTGCGAATCTCTCGACGGGGGCGGACCTCCCAACATGGACGATATCGACATGGAGCTACCGGTACTCCCTGTTCTCTGTATCGAGTTGAGTGAGGGTAGCTCGCGGCCGCCGGGGAAGGAGGTCGGGTGGCCGACGTTCAAGGGCGGAGCTCTCGGCGCAGGCAGACCGTAGTGGGCCATTTGATGGGAGGACGGCGGCGGCTGCGGGTTCCCCGGCTGAGGAGGCGAGCCTGGAGGAGGCATGTTGCGATTCAAGGGCGCGGCGGGAGGTAGCGAGGATGCACTCGGGTGTCTTGAGTGACCCGAGTGGCCCGAGGGAGGCGGCACTGGACCGGGATTATTGGGTTCTGGCTGGTAAGATCTCGGGCCGGAAGGATAGTATGGGTTTTCTGAGGAGCGTCGCTGGTGGTCGGCATGGAAGGGCGATTGATTCGGGGTTGAGTTTGCCGTTGTGTTGGAGGATGGAGGGAAAGGCGAGCGACTGTACTGCGATGCAGCGTTGCGCGAGAAGGGCAGCTGCGGCGGCGGCTGCTGGTGTTGTTGCTGGTGTTGTTGTTGCTGCTGCGATTGCGGCTGCGGCTGCTGCTGGTGTTGTTGTTGTTGCTGTCTTGGATCCATCGCGCCGAGTTTTTAGCTCAAAGGCGGCAGGGTGGGTTGGACATGTGTGTGGGAAGTGCTGCGTCAGCGTGACGGCGACTAGGATGCGTTGTGGAGGCTATCGCAGAGCAGAGCAGAGCAGAATCGAGTGAGCCGGCGATGTGGTGGTGTCGTCGTTCTCGATTATCGTCGTCGGCGATGTCGAGGTTGAAGCTGCGTGTGTAGAATGATGCGAGCAGCCTAAAACCGGGGTGTGGAGATGAGGTGTGGTAGGGAGGAGGACGAGGACAAGGAAGAGGAGGAGGACGACCGAGCAGGAGGAGGAGGAGGAGGAATCTGGGAAGGGTCGACAAGATCGCGACACACTTGTTGTGTTACACGGACGCAGAATTATTTTGGATCCCCTTCCCCCCCCTGGTCTGATGCTGTTTCGGTGGAGCTGCTTGCAGGGGGGATCTGCCTGCCAGGTGCCAGGTGGTAGGAGCTGCTGGGCTAGAAGTGCTGGTGCTGGCGCCGGTGCTGGTGCTGCTGGGCTCAGCTAGCCTGGGCTGGCCGGCCGGCGGCTACTGGCATCTCTCTCTCTTTTCCCCCCCTCTCCCTTTCCTTCTCCTCACTTTAATCTATGTTGTTGTGCTTTTTCCCCCTTGGCAAGTTGGCCCTGCTTGTACTTTTCTTCGTCGCCCGGGGATAGACAGGGGGGAAAGGGCAAGACAAGGGTCCCGGTCTTTCTCTGGCCGCGAGGGTGTACGGGTATTGGGTACAGAGTACAGAGGACAGACCACGGTATGCTCACTGGCACAGTATCCGTCCAGTAGCTATGTCGGTAGGTATGGGACGATGTGACGAGTGACGAGTGACTTTGGGCTGCGTGACCTGACCTCTGCACACTCTGGCAAGTCGGGGCCGGAACGCAACAGGGATGCTGGGGGAGGTTCGTTCGCGCTAGTGAGACAGGTAGTCCCCTGTTTATGGGAAACGATGATGTCGATGCCGACGAGGGCGCACAGTGGCGCTGACCACTCACTGGTGGTGCCAATCGGTCAGTGTCTTGTTATTGTTTGTGCTGACATTGTCGCAATCAACTGTATCCGGCACCTGATGGTCGAAGCTCCCAAAGGGGTCCATCCTGTCGGGGTTTAACTCGAACCGTGACTTTCGACGAAGAAAAGACCAGGAGGGGAAAGTGAGAAAGAAAGAAAGAAAGGGTCCGGATGGTACTGCAGGTGTTGAGGGACACCTACGGCCAAGGTACCTATGTCCAGGTACGGTTACAGACAGACAGTAGGTACTTACAGCACCCCGTCAGCAACAGCACCTGGCAGGATGTGTGCGCCTTGCGACGGATGCAGAGACCGTCGACGGCAAGCAGGGAGGGAGGAAGGGATGGCATGCGCAAATGAGGGGGAGGAAACAGGAAACAGGCGCCAGGCGCAAGGGCGACGGACGACAAAGAGGTGCGGCAAGTCGACGATCCAACAAGGACTTCGAGGGTCCCATCCCAGGGCTTCGCATCATGCAGGACGAGACGGTCCGCAGAGTCTAAGTGCGTGGCTAGTACAGAGTTAGTAGAGTACATCTACCTCACCTAGGTACCAACTGTAGGCACTATCTACTTATACTACATTACCGTAGCCCTATTTGATGATGGAATGACTGCTAGGGATTGTGTGGTGTTCGAGGGGGTATACTGGCGAAGAAGGAGGGTGGAATGCCGGTATCCAGTTCGATAGAGTACATACATCGTACACATAAGAAAGAGGGGAAGAAAAAAAAAGCCCCAGACAGATGCAGAACAGAGAATGCAGACGCAACACACCATGCAGCAGGATGCAAAAGCAGGAAACCTGGCGCTCGATGTCTGTCACCCTCACTCCTCATCTTGGCTTTACGTTCCTTCAGCAAGAGGAGTGATGGATGACTGATGGATGGTTCATGGATGGACTGATGGTGCCAGACGGCAAGGCGGGAGTGGTCCAAAAATCCAAACCCAAACTTAACCCCAAACCCAAATCTCAGGCGAGGACACCGCGGCGAGTCGCGGGAGAGGCTGCCTCTGCCTGTTTCTTGGCGGCGACATTCGACAAAAGGTTGCATGTGAGTAAGTACACATACATACATTTACGTACTTTCGCTGCCTGGAGAGGAGCATAAGACCTTCCGTACCGACCTGCCTACCTGTATCTGTACATCGTAAACCATCAATGGCAAAACGGACAGAAGAAATGGGGGACAAGTTGGGGTAAAATCAGGTGGCGTGTCTTGCATGTTGTCGGTGTGCATGTGTGAGTGTCTGAGAACAGGTGTGTGTGTGTGTGTGTGTGTTGATGTGTGTCTCTTTCGTCGTTCCTCGTCCGACATCTGGGGCAATGCATGCCCTCGGGCTTACTGCAACTACGCTATCTGTGTAGGCGGTAATACGTTGTCCTCGCGACTCACCTAATGATGATACTGACACTGCTGCTGCCGTCGTGGTATGCTGATGTGATGTTGGATATAGGCTGTTTACGTTTGCTGCTGGCCCAGACCCTGCTTTTCTTTGGAGGAGGGCCGCAGGTGCCAAAGTTTTTATTCTAAGTATTTACCTTCCCAGGTAAGCATTTTGTGGCTTCCTGGGCGGAGGGATGAAATGACATGCTGCTGCTGGCGGCCGCCACCAACAGAGTTCCTCCTCGTGGCGTGGGACGAGTCGTCGACAAGGCCAAACGCACGAGCGTGTTTCGTGGCACTCTGTTGAAGAAGACGGACGACTCACTTCACCGCCAAAGGCAAAGGGGACATTGGCATGCCATGCCGGTGGGAATCCGCATGCTGGAGGAGGAAGCGGTCGCACACATCTTGGGAGCGAGCGACACATCAAAACACACCACGAGAGAGCGACAGAACAGGGACTGGGAAGCGAGAGGTACGTACCTGGCAACCCCACACATTGAGACGTTTCTCCCACCCACGGCCAATGATGACGCATGAAATGACAGGATCGCCCCGGTCGGCGTTTTTGTGCCTGAGGGACCTGCTGCCCTGAAGAGCTCGCGGTGGCAGGTACCCTGTACAGAGTGCTCCGTATCCGTACGATGGTACAACCGGCGCATCGCATGGGCCCGGACCTGGCCTGAGGCTTGGGCCCTGAGTGCCTTCCTGCTCCTGCCTCGGCTTGCTCAATCCTCACTCGCGCGACACTGACAACTACCTAATTATCTACCCATTTGGACTGTCAGTGTACAACCACATCCATCGACCGTATGTCATGATGAGGGCAATGCCAATGTCATTGGCCACGTCCGTGCTGGTGCTAACGTCAACGTCGACATCACCCTCTCTTCGACGCTTGCTTGGGTGGAATAAGCTGTGGTTCTTCCTCTCCGCGGGCTGCATCTGCCAGCCGCGGTGAACAAGGGTCGCCCTCTCGTTGCGGCAGGGTTCAAGATCCTCTCTCCCCTTCCCCCCCCAGCCACCCGGCCTTCCTCCATGGGGGAGAGAGACACAAAACCACAACTTCGGTGAACGAAAGACAAGCGATCTGTCTATCCGTTACTCTCTGCAGGTGCTCCGTATTCAATCTTTACTGTAGAAATCGGAAGGAAGAGAATCGCAGTGCTCGGGACTTTCCCAACCAAGCCGTTCCCTCGGCACTTGTCTCACACCTTCCTTCTGGTCTCAGTTTGACTACTTGCCGCGATCTGGTTGTGGAGCTGCGAATGTGTTCACAGCAAAACATGGAAGCAGGAACCGCTGGCGGTGGCAGCTACTACTCTCGTCACTTTCCATTGGAGGTCCCCCCACTGTCCTCAAACTTACCTACCTACCTAGGTAAGGTAGGTAGGTAGGGACTGGTGTGTACGAACCTAGGTACGGACACTATGATATGCACAGGCACTTCGAGTTCCTTCCTCCAAGGCCCTGCACTCGTGACCGCGGTCGTGACCCGCTGTAGGTACCTGACACCTTTTCCGGCAGCTGCGAATGAAGAACTAAAGCCATACAAATAAAAACCGAAAATGAAAATGAAAATTAGAACCCCCCCCCCCCCCCCCCCCCCCCCCAAGTCTCCACTGTAAAGCTCTTTCCCGTCGGGTGGGCAGTTCCTGCTTGCCGGTGGACCGGGTAGTGCTTGCCCCAACTTCCAAGTCCCAACGGCCTGTTTTCTCTCGGTCACCTCATAGTTCCAGGGATGGAGCTGAAAAGCTTCTCGACCAGCTCCGCTCCTGCCATGCCACCCATGTCATCCAAGCCTCTCTGCTCTTGCCGACAATCGGCCTCGATGTGCAACGGATTATGGGCCCCCATCAGTCTGAGTAACTGGCAACTCTTGCTGGAGACTCGGACGACGCGACGCATTTTCCCCCCCATCACTACTCGGTTCGGGACATCAACATCCGTCAACGGCCGAATCCACAGCACCCGGACGCTACGTAGAAGGAGATGGATGCATTGCATTTTTCCACAACGACGCCAACGACGACGAACAAGGCTCGAAGCAATAACACAGGCTGGGAGGCCCTACCGCAGCAAATCGCAGGGGAGTTGCCCACCACCCCGGCATCCAGAGGGCGGTGAGGATGCAAACGGCGAACGCGAGATCCTCCATTCCCCCAAATCACACTCTTCAGTCTTCACCGACAGGACATCCTGCATCCTGACAACAGGTCAAGTCAACAAACCCCCTTGCTGACTGCCAGTCGGACGCTCTGCGTGGACACAGAGGGCCCTGGCCCATTTCCTTTCTCCACACCCAAGTCAAACCCGTGTGTCTGCGCCAACATCAACCTACAACAAGCCCAGCGCCAGCCCGGAACGGGAGTCCTGCATTGCGGTCCACGGCCGTCTGTCCCCCCGAGGACTACGGCCGATGTGGCACGTCCGTCACCCCCAAACCGCCCATCGATGATCAATGCGCCGCCATTCGCTGCCCGACCCATCCCCATATCTCTCCATCCTTGTATCGCATCATCTACTCAGCATACCAACATTTGTCTTGTCCCCTCCTCAACGGTTGGCCGAATCGTCCCATGCGATCGAGCGCTCTAGGCAAACCCGCCCGCCGGTTGGTGGATGTCTGCAGACCGACGCCTTATGTGCGGCATCGACTTGCCATCTGCCTCATCGCCCACCCTCTCGCGTCTTGACTGGTACACTGGCAGCTTGACGTATGACACCGCGATTGACAGGGTCCGCTTGGTGGCTGCAACCACTTTCACTCCCCAACCTCAGTCGGCGCAGCCGGGCCCAATCAAGTTGCTCCCAACTCAGCGTTGTCGCGATGTTTGCCTACCATCTGCAGTTGAAGCTCATTGACCATGGCAGGGCTCGATCATCCAAGCCCAGCTATCAGCATCTGTGGCCTTTTGATCCTTTTCAAAGTCCGAGGGCAGTTGGCGTTGGTCTTTGAAGGCAAACGGCTCAACGCACGCACAGAGCTGGTCTCGAAACTCGAAAGGCTAGCCTCTTTTGTGATTGACAGTCGACGATGCTCTGCATGTTTCGTTCGGGCGGAGCGCCCGTTCATTCTTGACATGGCCCAGATCACTGCCGGCCGCCGGCGCAAACGTCCCGACGTTGGACCCAGACAGGCCTCGCAGCGTACTGCTCTTGTCCCTATCTGGCGCCGTCGCCATATCGATCGAGGATTCGGTTCGCATGGCACTCCGCTGCAAAACAAGACGGGCATGTACGATGCCCAGGTCGCGCCTACTTCAACGCTCAAACGTCATCCGAACACTGGTGACTTCTCTGCATGGTCCATCAAGCTGCTGTCGGTATCCCAAAACAGCCAATCAGGTGCGTCTATTACGGCCTGAGGGACGCGCACATGCTGAGGAGGATGCATGATCAACACCCACCTCAGCTACGATGGTTTTGAAATGCGGCCACCAAGCGAACGGCCGGCTCACCCCTGTGCCCCGTCTTTTGTGAATAGACAAGGGTGTCGAGTAGTAACAGACGAAGGTTCGAGGCTGGCAACCCGGCGTTCTTCTCCATGAATCAACCGAGCGAGATGAGCCCACGTACGACCGGGGCAACAGCAAGCATCGCAGGGCCAGCCGAGTGTCCAAGTGCTGCAACTCCACGTCAATGCATATCAACAAGGCTTGCGGTCCTGCTGCGAAACGTCCTTGACTTGTTTCAAACCTTGGTGGCATTGCCAGCCATTGTGGGAAGATGGCATGCTTCGAGCTCTGTCACCCGCCACCTGTTTTCAACGCTTCGAGAACCATTCAGCAGTGAGGCTAGGCACATGCACTCCCTCGCCCCGTCATAATGTCCAGGTGCAGTCTGAAAAGGCCTATGGACATTCTTTCACAAAACCAGCTACACTACATCGAGAGACCGAGACCCCTATATCATCCAATGGCAATAGCATACGCATGTAACAACGGGTTCGGTGCCGAGGCAACCACTCTAGGGCAGTCAGCAGCTGTCTGCATTCCAGAAGCAAAGGATCTTGTCAGTTTGAGGGAACGGTTTGGCGGCTTCGTCCCGCACCGCTTGTGTATCTCACTGTTGATCTCCTTCGAGGCACAGTATCTGCCAACATCCACGTTTGGACGAGCCGGTTCTCGGTCAGATCCAGCCTATAAATCGGCGCTGCTCGGTTGTCCGTCACGCCGTCGTCACAGCGGGGGGGCGTGCGGTGTTGAAGTTGAGTTTGCATCAGGACAGCCATGCATCCCTGACGGGCCAAACATGTCCCAAGTTCTGACGTTTCGTACCGTGAACGGGACGGATTGTTTCTTTAAATCAGATCGCAGGCCCACCAAGGGTTACGTTCCATGTCGCTCTCCCGCTCCGCCACTGATCGGGATATCGCGCCGCCGCCGCCGCCGAACCAACGACTTGTCAATACGACTGCAAGGAGAAGAAAGGGGCACACAGCTGCGCAGCCGATTCGTACATCGATAGAATGCCGAAGGGCTCAAGACAATATCACGGGAAGACGAAGAACGGGTGCCGGCAGTGCAAAAAGCGCCGTGTCAAGGTGAGCAGCGGAGGACCCGATTGCGTACCCACGACAGAGTGACGGACCCCGGAGCATGTTCATCTTCCCAGAGCATGTTGCATGCAGCAGTTTCGGATCTATTGAGTTCAAACAGCCAGTCAAGTCGGTCGAGAGGACTGACAAGCGAGCGAGACATAACCTTCAAACTCGTCTTCTTCACCTCCCCTGAGTCTACGAGAAGCGATGCTGATGTTGCTGAGGATTTCCAGTGCGATTGCGTTGGTCCCATCTGCGCCAATTGTCGTCGCCGACAGGAATACTGCAGTTATCTCGGTCTACTGGCCGACACCCTCAACCGCGAGAATGAAGGGGACAAGCCCAACGATACCATGAGCATGGTCCCCCGCGCGGCCACGGTCGCTGCACATGCGTCTTCTCGTGACTCGCTCAGCGCCTCGTTGCCTGCCGAGAGGCTCCGCGCGGACGAGGCCGAACTCAAGCACCATTTTTTGAACCAGGCCTGGTTCACCTTCTCATTGAAAGGCGACCCCCGTAGGTGTGATGTCTGGTCGAGATGGGTGCCTCAGTTAGCCACGCGCAACGTCTTCATCCACCAGAGCATGCTTTCCATTGCGGCCCTCCACCTCTGCTACCTTGAGCCGCCCGACGCGAAGCGGTACTATTCCATGGCCTGCCAGCACGCCATCCAGGCGAGCAACTACTTCAGGCTCGCCGTCCCGCAGGTGACGGAAGAGAACTGGCTCGCGACGTTTGTCTTCTCCATGTGCAACGGCATTTTCGGATACTATCGCCCTTTCGCCGACGAAAAGATCATGGGGCAGCCTGTCGCTTTTGAGCCGGCTAAAGCCCTTGTCGTGATGCGGGTAGCGGCCAGGTTCTCTGACACGGTCACGCCGCACGTCTTCAAGAGCCCGATCCGCGATCGACTCGCCCAGGTGGACGTGAAAGAGTGGATCGACAGCAACGACACGTTACTGCGGCCGTCACTGCTAAAGATTACCAAGTTTAAGGAGTTTGTATCCTTGGGGCCCGAATCGACCGGCATACGAGCAGAGGATGCCAAAGTATACCTAGGGGCTCTCGGCGCGCTCAAGTCGTGGATAACGTCGCTTCCTGGCCGCCCAAGGATATGGAAGCATTTCATCCTGTGGCCCTCTTTGGTGTCGGAGGAATACCTCTCCCTGCTGCGGCTGAAGGAGCCAGTGTCACTCATGCTTTTTGTCCTCTGGATCGAGGTCATGTTTCTGGCACCACGGAGATGGTATCTGATGCACTGGTACGACCGGGGCCACGGAAGTGCCCTGCAGGAGCTCGCCCAACAGACCCGTACGCCAGCCCATCATTTCTGGGAGACGTTGACGGACGACAGCCAATCCGACACCAACACGGAGGAGTCAGAGGCAAGCGACGGGGGTCCATCGACTCCGTCGGACGTTCGGAGCGACGATGGAGGTCGCCGAGGTGGCGTGTTGCTCTTGTCCACGGGGGAAGAGTTTGGAGGCGACAAAGCTTGCGACGGAGTCAACTTCTTTGGGTCTCAAGGGATGGCCCAAAAGGCGAGATAAGGACGCGGCCGCCCGGAGCACAACTCATGATGTTGCGGGAGTCAAGAACCAGGTCGCTCGGGTGTATGGAATTACAGCCAGCAGCCACGCGGCAAGACGAGGCGAGGCGACATCTTAGTGTCGGCGGCGAGCTTCGTCAGTGGCCACAACAGACAACAGACAATGCGGCTGCTTGCTCGTCCGGTTAGCAACCAGTCCCTTTCCCACTTAAATATGGCCATGCCGTTCTCGCGCGGCGTCGAGGCAGGCGTCAGAGACAACTCTTGTTAACATACTAGCCGACGACCGCTGGTGCAGGTGAAGTGAGCTTGAGCGGTTGGTTCCGGCCAGCCGGACCCCTATCATTGGGCAATCAGTTATTCTAGGAGCATGTAGCCGAGGGCGACGTTAGCACACACTATTTGGTGTAGCTTTCGCGTGGCTTCGCTTCTACACAAAGGCAACGGATGTCGTCTGCTTCCTGTATCTAGCAGTGCTGTTTACCGTAACTCCATACCAAAATCACAGGTATCAACACTTACATAAACGAAGCCGAGCAACTGGAGGTTGAAAGTCCCCAAGGAGCTAGCCATCTGTTTTTGATTCATCAGAGTTTCCATCATGGACACCACTTCACAAGTTAGTTCTGACGAGGCAAAGCAACGCCCGCAAGCACACTTTGAGGTACGTGTTAAATCCCGCGCAGATTAAGCAGCCGATCAAAACGAACCCGTCCATTCCCAGCCAATGTCGCCCCGACGGTTGTAACCACCCCGCGAGATGACTTCATGATTCGTCCAGGGAGGAGGTGGGGAGGGTTCTGCTGCAGAAAACCTTGTCAGCTTGCCAAAACCCAATGACAGCGCTCCGGGGGTTGCGCGAATTACATGTTAGCCCAGCCTGTGTCGAGCAAACTATCCCTTCACAGCAACTCCGCCGCGCGGCACAAGGCGGCCGTTTTGGCCGCTGGGCCGCTGTGCCGCTGTGGAGCGCCGAGCGCGGCATGCAGGCGGGAGGTTTCGTCCGTCGTCGGCTTTAGATGAGAGAAAACCTTTTGCGTAGACATGCTGATCTTTGGCCGGTGCAGCCACAGGTACACCGTAGAGGTCGAGCTTGGGGGTGAACTGGCTTGCCTCACCCATGTCCGAGGAAGACAAAGTTTTTGTTGAATATGGGATTGGCCGTTTGTTTTCCCCTTCCTTCAATGGGGTGTGACAGAGCTCGACAGGACTTACCGGCCGACGGGGAGTACACGGCGCGGGGCATGTCTGATCCCGGCCGGCCAGGGGGACGGGTGACATCGGCTTTCGGGGGCGACTCCGTGGAGGACAATTCCAGCCTTGTACGTGTGTAATCATGTACATATTCTCGCGCTATTGGGCCTTCCCCTCCTCACCCCCTCCACGGCGGTTTTGGGCTTGCTGTTGCATAACGACGTGGTCGATCCCGCACCCAATGGGCAGCCGAGAAGCGGCGACGAGAGTCGAGATCGCCCGAGGATCACGTCTCTTGTGTCTTGTCTACCCCGCAGGCGATAATGGAAGGTTTGCGTGGCCTCTTGCCCTTATCAAATGGCTATTTAAGGCGGCGAGGAGACAGCTTACCATCGATTATGATCGGAGCTGTTTTTCATCAACACACGCTACAACCACCAAATTCCCATCATATCTACATAAACAGTAGGCCCTGACTCTGTGTGATCTGACGTATACAGACTGACCACCCGACAGGAGGCTTCAACTCGAGCCATAGACAACTCTTCAGAGTATGTGACACTCTTGAGCATATGCATGAGCCGGTGCCCACCTGAGGCTGTCGTCCGCTGCCACCTCTCCACCTCCATGGTGATTCAGCGGTCGACGCCGATGGTGGGCTGAGATTATACGGCCTTGAACTTGATCTGGGTAATACCAGCGAAAGGATCATGCAACCTAACACAAGCAGACATATACGTACACACGCACACGTACACGCACCTTTTCAAGAAGAAGGAAAAGAAACCCTTGAAAAAAAAGGCCAACGACACAATGGCTCCCCCTACCGCCATCTCCCCCGTCAGTGACTATGCCGTGCCCTACACTGCCGGCAAGACCACCAAGCCGGCGCCGGAGCGCGCCGTCGCCACAAAGGTCGACGACCTCCTCGGCAAGTGGGAGACCTTCACCTTCGCCCCGATCCGCGAGAGCCAGGTGTCGCG
The DNA here is from genome assembly GCA_034638275.1 of Colletotrichum lini. Taxonomy (NCBI): domain Eukaryota; kingdom Fungi; phylum Ascomycota; class Sordariomycetes; order Glomerellales; family Glomerellaceae; genus Colletotrichum; species Colletotrichum lini. Next base: position 5,065,338 of record JAWQJV010000004.1, read on the forward strand.
CGCCATGACGCGCCGCTACTTCGCCGACCTCGACACGTACGCCGAGTCGGACGTCGTCATCGTCGGCGCCGGCTCGTGCGGCCTCAGCACGGCGTACGTGCTCGCCAAGACGCGCCCCGACCTCAAGATCGCCATCGTCGAGGCCGGCGTCGCCCCGGGAGGCGGCGCCTGGCTCGGCGGCCAGCTCTTCTCCGCCATGGTCGTGCGCAAGCCGGCCGACGTGTTCCTCGACGAGGTCGGCGTCCCCTACGAGGATGAAGGCGACTTCGTCGTCGTCAAGCACGCGGCGCTCTTCACGTCGACCGTCATGAGCCGGGTGCTGCAGTTCCCCAACGTCAAGCTCTTCAACGCGACGACGGTCGAGGACCTCATCACGCGCAAGAACGCGGACGGCACGCTGCGGGTGGCGGGCGTCGTGACCAACTGGACGCTCGTGTCGATGCACCACGACGACCAGTCGTGCATGGACCCCAACACCATCAACGCGCCGCTCGTCATCTCGACGACGGGCCACGACGGCCCGTTCGGCGCCTTCTGCGTCAAGCGCCTTGTGAGCATGAAGCAGATCGAGCAGCTGGGCGGCATGCGCGGCCTGGACATGCAGGCCGCCGAGGACGCCATCGTCAAGGGCACGAGGGAGATTGTCCCGGGTCTGATCGTCGGCGGCATGGAGCTGTCCGAGGTCGACGGCGCCAACCGCATGGGTACGTTTTGACGGGAATCCTCTTCAAGAAGTGGTGAGACGGGGTTAAAAATGATACTGACGCTTTCTTCATAGGTCCCACCTTTGGTGCCATGGCCCTGTCCGGAGTCAAGGCTGCCGAGGAGGCGTTGGCGATCATCGACGCCCGCAAGAAGGAGAACGAGCTCTAGACGCCGGCCCCGGGGAGGGAGTTTCGTCCTGAATGTTCTGTCGCTTAAGGATCCGTTCCGTGACGTTATGATGGATATATGAGTGTATTTGAAGGGCGAGTCGCTCATTAAAGGTAGGTTTTTGTTTTTGTTTTCGTTCACGGTTTGATGTGACACAAGATTGGATCACTTTGTCAAAAGGGTGGGAGTGTAGTGTAGGGTCAGATAGTACAAGAATGTCTGAATACAATCACTCGTTTAGGACGTTGCTCGTTCGAGGTCTCAAGAGTTGGTGGTATGATGAAGATGTGGCGAGTGAAATGCTTCGAGGATGTTCCAGTATCGGGTCGTGACAAAATGCCGTTTGTGTATGTCAAGGAGAGTGTACACAGCCCAGACCTGAAGATGAATTTCGGAGTCCCATGACAAGACCTGTGGTCTAAACTGTGACCGTGCTGCTGTTCTGACATTTGTCTTTCTTTGGCAACCATTCAACAGATAAGACGGGCTTCCCCTGTGCTCTTTTGCCTACGCGTATGTTCGAGCAAGGCTCGCTCTATCAACGGGGAAACATAACAGCATTCTGAATTATTACCATCATCAGCCTGAGAAGGCAGCTTGTTCGCAAAACGCACAGTACCATAGGACTCGTGAAGTCTACCCACCCGAGACAGCTTCAACCGTCCCCCTTTCACCAAGACAACCCCCCCCCACCCCCCGTTATTCGGACTCCCGCAACCACGGCAAAACGTCCGAGAACGAAGGGGCACGCAACGGAAGACATCGCAATGTGCACCTCTCTCCTCGCCAGCTTCGTTGTGTCCTTCCGATCCTGGGGATCCTCGAAAAAGCGTCGTCAGCAATACAAGCGGCCGGCCGGTGGCATCAGAAGTCCCCGGCAGGCGTCGTCTCCGCTCTCTGCGGCCGAGACTTCGCGGACGATGAAGCGCCACTGCTGAGATGCGTGCATCGTGCCCTCACCGCCGTACTTCTTGCCGCGTAGGTGATCAGTCAGACTGCGTACCGGAAAGCCACGGTCCCTCAAGCACGAATGTCTGTCCTGTCTCACAGTCGCGTCACCTCACGGCTTGACCGGTGGCCTCAAGCCCCTCGGGTATGGGACTCGGGCTTCCTCGTGGGTGCCTGCTACGACTGTGGCTCTGTACGGCGGAGTGTGAATGCATGCACGGTTGCCATCGGCCTCGCAGTGATCCAAGGTCCTTGAACCATCGGTCGGCGATGGTGTATGGTGGGCTGGGCGCTGCTTAATCTTAGGCGACATTGTCGTAGACTGAAGGATGCGTTGTGCGACCCAAGTGCCATCCTCTCATTCATGACGTCGCAGTGGTTTGTGGAGCAACCAGTCGTGGGTGAGCAACTCGGGTCAAGGGCACCGGCTGATAACACACCAATCATTGTGAAACTCGAGTGATATCCCGCGAGCAGCAGCAGTATTCGGATGGTGAATCTATCCATAATCTCCTCGACCATCCTCGAGTGATTGGCTATTGTAACATTATACATTCTTGTGCTGAACTGTGAGTTACTTGGCAGTCTCTAGCCGGCTCATTCTTCGACAGAAATATATATATTTGTTAAATTGCCCCTTCAGCTCCAAAGATCCCTCCACATCTCCTTGAAACCGTAATGGGGAGCCCTCGAGTCGTAGACCTTGGCCGCCGTCGCGCTCTCCCCCGCAAAGCGGTCAAAGACCGTCCGGGAGCCCGCCGGTCCCGCCGAGTCGAACATGGACTTGGCCGGTCTCGTCGCCCTCTCCCGGATGGTCTCGGCCACGAGCGGCGCGACGTCGGCGTAGCACGCGGCGAGCTCGCGCTCGAGGGAGAAGTACGGCTTCTTGGCGAGCTCCGGGGCCATGAGGTTGTACGACCGCGTCATGCTGTTGAGGTTCTCCACGGCCAACATCAGGTACGAGCGTTCCGTCGCCAGCCAGTCCGAGTCGCGGAAGGGCTGCACCGGCGGCCTCGTGGTCTCCGTCGCAGTGGCTTCCGCTGCTTGCTGTCTCGCCGTCATCGCCGCCGTCGCGGGATCATCGGCTGTACCGGCAGTGGACACCTTGCGCGGGTTGTGCCTCTCCTCTGCTCGGGCATAGTCCTCGGCTAGCCGCATCTGCTCCTCCAAGCTGCCGCCCCTCGACGAGATCATCCTCGCCACGTGCCTCCTCCAGTCGTTCCGCATCCTCGCCCTGAACGACTCGGCGGTTTTTGCCACCTCCTGCTGCTTCTCGATCCATGGGGGAACGATCTCCTGCCTCTTGATCATATTGTTCATGATGTACTCTGTCGTGTCGATGAAGGGGTTGTTCGCCCTCATGTCCCGCTCGACCCCCTTTCCTCGGGGGATGTTCTTGAACTGGCCACGGGCGATGGCGTCCTCGATTCTTGAGTTGGCCAACGACTCGAGCCCGGAGATGGAATTCGGGACCGCTCGAGCGGCCTCTCCGAACCTGTCGCGGAACTCCTGCCTCATCTCCTCGCGTTCCTTTTCGCTCAGTCCGTTTGCCCCCTTCAATCCCAGGTCGGTGTACGTGGAGGCCTTTTCGCGGGCATTCGCTGCCCGCTGGCTAGGGTGCATCTTGGACGGTTTTCGTGGCCGCAGATCAACGGCCGGTATCTGGAACTTGCCGCGCATCTCGGGCTTGAGCGGTTTCCTCGCATCATCGAGCATCCGCAGGACCGTGACCGACTGCGACTCCTCGCCCGCCCAGGGCTGTGCGGTGGCCATGGACCTTGTGCCCTCACCGGCTGCGCTCGGCATGGAAGCTTCAGCGAACGCAGATGCGTACTTGGACCGGAACTCTGCCGTCTGGACCTTATCGAGCAGCCTGTTCCTCAGCTCTTCAGAGAAGCCGGCGTTTTCCACCGCTCGGCGACCGGCACGGCCGCCCGTCAATAGGGCTTCTTCGGTAGCCTCTTCCAATCTGCGATACATGGCGCCCTTCTCTTTCTGCGGTTCATCCTTGTTCTGGCTGGACGGCGGAGCTTCGGCGGACTCGGCAGCTTCGGACGATCGGTCGGAGGAGTAGAGTCGAGGGGTAGGGTGAAGTCGGGTTTCGATGCGCCCACTCGATCGCAGGCAGCGGCCGCAGACGAAGGGCAGTCGTGCAAGCTTAGTCGCCATACTTGAGATGCCAGCCTTCCGTCGACGTTGGCGAGATGAACATGGCTGGTGAAGGACAAGGTTTGTCGCGAGCGGCGCAACGAACTTGGTGATGTCAACGAAGGGAAGAAAGTGGCAATTGACGGGTTTAAGCACAGACCAACTGCCGGAAAGGAGAGAAGCTCCACCTATTTTGCCGATGACCCGACCCGGTCCGATGCCGTGTGGTCCACAGTTAAGTCCGGGGAACAGCACTCGAGCCGGCGCCATGCCGGGGATCTATCGTCAGTGTCCAATAAGACTCGGAATGGTGATAACGCCTCAACGTGTTTATTTTCCTCGGAAATGAAGATAAAGATGACCCATCATTCCAGGCGGAGAAGGTATTCGCCGGCAAGTTTAAATGCGCAGCAGTAAAACAGAATGCGTTCTCAACATCTTACACAGGCATTCCAGATTGATCTCACCATTTCCAGCAGAATGAATGGTGCATCCAACCAACGCCTTCGTTTTTCATATCGTTAGTTCTCTGGGTATCCCCCCAACGCGGCGTATCATGCCGTAAAATCGACCAAGACCCTGTCCATCTCAGCATTGAAAGAGCCGAAATACTCCTGTCTCGCGTTCTCAAAAGCATCAAACATGGGCTTCGCTGTCCCCACGGGGATCTGCTCCTCGCCGGCCATCCACCTCTGGTAGACCTCGTCAACAAACTCGCCCACCGGCATGCCGATCGCGTGTCCGTTCTTCAAATCGGGCTGGTGCTTCGCGTCGTGCAGCTCCGTCTGTACCGCCGGGGGGTAGACCTCGACGACCCTGACACCCGAGGATACATCCCTCAGCTGGGCCCTGAGCGCGAGGATGAAGCCGTGCATGGCCGCCTTGGAGCCGCTGTAGTTGGGACAGCGCTTCATCGGCGTGAGGCCGAGCTGGGACGTCGTGTACAGCAGAGCCGTCTGCTTGCCCTGCTTCGAGAGGTGGGGGAGGAAGGCCTTGGTGAGGTGGACGTGCGAGAGGTAGTTTACCAACAGCTCGTCGTGGATGATGTCCAAGTCCACCGTCTCGGCCTTGGTGAAGTCGACACCGCGCTGTACGCCGGCATTGAGAAAGACGCAGTCGATCTCGGGGTGGGCCTTGAGAGTGGATGCGGCAAACTCTGGGATCTTCAAGCATGGCTTGTTAGCATTTGACCAGGACGGGAGCTATCCGCGGAAGAACGACGCCTACCAATTCAAGCCTCAGAATGTCGACGACCGCTGCGGCTGCCTTGTCTGCGCCGTGCTTGTCAACAAACTTGCCGAGGTTCTCCTTTCGTCTCCCGGCCGCGATGACGAATGTGCCGTTCTCGACTAGTTTGTCGGCCAATGCTGCTCCGATTCCAGAAGTCGCCCCGACAAGCAATACCTTTTTGTATGGCAAGGACATGGTGAATGGCTAAGATTGGAGGAATCTCGTATGACCTATGTTGAATGTTTTCGACGATTCTGTAGGGCAGAAAACTTAAAAGAGTAAGAATGCGAAACATCACATCGTCTCTTAAAGTCCAAGTAGTTTCCCGCTCTTGTATGCCATCATACTCTCTTTCAAGTATGCCGAAAATCTTGGCCTGTTCTTCTGCAATTTGTAAGCTCCATCACGATTTATCAGCTTAAGAGGACCTTGGTAGCAGGACACTCGACTAGAAACCTCTCCAGCATCCGCATGGGGCGGTCCACATCTCCAAAGTGCCAGATTTCATCCAATGACGGCTTCTAGACATAGAGCTCGCATCACCCCCACATCGCGTAGTGTAAGATGTCCAAGCCCACCGTCTCAGCCTGAGTGGATTCTAGGACTTCTACGCCGGCGTTGAGGGTGACGCTATTGGCGTTAGGTTCGAACTTCGAGTATAGACGCTGGTAACTTGGTACTATATAGCGCATACTGATAAATAAGTAACAAGAACAACTGCTTTTGAAACACAGAACAAGTTCTCGGAGTTCGGCATTCTAGATGAGCCTTAAACTGTAGTTCTTAAATATGTACTTGCTTGGAAATATGTTGAATTCATTTAGCAGGCTGTTACTAAGGTTGTTTTAGTCCCTCTCTAAGTCCTAGGGTAGAAAGTCTTGTTTTGCTATCTCCGAGTTCTACTAGAACTACTTTTTACCCTTCCTGTATAAGAAAGTTGTGTCTGTTAGCATAGCCAAGCTTGATGCCGAGATCGAGACACAGCAACATTCTCACACCCTGATCCCACGCAAAGGATCCAAGCCTCGTCTTCTGCGTGTTACTGGTTGTTGCTAAAAGGACAGGAACCTAGCGATCAGCGATCCTGTCAGTGACGTGAAGTGCACGCCAGTAGGAACCAAGCGTATGCGCAAGGCGGCTCCCCTCGACCAGCGACGCTGCCTTCCTTGATGGTATATTTATTCGAACAAGCAGCCCTACGGCGACAATCTCTATAGTTCACCAGCTAGATACGCGGCCCTTGAGCGGATCGTTCAGCTCAGTCCGACACAAAGAAAAAGCCGACTGATCATGCGCGGGAGTGCCAGTCCGTAAGCCCGCTCGCGACAGGCCTGTCAGCTGTAATACCAAACGCCGGCGCGGCGCATAGAAGTAAGTTGAGGTGACGGCGGGTGGCACACCAGGCGCCTTATCAGCCCTTGCGAACAAGGAATCTTGCCAACTGCAGGTTGCTTGCACTATTCTTGTCTTGGGTCCGTGACTGGACGAATCAGCGCCAAAACCAGGGAGGGGTTGGGACGCCATCCCTCACATCATTTCTCGGCGCACAAGGCTGTCGTATTTTGTCTACTTTCCTAACTGAACCGCAGTCTGCTCCGAATCTCTTGTACGTCTGCTCTGTTGCTTTTCCATCATGTCAGAAGACGACGAGGACGTGATAATCTACCGACATTACTGCCCCCCGGGGGTGAAGAGGGTTCTTGCTTCAGGAGGCAGTGCGTTCGTCGGAGAAGTCAACGATTCCACCGTGTTGAAGTATCCGCTCTCGCCAAATGGCGACATGAGTCGACTCGAGGTGGAGAAACAGCTCCTCGAAGCCGTCGGACACCACGATCGAATCATCAAGCTCAAGGGCTTCTCAGCCGTGGGCCTCTACCTAGAGCGCGCCGTGAAGGGTAACATATATCAGTATCTTGTCGAATCAACAAACCCCTCCCCACCTACGATACGCCAACGACTGTCATGGTGTCGTGAGGCTGCAGAGGCGGTTGTCCACGTTCACTCGAGAAACATTATCCATTGCGATATTCAGCCCACGAACCTGCTGCTTGACGACGATCTCCATATCAAGCTGTCCGACTTCCAAGGGAAGCTGCTTTCGCTCGACAAGAAGGTCTTGCTCGACGGGGGCAGCAGTGAGCCCACCCGGTTCTCACGCCCTCGAGATGACCTCGATAATTCAGACATTCACACAGATCTCTTTGCAATCGGGTGTACAATATACTTCATCATCATGGGTAATGCTGTGTACCCCGACATAAAAGACGGAGAGGAAGGATGGCACGAGGCGGTCCGGGCCCGGTTCGCAAAACAACAATTTCCCGACGATATGCCTGTATGCGCAGATTTGGCCTGGAAGTGCTGGCTAGGCAAATACGACTCGGCGAAGGAGCTATTATCAGATATCATGCTGGTGGAAGCTGCTCATGCCGAAGCGTAGTCAGATCACTTCGCCGTTCATCACATCATCATACGAGAGCGTCTTAAATAGACAATCAAAACGCTGCTGTTGAGTATATTGAAAACAAAAATGCCCGTAACACGCTCCTGTGACCACTCAATCGAATTTATATTTGTAAATCCTTACCGTCCTACGCGGCCTTGACTTGCACACACCGTGCGTTCACTTCAGATACTACTCAAACGCGTAGCTGCTAATCACAACCAGATCTTCCAGGTCGCTAGCGTAACAGGTGCTTGAGTACTTTAGAGTAACAAGTTGTGTAGAAGGACGAGAAGCGTTCTCTAGACTGAAGATATGGGAGGGAACAAGGGTCTCTCACACCCTCCTAGAAGTTTCAAAGATGTCTTGGCCTAGTACTCAATAGTTTGCACTAAGAATAGCTAACGTACTCGCATAGCGAGTGGGCCAACATAGCGAGTGGGCCACCTTCCTCTACCCTTCTACCTTTCATATAAGTTAATTAAACTACAACGTACGAAATCAATTAAAACTACTCCTCATCCTCTTCCTCATTACTGTCCCAAACTACTTCACAGGTTCGTGCGTTATGTCCAGGCTTTCCGCAATTGCCACATCGTCGCGCGCGTGGTTCAGCACCTTCCGTACGACCCTCCTTCTGAGGGTTATTCTGTCCTCCAGCATCAACACTACCCTTTTCTACTTGTAGTGCCTCTGCTTCAGTAGTATTAAGTGACCCTCCAAGACGTAGTCTAGTCTTTTTTGCCCTCCGGCGCTTACTTAGTATCTCTATCCCCGTACGAAGCTTACGGTTCTCAGCCTCAATAATAGCAAGCCTATGGGCTAACTTGCTAATACCTCTGGCCTGGAAGTCAATTACTTCGTACATTGGTGTTGGTGAGCTACCTTGATGTGCCTGGATCTTCTTTTTAAGGGAGGAAGCACTTCGTACGCCCTCTAGTGCTGTGGTTGGTGTCTTTGCGTCCCAGGAGCCTTGGCTGCTTGGCCGTGAGGTTGAGGGTGTTGGCGTCTTTGGCTTGAAATCCAACCGAGAAATAACCACTTCAGGGTTAAAAGGTACAAGGCCTGCCTGTCTAAAACCAGCTCGTACGTTATCTTCCCCCATTGAGGCAAAGAATGCTGCTTTAAAGGCAGGAAAGAAGTCATCCTTGGTAATATGCGAAATCTGCATCCGCATCATCTTCTCAATTTCCTTGCCGTACGAGTACTTTAACGGGCTAAAGCACCCAACATCAAGAGGCTGGAGCTCGTGCGATGAATGGGGAGGCATGCAAAGAGCAATAATGCTTTGTTCCTTGCAGTATTCGTCAAAGTCGGTCGATTTATGACTGTTGTGACCATCAAGGATCAAGAGGCGATGAGAGCCCTTCGTACGAGTCCGTGTGCACTGATTAAAGTGCTTTAGCCAATCTAGGCCAATATCATTTGTCGTCCATCCATTTTCGCTTGGATGGATACGCCATGTAGATGGGAATTGGCCGTTGGCGTACCAGGAGAGGAGGTGATATTTGCCCTTCACGATGACGTACGGAGGCATCGCCCAGCCATCCGCACACACACCCTGAATGACAGAAACCCATTCCCGATTGCCAGGCTGCTTCGTACGAGGCCTTCCCTTACGGTCAGACGTTGTAACAACCTTTGCATGCGACAGCATTCCCATCAGGAACCCAGTCTCATCAAAATTGTAGATATCGTCATCAAGTATTCCATACTTCGCAATTGTGTTTCGCACGAGTGCAAACCAGCCTTGTATAATCATAGGATCCTCAGCTAAGGCCCTTTGATAGTCGATTCGGCGTCGAAATCGCATTTTCAATTCGGGGACGCGTCGTACGAAGTTCTCTGCCCATCGGGGTCCCGTACGCGTCCCGTCGCGCGCGTTTAGGAGTTGGTCGGCCATTTCTCGTACGTCTTCTTGTCGCGGAGGGAACCCTCGATTGATTAGGTCAATAACTCGTTCAAGAATCACCTCCTCTTCTGTTATAGTCATCTTCATTGAATTTGGTCGTCTTTCAGGTCGTGCGACGCGTCCGGCGCGTCGGTTTTGGATTGACGTTCGAGGGACCTCAAAGGTTTGGGCTGCTTTTCGTACAGACATCTTTGGGTCTTTTTCGATAGCCTGGATGGCAAGGATGATACGACTTTCAATTGAGGAGGATGGCATGTTCGTACGTAGAGGAAAGTTGGTGTAAAGGTCAAAGAGGTAGAAAGTTGGAAAAGTGGCCCACTCGCTATGTTGGCCCACTCGCTATGCGAGTACGTTAATAGGAAAACTACTTTAACTATGTTAAATCACACGGAGTTAATCTAAGCAGAAAGGCTTGGAAATGCCTTCACAGCCTTTGAATAGTGGTTCTTATTCCATCCCATTTATACAAGTAGGTTCTATTCACCGTGCAAGCTGTTGCTAAGCTCGTTCATTTCTTCCGTAAGTTCCTGGAGTACGCTGTCTCGTTCCGCTGTCTCGAAATCGATCAAAACCACGTCATGCCCCTCCCGCACGAGAAAATTGTGTCTGTTGACATCGCCAAGCTTGATGCCGAGATCGTGCAACCGGCTCAGGGCCTTCTTGCAGGCGTCGATGTCTCCTGGCCCCGCGGACCTCGCGTTATCTAGCCATTCGGCGACGAAGCCGATCACGCGCCCGCCTTTGCCCTCGGTGAGATGACCCAAGAACCTGGGGCCGACGCCGCTGTCACTGAGCCACTGGTACGCGGCCGTTTCCGCCTCGGCGTAGGGTATTTCCCATGGCCATACGGCGAGTTTGACGAGGACGGGCTTCCCTCCTTCGACTCCGGGGTGCGTTGAGAGATGGACTCGCTGCTTCACTCGGTCTAGTCGTGTGAAATCCAGCTCGTTGAGAATCACGGGATGCCAAACATTCTTCACGCCGGAGAATTGTACTCTCTCGGTCCTGTCGAAGGTGGCCTCCCCGATCTCGGGGTCCCTGGTTGCATGGCCGCTGTTCCAATTCCCGGCGGGGAATGGTGGAAAGAGCTCGCTAAGGAGGAGAGGTTCGAAGGTGCGGTCGTCTTCATGTCCGGCAAACGTGCCCGGCGCTGTGGATACGTACTTGACGTGCTGTCCGTCAACAAGAAACCGGTAGTCGCTGTCGTCGGTGTCGTCTTCGTCGATGAGACATGCGAGAAGCCTGACATTGGCATTCTTTTGCTCGGGGGCGACCATCGCAGAGAAGCTGTGCTGAGACAATGAGAGATGATTACTAGAGTGGTAAACGAGGAGCTCCGCATGCAAACGATGACTACGCGGCCAGGGCCTGCGGCTCGTGAGAAGGCGTGATCGGCCCAGAACCGTGAAGAGTTGGACGTGCGCTGAGCAGTATGATAGGAGTCTGGAAGCACAGGAGTACGATACAAGAAGATATCAAAGGAGGACGGCAATGCAGTACGGCCTGCGTGAGTATGCGTGATGTCAAGTGGGCCACGGGGACCAGGCCTGCATCATGCATCCTCAGCCCCCGGGAGAAATGTCTTGCAGCCAATGAGATACGCCAATGTACCGCCCAATCTAAAAATATATAGGCCAGCCTCCCTTCAAGTGCGTTGCTGCTGAAAAAACTTGGTCTTCCACACAGGGAGGGGCCTTTGAGCCGTTCCGGTATGGAGGATGGATAAGCGAGCGTTCAAGCGTCACCGTCGAGGCGTCTGGTTGATCTTGAGGACACCCAACTCTTACCGCGCGCCATGCGGGCAAAAGACTGCGGGGATTGAGAGATTTCTGGTTGCCAGGTATATATAAGAAAGGTAGTAGTAGGCAGATTGGTGACCGCCGGACAGGTGCATCTTACCAATGAGCGACGACTACCTAGAACGAGAATCCATCCAGCCGATATCCCTAGATAAACAGGTACGTTGTGGTTCCCCATTACCGAAGGCCTTCCGGCTGCTTTGGTCCCAAGATATTGATGCTGATCTCAGAGACTCAACTCGGGGTTGAGAAGGGCCACGGTGTAACACAAACAACACAACGCCCCCGATCTCATGTGCGTCCAGACCTATCGCAGGTACACATGCGGGTGCAGGAGGCCGGAGGAGTTCAAGCAGTGTGTGTCACGTATGGGTACAAACGTCAAATGCACGCCGGTGACAAAGGAGGACCTGCCGAGTTCGGCGCACATGTGTAGCAAGCACATGGTGAAGCCGGGAAAAGACGAGATGCACCGTTGAGACTGCACGATGGCGATGCAGAGCTCTGTCAGGGAGGGTCGGTGAGACCTTTGAGATTTGTAAAATGTTGGGAGTAATCGAGGGGTATAAGCAGGAAGTGCACCAAGACCGGTTTTCTTAGGAGGGGGGGAGTGAACTGGCTCAACGATATCCAACGTGCGCTCAGGTTGAAGAAGAAATTTGCCGTACCCGTCAACCCTGGGTAGCATGCATGAACCTGCCAGGTATCCTCGGTACCTCCTTTACCGGACCATGCTTCGCGATATGGTTCAAAATTCCTTGCCGAGTGTATTTGATTCTGAAATGCCTCGTTCCCTCGTCCTTTTCCTCGCTGCAGCCGAGGCAGAAACATCCCCAGTCGGCCTGCAGGCCAGAATCAAACAGATACGGCGCAGTGATGATGGCCATGAACCGAAGAGGTTCCCGAGTGGTTTTGTCTAATTTTTGACAGCCAGGACCAGTCAAATCCGGCGTCACTGCCCGCCGGTCGAACAGCCGAAGCCGCTTCCGCACCAAATTTCCCCCTTCGTAGGCCCAGGAGGTACAGTAACGTCCGGGCAGGCTCAAGACGTTGGGTAGGTTCGCCGCAAGTAGGCGCTGGCGGTTGCTGCTGCTGCTGCTGCTGCTAGCGGTGTTGGTACTGGTGGTGATGGGACGGCAGGACATGAAGACGCTGGATGCGCGGCCGACTGTAAGGGGCCAGTATTCCGGCCGCCGGGTGAAGCAGAAGTAGCAGACGCGGCTGCAGTCGATGAGGTAGAGATGGTCTCCATAGCGGTCGCACGTGGCGCATCGGGTCGTGCTGAGGGTTGCGTACAGCGTGTTGCAGTCGAACGCGTCGGCCTGGATGCTGATGATGGCGCGGATAATGTCGGGACAGTGGCGGAGGATGGCGGCGTATTGGGGGACCGAGTCGACGAGCTGCATCGCGCGGCGATTGACGCGGCGGAAGCATGTCAGCGACGGGAGGTCGGTGTAGAGCAGGACCTGGATAAGAAGTTCTGCCGGGAGCTGATCGAGCTGGCCGGCGGAGTTACGGGCGGGAGCGGACGCGTCGGCGCATCGCCCGTTGGCGTTGTCAAGCGGGCACCGTTTTGCCAGCTGCGCATTATCTAACGTGTTGTCGCAGATGTTTTGCTTCATATAACCCGTACGCTCGGGCAGCTCCATGTGTGGGTTTCCCATCGCAGCGTGCTTCGACACCAAATTGCTTCACGGTTGTCTGGTTGTCTGGTTGATGATGATGACGTTAAAGGCGTCTGAAAGCGAGTTGTTGGTTGTTGGTGGCGGATGCATATCTGATATCTGCCTCGGTACCTACATTAGCATTGTCGACTATATGAATACAACGGAGCTATTGAGTTTCTAGTTTGCGGGGCTGTGAAGCCAGCACAGGGGTGATAGGTGGGCCCCGCCGTCAAGCTTTTTGCAATAAACAGTATATGTGTAAATGCGCTTGAAGGATAATGAAAAGCCCCGGGGTATGTAAGTCCTGAAGGAGTATTCACACTGGCGTCAGGAACACCTCAAGTCTGCTTCTCTCAGGTAGAAACCCGCTGGCTGTTTGGTTGCATGAACCGTTGAACAAACGATCTTTGGCTTGGCTCCCAATTGTCCCTCTGCCCCATCACGCCGAGTTGGAATAGTTATGCAGAAAGACTGCGGGCTCAAGGGTTTCAATGCTGCCCCGATTGAATGCTGAGATGATCCTCAGCAATCCGCAGGTTGCGAAGTCCGAATTTCGTTCGGGCATCCAACATGTGTTGGTTGCGGTAGTCCGCCTGCTTGCTTTTAATAGCGCGTGTAAAATATCTTGATTACTCGAACACAGCCCATGGAACATCATCAAGTTCAAGAGATAGAATGGGCCGCAGGTGTGAAGATCCTGCGGTATCGAGATGTCAGCCTTGATGAAATCGGCCTTGACTGGTTCAACAATACGAATTGTGCTAAGAGACAAGTCCTTCACGTTGTAACTTGGCCATAAACTGCCCAAGGAAAGAGGAGAGACCGGAGAACCTCCAGCTTGACATTGAACAGAAGGCCATCTAGTCTAGCGTTTCGATTCCAGGGATTCAGCCCACCCCCCTTCCCCCCTTAACATAATACTGCAGTTTCCCATGTTCGTCCAATGCTACGCTCAAGGCCTCATGGTTGAAATTCACTTGCCTTAATCCTCCCGTCAACTGTCGATTCTGGGCAGAACCGTACGTCTCCCTACAAATCCAGTATGACGATGTCGAACCAGTTCATATTTCCGTCCAAATGATGATTTGTACGATGGAAAATGTGCTCGGGAAAAAATGTTAACTTTAAGAAATGCCTTTGTAACCCTCTTGGCAAATCCATCTCGTAGCGAATGAATCGCATTAGGGAAACAATTCAAAGCTTGCTTTCGACCGAAATGTACAGCACCTCCGCCTTCGCCAGAAGCTCGCCATGCTCGTCCTCCATCCGCGCAACGACAAAGTGTTTCCGGCCGTCCACCCTGGCAATCCGCGACCTCACGAGAACCGTCCCCGGCGCCGGAACTGGTTTGTGGAAGGACGTGTTCAGGTAACCGGTCCGGAAGCCCTTGTTCGGCTCGGCCCCCGCCGGTCTCTGCGCGACGATGTGTAAGCCGGTGACCTCGTCCAGGACCAAGGCGACGACGCCGCCGTGCGCCATCTCGGGGAAGCCCATCACGCCATGGTTGAAGGTGACAAGAGAGCACAGCTCGTCGACCTTCCAGTCGGGGGCCTGGGGTCGCGGGTGCAGAACCAGCCAGGCGGCGATGGTGTCCGGGGTGTTGAGGGTGCCGCCCACGTGTTGGTTCTCTCTTGTCGGGAGGACGGTCCTGTTCGGGGACACCTGGACAATGTGGGAGGGGGAGTCGAACCCTGCGAGGATTTTGGCGCACCACGGGATGGCTGCGAGGTGCTTGTACTCGGGGTGTGACTTGACACCGTCGACAGACATGGCAGGTGGTTTGATAGCTCGTCAACAAAGGTGCCAAAATAAGAGAGTTTGATAAGCAAGTCGTCGGTTGACGATAGGTGAGGGAGGGGTTGACAACCTCGGGCTCGTGCTGTGGATTCTAGAACAACATCCGAGGCACCCAGAAATGCGAATGTGCAGGGATTGGTTGACAACCCGGCCTAGGATCTTTTTCCGATTTGGTAAAAGACCTGCCTATCTAGGAATAGGCTAGGTATAGAGCATACGATGCAGGTAGGATACGCATTTAGACTTTGAGCATCGTATGCATGCTGCTATGCCTAATGTCAAGTGTTCCATGCCGAGTTCAGACGACACGACACGTGGAGGTCTCAATCTGCTTTTGCCCAGGCATCATGAAAGCTGCTGGCGTGAGACTGGAATGACTCGGCGTGTCTTCTCGTAACAGACCAGTACCTCTTTCAAGTTGCGTTACATGCGAGTGAGGGGTCCGGCTCCTGATCGATGATTTTGTTTGGAGGTCTAAGAAATCATTCATTCGCAATTCAAAACCCCTCCCCAAAGAAGAGAGAGAGAGAGAGAGAGAGCTCTCTCTCCTTATCGGCTTGATTCTTCCCCGAGGCTCTGTAGAGTTTTTGCTTTTCCGTTGGATGCCCTTGTCATGCTCGTCGATGCCACGCTGGGTCGCCGAGAATTTCCTCGTTTTCGTCGTCAAAGGTCTGTTAGACTCAAGCCCCTAGAGATCTGCTCCGTCATGGTTACCCCCCTTTGGAAAGCCAATGCTGCCGTGTATCTGCTGCGACGGCCGGACGATCTGCTCGACGATCCGCCCCCCATTGGATCTTGGCCAGTGCGATGCTACTCGCGAGCTCTTTAGTCTGCCATCCGTGGGCCCTGACGTGGTCGAAGATCACTTCCAGCCAGACACAGTGGCCCTCGACATTGCGAGCGAGGGTTGCCAGCTTGTGTCGGACAACCCGGCGCGATGCCAGGAGCTTCCCCGAACGTCCCCCGGTCATAGGCGGGCTACAGCGCCTCGACAAGTGCAGATGCGGGCCATTCCGTCCATCAGGATCAGCGGGCGGAAGACGCAAGACGTCGAGCTCGCCAAAGGGCACGCCCGCGACAGTCTTTGGCTCGCCGGGTCGGTGCTCCTAGGGAACGTCAAGAAAGGCCAACCCGGGCGTTACGAAAGCCAGTCTCGCCGGCAGAAGGGCCGCGCCCGCCGCAAATCACTCATGGGTGTGGGGGCGCAGGCCTGAATCTCTGGCGAGAGTCAGTGTAGTAGGAGGCGGCGATGCTGCTTTTTGCCTTGCGTAAGGTGCCAGGGTGGACCGGCGGCGGAATCTTGGCGGAGGTGTCGGATACGTTGCGACTCTGAGACATCTCGAGTTGGCTTCTCCAAGGCGCAATCGTATGGGTGGGTTTCTTCTTGATGATGGAGATCCGTTATGAAGAAGGAGGGGTTGCTGGATAGATACGAGTTTTTGTCCGCCAGGGTCAGACCGTTCTTAGAACGTCTTGACTACACTTTCTGATGAATACCTTGGAGACGCCTGAAGCGCGGAGAAGCCTGACAGCACAGGAGGCGCCACGGTGTAAACTTCGTGGTTGCAGGAGCATCCCATGTGAAGCCTTGTATCAGATGCTGCGTGTTCCATGCGGCGTGTTCGCAGGGTGGTAGGCGGTGTTCACGCGAGTCAAGAAACTCTCCCTTCGGCTCATATGACTGGTTTCGTTTTCCGTACTATCTGTGATATCAGAGATATCTGGAGAGAGAAGAGGGGCAGACCTCTCAACTAGTAGCCCCGCAAGACAACTCGCGGGGGTGATGACAAAGTCCGAGAATTCCGATCGGGCGGTCCCAATGGAGGACGATTGCTGGAGCGTAATTTGAGAAAGAAAGCTTGTTTCATTTCATTTTATTTTTATTTTTTACAGATGACAGAGATCACACGCTGTTCGGTTGATAGGGCCCGAGGCAGCACGACATGACTCACGCTGCCCGGGACGATAGAGGATGCTGATCACGCTACTTACTCTGTACATGCTACCCTAATGGGAGTTACCATCACTGAGAGGTGTCCCGCTGCTATCAAGAGGAGACAAGGGCCCCAAGCCTTCGGTACCGGCAAAGCACGATTACACCGTCGTCGACCTGAGATCCAGCACCTCGACAATCTTGCCTGTCCTCGGGTTGACGGCCAGCTCCTGCATGCTCAGGAACCTGACCTGCAGCGGGTTGATGAGGTTCTTCTCGACGTGCTCCCGGAACATCGGCCGCACCGTGCCCAGCTCCTCCTTCAGCTCCGCCTGCAGCCGGGCCTCCTCCTCGGCGGCTGGCGTGTAGGCGATGTTCACCGTCAGGAGGTCCTTCCTGTCCTCCCTCGTGACGACGGCCTGCAGCCTGCCCACGGGCCGGTCACCGAGGACCGTCGACACGACCTTCCTGAGGTGCACGAAGTCGATTGAGACGGGCCCGAGGCGGATGGCCGTGCGGTCCCTGTCGAGGACGCGGAAGAGGCCCAGGGACGGGTCGACCCAGGCGGCCCGGTCGCCGGAGGGGTAGCGGACGATGGGCATCAGCCGGCGCTCGACGTTGGTCACGACCAGGCTGCCCTCCTCGCCCGGCACGTTCGTGACCTCGCCGTCCTCGTTGATGATTTCCACAATGATGTTGGGGTCGTTGACCTGGTGCAGCCGGGGGTCGCCGGTGTAGTGTTCCGCGGCCGGCGGCAGGCCGATGACCCCGCTGTCCATCGACCCGTACACCAGGGACCTGATGGTCGCGTTCGGGAAGGCGGCCTTGAGCAGGCCGGCCTGGTCGTCGTAGAAGGCCTCCCCGGAGAACAGCAGCAGGCGCACGTAGGGGTGCGTCTTCCCGGCGGCGAGGATGCGCTCGGATATCTGCGACATGGTCGTGACCGTGCCGAGGATGACCGTGGCCTCGAACTCGACGATCTGCCTCTCCATCGACTTGACACTCACATGCCCGGCCACGGGGAGCTGGATGGCGCCGCTCGGGAGGTGGTAGACGGAGAGGATGTGCAGCAGGAAGCTCCCGTAGAGGTCGCCCGCGTAGAAGAGGTTGGCGACCATGTCTCCTTCGCCAACCCCACAGCGGGCTAAAGACTCGGCAAGTTGTAGAGAGATGCTGTGGAATTCCTTCTGGCTGTAGAACGACACCTTGGGGTGCGCGGTTGTTCCTGGATGCGGGGAGGGGGTTGCGTTAGTCGAGTTGTTGCGAACTCGGTTTCACCATCACTCACCGCCCGTCTTGAACACGATGCCGTCCTTCTGTTTCGAGGTTATCACTTTGCTGTTGAGGCAAGTGTTTGCTTCCCAAAACGACTCGTGGTCAACAACAGGCAGGTTCCTCAAGGAGACGACGGGCTGGTCTTTTTCGGCCCAGGAGGCCTTCCATGACTTGGCATAGTACGGGGAGTTGAGCCTCACGAACTCGAGCAAGTCTGTCAAGCTCGTGGAGCTGGTTCCGTTCTGCTGCTTCTGAATAGCCATGTTTGTGGTGGATGATAGAGACTAAGAATTGGCATGTAATTTATTGGCCCCGTCACAACGTCAATCTCAACCGCGGGATTCCCAAGAGCTAAATAGTAAACTGCGGTCCATGTGACAGAAGGCGAGCACATCAAAAAAAAAAAAAGGTTTCCTCCCTACCTGGATATCAGACGGTCAACAGCAGCCGACTATGCAAGTCGTGACCACGTATTAACTTCCACCACTGACCATCTCCATGATGCCCGCCGGTAAGCTCGCAAGCCGCGGGGTCGGCCTGGGTGGGACATGGAGGATGGGCATGCTTTGCGCAGGGGTTGTTGGCAAGGAAGTTGTGATGGCTTGCTTGATAGATTGATCAACTCAGGCGCGCGGGTTACAATGAAGGCAAGAGAGAGGTAAAGCGTTTAGAAAAAGGGTTTCCGACCTACCAGGGCGGGAGGAGGAAGGGTTGTTCCTAGCAGTTCGAGTCTTTGGTTACAACCTACAGGCTCTTCTTCATTTCTAGAACCCACATCGAAGGCCGTTTAAGCTTTACGGCGACGTTGGGCCAGCAACAGCAACAGCAACAGGAACGCGAGGGAACGAACGGAATCTGGCTAGGACGTGCGCCAAAGCTGCCGCCAACCTTACCCTTGCCTTGCCCCCCTCCTCCTCCCCCTCCGTCCCAGGCACGGCACATGCCATGACAAGCGGTGGCTGATGGTGTCAGCATCATCACCCGGCGGTCGACTCGTGTTACTCGTGTTACTCATGTCGTAGTCTGCGCACATGTCAATGACTTGTGTGTGTGTGTGTGTTTCGCTGACCGCCTTCCCCCTTTTCCATCCACATCCCGCCCCTCCCCCCCCCCCCCCCCATCTCTCTTCCCGTAAAGCCCCGAGTGGGACGCGACGCCGCTGTTTTCGCACGGTCCCTCGTTTTGAACAGTTGGGGGCGCAGTTGGGGGGCGCCCGGCTTTGGATCTCTTGAGCAAGGGTGGGTTGGGAGAACAAAGCTGGAGAGGGTTCCGAGAAACCTCTGGCCAATGAGGATTGTCGGAATGGGCACTCTAGTCAACGGATAGGTTGGTTTTCAGGGTCTTGGAGAAAGAAGAGGGCCACACGGGTTAAACGAGGTTCAAGCTCAAACACACAAGGGTGGGTATCATTTCCGGGTCCCGTATCAAGAGAGCAAGAGAGAGCAAGGGGGCGGGCAAAGAAAAGAAAAAAGTGTTGGGGTTGAGGAGGACCCTTTCCTGTGGAGATTCCAAGCCTTGTCTGTTATCCGCACGTGGATCCGGACCCTTGGAACTCTTCAACAGCTAGGCCGCATTGCGTTTAGTTTTCGTTTAAGCGACGAAAGCCTCTTCTGGGACATCCTGGGGACCTTGGAACTCTCGCCGCAAAGACAGATGCGCGTTTCCTCAACATTAGGCTCCTGATCTGATAATACCCACCACCCGAGATTGCAGCCGGCTGCCTCTTATGGGGGTGTGTGTGTGTGTGTGTGTGTGTGTGTGTGTGTGTGTGTGTGTGTGTGCGTGTTATGCGGTATGCATTCTGGACGAGGTCTGAGGACACGGAGAGATGAGATAATTCTTCAGCAAATCAATCAATCGCATTTGCGGCGCCAAAAAAAGAAAAGAACACCTTTATGTGGCCGTCATCATCGAGTCATGGAACACGCCTGCGGAAGACTCCGAGCCCAGGAGGCTCTCTCGAGTCTGTCGTTTGCTTTGGGCCAAGCCGCAAGGTTAGACCCGGTGGCGAGTCACGTCTCGCAAAATGCCAAACACACCTCTCGCTCTCTCTTTCTCTCTCTCACTCTCTCGCTCTCACTCTAACTCCCGCTCTTACTCTCACCCCTCGCTCTTCACCCATGGACCATGATGCAACAGCCGTAAAATTTTCTGCCGCTTTGCGCACCAAGGTGCCAATGTGCCAAACGCCTGGACGAAAAGTACATGTGTGGGCAAGGCAAAGCGAGGCAGAGCAAGGCAAGGTAAGGCAAGGCAAGGCAAGCGTACGATTAAGTCCAGACTGGATTGGACCCCTATTTCCCAGGATCGTCCTCACCGGATGCTCGCTGGCCCACACTTTTCATGCTGGTGCTGCTAAAAATGAGGACAAGGAGACACGTCGTCTCTCACTCTGATTCTCAATCTCACTCGCTTTCTGCTCTTGTTGGCGGTCTGCTGCCCGTGTGTCCCCTTGGCTTAATCTTTGCCCGTGTGAGATCTGAACCTTTTTTTCTTCTTCCCTCTCTGCCCCCCCCCTTCTCCGTTGTTACCCTTTACCCTTCCCCCCCCTAACCTCGGGCAAAGTGAGAAAATTTCACCTTTTCCTCCGTTCCCTCTCCTCAGCTTTCCTTCTCTTTCTGGTTCCATCACTTCCCTCACATCTCCATCATAATCCCCCGTGCCGGCCACTTGAAGGAGATTTCGATCTCACCTTTCGTTCATCTCATATACTTTGAGAGAGCAACAACAAGTGAGAGAGAGAGAGTGAGAGCGTGGAAACTTCACCTCACCACCATCACTGGCCAACCAACAAAAACAAAAACAAACACAACCCGCGAGAAAGCCACGCATAACAATGGCGACCCGTCAACGTACCTCGACCACCACGGTGGTCGAGAAGCCCCAGGTCAGTCCGGAATTCGGCTTCCAGTAGCCGCGTTACATACAGCCTAAACCCCCCATCTGTGATAAGAGGGAAAAGTTATGGAAATACTAACAAGCTTCCAGGAGAGCAATGAGCCCGTCTTCCCTGACATCCAGACCATCAGGGACGCCATCCCGGCTCACTGCTTCGAGCCCTCGCTCGTGACGTCCTTCTACTATGTCTTCCGCGACCTCACCATGGTCGCCGGCCTCGTCTGGGCCGCCCTGACCTACATCCCCGCCATCCAGGACCCCATCTTCCGCGCCACCGCCTGGATGGCCTACGGCTTCGTCCAGGGCCTCGTCTGCACCGGCGTCTGGATCCTCGGCCACGAGTGCGGCCACGGCGCCTTCTCCAAGAACACAAAGATCAACGACTGCGTCGGCTGGGTCCTCCACTCGTTCCTCATGGTCCCCTACTTCTCCTGGAAGTTCTCCCACCACCGCCACCACCGCTTCACCGGCCACATGCAAAAGGACATGGCCTTCGTCCCCGCCACCCAGCCCAAGCCCTCCCGCAAGCCCCTGTTCGGCAGCATCGACCTCCACGAGCTCTTCGAGGACGCCCCCGTCACCCAGCTCATCAACCTCATCACCCACCAGCTCTTCGGCTGGCAGGCCTACCTCTTCTTCAATGCCACCGCCGGCAAGGCTAGCCTGCAGCGCGAGGTCAACGGCCTGGGTCGCTGGCTGGGCGTCAGCCACTTCGGCCCCACCAGTGCCGTCTTCCGCCCCAATGAGGCCATCTTCATCGCCATCTCGGATATTGGTCTGGCCATCACCT
This sequence comes from Colletotrichum lini, assembly GCA_034638275.1. Classification (NCBI taxonomy): domain Eukaryota; kingdom Fungi; phylum Ascomycota; class Sordariomycetes; order Glomerellales; family Glomerellaceae; genus Colletotrichum; species Colletotrichum lini. The sequence continues at coordinate 5,087,051 of JAWQJV010000004.1, forward strand.
TCTCCGCTCTGTACAAGGCTGCCCAGGTCCTCGACGTCTCCACCGTCATGCTCCTCTACGCCGTCCCGTACTTCTGGGTCCACCACTGGCTCGGTATGCATTACCCCTCCCCCTCCTCCTCCTCTTCCTTCTCCATCCCCTCACTTGTGATCCTTGAAGAGCTGCTGCTCAAGTTTCACGTGCTTCAAGTCTCGTCACATCTGCTAACCAAGCCTCTACCCCCTCAGTTGCCATCACCTACCTGCATCACAACCACCCCGAGGTCCCTCACTACAACGAGGAGGGCTGGACCTTTGTCAAGGGTGCCCTTGCCACCGTCGACCGTGAATTCGGCTTCATTGGCAAGCACCTGTTCCACGGCATCATTGAGAAGCACGTCGTCCACCACCTCTTCCCGTAAGTTCATCCACCCACCCTCGCGCTTCCCATACAAGAGGTCCGCCCCTGCTCCGAACAGCCTTGCTGACGAAAAACACAGCCGCATTCCTTTCTACAAGGCCGATGAGGCGACTGAGTCCATCAAGCCTCTCCTCGGCGACCTCTACCACCGTGACGACCGTAGCTTCATGGGCCAGCTTTGGTCCGTCTTTGGCTCCCTCAAGTACGTCGAGCAGGACCCTAACTGCAAGGGTGCTATGAGATGGGCCAAATAGACATGGGTTGGCATAGCTCTACGGTCTAAAATTGCGTCTTGTCTTCCTGGACGGATACGCAGAAAAAGAGAGAGTGAGAGTCATAGACATAGACTTTTTTATTATTATAGACTCTAGAACAGATTTTCAGAGTTCTGATAGAGCGGAGCGCGCGCGGAGTTGCGGAGAGTATGATAGACAAGAAATCATAGATCCATTTTTAGGCACCGTCTGAGACTGAGAACTTGGCCCAAACTGAGACTTGTCTGTCAAGGTGAAGACTGTTCGCAAAGTGTCGTCAGCGTCGCATCGCCACTGAACCTGGTTTAAGCTTTTCTCCCTCCTCAATTAGACAAGCGACCCGCTGTGCCATTCCATGTTGGGGGGGGGGGGGGGGGGGGGGGGAGCACGTTCCGGTGATGTTGCTTTCTAAAACGGGTAACTCAGGTTGCCCAGTCTAGTTCCCTCCAGAGACTACAGAGACGTTTGCGGGCTGGTTCACATCTGAGTAAGGTTTCATGCTTAGGCCCTTCGGCTCTGCCATCCCTTCTTGTATCGCCTTGGTCGAGGGAGGGGGCCTGTTGCCCGTACGTTACATGATCAAGGATGTGGTTCGAGCGCCGGCCGCCAAGTCCGCGTCCTGAACCCGCATCTCCCCCGGGAGGTCAAGGGCAGCTAGCAGTTCTCTCTGGATGCCAACATGTTAACCAATTTAACAGAGTTCACACGGGTTGAAACAGCGCATCAAATTTCACAACCACTTCATACAGCTGTAATGCTCCCCTAACTGAGTCGTGTGCTTCCTTCAAGACGACTTCCCGGCGCCGGACAGCCAAGACACCCGAAGACGGCTGTCTGGGGTTTGCTTGCAAAGCTATGCGAGCCTGCATGAACTCCTCAGGAGAGAGCCCAGGGCAAGGAGAGTTGAGAACTTATCCCACAGGCGCCGAACTGTTATCACTCCGTCGGCAAGCGCGACAAATACAGAATAATGGCTGGCCGTGTTCCGGTACAAGTAAGGGCGTAGCCCCCTTCGTTCTCGCTGTCAAATCAAGCCCTTCACCACATCAGTTCGTCCTCCTTTTGCACAGTCTCAACTCTGATACGGACCCTATTCCTGTCACTGCAAGATGGCCTCGGGTTACCTGCTCGCCATTTACTTCTTGGTTGTTGCTTTTGCCGGGCTTCAACTCAAGCATAAAATCACGGCCTTGAAGTCTCCCCTAAGCAAGGTCCCAGGGCCTTGGTACGCCCCTCTTACGACACTGCACTTGCAATACCTCTTTTCCACCGGCACCATCTGGAAGCTGGTAGAAAGGAGCCATGCCAAGTATGGGTCGATCGTCCGCCTGGGCCCTCGCCAGGTCTGGATTTCTGACAAGGAGGCCATGAAGGAGATCTTGGTGAAGACCGATCTCCCCAAAGTGGCCATGTATGCCGAGATCTCTCGAGACAAGTTTAGCCCGGGCTTGTTCGGTGAAATGTAGGTTTTCTTTCTTCTGCCCACAGCACGTTACGACGAAACCCTAACACGACACCCCCTTCTAAATAGTCGACCGGAGCCGCACAAGCGCCTCAAGCGCTTTTTGTCCCCCGCCTTCACCGTCAACTACATCGACAACCTAGAGACTTTCTTCAAGACCACCGTCCGCGATGTTCTCAACAAGTACCAGACGCAGATCAACGAGGATCCCGTGTACTACGCGAAGGAGGGCATCGACGTCGATCTGATGGACGACCTTCACAATGTTGCTCTGGACATGTGGGTTGCGCCGGACGTCACTTTTCCAAAATGGCAAAAACAAACTCACTGACGATGTATTCAACAGTATGGGAGAGAGTTCCTTCGGAAAGGGGTTCGGACAGACGAACCCAGACAGCATGATCGAGGACGGCGTGGACGAGCGAATCTGGAAGTCCATCCCCCGCTCCATCTTTGACGGTCTCAGCAAGCGTTACCAGGTGTGTCTCCAGCTCCCAAGATCCCTCGGCTTTTCCATTCACTCTTTACTAACTCTGGTAACAACAGACGGTGTACATCAAGAAGTTCTTCCGGTCGTTCGGCATCGACATCAAATTCGACTGGCCGGCGGAGATGATCACGGCCATCGACGCCGTCGTGCAGCGCCGCAAACGCACCTCGGAGGTCGAGCGCCGCGACCTCCTCCAGCACCTCATCGAGGAGGGTAAGAAGCCCGACACCGGCACCACCATGTCGGCCCGCGACATCGTCGACCAGATGGCCGAAGTGCTCCTCGCCGGCTCCGAGACCACGTCCGGCACCATCGGCTGCCTCTTCCTCGAGCTCGCCCGCAACCCGGACGTCCGCGCCAAGCTCCTGGCCACGCTGCCCTCCAAAGGCTTCGCCGACGACATCGTGACGAGCAAGTCGGTCCGCAGCGAGGCCCAGTACGAGTACCTCGAGGCCTGCATCAAGGAGAACCTCCGCCTGCACCCGATCGCCTCGGAGATGGGCCGCCGGACCGGGAACCAATGGGTCAAGCTGTGCGGCTACGACCTGCCCCCCCACACCGTCGTCTCGGCCTCGTACCGCGACCTGCACCGCAACGAGGACTACTGGCCCCAGGCCGAGCGGTTCTGGCCCGAGAGATGGCTCTCCGAGGATAAAAGGGAGGGCGCCCCTGCCCCCGAGTAAGTTTTTTCTTCCCGTAGTGCCTTGCATGACACATTCCTCGTTTTGGGGGGAGGGACGGGTTACTGACGAGTCGTGAAGCATGGACGCGTATTATCCCTTCTCGGGCGGCAAGCATTCTTGCATTGGCATCAAGTGAGTTTCCATCGTCCAGCCCCAACCCAAAACACATCAAACCATGTCATGTCACTTGTCATCCGTAGTCTCTAACGTGGGGGGGTCCTCTAGCTTCGCATGGGCTGAGATGAGAATGGTGGCCGCGAACCTGCTTCAGAGGTTCGACGTACTCGAGGTCCCTGGCCAGGAAATCGACTTCCGCCAGTACATCACGATGCAGTTCGCAACCGGGCATTGGAAGGTGATGCTGAGGCCAAGAAGCTAAACGAGCGAGACTGGGTTCCCCACCGGTCCGGGGGGGGGGGTTCGTCTTCAGATTTTGATTTTGCAGCATAACCTCATCAGCATGTTTTAGAGACGGTTTCTTTTACGGCAAGAGGCATTAGATTGCGAAGAGCGTTGCCCCTCTTTCGAATACATGCATTCCAGGAGTAGGAGTTGGAAATGAGACAACACATTGTGCATACAGATTGAGTTTTGGCGATTGATTAGTTCTGTTGGTTCGGCTTTAGTTTCGTTCGTTAGCACAGTATTTTCGATCGATCAGAATATTGGTGCAAGTGGTCGTGATGTCTATGTGTGAGGCTATTCGCGAAGGGGGCTTTGCGAAGGAGGCCTGGCAGGGGCCCGTTGCCCCACTTATCGAAAGTGGGACGGGCTCCCTTTTCTGCCGGCCGTCCCTTTCACCGCCCTCCCTTCCGAAAGGGGAAGGCTCGAATCCAACACTGGCAACTTTTTCTTTATCGCCAAAGTCGCCGGATTCGAGCCCACTGCAGTTATACGTACAATTGGCCCTCAACTCAGCCCTTTATTTGCGCCTTTTGCGCTCCCAATTAAATCCTCCGTATACGGCTCCTGATTGGCCGAAAGTTAATGCCTAACTCAATTGATTCGAAGTTAGGCATTCCTTTTCCCCAGGTTTTTCCCCAGGTTTTCTTCCGCGTAACCCGCATCCCCCGCGTTCCTCCGTGTATATCCTCCCTTTTTCGCCTCGCGGGCGCAGCCTCGGTGGCCCTTCTCACGATCGGGTGAGGATCTCGATTCTCGCAGCCTCGTGGGCTCTTCCTGCTTTGTCCTTGCGCAGGGCGCTTGACTGAAGGTCGTGATCTTCAGGTTCGCGTAACCCATCCTTCCATTCGAATGGTGGCTGAGGAGTTCGTAATGAATCGTTCGAGGGCTTGGTTTGATGAAGACTTCGTGAACCCATCTGCCAGGTTGTCCTCGCCGTTTATCCATCGGACTTCGTAGAGTTCGCGTCGTTCGTATGACTGCCGCAGGGCCATGATGTCGATCATCAATCTCTTCTCCTGCGTCGATCCCAGCTTCACAAGGCACTCGTAAAGTGAGTATGAGTCGGTGCACGCGATGGTCTGTATCTTCGGCAATCTCAGGCGTTGAGTGACGATTTCGATGGTCGATGAGATGGCGTAAGCCATATCGACGCCGGCGACCATGCCGTAGATCTCAGAGGCAAGCACACTTCGGGTGACTCTTTTTGACTTCGTAGAGCTATAATGAATGACGTTGCCTGTGAGTGTGAAGCGATCATCGTCAGCAGATTTCTCATTGCCAAGAATGATGATGAAGCCCAGCTGTGAGGTCATGTCTCGGTTGTTGGCGAATGATCCGTCGACGAAGACGAAGAGCTTTGCGGATGACAGATCCAGCGGCACAAAAGTGAGGCCACGATCGAGGGATCTCATCTGCCATTCGATTCGTCGATTGAGGTTCTTGATGTCTTCCTCTGTTGGATCTTGCTGCTGGGCAGCCGTCGACAGGTCGAAGCATGCTTCAGGTTGACAGATGGAAGCAATGTAGGCTCCGCGGGCTCTCTGCTGGATGTAATCTTGCTTGGCGGTCGGCGATTTTGCGTCGATCAATTGCAGCTTTGCCCCCTGACCTTTCTGCTTCTGCGTGATCACTGTGTTGTCAGGTGAGGCCATCGCGACGATTCCTCCATTGAACATGAGGCTGTCGTCAGCAGTCAGGTACGTCTTGGGCTTTGCTGAGAACGATGCCTTGGCGAGTTCGTCGCCCTCCCTGGCATCAAAAGAGCTGTCGGAAAGGCCAATCGTATCATCGGTTTGCATGCCAACCATGCCGAAGTCAGCATTGTCATCAGAAGGGAGGAGGAGACAAGGATCATAGGTTGATGAGATCATCTCGAGGTTTTCTTTATGGTGGCGATTATAAGTCGCCCACCAGTGGGTTCCCGCCTCCGCAAGGCCGTACAAAGGCTTGACAACCTCCATGATTGTGCTATGGGGGTATTCATCTCGAATTTGCTTCGGCAACTGTGCCAGGATCGTACGATTAAGCTTCGACTGTGACTGGGTGTAGGCTTGAGTGATGTCTCTCAGCCACAGCTTGAAGCCATCGCGAAGCAGCAGTGATGGTGCAATTGCCAGGATAAGTCGCTGGCTTGCTCGTTGAATCGTGGGTGACTGGGTGAGTATAGAGGTCTTGCCATCGTCAGCATAACCTTGGATCACCAATCGTGACTTTTCGTATGGACGATCTGTCGTTTTATCCTTGATCTCGTTCACGATTCGTGACTTGAAGATCCTGACCCCCTTGTGGAGGACTGGATCGAAGGTCGTGAATTCGAAGACCCCTCTCTCAATGAGGGCTTTCACCTCGGCCTTCGTGGATTCATCGAAGGGCTCGCCGCGTGTAGTAATCACTCCTTCACTGCGGAGCTTGATTGCGAGCTCCCAGTCGGACTTCTCTTTGCTGGTCATGAAGATTTCGACTACGTCAGTCTCTTGGATAAGAGCGACGCCGTTGGAAGGCGTCTTGCGTGGTCGGCTGCGCGTACGTCTGGGTGATGACGGGGCGACAGTTGGAGCAGGGGGATTTGCCACAACAATGGTATCGCGCACGCCTTCGTCATCTTCAACGATGGGCTCATTGCTGACGGCATCACCCGGGCCGTCAAGGACCGTGATGGCATCCTTTGGATCGCTGTGGTATGGCTTCACGACAGTCGATCGGAAGACTCTCGCGCCGTTGGCATCGACGGTGCAGTTCTCGCCATCGACGGCAAGCAATCGGTATGGGCCAGACCATCCGCCTTTCTCGCGCCACACGCGAACAAGGGATCCAATCTCTGCAACCTTCAAGGCGGAGGTATCTGGGCCATTGCGGGCTGCCAAGGCTTCAGTGACCTTTCTTGTGGCATGTAGCTTCTTGATCACTTCGCTTGCCTTCTTGACGGCAGCTGCACGGTGAATGATGTCTGGTGATGGAGGCGAGTCATGAGTGAGCCTCGGGTACGCGCCGAAGACCAGAAGGGTTGGGACAATGCCATCCGGGCCTGCTGTATCGTTGATGGCCTTGAGGGCTGCTTGAAGGACCGATTCCCTTGTCATCTCTGGGCAGTCGCGTCGAATGACGTTGTAGGCTCTTCGCAGCATCGCGTGGTACCTCTCCACCTTGCCAATGCTGTGATGTGACTCGACAGGGATGATCTTGAGGCTGCAGGCCATTGCCTCGGCTTCCTGGCGGAACTCGTTGGCCACGAAGTTGCGGCCTGCGTCAGCGACAATCCAATCCGGTGGCCCTTGGTATGTGTCAATCCATGCTGCGCGGAGGGCCTCCCACGCAGACTTTGCCGTCATGTCGGGTAGGAAGCGCCCGGCATTAAACGCAGTGGCAAGATCGACGATATGAAGGACGGGGACGTTGCCGTCAAGGTACACCACGTCGACAAAGATCTCGTGATTGAAAGAGCACGCATCGTGAAGCGTGAATTTGAACCTCTGGGGTGCACTGCCATTCATTTGGCACTGATGGCAGACCTTCGTGAGGTGTTCGACTGCAGTCATCTCCACCTTGTGCCCAGCCTCGTGAAGGACCTTATGAAGCCGCTGGACTGAAGGATGACCGAAGCGACGGTGGATTCGACGAAGTTCAGTCTCTGTCAGGTGACAATTCGCAATGGTATGCTCAGGAGGTCCCAAGAGCATCCATGGATGACCCCATTTGCGAACAATCGGTACAGAGAGCTTCCCTTGGCGCATGACGTTGGCCAAGTTGTCGAATTGGATGTGAAGGCTGTCCATATCGTGAAGACAGAGTAAGAACGGCGTGTCTGCAGGGACGACGTGAAAGTCAATTGGGCCGAAGGGTGTAGGGACTGTGACGGTCCCGATCGACATGACGGGGTCACCACTGCCGAATCGGACCTTCGCTTGCCCGACTTGTGACGTATCGATCGTCACGTTGCGATGGGTGCGTCGAAGAGCAGTCACTTGGTGTTGGCCTGCTGTGGAGAAGTTGGCAGCGCCAGTATCCGGAAGGATGCCCTGGAATACCTCCGACGAATATCGATCCAGCATAAAGGTTGTCGCGTTGCTCTTCGGCTCTTTGTGATGATCGTCAACCTTCGTCAGTTGGTGGCGGACTGACTGGTCGGCCAGGTATGTGACAAGGGCTCCTCCGTCGAAACTTTTCTCGCCGAAGAAGGTTGTGCTGACCGTGAAGGTATCGTCACTTCTCTTTTCCTCGACGTCTGACTCATCGTCGGTGACCAGGTGAGTTCGGATATCCTCGTCGCTGAAGGAATCGTCACATCCTTCGTAGCTCAGGAGGAAGCTAGCATAAGCGTTGGTTGACGTATTTTTCACGTACTTGTTGTTTTTGAACTTCGCATACGCCTCGCGTCGTTCCTCTGCAGTATGCTTTGTCGAATAGCAGCCGTATTTCTGGCAGACGTAGCACTTCCTGTCGGTTGGAGGACCTCTGTCGCGACTGTTGCTTGAAGACGTGTTGCCTTGCGAAGGTGCTCTTCTTCCGAAGCGGTTGTCTCTGCCGGAGCCGCGGTATTGTCGATCCGTGACGTATTGGTTGTTCCCTCCAGATGTGTACTGTCGATGGGGGACAACACGCATTGCAGTTGCGATCGATGACCGAAGCTGTGAGCAGACTCCTTCGAGTGTAGGGGCTGGGTTATACAGACAGAGATTGCACTCCTCAATCCCAGCGCAGGCATTGAGGAGCTGCATCTTCATGGCCTCCTCATTCTGCATGCTGTCGGGGAGTGCCCTCTGGATGACTTCGAGTCGCTCGATGAGGATCTCCAAGACCTCCGTCTTCGACTTGCCTGGGTTCCCCTCGCTGACGTTGCTGAATGTGGTATCTCGCCATTCGGAGATGTATGACTGCTTCATCTGGGGTGTCTCGAAGTGGTTACGGACCATGTCCGTCATGACAGTGAAGTCCTTGACACCGGGCTTGCAGATGCGTCGATAATAGAAATCGGCAGCCTTGTCGCGAAGCATTAACGAGAAGGCGAGGGCGTAGTGTTGCGGCTTGATATCAACCTTCGTGCAGGCATCAAGAAAGACGGCAACCTTCATGTCAAAGACATCGTACATCTCCCCACCATACTTCATCTTGTCTGTGTTCAAGATGCGTGCGAGATCCCCCAACTGTCTCGACTGTATACGGTCCTCTTCATGGCCGCGGGTATTGGTGAAAGCCGGCGGCGGAGGCGGTGGGGGGCGCGGGGAGTCTTTTCGAGGTCGATGGGTGCCTCGGCCGAAGGGACCATCGCGGTCATCTTCGTCGCCGCTGAGGATGTATTCGTCATCATTGGGGTTTATGAATGAGAATCTTGCTGACTGTCGAGGTCGAGTATCTACGTTGGGGTGCTTCGTGAATAGGGTTGGAGATGTCTCACGCCCTGATGGCACTGGTGTTGGACGTCGCAGTCGATCGGCGGTGTCGCCAAGCAATTCTTCCATGGCCTTTGCGTTGTCAATGGCCTCCTGCCGGTGGTCTCGGATTCGGGCCATGGTATCTCGGCGATCCTCTTGTGACTGTGGCACTTTTGCGAAGATAACGTCAGCTCCTGTGATGTCGCGGAAGAAGTCGTCATCTTGGATAGCGATCCTGAACTTCGAGGCGTCCTTGGCCACCTCCTCTACTTCCTCGCGTGACCACTCGTGGTAACCTTGGTGTTCGAGGCATTCGAAGAGGTTGGTGGCAATGCTCTCTCGGTTCTTGGCCACGTATACCCCTCGCTCGCGGAGGGTATCTCTCAGGGTCTCCCTCATGACGTTCCCGGCAGCGCTGAACACATCGACGGTCCATCCGTTGAAGTCTCTGACGAAGTGACGCCAGAGATCTCGGCTGATCAACTTGTCATGATCCCATTGGGCGATGGCGTAGGCGATGTATGAGCCTATTTTCTTCGGCTCTGACTGGCCTGTGAAGACCTCGTCGACGTCGCCCCACGTCGCGTGGTCGATGAAGCGTGTGAAGGCTGAAGGGATGGGAAGGAGATTGGGGGTTGTCGATCCCGTCGCAACCAGCGGTTGTTTAGAACGGTCTGATGGGTTGACCATTGTGATGAAAGGTTAGACGGGTGACGGAGGGATGAAGAATAGGGTGAAAGATGTGATGGTCTTCGCGAGAAACGAGGCCGCGTTTTCGTTGTTGTTTTTCTCGCGTCTTGAAGACCGTGATCCTCCAGCTCGGCCTCGTACTTGCGTTTGAGCGTCTCGTTGTCGGCGTCAAGCCCTGCGAGTCTGGTAAAAGGAGAAACGAAGGGGTAGTGGAGGACGCGAAGGGCGCGTTATATAGGTTTTGTGATGGTTCGCCGGCCCATACGATGATGGTCGTAATGGTCCGCGCAATGGATCTTCAGGTGAGCTGTGAAGGATTTGTCGATAGAGGAGAAAAGAAGGGTATCGTGAGTAAGGAAAGGGTGAATGGAAATACCGGTCAAGCGAGATCTGTGATTTCTCGCAAGGTTGACTGGCAGCGTGATATGACGCACTTGAGGGTATCGTCAACGGCCGATTGAACGACGGAAGGCGAGTCTCCTCAGGGCAATCTCAGCGGTCAACTGAATGACGGGAGAGATTGTTGTAGCGATTTCAGGGACTTTCAATAAGCCGCCGAAATCCTCTTCGTTACCTAACGAATCTGTGGTTATAACTAACCACTGATCAGTGTTGGTTCGGCTTTAGTTTCGTTCGTTAGCACAGTATTTTCGATCGATCAGAATATTGGTGCAAGTGGTCGTGATGTCTATGTGTGAGGCTATTCGCGAAGGGGGCTTTGCGAAGGAGGCCTGGCAGGGGCCCGTTGCCCCACTTATCGAAAGTGGGACGGGCTCCCTTTTCTGCCGGCCGTCCCTTTCACCGCCCTCCCTTCCGAAAGGGGAAGGCTCGAATCCAACAAGTTCGAAAAAGCATATTTTAGATAGAAAAGAACCCTTTCAACTACGTGGTTCCTGCACGTACAATTACCCCAGGGCCCGGATGTGCCGACTACAGTGACTACACGGATAACTCGTGTTAGAAAAGAAGAATCGTAATCTGTTTGAGTTTTGCCAGCCGGCAGGCGTCAATTGCCCATCCGGTCACATTATTCCGCACTTCCCACAAACAACTACTCTTTTGCCAGCAGCACCAACCGCTTGTAACTCACGTATATACACGGTAGCAAGTCGTAAGGGCAAAATAAACGTTAGAAATATTGCGAACGATGAGGACGATGAGGATGACGAGGACGATGAGAGTAAAGAGGGCAAAAAGTGCGAATCGAGCCAAGGCGACAAAGTGGAAGTGAAGTTTGGCCCTCCCCTCCCTATTGGTTGCAAGAATGGGACACTGCCGCTCGGCTGACAATACTCATCTGTTTTGACTTTTGGGTTCTAGTTGGCATGTATCCCTGATATCCAATCCTGGCGAAAGCGAGGGCTTCCCCAAGGTTTCCCGGCGGCTAATAGAGTTGCGAGGATACGTGTATGTGAACGTCGTGGTTCCTCGTCCAATGGACGACAACAATACGACAAATGGCGCGCATACGCTCCCTGGTACGACCAATGTCGAATCGGTCAGCCATCCTGGCACGAGGCCCACTAGCAAGCGTGCTGGGCCTCGATCACGGGGCGATTCAGTGTTCGCATCATGCATGTGAAAAGCTTAAGTCGGTCTCGCAAAGTGCCATCACTTTCCGAGGCCAGTACAGCCAGCCAGCCCCCTAGTGACGTCCTTTCTTCGACGGATCCCCCAGAGCATGCCTTCTATAGATATCCGTTGCAGTCCGGAGTACGCATACCCCATACGGAAAAAGATGGGGACGACTCCAGTCAGCATGCTACGACACAAGAGAAGCGGGAAACTCTCTTCCAGCGTGATGCTCTCTCAAGGGGTCCGCTGGTCCACGTCGCTCGGTCATACCTGCGGCCTTTTGGGCCGACGGGATTGATTTGTCGTGGCGGAGCTCCCCGAGCGTAAAAACGACGCAACATAGGATTCCTGGCCATCCCCAGTTCCCTTTTTCCGTCAACCATGGAAAGCCAGCCGGGCAAGAGGGAAAACTCGCAGGGGAATCGTGGGAGTTGGATGTCCTTTTCGACAGGGGACTGTGTGGCTTGACGGTTTTGAGCCAGATCGGGAGAGCAGTGACCGCGATAGTTAGAGTTCATGTAGACGGACAGGACGGCACGCCGAGAGAGGCTCCCGAGTCATTTGTCATGGTTGTCAGCAGGGGCATAGATAGTTACCAGAAAATACGAGACGTTCACAGATAGCATGTCGGGCAGCGATGCGGTGATTTGATCTCCATCGATATGGGAGAACTCAAGATTACGGGATTGAGTTTGACAGATGCTCTAGACGAAGCCGTTCCCTGACCACGTGCAGCTTTGAAGAACAGACGAGCTTTCCGGCCCACGTGCTCCCAAGGATCGGATAACCAAACATGACTCAATTCTGATCATGTTCACTCGGCAATACTGTCCTTCCAACATTGCACTGCAAGACGTTGGCTGGCGTTAGCCTAGGTACGAACGGATTCCTGCAGACTTCGCGCTCCGAATGTAACTCCGTTGCCGCTGAGAAGTCTTTTATTTACTGATGTCGAGACCATAAACACCCGGTACCAAGCCTGATTCTCGACGGTGTAGTTGAGATTGGATCTGCGTAGGCTTTCGATTGCAAGAGACCGTTATACAGCAATCGTTGGACTTGGACTCGGCCTGGAAAGAAGGAGCATGAGGCCTCGGGGGCTAGGATCATACGAGAAGTCAACTGAAGGATAGGTCTGAAGTGGTGACTAAATTCATTTCTAGCCCTTCTTTCCCTATAATTAGGGAGAAGGAGACTATTACGTAGGCCTCAGGGCCCCATAGCAGAGCTCTAGGGGGGCCACTAAGTACTCTCGAGCCCTAATCTAAAGCTCTAGGAAGTTCTGATGAGACTGTCCGTATATTGGAAGCTCTCTAGTTCTGGCTTCGAATCTTGTAACCCCTGGGTAGCCGGTGATGCCCTACTGAGCTTGTGACACTACGCAGGGACGCAATGAATATCAAGAGGTTGCTTTGACTCTTGCGAGCACCAGCTTGTATTTCCACTAATCCAACGCCCAAGCTACTTCGTCCCTCGTTCACTGAGATAATTCCAAATACGCGACGCGACATCGAAGGGATTCAAGGTCTGCTCTTGCTATTGTTGCTCCGGGTGCAGAACTCAAAAAGATACATTTCGCTCACTTGTAACTACAGTCCACTTTTGTCATAGAACGAACATAGGGCATGAAGTGCTTGGAGGATTGCAGAGAGCGTTCACTTTGATCACCTATGGTATGTGGTTCGAACAAAGCCGTCAATTTTCAACCAGAACGATGAGTAATATTGTGGAAATTAGGCACTAAATCATTTCATCCAGCCAGAGTCGCAGTTGCAGTTGCAGTTGCAATCGGAACATTATCACGGCCTGTGATTCCGCTTTTTGGCATGGCAAACGCCGTCAAGGGTAGTAGTAGTGGTGCTGGCTAAGAGACTTTGACAACCCAAAGTTTTAGAGATCGGAATCCCACTTGGCTCCATGATTTGAGACATGAGACATCGAGGTTCAATCCTTGTGGAAGGTAAACCAAAGTCGTGGTGCTTGCTTGGCCGGGCCTGACATATGAACACCTCCGTGTTGTCTAACCCCCCCCCCCTATAATCAAATCAGGATGGTAGCGAGGGAAAGGGAAATCATTGGCAACGTCATGTCTTTGCATCTTCAGCTGCCGGGTTTGCTCCATCCGCAGCGCCGTCCTCGTCACCCTTCTTCCACCGGTACTCCTTCTCGATGCCCAACCTCGTCTGCGCCGTATCGCACAACTGGGCGTCTCCACACTCGCAGATCGCCGGCTCCCTGATCCATCGATACGTGATGCTCCATCGGTCGCCCCTCTTCCGCACCGTGCCGTCGGCCAGGGTATCCGTCTTGCGCTTCCTGATGCCGTGCTTCCAGTGCAGCCTCGAGTCGCCCGACATCTGCATCATGCTCCTCGGCGCGAGGTCGACTTCAACCATTTTCCCGGCGCGGCCGTCGCCGTCGCCATCGCTGGACGCCGGCCGCGCGAACTGCATCATGACGGGCGACCCCAGGGACAGCGCGTACAGCTGGTCGTACGCCGAGTGCGTGTCGACGTGCGGCGGTATACCGGCGCCGGGCGGGTAGTGCTGCAAGCAGACCTGGTCGGGCGGCCTGCCCTCGGTCGTGGGGATGAGAGGCTGCAGCCAGTCCGGGAACGGGGCGAACGGGATGTCCGGGTCCACCCCGAAGGTCTTGTAGTCGAACGTGTATCCGTAGTGCAGCGACAGCCGGCCGGAGCGCTCCGGCCACGCGAGCTCGTGCCGGAAGATGTGGACCAGCCTCGCCTCGTGCTCGGCGGTGATGAAGTCGTCTTGCCAGAAGAGACCGGAGGGCTGGATGGGGAGCTCCTCCATCATCGTTGTACCCCGTGTGATAAAACGCGGTGTATTTATGAATGAGCCGGGCGCGGCAGTACACGTGTGTGTTGAGTTTATAGTTGGTTGACTCAGACAAAACTCGGTTGGCGTGTGGCGCCACAACCTGGAGCGGTTTTTTGGTTTGTTTTTCTTTTTGTCTTTTTCTTTTTTTCGGGTGGGACCATCAAGTGAGCCCGGCATGGCCAAGTGGGTGGTGGGGTAGGATAGTATTAATAGGAACGAGGTTAGTTAGACATGACCTCTGTTTTATGTGTAAGTTAATCGGTAATTATCATGTTTTCAATACGACGAAAGCAAGTTGGGCTCAGTCCATACAATCTGCATTATTTTCCGGATAGTAAAACGGTCAGAATAATGGTATACTCTCCCATTACGGGAAGGACACTCGTTTGGTCCCAAGTTGCTTTGAGTTGTGCACAACTGTTGGTTCTCTTGCGACCCAATCCAAGAACAGCCATTCCGTTTGACCAGTGTTCTACGCGACCTAAGCAGATTCGTACGACATTATTTCTCAACGCTGGCAAATCGTGGGGCACCAAGCGAAGATACCATCGCGCGATGATGAAACCAAGATCACCAGCCAAAGCCCATGTCCGCCCAGTGAGATCGCGGACTGTGCCAAACCCTGGCACTTCGGACGTCCTTTAAGTGAGCGGGCGGGGGATTGGCGACACGGAACCAGCGGTGGGATGTGTACCATCATCTGCCGATGAACGGCAGCCTAAGAGTCCCGTTGTCGGCCATGTTGATTGGTTGACTCTCTGAATCTGATGAATCGATGTGCTCGCTTACCGCGGCAGCGGGTCGCTTCGAAGATGGGAATCCGCCCTTGATAAGTTGATCCATAGACATGGGCAACGGCCGGCCGGAACTTTTGGAGTCCGCCTGCTTCGCCGACTCCAGTTTGACAATCCTTCTAGTAAAAACAGACATCCAATCCAATAATACGTGTCGTCTAGACCAAAATTTCCATAGGTTCCCAGAAAAGCAAGACATCATCACCGTCTCCCAATACTACGCCGTCTTTCAATTCACAAGGAACACCTCAACCAACGCCTCCACTGACAGCGTCACTTCTGGGTCAGTGTATTGTCGAATCTGACTTTTCCCCCGAGGCGCTTTACAGAACGCTTACGGGGGACCGACGCAAGGCAAGATTTGACCCATCCTCTCGGAAGAAGCAGAGGAAACCATTGGCGAAACCTTGCCCGACTCTCAAGGTATCCATTAACCAACCCCCAGCACAACGTATCCCAACAAAGACGGCTAACTGACATCTTGCCTTCGTACCAGAGTGCCACGATATCAACCTTAAGCAGGTCATCTTGAAAGTTGTGTTGAGGATGTCCTCCCGTGTTTTCGTCGGCAAGCACCTGGGCCGGAATGAGAAGTGGTTACAGACCGTCGTCGGCTACGTGGAACTGAGCGTACACACGATGCGAACCCTGCACTTCTGGCCTGAGTTTCTGCGCCATGTCGCTGTCCGGTTTCTGCCGGGGCCCATACAGCTCCGGGCGTACATCAGAGGTGTCGAGACCCAGGTGTTCACGGAGATGAGGCGAAGTCGGGAAGAGGCGCAAACGGTCGAGTACAACAACGCCATTGAGTGATTTCAAGAGATGACGAAGGGCAGGAAGTACAATACTGCGATCTCGCAACTCAACCTCGCCGGTGTTGCTGCCCATTACCACGGCAGACCTTGTCACGCAAGCGCTGTGTGATATCTTTCAGCATTCCGAACCCATCAAGCCTTTGCGTGAAGACATTATCCATGTCATTGGCGGAAGAAGATGGAAGAAGACATATTCGTAGGCGAAAGGAGGATATTAATCTGTCCGTTCATGAGACTTGAGGTCGGGAGTGAGAAAGAAGGGACGAGTCCGAAGATATGAAAGACTCCAAAAAAGATTGAAGTCCGACATACTGCAATACCTGACGCTGTATCCCTCATACGAACAAGCTTTTAAACCGTAGACGCCAGACAAGGAACAAGAGGGACAGTCATCTCCGAAGGCTTATATTATTATAGCACCCGCCCGGGCTCCTACGGGGGTTTGGGGGGGAACTGAACGATCATTACAAGCCCGTTCGTTTATGGCGACGAGTAAACATAGCCATAGGCCTTCTTGGCATCGTCAATCTGCTTCTTGACCTCGGCCTCCTTCTCGGCCAGGCCCTCGTCCTCCTGCAGCCTCTTCTCCATGCTGTCGACAGACATGAAGGGGGCGTCCGGGATCCGGATGCCTCGCTGGACGGCGGGCCTCTCCAGGCACCTTTCCAGCCACGCCTTGACGGACGGGAACTGGTTGATGTCGATGCCGGCCATGGGGGCCGCTTGAACCCAGCCAATCATCGAGATGTCGGCGATGCTGTAGCGACCACGGCCCGGGCCGACGACGAAATCGCGCGCGTCGAGGTGGGTGTTGAGGACGCCGAACAGCCGCTCCGTCTCGCCCACGTAGCGCTGCGTCGGGTAGGGGATCCTCTCCTTGGCGAACCTGACAAAGTGGTTGGCTTGACCTTGCCTGTCGGCGGGGGTAAAATCATTTTCATCAGCATTGATTTTTTTTTTCTTTCTTTCTTTCTTTTTCTTTTGAGAGGTATTTGAAGAAATGAAGGGGGAGGGGGGGGGGGTTCATCTCACATGGGGCCCAAGCCGCCGTGCTGCCAGCCGATCCAGGTCTCGGCCCTCGTGTAGTCATTGTCCGAGGCGGCGAAGGAGAAGCGGTGCTCGGTGTCGTAGCGGCGGGTGAGGTAGCTCAGGATGGCGCTTCCCTCGAAGACGGCGAGCTGCTCATTGTCGTGGTCGACGATGACGGGGATGCGGCCGTTGGGGTTGAGCGCGGTGAACCAGGGCTCCTTCTGGATGTTCTGCATGATGTTGACGCTCTGGACCACGAACGGGAGGCCGTACGCCTCCTTCAGCTCCTCCAGGATGATGCTGGCCTTGTAGCCATTGGGGGTTCCTGAAAATGGGTTCAGCAACGAGACGATGCGATGTGCCGCTTCCGGGGGGGAGGGGGGTTGCTTACCGAATGTCAGAAGCTCAATGCCCTTCTTGGCAATGAGGCCAGTGGGACGCGCTGCTGCAGCCATTGTGTGTGTGGAGGTGACGATATTGCCGATGTGGTGATGATTTGGTTGCAAGGAAAAAATAGAGTCGATCCTTGTATGGGTTTTTTATCAAGAAGAAGTCTATACAATTTTGACCCGGGATGATTATACTAGAATGATTAAGAGGCTCGATGTTGGAATACAGTCACGGAATGTTGCAATCAAGACATAATAAGGATGAGAGGGATGGGTTGCCGGGGAGGGGAAAAGGCTACGGGATTTCTAAGCTGGGCAACGGCTGACAAATGGTCTCCACTGACATGTTGATGACATGACACCGAGCAACATCATTGATTTCTCCGCCGTGGGGTTTGGTTTGGATTGCAGTAAGTGACATAGCCGTTAGTTAGTTGGGGCGGCCCATAAAGGTCAAGCGTAGTAAGTGACATCGATTCCCCTTCTCGATAGCCATGTGGAGCGCTAACCCCGTAAGGCGCGTGGGCAGCAGCTGAACAACAACGTGCAGAACCTCCTGGCATAGAGAGAGAGAGAGAGAGAGAGAGAGAGTAGTACCGGCATCGGGTCAACTTTGACACGCATTGAAAGGAAACATGGACGGTGGCGGGGAAAAGGATGACATGGTGTCGCTGACGCCCTCGGAATTCGACATCTACAACCGTCTTGCGGTGATGATGGACAAGTTTGTCAGTTCTCACGATGCCGGCTGGGGGGGGGCGAGAGGCCGCTGCTAACACAAACCCGAACGTGCCGTAGCACGCCTATTTCCGACGAACCTGGAAGCGCCTGTACGGCGCATGCTCGGCGCCCGATGATGACTCGCCAAAGATGACCGACGACCAGATTGTCAGAGAGGGTCTCTTTCTCTCGTATCGCCTCGCGAACCATCACAATGTGGAAGAACGCTCTCTGTTTCCCCTCCTGGCTCGCAGGATGCCCCGGTTCCAGGGGGACGACGTGCTGTTGGAGCAGCACCGCCAGATCCACGACGGGCTCGAGGACTTTCAGCGGTACCTCGAGGGCTGCCGTACGCGCAAGGGCCGATTGGACCGGCAAGTCCTCAAGAGCAAGATGGATCCGTGGGGAGACGTGCTCATGTTGCACTTGGACCAAGAGGTCGAGATGCTGGGGGCTAGATATATGCAGGAGTATTGGACGCAAGAGGAGATGCTCGAAATGCCCATTTGAGCTGAGAGAGGGAGACAACAAGGAAAATAAATGTGTTGGGGGGGAGGGAAGTGGGTGAAGGGTCGCCGTTTTAGTCATACATATCCGGCGTCCATCGTCTCAATAAGGAAAAAATCCCCGACAAAACAGCCATCTCCATATTTATTCACTATTGCACATCGTATGCTCTCCCCTCCACCCCGGAAAGCTCCATGACAAAAATCGGGGTTGATTCGCCAGTGTTGAAGACTATGACGTTCCACAAAGCTCCAGCACAAACGGCCTCAGTGAAATGTTCGTCCTGGTAGAGCCCGCGCCCTGCGATTTTGGGCAATTCGCGGCGGTTGACAAGACCGGGGGAGGGATACCGAGCAAGCACCGGGTGACGCGATCCGTCGGATCCCCCGAGATCGGACCGCTTGCTTCGGTCCAGTAAATAAGTAAATAAGGGAGAGCCTCCAATTTTCTCCAATTCTCTCCAACTGGCCGACCGGTCGTAATGGTTTCCCACAGATCCAACGGTACTGAAGACTCGACAGAGAACAACCTATCAACGTGTATTGATACATCATGACTGTCGTTAAAGATGCCCGCCGCCCGGAACCGGTCAACGTTGCCGACATTCACAAGATCGCAAAGGAGAAGCTGTCCAAGCCGGTATGGGACTACTACCAGACCGGCGCCGACGATGAGTACACGCTCGAGCGCAACCACGCCGCTTACAACGAGTAAGAGATGAAAACTTCCCCCATCCAAGACCTCGGCCCCTTGACACCGGGAAAAAGTGGCTAACAGGACTAAACAGCATCCTTCTCCGACCTCAGATGCTGCGCAACGTGAGCAACATCGACACCAGCACCACCATCTTTGGCAAACGGTACGACATCCCCATCGCCGTCGCCCCGAGCGCGTACCAGAAGCTCGTCGGCGGCGAGGGCGAGCTCGACGTCGCCCGCGCCGCCGCCAACCTCGGCACGAACCTCACGCTCTCGACCAACGCGACCACGTCCCTCGAGGACGTCGCGCGGGCTATCCCCGAACGCGGGCCCGACCGTCCCCGGCCGTGGTTCCAGCTCTACTTCCTCGGCAACCGGGACCTCACGGCCAAGCTGATCCGCCGCGCCGAGGACGCCGGCTACGAGGCGCTCGTGCTGACCGTCGACACCGTGATCCTGGGCAACCGCCTGCAGGAGCGGCGGACGCCGCTCGAGCTGCCGCCGGGCGTCGCCATGGCCAACGTCGAGTCGCGCAAGTCCGGCGCCATCTCGACCGCCGGCCTGCTCCTGCGGGCCAAGACGGCCGCCGAGCACCGGAGGATCCAGGAGGAGAACCGCGAACACCTGGTCGACGCCAGCCTCGAGTGGCGCGAGGTCATCCCCTGGCTGCGGTCGCAGACCAGGATGAAGATCGTCCTCAAGGGCATCCTGACGGCCGAGGACGCCCAGCGGTCCGTCGAGGCCGGCGTCGACGCCATCGTCGTCTCCAACCACGGCGGCCGCCAGCTCGACGGCGTGCCCTCGACCATCGAGGCCCTGCCCGAGATCGTCGACGTCGTGAGGGGCAGGATCCCCGTCATCGTCGACGGCGGCATCACCCGCGGCACCGACGTCTTCAAGGCGCTCGCCCTCGGCGCCGACCTGTGCCTCATCGGGCGGACGGCCCTGTGGGGGCTCGCCTGGGACGGTCAGAAGGGTGTCGAGGGCGTGCTGAACATCCTCGAGAGGGAGCTGGCGCGGGCGATGGCCCTGATGGGCGTGGCGAGCCTGAAGGACATTTCGAGGGGGCTGCTTGGCCGGGCCAGGCAGAACGGGTTCGGCGTTGCGAAGCTGTAGATCTCGGGAATTTCCGGGACCCGGCTTTTGTGTTTTTTGAGCGTTGGTTATTATATAGAGACTTGAAGTGCCGTTGGGCTCGTCTGCTTATGTGTTGTATATACCTTAGATCGTTATAGACCTCTTGAGAAATTTCTTTAAGACACGCTTCCCCTCCAATGTGTGAATATAGGCTTCATTACTTAATCTTGAGTGCACCCAAGTCTGGCTACGACCTACAAACTCTTGGCAGGATCATGTGAATATTATCAGAGAAAAATATTCGACAACCTTCAAACTATTAGCCCGATCCAATGTATCACGAACATACCCAACCAGTGGTACTCTCATCTCCCAGATGGGGACCGCCACATGGTCATTACTCATACTCATAATTATCACAGACAACCACGGCCGACTACCTCATCACAATCTTTGTTTTAGTAGGAGTACCGGAACTTCCTGTTCTCAAAGTCCGTCAAGTCCATCAGCACCTCGTCATCCTCAACTTGCCCAGAAGCCTCGGCCTCCGCGTCCCTCTGCTTGTTCCTCCGCTTCAGGAGAATCCTGATGGAGATCGCCAAGACGACCTGGCCGGCGGTGCAGCCCATGATGACCTTGCACCCAGTCCCGTAAATGGGCGCTTCCGACGCGAGGAACGCCTGCGGGCCGATGATGTTGCCGACGCAGTAGGCGAGGAAGACGAAGGCGGTCGAGGTCACGCGCTTGGTGTAGCCCGCGACGTTGGCGGCCGGCATCTGTAGCGCGACGACGAGCGCGCCGACGAACGAGGGACTCTGCGGGGCTGGTGTCAGTATTATGAACCGTACACTCTTTGTAAGTTTCGATAGGAAGGGGGACCACCCACGATGTAGTAGGCCATCAGCAAGCCGTTCTTGTTTGACCTGTCCAGCTTCAGGAATAGCGACACAGCAACGAGCGTCGGCAGAACCCAGGTCATCATGACGATGGTGCGGAAGTTCTTGAACTTGGAGGCGCAGAGGGGCCCCGTGAAGATGAAGAAGGCGACCCAGGCGCCGTAGGGGATGCCGTACGCGGTCGTCAAGAGGGCGTCTTTGGCGAAACCCTTGACGATGAGCTTGCCAAAGTTGGCAATGCCCCCGTTGACGATCTCGTTGAGGAGGGTGTAGAAGAAGAGGAGCCAGATCTGGGGGTCCCTGAAGGCCTCCTTGATCTGGGCCGGCTTGATCTTGCGGCTGAAGACTCCGGTGTTGTTGCTCTGGCTGCGCGCGATGAGCAACGCCTTCTCCTCGATGGTGTACCGCTTTGCCGTCATGATGTTGTTGGGCAGGTAGAAGAAGAGGAATATGCCCCACGCGATGGTAAGGCCGCCGCACATGACGAAGATGATGCGCCAGACGTCCCAGCCGCCGGCCTGGCCGACGCCGTAGAACAGGATGCCACCTACCATAGACCCGAAACCATTGAAGCAGTAGAAGGACCCGGCGCGCATGGGCGCCTCGGCGCGGGTGTACCACATGCTGACGATCATCATGAAGCACGGCGTGATGACGGCCTCGAAGGCGCCGAGCAGGAAGCGGCAGACGGCCAGGCCGGCGAAGCTGTGGCAGGCGGCGGTGCAGGTCAGGACGGTGCCCCACGAGACGACGAAGACGCTGACGACGGTGCCGGTGGGGAAGTGCTGGGCCAGGTAGCTGGCGGGCCACTCGGCGACGAGGTAGGCGAAGTAGAAGATGCTCGCGAGCCACGAGTACTGGCTCTGCGTCGTGTTGGTCGTCTCGAAGAGGTCGAAGACGGCGCCGTAGCTCAGGGCCTGCTTGTCGATGTACTGCAGCAGGTATGTTCCCATGAGGAGGGGCAGCAGCGTAAGGTCGATCTGGGCGCTTTGTCAGATTGTAGTTGTTGTTGTTGTCATCTTCCGGTGTTGGGGATAGAACACTGGGTAAAGAATCTCTTGGACGGGGGAGAGGAGGGGGATTAATACCTTGCGAACCAACTTCTTCTTCGCATCTTCATCTTCGAAGAGCTCGCGCATCCGAGCATGAGAGATGCCGTTTTGTTGCAAGAAGATCTCGGCTTCGTCGAGAAGCTCGACCTGGCCGGCCTTGAGGTCCCCGTCGATGCTGCCGGGAACGGAAGGCCGCTTCTCCGCAATTTCCAGGTCCTTGGGCTTGGGTTGCTCTGCGTTTATCGACGTCTCGACGGCCATTGTGGAGTCTGGGGAAGTGGACGAGGCGGGGACGTTGCTAATTATATATGTATATATATAAATACATATGAGTGTCTATGTGTATGAGCACGCGATGGATGGTCCTTGAAGTGGGCACAGCGAGTCTAATCGATGGAGTTGAGGTTTGTTCCGAGTCCTTTTTGAAATGTCAAGCCATGCCGGTGAGTGCCAGAATGGGACGAGCTGTCCGGACTTCTTCCGGCACATAAACGTCCAGATCGACAAGGCCTTTTATTCATTGTCATTGCAAAAGGTAAATGATATCCGGCCTTGGTCCTGGCATCTCATCCCTTGCCCAAGAGTCCCCCCTCCCCTCCCCTCCCCTACCCCAAGACTCAACCCGATTAGATGGTTTCCAAGTGATAGCGACTTTTCTTGCATTGGGAGGGCGGCAAGCCTCCGACACAGATAACATATCGGATGATTCCTTTCACCCAAAGCAACGTCATAGCCTGGCAGAAGGATCCATCAGATGATAAGGGTCCCAGGGGTTTAAAGGGAGCTTCCCCGCGTTGAGATGGAGCCACGCGCGACGGTTCCTGATTGCCCATGAAGAAACAAGTGGAGTTGCCGTGGGCACTGTGTCCCGCATTGCGTTCAGTTGGCGGGAAAGACACCGACTGCGGAGACCAGAACTGGGCCCCGAAGCGGTTGAATTGACCGGTTGTAACCATCCATCCGGTGGAGTCGTTTCGGTGAACCTCCGCCTTATCAGCTTGCGCGCGTTGACTAACAGGTTATCTATCGTTGCGTTAGCGTCCCTTTTGTCGGGATTTAGCCATGATAGTACGGTTGTGGACCTTTCCGCGGGGAAATATCAAAGACGCTCAACTCCCAACTCAGACTTGCCCGAGTCATCAGAAAGCCCGATGAACGGACCCCGTCGAACGAAACGAGACCAACATCAAACGGGAAAGCTGAACGCCAAAGACACGATAGAAACCAAGCCATGTCGCCGGTAATAGCAGACCAGCCCACGCCCCGGCCGTACAGGTCCCATCTCCGCCCGGCCTGCTTGCAATGCCGGAGGCGCAAGTCCAGGTGCCAGCAGCAGGAGGGGATCACGTCGTCGACCTGTCAGATGTGCCACGTTTACGGCACTGACTGCGAGTTCCCACCGTCTCCCCGGAGCGCCGGCCGCGTACCGGCGCCGCCGCCGCTCAACCCCGGCAAAGTCCAGAAACCATACCGCACCACCAACCACCATCACCACCGGCGCCCCCCGCAGTCCAACACGCCATGTCGGCGGGAACCTCTTGCGTCGGCGGCCAAGGTCTATGCATCCCAGAGCGCCGCCGCCGCCGTCCGGCACTCCACGTCTTCGCCGACGAGCACCGCGTCGTCCGGCGGCTCGGCCCCGGGCTCGGGTCCCCAGGTCGTGCTCGACCCGCACAACACGCACCTGATGCTAGCGCTCGACAGCCCTGAGGACGAGGACAACTCGCACATCATCGGGCCCGCGGTCACCAACGATACGCAGGTGCTGGCGGACTACCTCAGCTCGGAGCCCGCCATCCACGAGCGCATGATCCGCGTGGTCAAGCCCAGGCCCGGGGCCCAGCCAAACCAGATGTCCCGGTCTACGGTGTCGGGCGGCGTCCGGAAGCCCGTCATCTTCACGGCGGTTCGGAAGCGGCCCTACGGCTTGTCGCCGAGGCAGACGGCGCCGTTGCAGAAGTACCAGATTGTGGAGAAGATGCTGGAGCCGTGGACGTCAACGTTGATAGACTTGTGAGTTTTAGTCCCGCGTCTTAACCCGTTTTTCTTTCTTTTCCAGTTGTGTTGGGTGACGCTCAGCTCCTTCATGTCACGACTCACGCATACGTTCATGACATCCAAGAACGACGCCCCGTTGAAACTTCTCCTTTAGCCTAGGGCTCTGTGGCCTAGATTCAGATTAGGTCAAGAACACCCAACTGACCAAACATCCATAGATATTTCCAGAAAGTCAACATTTGCTTTCCCCTTCTTGACGAAGTATCATTCAAGCACCAGTTCAGCACCGCAAGAGACAGGATATCACCGGCACTGCTGTCTGTCTTGTATGCGCACTCCATGATCTTCTGGAAGAACAGCCCAGATCTACCCTCGGAGTATTGCCCCGACTCTCGGTTCATATGGAACCAGGCGACAGAAACGCTGTTTTCAGAACTCCACATCTCGCCCGGCATATCTACCATCATCGCCATCATCCTCAACGTCGGCGGCAGGCCGACGACTTCGATGATCATGAACGAGATCCAGCTGGGGGCCGCCGTATCGCTTGCCCAGTCACTGGGCTTGAACCGGGACCCCACAGACTGGAACATCTCTGTTCCCGAGAAGTGCCTGCGGATGAAGATATGGTGGGCGCTTGTGGTTCACGACAAATGGTGAGGCAAAAATCTCACATCTATTTTCCCCCCAAGGAGATGTCGACTAACAACAAACACAACTCAGGTTGAGTCTGGCATACGGCACCCCGCCACAGATAAAGCGATACCAGTACGACGTGCCGGACCCCTCGCTGGAGTACCTCACCACGCAAGACGCCACGGACGCCCAGAGGCAAGCCGCGTCGGTGTTCATGGCCCTCGTCACGCTGACGGGCGTCCTCGACAAGTTCCTCGACCACGTCTACGACCTGAACCAGGAGCGCGACCAGCAGAGCAGCGGCCGGACGTCGCTCGACCTGGAGCTCAGCCTCGGGCAGTGGGAGGACTCCCTGGGCGACGACGTCAGGCGGATCATCACGCGCGGCAACGACCTGCGCGCCCCCGGGGCCGCGAACCTGCGGCTGGCGTACCTCTCGACCAAGCTTTTGCGCAGGCGGATCGAACTCGACATCGAGAAGCAGGACGACAGCGCCACCACCGCGGCGACAGCGGCAGCGGAAGCGGCAGCGCAAGCGGCGGTGCCGGGGGACGCACTAACGAACCGCTACATCCAGGTCCGCCGGGCGGCCGAGGAGATCGTGCTCCTCGTGCAGGAGCTCGAGGAGGACCACCTCGGCGACTTCTGGCTGCCGGTCAGCGCCTTCGCCTTCACGTCGGCGACGACGTTCCTGCTGCGCTGCGCCCTCGAGACGGAGAACACGGCGGGCGGGCTGGCGCAGAGCGCGTCCCTCAAGCTGGCCAAGGACCTCGTCGACGCCCTGCAGGCGCATCAGCGGGACGCCGGGTGGGACCTGGGCGACCTCTGCCTGGCGCAGTACGCCGAGGTCGTCGAGAGGCTGCTGGCGGCGGAGAGCCCGTCCGCGACGGTGCCCGAGTTCCAGCAGCTGATGATGTCGTCCGAGGTCCCCATCATCGACGAGCTCTTCCCCAACCTCTGGGACATGTTCTGATGGAAAGTCGAGGGACGGGAGGGGGGATTCCATGAGGTCATGTATGATGTATATGTTTTTCCTTGTTATGAATAATGACTGTTCATGTTTATAAATAAGCATCGTCCTCGGGGCGGCGTTATGTGATGGTTAGATTTGTTCACGACGTGGAGTTCTCTTGGGCGGTCTGTCGAGTCAAAACCACACAGTTGAAAAGAACACACGATGTCACTTTATTGCAAGTGATGGGAAACGTGTTGTTACCTGAACAGCGTCTAATCTTCAAACTTCTCCGTTAGCTTCCACCAAAAGTCGCACTCCCTCTCCGCCCAGTTGTAGGCCGCAAACCGAGCTGTCGTGCCCATGCCGGAACCGCCGGCGCGCTCATCATTGCCCTCGCCCATGACCATCGTCTTGCCGGCCTCCTCGCCCCGCCTGCCCCCGCCGAACGGCAGCCACTCGGGCAGGCCGCCGTCGGACCTGGCCTTGAACCTGTTCGGGTCGCCGTGGACGATGAACGAGGTGGCGTAGGCGTGCATCGCGGCGGCGATCTCGTCCTGCTTCGGCGAGATGGACCTCACCTCGGCGTTGTACGTCTGGTAGCGCATCTGGTCGCCGTGGTTGGCGCCGTAGAGGGCCGTCTTGTTCAGGGCCCAGTGGTACAGGTAGACCGGAGGGTCGCCGGCGTGCTTGCTGCCCCAGACGGCGGTCTGGCGCACCGGGCAGGTGTACGCGTAGTGGCCGTACGCGGCCTCTGCTCGCTTGTACTGCGAGCCCACGTCGAGGGGCCGCGTCTCGACGTACTCGGAGCCGGGGTCCGTGGAGGGATCGGGGTAGAGGGCGTCCAGCTCCGCGATGTCCGCCTCGGACAGCTGCGGCAGCAGGGTGCGGAAGAAATCCGTAAAGTCGCCGGGCGTGGAAGCCGTCCTGGGAACGTACATGGCGCCCTCGTTGTGGGCCGAGCCGGTGAGGATGGGGACCTTGTTCCACCTGTTCGACTTCCACGCGTCAATAGGGCGTCTGGAGATGATGTCCCCGTCGAGGACGGGCTGCCACGCCCAGCGCACCGAGGGGTTCGATCTCTCGTACACCGTCTGTCCGGATTCGATAATGGTCGAGGAGGGAAGTGCCCGGAGGCAGGGCAGAATCTCATGCTCGGGGCGGTTACCACACCCAGTCAACTCGAGGAACTCTTGGAAATGCGCCTCGTTGAGTTTGGAGTCTGGGGGGTGCACGACCCTGGCAGTATGGGCCCCGGAGTCCATGATGGCCTTGTGGAAGAGCTTCTTCTTCTGGTTGACGTCCATGATGAGATGCCCAATCTAACAAAAACTTGTAAGCGAGGTCATCATCAACTCGCCGCCAGCGCGTGGATTCGGACGTACCCCGTGTGCCGCGGCAGACAACCCCATGATGGTCACATCGTCCGGGTCGCCGCCAAAGGCAGCAATGTTCTCCTGGACCCATTCCAGCGCGACGTACATGTCCTTGAGCCCGAGGTTCAGCAGGCCCTCCTTCTCGGTCAGCGCCGTGTTCAACCCGCCGGCGACGCCGACCCGGTACTGCATCGACACGCCGACCCACGGCTCCTCGGACCACGCCAGCATCGACGGCGTGTTGTGCATGCGCGCCGCGCCGCGGTTGAAGGCGCCGCCCGGGATCATCACCGCGACCGGCAGCTTCCGGCCGCCTTCATCTGCCGTGTGGCCCCTGGGGCGGTACACGTTGATGGTCAGGCAATCCTCGCTCTGCCAGTCCGGGCCGAGCCATTCGTCGTTGGTGAACGGGACGAGCTGCTTTCCCGGGCATCTGTGTGACGGGAGGTCAGCTCTGAAAAGGTTGACAAACACGGGGAAGATTTGCACTAATAATACCTAGGGCCAAGCTCAAACGCTCGTAGTGTGTCGTTGCCAGACGGCACAGGCACGGCGTGACGGAACCTGAGTTGCCCGACAGGAGGGAGGGCGTAAGGGATCCCCATGAAGCCCTCCACTGGCTCGGGGAACGTGCCGTCGGTGACCAGTCGGCCGAAGACGGTGCCCTGGTTTATCGTGACTGAAGCCGCCGGGCTGTACTTTGAGCCCGTGTGCTGGCTCGTAGTGTTGGTTCGGCTTTAGTTTCGTTCGTTAGCACAGTATTTTCGATCGATCAGAATATTGGTGCAAGTGGTCGTGATGTCTATGTGTGAGGCTATTCGCGAAGGGGGCTTTGCGAAGGAGGCCTGGCAGGGGCCCGTTGCCCCACTTATCGAAAGTGGGACGGGCTCCCTTTTCTGCCGGCCGTCCCTTTCACCGCCCTCCCTTCCGAAAGGGGAAGGCTCGAATCCAACACTGGCAACTTTTTCTTTATCGCCAAAGTCGCCGGATTCGAGCCCACTGCAGTTATACGTACAATTGGCCCTCAACTCAGCCCTTTATTTGCGCCTTTTGCGCTCCCAATTAAATCCTCCGTATACGGCTCCTGATTGGCCGAAAGTTAATGCCTAACTCAATTGATTCGAAGTTAGGCATTCCTTTTCCCCAGGTTTTTCCCCAGGTTTTCTTCCGCGTAACCCGCATCCCCCGCGTTCCTCCGTGTATATCCTCCCTTTTTCGCCTCGCGGGCGCAGCCTCGGTGGCCCTTCTCACGATCGGGTGAGGATCTCGATTCTCGCAGCCTCGTGGGCTCTTCCTGCTTTGTCCTTGCGCAGGGCGCTTGACTGAAGGTCGTGATCTTCAGGTTCGCGTAACCCATCCTTCCATTCGAATGGTGGCTGAGGAGTTCGTAATGAATCGTTCGAGGGCTTGGTTTGATGAAGACTTCGTGAACCCATCTGCCAGGTTGTCCTCGCCGTTTATCCATCGGACTTCGTAGAGTTCGCGTCGTTCGTATGACTGCCGCAGGGCCATGATGTCGATCATCAATCTCTTCTCCTGCGTCGATCCCAGCTTCACAAGGCACTCGTAAAGTGAGTATGAGTCGGTGCACGCGATGGTCTGTATCTTCGGCAATCTCAGGCGTTGAGTGACGATTTCGATGGTCGATGAGATGGCGTAAGCCATATCGACGCCGGCGACCATGCCGTAGATCTCAGAGGCAAGCACACTTCGGGTGACTCTTTTTGACTTCGTAGAGCTATAATGAATGACGTTGCCTGTGAGTGTGAAGCGATCATCGTCAGCAGATTTCTCATTGCCAAGAATGATGATGAAGCCCAGCTGTGAGGTCATGTCTCGGTTGTTGGCGAATGATCCGTCGACGAAGACGAAGAGCTTTGCGGATGACAGATCCAGCGGCACAAAAGTGAGGCCACGATCGAGGGATCTCATCTGCCATTCGATTCGTCGATTGAGGTTCTTGATGTCTTCCTCTGTTGGATCTTGCTGCTGGGCAGCCGTCGACAGGTCGAAGCATGCTTCAGGTTGACAGATGGAAGCAATGTAGGCTCCGCGGGCTCTCTGCTGGATGTAATCTTGCTTGGCGGTCGGCGATTTTGCGTCGATCAATTGCAGCTTTGCCCCCTGACCTTTCTGCTTCTGCGTGATCACTGTGTTGTCAGGTGAGGCCATCGCGACGATTCCTCCATTGAACATGAGGCTGTCGTCAGCAGTCAGGTACGTCTTGGGCTTTGCTGAGAACGATGCCTTGGCGAGTTCGTCGCCCTCCCTGGCATCAAAAGAGCTGTCGGAAAGGCCAATCGTATCATCGGTTTGCATGCCAACCATGCCGAAGTCAGCATTGTCATCAGAAGGGAGGAGGAGACAAGGATCATAGGTTGATGAGATCATCTCGAGGTTTTCTTTATGGTGGCGATTATAAGTCGCCCACCAGTGGGTTCCCGCCTCCGCAAGGCCGTACAAAGGCTTGACAACCTCCATGATTGTGCTATGGGGGTATTCATCTCGAATTTGCTTCGGCAACTGTGCCAGGATCGTACGATTAAGCTTCGACTGTGACTGGGTGTAGGCTTGAGTGATGTCTCTCAGCCACAGCTTGAAGCCATCGCGAAGCAGCAGTGATGGTGCAATTGCCAGGATAAGTCGCTGGCTTGCTCGTTGAATCGTGGGTGACTGGGTGAGTATAGAGGTCTTGCCATCGTCAGCATAACCTTGGATCACCAATCGTGACTTTTCGTATGGACGATCTGTCGTTTTATCCTTGATCTCGTTCACGATTCGTGACTTGAAGATCCTGACCCCCTTGTGGAGGACTGGATCGAAGGTCGTGAATTCGAAGACCCCTCTCTCAATGAGGGCTTTCACCTCGGCCTTCGTGGATTCATCGAAGGGCTCGCCGCGTGTAGTAATCACTCCTTCACTGCGGAGCTTGATTGCGAGCTCCCAGTCGGACTTCTCTTTGCTGGTCATGAAGATTTCGACTACGTCAGTCTCTTGGATAAGAGCGACGCCGTTGGAAGGCGTCTTGCGTGGTCGGCTGCGCGTACGTCTGGGTGATGACGGGGCGACAGTTGGAGCAGGGGGATTTGCCACAACAATGGTATCGCGCACGCCTTCGTCATCTTCAACGATGGGCTCATTGCTGACGGCATCACCCGGGCCGTCAAGGACCGTGATGGCATCCTTTGGATCGCTGTGGTATGGCTTCACGACAGTCGATCGGAAGACTCTCGCGCCGTTGGCATCGACGGTGCAGTTCTCGCCATCGACGGCAAGCAATCGGTATGGGCCAGACCATCCGCCTTTCTCGCGCCACACGCGAACAAGGGATCCAATCTCTGCAACCTTCAAGGCGGAGGTATCTGGGCCATTGCGGGCTGCCAAGGCTTCAGTGACCTTTCTTGTGGCATGTAGCTTCTTGATCACTTCGCTTGCCTTCTTGACGGCAGCTGCACGGTGAATGATGTCTGGTGATGGAGGCGAGTCATGAGTGAGCCTCGGGTACGCGCCGAAGACCAGAAGGGTTGGGACAATGCCATCCGGGCCTGCTGTATCGTTGATGGCCTTGAGGGCTGCTTGAAGGACCGATTCCCTTGTCATCTCTGGGCAGTCGCGTCGAATGACGTTGTAGGCTCTTCGCAGCATCGCGTGGTACCTCTCCACCTTGCCAATGCTGTGATGTGACTCGACAGGGATGATCTTGAGGCTGCAGGCCATTGCCTCGGCTTCCTGGCGGAACTCGTTGGCCACGAAGTTGCGGCCTGCGTCAGCGACAATCCAATCCGGTGGCCCTTGGTATGTGTCAATCCATGCTGCGCGGAGGGCCTCCCACGCAGACTTTGCCGTCATGTCGGGTAGGAAGCGCCCGGCATTAAACGCAGTGGCAAGATCGACGATATGAAGGACGGGGACGTTGCCGTCAAGGTACACCACGTCGACAAAGATCTCGTGATTGAAAGAGCACGCATCGTGAAGCGTGAATTTGAACCTCTGGGGTGCACTGCCATTCATTTGGCACTGATGGCAGACCTTCGTGAGGTGTTCGACTGCAGTCATCTCCACCTTGTGCCCAGCCTCGTGAAGGACCTTATGAAGCCGCTGGACTGAAGGATGACCGAAGCGACGGTGGATTCGACGAAGTTCAGTCTCTGTCAGGTGACAATTCGCAATGGTATGCTCAGGAGGTCCCAAGAGCATCCATGGATGACCCCATTTGCGAACAATCGGTACAGAGAGCTTCCCTTGGCGCATGACGTTGGCCAAGTTGTCGAATTGGATGTGAAGGCTGTCCATATCGTGAAGACAGAGTAAGAACGGCGTGTCTGCAGGGACGACGTGAAAGTCAATTGGGCCGAAGGGTGTAGGGACTGTGACGGTCCCGATCGACATGACGGGGTCACCACTGCCGAATCGGACCTTCGCTTGCCCGACTTGTGACGTATCGATCGTCACGTTGCGATGGGTGCGTCGAAGAGCAGTCACTTGGTGTTGGCCTGCTGTGGAGAAGTTGGCAGCGCCAGTATCCGGAAGGATGCCCTGGAATACCTCCGACGAATATCGATCCAGCATAAAGGTTGTCGCGTTGCTCTTCGGCTCTTTGTGATGATCGTCAACCTTCGTCAGTTGGTGGCGGACTGACTGGTCGGCCAGGTATGTGACAAGGGCTCCTCCGTCGAAACTTTTCTCGCCGAAGAAGGTTGTGCTGACCGTGAAGGTATCGTCACTTCTCTTTTCCTCGACGTCTGACTCATCGTCGGTGACCAGGTGAGTTCGGATATCCTCGTCGCTGAAGGAATCGTCACATCCTTCGTAGCTCAGGAGGAAGCTAGCATAAGCGTTGGTTGACGTATTTTTCACGTACTTGTTGTTTTTGAACTTCGCATACGCCTCGCGTCGTTCCTCTGCAGTATGCTTTGTCGAATAGCAGCCGTATTTCTGGCAGACGTAGCACTTCCTGTCGGTTGGAGGACCTCTGTCGCGACTGTTGCTTGAAGACGTGTTGCCTTGCGAAGGTGCTCTTCTTCCGAAGCGGTTGTCTCTGCCGGAGCCGCGGTATTGTCGATCCGTGACGTATTGGTTGTTCCCTCCAGATGTGTACTGTCGATGGGGGACAACACGCATTGCAGTTGCGATCGATGACCGAAGCTGTGAGCAGACTCCTTCGAGTGTAGGGGCTGGGTTATACAGACAGAGATTGCACTCCTCAATCCCAGCGCAGGCATTGAGGAGCTGCATCTTCATGGCCTCCTCATTCTGCATGCTGTCGGGGAGTGCCCTCTGGATGACTTCGAGTCGCTCGATGAGGATCTCCAAGACCTCCGTCTTCGACTTGCCTGGGTTCCCCTCGCTGACGTTGCTGAATGTGGTATCTCGCCATTCGGAGATGTATGACTGCTTCATCTGGGGTGTCTCGAAGTGGTTACGGACCATGTCCGTCATGACAGTGAAGTCCTTGACACCGGGCTTGCAGATGCGTCGATAATAGAAATCGGCAGCCTTGTCGCGAAGCATTAACGAGAAGGCGAGGGCGTAGTGTTGCGGCTTGATATCAACCTTCGTGCAGGCATCAAGAAAGACGGCAACCTTCATGTCAAAGACATCGTACATCTCCCCACCATACTTCATCTTGTCTGTGTTCAAGATGCGTGCGAGATCCCCCAACTGTCTCGACTGTATACGGTCCTCTTCATGGCCGCGGGTATTGGTGAAAGCCGGCGGCGGAGGCGGTGGGGGGCGCGGGGAGTCTTTTCGAGGTCGATGGGTGCCTCGGCCGAAGGGACCATCGCGGTCATCTTCGTCGCCGCTGAGGATGTATTCGTCATCATTGGGGTTTATGAATGAGAATCTTGCTGACTGTCGAGGTCGAGTATCTACGTTGGGGTGCTTCGTGAATAGGGTTGGAGATGTCTCACGCCCTGATGGCACTGGTGTTGGACGTCGCAGTCGATCGGCGGTGTCGCCAAGCAATTCTTCCATGGCCTTTGCGTTGTCAATGGCCTCCTGCCGGTGGTCTCGGATTCGGGCCATGGTATCTCGGCGATCCTCTTGTGACTGTGGCACTTTTGCGAAGATAACGTCAGCTCCTGTGATGTCGCGGAAGAAGTCGTCATCTTGGATAGCGATCCTGAACTTCGAGGCGTCCTTGGCCACCTCCTCTACTTCCTCGCGTGACCACTCGTGGTAACCTTGGTGTTCGAGGCATTCGAAGAGGTTGGTGGCAATGCTCTCTCGGTTCTTGGCCACGTATACCCCTCGCTCGCGGAGGGTATCTCTCAGGGTCTCCCTCATGACGTTCCCGGCAGCGCTGAACACATCGACGGTCCATCCGTTGAAGTCTCTGACGAAGTGACGCCAGAGATCTCGGCTGATCAACTTGTCATGATCCCATTGGGCGATGGCGTAGGCGATGTATGAGCCTATTTTCTTCGGCTCTGACTGGCCTGTGAAGACCTCGTCGACGTCGCCCCACGTCGCGTGGTCGATGAAGCGTGTGAAGGCTGAAGGGATGGGAAGGAGATTGGGGGTTGTCGATCCCGTCGCAACCAGCGGTTGTTTAGAACGGTCTGATGGGTTGACCATTGTGATGAAAGGTTAGACGGGTGACGGAGGGATGAAGAATAGGGTGAAAGATGTGATGGTCTTCGCGAGAAACGAGGCCGCGTTTTCGTTGTTGTTTTTCTCGCGTCTTGAAGACCGTGATCCTCCAGCTCGGCCTCGTACTTGCGTTTGAGCGTCTCGTTGTCGGCGTCAAGCCCTGCGAGTCTGGTAAAAGGAGAAACGAAGGGGTAGTGGAGGACGCGAAGGGCGCGTTATATAGGTTTTGTGATGGTTCGCCGGCCCATACGATGATGGTCGTAATGGTCCGCGCAATGGATCTTCAGGTGAGCTGTGAAGGATTTGTCGATAGAGGAGAAAAGAAGGGTATCGTGAGTAAGGAAAGGGTGAATGGAAATACCGGTCAAGCGAGATCTGTGATTTCTCGCAAGGTTGACTGGCAGCGTGATATGACGCACTTGAGGGTATCGTCAACGGCCGATTGAACGACGGAAGGCGAGTCTCCTCAGGGCAATCTCAGCGGTCAACTGAATGACGGGAGAGATTGTTGTAGCGATTTCAGGGACTTTCAATAAGCCGCCGAAATCCTCTTCGTTACCTAACGAATCTGTGGTTATAACTAACCACTGATCAGTGTTGGTTCGGCTTTAGTTTCGTTCGTTAGCACAGTATTTTCGATCGATCAGAATATTGGTGCAAGTGGTCGTGATGTCTATGTGTGAGGCTATTCGCGAAGGGGGCTTTGCGAAGGAGGCCTGGCAGGGGCCCGTTGCCCCACTTATCGAAAGTGGGACGGGCTCCCTTTTCTGCCGGCCGTCCCTTTCACCGCCCTCCCTTCCGAAAGGGGAAGGCTCGAATCCAACACGTAGTGAATCCGTTCTTTGGGCCGGCCCAGAGATAACCCAAGAGACCTGCCGCGGCCAAGGGCAACCCCAGGGCCCATTGCCAGCTTGGTCTTTGATCTGTTGCTGTCGACATGTTGGCTGTGCCGTGTTATCTCAATCAAAACAACCGGGACAGCCGACGGCACGGTTGGCTACATTGAACCACCTGACATGATATACACGTCTCTCGTGAGGAGGCAACGGGACGTTATCTTGGACGAGAGCCTGAGAGATGGCTGGAGGGGGAGGGGGTACACGAACATGCGAGTCAGGGGTGTTGGTGAGACTGGCCAATATGACATGGCGTGCACACTGTACGATGTACCGCCGCGGCCCTCGGGGGGTTAATGGACCTCGCCGCGGGAAACCTGCGCGGCGTTGAGGGTTTCCGCTGGGTGGTCGACGTCCTCGGACTGGTTTATGTCTGTTGGAAACTTGGGAGTGATAAAGGGCACCCGATTAAGAGTGAAAACTGGCTTCTTGGCCTTCTGGGTTCGATACAGCATTCGATTAGATAGAGGTTGCGCGCTGTCTAATTCGTGGCCGGAGATGGATTAGCCGTCTGCCTACAAACACACAATATATTCAACCTACAACCCCAGGTCTCCCATTTTCATCGCGTGGTTTTTTTTTTCCCGCTCACCAAATCCGCCGAAGCTGCTAGCACGATATTACTCTTCAGCTCCAAGAAGTACAGGAATGATAATGAATACTTCTTCCCCTCGCCCCTCACCTGCACCCAGCAGGCGGGTCTCACCCGTGGACGGACGGTCAACTCTCTGGCGTGACGATGACTTGAGGCCCAAAACACGTGCCGGTGTCGGCTGTGAAGGGATAGAGGACGCAGGTGTTACAATAGCGAACTGGACCTAGATAATGTTTGGGTTGGGTAAAGTAACACAGCGACGCCCGCTTCCTGCTCTTCATGTTGAAGAAAGATTAAGCGAGAAGAAGGCGGAGAGTTTCGAGGGTTCAATATCTCTGGCCGCGGTTGACGGCCTACTACGGCACTCTTGACAGGAATTCTTTACATCCTGTTATGTCTCCAATCTATGTTGCAAAACACCACTCGCGTTGCAAATTATCGTCTCCGTTCTGGTCTACTGTTGGGGCTAAGAGTTGGTGCTTGCTCCTAACAGTGATGAAGAACACTCTCCGTTGTTGTTGTTTTCCCATTTCCGGTTGATACGTCGTGTGGGAGACCAATGACCTTGACTAAGAAACGACTTGAATGGCTTTGAGGACCTTGGCAGGTGCAAGTTTCTTCTCTTTGACAACCGATCATTACCATTGACAACCTGCCTTCCACACTACCAATGCAACATTCATGGTTGCAGATGCCGATCTCTTTGCAAAAGATGAGATGCCTGCCCTGCTTCTCTATCCGTTAGTCAGTCCCTGCTCTTATAATTGTCCGCAACAGCGTGGTCATTCTACGCTGCATTTTGTGCATCCAACACCAGTTCCCTGACATTTACATGACGTCTGAGAACTGACCTACACGGGTTAAGTGGTGAAGTTGATATTCTAAACAGGGCTGCCACCCTGGCGAAAAGCCATCAAGCCTCCCTGCTTACATCTCCAAAACGTCCCAGATTCCGTGCCCTGGTATATTTGAGTCACATTTTGACGATAGTGGCCCACAGCCCGCTAGAAGAATGATCTTGAAACATATCGGCTCTCCCTTCCTCGTGGCGCATCAGAGCCGTGCCAAGTCTCACAACCAGTTCAAGGTCCGGCGGGACGAGGAATTCAGATCGGGACTCGGAAGGGAACATCCCGCGGGATGAGGTGAGTACAGGGGGTTTCAATCGAATTCTTGCCCGCGACTCCCGCCCTTTATCGCCCGTCGGGAATGATGATTCTCTCCCGGCTCCTAGTTGAAACACAATGTTGACCGGGGGGCGAGTTGTAGATCCCAACCACGGCACGTACAATCAATATGCATAAGAGAAAGAACGTTGGTGATGTCATACAACAGCCTCAATTCCCGCAGGAGTGCGGTGTAACGGCAGCTCGGCGCGGGACGCAGGCGGCTCGAAGCGCGACTAACACATCCTGACCGGCCTTGAGAGGGGGTTCCACGGGCAACGAAGCAAGCCCCTTGGCTTTCAGCTTGGGCTTGCTACACGTACAATTCTGGATCTCACAACGTTCTTCAAGCGCGTGTCCCTGTAGATCAAGGGACGGGTGGATGTTTCCGAGAATCTCAGCCGCTCCCTCTTGGTACTGTCACAAGCCACATGCTACGATGTTGACGTTGATACCAGGAATTCGTGGTTTGATCTAATGCAAGAGGAAATAGCGAGATGCTGAGAACACGAATGTGTACATATAACTGTCCTCGAAACACCGTTCTCATCACTTCCATCTTCACTCAGCATCCCATCATCCACTCACTTCAAATCTCATTCTTTCCATCTCCATCCTCTCTTTGAGCCCAGCTCCATCCCAAGAAAAAGAAAAGAAAAAAAGTCTTAACCATGCGCGTCTCCGTCCTCATCGCAGCCCTGGCCTCGGCCACCGCCGTCAGCGCCGACTGCGCGGCCGACAACTGCCTCAGAAACGTCAGGGGCCAGCCGGTAGGCAGGGCCTTCTGCGCGACCTTCACCACCGCTATCGTCAACGCGACCATCGGCCTGCCCGCCGGGATCTTGCCGTCGTGCGGCGTCGTGCGCCTCTCCAGCGCCTGTTCCTGCGTCTACCCCGCCTCCACCGCGGTTTCAACGACGCTGACGACGGCGACGACGACGGCGACGACAACGACGATCGGGTCAACAACGGCGACAGGGCCGACGACGTCGGCGGGCTCGGTCTGCTCCGAGACCTTCACCTCCTTTATCACGGAGACGATTCCCGCCAGCACAATCACCATCGCCGCCAGCGTCGAGACCGTGACGCTCCCACCGTTCACGTTGACCGTCAGCCTCCCCATCGTGACGGCCACCATCATCTCTACCATCACCCTTCTGCCCTCGATCCTGCCTCCCATCGAGTTCCCCTCCGTATCTACCACCGGGTTCTCGACGGAGTCCTCAACGGAGTCCTCGACGGAGTCCTCGACGGAGTCATCCACGGAGTCATCCACAGGGTTCTCGACAGAGTCCTCGACGGGGTTCTCGACGGAGTTCTCGACGGTGTCCTCGACGGAGCCCACTCCTGAGCCTACCCCGACGCCCAGTTCCGATTCTACCACCACAACCACCACAACCACTACTATCTAGAGGGTTTAACCCACGCCTCGGACGATAAAGATCAGTCGTGAAGAACGTGACTGGATTTGAAGGCATCTGTGTGTGCACAACGGGTGGAAGGATACTCAGTGGGGTGGTTGTGCGCGAGGGTCTCCTGTACGGCCCCAAGCCGAGGGCAGCAGGACTTTGGTATGGGAACACTTGGTTTTGTTGCTCGCAAGAAAAACTTACATGAACCACGCTCGTTACATTGAGGCATGGAGCAGATGGGCGCGGACGGCCTCCCGCGAAACGGACGCTGACTAGTCCGACTGTAGAGAATTTACAAAGAATACAATCTTACAAGATATTAGAGATCCTTTGGCTCGAGAACTACGAGATGTAGTGGAACAGACTTGCAGCACGCACAAGTCAAGTCAAGCTCAGTCCGTCCGCAGGAGTGTTGGTGTAAAAAACAGTGAATCATATACGTACTGCAGCTTCATCAACAGCCTTACATCGGGGCCCCGTTTCACCACAGCGATTAAAATCTCTAGCCCAAGGTTCCAGTAGTGGTTCAATCTTGTCATCGAGACTTGCGCGGGCTTGTCACCAATACGCTTCCCTTCAATTTCTGGCCCGTGCGTTTCTTTCCTCTTTAGGCAATCCGACAATGACAAGGGAAAATGAAGATGCAAAATCCGGACAGCTTCTTGATTTAGCTACTAAGCAAGGTCATGTTTTCGGCCTGAGGAGGGTACAGAGAGATAGATAATAGGAAATAGGATAAGAAAAACTGGAAGGATGGACGGCGCCACGGGAGACAACGGTTCCCTCGAACGCCGAGAAGCAGTGGGGGGAGCCGGGGAAGCCATCCCGGGGTCCGGCCGATCTCCAACACGACGAGATTGCCGGACCGGGACGGCGGATTCGACGACGACCAACAACAATGTCGCTGCATCCGTCCGGTTCAAAACTATCACCCTCCCTCGCTTCCACAGTCCTTGACATCTTCTTACTGTCTGCTTACACAGTCCGACCCTCTCCCGCCTCCCCATCACCGCGCATTCTTTGGACGGACCATCCTCAAATCGTCCGGTCGGCAGGTCCCATGATGGTTGAAGAGGAGAACCGAACACGCCGAGTTCGTCCACACCTCTCAGTCCTCCTCGTCCTCGGGCTGCACATCGGGCTGCTTCCCAGCGCAGTCCAGGGGCCCCAGCGCCTGGCCCGTCGCGTCGAACCACGCCGACGACACCATCCCCAGGTTGCACGACATCCACCCCTGGAACCGCCACTGGAGGTAGCCGTCCGTGCCGCCGCAGTGCGCCTTGGTCAGCAGCCGGCAGCCGTCGAACTCGCGCAGGTTCGCCCAGAGCTGGCTGCACGTCTGGGGTATGTCCCGCACCCCGGACGCGGCGACGACGTGGTGCCGCCCGAAGAAGCCGTAGGCGTACAGCCGGCAGACTGGGTGCTGGAAGTAGGGCCACCCCGGCCGCGGGGCGCCGGCGACCTTGGCGTGGAGGTGGAGGTCCTTCGGGGGAGGGACGACGGCGGGGGCGGCCTCCGGGGCGAAGGCCGCTAGGAGGAGGATGCTGACGAGGGCGATGGGTCTCATTTTTCCGGGGGGCTCTCTTGTCCGTCGTGAAGGTGGGTTTTATTCTTCTTCTTTTCTTATGAGCTGGTAAATCGGTTTTTTGTTTTTTCTTTTGCTCCGAGACGAACGTCGGGTGCTTGTTGATGATGACGAGCAAAAGAGGAAGATGGAAAGAAAAACGAGTATGGTTGTAACATGGTCTGGATGGATGTGGGAGGAAGAAGAGTTTCAACTTCCAGAGCATCTTGTGGAAGTTCCTTCGCATCAGCCCGCATGTCCGAAGAGGTCCCCGCCCCCCCCAGTGCCCTGAGGGTTTCCAGGTGACCTCTGGAAAGTATCTTCGTTGCGGACCCAAGACATATATGAAGCTTACTTGTCCATGTCGCCGCTGTTGCTGTCATGGACATACACACTGAACTCTCTACACGTCCTTGGTGCAAGACCAAGTCAGTCACATCGACTCAACTGCCTCGCCGGGTACCACGTTTGTCGATCCAAGGGGTCAAATCAATGGCGTAAAGAATCCCAGTCCTGGGAGATGATCTATCGGTTATGTTATATATTAGGTTCGACCCTCCTCTGGACTTGGTGGCCGTAAACTGTTGACTTGGGGGCGTACATGAGTGACGGACCTTGACGCATGACAGGCATATTCTTGGGCGGGCGGAAATCACATCTCCAAACCATCCGTTGGAGACGAATCTCGAGGTTAAATCGTTTCGAGGACGCCCAAGACGACCGACATTTCGCCCTTGGACCTCCTCACCTTGGCTTTACGGAGCTGCCTCGATATTATCAGGGCTACTACTGCCAGCAATGTAGCACAGAGCACCGGGGACAGGATATCAATACTTGACGGGTCAAACGACCGCTGTTGCCGTGGGATTCCATATTACAACTACCAAAAACTCGCTGCCCGATTACGCCTCGGCATGCCTATCGGGCAGAGCGCGTGTACAGTTCGTTTGCTGACCCGCCGGAATCCCTACGTCAAAAGTCTCGGCGAACCACGCAGGGCCACAAACAGCCCAGCTTCTTCTGTTCATCGATCCATCATGCCCACCTGTTCTAACCCCATATGGCATCATCTGAAAAGTAGACATGCATACAATCCTCTTCATGGCTCTAGACTCTCTAAGACGACGGATTTTGCTCCATGTCAAAACACCCAATAAGAAAGCTCCATGCCGGTTGCTGCCAAAGACAAAGCCACTCCCTCGAGCTGGAAGACGCTGGATAAAACGCCTTGTCGAATCGAACCGGTTGCCGATGTGCTCTTCTGCTCGGCCCATCCATGCTGTACCGATTGCCTCATGACTCCGTGTGTCCAATGGTTGAATGATAAAAAAATTGCTTCGCCGTGTGTAGCCTTGGGCCTTGCACCATTCGATTAGATGGCCCAGCTACCACGTCTTTCTCGCACGCCCCACGCGAGGGAGTCGAGGCTGTCTAGATCCGGGTGCTGCCGCGCCCATTCGAAAATGTAGGCTCTCAGGGCCTTCCATCTCGGGCATCTCTTCTCTTCCGCCATCTCGGCCTCGGCTGGCTCCATGAGATGACCGTTTGCCGCCTGCTTCGCGTCATCAACCTCGAGCTCCTCGATGCTCATATGCGAAATCTTGGAAAGCTCCTCGTCAAAAGAACGTGCCATTGCGGGGTATCCCAAGGAAAGATAGTTGTAAACCTGTGTGACAAAGGTATCGTTGAACTCGCTTGCAATCTTTTCCTCCAAGGCCTTTTCGCGCTTCAGGCGTTCGTCGATCCCGGCGAGCATGTGGAGGCCCTTGGCCTCGCCAGACCGGACGCGGTGCTCGACCGTGCTCGGGGTGAGGGTGGCGGACGAGTAGTGCGACCCAGGTTCGTCCGTGACGGATCCCTTGCCGAATGCCGCAGCAAATGGGTCGGCAGACGTGGCTTGGGGAAGTGGCGTTTGCAGCATCCTGGGGCCTTGGTGGTGAGAGGGCACAATGGCCTGGTCACTCTCGCTGTTTCGGAAGCAGTACCCCCTCCACAGACCGGCTTCTCCCGTGAAATCCCTGTTTCTCTCTTCGACAGACGGGTCCTCCGAGAAGGGATGGTCAGGCTCGAGCTTCGTCTGCTTCGGCGAGGGGCACTTTCGGAAGACCAGATCCTTGCCCAGCATTGGCGGGGAGGCGGCCTTGCGCATCTTGCGGAACTCGCTGGTCTCGGGAGGGAGTCCAAAATTGCCAAAGGGCCTACCGAAACCACCGCCAGCGGCCTTCCGGAAGCCAGTTTCGGGGACGACCTGGGCGGGTGCGGCGATGGGGACCTCTGCAGGCTTGCTGACAGCAGCGGGCGGGATATACGGCATGGTGGCTTCGCCAATTGGCTTAGTGACCGGCTCCGGCGGAGGGAGGTCTGGTCGGCGGGCTTCTTGGGCCACGATTGGCGTAGGGGTGATCAGCGGCATGTATGTTTCGCCAATCGGCTCTAACGGGCCCTTGGGAGGGCTGGGGTCGGCGGTGTGGTTCCTCTTGTTCGTCAACCACATGGCTTCGGGGGGGCTATCGAGCTCCATCCTGTCGAGCTCGGAATCGTTGTGGGCATCCTCATCGTCGTCGTCGAAGACGGGGGCGTGCTCGCCTCTAGCGACAGCCAGGATCTCGGCGTGCTGCTGCATATGCTTCTGCCAGTATCCCACCTCGGACGACTTTCGACGAGGACCATGAGCGTGACGGGCACGGGGCCTGGAGTCAAGGCCGGGACCGGTTGGCTGGGGCGAGACGCTCTCGGGGGTGCTGTCGTCGCCCGAGCTCTCTCGAAAGTAGAAATGGGCGGCGCCGCCCTCACGCGGACGACTGTTGGGAAAGGCATCGAGGGCAGCCTCCTGCATTTGGCGCTCAGCCTCCATGGCGGCCCATTCCAACATGTAGGTGCCGGCATTCTCGTCTTCCGACTCCCGCCTCGCGCCCTTGGGCTGGCGCTGAATGGGCAGGGAAGAAGGCGACGAGGCGCCATCGTTCAGCTTCCGCCTCGACTTGTTACGCTGGAGGTAGATGTGGTTCGTGTAGGGGGTGATGTCGGTTTTGTCTGTCGGTCGCGTGGCGGGGCCGGCGTCTCCCACTCTACGGGCGCGCCTAGAGCTCTCGATGAGTTGGGGGGCGAAGCGACGCCTGGGGGGTTGCGATTGATGCAAGTTGTGCAAGTGTTGTGGTGGTGGTGGTGGTGGTGGTGGTGGTGGTTGGTGGTGCATCTGCTGTTCGAATGGATTGGGGGAGGGGGTTCGCGGGGTGTGCTCGGGGGTGAGCTCGGGAGCCGGGCCAGGCTGGTGGTTTTGGTATTGGGTTTGGGTCTGCGGCTGCGTCTGCTGCTGCTGCTGCTGCTGCTGCTGCTGCGATTGGGCCGGTTGCTGAGAGTGCTTTCGAACAGACTCGAAGGTGGTCTCGATGGGAACGGGGGCGAACCGCCTCCGCGGCTCGTTAGATTGAGCCATGGCGGAGGACGGCAGGTGGACGGAAGGTGTCGACTAATCGTGTAGTAACGTCGAGACAACGATCCGAACGAGACCGAGATGGGGGTGCAGAGGGGATGACAGGCCAGGAGAGGAGGGAAGAATCGAGGATCGGGTGAAAGCGGTTACGGTTATGGTTATGGTTCCGATTATGTTGAGGGGACCCTTTTTACTTGGTGTGCGAGGAGAGTTGATCGGACGAAAGAAAAAGACGACGCTGGTCCCGGCGTCGGGTGAGGAGGATTGACGGTGGTGGGAGGAGAGGTTGGTTTGGTTGGTCTGGTCGTCTATCTGTGGTTGGGGAAGATAAGATGCCGCCGCATTGGTAGTTGGCGTTGGTACCGGTGTCGGTATTGGTGCTGCTGATGCTGATGCTGATGCTTGCCAGCCGGCCGTGCGACGCTGTGGGGTTTGTGAGGGCAAAGGAGAAGCCAGAGAAGGAGGGAGTGAAAGGGGAAGAAGGAGGACGACGACGAAGGGAGGATCGTGAGTTTTGTCAAAGAGTCGGAGACGGAGAGGCGAGGTACGTTCCTCGAGCGGCCGTGGGGAAAAGGGACGAAATACGGATAGTCTGGAGAGGAATGGATGCTAAAGGGGCGGCGGCGGCGGCGGCGGTGACGAACAGGGTTACAAGAGTCTGGAAGCAGCGAGACCAGATCAGGAACAGAGCAGAGCGGAGCGGAGCAGCAGAGTAACAGAGTAGAGCAGAGTAGAGCAGTCAGTACATGATAGGTACGCAGCCCCAGAACCCGAGTCGGGAACAGCAGTGTGTGTTAGCAGGTATCGAGCGGGCGGCGGCAGCAACAGCAGTAAGTAAGTGAGT
The DNA here is from genome assembly GCA_034638275.1 of Colletotrichum lini. Classification (NCBI taxonomy): domain Eukaryota; kingdom Fungi; phylum Ascomycota; class Sordariomycetes; order Glomerellales; family Glomerellaceae; genus Colletotrichum; species Colletotrichum lini. Next base: position 5,130,661 of record JAWQJV010000004.1, read on the forward strand.
AAGGGAGTGAGCAAGTGGGTGGGAGTAATAATAGCACCGTGGTAGGGGGGGAAGAGCATTGATCGATACGTACCGGGACCGGCAGGAGTCGGCCAGACAGGCGTAGGTACCTAGATACCTGTGGGCAAATGGGACAATTGGGCAAATGGGCAAGGGAAGCAGGGCGGATGCGAGGGTGTAGTGGGGTTCAGGCTGCTTGCAAAGTGGGATGCGGGTACGTACCGGACCAGTACCCACACTGGATAGACGTACACACTGTGCTAAGGTGCTGTTGCTGCTGTTCGCGGGGCAGACAACGACCGCCATTGACGCTGTGGAATGAACGATGACATTTGCTCCTTCCTCACTGTTATGGCATGTCTGTTTCTCCCGGGGCATGTCACAAGAGCAGAGAGGTACGTACTCAACATGTTCCTCCATCCTTCAACACACTCAACGTCTGCGACACCAAGAACCCAATCTGTCTACAGATACACAGCATGAGAAATAGGTGAAGGAAAAAGAAGAAGAACAAAACACGAACCGAACAAAAAACACCTCCGACGAAACACTCTCCCCCAAAAGCCCAGACTCGAACTCGTCACGGCCGCGTCTCCCGATGTCGCACAAAACCCGTTCGTCGCCTCCCCCGCCCTCCGCTCTTTTTTTCTCCGCCCTATGCGTCTCGACTCTCAATCAACACTCCTGAACTCTGGAGAAAGGGACAAAAAAGGGGGCCATCCATCCGCGCGGCCGGCGACCGAGACAGCTGACAAGACAAGTGGGAAACACAGTCGCAGTTGGACGAGGTCACACCTTGCAGGTACATACCACACCCACCGCCCGCGCCGCCGCCGCCGCCGCCGTCGACGCCGCGCTCTCCCCCGCCTGTAGCTTCTGGCATTGACCGATTCCGCCCTCGCCGTCTTCTCGTTGCCACACCACAGTTTTACCAATGTGTATCTGTATCTGTATCTGTATCTGTATCTGTATATGTACACCTGCTCGAGTGAGTACCTACCTTGACCCGTCCACCGGCTCACCACAGCGAGTTCGCAGGGGTTGTCTCCGTCTCCGTATTTCTTCTCGACCCTTTCGTCTCCTCTTTTTCTTCTCCCCGACTCTCTCTCCAATCTCCAGACCATACCTCCTCCTACTCCAGACACCCATTTCTTTCGTTTCTCTCATGTGCCAACCTTGAACCCGTACAATGGGTCACGGGTGGGCATCTTGGGCATCTTGGGCACATGATGTGGCCTGGGGAGGGGAAGGGAGGGGGCGGTCCGGCCAGGGGCCGGCAGGGAAGAGGCCCCGAACACGCCGCAGCCGACTCCAACAGAGCCCCGGACGCCATTGTTTCCGCACGCCGGCCTCTGGGTGTATCATCTCGGTGCCGCAATCTGCCCCTTGACATCATCGCCTCAACCGACATTGCACGAGGACGTCCCACTCCCGCGTATGAGAGCCCGACCCAATGCCCATTCCGCATCCTCCCCTGCTCTGGAACCCGGGCCAGCCTCGCCTTCTTCTCCATAACCTGGGCCTGGACCAGAACCCGAACTGGAATTGGAGTGGAGATTTCCTAGTGAGCACTACTGCCTGCACCGTGGACGGAGGCCACACAGCGCAGCACGGCGGACGAGACCGGTCCCAGACCAGACCAGACCAGACCACAGACCAGATCAGATGGACGAAAATGTCTGACCGGTGCCGACATGAACCACCACCAACAAAAGACGTTGGTCCGTAGCGCAATCAGCTTCAACCTCTCTGCCAACCCAACCTGCCTCTGTCTTCCTACAGGCTCGACCCCCGACCACGCGCACCGCCAATGCAGTGACATGGAAGAGAAGAGGAACCCCTAAAGGACAACAGCCTGCCACGCCCGACTCTTGACTTTGTGTCGTTGAAAATCTCTCGGGAACACCTCACCAATCACCAACCCCTTGCTGCGGCGCTAATGTTGTATCGGGTGTGCCGTCCAACCATAACGATCTCGCTTCCCCGAACTTGCGCCTTTTCCATACTCAAGCCCTTCCATCTTTCACAGTGGACGGTCCAGGCTTACCGGGAATGGTTCTTCTCTAGGAAACGGGCATTTCTTTGATAGCCCCCAGGATAGAAGTATGTCCTTTCGCAGCCCCGGATACCGTATTGTTAAGATGAGCAAATGAGGCACTGGAGTGGCTGAGGTTGCTATTTACGAAGCAAGCCCCGATATTATATACGAGCCCCCGCCCCCGGTCTGAGAACATTTCCAAGGGCTAGCACACACGTACACTAGTGAGTGTCCTGGGCTGCTCAGTGCTGGCTGGGCATGCCAGGCTACCGGATCGCTACCGGCGCCCGTGACGGTTTCTCTCACGGAAGCCTCCCGCTGAGCTTCATTCCCTCATGCGCCGCGCTATCAGGCACTACCTGACACCTCAACTGACGCCATGCTGTCATGGAGACTGGGAAACATCGGACGACTGCCGCATTGGGGTCGGCCAGTTGAGCCAGTTGCGCCAGTCGAGCCAGTCGAGCCAAGCTGGGCCACGCAACCAAACTGTTCATTGTCTGAAGAACTTGAGGAGGGGGGTGGGACTGGCGCTCATTGTCGGCTTGTCTGATCACTCATTGTCCAAGCTTGCCAGCGCATCATTCCAAGGCCAAAAGCATCCCACATTCCACCCGTGAAGCCGTGCAAACAGCACATCAAGACGTCGACAAAGCACGCCTGACAACGGCAACGGCGAAGTCGCCCATCGTCATCTCACGTTCCTCAACCCGTCTTGGACACTCGCCCCCCCGGACCTTGGTTCGTTTCCTCGCACGGCCTATGGGGGTCACGCTTCTTTCCACCTCCCTATCTCGGCCGGCATTCGACATGCGTCTCATCTGAATCACTCACCACCAACAGCCCATCAACCTAGACCCCGGGACAAGCTCACCGACGATCATCGACCCCCGTTGATGGATGGTACCGATAGGTCCATGGTACACTAGAAAACCCCCCACCCCGCTGTTGTACCCCAGCCAGGAACGCACGTTGAGCCCGCCTGCAAGCGAGTCCATCGCTCACTCTTTGCAAACCAACGTCTCTATACTCGTTATCTTGCCGGCTTCATGAAAAACTGAGACTTTTCTGTGTTACCACACCGACTCACACTAATCTGGTCCTTCTCGCTGACGATCACACAGTCGGGCTTGCCGATACCGGCACCAGCTTGTCGCCACGATGCGGCACTGTAGTCAATAGAACCAAACAAATCAGCCGGGTAGCACACCGTCAGCTTCGCTCGCAAAGGCTCCATCACGGTGCATGAAGCCCTGGACCAGGGAACCGCGTAACTTTCACTAATGCCCGGCTTCACCCTGAGCCAAGCAGCGCTCCCGGCCGACTCGACCATCTCGACAAACCCATCGCTCCCCGCCGTTCTGGGCTTCGCGATCCGCACACTCAGCTTCACGTTTCGGGCTCCCAGGACAGCGCAAAGGGACACGTGCCCGATTTCTGCATTTTCCTGCCACGCGCCCTCCCAGCGATACTACCCTCCCTCTGCAAGCCACATGCAGAGCAAGCAGTTCTTGTGATAACCAGGCACTACAGCTTGGCCCCCCCATTGGCCGACTCGCCATTTTCTGCGGCCGCTAAGGAGTCCCAGATGTATCTGACACACACCGCTCCGCGGGCTTTTTGTTGAGACCAGTCAGAGTTAGTGTTCATCCGGGAGAGTGGTGTTACCGACCGACCGCCTTGAACTGCGTCTCGAGCTGAGTCGTGGGCATCGCATTTTGGCTAGGGGGCTGGCCGCTCCGCTCCGTCCGGGGTTGATTCTCCCTGTTCGTCTCGGAAGCGACCTCTCGCCCGCGCGACAGCGCTCGATAGGATGTGCTGCCGGCCACACCCGCAGCCGGCCAGCGGGGCAAGCCTCGACTCACCCGTTCCCGCGTTGCCGGTTCCACTCTTGTCCGTGAACCGCCGGCCACAGCCGGACTTGACTCGCGCTTCGAGCGGAGCCTGCTCCTGTCCTTTGGCGCGATGCCCCGATTGACGCGGGGATGTAGGTTGTAGGATCCAGTTGCCGATGGACACTGTGCCTTGTGTTCTTTGAAGATGTCGTGGAGAAGTCAAAAAATGGGGAGGCGTACATAGTACTGTACCGACGATCTTTGCTTGATCTCGGTAAGTCAAGCTGATGATTGCATCTGTGCAACAGACGCAGACGTTTGCCATGACATGACCTCGGCCACCTCGATTACATCCGAGTTGTCACCAGAGGATCGTCAAAGGATTCCGTGGCAAATTAGCCCCGAGTAGAGTCTTGTGATGTTGCCACAGCTCCTCCGTGCCTCGTTCCGCAGGATAGTTGAGCCAAGTCGCATCTCGTCCGTTCAACCACTGCTCTGTTCGATGACCTGTACTGACTCAATGAAAACCTGAACAAAACCAACGAGGGAACTCGTGCCATCGATACCGAAACGGCTATGGCATCGTCGGTTCAACAGCTGGTCTGGCAGTGCGGTGTCACGGTGACCTTCTTCACAGCCGCAAGGCGTTTGTAAGTTACCAGTACAATACCGCCGACGTCTGGTAGTAAGCACCAAGATCGTATAGCGGCTCTTTTTTCATGGCAATCTCGTTTCTGAATTTGCGGGTTATACGGCAACTCACACGGCGGTCGAGCCTCGTGATATTTCCACACAACACCAAAAGCTCACTCCCGAGTCCAACTTTTCAGTTCACCAAGCCCATAGAGAAACCGCAACTTGTCCCCAACACCACAATTGAAGTGCAGTGCTAGGAACCGGTATCAATACGAACCTGGTCTGGCGGAAATGCAACAGGATAATCCAGGTCCCTTACACACGGATCAACTGATGAGGAGTCGTCCATTCACAAGACAACCGCGTTGGCCATACACGATGAGCCTGACTTCCATGCTAACAGTGGCTTGGAGAGATTTGGAAGTACTTGGTACGACAGGAAATCAACGAACTAGGTGTTGCCACTGAGTTGTCCAAGGACTTTGCTGCTCTACGCGACGCTGTAACAACGTCGTTGGCAGCACGGCGTAAGCGCAGTGACACCTAGTACCGAGACAACCCGGTTTGGCGCGAATGCCTTTTTTGAGCCTTGGATTAAAGAAGGGGTTAATTTTATTTTTAGATCTACGAGAAGGATAGTATCACCACGGGCTGATGTAAAGCAAGCGTTGCATTCAAGCTTGCATGACAGGAAAAACATCCGCTTGATCTCGGACGCGGAGACGGCGGCGGATCGTCCGTCGAACCCATAGCGAGCGCAGGAACCGAATGACATGTCTCAACCCGTGGTCTGTGGATATCTCAACGCCTTCATGTGCTGGCAGCAAGTTGAGTCGTGGCAAGCCATGGCGAGGATCTAGCTTCTCCTCGATTACCTCCCTCTGACGAAGCGTGCCATCGTCAACAGCTTGGCCAACAAAACGGGGATGCTGACGCGCACTGCAACAGCGAATGGACTGCATGGTAGACACATGAACCATGCCCGACAAAAGCAACTCTGCCTTGGACCACCGTCCTGTATCACCATGTGAGGTCGGACAGCACCAGGGTAGCATACTGACGTGTGATCAGGGCCGGGGAGCACGAGCACAGCCAGGAGCCGCGGACCGTCTGCAACTGCACCTGCACGCGCGACTGCTGCATTTTATAGCGATAAGCAAGCTGGGCACGAATGAACCCTTAGGATGGGGGCGCAAGGCAGGATTTGGCGATTATCGAGACGGTGTATGAGACACCGCGTCCGGCGACATCATGAATTGGCGTAGGGGTCGGAGAAAAGGCACTTCAACACTACCCAACACGTCTATTGCGGCTTTGCATCTCACTGCCGGGTATAGGGTGTCATGTTCGTTTCACGCAAGGCGACAACACATATGCGGCGACGTTCAAATTGCGCGCCTGCAGGCCTCGGCGATTCTGAAATTGGCCGACGCGTGCATTCAACGAGACCCTCGAATGAGACCCACGACCTTTATCAAGACACGGGTCGATGAAGGTCTAAAAAAAACCAAGAAAAAGAAAGAAAAAAACCCGAGTGCGCGAGAGGTAGTCAGCGACAACGCGTCAAGCCTCAGACCGGGGGCACCGTGGTCGCAACTTACAGACGAACCACCCCCAGTTCGCGGCCATGCAAGCTGGCAATACCCCCATGCCTGCACCCGGGAGATTGTCAAATGTGACGGGAGATGGAGAGAGGGGGGGACCTGCATGTGAATGACGACAGTACCGACAGCCGCACCGTTTTGTCTTTTGAGGGGAGCACGTTATCAGCCGCGAGATTAACGCATTTCGAGAAACGTTGGGATGCGGCACGGGATGTGATATTGGCTTGGTCCCCTGGCGTTATCACAAGGCCCCCCCGGATGACTTCCACGACCGCCACGGGTTTAGAACCGGGTTCGGGCCAAACCCCCCATGAGCCGTCGCTTATCTCTCGCGACATGTTGCCTGTGGAAGGTTGGCTGGCTATTCCCACAGCCTTCACCCACAGGAGCGTTGGGCACCGTGGGACGTGAGGTGCTGCTGTGGCGCCTCTTCTGGGGCGTCTCGCTCCACGGCCGAAGGTTTGATGACAGGCCTCGCAGGAAACGGGAGACCCCTGGATCATTGGGGGGGGGGCTTGCTTCTGTCACGAGTCAGTCTCTTGTTGTCGAATTTGGGAGGTCGGGACAGTGTCGAGCGAGGGAGAAGAAGCGCCTTGCGGACGTCCAGAGGAGACAAGGCTGGCTGGCTGGCTGATTGACTGTCTTGTCTGTTAGTTGATGGCTTGCGCCGAAGGAGTTGGATTTTGGTTTCCCTACCCTACAAGGGCCACCGCACGCCAGCCGGGGTGGGGGGAGGGTTGTCTGGCAGGGAGGAGGATGAAGAGAGTTTGGGACACGCGATCGGGCCAACGATAAGAGGATGAAAAAAGGGGAGGCGCCGAGGGCACAGACTGGCGGGCGCGCGGGGGCTATTGTGTTGTCGCCAAGGAGATGACGCCGGAATTAGAGGCCGGTGCGATGCAAGGGGTTGGTTGGGTGTTGAAAATCGCAGGCTGAGATCGCGACGATGGTCGATATTCGGGCCATGGACTACTAACTGGACTAGACGGACACGATTTTTGGACGGCGCGCGATGCTGGTTGGGGGGAAACCGACAATGATGTAATTCTGCAGAACGGGACGGGTTCGGGCCACGGGTGCCGCGGGGAGAGACGCGGGTTCACCGGCATTTTCCCTCGTTAACGGGACGGACGGCGTCCGATGATGCCGGAAGGGCGTGCCGTTGCCGAGCGCAGGCGCCGACACGAGAAGATGTTGAGATGCTTGGGAGACGTACATGTCATGTCACGGGTGGCATGTCAGTCAGCAAGGGTGGGAAAGTTCCGAGGTTGGAAAAAGCTTGGAAACAGAGAGACTGAGCAAGAGGTGGAGAGATGGCAGAAAGAGGCGCAACGCCACGCGGCGTGCGCTTGAGGGGTTCGCGGCTGCTGGCTGGCTAGCGGGACGAGGTTGGAGCAAGGCGGCTTTTGCCTTGCTCTGCTTGCATGGGATGGGATGATGGGGTTCGTCTACGGGCCGAGTGTTGATAACTGGGTCGACATCGAGATGCATACGACATTTCGGACGCGTGGGGAGTAAGAGCCTGCGATGCCCAGCGGAGAAGATGGAGGCTGACAGACCGGGAGCAACGGAGAAAGAGGGAAAAAGAGAAAGAGAGAGAGAGAGAGACTATCTGGGTCCGACGGGATGCAGGATGACGACGGTCAAGCGTTGACGGCGCGGGTATGCGGTTCGCAGGCGATGCCGTCCACTTTAAACCTGGTCGAGTGGGTAAAAGTTTTTTTTCTTCTTCTTCTTCTTTCGTGCTTTTCGTTTTCGTTTCTCTTGCGGATGTCTCCCTGTCGGTTTCTGAATTTCTCGGTGCTCGGCACCAGGAAGGGGATGATGTCTTGGACTGTACCCAAATGCAGCCCGCGGGGACAAGGGGGTGTGGGGGGTGTGGAAAGGCGATGTGAGTGTGTGACAGAGAACAGTTTTCAGTCGAGGAGAATCGAAACAATTCCCAGGTGATGGGTGGACGGACGAATTGGAGAGAAGACACCACTCGAGACCTCCTGTTGGAGACCTTGATTAAGGCCAAGATTGGGGGCCGTGATGATGGAGCGGAGGAACCGGCCGACTTGGCTCTCTCTCTCGAGGTGAACTCCCCCCCCTTCCATGTCGTTGGCGTTTGGCGACTGCGGCGCTAGAGGGGGGCCAGACGTGGACTGGACACTGCTCACTGGCTGGCCGGCCCCGTCGTCGCATGCGGTTTTGTTCTCTCCCCGTTCTGGACCAGCAATAGAAGCCGGTTTTGAATGATGGAGAGTTGGTCGGTGAGGGATGGATGGATGGATGGTGTGTGGCTTTTGGCGTCGGTCTGGGTCTGGGGGTGGTGGCGCCGGCGCGGGATTGGGCTGGGATGGCTTTATCACTTTGACTGGGGGGATGGTGGTGGTGGAGGAGGAGGAGGAGGGTTTCTTGATAACGAGAGATGAGTTGGATGGATTGGTGTCTTGATGGACGGGAAGCGGGAAGTCGTCTGTCAGACTGTCTGTCATCCCGGCCTTACGTTCACTTGTCTCATCTCACCTCCTCTCTGCCACGATACCGAGTGAAGAAGGGAATCTGCCACAAGTCACTGACTGTTTGACGAGGACGAAGCGTGGTTGACTTCTCACTGTCACGCTCCGTGATAATTACCGCAGTGGATTTACCATCCAAATAAACAAACCAACTACCTTGGATCTATACCCGATGCCTTGTTTATCTTATTCCTTGGGAGGGGGGTCTGGTTTAATATCCCCTCTCTTCGACTATGACTATCATCTGTGATATGTACGAACCTTTCTCATCTCATCTCCGCCTTGAGTCGACGTCCAAAACAACAACGCAACTCTTTTATTTTATTAGTACTGTTTTCTACCCGGCAACGAGAATACGGAGCACGGGTTGGAACTGCCATCATCCCTGGACGGAGGGGGGGGCATCGTTCAATAGTCGCGACGCGGCGCCGTGGCCGAAGGGGGAGGAGCAGGAGGGGAGTAGGGATCCAGCAACGACATCATCCTGACGGGAGGGCCTTACGGGGCGGGCGGGCGACGGTTCTCGCTGCCTCTCTTGGTCGGTCACCGTCTGGGCAAGTCTGCGTCTCCCAGTCTCCCAGACGGTTGGAGACATCCATCCTTGTTTGCGCGCGTGTGTCGTGTGTCGTGTGCCCCTCCCTCTAGAGTCTGCCGCCCTGCCGCCTTGCCCCCCCCCCCTCCCCTGGCAGCAGGGTTCCGTTTCTTCTTCCGCGACTCGGGTGCTTCACTTGCTTGCTTTCTCAGTTGATCCTCCCAGGGGGGGAGAGAGACCCGTTTTTATAAGATGCGAAAGAGTAAGGTCTGCAGCGGAAGGGGAAGAAAACCGCTCATTAAGGGAAATGAATGATGACAGGATGCTGAAAGAATGAAAGAAATCTTAAACCAGAACAATCACAAACCGTAAGCCGAGATATTTGGGATGGGACATGGCGAGGAAATACGGGGGGGATGAAAGGGCACCGGACGACGAAGGATACAGTTAGACGGCCGTCCACCCGCAAGAAAGCTTCCTCACATGTTCCTCCCCATCTCCAGGGAGCAGCCTTGTTGAAGCTCACCTGTCAACGTCTCTTGGCTTTCCCCCCCTTCCCCCAGCTCGGGTTTCGATTTGACTCTCTGCTCTCTCTCATCCGGTGTTTTCTGGACCCCTTCTGCTTTCCCCTTTCGTCCATCCCAAGGAACTCCAGACCCCGTATCGTTTATTTAAAATTGCTGAACGGCTCCTCCTCCCCCTCCCCTTCCCTGGGGAACGATTGCCGCTGTGCGTTGGCATCTGTGCATACGTAGTCGTAGTAGTAGTAGTAATGGTGGTTGCGGTGGTACAGAGTAGCGGTAGCAGAAAAGAGAAGCTCCTCCACCTCCACAGCGGCTACATACTAGTCCGTCGCCATTTGGTCGGGAACCAAGGACGACCCGGGGGGCCGGGAGACAGGAAAACAAAGCAAAAAAAAAAAAAAAAAAAAAAAAACCAGCGAGGCGGGACCCCGGAAGAGAGGAAGAAAACAACAACAACAACGATGGGGAGACAGAGAGAGGGAGGGTTTGCCCATCCGAACCTAGAGGGTTTCTTCGTATTTGGTGACACGACGACGACGACAACAGCCAGCCCCCCCTCACCCACCAAAATCCATCAGACTCTAAACCTTTGAATCCGGATTGGACCGGGGTCATGAACCTTGGACCTTGGATCTTGGACCTCGTCGAGGTGGCAGAGGAGGAAAAGAGGGAGAAGAGGAGGAGGAGGAGAAACGAGAGCCGGGTTCGGTTGTTGCTTTGTTGTTCGGGTGCCCGTTTACATGATCGTCAGTGCGTACCATTTTCTTTCAGGGTTTTTGGTCGTTTGTCTGAACGAGGGGGGGTGTTGCTCTCTCTTCTCACTTTACGGATACTCTCCGTCTTGCTCTCACTGTCACTCTCACTCTCATTCTCACTCTTACTCTCAATTTCACTCTATGCACGACGACTTGTCATGTCACCAACCCCGGGGAATACCTAGGTACTCTAAATAAACACTAAATGCCTAGCTGCCTATGATATACCAGCCTCGGACAGCTTATCTTTCGGCGCCTGGGGGGGGGGTTCTATGGCTGCATGGCCGCCCATCTGTTTCCTTTTCTTTTCTACTACGCCTGTCTTGGGGGGGAAAGTTGAAGAAGAAAGAAAAAAAGAGAGAGCATCCGCAAAAGAGAGGAGGGTCTGATCTGCATGCTGCATCTGGATTGGACTCTTGATACCCGTCGTTGTCGTCGAGGAGTTCCTTGCGCGGCCCAGACCTTGGGACCTTTACCTCGTCTGCCCACCTTGACCAGCGCTATCTATCTCACCGCACCCATTCATCCATCATCCATCCACCATTCATCTATTCCCCATCTCGTCCCCATCGCATCCCACTCCGTCCCGTATCATCCACACCCAATATCTACACACCCTACCCCCCCATCGTCACTCTCGCCCTCTTGCAACCTCTCTCTCATTCTCCTCCTCCTCCTCCTCCTCCTCCTCCTCCTCTCCCAATCTGTGTAGTACTCGGATACAGAGATATATATCAACCAAGACGAGACTTGGTCACAACTCTTCCGAAGGAGGCGCAGTTGCAGCATCAGCATCGGTTCGTGCTTCACCTGAGGGTTTTTCCCCCCGGTTTTTTTGGTCCTTGTCTTCTTTCGTCTCTTGTTCGGCTTTATACCACCACCACCACCCCCCGGGCATCACCTCGAAACCCGCCCCGGCGCATCAGATCCCTCTTCCGTGCCTGGCTCTTCTTACACGTGGGGGATACCTACCACGAACGACAAGCCTCTCTCTCGCCGACCAATTCCTCCATGTTTCGCGAGCTGTACGTCACTGCCACGGGGCCTGCAGATTCGGAGAAGGAAACCGACGGTTCCGCCGCCATCACGAGGACGAACACTGAGCACAGGAACACTCTGCGAGACTGAGACTGACACACGGATTCCCGAAAACTGCGTGTGCATCACCGCCGACAAACAGGGGACCACTAGCGGCGGCGGCAGCAGTAGCAATAACAGCAACAGCAGCAACAACAGCAAAAAAAAAAAAAACAGCCCGTCGCATCGCAGAGAAGCACAAGCGACGGCAAACAGAATACGAGACCGCACAAGCAAGCTCATCCCACCGTCGGCGCATCCCGGCGGCGGCCGAGTAGGTACATCGCAAATACTGCGACGACACACCACCACGAACGATATTTTTGCTTCTTTTTTTCTTTCTGCTACTTTCTTCTTTCGAGGCCTTGCATCCACCACTCACGCAGGGATCGCAACTCGGAAACGCCGTCCCATCATCACCACCATCACCACCACCACCACCACCACCAACGACTGACCTCACCCCCGGTCTCGACCGAACTCCAAGTCGCAAACTTTGGCAGTAAGAGCAAATTCGGGTAGATAGCACCGGTTGGTCCCAAAGCTCCTTGCGTTACTATTCAACAACACCGAGAATCGGCCTCCCACACCCTCCTTTGCTGCGCCCACCGTCCCATCTCTTGGAGAGATCTCGGCCGCTTGACCTGCGCGCTGCGACAAGCAAGCAAGCAAGCAAGCAAACCAGTCAGCCAAACCGGGCCAAACCGGCGCAGCGAAACATGGCGGCCACGACATACGCGTCGTTACGCAGGTCCTCGACGTCGTCCGCGAGGTCAGGGTCAGGGTCGGACTACAGCGATGCAGGAACGGGGCCAATGACGGCGGCGAAAAGGACGAGGGCGACCCGAGGCGTGCTCCTCGACGACGACGACTACGACGCATACAACAACGACACAAAAGACGTCGCCTCGTCGTCGTCGCTGCCCTCCGTCTCGGCCACCGCGACGCCCAGCCCCGCAAACTTTTTGACCCTCGCCGAGACGAGCCTCACGCCCTTGTCCATGGATAGCGACCTGTTTTTCGATCGAGGGTTCGACACCAGTAGCAAAGCAGGGGACAAGACGGGCAGCCCGAGCCCCTACAAGCAGCAGGAGTCGACAACACAAACCGCTGGAATGGCGCCGTCATCATTAGCATCGTATGCTGTGCAAGCAGGCCACGAAGACGAAGACATGAGACGGGGCACAACAGCCAACGAGGAGGCATCATCATTGCCTGCGACATCTGCGGCCATGCGATCACCACATGCACCAGCGACATCTTCAGCTGCAGCAGCGACGTGGACGACGACGGCGGCGGCGGCGGCGGCGACGGATGAGGAAGCAAATGTCTCGGGTGCACGCGACATGGCGACGGAAATAGAAGCGGCTGCGTCGCACGCGGCCAATCGAACCGGCAACAGCAGCAGCAGCAGCAGCAGCAGCAGCGGGGACGTCGAACACGGCACTGAGTTGATGGACTGGAATGCAGCCAGGGAGGAGCATCAGCAGCATCAGCAGCAGGATCCGCAGGGAGAGGGAGGGCAATGGCAAGGACAGGAAGACGACGACCCACGGGCAATCTCGCGTAGGAACCCGCGCCAGCGCCGTGCTGGGTCGACGCCGCTGTCGCTTGATCCGCTGCAGATGATGATCGGGACGCCCTCCGATAACGATAAGGTCGCCTCCATCAGGCCCTTGCCGCTGCCGCTGCCGCTGTCGCTGTCGGATAACGATAAGGAAAGGGATAGCGCCCCGGCCCCCCCGACGACGACGACTCACACCCAGGACCAGACACAGGCCAGCACCAGCAACACCAGCACCACCAGCACCACCAGCACCACCGCTACCAACAGCAACACGAACGCCCAAGCACCCACCGGCGCCAGCGCCAGCGCCAGCAGCGGTACAACCACCATCGCCGCCGCCGCCGCCAGCACGTCCCCCCGATCCACCACCACTGCGTCCCAATCCCACCCGTTCCAGTCGTGCCCGTCGTCCCTGGCATCTGCTCCTGTCGCCGCCGCCGCCCCCTTGGCCCTGCGCACGAAAAACATCTCGGACACGAATAGTAGTAGTAATATCGCCTCCGGCCCCCCTAATACGAGCTCTGCATCCGCCATCACGAGCCCGGCCGCCTCAACCTCCTCGCCCTCCACCGTTTTCTCCGCCCCGGCTGCCTTTACCCGCCAAATCTCGACATCCTCGCTGCGGTCCACAAGCAGCCTCATCTCCCAGATCCAGGACAGCCTGCAGCAGCAGCAGCAACAACAACAACAACAACAACAACAATCACAACACCACCATCACCACTCCTCGTCGGGCGCACATCTCGTCAGACCCGTTGCCAAACCCATCGTTCGCACCACCTCCGACTCCCAATTCACCCTCAAGCACCCCATCCCCGACCTCAACTGCCGTTCCGGCGCCTACATCGGCAACGTGGCCGCCCTCGAAAAGTCGGCCGAGCGCCTGTCCATGACCAGCTCCATCGAGGACGCCATCCGCGACCTGCATGGGGAACTGAAACGTTCTGACTCCCGCCGCTCCTCCATCCTGGCCGCCAGCGTCGCCGCCTCCCAGTCCCCGATTGAGGAACCCTCGGCTCAGCCCGGCCCCCTGCGAGTCATCCCTCCCGTCGCCTCCATCGTCGAGCTCAACAACGCCGCCCGCCTCGGCGGATACTCCCCGAGCGGCTACGTCATGTCGCCCAATCACTCCATGACCGGCCGTCTGCGCTCCAGCTCCAAGAACTCGAGCGGCCGTCCCGAAATCGACGTCGACGCCATCATGTCTCGCCACGGCCCCGGCAAGGGCTCCACGAGGAGCGTTCGCTCCGGCAAGCCTTCATTGGCCGAGATCGCCGAGTCGGAGCCCGTCGCCCTGACCGGTCGCGTGCTCGACGAGGCCGACCATGCTCCCATCCCCGTCACCGCCGACGACGACGCTACCATCCGCCGGCCCAATACCCATTACGAAGAGAACCCCGGTACCTACCACGGCATGTTCGGCGACATGGACCGCCAGTCTTCGGGCCTCGGCCTGGACTTTGGCGGTGACAATGCCAATGCCAGTGCCAATGCCAACGCTGCGCGAGACCCCGACGACAGGCCGCCCTCGCCCCGTTCCACCTCGACCTTTGACCACGCCAACGCCTTTGGCGACTTTGACGGCGTGCACTGCCAGCCGGAAGACCTCGAGCGCGGTTACGAACCCTCTCTCCGCGACCATGGCGACGGCGAGTACCACGAAATGCCTATGCCAATGCCGATGCCCACGTCGCAGGCGACGATGCCCATGCCCGAGCCACAGTACCAGCCGCCGCCGGCACCACGCATGCCGCCCACGAACAGGGCCGACCGGGGCAGGCCGCAGTCGTACTTTGACCCGCTCACCGGCCAGGAGATGCTCTACTACCCCGCCCGCGTGCCGGCCATGCTCAACCTGCCGCCCAAGCTGTCCAAGAAGCCCAAGACGGAAGTACGCAACGCGCGCCACTCCAAGGTGCTGCAGGCCATGGGCCACCCCGGGTTTGGCAAGGCCGAGTACCTGCCGCAGGATCCCGAAGCGCCCCCCGTGCGCGAGTCCAAGATGTGGCTTCCCGACCCGCTCGCCGGCCACGGCATGACCTCGTTCGCCGACTACGCCAACGACCAGCCTTCGGGAGAAGCATCAATGAAGGAGCCGCCCGCTGTCGCCGACTCGCATGTGCCGTCGGAGCAGGGCGACCCGGTGCTGGCGGCGGGTGGTGGGCCAGCGCAATCCGAGGATATGTCACAGCCTCCGACCCAGCAACGCCGCAAGTCCAAAATGCCAAGGGCCTCGCAGCTGCCACCTCAACTGCGTGCGAGCGCCTTTTTCGACCTGCCCTCGACAACACCCAAGATCGAGATGAAGGAAGGCTCCGCCATGGCCACGCTCGACAGCATCCTCGACGCTTCCGCCAACGCCCCCGTCAGCGCCTTCACAGACCACGCCTTCGCCGGCAAGCTGGGCTCCGAGGTGTACGGCCCTGACAAGAAGAAGAACCGCGAGTCGACCGCGACCGCCATCTTGCTGCCCGAAGAGCACGTCAGGGCCGCCTCGCAGAAGAAGAAGGGCGGACTCACGCCTTTCGGCAAGGGCTCCAACGACGGATCCCGAAAGAACTCGATGGCCGGCAGCAGGGAAGAAAACCAGGCCCTGTCCGACCACGTCGACGGTGAGAGGGCTGACAAAGCCGAAGGCGAGAGCTCGGGCGACGAAGAGGAACAGGTGGAGGACGAATTCGCCGGCGTTCTCGACGGGCCTCCCACGACCCTGCTCGCCGAGCTGCAGCTGCGCAAGTACCATGCGAGGATGCGGACGCAGAACCCGAACCGCAACGTTGGCCAGAACGGCATGCACGCCACCCTCATAGAGCTCGACGCCGTCGCCGAGACGCAGAAGAGGCACCGCGAGAAGAAGAAGATCGCCCTCGCCTGGGAAGATGGGGTCAAGGAGGAGGACGGCAGCTCCGACGAAGACGACGTGCCGCTCGGCGTCCTCTACTCGAGCCAGCCCACCATCGCCGAGAGGAACCGCCCTATGGGTCTGATGGAGCGCCGCGACCTGGAGGAGAACGAGCCCCTGAGTGCCCGCCGAGCGCGTCTGCACGGACACGAACCGCCAAAGACGCTGGTCAAACAGAGGAGCAACTACACCCTGAACGCCGGACTGAGCCAGCTTCGCCTGCACCAGATGCCCTCCACCGAGCGCATGAGGCCCCAGGAGGAGTCGGACGACGACGAAGCGGTCGAGGGCGAGACCCTCGCCGAGCGTATGCGGCGCCTCAAGACCAAGGACGAGGCTAGGCACAACAACCTCCCCAGCGCTCGCCCCGTGAGCAAAGCCTTCTCGGCCGAGATGCTCGCCCAGTTCGGCGATGCCGACAAACCCGAGGACAAGGGCAAGGAAAAGGAGACCCAGCCCGAGGAGGCAGAGGAGACTCTCGGCCAGCGCAGGAAGAGACTGCAGGCCGAGCGCGAGGCCCGCGAACGGGAGATGATGCTGGGCGGCGGTCCCATCGAGCCGGAAGCGCCCCCGTTGCGCAAGAAGCACAGCATGGCCGACGTCCTCGGCTCGCACCCCATAATTCACAACAACCCCGCCCTGGAAGAGCGGCGCCGCATCGAGCAGGAGCAGCGCAAGGTCAGGGAACAGGATGCCAAGATGGCCGCCATCCGGGCGCAGATGCCCACGACCCTCACCGGACCCAACGTACAACGGACCGGCGGCTACATGAACGGCGCCTTCAACGACGGCACCGGGGGCAACGTCCATCAGGCGCCGCCGGCCCACAACGGTCTCGGCGCCAACATGGGCCCCGGCGGATGGAACCGATCCAGCATGGCTTTCAGCAACTACGGCGGGCCGCTCCAGCAACCGATGCAGCACCAGCAGCACCAGCAGCCGGCGTATGGCGGGCACGCCGGGGTCGGGCAGATGGCGCAGACGCCCATGAACGGCTACGGGGGTTACACCGCCGGCGGCATGGGCGGTATGGGCGGCATGAACAACATGAACGCCTACGGCATGCCGATGCAGATGCAGCCGATGGGCGCCGGCATGGGAATGCAACAGGGCATGGCGCCGATGCAGATGCAGCCGATGCAGATGCAGCCCGGGCATAACGGGCAGATGCAGAACATCGAGCGCTGGAGGCAGAGCGTCATGTACTAGACGCTGTCTACTGGACTGGACGTCGACATCGTCGCGTACCAGGACGGATGAGAGTCTGCACCCACGGACGACCAACTCAACAATCACATAATTACTCTTGGCGAGGCGCGGCTCGGGTGTTTCTGTACACAAGCAAAAACCACTATGGCACAACCTATATACACTATGGCATTGCGATGGGCGTTGGATACCTGTTTCTTTTGTCTTTTTTTTTTTTTTTTTACTACCCCTAGGAATGGGATATGGGTGCGAGGCACAGCGCGCGGTGTAAGCATTTGGGTAGAGGAGAGGGGATAGATGACAGTAGGGTTGGATACAACATCGTTTCCCGATCAAACATATAATAAATCAATGATGACTGCGTCAAGGTTGCTGTGTTGGAGCTTGTATCCACTGAGCGAGTGAGATGACTGAGGGAGAAGTAAAAAAGTCGACGACATGAGTGGCCGGCTACTTGGGTTTGGTCCAAGTATAGATAGAAGCCTGCTATCCCCATGCACGAACGAAAGTCCCTTGTTTGTTTTATGTGTTTGCTTTGAAGGTCTCACTTACCAGACTCTGACCTCACGCGTCTTGGGAGGACCGTCGGTGAAGTGGTTTAAGACGCAGGTGTGTGTGTGTATGTGTGCGTCCGCTCACTTCATTGTCTCCTATTCCTATTCCCATCATCTGGCTGACGTTTTGACGTTGACGCAACCACCGCGACGAGCAGGGCACAAACAACACACTCACACACTCACACACACACACAATGTTGCTTGGAGGGATGCCTCTCAACTGAGAGCACACGACATGAGCCGTGGCCCACATGGGCAACGAACAGCATGAAGCTGGGTCCCGGCATTTGGATCGACTCCCGTCAGCCCTACCGCTACCGCTACCGCTACCGCCGTGCATGAAACATGGCATGGGGGGAATGGACAAGTGGCCCTGGACAAGTGTCCCGATCTTTGCATATGTACAGGACAGTGTGTAGTAATCAGAGCACTGTATTTTTCGGTGATTCATTTGGTGGACAAAAGACAGTGTTCACGAATCGATGGCACAGTATTTCATCTCTGAGCTGCAGCCCCCTTATCTTTTTTTTAATGCCCTTCCCTTATCGCAACGCGCGTATCGCAGCGCATCTCGCATCTCTCAGCTCCGGCGTGTCCTTGCAAGTTGCTGCTCGGACCGCCCAAAGTCTAAAGGTCAGCTTCCAAGCCAAGTCCAAGTAACCACCTCCTCGTTGGGCCAACATCTGCGCCCTCGTGCCGTCTTCTTGGCTTGAGAGGAAAAAAGAAGAAGAAAAAAAACTTCCCCAACAGCAGTCGCACCGACCTACAACAGTCCAGCACCGCCCGGGAATGGAGGCGTCACCGCTGACCCGTCAGCCTCCGCCCGAGGTGTTCCAGCCCAAGATCGTCCAGCTCTACGAGTCGCTGTTCAAGGTGCGGAAGCCAGGACGAAATATGACCTTCCCCCCCCTTCCTCCCAAAATCTGCTGACACCCCGCGCGCCGTCCCCCCAGGATGCCGACGACGATTCCGAACGCTCCGAGGGCTTCTGGCGCGAGTTCTTCCTCCTGCGGCCCGACCGCGCGGCCATGAGGCGGATCCTCGACGGCCTCGGGCCCGCCGACATGCTTGCGCTCGAGGAGCACACGAGGGAGCTGTTCGCGCGCGCCGTGGCGGCTGTCAAAAACGGTCAGGGCGTCGCCAACCTTCACGCGCTCGACGTAAGTAGTAGTCTTCTTGTTTTGTTGGCCTTCCCTTTCCCAATTGGCGAGAACGAGGCCGTCGAGCTCTTCGGCTGACATTGTGCGTGGGCGACCATCTCCGCAGACCCTGAGCGTGTTCCTCTGCTCGGCGCTCTCCAAGAAGTATGCGCATCCCAGCTCCGACATCATCAACGTCCTGGCCGGCATCGATTACGTCGACACCATCTTCACCGACTTCGTGGGCGCCCTGGACCAGATCATCCGCGGTGGAAAGAGCTGTAAGCCAGCCCTGTGAACCGATACGAAGCAATTGGAAAGGGGGGAGGGAGGAAGTGGGAGGAACGGTTGCTGACTGGTGGCAGTGGACTTGCGGCAAAAGGCCATCGAGGTCGTGCTGGCCGTGACGGCGGGCGCTTACCAGACGAGTCTCTTGACGTACTTTATCCAGCGGGATCTCTTCCCCTCGGTGATGAAGGTAAGCAGGCCGGCCGACGGACCGATCCTTATCCCTTCCTAGCCATCCACCCCGCCGAGATGTCGCTGTTACTAACACCGACCGCACGCAGTTCATCCAAGACGCCGACACGACGGAGCGCATCCTCGGCCCTTCGACCCTCCTCGGCCTCCTGGCCAACTACAACAAGTTTGAGTTCCAGAACCCCTATCAGATGCGGCTGAACGACTTCGTCAACGAGGCGACCATCAAAAAGATCATACGGTGCGTCGGCGAGACGTGCCAGAGCCTGACTACACAATACGTCGAGGTGCAGGACGACCTGCCCGAAGGGTGGACGCTGAACGGCACGCTGCACATGATTGGGCTCGGCGTCGTGGCCAGGGGGCCGAGGCCGGAGAAGAAGGCCGTATACGATGCCGAGACGATGAAGCACATGTTTACGAAGCTGTGAGTGGCGGCGGCGCACGACGTCCTCTGAGAGGACGGCGTGCCACAGTCCTTGAAAGACTGACTGACTGACTGGCTGACTTGGGACACAGACCCGGCGAGGAGGCCGCCGTGCTGCTGGCGACATACGACTTCACGCACGCCAACAAGCTCTTCTGCTTCAACCTCGCCACCCTCCCGGCCGAAAAGGGCGAACAGCAACCCCTGGCGGCCTTCACGTCACTCACGTCCTACCTGCTCCAACACGCTCACCTCTCGGAGCGCACGACGCACTACTCGCACCTCAACCTCATGGTCTTCCGGCTGCTGATCGAGGACCCCGTGCTCTGCAAGAGGATATGCAGCGAGGAGTCCAAAGCACACGTGCGCCTGTGCCGCCAGCGACAGCCGTTCCTGCCGCTGGTGCGCGGGGAGCGGATCCTGGCGACGGCGGTGCTGGACACGATGGTGGACGGCATCACGCACAACCTCCGGCGCAGGCTCGACGTCGGGCTGTACACGCTGTGCGTGGGGATCCTGCTGCGCATCGTCTCGTACCTCTCGCGATCGCGCACGCGGCTCGCGTATCACTGGGCGGACCTCTTCCGGGCGCTGCTGAACCTCATCAAGTTCCTGACGACGTACGTCGCGGACGTCAAGGACCTGCCGCAGATCGACCTGCTGCTGGACAACGTCGTCAACCTGGTGGCGCTGTCGCTGTCGGCGGGCGAGGGGTTCCTGCCGTCGCCGGCGGCGTACGACGACCTCTTCTACAAGGTGGTGGAGGCGGGCGACGGGCTGGCCACCTTCAAGGAAGGCTACAGCCTCGGGAGGCGGCCGAGCAACTCAATCGACACGCTCATCAGCGTGAGCACGCACTACAAGGAGCTGCTGGCGGAGGGCGGGCGGAGCGGGGGCAGGAAGGGCAACCTGACGAGCGTGCAGGTGACGGAGGTGATCAAGCAGGGGTACGAGACGCTGAGCATCCACGCCAAGGAGGGCCTCGACACGTGGGACCGGTACCGCGAGGCGGACGAGCGGACGTTGCTGAAGAAGATGGCGAGGGCGGCCGTCGGGGACGTGAGAGGCATGGTGGAGAGGTAGTGGAAGATTAGCCCTGTACGATGCTAATGACACCCGAGATGACGTTTCACGAGGGGTCTTGATCCCGGGGGTGGTCGTTTTCGACACTGGTGCTGGGTTGATGCCATGTGTTGACGACTTGTGTTGATGCCAGGTGTTGCGCTGCTTGCGATGCTTGGGCTGCTTGAGCTGCGTGACTTGGACTACACCCGAGCAGGGGGAAACAACACCTTGGCTCGAAACAACTCTAGTTCTTTCGATCCACTAGGGGAGACAAGTTGGTGAATTCAGCTTGAGCATAAAGCAGTTGAAGCAAGCACATGAACAATGTTTCATGCGGCTCTCAAGGTGCCTCTGCGTGTTATGTCATCAGCAACTGGACAAGCCTCATTCAATGCTGAGGCAGCAGAAAGGGGGGACGGACGGACGGCAAAGGCTGCTTTGTCATGCATGTTGGCCGTTGACAAATTAGCAGCATCTGATTGGCTGAATAACACCCGTTTAGATGGGGGCCACTTACCATGTCATAGCCGCGCCACGGGCCCAGAGACTGTCAAATGACCCCCCCCCCCAAAAGTTGGCCCCAGCTTCTTGCTGCCTTTCTTTTGCTCCGACGCCAGCCACACACCACCCATTCCCGTTCCTATTATTCATCGCCAATCCCTCCCCCATCCCCCATCCCGAAAAACCTCGGACCCGTCAATTCTTAATCCCACCTGTTAATTCTTTCGTCACCGTCAGGCGATCCCTCAACCTCCTCAACCCACAACACACCTCCCTTTGTCTGATTCTACAGACGCAATAGTGAGCACACGGGATTGAAGCGACACACCCACACACACACAAACCTACAAACACACGCACACATCGCCGCCCACGATGAATGCCCCGAGGATACTCAGCAGGGTGGCGTTCCGCCGTTCCTGCACAGCTCTGCAGTGCGCTTCCGCTCGCCGCGCCTACGGCAGCCCGTCGTTCCAGTCGTACCCTCTTTACACCAACAACAACACGCCACCCCCGGCACGGGGCGACGGCATCATCCCCGAGAGCTCGATCGCGTCGCCGGGTCCGCTGCCGAAGGTCAACGAGACGAGACCGCCCAAGATTTCCTCGCAGATGGCGTCCTCCCACCAGTCCCCGACACCGAGCTCCCCGTCTGCCGCGCAGTCCTCGACAACGACGACGACGACGAAGACGACGATGACGTCAACAACAGCAAACACTTCCACAGCAACGACGCAGGCCGCCGCCGCCGCCCCGACGACGTCATCGGCATCGCCGGCAGCACAGGCGACCAAGCCGGCGGCGCGACCGCAGCGCAAGCTCCGGGCGCGCAAGGCGGCGATGAAGCTGTCGCCGTCGGCGGTGGAGCAGCTGCGCGCGCTGCTGGACCAGCCGGAGCCGAAGCTGATCAAGGTCGGCGTGCGGAACCGCGGGTGCTCGGGCCTGGCGTACCACCTCGAGTACGTCGACAAGCCCGGCAGCTTCGACGAGGAGGTGGTGCAGGACGGCGTCAAGGTCCTCATCGACAGCAAGGCGCTGTTCAGCATCATCGGCAGCGAGATGGACTGGGTCGAGGACAAGCTCAGCCAGCGGTTCGTCTTCAAGAACCCCAACATCAGTGAGTCTATTTCTTCTTCTCTTTATTCACACCTCTTTTGTTTGTTCAAGCTTGTTATTTTGCCTCTGAGGGATGGGCTTGCTGACGTTTTGAACAGAGGAGGAATGCGGCTGCGGCGAGTCTTTCATGGTATGAGACGTGGTTGGTTCAATGGAATGGGTGGACGAACCGACAGAGAGCCTGGTCACCAGCTCCATGGCATCGGTATACGCGTGCATCATTTACGAACGCCGTCCGCTCACATAGAGACGACGAGACGGCGGGCGGGGTCTGGCATCTCGTGATGCCGGGGCCGTCATTGTACATCATCATATCATCATCATCATCACCATCACGCTCAGCCTCCTGAGTAAGCAAATCGGGAACAGAGAGAAGGAAAAAGAAGAAGACAGAAAGACAGAAGGGCATTGGGAGGCGTTTTCTTTTTAGAAGTAATGATACCTACGAAAAGACCCGGTTCCAGCAGCCGGGCGTGAATCAATTGAGTTGTTGGCATCTGTCAAGTCTTCCATGCCAGCCACTACATACCTAGTGACTCGACAATTCGACTCACTGAGCACATCCAGTTCATCCCATGACGACGGCCGGGTGGAAGGGTGGCACACAGTGTATTTCCGAACCCGAGCTGCCGGACCCTATTTTGAACCTGCGTCCCCAGTCCCGACGCTCCTCCAGCCGGGAACTCACCCGAGAGCTGTGATAGATTTGTCGGTACATGGAAGAAGTACAGTTTGCTAGGTACCTAGGTGCCTTATCTTCCCTAGGTAGGTAAACAGCACGAGTCCCCGGCAGTGGCAGACAGGTCCCGTCGGCTGGTGCGGAGCAACAGGTACCGGTTCCCCATTATAATTTCAAGAGCTCACTCGATTGCCAATTGACAAGTGACGACGGGTGGGCGCGTCACTGCACCCAAAAATTAATTCCCAGGCGCGTCTTCCACCACCCCGATCAACCCTCGAGATTCACCCTCGAACCTCGCGATCAACCACCGAATTGCTCCCGAAACATCACTGCGACGACTTGGGACCACGACCCGACCGGAAATTACTGGTAAATCTCCCCAAAGAACCGCCAGTACTGGCTCCAACACTCGCTCATGCCCTACGATCCACGAACACCCTCACAATGGCAGCCGTCGACTGTCCCATCTGCAATAAGCCCGTCAAGGAGACGCTGATCAACTCCCACATCGACTCGGGCTGCTTGAACCACATCTTCAACCCCGAACGCACATCCTCGCCTCCGATACCTTCCCAGACCAACGGCGCTAGCTCGACCGCATCTTCATCCCAGGCCAAATGTCCCGCATCCTCCTTCTTCCAGACCCCCGCTGCGAAGCGCCATGCCCCTTCGACCAAAGTCCTCACAACTCCCGTCAACAACAACAGCACCCGCCCGACTGCCGGCGTGAAACGAAGCTACGACGACGGCCCTGGTGCCGCCCCCTCCCCCTTCGAGACCGCCGCCGCGGCCACCGCAGCTGTCACCGACACGGACAGCGATGCCTCCCGACGGCCACCACCAGAGACCGGCCCCGTCGCCAAGCGCACAAAGACGGCCCGCGCCGCACCGCTGGCCGAGCGTATGCGTCCCACCACCCTCGACGATGTCTGCGGTCAAGACCTTGTCGGCCCCCACGGCGTGTTGCGGTCCCTCATCGAGTCGGACCGTGTGCCCTCCATGATCCTCTGGGGTGGCTCCGGCACCGGCAAGACCACCATTGCCCGCTGCATTGCCCAGACCGTCGGCTCGCGCTTCATCGAGATGAACGCCACCTCTTCCGGCGTCGCCGAGTGCAAGAAGCTTTTCGCCGACGCCGCCAACGAGTCCGCCCTGACGGGCCGCAAGACCATCATCTTCTGCGACGAGATC
The DNA here is from genome assembly GCA_034638275.1 of Colletotrichum lini. Lineage (NCBI taxonomy): Eukaryota > Fungi > Ascomycota > Sordariomycetes > Glomerellales > Glomerellaceae > Colletotrichum > Colletotrichum lini. The sequence continues at coordinate 5,155,002 of JAWQJV010000004.1, forward strand.
CACCGCTTTTCCAAGGCCCAGCAGGACGTCTTCCTCAAGCCCGTCGAGGCCGGTACCATCACCCTGATTGGCGCCACCACCGAGAATCCGAGCTTCCGCGTCCAGGCCGCCTTGCTGTCGCGCTGCCGCACCTTCACGCTGTCCAAGCTGTCTGCCGAGGACGTCGCGCGGATCCTGCTGCGCGCCATCGACGAGGAGGCCCGCGCCAAGAACTACCCGGGCAGCCCGCTCATCGACGCCGAGCTCGTCACCTACCTTGCCGCCTTCTCCGACGGCGACGCCCGCACGGCGCTGAACCTGCTCGAGCTCGCCCTGTCGCTCTCGACGAGGCAGGGGATCACCAAGGAGGACCTCAAGGCGGCCCTGACGAAGACGCTCGTCTACGACCGCGCCGGCGACCAGCACTACGACACCATCTCGGCCTTCCACAAGGCCGTGCGCGGCTCCGACCCGGACGCCGCGCTGTACTACCTCGCGCGCATGCTGCAGTCGGGCGAGGACCCGCTGTTCGTCGCGCGGCGCATGGTCGTCATCGCCTCGGAGGACGTCGGCCTCGCCGACAACTCGCTGCTGCCGCTCGCCACGGCCGCCTATACGGCCGCGCAGCAGATCGGCATGCCCGAGGCCCGCATCCCGCTGGCCCACTGCGCCGTCGCGCTCAGCCTGGCGCCCAAGAGCACGCGCGCGTACCGGGGGCTGAACAACGCCTACGCGGCCCTCCGGGAGCCCGGCGTCGCGGCGCTGCCCGTGCCGCTGCACCTGCGGAACGCGCCGACGCGGCTGATGCGCGAGATGGGGTACGGTGCCGAGTACAAGTACCCGCCCAACTACCGGGGCGGGAGGGTGCGGCAGGAGTACCTCCCGGACGAGCTCGTCGGAAGGCGTTTCCTCGAGGACAGGGACCTGGGGACCGAGGTCGATCCGGACCTAGAGATGGAGACGGAGTCGTGAAGGAGAGGCTGGGGGGAAGAGGGGGTTTACTTTCGAGCGCGGCATTATAGCTGGCGTTTTGGACAAGACGATCAACATATTATACAGTCCCAACGGGCGCTGGCGGCCTTGCCGGCGTTGGAATATTTCGAGCTTTGGGGACAAAAGCGCATAACACATTCCGGTTCAAGGGGGGCAACATCAACAGACCGTTGGACCATTGGACCACTGCATATATAACAGACGACGTCCGGGGCGGGTGTATCAGACCCCTTGCCGCTTGAATCAAAGAAGCGACTACACCTGGTTGGTGTACGTGATCCGCATTTCTGACCTCTGGAAAGATGATGGCCCGGCCCTGTTTGCGAGATTGCCCCGTTTACCGATGCCAGCCAAGGGCCACGGATGCCGGTTTGTTTGTTTGCTTGCTCCAACGGAAACATCACGGGGACGGAAGTGGGCATGCGAGGGCATAGGGCCCTTGATTCAGAGGGTGATTAAGAATTATATATTGGTTCTTCGCTAGATGCTGGTTTTAAGCACTAGCTGTCACGGAATCATGAAAGGGCGGTGCAGGCGAAGAATGACGGGCGATGCCAGTCCCCCCTTATACCTTGCTGCTACGTTGTCAACCACGGCTCCAGTTGTGTTTTCGATTTGGCCTCGGGGATACAAGACTTACTTGAAGGCGACTCCCGAGTCGATGCTGCTTGAGCTCGGTTGCACAAAGTCGGTCGACCACGCCGAGTTATACCTGGACTTTGGGTCAGTGACTCTCTCTCTCTCTCTCTCTCTCTCTCTCTCTCTCTCTCTCTCTCTCTCTCTCTCTCTCTCTCTCTCTCTCTCTCTCTCTCTCTCTTTCTCTTTCTTTCTTGTCCGAGCACGGTATCTCATCATCAACGCACCTGTTGCAGACGTAATAGGGGTTGAAATACGCCCCTCGTCTGAACTGCAGCACTCGGTAGAGGAAGACGGAGGCGCACTGGTCTGGGTTCGTTCCGAAGTCGCTGGTCAGTCTTGGGGTCTCTAATAACAAGAGATCGATCCCTAAGAGGGGACGGGGAGGGGGGGGGGGGGGCACTCACCTGTGCACTTGGCCAGGCACCACTGCTCGATGTTGCCCGTGACGCGCTCGCTCGCGCTGTTCGAGGTGGCGTCATAGTTGTCGCTCGCGACGCCGTCCCGTTCAAAGACGCGCTGGAAGCCCTGCGGGTTCTCGCTCCACGAGGGTCTGAAGGGTGGGGGAGGGGGAGGGGGTCTTGTCGTCGAGGAGGAGCCGGTTGGGGCCGCCGAGGTCGGGGTGGCCTCTTCTTCGCAGTCCGTCGCGTCGCCGTCCTGGCGCCGTCTGTTGGCAGGGTTTCCCATCACCCTGCATGCGCGGCGGCGCGGGTCGATGCCGTTCCAGATCACGGGCGGCCCGCCCCTGATGCGCGGGTACGAGAGAGACTTGACCATGGCCTTCGTCCTGGCGGCGACCTCGCCGGGGACCTGGAGCCGGGCGCGGTGTTCGGCCTGGGAGAGCCAGACGGCGATGACGCCGGCGACGGTGGGTGCGGCTGGTGCGTTGGGGTCAGCCGGGCTGGCTTTCCTTCTTCTCGTGTGTGTGTTTCGACGGGGTGAAAGCAAAGAAGGGAGGAAATAGTAGGAGCAAAGGCGAGAGAGAGTGAAAGAGACTCACCATAGGAAGTGCCATGGCGCTTTGCCGAGTCGTCGGACTGACCTGATGCGCAGGTTACATAGCCCGGGGCCGACGTGGTCAGCTGGTCTCCGGATCCCTGAGAGAATACGGCGCGTTGGCCGTTATTCTTGACGGCGCCGACAACGATGAGGTCCGTGGTTGCGCCGAAGAGGGCCGGGTGGGTCGTCATGTCGATGGAGTCGGAACTCTAGTGAACGTTAGCCGGTGCGGGCGTGGTGGGATGAGTTGAAGAGTAAGGCAAGTAAGAGAGGGGGGAGGGGATACTTACTGCATCGTTGCCCGACGCCGCGACGATGATTATGTCCTCGGCCATGAGGGAGACGAGGAGGAGTCTGTAGGCCGTCTCGGTGGACGTTGAGTTCTGTTCGGCGAGGGCCGTTGGGTCCTGTTCGGCGAGGACTGACCGGGAGTGTGTTTTTAGCAAACAGGTCGGGAGAGGAAAAGGGGGGGTGGGATGGGCTATGTGAGACTCACCATGCCCTAAGGACATATTAATCACGGCCTTGCCCTCGATGCCCTTCTGATAGACGTCGTTGCTAATTTCGACAAGCGCCGTAAGAACGGCCGACTTCATCTTCCGGTCGGGCAGCTTGACCATGACCAGGTTGGCGGCCTTGGCGGTGCCGTACGCCGGGCCTGTCGCTTTGGACGCCACGCAGGTGCCGTGGTTCCTCGAGTCCTTCTCTTCTCGCTTGGCGTCGGCGACGTACAAAAATTCTTTGGTCCCCGTAATGCCCGCCCATTCCTGGATTTTTCCCGAGTCTGTTAGTGAACTGATGTCTCTTCTGGTGTATTTATTCTTTTTCGTTTGATTGTATCGAATTCCCCGAAGATACACACATACCGGATTCTGAGGGTTGGCGCCGCTGTCCATCACGTAGATTGTCACCCCCTTTCCCGCCTCGGAGGCCTATCTATACCCGGGGAGGTCTTTGAGGCTTGAGCCGGGGGGCTGCGAGACGACCTTGAGCTCGTCGACGGCGTCGGACTGGAGGCGGGTGGAGGCGGGCAAGCCGTGCAGGCCGGGCGGGCCCGGTTCTTGTTCTTGGCGAGGCGTCAACGACGGCGGCGCCGATGAGGGGGAGTCTTCTTCCTGGAGTCTCTCATCGGGGTCCACGCTGCCGACCTATAGCGGACGCTTTTGTTTCAGCATTCCACGTTGTCTGGGGGAAGGGGCCGAGAGCCACTCACACCGGGGAGGCTCGCGATGGCGTCAGCCTGGGCGGAGGTGATGGCCGCCTTGAAGAAGACGACCAGGCCGGTGCGTTTGCTGGTGACCTCCTTCAGAGACCCCGGGACTGCTTCCGTTGAGAGTATGTTCTTAAGGTACTGGATCTGTTCCTTGATGACGTCCCGTTCTTTAGTGGCGTCCAGTTGCGTGAGGATGATGTACGGGATGGGCGCGGACGTCTCGGGCTCGGCTGGGTCCGGTAGTATCAGGGGCGGTTGCGTGGGGCTCGCCGGTCTCTCGGTAGCAGAGAGCGGTTCTTGTCTGGCGAGGAGGTGGTTTCTCCTGTGTATCGTGAGGTCCTGCCATTCGTCTTGGTGGGGGACGGAGAGGACTCTGTTGCTCAGGACGAGTATGGCGAGATACCTGAGGAGGCCGCCGGAGCGCATTTGGAATTAGTTTTAGGGGTTAACGAATGGAAAGGGGAATTAGCAAGTGAATGTAGGCCACAAAAGAATGTGAAGAGATGACAAAAGACAGGAGGGGCAAGGTCGCGAATAGAGAGTCCTGAAATCGAGAGCACGGAAACTCTAGGAACTTATACGATGGTGTCGTACAGGGTATCCCTGTACGTATGTACGTGTGGGACTGAGTGCTCCAGACGGGTATATATAGGCCCGTCAGTTGCCCTATCCCCTTTTGCTATAGATGGACCGTTTTGACCGCGTATACCTGACCCCTATGTGCGACAGTTATGAGCCCAGCTCTGAGAACCTTTTTCACCTGGATACCACCCCTGACGACGTGCCGCAATAGGTGGTTCAGCACGAACGGTTCCCTCTTCTTCTGACGATGTCTTTTACACACGACCCTCGTGCGGCCGCTGCTGTTGCCTTCAAGCTTGCCAAACGTACCGACTGGCCATCGTGGTTTATTCAACTACGCTTTCAGGGCCTCCAGAATGGTATATGGGCGTACATCGACCCGTCTGGCGAAGACGCCCCGGATCTGGCCCAGCCTCCAGAGCGACCCCCTTCGATCGAGGCCCTTATTGCTGAGCGACACCGTCAGCAGGAAGCCGATTTCGAGCGAAGGCACATTGAGTGGGCGGCCCGCCGACGGGCACACCAGACGAATGAAGAAGAGCCTACCCGTGAGACGCCTGCCACAACCAACACCATCCGAGACGAACATGCCGCCCGCGTACGAGACTATGAGATTGCAGTTGCCGAACGAAGGAACCAGGTTGTTGCCTATAGGTCCGTCTGGAATTGGGTATACTCAACCGTCGACCAACGTATCCTTGTTACCATCCAGACGGACCTTGTTATGATCAACAACACTTCACTTCAGGCATTCGTCCGGGCGCTTGAGAAGCATATGGCCCCAACGGCCCTCGCGACGCTCACGTCAGTCCGAGACGAATATAACGCTGCCCTGGAACGGGCTGGGTCATCGATAGCGCCGGCAGCGTGGTACGACGAGTGGTACCACGCCTTTCAGCGGGCCCAGTCCTGCCGGATTCCAGAGTGTCAGGGCGTACTTGCAGCCCGTTCGTTTCTTGAGGCTGTTGGCAGACGAATGGCTCCAGAGTGGGCGAGGACCGCCCTAATAGAGTTGATCACGGACGAAGAGATGGGCCGCCGGACGAAGTCGGTGGTTGAGTATGGGCATATTTTTAATGCCATAATGACGGCCAGACAGCGACAGACGGCTGGTGGCATAAGGGCGGGGATTTTCACTACGCTTGGGGGCCGAGAGCCCCCCGCTCAGGAAAACTCTGCTCCGAACGATCCCGAGGATGGGTCCGGTGGATCCGGTGCGGAGAAGGGGTCCCGGAAGTGCCCGTGTGGCAAGGCCCATCGCTGGCCGGCGATCACGTGCGGCCGACTAGAGACGGCAGTGAAGGGCAGAGGTGCCCAGAGGAAGACGTACCTTGATGAGGGCGAACGGACGATGATCCTAGACGCCCTATGGAGGAATGAGTATGGCCTTTTGAGGCAGAAGCTTCTGGACGAAGGGTGGGTTATAGACAGGGACGCCGCTGCGAACGGGCCTGTTGCAAACGATCTGCCTAGTCGCATTATGTGTTAAGGACGGCCTCGTTTGGCGTTGCCGAACTGCGGAGGCTGCGTACGGCAGGGACTGCAGGGGGGTTTGACGCCGGCGGAGGCCTACGGGTAGGGATAGGTTATGAGGTAGGGTTGCCGTTTCGAACGGGCCTACTGTAGACGACCTCTCCCTGCCTGTCAAGTGTTGAAGACGGCTTCGTCTGGCGTTGCCGAACCGTGGAGGCTGCGCACGGCAGGGACTGCGGGGGGGATCAGCGCCGGCGGGGGACCGTGAGGTGGGGTGCCGGCGGGACCGGGCTGCCGAACCGTGGAGGCCGCGCACGGCGGGGACTGCGGGGGGGATTCGGCCTGGTTGGCCCGTACGGCCCGGACGTTCGTTTTGATCTGGCGCTGCCAGATGTCTCTTTTGTACGTAGATTGCTTCACTTGAGCAGCCTTCATACAGACGTATATACGTCTGTATAACGGCTGGGGGGGTGTGTCGTACAGGGTATCCCTGTACGTATGTACGTGTGGGACTGAGTGCTCCAGACGGGTATATATAGGCCCGTCAGTTGCCCTATCCCCTTTTGCTATAGATGGACCGTTTTGACCGCGTATACCTGACCCCTATGTGCGACAGATGGAAATCGGCTTCCGTCATCCGTTTTTACTTGGCAATTAGATCACCGACTCGATCGGCCTTGGCCTGCGCCTTTCATGTCTCTCGTGACCATCAAATCTTCATGGTGGCATTGGGCAATCCGGGAGCAGAGCTGTGTTGCCGCTCCCTCCGTAAGGTATTCACAGTCGGCCTTGTGATATAACTCAACTGACAGAACAGGCTATCTGCCTGCAGAGCTTTCCACTCACTCGGCCTGCGTGGCGCTCCGAGACTCCTAAGCATATGTGCGTATAAGGTTGAATCGGCACCATGTGCATGAATTGGATCCCTGCATGACCGCCCTGTCTGGCAGCAACTTCGGCCTAAATTAGATAACTCTCATTTCTCTTTACAACTAACCCATTAGACTTTTGTCGCGATACCCTCATGGGCATCGTGCAGCCTCGTGGGGTCGGGGCCCGGAATAACCATTATTCCGGCCGGATCCAGACCAGCCCCACTCTATCAGCAGTATATAGTTGCACTAGGATAGGCAGTCTTACATGTAAACAATATAAGCTGTTTCCTTATGTCTATTCCTACCTAAAAGGTGCCTCTATAATAGTTATAAGCCTAGCTTGTGCTACACCCTAAACTACTGTGTACAGAGCGCCTAATAGGCAAGAAGGACCTCTCTTAAACAAATTATCTCTTACTCTTAAAATATCTCTCTTATCCTTAATAATGCTAACTACAAAGAAGCTTACCTTACATAGAAACTAGCCTATATAGTATATAACGTAGTTCACAAGCAAGTGAATCACACAAGCTAGTGAATCACTTTTCTACTACTCGTACAATAACATGTAAGAGAAATCAACTACAACGCCTTAAACTAATTTAAATTAACTGGAATCCTCTTCTTCAGATGTAGATTCAACCTTTTGACATGTACGAGCATTATGGCCAGGCTCTCCACAGATACCACATCGTCGCGCGCGCGTTTCCTGCCTCCTCGTACGACCACCATTCTGACTTGTTTCTGCCTTTAACTGCTCCGTCGCATCTATTTGAGACTTTAAATCCTTTGCCTGGTTAATTGTAAGTGTCCCTCCTTGCTGTAGCTGTTTTTTTTTCGTACGCCGACGGCGGCTAAGGCGGTCATTTGCCTCTCGAAGTTCAGCCAAATCCTCCCGCATCAAGGTCTGTTCGTGCACCATCATCATCATCCCTTTCTTCAGCTGCTGCATACCTGTAAGAATTGATGTTGGGGAGCTATTTTGATGTCGTACGATGCGATTACTGATATAATCGGATTGTGACGTGATTTCGATTGGGTTGTTTGGTGTCTTTGGTACCCAAGCTGGTGGTAAGCCAGCAGAAGAACCTGGTGGTGTTGGCGTATGAAGCTTGATATCTAGCTGTGAAATCACATAATCAGGGTCGTACGGTATAAGGCCAGTTGCTCTAAAGCCTGCTTGAATGTTTGACTTAGTTATCGCCTTGTCGTACGCCTTAGAAAAAGCTGGGAGGAAGTCTTCCTTTGCAATATGCGTAACATGCGCCCGCATAAGGACCTCGATTTCTTGACCGTACGCCCGTTTCAAGGGACCAAAGCACCCAACATCAAGAGGCTGGAGCTTATGCGATGAATGAGGTGGCATACAGAGCGTAATAATCTTCTGTTCCTTGCAGTATAGCTCAAAATCGACAGAATGGTGGCTTTCATGGCCATCAAGGATAAGGAGGCGGTAAACACCCTTCGTACGACTTCTTGTATGGAAATCAAAGTGCTTTACCCATTCTAGGCCTTTCTCGTTTGTCGTCCAACCGTTTTCTGTAAGGGTAATTACCCAGTTGGGTGGGAGGGGGCTGTCGTACGTCCAGGAGTCAAGATGGACTTTGCCTGCAAAGATGATGTACGGTGGGATAGAATAGCCGTACGACCCAATGCCCTGGATTACTGTAACCCATTCCTGATTCCCTTGTTGTGCTCCTCTTGGCTTGCCACGTCGTTCAGAGGCTGTAACAACCATTTCAGAGGACATTTTGCCCATTGCAAACCCAGTCTCATCAAAGTTATAGATATCGTCATCGTGTATCCCATACTTCGCAATTGTATTTCGTACAAGGGAAAACCACGCGCGATACGCGTCAGGATCTTCGCAGAGGACTCTCTGATAGTCGATTCTTCGATTAAAACGCGTTCGGAGCTCAGGTCGTCGTCGTACGAAGTTTGAGGCCCAGTTTGTTCCGACGCGTCGCGCGCCGCGGTCGCGAAGCAGTCGATCGGCCATTTCTCGAACAGCACTAAGGCGCGGTGGAAATGATCGTGAATCTAGGTCGATTATGTATCGTACAATGCTCTCCTCTTCGTACAAGGTCAAATTCTGGTTATGTGGTCGGATGTCGCGTTTCGCAGGTCGGCCGTGTTTTCGTCGTTGGAGGGTAGAGAATGATACATTATAGAGTAATGCAGCCTTTCGTACGCTTAATTTTGGGTTGGATTGGAGCGCATTAAGCGCTAGGACTAAATCACTTTCAATTGATTGCTGTCCCATAGTTGTTGGTGGAGAAAAACTAGGAGAAAGAGGATGCGTACGAAATAATTAGAAAGTGATTCACTAGCTTGTGTGATTCACTTGCTTGTGAACTACGTTAACTCTTTAGCTTAAAGTATAGTTAAAATAACGTGTTTGATAAGCGAGCTGGACAGACAAGCGAGCTGGACACAAAACCACAAACCTGCCACCTACATCATTCCGACGCGTCTTCCGACCGCCACAACAATGTCTGTGCAAAACAAAGAGGCTCAATTAAATCTTGCCATTCAGGCTATCCAAAAAGGCCAGGCAAAGAGCATTCGAGAGGCAGCTCGGATCTACTCAGTCCCACATTCAACTTTAGCGACGCAACTTAAGGGTATACCATCCCGACGCGACACCATGCCTAACTCACAGAATTTGACGGAGCTGGAAGAGAACAAGCTAGTTGAGTATATTCTTGACCTAGATGCCCGATCGTTTCCTCCCCGGATCAGTGGTGTTGAAGAAATGGCCAATCGACTGCTTGCCGACCGCAACGCGCCACCAGTCGGCAAGCGCTGGGCCTCGAACTTCGTCAAACGACAACCACAGCTCCGAACGCGTTTTTTTCGCAGATGCGACTATAAGAGAGCTAAATGCGAAGATCCTGAGGCAATTAACGCGTGGTTTCGCCTTGTGGCAAACACAATCGCGAAATACGGCATTGAGGGGTCAGATATCTACAACTTCGATGAGACTGGCTTTATGATGGGCCAGATTGCTTACGGAATGGTCGTTACGAGCTCCGAAAGACGTTCAAACACAAAGATGGTGCAGCCTGGCAATCGAGAATGGGTTACAGTCATTCAGGCCATTAGTTCATCTGGCTACAGCGTCCCGCCGTACATCATTGTTGCAGGCAAAAATCTCCTCTCCACCTGGTACACTGAATCTGGCCTCCCACACAACTGGGTTATCGCAACGTCTGAAAATGGATGGACAACAAATGAAAGAGGTCTAGATTAGGTCCAGCACTTTGATCGGCATTCAAAGTCGCGTGCGAAGGGTAAATATCGCCTCCTTGTCGTCGATGGACACGAAAGTCACCACTCCACAGACTTCGAGCTATTTTGCCAGGAAAACAACATCATCACCCTCTGTATGCCGCCTCATTCTTCTCATCTACTTCAGCCCTTAGACGTAGGGTGTTTTGGGCCTCTGAAGTTGGCGTACGGTCGAGAAATTGAGGATAAGATGCGACGGGGTAACACCCATATTACAAAGGACGATTTCTTTCCAGCATTTCACAACGCCTTCAAGCGAGCTCTCACAGAAAAAAACATCCAAGGGGGTTTTAGAGGGGCAGGACTTGTCCCTCTAAGTGCAGAAAGTGTGCTATCTAAGCTAGACGTCAAATTACATACTCCTTCACCTCCAGGTTCCCTCCCAACAACACCACCAGCTTGGACTTCCCAGACACCACACACCACTGCAGAGTTAAGTTCTCAAGGAACTCTACTTAAGGATCGGTTCCTTAATCATCCAGATAGCTCTCCGACACATGGATGTACAGCTACTGAGCATATTCTAAAAGGAGCACTAGAATTTGCGCATGAGAATGCAATGTTGAGAGCTAGGGTTAAGAGCCTTGAAGAGGAGAATGGTCTACTTAACCGACGTAAAAGAACCAAAAAAACACGTCTTAGACAAGGAGGAAGTCTTACTGTATCTGAGGCACAGGATATCCAGTCCCAGAGAGAGGCGACAGCCCAGGTACAAGAGGAAACGCGTCGGAGTAGTGGTCGCAGACTGAGGACAGAAACAGGTCAACGGCGGTGTGGCATCTGCGGAAACACTGGACACAATGCACGAACGTGTCAGTTTGATGAAGAAATGTCTATAGAAGAGGATTCTGAGTAGTTTGAATTGATTTAATCTTTTTGTTGTTCCGTTATGGTCGCATTCGCGATATGGTGGTGGTTTTGTGTCCAGCTCGCTTGTCTGTCCAGCTCGCTTATCAAACACGTTACATTTAGGACTTTATTAATCTAGATAGACCTTTATAGTCTGCAAATAGAGCAAACTACCTAGACAAAATCCCTAATATGCAATACGTCTTTACACCTAAAGAATATATTGCTCTCTACAACTTAAAGCAAACTAAAGAACCTCCCCTAATAATAGCAGATGCAAACGCAAAGGCTGCTTACTAAGCGTACCTCTTAAATGCAACTGCAGAGGAGGCTGCATAAAAACGCTAGGAAAAATCATTTAACGCTATAGACGCATAAGTAAAATTAATAGTAGCTAAATCTATCCTTATACTAGCCTAGATAGAAGCTCTTATATAAAACTAAACATTACTTTATTTAATAATCTAGATTCTTAAATAATAATATGCCTTAAGTAACTTCTCTAACTAGACTATTGTTTAAGAAGAGTACTAGGCTGTCCTAGAACGTATAGTCTTAAGCATTAATCTAAACGCCTAGCTAATAGAATAGCATACTACCTACCTTTATGCAAAAATCCTTAACCTACCTAAAGTTAAAGAAGCCCTTACCTTAAGAACCTTCCTTAGAGCAGTATTGCGTAGAATTACCCTATCCTAGGCAGCCTACAAGCTTATAGAAATCATCTAAAGTAAAACTATAGGTTACAAAATAAAAGACTTAGATACCTATGCAACAATTCTAAGCAGGGTCTTACAGAAAGACTTATTTGCAGTAAGGCATAGAGGTAAGAGACTAAGTATCTATACAACCCTTACTAGCCGTCCTATACCTTTATCTAAAAATAACTTATAATACCTTACAACAAAAGAGCTAGATAAATCCTATATCTGCAGCTATTCCTGCTACTAATCTACACTTAAATGCTAATATATTAAAAAGGGAATTGATATACGGGCATGAAGAATTGATACACAGGCATGACTCTTATCCGGGCATGAAAATTCCCTTCTGTGATTGGCTAAAAGCTTTTCTGTTAGCTTGCCTAAATTCTGCCAAAAGCTCTCAAAGTACTGCCCCCACAACAAGCTCCCTTAACCTCTCTATCCCCTATTTTTCACGCGTCTTCTTTGCTTTATTATCATCAACAACCTCTATTATCATAATTTAATATGTCCCAATCCAGCTCAATCTCAGATCTATTACCCTCACTAAGGCGTAATCCTTATCGCAGGTCACGAAGCCAAAGCTCAAGCAACCAGCCCCCTCCTAAACGTCTGCGACGCGACGCCATCCCTAGTTTGCGACCCCCTTCGTCAGGCAGCACTGGAACAAGCATCGGCAGCCACTATGGCGTTGGTGACGAAGGCGCCATCAGCGACTTGCTTTCGAGGACTGTTCGAAAGGCAGAGCAACCAGCTGTCACAATTCAGGATAACCACGAGATCTATTTCGACCGAAGCTACCCTTCCCGACACGAACATCTTCAACGAGTCGCAATGCCAATGCTAGGCCCTGACCCTAATCAAGTCCCCTCTTCCCCAACCGCCCAGCTCCAAGCAGAGGCCCAACAGTCCCAAGCTCCATCCCAGGCTGAGTTTGCGTCTGCTTTGCGCCTAGTCCAGGAAGTCATTGGGGAAGACCGGAGACTTACTCTTGAGCTTGCGAAATCCTACGAACGAGTGCGTCGATGGCGGCAAAGATGGGGTTATTCACCACATGCCTCGGACACATCTACTTCGCCTCCGCCATACTCTCCCCCTCGACAAAGGCAGTCTCCAAGGCTGACTACACCTTACCGATCACCAGCTTTATCACCGTCCTCTGCACGCGAACAATCAAAGTCACCCCTTCCTAATATAATTCCAAACCCACCAATCCCAGGCGACCCAGAGCTATCATTCAACGCTCTATTCGACCGAGTCAATAGTTTTGCAAGGCAACATAGTTTTGGTATTGTCCGGAAACACGGTTATACCTATAAGGGCCGTAAGATGAGATACTCTATCCAGTGCGATCGCTTTGGAAACCCACGCCCCTCTGAAGGTGCTGGGCTACGTAACAGAAAGTCGCGTAAATCTGGTTGCCAGTGGATGATAATTGCAGAGGCCCGAGAGGAGGGCAAGTGGCTATTACGTCAGCATCAAGACCCCCAGCACAGCCAACACAACCATGGCCCCAGCCTTGAAGCATCTGCACACCCCTCTCACCGCAGGCTTACCCAGCCAGTCAAGGATGCTGTTCAAACAACAAGCCGACGGGTTGGGATTCGGGCACGTGATGTACGTGCTGTGGTCCAAGAGCAGTTCCCAGATTCCTCATTCACCCAGCGAGATATCTACAACGCCAGAGCTCTTGTGAACCGGGAGAAGCTGGATGGGTATTCGCCGACTGCAGCGTTGATCAAGTTGTTTGATGAACGAGATATCCCATACGTTGTCAAGTGGGATGAGGATGAGCCAAACCGCCTTGTTGGCCTTGTTTGGACCTTCCCCTACTGTCTCCAAATGTGGAAGCGGTTCCCTGAAGTCATCAGCTTTGATAACACATACAACACCAACCGCTTCAAGCTTCCACTGTTCCAGGCTACTGGACAGACCTGTCTAGGGTCTGTCTACAACGCAGCATTTGGTCTTATCGACAACGAGAGACTGGAAGGCTTCCAGTTTCTCGCTGCAAGCATCCGTCAGCTGGTTGAGCAGCACTCTATTCGCCAGCCTGCTGTTATTATTACAGACTACGACAAGCAAATGAAGGCGGCTCTGAACGAGCATTTTCCCGATGTCCAGCAGCAACTCTGCATCCACCACATCAACTCTAACGTTATGCTTAAGGCTAAGCAGAAATGGGTTAAAGATCGCAGCAGCAATAGCGATAGCAGTGGGACTGACGATGAGGACAACCACCCAGCAACACAAGCAACAGCTGAACTTAGCGACGAAGACCGCGCCTACATTGATACACCAGTGGATGCAGCCACTCCGCATACCTACCGGGGGGTCTTTATGCTGTGGAAACTTGTGGTGTTTGCTGAGACTGAGCACGATTTTGAGAAGGCCTGGTCCAAGCTCTGCAAAGAGTTCGACGACCAACGCCTAATCCTGCAGTACCTCCACACCACATACATGCCCCTAAGAGCACAGTGGGCCCGTTGTTCTATTCGCAAGTACCAGAATTTTGGTGTTCGCGTTACCTCTGGCACAGAGTCAAGCAACAACAACATTAAGGGCTACCTTCTGAATGGTCTTAGTCACCTGTATCATCTAGTTGACGTCATGCAGGATATGATCAGTGATCAGGAGCTGCGCTTTAAACAGGCATGTGCAGAGGATGAGGTTCTTACAGGCCGAGAGTATATGAGTACGCGCTCTGAATACCTTGGCGAGCTTCGAACGATGCTTTCCTCAAAGTGCCTTGAGTTAATTACAAGGCAATACCGATTGGCACGAAAAGCAATGCCTACTGGCAAGAGGCCTTTTCCAGCCCCCTTGGAGAGTGTGGTGACAATTGTACTGTCTCCGTTGAGCTTGGTATACCATGCTGCCACAAGATCTACTCAAAGATGGCAGACTCGGCAACCTTCAGCAAGTGGGAGGTTCACCCCCGGTGGCGTCTACGAGAAACCTCTTCTCGTGATCCATACCGCCGCATTCTTGATCCTAAGATTGTGATATCCCTCCGTGGCAGACCTAGGAACATGGCGCAACCTGTTCCAGCGCAGCTGGCTATATCAAGCCAGCCAGCCAGCCAAACCAGCAGACCCCATGCTAGTCAAGCCTCAACCGGTCGGAAGCGAGGCCGCCCACCCGGTAGCCGGAACAAGTCAACATCAACTAGGGTCACACAACAGGCAACTCAGGCAAGTCAAAGCCAGGCCCCAACCTCAACCCAGCGACAAACAAGGAGCCAGTCTAGTGTTCTTAGTAGAGGGAGGACAACAGGCAATCGTGCAAGTGGACGGCCCTTGCAGCCAAGTATTCGGAGGCGGCGCTGTGAGTGGGAAATGTTGGTTAGTGACGATAATGAGTATTGGCCTTCGCGACCACGTCGATTAAGGAAGTAGTTATGTAGTAATTTAAGAGGGTTCCAGTCTAGCAAATCGCAGGCAAAGGGAGGGCTACTCTCTCTCCACGGCCGTGAAGGGTAACGAAAGGGGCCCTTTGAGATTTATAAAAATAGAAGTAGGTTAGTTGCTGGTTGAGTTTTATAAATCTCAAAGGGAAGGTTTGCAGGAGTTTAGGAAATGCAGAACAGAAAGAAATGTTAGTGCAGTCGTCTTCACCGCCTTTAGAGGGATGTACCTGTGGGTCATTAAATTTTTAGCCAATCGCAGAAGGGAATTTTCATGCCCGGATAAGAGTCATGCCTGTGTATCAATTCTTCATGCCCGTATATCAATTCCCATTAAAAAATCCCTTACAGGCTTATTAATACAGCCTATAATAGTAACTAACAAATTTACCTAGCAGATTTGCAATAGGATTAATAAACTAAAGAATAAGGACCTCTAAATTAAACTTACTTAAAAAGGCTAGCTTTAAGCAACCCCTTTGCCTTAGCTAACCTCTAGCAACTAACCTTACTGCAAGAAGAAGTCCTCTAATAAAGACTTACTATTAAATATAGTAGCCTACATTATTAGCCCTAGCCTCCTCTAGCTAAAACTAAACAACGTTATCCTAAAAATGTTATCCTACAGCGTATTTATTACACCCTACTTAAGCCTATACATCCTTTTACGCAGTATAGTATTAGACAACTATAGTACTATAACGTAGTTCACAAGCAAGTGAATCACACAAGCTAGTGAATCACTTTTCTACTACTCGTACAATAACATGTAAGAGAAATCAACTACAACGCCTTAAACTAATTTAAATTAACTGGAATCCTCTTCTTCAGATGTAGATTCAACCTTTTGACATGTACGAGCATTATGGCCAGGCTCTCCACAGATACCACATCGTCGCGCGCGCGTTTCCTGCCTCCTCGTACGACCACCATTCTGACTTGTTTCTACCTGTAACTGCTCCGTTACATCAATCTGAGACTTTATATCCTTTGCCTGATTGATTGTAAGTGTTCCACCTTTCTGAAGCTGTTTTTTTTTCGTACGGCGACGGCGGCTCATACGCTCATTTGCCTCTTGATACTCAGTCATTTGTGCCTGCATTAAAACCTGGTTATGGGCTACCACCATAATTCCTTTCTTCAGCTGCTGCATATACCCAATAATTGACGTTGGGGAGCTATTCTGATGTCGTACGATGCGATTCGTAATAAAATCAGAATGTGAATCGAATTCAATTGGGTTGTTTGGCGTCTTTGGGACCCAAGCTGCTGGTAAGCCAGCAGAAGAACCTGGAGGTGATGGCGTATGAAGCTTCACATCTAGCTGTGAAATCACATATTCCGGATCGTACGGGACAAGGCCAGTTGCTCTGAAGCCTGCTTGAATGTTTGATGTTGTCATTGCCTTGTTGTACGCCTTATAAAAGGCTGGGAGGAAGTCTTCCTTTGCAATATGCGTAATGTGCACCCGCATAAGGACCTCGATTTCTTGGCCGTACGCCCGTTTTAAGGGACTAAAGCACCCGACATCAAGCGGCTGGAGCTTGTGCGATGAATGAGGGGGCATACAGAGCGTGATAATGTTCTGCTCCTTGCAGTATAGCTCAAAATCGACAGAATGGTGGCTTTCGTGGCCATCAAGGATGAGGAGGTGGTAAGCACCCTTCGTACGACTCCTTGTATGGAAATCAAAGTGCTGTACCCATTCTAGGCCTTTCTCATTTGTCGTCCAACCATTTTCTGTAAGTGTAATTACCCAGTCGGGTGGGAGGGGGCTGTCGCACGTCCAGGAGTCAAGATGGACCTTGCCTGCAAAGATGATGTACGGCGGGATAGAATAGCCGCACGACCCAATGCCCTGGATTACTGTAACCCATTCCTGATTCCCTTGTTGTACTCCTCTTGGCTTGCCACGTCGTTCAGAGGCTGTAACAACCATTTCAGAGGACATCTTGCCCATCGCAAACCCAGTCTCATCAAAGTTATAGATATCGGTATCGTCTATCCCGTACTTCGCAATTGTGTTTCGTACGAGGGAAAACCACGCGCGATACGCGTCCGGATATTCGCAGAGGACTCTCTGATAGTCGATTCTTCGATTAAAACGCGTCTGGAGCTCAGGTCGTCGTCGTACGAAGTTTGAGGCCCAGTTTGTTCCGACGCGTCGCGCGCCGCGGTCGCGAAGCAGTCGATCAGCCATTTCTCGAACAGCACTAAGGCGTGGCGAAAATGCTCGCGAATCCAGGTCAACGATGTATCGTACAATGGTCTCCTCTTCGTACGAGGTTAAATTCTGGCAGGGTGGTCGGATATCGCGTCTAGCAGGTTGGCCATGGTATCGTCGTTGGAGGGTTGCACGAGATACTTTGTAGTGAGATGCAGCCTTTCGCACGCTTAATTTTGGGTCGGATCTGAGCGCATTTAGTGCTAGGACTAAATCGCTTTCATTTGAATGTTGTACCATAGTTGTAGGTGGAGAAAAATAAAGGGAAAGGTAGGTTGTGCGAAATTCTAGAAAAGTGGCTCACTCACTTGTGTGGCTCACTCACTTGTGAACTACGTTACACTTAGTAAACAATATTACCCTCTTAAAGCTTAGATTAATTAAGGTATTAGAGGAAGGCGTAGAGTAGGTTAAATTAGGTACTACTTTATATCCTATCCTTACAAAAGGGGTATAGGTAATTAAGAACGCTCTTAAAGACTAGGATAGAACAACAAAAGACCTTACGCTCTAGAACATAGCATACATAGAGAACTTTTATGTTAACATTATCTTAGAAGCCCTTCTCTAAAAGACTAGCATTTAGTACTTAGGTCTAGATTGCACCCTTTAGTATAGGGGATACATAGATAGCTTTGTAGTTAAGCAACTAGTTAGGAAAGTAAACATTACCTTCCTTAAATATAAGCTACTTTCTAATTGCCTTACTCTAAAACAAATTCCTGCAAGCTGTGCAGCAATAGTTAATGTTATAATATTGCTGCTGCTTTATAGCAGAACTCTAAAACAACCCTTATACTACAAAAGAAAGGAATACAAAGACTCTACTTAGCTTTAGCACCTTTAAGGCAGCTACCTTAGATTAGATACCCTTTAACACCTTAAAGTTAACATATGTAACATAAGAATAAAAGCATATAAAAGACTTAACTGCCTATACTGCTAAACAGCCTACGCTAAAAAGGTAGTCTTAAGGAGGTATTTAGAATAAAGGTTGCCTTACCTATACTACAGAATCTTATAAGACCTATTTAATTACCCTAAAGGTTATAATAAGAACTCCTAGCTTATAGTAATTAAGGATAAATACACTAGTTAGCTCTTTAGCTTCCTATAAGTATATAAAACCTATAACTAAGTCTTTAAGGTTCTTTAGACCTTTAAGCAGTAGGTAGTAAGATAATGCAGCCTTACTCTATGCAAGATTTGCTAGGATGTAGACTGCTTAGTAATAGCAATTAATAGTAATATGGAGTTTTAACGCTAGGCATAGGATAAAGGAATTAAGATTAAGACTACCCCTCTACATACAAAGGAACTAAACAGTAGAGCTAAAAGGGCTAGCTAGAAAGTAATTACCTAAGGTATTATGCTGCTTGCAGAAGCAAACCTCCTATATAAACTTTAGGTTAAAGCTGTAATAGTAGGTATATACTTATATAACATTAGCCTTAAGCAGTATAATATGTAGCTAAGCCTAATTAAGAAAGAAGAGAGATAGTTTAGATAATATTTCTGCTAGTAGGCACTACAATACTAAGCAACCCTTAGCTAGGACTTACATCCCTAATAGGGATAGCTCTATGCCTATAGCTGCTAAGCGTACCCTATCTAGAGGGATAGAGAGAGGGATGTAGGGAGACGTTGCTTTAAGGTAGAACTAAAGGGATACATTAGGTACCTAATAGGATACGTTTAGAACGCCTACAACCTATATTATATATAAGTCCCTTTACTTTAGTAGGTTATTATTATATAAAATGTTATATTTAATAAGAGTTGTTTTTATACAAAAGACAACGCAAAAGAGGTACTTCTAACTAAAGCTGTAAGAGAAGCTGCAGATAACATCTAGCACTTAAGTACGTTAGATAAACCTAAACTATATATGCTAGGGATAATAGAGGAAACTAATATAACTTTAATTCTATAAGAAGCATACCTATTACAACAGCCCCTACTACCTACTCCTACGCTAAGAATAGTATCTCTAGATAAAGTAATATTAGGAGATAGCAAACTAAACTAAATCTAGTAGGGAAGGTAGCTATTAACCTCTAACTCTTTACCTAAGCCTAAAGACATCTAGAATTAGGTAGGGAAGATAACAACATTTACTACAGAATACTAACTAATAGATAAAGGTAAGTCTAACTCTAGGGCAGTTAACTACTTTAATAAAGTAATTAAGGATAAAATAGTAGTTTAAACTAATATAACGTGGCTGATAAGCGAGTCGATCAGACAAGCGAGTCGATCACCCAACCACGACTACATTACAAACCCAAGAAGACATCAATATCAACACCACTAAATCAATTAACGCTACTAAGAATTCTCTTCCTCAGTCGTTTCTACATCAAACTGACACGTTCGCGCATTGTGTCCTGTGTTTCCGCACACGCCACACCGTCGTTGACCCGATTCAGTCCTTGGCTTACGACCACTCCTCCGACGCGTTTCCTCATAAACCTGTGCTGTTGCGTCCCTCTGCGACTGTATATCCTCTGCATCAGCTACAGTAAGACTTCCTCCTTGCTGGAGACGCGTTTTCTTAGCTCTCCGACGTCGGCTTAGTGTGCTGTTTTCCTCTCGAAGAGTTTTGTTCTCCGCCCTCAGGAATGCATTCTCATGCATTATTCCTAGTGTTCCTTTAAGAATATAGTCAACGTCGTTATTGATAGGTGTTGGGGAGCTATTTTGATGACGGGCAATTCGATCCTTGATCAGTGTTGACTGAGAAGTTGCTTCTGTTGGGTTGTTTGGTGTCCTGGAAACCCAAGGGAGCGGTGTTGTTGGAAGTGATCCTGGAGGCGTTGGAGTGTGTAACTTGACGTCCAGCTTTGATAATACACTTTCTGCACTCAGAGGGACAAGCCCGGAGCCTCTGAAGCCTCCCTGGATATTCTTTCCCGTAAGTGCTTGTGTAAAGGCCTCACGAAACGCTGGAAAGAAGTCTTCCTTCGTAATATGGGTTACACCTCGCCGCATCTTTTCCTCAATTTGTCGACCGTACGCCGTTTTGAGAGGCCCAAAGCATCCTACATCTAAGGGCTGAAGTAGATGAGATGAATGAGCTGGCATACAGAGTGGGACGATGTTGTTTTCCTGACAATATAGCTCGAAACCTGCAGAGTGGTGGCTTTCATGCCCATCAACGATAAGGAGGCGATGAGGACCTCTTGCACGTGGCTTTGAATGACGATTGAAGTGTTTGACCTAATTTAGGCCTATCTCGTTTGTTGTCCATCCGTTTTCAGATGTTGCGATAACCTAGTCGTGTGGGAGATCTGTTTTAGTGTACCAGGTTGAGAGGTGATAATGGCCTGCAACGATGATGTATGGCGGGACGCTGTAGCCTGACGAACTTATGGCTTGGATAACTGTAACCTATTCCTGATTACCAGGCTGCACCATTTTCGTGTTTGAACGCCTTTCGGCACTCGTTACAACCATTCCGGATGCAATCTGGCCCATCATAAAGCCAGTCTCGTCAAAGTTGTAGATATTAGACGCGTTGATGCCGTATTTCGCGATTGTGTTCTTCACAAGGTCGAACCAACCGCGAATAACCTCTGGATCTTTGCATTGGGCTCTCTTATAGTCATACTTGCGAAAAAAACGCGTCTGAAGCTGTGGTTGTCGTTTGATGAAGTTCGACGCCTAGCGCTTCCCAACCGGTCGCGCGCCACGGTCGGCAAGCAGGTGATTGGCCATTTCTTCAACACCACTGATCCGGGGAGGAAACGATCGGGCATCTAGGTCAAGAATGTACTTAACTAGCTTCTCTTCTTCAAGCAGCGTCAAATTCCGTGATTTCGGCATGATGTCGCGTCGCGAAGGTTTTCCATTAAGTCGGTCGCGTAATGTTGTGAAGGGTACTGAATAGATCCGTGCTGCAGCTCGAATACTAAGATTTGGAGTGTTTTTAATCGCTTGAACCGCTAGGATCAATTGCGCTTCTTTGTTTGATGACGACATTCTTTATGGTCGATGGACGTGTGTTGAAAGCGGGAAGATGGTATGATCGCGGTTGGGTGATCGACTCGCTTGTCTGATCGACTCGCTTATCAGCCACGTTAGAGGAAGAAAAACAATAACCTTTTTTTGCAGGCTAGAAAGAGGGATATATTTACTTAAGGTAGGTGCTAAATTAGCTAAATAACTAGGCTAATTAAAGCCCTTTATTTAGCCTTATTTTTCCTTATAACAATATAAAGGGGAGCATATATTTATACGCTAAATGCAGCATTACATAATAATTTTCTTTTATACTTATTACCTTGCAAGCAACCCTGTTGCCCTGCTTTACTTTATTTAAGACAATATCTATTGTATATAGCTGTTTGCAGGCGTACGACGTCTAAGAGATGCCTTGTTTGCCTAGAGGGGTGTATTGCAATACCCTTATAGGCATTGTGCAGCCTTGTAGGGTCAGGGCCCGGAATAACCATTATTCCGGCTGGATCCAGACCAGCCCTACTCTATTAGCAGTATATAGTCGCACTAGGATGGGCAGTCTTACACGTAAACAATACAAGCCGTTTCCTTATGTCCATTCCCACCCGAAAGGTGCCTCTACGATAACTTTTTATCCTTGCACTTCTTCAAAGTCATTTTTAGCAGCTCGCAACTATTGAACCTCCGTTTTCTCCGTCGGAGTCATGCAGCGAAGGATGCAATTACCGGTCTGTCTCTGAGATCAATCAACAAAAGAGCCCGGGATCTTCAACTCTATGTCCTCCGTAACTTCGCTCTCGGACACCCGCGAACGCCGATCACATGTCCAACATATCCATTCGCCTGGTTTCCACTCGCATTCGTCTTCTTCTGATTGCCCATCCTCGTACTCTGTTTCCCAATCCTCATGATTTGTGTCCTGTTCTTCGTCGTCTGCCTCGGCCCCACCTTCCATGCTCAAATGTTCAACGTCCACCGCGTCACGAAGGATGTTGTTCGATCCAAAATCACACTTGTGCTCCTTAGACGGACACAAGTATCGATATCGGCTTCCTGCGAGGCTCAACGAACGGCAGATGCATTTCCGCGCCAACAAGCCGGCCCCTATGCCAACCCACCAGGGTTGGTTGTCTAAATACCCTTTAGCAAGCACACAACGGCACAATTTACAGAGCCTGGAATGCGTCCCAATAAACGGCAACCCCCTGCAAACATTCAGCAGATGGTGCAACGTTTCGCTTTCCCATCCTTCTTGAGAAAGAAGAAAGGTGCTAGTTGACAGTTGGGCAGTTACGATCTCTTGAAAACTCTTGCCGCAGTTGCGTAATGATGCAACCCAAGTCCTCAACCAGTTAGGGTTGCAGACTGCTCTCAACAAGGGGGCATGATATTTTTCAGAGACGGATAGAAGGTCGACACCCCGATTGCGCAGAAACAGGAGTCTCGCGGTCAACTCTAACTCATCCCACTCGCTTTCTGCCAGGAAATGCAGAATGGATGATTTGTCACTCATTGGCTCAATGAGGGTTTCGTCCAGGCTGAGGATATCTTGAAACGCCCCAAATGAGCATCGCGCGCTGAAGTGTAAGATACATTGTCGCATAGAGTCATCCGAATATTGTAGAATTTGTCGGAACGTAACCCGATACTGGCGAAGCACTTCGCAAAGTGAGTCACAGAAAGGGTCTGAAACTGCAAATGTCGTGGTTCTCTTCAGCGAGTAGTGAAACAACGTGCCAACAAAGAAGTCGATGTGGAAGTTGATTTCGAGAATACCCTCCAAGTGATCATCGAAAAGCCTAAAGAACTTGAGGTCGATGCATTTGCGCAGGTAGGACACGCCGATTAGGTAGTAAATAAGCGGCAAACTAATCTGTGTCAGCCAAGGCAATATTATGTGAATATGTCTAGACTGACGCACCTAACTGGCCTTGCAGAATTGACATATGTCTCAGCGCCTGCTGAGATGAGATACTCACACAGCTCAAAACGTCCGTAGTAAGCGGCCATCTGGCACAGAGTGTGAGCATGGATCCTTCCGAATCCGAGCCAGAATCTGACTTGTGGAAAGATAGGCTCTTACAATAAGTGGCGTGAACCCACGGGGAGCTGTATCTCGCGCCGAAGCCTCTCCTTTGGCGATGAGAGTGCGAACCGCGCCGATATTACCATCCCGACAGAGCTCGAATACGACGGCATCGCGGCTAACCATACGAAGAGGCTCTAGTCTGCGTGTCCACCCACTCACGGATTGAAGCACTGACAGTTCGATTCCGTATCGAACCCCACACCAAATCAACCAGTGCGCTGGATAGAACGAGATCGTGTATGATGTTCTGTCCGCTTGTGGATTTGCACTTTGATACATCGCTGACATCCTCAGTCGGATGTTGAATGTTCCGAATACCGTTTTCCTGCAGTGATGGCGAGATAGGGCTCGGTAGGCATTGCTTGAAGTCTTCTCCCTTGGATCAACTTCGCTTTGCGTGATTGCTTCGAGCGTATTGCTATCGGATCTATTCACCCCGCTCAAGGCAAGAGAATCTGCAGACCTAGCATTTCTGCTGAAAAGTCCGTCCTTCGATAACTCTTGAACTTCATGGTTCATATCGTCCACGAGCTGGACGCGTACAGCTTCAGGGAAGCTGCGTGCCATGCGGGCGATCAGGGATTCCATGCCAGCGAGCTGCTCCTTGATGTATTTGATATCGGAAGATTGGCTTGATAGCAAAGAGAAGTGGGATGTCAACTCCAAGGACAAGAACCCTGTTTTCTGGCTCAGGTCGCCAATGGCGACCTCGATGTCTTTCTGGCCCGTTCTCAGAGAAGTCGAGTTATCTGCCAGCGTGGCCAGCATACGTGTCTGGCTTACAGAGTCCGATAATAATCGGTTTCTAGCCGGCGTCAGTCAGCTTTGGTTGCAACACTGGGCACCGAGCTGTCAAGTATTCAGGATCGAATAGGAGTCTTACCGAGCGGAAGCCTGCAAGGCTATGAGCAGCGTGCTCTTGGTACGCGAGATGGAGTCATAAAACTCGGCGACTTCCTCCTTCCTCCACACGCCCGCAACAAGAGAAGCCCATTTCCGTCTGAGATTGTTTTCGGTTTCGCATCTTTTGCGCAAAGGGCTGACCAGCGCCTCAAATCGCGTCACTTCCTGCTGGCCGTCTTCCAAGGCTTTCGTGAGGATTGGGTCGATCGTTTCTCGCTGCGCGTTGTGGGCAATGCCAATGTATACTCTCTCGAGAAACTTGAGCTCCGCGGCGATGGATCCCAGCTCATCGGGGGCGTCTCTCACGGAGCGCCAAAAGTCGTGAATTTTGGTGACCTTTTCGACAAGCTGTAGAGCCAATGACACGACGGCAAAACCTGGCAAAATCATCGAAGGATTAGAAAAAAGAACACGGCACACCTGACTCAATGGATCTGAGGGAGTGTACCGCTCGATACACCGGAGAGAACCTCCATGTTGGCGCGGGGCTCTGCCTAGAGACCCAGGAGGGCCTCATCAAGACAAGAAGCGGCCGCCTATGTGGACACCAGCCGCAGTGGAAGGTTGGTCAAGATCACACTGACATCAGGATGTCGTTCCGCGCCGCTGAGACTTGCACACAAAGTGGGACAGATTGAGGCAGGTTGACAGAGTAGAAACACGAGAGTGCTTGCAGACTGGAAAGGGCAAGCATGCCTTATATATTTGAGGGCAGTCAGCCTGGCCAGCGTGGCGGACGCGGGGAATGGATGGCACAGCCCACGTCACAGGCATTCTCTCGGTTTTCTGCGAGGGATATGTTGTCTGATTGGAAGATATTGCGATGGAGGTGAGCCGCAGTCAACGGGCGAACTGGTCCGTCCGCGCCGAGATTCTCTAAGGAAATGGGTGGTTGTGCAACCAGTGAAATGTCATCCCTACCCAGTTAGGCCTGATTGAGGCCCAAAACTCAGCCATCCTTGGGAGTGTGCCGATCCCTGGTTGGACATCTGGTTGCTTGTTGTTGGCTAATCACCAGTGACGGATGTCAGCCGCCATTACTACCAACTGGCCCCATAAGCCACCAATAAGCGAAGTGGTGAGATTCGAAGCCTCTCGTTGTATCTAGGGAAATTATGCCGGGGCTATGGTAGGTAAGCGAAACACATAAGAGATCAGGCTTCAGGCTCACAAGAGCGGCAAAGGCCTAGTCAGCTACCAAGCAACCAGAAATCACAGAAGAGTCACTGTTTGGCACTTCGAAATAACCAATGAAGCAGTCTTGTAGAAGAATTTGGTGAGCTCGATTGGTGTCTCAAAGATAAGCCCAGGTAATTGCTTCCCATACAAGCAAACTGAAAACTGTGTTCGAGAGATGTAGAACATTTATTGTATGTGTATGTCCATCAATGACCCTCGCATCCGTGGGAAGTTAGGAAGCGCCTTCCCTCTGGGCTATGGTCCTCGAACCATTGAGACGCGAATCGTGTGCGGGATAAGGTTTTCGACGTTTTTCTTTGAGATCTCCAGCGGTGATGTATCGAAGCTAGATCATGCCTCTTCTCTTCGTTTCCAAGCGCGACAGGCTGATGCTCGGTCGGTAGACCGCGGCATGCCACAAAGTTGGAGTGAGAATCAGCATCTGCCATTATAACCGATGTTCCCCAATCCGCACTTGAGATACTCTTGAACCATGGATATATTATCACCATGCAGAACCAGCAGGTAGTTAGGGCCCCTCCTGTGCAGGTTTCAGGGGTATGAGGACTGATGTGCGGACGCTTAACTCTTCGGCGCCTTACTGAACAATGACAGCCTGCCCTAAGCCTCATACTTGGTCGCCGCTTTTCTTTTGAAAAATGAGGCGCTGCTTGTCTGTACTGATTGTAACATAGGCGACAACTTCTTTGTAGGCTCCTGCAACTGTGAGAACAAGAACCCAACCAGGGAGGGGCACTGTGTCACATTGATGTTATGCTTGGAGAGCGGCCCGCAGTTGTCATCATGGGTCCCAGGTCAACCGACTTAAATTTGGATCTACTGGCAATTCCATGATTTTGTGCATGTCTATTGGTAGAGAGTGTAGTATTAAAGAAACTAGAACCTGGAGCATTACCTTCGCAGCCCATTGGACTCGGTCATCACAACAACCTGGGTCAAAGGAACATGCGTCAGTGTTGCTAACTAACCTTCAAGTATCTAAACGCGTTCATAAAGGAGTTGAAGTTCAACCATGCTGCTATCTGATAAGATATTGTCCTCGACTGACTTATCATGCATTTCTCTGAACAGAAAGATGACCGGGACCGTCAAGCTTTTAGCTTTGAAGATCATCAACACCATCCGAGACAATAACGCTCTCGGCAGAAACCGAGACAGGGAGGCAGGTCCGGAGCAGCTCAACTCGGTCTCGGATCGCCGGTTGGATGTGCAAAATCTGGACCATCTCCCGCGCTGCCAACCAATCTCTGAGACCCCAGGAATCCGAAATCAGCCATCACATAAGACGACAGCCACTTTTTTGGGTGATGCGGCTCTCCTGACAGCCCCCTTGAGGGTTCAGACATGAAACCGCGCTTAGAGCAGGGTGTTCCCCCAGGCTCGGCGGCGCAAAACCCCCCTTGTAACCGAGCCGATCTTGAGACGTTTCAGCGAACGGTTGCGGCAGCGCGGGGGGGAACGACACGTTCTGCGCGCCACGAGACAGGTTGGCAGCGTCAAAGCATCCCATTTTGGGGGTTCTTCGCCTGGCAACTTCGGCAGCGCAGCTGTCACAGGGCAACCCCTCCGTCTGTTGTTCTCCTCGACTCCTGTTTGGGCCGGGGGCCGCTTTCAATGGTCCTTCACTTGAGCCTTTTCCTTCGTATGATGCCGGTATAGGTAAACTGTTTTAAGGTCGCAGGCAGGCCAGGCGGGAGGGTGTAGTTTGAAGACGGCGTCTCGTGTCGCATCATGCTTAATTCCCCCTTTCGGGCACCCGCAGCTGGTCACCTTTGGGCGAGAAACGGCTTTAAATGCGCTCTGGAGCCGCCTCGCGTCTCTTTGGTTCTTGATTTCAGAACCATCCCATTCATTCGCTCAACTCGAGATTCCCAACCCACACAACCTTCTCTTCGTTTCTGGCTGGTCCTTGTTTAATTTCATTGTCACTCGTAGTTTAAGCTTTCAAGCTTTTTGCTTTATATTTTAAAGAACAACTTGACAAACCTTCGGTCAGAATGAAGTTCATCGCAGCTCTCTCCCTGGCCCTCGCCTCCTCTGCGGCCGCCATGCCCACCGAGGACCTGTCCAAGCGACAGACTGTCAACCGCGGCCCAGACACCCTCGTTTTCAAGGAGCAGGGTGGTGTGCCCGGCAACGAGTGCCTCACATTCCGTAATAATGGTAAGTTCACCACCCAGCTTTTCCCCCCTCCCCAACCCAATCTACCCGAGTTGAGTTGTTAACACTCCCTTAGGCGAGATCGTCGACGCCGCGTGCGTCAACACCGCCGCCGACAGGCAGATCACGCCCTCGACCAGGAATGGCCAGAACGTGCTCCTCGTCCAGCGCTCGTTCAGCAGCGGCTTCCGGCCGGACCTCGTCGACAAGGAGGCCTGCGTCGGGTTCAACGGCACGGCCTTCCGCGCCGAGGACTGCGATTCGAATAACATCGAGTTCGTGGCCCAGCAGGGCAACAACCTCGTCGCCACCAGCGGCGCCTGTCTGGACGGACACGACAACAAGGCGCAGGTGACTGTCTCGGCACAAGGCCAGGGCTGCGCCGAGTTCACCACCACGTCGGTCAACCCCACGGCTCCTTAGAAGAAAATGGGCTGCGTAAAAGACGCCATGCGCTCGTGAAGAGTTGCTTGAAGGGGGGGAATAGAGTAGAGAGGTGATGGGGACTGATGGTTGAGAGATTCTCGGCCATTGAGCCCAAGGGAAGTGAACTGGCTCTAATAGTTAGGTGTAAGGATGTTGTCGCCAATATGTATATCAAGACTCATGGTCTGTCTGACATACAAGTAGGATAATGAGGAGATTCGTATGAGTTCTCCGTCGAATTCAAGTGAGATTTGTGAATCTTGCGAAATAGTTTCCGTGACATTTCTCAATTCAGCTGGTACAGTTGATTTTACTTACAGACATCAGCATGGTCGGAATCGCATGCAGGCAGTGTACTCTGTTCTCTTTCTCTTCGCCGCCCGAAAACACAGGAACATTGAATCAACTACAAACCTTGAGGCAAGAATTCTTTGAATATACAGCCGAATGTTAGATTTACTTCTATCCCCGTGAAGATGGAAGCCGATTTCATGGGCTCCCTCTCTTGACACAGGCTCCCGGCACCGGCAACGACTTGCGCGAGAAACAGCCCTCGCCAACGCAGTCGAGCTCAAAGAACCTGACAACCTCGTCGGGCATGTCGGGGATGTTATGATCCACCCCGTGCGCCAGGAAAGCCTCGAACAGCCCCCGCCTGCCATACACGCTCTTGGTCCACCCCTCCACGGGGTCGTCCTCCACGACCTCCGTCGGCGTGGCCCCGACGCCCAGCACCGTCGTCCACATCTTGATCTCCTCGTAAAAGTTGGTCACGTTCAGCACGTTGTCCACGTCCCCGTGCAGGACTTGCAGCTTCGGCCTCGGCCCCGCGTACCCCGGATACGCGGCCTCGACGACGGCGGCCCACTCCTCGCCCGTGCGCGTGATGCGGCCGCTCGCGCAGTCGTCGGACCACACGGCGAAGCCGTCGGCGGCGTAGCACCCGAACGGCACGCCGGCGAACGCCGAGCCCGCGGCGAAGACGTCCGGGTACGCGCCGAGCAGGACGTTGGTCATCATGGCGCCGGAGCTGACGCCCGCGACGAAGACCCGGTCGCGGTCGACGTCGTGGTTGTCGAGGGTCCAGCGGACCATGCTGACGATGCCGAGCGAGTCGCCGCCGGCGTCGTGGGCGAGGGTCTGCGGCGAGGACACGTCCCAGCAGTTGTCGGCGGCCCAGGGGGAGGAGGGGTAGATGGTGACGAAGCCGAGGGCGTCGGCGAGCGGGCGCCAGGGCTTCCAGTTGAAGGCGTCCTGGGCCGTGCCGTGGCACCAGTGCGGGAAGACGAGGAGGGGCGCGGCGGGGACGGGGGAGTCCGGGACGTAGAGGTAGAATGAGACGTTGGTTGGGTTGGGGCCGAAGTCGGTGGTGATCTGTTGGAGGGAGGCGGCGGAGCCGAGGGCCGGGAGGAGGGCGGCGGCCCAGGTGAGAGGGGACCGCATGGCTGTGAGGTGATTCTGGGTTTGGAATTGCCTTCAATTGGAGTATATGATGAAGATACCGGGAACCAGACGAGGTCGTTCGTCGCCTCATGGAGCGGGTTGTGTGGGCTGGCAGCTCGTTTTATGGACTTGGGGAGGAGGGGTTAATAGCTAAACCCCCCCCTGTACCCCGCGGGCCAGGGGGATGCGGCCAGCGGAAGTAGTGGTCCTCGATGGCTACTTCATAGTGCCTCGCTCTCACTGGTTGAGATATCAGCTAGGTCGAGAGAGGCCTGCGTTTCCTGCGCGTGCTGGGCGGGGATGTTGTTGTAAGCGGGATCACCGGTGGATCTCGACGTGGAGGTTCGTGCCTCCGTGCCCCCAAAGCGGAAGTGTGGAGCCGCGGCGAGCCGGCAGGCCGGGGCTCATCGGTCATGTCTGGCCGAGAGACGCGGCTCGACCGTGAACGGCCGATTTGGTGGGACGTGGAACCCGAGCTTGATAGCCCGATGAATGTTGACACTGCCCATTGGCCAATTCGATCCTTAGGGCCATCAAAGCACCGGGTCAAGTCAGTTTGTTACCAACTATCACAACATTGCGCGGCAGTGCGAGTTGGACCGGATGAAGCCCTTCCCCTCCAGGTGTTCTGAGATACTCTTCTTGATTTTGATGACCGATAACTCCATACAACGCAAGTTTTGCCCTATTGCACAATATTATGTCAATTGTCGGCCGAGCCAAGTCTATGTGCCGTTCTAAAGACCCCTGGCCCCCACCCTCCCCCCTCCCGTTCCATCTAGTGAATGAAATCGCAACACCCGGCGCGACTCTCGTCTTCCTTTATTTCCTCTTGGCGAACGAGGAGGCGGTTTTCTGAACCTTGGCCGGCGGCGCGGCTTCCGCGTCGCTGTCATCGTCGTCGTCCGAATCCTCGACATCATCGTGGTCCACCTCGTCCTCGTCCACAACATCCTCGTCTGAGCTGTCGTCCGCCGCCGCAGCAACGTCCTCGTCGTCATCATCGTCATCGTCCGAGTCGCCGATGAAGCCGTTCGTGGCGGGGACCGCTTCGTCGTCATCGTCGTCGGCGGCCAAAAGGGCCTTTCTTGAGCCGAGCCCGTCGGCCATGTCGGCGTCCGCGTCGGCGTCCTCTTCGCCCTCGACGTAGATGGCGCCCTCCTCGTCGTCGTCCTCGTCGGCGTCGTCGATCTGGCTGGCGCCGCCCCTGCGTTGCCGTCCCTTCCTGAGCTGCATCTGCGCCTCCAGCATGTCCAGCTTGCCCTTGAGGGCGAGCAGGCTCGGCAGGCCGCGCGAGCGCTCGCTGAGGACCTTCTGCAGGGAGACTAACCGCTCGAGGACCTTGGGCTGGACCGCCAGGGCGCCGCCGTGGGCGACGAGGGTCCACTTGACCCAGGTCATGAGGCTGCCTGCGCGGCCGGGCCGCCTGTGGAATCGGGCGGCGAGCTTGGTGAGGAGAACGCCGGCAAGGCTGCTGTCGAGGCGCTCGATCGTCTGCTGGATGGTCTCGAGGTTGGTGATTTGCAGGCAGGATTCGAGGAGGTCGGTGTCTTCGGTCTTGAGCGCCTGGGTGAGGACGGTGCTCAGGGAGGATAGCGAGGGCGGGGCAAGGTTCTTTCTTGATGACTGCGAGACGACGGCCTTGGTGGAGTCTCCTTGTTGCGACAGAATGGCGGGGACGTCGATGGTGCCCCGTAGCAGCTCGCCAAAGGTGGGCGATCCTGCTTCCTCCTCATCCTCGGCGCCCTCGGCGTCGGCATTGGGTTGTGTGGGTTGTTCTTCGGTGGCGGCGGCGGTGGCATCCTCCTTGCCGTTCACGGGTTCCTTTGCGTCGCCGGCGTCGGCCTCGGGGGCGCCCATCTCCTCGTCGGAAACATCCTCGTCGCTGTCCTCGTCGGAGGAGATCTCAATCGCCTCGTTGCTGCCCTTCAGCGCGGCTTGTAAAGAGTCGGTCGCGGAGACGGCGGCTCTGCTTTCGTCGATTGTCGTCTTGGCCGCCTTGGGAGCGGGCTTGACAACTGGAGCCGTGAACTTGCCGGATGACCTTCGTCTCGACGACATTATGGCGATTGGGGGGTATCTTGGAGTGGTTAGGAAGTGGAGGTGAGAAGGGACCAAAAAAAAAATGAAAGGTGGGAAAAAGCCGTGATAGAGGTGCTCTCCTCTAACATCAACGAGCGGCCTGCCTGAACTTATTTTTCTGCCGATTGCCAATTTTTTTTTCGGTTCGGCGCACACGACCGCCCGCGGGGAGATGCTGACGTAAGAAGCACAAGGTGGGGCGTCGTCTCCAAGAGGATGTCTCTGTCGGAAGTCGGACTGGAGTATATCCGACGGGGTCGGGTCGGTGATGACTCAGGCCAAGCAGTGTGGGTGTCACGTGGGCAAAGCAGAAGCTACCCGTTGGGTTTCTGTGCAAGAGCTTGGTCCGGAACGCAATCCGATTTTGTGCCCGTCATTTGTCCGTGGCCCAGCCTCCACGCACACTCGCCAGTCGCCACAAGTATCTGTACTGCATGGTCTCACTGTTGCTCCCTACACATTTCTCTATCCACGTCGAGCCTAGAGGCTTACATCCCACCCGAGCGACTTCACGATGCTTCGGACACACGTGAAGAAGAGTTGAGACGAAGCGTGGTGGCTGTGCTCAAAGCCTAAACTTTGCGATGGAAGCTATTCGCGAAATCGCAGAAGCCTCAGCAGCCTGGCGCACGCCAGCGGCCAGACCATTAGGAACGGGCAAAGACAAGGAGGCACGTGATTGGTTCATGGGCGCTGCTGTTCTCAATCCAGAGCTCCGAGCCACAGTGATTGGTCATAACGCCGCTCGAGCAGTCCTGTACTTTCTCTCTTGTGCTATGCCGCATCTGTCTCATCCAAATCCACATATTGACGGTGATTGGTGCAGAGAGCTCATTCATCCCTGTCGCATGCCCTGGCGAGGGTCAACTGTCGAGCAGTGACTGGGGTCAGCGCGACTTGGCGGGTTCCTACAAATAAGAAGTGGCCCCGAATCCTGAAATGCGCGCCCTTTTGATGCAAAAAAGTCCTGGGAAAATTCCAAAGAACGGCTTCCAGTCATCTGATCTGTCACGAGACCTGGAAGCAACCAAGGTCCTCACGGGGCAGAACGTAGGACAGACAGCAGCTTCCCTACCAAGATCTCACACTCTCTCGTTTTGCGGTACGTACCGAGTTGTGTTTCCTGTCGCATCCGAATCCAGCACAGCATAGCTTGTCCGTCACTCTCTTCCCTCCGCTGCCGCTGCTGCCACCACCACGCTCCGCACGCCCCCAGCTCGCGTCGACGCGTTGTGTTGCTGCGCGTGTGTTTGCGATCCCCCTGTGTCCCTCTACTTTTTTGTTACTTTTCCCCCTTCCCCTTCTTTCCAACAGAAGACCGCAGCGTTGGCCCTGTTGCGTCCCGGTCGAGGCTGGGCAACAACATGCGCAAACCGCAGTCATTTATTTACACACGCATCCCGCCGTGTATAGTCAACAGAAATGAGATAACATATTACTATGCGCCAGCGCTGCACCTCGCACGAACTGAACGTCGCTGTTTTTCTGGAACCCCAATCCCCCCGTCGCGACGGCTAGCATTGGCGGGTTTGGCTCCGTCGCGCGTACCCTGTCCACATCTCACCACTCCACCAGCCTCACGCAGCTCTTACACGATCGTCAAACTCAGCCACAGCTGGCTGTCATGATCCCGCACGACTGATGCTGATAATTTGCTGTCTCTAGATACCTCCCGCGAGACCAGGACGTGAAAGGAGAATCAAGAGGAAGAGAAAGTATCGTGCAGACGTCCTGTCAACAGCATCATCGGGTGAGCTTGCAAACACTTTTTATTCTTATTTGGTAGGCCAACACAGCTTCCCGTCTTGCATCACACATTCAATATTTCGACCCGTCCACGGTCCACACCGCATCCCGGGCCCCCGTCTTAATTCCCAGCCTCGCGCCTTTGGTCCAGATCCGGGAGCAGAGACATAACCCTATTGGCTAGTGCCTCTCCAGCGTGCATAAATATGCATTTTTATGCCACCCTCTGACCCCCCTCCCCCCTGTCCGATCCCGTCCTATTCAACTCGCGCTTCTAACCGGTTCCTCGCAAATTCACGATCTCTTCCCTCTTTTTTTTCTTCTCTCCAAGTCCTCATTCCTCCCTTCCCTCCCTCGGACCTCTTTCCTGCCCCCGACCGACCTCTCTCTGTCAGTCTGGCCGGCTTTCACCATCCTCATCCACTCCATCCTCACCATCACATCACTTTCACCACACACACCACACCACACCATACCACACACACACCACACCACCCACACCCCCAGCCGTCGATCACCAAACGGCGCACTGACCACCTCGTCTCTGGTCTGTTTCCCTGCCCAGCGCAGCGCAACGCAACGCACCGAGAGCCACTATTCTTTTTTCTGCCGTTGTTTTCAGGCTGCACCCCT
This sequence comes from Colletotrichum lini, assembly GCA_034638275.1. NCBI lineage: Eukaryota > Fungi > Ascomycota > Sordariomycetes > Glomerellales > Glomerellaceae > Colletotrichum > Colletotrichum lini. The sequence continues at coordinate 5,188,868 of JAWQJV010000004.1, forward strand.
TCTGTAGCACTCACCAGTTGCGATTGCGCGCCCTCGTCCCTTGCACACGCCCCCCTCCGATAAGGCCAGATAACCGGCTCTCCGGGGACCTCGCTCTTTCTCATAAATACCACGCGCCGCCATCTCGGCCAAAAACCACTGACGTGCACGCGATTTCCTCCGCTCAGGTCCCTCCACCTTCCCGCATCGCCAAAAAAAATACCACGGAGCCGCCTTCCACAACCCGCGACGCGACACGGCCGGATTAACCATTTTGCCTTGCGCTGCACCCACCCTCATCATCACCATCGCATCGCATTGCATTCTTCGCCGTCACCACCACTACCATTACCGATCATCATATCCATCTGCAACATTGGTATCCAACATCAATTGCGCATCGCCAGTTACGTGCCAGCGCATCTGCGATCATTCTTCCGGCCTTTCTCGCGCGGACCCCGACGCCTGCATCCCTGGTAATAGCTGTCGCAACTACTTGCGCGCGCACCCGGTCACGAATCGCGACGCACCTTCCCCCCTCCCCGTTTCCCCCCCGGCTTCCTTCCTCCCCGGTCCGACGGCAGCTTCCTTGCGCGATTGCACCTGCTCCACAGTGCTTTCCGCATCAACCATCTTCGTCTCGACCGCTACTGCTCCCCCACGACTGTCCTTGTCTCAATTCCTCCTTGTGACAAGCTCTACTCCACATCTCTTCCACCATTTAACGCCGACCTCGAGAACAACGCGTTGCCCGAGCTTTCAATCCATCTAAAGCAACGATTTACAAACGCGCCATCGCCATCAATCGAATATCACCTGCGCGCGCCGCTACTTTCATGTCGCGTCGCGCACAGTAACTCTGCACCTACCGTAATTACCATATGGCAGTCATGGCGTCACCTCAATCAGAACGCGCCGCCTCGGATCAGAAGCCCGCCGAGTCCACACCGGTCAAGGAGACCAGCAAGTCTGGAACGAACGGGTAAGTCGCATCCGCGATTGGCGTGCCTGTTTGTCATTTGTCGCCGCGCTGTTTGCGCCGCGCCCCACGCGCATCTCTTTGGTAACCATTTACGGTCGCTGACGCAGTTCTTTTCAGCCAAGCCGAACCTGCCGAGAAGAGCGACGACAAGGCCGAGAAACCCGAGGAGTCACCCGCTGTCAATGGCGACAGCAAAGGTGATGAGCCCCAGACATCGGACGATGCGGACGTGAGTGTGCCTAAAGACAAGGACACCGAAATAGATGCACCTGCCAAGGAATTGGCTGAGGGATCAGCCAAAGGATCACCGAAGGATGCAGACAAGTCATCTGAGCGGCCCAAGTCAGTAGAGCCCGAGGTCCAGACAAAAGACCCAAAGGCGCTCAGCAAGTCTGTGAGCCCCGCACCCGCCGAGCCATCCAAGGACGTCGACATGAGCGACGCGCCCGAGGAGAAGTCGGAAAAGAAGTCAGAGGAGAAGAAGAACGACAAGACGGACGACAAATCAGACGAGAAGTCGACCGAGAAGACGGCTGAGGCCTCCGAACCTGCCAAGAGCGCGACAGAGCCCCAGGATGTCGAGATGACCCAGGACGAGGAAAAGGTGAACGGCACAAACAAGGGAGTGTCGTCGCCCCTTACTTCGGCCGCGCCTTCGCAAGAGGTAGATCTGCAACCTGCAAGCTTGTCGCAACTGGCCATTGACAGTGACAAGGACAAGTCTTCCAAGCCTTCGGATACCGACGTGCCCATGACCGAGGCTCCGGCTCCGGCGAGCAAGATCTCCCGCGAGAGAGAAGACGACGTTGATGTCGAGCCTGCGCCTAAGCGCGCCAAGATGGACTCCAACGACGGAGCTTCGACCGGAGGTGCCGAGTCTACGGTCGAGGTGAAGCCGCAGGGCGCGCAGGACGATCTGAGCAAGGGCGAATCGGCCCTCGACGACCTCCCCCTTTGGAACGACCCCGAACGCGACCCGAAACCTCTCACCTCTCACCAGACGCGAGAGTTCCGCAAGGTGCTGGCAGGCGTGAAGAAGACGAAGCATGGCGCCCACTTCAAGGACGCCGTTGTCAAGATGTGGCCCAGTCTTGCTGACAGCTATGTCATGCGTGTTAACAACCCCATGGACATCGGCGAGCTCGAGCGCAACCTTCGCGACAGCAAATATAGCACTCTGCGTCAGTTCAAGGATGACCTCGGCAAGATTTACAAGAACTCTGTCATCTTCAACGGCGTCAACAACGAGATCACATTTGCTGCCCTCAGTGTTGTCAAGCTCGCCTGGACCCGCGTCTGCGACATCCCTTCCGCCGAACCCGCCAAGTCGAAGCCAGTACCGAAGCCCTCGCGCCACTCCGAGTCACGAACATCCGCCCCTCCGACCCCGGTGCGCAGACAGCCTAGCATTCCTGCTGCGAGCCCTCCGGCGAAGGCCGAGGCCGAGGCTTATGCCGTTCCTCCCGGAGGCGTGCCGCAGGTCCGCCGCGCCTCGACGCAGAACGACTTGGACCGGCCCAAGCGCGCCATCCAACCCACGAAGAACCGCGATCCCGACTATTCCGCCAAGAACTTCAACAGGAAGAAGCTGCCCATCGAGCTTCAGTTTGCCTACGAGGTGTTGGGCGAGTTGATGGATCCTAAGAATTCCCATTGCAACTTCCCGTTCCTCAATCCGGTGGACCCTGTTGCACTCGCAATTCCCACCTACTTCACCATCATCAAGCGACCCATGGACTTGGGTACCATCATGGGCAAGCTCAAGAACTACGACTACCAGAACATCAAGGAATTCCAGACCGACATTAAGCAAGTCTTCAAGAACTGCTACAAGTTCAATCAGCCAGGCCAGCCGGTCTACGAACAAGGACAGCAGCTGGAGGTCATCTTCAGAAGTCTGTGGTCAAAGAAGGAGCAATGGATCACCAAACACACTCCGGCTAAGCCTGTCTCCGACGTTTCGAGTCGCGAAAGCGAAGACGAGGCCGAGGAAGAAGAGGAAGAGGCGCCTGCTACGACGGTTGACAACGCAACCAACAAGACGATCCAGATGCTCGAGAAACGGCTGGAAGAGGAGACTAAGAATCTTGCACAGCTCTACAAGACAGCCGATATCGCTGGCGACACCATGATCGACCTCTCGCAATCCCTTATCAGCACCATTCGGTCGCGCATCCTGCAGGAGAAGCAGAACCTCGTGGCTCAGAAGCCAGCCAAGACAGCCAAGGCCAAGCCGCCGAAGCCGACCAAGCAGAAGGCCAGCAGCGCCCCCAGCAAGAAGGCGGCTGCGGCCCCTGGGCCGAAGAAGGGCGGAGGCAGTGTGTCCAAGAAGCCTAAGCAGCGTAACATGACCCAGCCTGAAAAGGACGCCATCGCGAATGCTATTAATGACCTGGAGAGTCCGCACATTGAACGCGCGATCGACATTATCAAGAAGGACACTGGTCAATCGGTAAGAAACCTGCTGGCGGTTTTTTTGGTCATGTTTTTTACTGACATGCATTGCAGGAGAACAGTAGCGGAGAGCTCGAGCTCGAGATTGATCAACTTACCAACGAGGCGCTCCACAAGCTGTGGGATCTCTGCAAAAAGGCTTTGCCCACGTTCGCCAACGGCCTCGCGCCTGCACCGGCTCGCGAAGCGTCGCCTGTTAACACTCCTCCCTCCAAGTCGGCGGGCAAATCTACCAAGCCCAAGAAGAACAAGCCCATGAACGCCCAGGAGCAAGAAGCCCGCATCGCCGAGCTGGAGAGGCTTCGCAACATGTACGATGGAAACCCCCAGGGTGATCAAGAGCGCCCCGGCAGTTCCGGTCGTGCGAATGAAGCACCTATTCATGACCACGACAGCGAGTCGTCAGACGACTCAGAAGAGGAGTAAATAGTATGCTGCGCATCAACTCGCGTTGAGAGGCCGTGACAAAAGCAGAAGGAGGGAAGGAGATGGAATGGGCGAGCGAGTGCACCTGTCAGTGACGAGACTCGTCGCTCCATGAGCCCAAGCAGACGGCCCAAAAATGAAGGGGGGGAGGAGCAGGCCTATTAGCCTTGCAGTGCTTTGCGTTCCCCTCGGCTGACACCTGCTTTTGGGCTCTGCTCTTATTGGGGGCGTCTTCTCCCCTTGGACTGGAGATATGGTGGTCGTGCCTGTTGATCACGCAAAGTACTTGGTGTGCGAGACAGGCATAACAAAGGACCGCAGAGCACAAAGTAGTGAAGATGAGGAGAGAGCGTTGATTTGCAGGCGTCGTTCCTGACTAGATGTCCACATGAGGGGGCATCTTTTTTTTACTAGCCAGCAGCGACTGAGGCACGAGGCTAGCACCATTTTGAGCTGTAGAATATGATGTATAACACTCATCGCCTCATAATGCGTGCATCGCCATGTGCCTTGGCTCATGACGCCGGTTCATGGCAAAGCCGGAGTCATGTCCGGGGAGGAGCCCAAGCTGGTGTCACTGTCGCCTTTGGACGATGTTGCCATGTTGCACGATCGCTTGTAACGGCAAACCATGGGCGTTTCCCTATCTGGCTTGCCGATATGCGATACTGAGTCAGCGCCAATACCCAGTTTGGACTCTTTGACGTTGCGGTTCCTGGTTTGATGAATCAGCGCCGGGGGAATACGGGGTTTTGTGAGGAGGGCGGAGTTTCTTGTCCTGTCTCGTCTTTCAGGATGATGAGCCATCGGGACTCTCGGAAACGGCAAACATCGGCCTGGGGGACCGCACGAATCATGGGCTCAAGGGTAGTCAAGAGACGGGGCCGTCCTCGTTCAGGGTGAGAGGTCTGAGTTAGGCGGCAGCCGGGGCGAGTTTGCAGGTCGATGGAAGCCTTTTGGTGGCTTGGAGGAGGTTACCATCGGACGACAGGGACTGAAAGGGAATGTTGGGCTCGCGAAGGGCGTGAGTGAAGGTGCCGTGGTGTTTGTCGTCCTTGAGCGTGGGCTTTACAGCGGGATGCTGGATGCTACTTATTCAAACAAAAATCCCTTCTCCTACACTACCAATCAAGCGCAAAGGCCAACAACTACCATGGGAACATGAGCCAGGTCATAATCGACTGGTCTCGGTTGCGAAGCGGCGGCTCAAGGCCGGGGAGGAAGTGGGACCGGTCGGGGTGGAGTCACGGGGCGAGGATCCGGGCAACGAACATACATCACTTAAGAGCTTTGGGGATGGACTAAGACGCACTTTGGTGTGTTCTACTCCGTATGAAATCGAGTGCCCTGTGGTTCTTGTTCCCCTGCCCCCCCCCCCCCCCCCCCCCCCCCCCCCACAGCGGACACGGCGTGAGTTGTTCCCACATCACCTTCAAGACCAGTATCTTGAGTCCCGACGTGGGCGATCAGATACCACCTCCTGCTGCCTGCATGTTCAACCTCTCTTGCCCCCACCAGCTCACGCGAGATCCAATAACTCTCCCGAATTAATGTTGAGTTGTCATTTTGATCGATGATTTTTGTGGGTGACTGTGTGTTTGTCTAGATCCTGCTCCGGCTTCCAGTCCCGTGTTTCCGGTCCCGAGACATACAGAGAATGTGTAGGTGCTCGTCCGTTGGGGTTCCGTGACCATGCACGGCAGAACGCTCCTTGACGGACTTGAAAACATCTCAGGACACCATCATTCTGAAGAATAAAACAATTACCACGATCATTAGCGCCGCCCTTGCAGGCGGGGACTGGAGGGGCCCAGCAGGCTGACCGCCGGTATGGCCCCCGGTCTGCACCGCCGTCGTCACGATCGCGCCCACGGTCACCGTCGCCGTCGATTCCGCCGTAGAAACTTGGACCCCAAAACATCAGCCGGGCGCGAATCGGCGTTGGGGCCTTTTGTCAAATGCAGGCAGGCACTTACGCGGACTGGTGACGCGGTACCACGTCTTGGGCAGGACGTACGCCTCCGACACGGCGATGCAGAAGATGATCCTGCGCGCGTCGGTGCTGCCGTGCGTCGGCAGCATCGTGATGGTATCGCACGTGTTCCTCGGGCCGCTGGTTGGGATGTCAGATTGTCTTTCGGTCTCTCAGCTCACGCGCTGCCCCCCCGCGATGATAGGGCCTTACCAGTCCGCCTGGCCACTCGGCCCGACGGCGTAGTTCGTGGAGGGTCCCCCGCACGAGGTCGCCACGTCGCAGTAGGGGCTGTTCCGCGGGCAGCAGACGCCGAACTTGTCGTCTGCCGCGAAGTAGTCGTGCGAAGGGCACGTCGCCGAGACCCAGCGGTTCGACTGGGAGTACCACGCGATGAAGCCCGTCCGGCCGTCGGAAGACGTCGAGTCGCTCTGCTGCCGAGCTCTCGGGGGCCGATGGAGTGCGAACGCGGGATCCGGGGCGGGAGTCACGTCGTGGAAGGGGGCGGGCGCAGAGGCGCGGTCGGGTGCGGCTTGGGCTCGGTGGTCCGCGGCGGTCGCGGCGAGGAACAGCGCCGAGGACAGGCCGAATATGACTGCTGAGGAGGAGCAGATTCGCATCTCGAGGACTCGGAGGGCCTGGGCCTGGTGAAACGTTGTGGTCTGAGGGTGCAGGCTGCCGATGTCAAAGCCGAGGGGCAGCGCGGACTAAAGAGGAAGAGGAGCGGGAGGAGGTCGGGTTCGATCCCGACGCCCGCGACGGGCATAAAGTGAAGAAGAAGAGGGGCATTTTTCATTTTCTCTCCTTTCCTCTCTCTCTTCGTATCGAACCCAGAGTAAAGACTTCGGATCTTTGGAGTGCGCTTCGGTTTCGGACGTGCCGCTCATGGCTACCTTGCATAGGATCCGGAGAGATTTCTCAGCGTCGTGTTCTTCTCTCCGCACGATCTTCTGGATTTAGACTAGGAGATTTACGTTGCCAGTGCCGGAACCTGCTCTCTAACGGCGGGCCGGTGGCGCGTCTTGCAGAGACGTCTGCGGCTCTGCAAAGGACCGTGTGTATGTCGAAATCCAGGGACGATGGTCGTGAACCTGATACGCCAGTCCAGGCCCTCGAACAAATTCTACTTTTTGGCTTAGTGTTCCTGATGAGGGGTGGAATGAATATTGCAGGGTTGCCGAGAATACCTCTTCAAGAGGGCTGCCTGTGCATGGAATGATCTGTCGACTTGAGAGCGGTCAAGTCTCACTCCCCGCACTCTTTCCTTGATGCATCTGAGGTCTGCATGCCAATGTCAACCAAACAAACTTATGAAAACCCATCACCCGACTTGAGCCACGGTAAATGTCTTGAAATCACGTCTCCTGAGTTTGTCGTCGCTTGAGAAGGAGGACCGCAAAATGTTGTTCCGTGGGAAGAAAGACGTTGTGTGCCTGCTTCATGTCGGCTGCAAGGGGTGAGACCTTGACTCCTGAATCCGAAGTAAAGCTATAGAGTTTACGTGGGCCACCAAGGGAACCCTGCCGCAGTTCTCGTCCGAAGTCGAGCTCAAGGCCGGGAAACGAAGACAGGAGGTCTTGTAGATTCGGTATAGTTCCAGTCATCGTAGAGCGTTTGCGGTACCCCATGAGATATCCCGAAAGCTCACAGGCATGGCTTTTGGCAGAGGGACAGGTTTAAGAAATTCATTAATACCAACTGAAGGCTGTAGAGACTGGGTGAGTGGGGGGCCTGACTTTCGTTCGTGTCACCTTGGCATGACTCTTTAGAGCTCGTATCATTTGGTGTCGACATCGGATATCAGAAAAGGATTCCATGTCGGTTAGTGGGATCTGGAAACGGTCAAACGGCACAAGATATGAAATGAGGCGGCTGGACATCGACAACGCCAAGTATATGCCGCAAACTCGGCGACGGGCTGCGTTCTCCGGGACCAGGGGCCACCGGTGCTCCCGACATCGGAACTTGACGGCCGTGAAGTGGGGCCGACTCCGGGGGCGGGTTGCCCTTGGGCCTTTTCTTCAAATCACACCATTCAAGGTTTTCCCCGAGACACTCCCAGATGTTGAAGTCATCTCCAGAACCACGAGACGATACAGTAACTGCACACAGCGATATAATGAGCGTCCCTTCTTTCATTCGACCCCTTGTGGGCTCCGAGATACGGACCGTTGAAATGCACACTTCGGGCGAGCCGGCACGCATCGTGTACGCCGGATACCCCGACATCCCGTGAGTGGCCGCTCCCACCATGGAAGTCTCTCTCTCTCTCTCTTTCATGTGCCGTAAAGTTGACGGAGACGATGTGCTTCCAGCGGCACGCTCCTGGAACAGCGCTCGCTGGCCCGCTCGAGACTCGACCACGTCCGCCGCAGCATCGTCTACGAGCCGCGCGGCCACCGGGACATGTACGCCGCCGTCTTGAGACCGCGCACGGAGCTGGTGGACGAGGGGAGGGCGCACATGGGCGCGCTGTTCCTGACGCACGAGGGGTACGGCGTCATGTGCGGCCACGCCACCATCGCCCTCGGCAGGTTCCTCGTCGACTGCGACGACGAGACCGTCTTCCCGCGGCGCGGGGACCTCGAGTTCGACGAGGAGAGGAAGCTGGTCGAGGTCCGCCTGCATGCCCCCGTGGGGCTCGTTCGCGTTACGGTCCCGACTGTCATGGTGGACGGGGCTTGGAGGACGGACACCAGCCGTCCGGTCACGTTTCTCTCCGTGCCGACGTTGGCGACGGCGATAGACCTCCCCGTCTCGATCCCGCCAAGCATGCGGTGGGCTGAGTTGGGCGGCGGCGGTGCACAGGTGACAGTCGACGTCGGCTTCGGCGGCGCGTTCTACGCCGTCGTCCGCGCCTCCGCGCTGGGGTTCCCTGCTTCACTCGCGAAGCCCGACATCGAGGGGCTGAGCAACGCCGCCAAGAGGTTGAAACAGGCGTTCAACGCCTCTCCCGACCTACGGGCCCGTCTGCACAACCCGGACGACCAGGGTCCGCAATACGTGTACGGCGTCATGGTCACGGACGCGGGCAGCGGCGATGAAGCCCCCGCGGCGCCGGGCAGCGGGGGCGCGGAGACGGGGCTGTACTTCTTTGGCGACCAGCAGATCGACCGGAGCCCGACCGGCTCCGTCGTGCAGGCGCGGGTGGCCCTGGCCGTGGCCAAGGGCGAGAGGAAGACGGGGGAGTCGTGGACGTATCACAGCCTGGTCTCGAGGGCTGTCGGGGGCCACAGGAGCGCCTTTGTCGGCACGCCGGTGGACGAGGTCGAGGTAGATGGGAGCAAGGCGTGGAGGGTCGAGGTCAGCGGCAGGGCGTTTTATGTCGGGTCGAGCACGTTTGTGGCGGAAGAGGAGGACGATATCGGCAGGGGGTTTTCGTTTCAGTCGTTGGGCCTAGGAAGCTGAGGGAAAAATATGACGGCGACGAGGAGGAGCAGTGGGAAAAGCAAAAATGAAATAGAATCTATTATTAAGAAATGACTTCTAACGTCTTGAGGAAGTCGAGGAGTCGTTGATTCTGTCTTTTGCTGAGCCTGATTTAAATGTTTTCTCGATTCACTATTTCAACATCATCAACATCAGCCCACTGACAATGTCCAAAAAGAACAAAAGATCGACGTTGGCCTGATTCGAACAGACGCTCCCGAAGGAACAAGATTTCTAGTCTTGCGCATTAGACCACTCTGCCACAACGCCGTGGTGCTGAACCCGCTTTGAGGCGGGGATGAAGATTGGGCCGGCCCTAGACTCCCATCATGGTATGGGGTGGATGACGTTGAGGACTAGGGTCGAAATGGGTCGGTCCCATGTATCATGTATGAGAGTGATTGTAAGCAGAAATGAATTGACAGCTCAGTGGCGTTGCATGTGTAAGGCGCATCTCATATGATGATGACAGCGAGGGAGTGTGCTGATGAGAGTTCTCAAGAGATGACAAGCTGTTCAATCTAAGCGAACAACTGGAGGGGGTTTTGTTCCACGACAAATGAATCATTCTGGAACCTCGATGCAAAGCATTCCGCGTGCGACTAAACCAGGAACTCGGTGATGGCCTTGACAACGTCGTCCGGCGCCTGTTCCGGGATGTAGTGCCCGGACTCGACGCTGTACCCCTTCACCGAGATGTCCTTGCTCGTGACGGCCTGCCACTCCTTGACGGCGTCGAAGCACTCCTCGATGACGCCCTGCTTGCCCCAGAGCACCAGCAGCGGGGACCGGATCAGGCGCCCGGCGGCGAGGTCGGCCTCGGCCTCGTCGAGGTCCAGCGTCGCGCTCGCGCGGTAGTCGTTGCACATGGCGTGCACCGCGTCGGGCTGCTCCAGCACGCTGACGTAGTAGTCGAAGTTGTCCTGGCCGAAGACGTTGACCGACCGCGGGTCGCGACCGAGCATGAACAGCTCGGCGAAGCGTTTGGGCGACGCGCCGATGAGCTCCTCGGGCAGGGGCGCCTTCTGGATGAAGAAGAACCAGTGGAAGTAGGCGCGGGCGAAGCGGAAGTCGGTCGTCTTGTACATGGCGAGGGTCGGGCAGATGTCGAGGAGGACGGCGGCGCGGACGCGGTCGGGGCTGTCGACGCAGAGCTTGTGGGCGACGCGGGCGCCGCGGTCGTGGGCGCAGACGAAGAAGGGCTTGCCGGCGTAGCCGAGGTGGTCCATGACGGTCACGCAGTCGCGGGCCATGACGCTCTTGGCGTAGGACTCGACGCCCCCCGGCTTCGAGGAGCGGCCGTAGCCGCGGATGTCGACGGCGACGACGGTGTACCGGTCGACGACCTGCTCGGCCACGCGGTGCCATATGTGGTGGCTCTGGGGGCAGCCGTGGAGGAGGAGGAGGGGCGGCAGCGGCGAGGACGAGTCGCCGCTCTTGATGCCGAAGATGGTCACCGCCGGCGAGGCCTGGGTGGTGACGGTGAACGGTTGGAAGCCTTCAAACATGGTGTTGTTGGTGTTGATGGTGATGATGGTAATGCTGTTGTTGTTGATGATGATGATGATGGTGATGATGATGATGAAACAGTTAATGTTGTTTGATGCGTGACGTCACGGTGCTGTGTGTGTGTGTGTTTTACATGGAATGAGTGGTATGGATACAGACTGGTGAGATGATGTTTCTTTTTTCTTTATCCTTAATCTTGCGCCCTTCACGGACATGGCGGACGGAACACCCTCCCCCCTCCAGAGCGGGGTAGTAAGTAGTTACTGAGAGCTGGGCTCGGACATGCCTTCATGATACACCGTTCTACAAACCATGTGATGTTTTCATCATTAACATTGTACCGGTGCGACCTTGAGAGGGACCGTATCAGCTACGTGTCTCAGTTAAATTGAGCAGTCTACTCACATCCAGCCGGTTTGGTGGTGTGTATTCTATGCAGCAAGTACATGAAGCGTCTACGATATGCAAAAGACGACTCTGAAGAAGCCGTGTTTCATGCAAAGACTGTGATTTTACATGTCGGGCAGGCAGATAGAGATCTTGTGGTGCGCAGGAAATGCGGAAGAAAAGCGATGTGGGCGGCCGTTCTCTCGGCTTCGCAAAAACATGTAAGGGGGGGAGACAATTAGCTGGTGCGCATAGTGACGTAATTAACTGTGTACAGTGATTTTGTAAGCAGTAAAACCAGCGTGGGGGAAAGGTGGAGGAGGCTTAGAAGCGTCTGTTCGTCCAAGAATTAGAGAGAGGATATACACAGTCAAAGGAGGGGGGAACATTCAAGCCATCCCTATCCCTCCCTGTGCCATCCACGCCCGAGATCGAGCTTCAGAACCTGCTCGGAGGGAGGCGCCCGTATCTCTCGCGACAAGACTTAACCAGGGACTGGTGTCGTATTAGCTCGAAGGGGCGGCCGTCTGTGAATCACAGATGGGCGATGCCCAACTCGCTGGCGAACCCCTTGGTGACGATGCATGTCTAAGCGGGCATTCTTGTCTCGAGAGGCCTGCTGTCCACTGTCCGTCCACATGTCCTTCCCCCCCCCCCCTCCCCTCCCCTCCCCCTCAATGGTTTAACCTCACGAGCCAGGTGGCATCTCATCTCGTCTCGTCTCGGATCTCCATGTCTCTTTGAAATGACACCAGGCGCACCCGATACTCAAACACCCCCGCGGCCTACCAACACACGCCGGACTGGGTGTGCCCGAAGCTCGCCACGTCGTCCCACGCGGGGCTCCTCCGCGTCTCGTTGAGGATCACCGTCGCGCAGTGCTTGGCGTGCTCCCACGTGTGGACGACCATGTCAGCCTTGGTGCCCAAGTTGAGGGCCGCCGCCGCCTGGAGGAGCAGGTACATGCAGTGCGTCATGTGGTGCCCGACCGTCGTCCACGCCGGCGTCAGCACCTCGAGCTCGTCGAGCTCCTCGTCCGAGATCCGGGCGCCCGGCTTGCCCTCGTCGTCCCTGTAGAAGCGGAACTCCGGCACCGCGCCGCCGCCACTGCCGTTGCCACTGCCACTGCCACCACCACCGCCACCGCCGCCGAGTGCCTCGAAGACGGCCTTCTTGGCGGGCTCGAAGTCCGGCTCGCAGACGGGCGACATCCACCGGTTGTGGAGCTTGTTAAAGCTGCAGCCCCGGTGCTTGGCCTCGGCGATGGTGCTGCCGCACCAGAAGTGGCCGTCGGCGACCTCGGCCTCCTTCATCCACTTGAGCACGTTGTCCGTGCCTTCGGCGGGCTGGGGGTAGTCTGCCTTGCAGTGGCTGTCGTCGTGTCGCGAGAGGAGTAGGAAGCACGACACCGTCAACGCCGCGGCCAGAGCCATGGAGATCAGACGCCATATTTGGACGGCGGTCCTGGATCTCCTCAGGTCTCGGGCCAGCCGGCCCTCGTTGGTTTCCTGCTGGTCCGAGTCCAGCGGGTCATCTTTCAAGTTGATGGCAGGCCATCCGAAGTGCCAGGAAGAGTTTTCTCCGTCCGTCTTGCCGGCCAGGTTCGGCAAGTTTTCCTCCTCGTCCTCCTCTTTCTCCTCGGATAACCGGTGATACGAAGGTTTGTCGAGGATAGTGGATGTCTTCATGACAACGGCGGGCCAAGACGTGTTGTTGATGCTGCTGCTGTTGAAGCCACGTGGGTTTGAAGGTCAGCTGGAAACGGGGGGGTTCACTGTCAGCCATGTTTGCGTTGGATGAACCAGAACTTGGGTGACTGATTACTGTGACTCGAAAACCGTCGAGTGTCCAGTGTGCTGGCTGGTTGAACTGGGGTTTGAGCGCCATCAAGTCGAGTTGACTTACAGATCGATTATGGTATGAGTTCCAACCGGCCGGAATTTCTTTCCCAAGTCGAGTTAACGTTGATCGGGGGAAGGGCTGGGCAGTAAATGTCAAGAGGGAACGAGCCCATGCCCAAACCTTGGTACCGGACTCTGGACTATATCTCTTGTCAGTCAAAAAACGGCTCGCTGACTTGGTTTTGGCTTTCCGGGCAGTGGTCCGTCCTCGGACGGCGTCCGCCTCATTGGATCCGGATCTCTGGCACTGGGGGGCGCCGGTGGTGTCATCCTTGACCTGGACCTGCACTCCTTATAGCCGCAGTAACATCTGCCGTAGGTGGGTGGCTGTTCTTCTCAATTTGCGTCTACTTTGATGGAAAGCGAAAGCGAGTACCTTGATCGACTGGAGCAGGTGCTTTGTTTTTCTTTTTCTTTTTTCCTCAGTTTCATCTCGTTGGAGAGGGAAACCTAAGGAGTGCTGTCTGCCCGAGTAGCTCGTATACCACTCACTGCCTGAAGAGCGTAACCTCATGAACTTTGAGTCATGTCTATTCCGCCAGTAGGTCCTCGGACCGAAGAATACAAGAAGGTTCGGACCGCAATGGGTCCATGCGTGCGTGACTTGTAACCTCTGCTACGTAGAGTCGTTGCGTGTTCCATAACGTTTTCTTACAAGAAGGGCGTAGTAGAACACTCATGGTAGAGGTTCAGTGTGTAATTTTGGAAATATACATTGTGTTAGTTAATACAAGGAGGGGCTACGACGGCGTGAATCGTGACAAACCCCTCAAGATCTCCGACCAAAACATCCAACGCCATTCCGGAAATAACTGAAAGAAACCCCGGGTCCAGTACGCCCTTGTTGCCATGCCATTATGGCCGTCTCTGATGAAGCCGATGAAAGGTGTGATGAGATGACCCGGTTGGTTTGAACTCCTCGTCCCCGCCAGCCAGCGGAGGTCCTCCGCTCACCTAGTGACTGACGCTGTCACTTTAAATCAACAGCCTACGCCCGACGGAGGCGAGCCAGAGTGACCCAGGTGTGTACGGGGCCCGAGAACGCAGCTCATATGGTCACTGGCTCACGTGTCTCTCTCCGCGTGTGCTGTATTGAGGCCCAGGGAACGAGCCCCCGCCGTGCGTATGGTTGCTCGTGTTGGAAGGCTCTGCTGCCCTGCCCATGATGCCCTCGTTGGCGACGACGACGGCCATGTACCGCTCCATGGCCTCCTCTTCCCTCCTCCCCGCCATCGTGTTGCCGATGACGAAGACGATGGGGAACAAGACGACGACGGCGGCGAAGGCGATGCCGAATATCGCACCGTTTGATGGGCTCATGGTTCCTGGCCTGGGAATCGGTTCGCGTCAATGTGGCGGTGTGTGTGAGACGGGACGTGGCGGGCCCGCCTTGCTCGATTCGAGTCCTGGGCGAGGTCTCTGGATCAGAGGTGAGCGTTTTCTCTCTATGGACCGCGTCACGGGTCTCTTGCGGCATTGATCGGTTGTGTCTCAAGCGGTATGGTTGGCGGCGCTAGGTCGGTGTATTATTCCGTCTGGTCTTTACTGATGTTGATCCTAAGCTGGAGTAGGCGCTTGAGGCGATCACGGTCCGTGGGGTTTGCAAGTCCATCGATGTACGACCAGAAAGGCTTACAACGTTGATGTTAATAGTGTACTGGCATGCAGACATCCGATAACACTCCCAAGATGAAAAGACAAGCGGTGATTTCATCGCTGCCCCGATCCAGGGTATAATGATAGCTTTCTACTCTTCTTCTGCCTTTCTCTTTCAAATACACACATATTCTCTCTCTCCCTCCCTTTCTCTCTCTCTCTCTCTCCCTAGAGACGGGCGCATAGAAGCAATCTCCACCAAGTTGACACGAAGGAAGGATATGCAGCAGTTAGGGGGGAAGGTGATCCCATTAAACGTCGGAGAAAATACGGCCTAGGCCCCCTCGTTTGTTGCCGAACATGTTTCTATAAAAAGCAAGAGGTGCACACCAGGCCGGCCATTGTGGTACGTTTGCTGACGGGCACAGCCCCCCAAGGCTGACATTTGCACTGCCTCACACCTTGCGATGTAGGATGCCTTCGGAGCCGTGTCGTGTTCGCCCGCCTGACTACGGATGAATGGTGACGGCTTACATAGCAACGCCCGGGAAGTGGATCTCGAAACTCGTATCTTCAAACACGGCACTGCGAGGGGAAGCAAGATATTGGATTTGGGGCTGAGAAAGGACGAACCCAACCTTGCAAGTGGTGAATGTACCTCAGTGTGAACAAACAAATCACTGAACATGAAAACATGATGTGTGATTGTACCGGCATATCTCTGAGAAGAAGAACCCCCCCCCAATGTCTTTGTGGGCCAAAGCTGTTCTGGACCATGGCGAAGATGTGATCTCGCCACTTGTCAGAACGCCAATCTCTCCTCGTCTCCCAGGTCGTGTATCAGAACCCGCGGGCCCTTGGGGACGATGACGGGCCCGCTGATCCCCAACACCCTCGCCCGCCCCTGGGCGTAGCCCGCCTTGGACAGCGGCAGCCAGGTCGCGGTCGTGTCGAAGAAGGCCCCCCCGCGCGTGCCCGCGCCGCGATCCCAGTACAGCCTCCTCAGCCACCGGTGGAGGTTCGGGTAGTCGCCGCGGATCGTGCCCAGGTTGCACATGAAGACCGTGGCGTAGGCGACGTCGAAGCGCGCGAGGGTCGGGAACAGCCGGACGTCGGCCTCGGTGACGTGGTCGCCGAGGAGGAACGGCCGGTCCTTGAGGAGGTCCTCGAGCCGGTCGAGAGCCGCGAACAGGGTCTCGACGCTCTCGTCGTAGGCGGCCTGGCTGAAGGCGAAACCGCACTTGTAGACGCCGTTGTTGACGGCGTGGTAGACCCAGTCGTTGATGCCGTCGATCTCGGCCCGCAAGGCCTCCGGGTACAGCCCGCCGCCGGGCCTGTTGGACTCGCGGTCGGCGGCGGGGAGGAGGAGGTCGAACTCGGCGGATAGCATGCGGATGATCTCGCTCGACTCGTTGCTCACGAGCGCGTGCGTTTTCTTGTCCCAGAGGACGGGGACGGTGACGCGGCCGTCGTAGCCCGGGCTGGCCTTGCGGTAGAGCTCCCCGATGGTCTTGAAGCCGTAGACGGGGTCCTCGGGCAGGACACCGATGGCGGCGGCCTTGGGGCCGTCGTCGAAGTGCCAGCCTTGCTTGCCCATGACCACTGCGCAGGTGTAGAGGTCCACGACGTCTTGTGTCACGAGTTAGAGCACACAGTAAGGCATAGGAGAATAGGGGAGAAAGATGCTTATTCTATATAATGTAAAGAGAGTAAAATGTAGTTTAGTTATATAAGTCTAACTACGTAAGATAGTATATAAGAAGACTAATTTAGTAAGCTTTAATATATAAGGGTATTTCTATAATATACCCCCTAATTATTTAAGTAATTAAGTAATTATTTCTTTTATACTAATATATAATAGCCTTTTAAAAGTAATCCCTTAAGTGCTTATATAATAGATAAATAAAAGAAATTAAGAATAAGTATATTATAGTATATTATAACGTAGTTCACAAGCAAGTGAATCACACAAGCTAGTGAATCACTTTCTAATTATTTCGTACGCATCCTCTTTCTCCTAGTTTTTCTCCACCAACAACTATGGGACAGCAATCAATTGAAAGTGATTTAGTCCTAGCGCTTAATGCGCTCCAATCCAACCCAAAATTAAGCGTACGAAAGGCTGCATTACTCTATAATGTATCATTCTCTACCCTCCAACGACGAAAACACGGCCGACCTGCGAAACGCGACATCCGACCACATAACCAGAATTTGACCTTGTACGAAGAGGAGAGCATTGTACGATACATAATCGACCTAGATTCACGATCATTTCCACCGCGCCTTAGTGCTGTTCGAGAAATGGCCGATCGACTGCTTCGCGACCGCGGCGCGCGACGCGTCGGAACAAACTGGGCCTCAAACTTCGTACGACGACGACCTGAGCTCCGAACGCGTTTTAATCGAAGAATCGACTATCAGAGAGTCCTCTGCGAAGATCCTGACGCGTATCGCGCGTGGTTTTCCCTTGTACGAAATACAATTGCGAAGTATGGGATACACGATGACGATATCTATAACTTTGATGAGACTGGGTTTGCAATGGGCAAAATGTCCTCTGAAATGGTTGTTACAGCCTCTGAACGACGTGGCAAGCCAAGAGGAGCACAACAAGGGAATCAGGAATGGGTTACAGTAATCCAGGGCATTGGGTCGTACGGCTATTCTATCCCACCGTACATCATCTTTGCAGGCAAAGTCCATCTTGACTCCTGGACGTACGACAGCCCCCTCCCACCCAACTGGGTAATTACCCTTACAGAAAACGGTTGGACGACAAACGAGAAAGGCCTAGAATGGGTAAAGCACTTTGATTTCCATACAAGAAGTCGTACGAAGGGTGTTTACCGCCTCCTTATCCTTGATGGCCATGAAAGCCACCATTCTGTCGATTTTGAGCTATACTGCAAGGAACAGAAGATTATTACGCTCTGTATGCCACCTCATTCATCGCATAAGCTCCAGCCTCTTGATGTTGGGTGCTTTGGTCCCTTGAAACGGGCGTACGGTCAAGAAATCGAGGTCCTTATGCGGGCGCATGTTACGCATATTGCAAAGGAAGACTTCCTCCCAGCTTTTTCTAAGGCGTACGACAAGGCGATAACTAAGTCAAACATTCAAGCAGGCTTTAGAGCAACTGGCCTTATACCGTACGACCCTGATTATGTGATTTCACAGCTAGATATCAAGCTTCATACGCCAACACCACCAGGTTCTTCTGCTGGCTTACCACCAGCTTGGGTACCAAAGACACCAAACAACCCAATCGAAATCACGTCACAATCCGATTATATCAGTAATCGCATCGTACGACATCAAAATAGCTCCCCAACATCAATTCTTACAGGTATGCAGCAGCTGAAGAAAGGGATGATGATGATGGTGCACGAACAGACCTTGATGCGGGAGGATTTGGCTGAACTTCGAGAGGCAAATGACCGCCTTAGCCGCCGTCGGCGTACGAAAAAAAACAGCTACAGCAAGGAGGGACACTTACAATTAACCAGGCAAAGGATTTAAAGTCTCAAATAGATGCGACGGAGCAGTTAAAGGCAGAAACAAGTCAGAATGGTGGTCGTACGAGGAGGCAGGAAACGCGCGCGCGACGATGTGGTATCTGTGGAGAGCCTGGCCATAATGCTCGTACATGTCAAAAGGTTGAATCTACATCTGAAGAAGAGGATTCCAGTTAATTTAAATTAGTTTAAGGCGTTGTAGTTGATTTCTCTTACATGTTATTGTACGAGTAGTAGAAAAGTGATTCACTAGCTTGTGTGATTCACTTGCTTGTGAACTACGTTATTACCTTTATTAATAGTCTTACTTTAACGTGGTTGATAAGCGAGCGGATCAGACAAGCGAGCGGATCACGCGACCGCGACCATGCCATCTTCCTACTTTCAACACACATTTTCCCCCAAAACACTATGCAGTCGTTCAACAAAGAAGCTCAATTAGTCCTAGCAGTCCAGGCTATCAAAAACACCCAAAATGTGAGCATCCGGGCTGCAGCTAAGATCTACGCAGTACCTTTTACAACGCTACGCGCCCGCGTGAATGGAAGAGCCTCAAGACGCGACACCACACCGAACTCTCGAAATTTAACGTTACTTGAAGAAAGAACGTTAGTTGAGTATATTCTCGACCTGGATTCCCGATCGTTTCCTCCCCGGATCAGTGGTGTTGAAGAAATGGCCAATCGACTGCTTGCCGACCGCGACGCGTCTCCGGTTGGGAAGCGTTGGGCCTCGAACTTTGTGAAGCGACAACCACAGCTTCGGACGCGTTTTTTTCGTAAGTATGACTATAAGAGAGCCCAATGCGAAGATCCAGAGGTTATTCGCGGTTGGTTCGACCTTGTGAAGAACACAATCGCGAAATACGGCATCGACGCGTCTGATATCTACAACTTTGACGAGACTGGCTTTATGATGGGCCAGATTGCATCCGGAATGGTTGTAACGAGTGCCGAAAGGCGTTCAAACACGAAAATGGTGCAGCCTGGCAATCGGGAATGGGTTACAGTCATTCAGGCCATCAATTCGCAAGGCTACAGCGTCCCGCCATACATCATCGTTGCAGGCCAATATCACCTCTCTACCTGGTACACGGAATCAGGTCTGCCGCACGACTGGGTCATCGCAACTTCTGAAAACGGATGGACAACAAACGAAAGAGGCCTAGATTGGGTCCAGCACTTTGATCGTCATACAAAACCGCGTTTAAGAGGCCAACATCGCCTCCTTGCTGTCGACGGGCACGAAAGCCACCACTCTACAGATTTCGAGCTATATTGTAAAGAAAACAAGATCATTACCCTTTGTATGCCACCTCATTCGTCGCATCTACTTCAGCCCTTAGATGTCGGGTGTTTCGGGCCTCTCAAGAAGGCATACGGTCGAGAAATCGAGGATAAGATGCGACGGGGTAATACCCATATCACAAAGGAGGACTTCTTCCCAGCATTTCACAAGGCCTTTACGCAATCTCTTACAGAAAGAAACATCCAGGGAGGATTCAGAGGGTCTGGGCTTGTCCCTCTGAGTGCGGAAAGTGTGTTATCAAAGCTAGACGTCAAGTTACACACTCCAACGCCCCCAGGATCACAGCCTACATCACCACTACCTTGGGTTTCCAGGACACCAAACAACCCAATCGAGGCAACTTCTCAGTCAACTCTTATCAAAACCAAGGTCTCTAATCATCAAAATAGCTCCCCAACACATATTAACAATGCTGTTGACCAGTTCCATAAGGGAACGCAAGGGATTATGCATCAGATTGCCCTATTAAGGTCTGAGAACAAGATCCTTCGCGAGGAGAACAACCTACTTAGCCGACGTCGGAGAGCCAAGAAAACACGTCTTAGGCAAGGAGGAAGCCTTACTGTAGCTGAGGCAGAGGATATTGAATCGCAGAGGGAGGCAACAGCACAGGTTCAAGAGGAAACGCGTCGGAGTAGTGGTCGCAAACCGAGGACCGAAACAGGTCAACGCCGATGTGGCGTCTGCGGCAACGCAGGACATAATGCACGAACTTGTCAGTTTAACGACGAAATGTCTGAGGAAGAGGATTCCGAGTAGTTTTAATTGAATTTTTATAGTTGGTGTTAACTTGTGCCTGGATTTGTGATGTGGTCGCGGTCGGGTGATCCGGTCGCTTGTCTGATCCGCTCGCTTATCAACCACGTTACTTATATAACCTTTTTTAAAATAGGTAAGAAGGCAGCTAAAGGTAGTATAAGTAGTATATATATAAATATTCTACTTTACCTATTATTATTTTCTTTTCCTTCTTTCTTTAACGTACATGATAAGCGAGCGCGCCAGACAAGCGAGCGCGCCACCTAACCGCAACCACATCACAAATATAACCCCCAAGCAACAACAAAAAGATCAAATCAATTCAAACTACTCAGAATCCTCTTCTCCAGACATATCTTCATTAAAATCACATGTTCGCGCATTGTGTCCGGTGTTTCCGCAGATGCCACACCTCCTTTGGCCTGTTTCTGTCCTCGGCTTCCGACCACTACTCCGACGTATTTCCTCTTGTACCTGGGCTGTCGCCTCTCTCTGCGACTGAATATCCTGTGCATCAGCTACAGTAAGACTTCCTCCTTGCCTAAGATGAGTTTTCTTAGTCCTTTTGCGTCGGTTAAGTAGGCTGTTTTCCTCCCGAAGGGCTTTATTCTCAGCTCTTAAGAATGCATTCTCATGGGCAAATCCCAGTGCTCCTTTCAGAATATGCTCAACATCTGTACATCCATGTGTTGGAGAGCTGCCTGGATGATTAAGGAACCGATCCTTAAGTAGAGTTCCTTGAGAACTTAACTCTGTTGCGTTCTTTGGTGTCTGGGAAGTCCAAGGTAGTGGTGTTGTTGGGAGGGATCCTGGAGGTGAAGGAGTGTGGAACTTGACATCCAGCTTAGATATCACACTTTCTGCACTTAGAGGGACAAGTCCTGCCCCTCTAAAACCCCCTTGGATGTTTTTTTCTGTGAGAGCTCGCTTAAAGGCGTTGTGAAATGCTGGAAAGAAATCGTCCTTCGTAATATGGGTATTACCCCGTCGCATCTTATCCTCAATTTCTCGACCGTACGCCAACTTCAAAGGCCCAAAACACCCTACATCTAAGGGCTGAAGTAGATGAGAAGAATGAGGCGGCATACAGAGGGTGACGATGTTGTTTTCCTTGCAAAACAGCTCAAAGTCTGTGGAGTGGTGACTTTCGTGTCCATCGACAATAAGGAGGCGATATTTCCCCTTCGCACGCGACTTTGAATGCTGATCAAAGTGCTGGAGCCAATCTAGGCCTCTTTCATTTGTTGTCCATCCATTTTCAGATGTTGCGATAACCCAGTCGGGTGGGAGACCAGATTCGGTGTACCATGTGGAGAGGAGATTTTTGCCTGCAACAATGATGTATGGCGGGACGCTATAGCCAGACGAACTGATGGCCTGAATGACTGTAACCCATTCTCGATTGCCAGGCTGAGCCATTTTTGTGTTTGAATGTCTTTCAGCGCTTGTAACAACCATGCCGGATGCAATCTGGCCCATCATAAAGCCAGTCTCGTCAAAGTTGTAGATATCTGACTCCACGATGCCATATTTCGCGATTGTGTTCGCCACAAGGCGAAACCACGCGTTTATTGCCTCAGGATCTTCGCATTTAGCTCTCTTATAGTCGTATCTTCGAAAAAAACGCGTTCGGAGCTGTGGTTGTCGTTTGACAAAGTTTGAGGCCCAGCGCTTGCCGACTGGTGGCTTGTCGCGGTCGGCAAGCAGTCGATTGGCCATTTCTTCAACACCAGTAAGCCGGGGAGGAAACGATCGGGCATCTAGGTCGAGAATGTACTCGACTAGCTTCTGCTCTTCAAGCTCCGTCAAATTCCGTGAGTTCGGCATGGTGTCGCGTCGTGATGCTGTTCCCTTTAGTCGACGCGTCACAATGTCGCGGCTGACGTTGTACATCTTTGCTGCAGCGCGAATGCTGAGTTTTAGGTCTTTTTTGTAAGCTTGGACAGCCAGCTGTACCTGAGCTTCGTTGCTAGTGGATTGCATTGTTGTTCGTGGAGAAATGAAAGGAAACAGTCAGACAGACGCGTCTGGCTGGTTGGGTGGCGCGCTCGCTTGTCTGGCGCGCTCGCTTATCATGTACGTTATACCTTTATTAAGTTAATATAAGTAAAAATTTAAGCTAACGTGGCTGATAAGCGAGTCGATCAGACAAGCGAGTCGATCACCCAACCGCGATCATACCATCTTCCCGCTTTCAACACACGTCCATCGACCATAAAGAATGTCGTCATCAAACAAAGAAGCGCAATTGATCCTAGCAGTTCAAGCAATTAAAAACACTCCAAATCTTAGTATTCG
Source organism: Colletotrichum lini (assembly GCA_034638275.1). Classification (NCBI taxonomy): domain Eukaryota; kingdom Fungi; phylum Ascomycota; class Sordariomycetes; order Glomerellales; family Glomerellaceae; genus Colletotrichum; species Colletotrichum lini. Next base: position 5,211,389 of record JAWQJV010000004.1, read on the forward strand.
AGCTGCAGCACGGATCTATTTAGTACCCTTCACAACATTACGCGACCGACTTAATGGAAAACCTTCGCGACGCGACATCATGCCGAAATCACAGAATTTGACGCTGCTTGAAGAAGAGAAGCTAGTTAAGTACATTCTTGACCTAGATGCCCGATCGTTTCCTCCCCGGATCAGTGGTGTTGAAGAAATGGCCAATCACCTGCTTGCCGACCGTGGCGCGCGACCGGTTGGGAAGCGCTGGGCGTCGAACTTCATCAAACGACAACCACAGCTTCAGACGCGTTTTTTTCGCAAGTATGACTATAAGAGAGCCCAATGCAAAGATCCAGAGGTTATTTGCGGTTGGTTCGACCTTGTGAAGAACACAATCGCGAAATACGGCATCGACGCGTCTGATATCTACAACTTTGACGAGACTGGCTTTATGATGGGCCAGATTGCATCCAGAATGGTTGTAACAAGTGCCAAAAGGCGTTCAAACACAAAAATGGTGCAGCCTGGTAATCGGGAATGGGTTACAGTTATCCAAGTCATAAGTTCGTCAGGCTACAGCGTCCCGCCATACATCATCGTTGCAGGCCATTATCACCTCTCAACCTGGTACACTGAAACAGATCTCCCACACAACTAGGTTATTGCAACATCTGAAAACGGATGGACAACAAACGAGATAGGCCTAAATTGGGTCAAACACTTCGATCGTCATTCAAAGCCACGTGCAAGAGGTCCTCATCGCCTCCTTATCGTTGATGGGCATGAAAGCCACCACTCTGCAGGTTTCGAGCTATATTGTCAGGAAAACAACATCGTCCCACTCTGTATGCCAGCTCATTCATCTCATCTACTTCAGCCCTTAGATGTAGGATGCTTTGGGCCTCTCAAAACGGCGTACGGTCGACAAATTGAGGAAAAGATGCGGCGAGGTGTAACCCATATTACGAAGGAAGACTTCTTTCCAGCGTTTCGTGAGGCCTTTACACAAGCACTTACGGGAAAGAATATCCAGGGAGGCTTCAGAGGCTCCGGGCTTGTCCCTCTGAGTGCAGAAAGTGTATTATCAAAGCTGGACGTCAAGTTACACACTCCAACGCCTCCAGGATCACTTCCAACAACACCGCTCCCTTGGGTTTCCAGGACACCAAACAACCCAACAGAAGCAACTTCTCAGTCAACACTGATCAAGGATCGAATTGCCCGTCATCAAAATAGCTCCCCAACACCTATCAATAACGACGTTGACTATATTCTTAAAGGAACACTAGGAATAATGCATGAGAATGCATTCCTGAGGGCGGAGAACAAAACTCTTCGAGAGGAAAACAGCACACTAAGCCGACGTTGGAGAGCTAAGAAAACGCATCTCCAGCAAGGAGGAAGTCTTACTGTAGCTGATGCAGAGGATATACAGTCGCAGAGGGACGCAACAGCACAGGTTTATAAGGAAATGCGTTGGAGGAGTGGTCGTAAGCCAAGGACTGAATCGGGTCAACGACGGTGTGGCGTGTGCGGAAACACAGGACACAATGCGCGAACGTGTCAGTTTGATGTAGAAACGACTGAGGAAGAGAATTCTTAGTAGCGTTAATTGATTTAGTGGTGTTGATATTGATGTCTTCTTGGGTTTGTAATGTAGTTGTGGTTGGGTGATCGACTCGCTTGTCTGATCGACTCGCTTATCAGCCACGTTAAGCTCTTTCTATAAAGCATATTATTACTAAAGCTTATATTAGATGCTACCTTAAAAGCATTATTTTTGCTACCTAAGTTAGTACTAAAATAGAGGTAACGTGTTTGATAAGCGAGCTGGACAGACAAGCGAGCTGGACACAAAACCACAAACCTGCCACCTACATCATTCCGACGCGTCTTCCGACCGCCACAACAATGTCTGTGCAAAACAAAGAGGCTCAATTAAATCTTGCCATTCAGGCTATCCAAAAAGGCCAGGCAAAGAGCATTCGAGAGGCAGCTCGGATCTACTCAGTCCCACATTCAACTTTAGCGACGCAACTTAAGGGTATACCATCCCGACGCGACACCATGCCTAACTCACAGAATTTGACGGAGCTGGAAGAGAACAAGCTAGTTGAGTATATTCTTGACCTAGATGCCCGATCGTTTCCTCCCCAGATCAGTGGTGTTGAAGAAATGGCCAATCGACTGCTTGCCGACCGCAACGCGCCACCAGTCGGCAAGCGCTGGGCCTCGAACTTCGTCAAACGACAACCACAGCTCCGAACGCGTTTTTTTCGCAGATACAACTATAAGAGAGCTAAATGCGAAGATCCTGAGGCAATTAACGCGTGGTTTCGCCTTGTGGCAAACACAATCGCGAAATACGGCATTGAGGGGTCAGATATCTACAACTTCGATGAGACTGGCTTTATGATGGGCCAGATTGCTTACGGAATGGTCGTTACGAGCTCCGAAAGACGTTCAAACACAAAGATGGTGCAGCCTGGCAATCGAGAATGGGTTACAGTCATTCAGGCCATTAGTTCATCTGGCTACAGCGTCCCGCCGTACATCATTGTTGCAGGCAAAAATCTCCTCTCCACCTGGTACACTGAATCTGGCCTCCCACACAACTGGGTTATCGCAACGTCTGAAAATGGATGGACAACAAATGAAAGAGGTCTAGATTAGGTCCAGCACTTTGATCGGCATTCAAAGTCGCGTGCGAAGGGTAAATATCGCCTCCTTGTCGTCGATGGACACGAAAGTCACCACTCCACAGACTTCGAGCTATTTTGCCAGGAAAACAACATCATCACCCTCTGTATGCCGCCTCATTCTTCTCATCTACTTCAGCCCTTAGACGTAGGGTGTTTTGGGCCTCTGAAGTTGGCGTACGGTCGAGAAATTGAGGATAAGATGCGACGGGGTAACACCCATATTACAAAGGACGATTTCTTTCCAGCATTTCACAACGCCTTCAAGCGAGCTCTCACAGAAAAAAACATCCAAGGGGGTTTTAGAGGGGCAGGACTTGTCCCTCTAAGTGCAGAAAGTGTGCTATCTAAGCTAGACGTCAAATTACATACTCCTTCACCTCCAGGTTCCCTCCCAACAACACCACCAGCTTGGACTTCCCAGACACCACACACCACTGCAGAGTTAAGTTCTCAAGGAACTCTACTTAAGGATCGGTTCCTTAATCATCCAGATAGCTCTCCGACACATGGATGTACAGCTACTGAGCATATTCTAAAAGGAGCACTAGAATTTGCGCATGAGAATGCAATGTTGAGAGCTAGGGTTAAGAGCCTTGAAGAGGAGAATGGTCTACTTAACCGACGTAAAAGAACCAAAAAAACACGTCTTAGACAAGGAGGAAGTCTTACTGTATCTGAGGCACAGGATATCCAGTCCCAGAGAGAGGCGACAGCCCAGGTACAAGAGGAAACGCGTCGGAGTAGTGGTCGCAGACTGAGGACAGAAACAGGTCAACGGCGGTGTGGCATCTGCGGAAACACTGGACACAATGCACGAACGTGTCAGTTTGATGAAGAAATGTCTATAGAAGAGGATTCTGAGTAGTTTGAATTGATTTAACCTTTTTGTTGTTCCGTTATGGTCGCATTCGCGATATGGTGGTGGTTTTGTGTCCAGCTCGCTTGTCTGTCCAGCTCGCTTATCAAACACGTTAAAGGTATTATGTTTTATATAAGTATAAAAGGACTTTATTAGCAGCCTTTTAGTAGGCTTTACTTAGATTTTAGTTAAATCTTATAAGCCTGCTAACTGCAAAAGCAACATCTAGCTGCATTATTATAGCAGCATATAAAATTATACTAACTTTATATTAGTATTAATTAATTTTACTAGGCTATATATTATCTTTATGTAGCAGCAGCTCCTCTTTTGCTATAAGAGTATGCTTATAAGAATTATCTTTTAATATATTAGTATATATAGAAAGCAGTTTCTTATACTTCTTAGCGTAGACTGCCTATAAGAGCTAAAGTCTTTATTACATGCAGTTATAAAGAACCTTAAGGCTTAGAAACTATTAAAGGTTTTTACTACCTTTAAGGTAGTATTTACCTTAAAGAGCATATATCTTAGCTATTGCTGCAGGCTTATAGGCCTTTAGAAACGCTAGTATATAGTTATTAACGTAAAAGAAGAATATAACTTAGCCTTTCTGCTAGTAGCAGTCTTTACTAGCAATGCATTGAAAGCCTTATACTAAAAGCCTACTCTCTAAATGCCTTTACTATAGTAGAGGTAACTAGCGTAGACTATAGAGAGCTTTTTATAAGTGTAAGACTATACCTTATTTGCAGTATTCTAGAGGCATCTCTATATATACCTCCTTATTAATATCTGCATGCATAAACGCATTTATAGCGTTATATTATAGTAACTTAAGGTTAAAGTAGGCAGCTAAGGCTATTAGTATTTAGAATAATATACCTATAAGCATTGTAGCATATATATCTTATGCATCTTTTACCTATTAGTTACTGCATATTATAAGCTTTACCTTTACCTTTATAAAGTAGCTATGCTTATTAAGTTTATATATATATACCTAATAGCAACTAAGAATCTAATTAATGCATGCAGATGCTTTAAAGTCCTCTTGCTATAAGCATAAGAGCTTATAACCTTATAAGTAACTTCTTTCTACATCTTAAAAAGCGCTTTTAAGTAGGTGTCTTGCTAGCTAAAAGTATAATATAAAAAGAGGGGGTAAGGTTTTCTAGTAGGTGCTATATAAAGTAGCTGCTTTAGTAATAGTCTTTATATTATTACTATACTTACAAGCATGCTTAGTAGAGTATATAAAAAGCCTCTTACTATCTACCTTTAACTGCTTCTAACCTAAAGGCTATATAACTATAAGCTATTAAAGCTCTATCTTATACACTTTTAGATTGTCTGCTATACTATTAAAGTATTTAATTATAGGTTAATTTATACTTACTACTAGGTTTAGGTAGCTAGCCTACTTTAGTAGCATATAAGTACTATCTATTAATTATTATGTAGTCTTATGCATACATCCTACTAAAAATGCAGCCTTAAGAGGCTTATATAATAGCTTTAGCTATATCTTATATTTTTAGTGTATATATTTTACTAGAAATACTGCCTTAAAGGACTTATATAACAGCTTTAGCTACATCTTATATATAGGAATAGTATTATTACTATCTATAGGCAGATAAGATCTTCCTTCTTACCCTCTTACGCCTAGCGTAGTTATAAGTATAGTAAAGAAAGACGCAGTTAAAGGTATAGTTAAAGAAGTTATAAGTTAAAATCTTACTTTAGTATATAGTACTAGCTTAAAGGGCCTATTAAGGCAGCCTTCTTATAGGCCTTTATTAAGGTTAAAGCTGCCTTAAGTTACCCTCTTAGCTTGCTTAGTATATTCTATAATCTTATCTGCTTCTTTATTAGCTGTATATATAAAGCTTATCTTATGCACTTCTTTATATATAAGGTAGTTAATAGTCTATTATATTTTATTAAGATCTAACTTTTATATACTTTTAGTAAGGCCTTTAAGATTACTATTAAAAATAGCACCTTTATTAAAGATAATATTATATATTATAAATACTTTACTATAAAGGGGGTTCTATATACAAAAGAAGTTGCTAAAGCTATAGCTAATAAGGTAACTAATCTAAGCATATAAGGTAAGCCTTTACCTACGCTATTTATATAGCTAGGTATCTATAGTAAGTATATATATTTTACAGCGGTATACCTAAAAGTATAAAAGGTTAGGCCTTACGTAAGAAGCCTTTTCTTTAATCTAGAAGTGCTTATACTATAGTTAGTATAAAGTCTTCTAGCTGTAGGCTGCCTGCAGTATGCAGTTATAAAGGTAAGTTGCTATAGTATATACCTTAAGCTAAAGAATGTCTAGAAGGCTTACATTAATTGCTATACTATATACCTTTTACTTTATAGTAGCAGTAATGTATTCTATAGCTTTATTTTACGCTTAGGTATTTAAAGCGCTTACCTTAAGGTGTATACTGTATGCTTTAAGGTTTGCAACAATTTTATAGTAGTAAAGAAGCTTATTATCTATCTTAATAACCTTTATGTAGCAGTTATATTAAGTATAAAGAAGCGTAAGAAAGTCTTTAATTATTATAAGTAGTATATTTATAGTCCTTTAGTAAAGGTAAAAGTTTTATATAAAACTACTGCCTTAGTTAGAAAATAGTATGCAGGATTAATATCCTATATAGCCTATTTTAAGGTTATAAAAATTAATAGCTAAATAATTACTAGGCTGCGCTTAAACAGCTAACCTTTATAGGCTTTAATAGACTATTTAATAGGCTTTTCCTTAAGTGCAGGCGTTGCAGTCTACTATAGTAATCTATTAACCTTTAACGCCTTAAAGGTATACCCTATAAGCTGTATTAACAATCCTTTTAAGCACTTCTAAGCCTAGGTGCTTAAGGCGTTTATACTAAGTAATAAGGTTGCCTAGAATAGGCTTTTAGCATAACGTGGTTGATAAGCTCGGCGATCAGACAAGCTCGGCGATCACGCAACCGCAACCACAGCACATTTCCAACTAATAAGCAACACCCAGGAAATCAATTGAATTCAAACTAATGAAGGTCCTCTTCCTCAGATATTTCTTCGACAAATTGACATGTTCGCGCATTATGACCGGTGTTCCCACAGACGCCACACCGCCGTTGGCCCGTCTCAGTCCTCGGTCGGCGACCACTACTCCGCCGCGTTTCCTCCTCAATCTGAGCTGTCGCCTCTCTCTGTGATTGAAGGTCCTCTGCCTCAGCTATAGTAAGACTTCCTCCTTGTTTGAGACGGGTTTTCTTAGCCCTCCTGCGTCGGCTAAGCAGGTTATTCTCCTCTCGAAGGATCTGGACCTCCGACCTTAATAAGGCAATCTGGTGCATAAATCCTCGCGCTCCCTTTGATAAATGCTCTACAGCTTCAATAATTGAAGTTGGGGAGCTATTCTGATGGCGGGAGATCCTCCTTTTAATGAGTTCAGACTGAGAAGATGCTTCTGTTGGGTTGTTTGGCGTCTGAGAAGTCCACGCAGGGGGTGTTGTTGGGAGGGACCCTGGAGGTGTTGGAGTGTGTAACTTGACATCAAGCTTTGAAAGCACACTTTCTGCGCTTAGAGGGACAAGCCCTGCTCCTCTGAATCCTCCCTGAATGTTATTTTCCGTGATAGCTTGCGTGAAAGCCTTACGAAACGCAGGGAAGAAGTCTTCTTTCGCAATATGCGTATTACCCCGGCGTATCTTATCCTCAATTTGTCGACCGTATGCCGTCTTTAGTGGCCCAAAACACCCAACGTCCAAGGGCTGAAGCAAGTGAGACGAATGAGCCGGCATGCAGAGTGTGACGATATTGTTTTCCTTGCAATATATCTCAAAGTCGGCGGCGTGGTGACTTTCGTGCCCATCGACGATAAGGAGGCGATAACTACCACTTGCACGCAGTTTTGAATGCCGATCAAAGTGCCGTAGCCAATCTAGGCCTCTTTCGTTTGTTGTCCACCCATTTTCAGACGTTGCAATGACCCAGTCGCGTGGGAGACCGGTTTCAGTATACCAGGTGGAGAGGTGATATTGGCCTGCAACGATGATGTACGGCGGAACGCTGTAGCCTGACGAACTAATGGCCTGAACGACTGTAACCCATTCACGATTGCCAGGCTGCATCATTCTCGTATTTGACCGCCTTTCGGCACTAGTGACGACCATTCCGGATGCAATCTGGCCCATCATAAAACCAGTCTCGTCAAAGTTGTAGATGTCGGAGTCCACGATGCCGTATTTCGCGATTGTGTTCGCCACAAGGCGAAACCACGCGTTTATCGCGCCTGGATCCTCGCATTGGGCCCTCTTATAGTCGTACTTACGAAAAAAGCGCGTCCGAAGCTGTGGTTGTCGCTTGACGAAGTTTGAAGCCCAGCGCTTCCCAACTGGGGGTGCGTCGCGGTCGGCAAGCAGTCGATTAGCCATATCTTCCACACCACTGAGGCGAGGAGGAAACGATCGGGAATCCAGGTCTAGAATGTACTCAACTAGCTTCTCCTCTTCAAGCGCAGTCAAATTTCGTAGGCTAGGCAATACGTCGCGTCGTGACAGCTTTCCCTTAATTCGGTCGCGTAACGTTGAGTAGGGTACTGAGTAGATCCGGCATGCGGCTCTTATACTAAGATTTTTAGTTTGTTTGATTGCCTGGATAGCTAAGTTCAATTGAGCTTCTTTATTCATGAGGGACATTGCTGAGTATGGTGTGATGTGTATGTAAAGGTGAGAGGTTAGTTTGTCCGGTCGGGTGATCGCCGAGCTTGTCTGATCGCCGAGCTTATCAACCACGTTATAGCTATTATATATATATGTCTTCTGTACGTAGGGGGTGCTTTATCTAACTAAACAGCTAGTAATAGTATAGCTGCTGCAAGTGCAGCCTCTAAGCTAAAAGGCTAATAGTTAAGCACTTATTAATTATAGATTTTATTAATGTATGTAATAAAGAACTTATCTACCTATTATAAGCAGTTATTTTCTAGGCTGTTATCCTACTAAAGTCCTTATTACCTAAGTTTCCTAAAGGATATAAGGTTTGCAGCTAACCTAAGGTAAAAGGTAACTTTAAATAAAGTAAGCTTTATAATGCTATTACTATAACGTACATGATAAGCGAGCGCGCCAGACAAGCGAGCGCGCCACCCAACCAGCCAGACGCGTCTGTCTGACTGTTTCCTTTCATTTCTCCACGAACAACAATGCAATCCACTAGCAACGAAGCTCAGGTACAGCTGGCTGTCCAAGCTTACAAAAAAGACCTAAAACTCAGCATTCGCGCTGCAGCAAAGATGTACAACGTCAGCCGCGACATTGTGACGCGTCGACTAAAGGGAACAGCATCACGACGCGACACCATGCCGAACTCACGGAATTTGACGGAGCTTGAAGAGCAGAAGCTAGTCGAGTACATTCTCGACCTAGATGCCCGATCGTTTCCTCCCCGGCTTACTGGTGTTGAAGAAATGGCCAATCGACTGCTTGCCGACCGCGACAAGCCACCAGTCGGCAAGCGCTGGGCCTCAAACTTTGTCAAACGACAACCACAGCTCCGAACGCGTTTTTTTCGAAGATACGACTATAAGAGAGCTAAATGCGAAGATCCTGAGGCAATAAACGCGTGGTTTCGCCTTGTGGCGAACACAATCGCGAAATATGGCATCGTGGAGTCAGATATCTACAACTTTGACGAGACTGGCTTTATGATGGGCCAGATTGCATCCGGCATGGTTGTTACAAGCGCTGAAAGACATTCAAACACAAAAATGGCTCAGCCTGGCAATCGAGAATGGGTTACAGTCATTCAGGCCATCAGTTCGTCTGGCTATAGCGTCCCGCCATACATCATTGTTGCAGGCAAAAATCTCCTCTCCACATGGTACACCGAATCTGGTCTCCCACCCGACTGGGTTATCGCAACATCTGAAAATGGATGGACAACAAATGAAAGAGGCCTAGATTGGCTCCAGCACTTTGATCAGCATTCAAAGTCGCGTGCGAAGGGGAAATATCGCCTCCTTATTGTCGATGGACACGAAAGTCACCACTCCACAGACTTTGAGCTGTTTTGCAAGGAAAACAACATCGTCACCCTCTGTATGCCGCCTCATTCTTCTCATCTACTTCAGCCCTTAGATGTAGGGTGTTTTGGGCCTTTGAAGTTGGCGTACGGTCGAGAAATTGAGGATAAGATGCGACGGGGTAATACCCATATTACGAAGGACGATTTCTTTCCAGCATTTCACAACGCCTTTAAGCGAGCTCTCACAGAAAAAAACATCCAAGGGGGTTTTAGAGGGGCAGGACTTGTCCCTCTAAGTGCAGAAAGTGTGATATCTAAGCTGGATGTCAAGTTCCACACTCCTTCACCTCCAGGATCCCTCCCAACAACACCACTACCTTGGACTTCCCAGACACCAAAGAACGCAACAGAGTTAAGTTCTCAAGGAACTCTACTTAAGGATCGGTTCCTTAATCATCCAGGCAGCTCTCCAACACATGGATGTACAGATGTTGAGCATATTCTGAAAGGAGCACTGGGATTTGCCCATGAGAATGCATTCTTAAGAGCTGAGAATAAAGCCCTTCGGGAGGAAAACAGCCTACTTAACCGACGCAAAAGGACTAAGAAAACTCATCTTAGGCAAGGAGGAAGTCTTACTGTAGCTGATGCACAGGATATTCAGTCGCAGAGAGAGGCGACAGCCCAGGTACAAGAGGAAATACGTCGGAGTAGTGGTCGGAAGCCGAGGACAGAAACAGGCCAAAGGAGGTGTGGCATCTGCGGAAACACCGGACACAATGCGCGAACATGTGATTTTAATGAAGATATGTCTGGAGAAGAGGATTCTGAGTAGTTTGAATTGATTTGATCTTTTTGTTGTTGCTTGGGGGTTATATTTGTGATGTGGTTGCGGTTAGGTGGCGCGCTCGCTTGTCTGGCGCGCTCGCTTATCATGTACGTTATACCCTTAGGTTAATTTCTGCAGTCCTATATGCTTTAATAGGTAGTTATTATATGCCTACCTATAGGAAGTCTTTATAGGGTGCAGCTCTTAGCATCTTAAACTATAAAGGATTATTAAAAATGTATACTATAAAGCTTAAGTCTAGTATAGCTAATTCTATAAGGTAATATTAACTATAGGCAGTATAAAAAGATGCTAGAGATAGCTTCCCTTAGTAGCTACTATAAAGTTAATTTAGTAGATTAGCTGCTTATCTAACCTATCTTAAGCGCTCTATAAGTTTTAAGTTAATTTAGATATACTTATTAATAAAGGCTTAAGTTGCTTAGTTAAGTAGCTTATTATCCTTTTGCAGATAAGGAAGTATATAGAAATACTTATCTATTTAATGCTATAGGCTAAAGTATAGTTAGCAACTATTAGTATGCTTTATAAAGAGTATCTTAGTAGTACTTATATTAGACTTTTCTTACTTAGCGTATACGCTTACCTCTTATAAGGTTGTAGGTAATAATAATAAAGTTAAGGTTTCTATTAGCATACTAAAATCCCTTAGCAGTTAGCTTTACTAACAGCCTTTGCAGCTACAGCCTTAGCTTTTATAGGCCTATTTATTATTATTACTATATTCTTCTTAGGAGGTATTATTACTAAGGTTAGTTAAGCTAAAGGTACCTTATAAAGCCTTTTATATAGGCTCTATATTATCTACAGTCTAAAGGAAGCATGTAATATTAGCTAAAATGCTCCTTAGTGTAATAATATCCTTTTTAGCTTTGCAAATGTAGGTTTTATAGTATATATATACCTAGCTTAAGATATATAATCTTATAAATGCTATTATAAAGGGCGTAAACTACAGGCTTAACGTCTAAGCCTGCAGTAGGCTACTTATAGAGGCTTTATAGAGCGCCTTTTGCTACTTTATAATCTATTCTTTAATGTCTTATTAGTTATTAAGGTGTTTTCTTATAGGCGCTATTAATGCAGCATTATATGCAACTTATATATTATTTCTATATTTAAAAGAGTGTATGCTAATACGTTCCTTAAGGGCTTTTATCTATTAGTTAACCTCCTTATTTAAGGTATAGCAGTAAAGCTTTAAGTTATTAAATACTATCTAGCAAATCTAGTCTTAAAGGTTACTATATTATTAAAGGTGCTTTTCCTACACTCTTATCTCTTTATTATACTCTACTTATTAGGTATAGTATAAGGTAAGGTTAGAGGGTAAGAGATCCTTTATTCTATATGTATGCAGCATATTATTATTAGTAAGTAGCAGTAGAATGCCTACCTCTAAAGCTGTTAGGGTAACTATTACTAAGTATATTAGTCCTACTAGACGTATTACAACCTATAGGTAGTTACTTAAAGAAGGCTTTTTAGGCTCTTTAAGGTATTTCTTAAGCATCTTATACGTTAGGTGTATAGTAATTAATAAGTTAATTATAGTCTATAGCTTATAGACTTTTACCTTTATCTTTAGCTAATTAAACTAAAAGACTTAATTAGTAGTTAAGTTAAAAGTAACGTAGTTCACAAGTGAGTGAGCCACACAAGTGAGTGAGCCACTTTTCTACTACCCGTACAACAATGTATAAGAGAAATCAACCACAACGCCTTAAATTAATTTAAACTATTCTGAATCCTCTTCTTCAGAGGTAGATTCAACTCTTTGACACGTGCGAGCATTATGGCCAGTCTCTCCACATATGCCACATCGTCGTGCGCGCGTTTCTGTCCTCCTCGCACGACTACTACCCTGACCTGTTTCTACCTGTAACTGCTCCGTTACATCAATCTGAGACTTTATATCCTTTGCCTGATTGATTGTAAGTGTTCCACCTTTCTGAAGCTGTTTTTTTTTCGTACGGCGACGGCGGCTCATACGCTCATTTGCCTCTTGATACTCAGTCATTTGTGCCTGCATTAAAACCTGGTTATGGGCTACCACCATAATTCCTTTCTTCAGCTGCTGCATATACCCAATAATTGACGTTGGGGAGCTATTCTGATGTCGTACGATGCGATTCGTAATAAAATCAGAATGTGAATCGAATTCAATTGGGTTGTTTGGCGTCTTTGGGACCCAAGCTGCTGGTAAGCCAGCAGAAGAACCTGGAGGTGATGGCGTATGAAGCTTCACATCTAGCTGTGAAATCACATATTCCGGATCGTACGGGACAAGGCCAGTTGCTCTGAAGCCTGCTTGAATGTTTGATGTTGTCATTGCCTTGTTGTACGCCTTATAAAAGGCTGGGAGGAAGTCTTCCTTTGCAATATGCGTAATGTGCACCCGCATAAGGACCTCGATTTCTTGGCCGTACGCCCGTTTTAAGGGACTAAAGCACCCGACATCAAGCGGCTGGAGCTTGTGCGATGAATGAGGGGGCATACAGAGCGTGATAATGTTCTGCTCCTTGCAGTATAGCTCAAAATCGACAGAATGGTGGCTTTCGTGGCCATCAAGGATGAGGAGGCGGTAAGCACCCTTCGTACGACTCCTTGTATGGAAATCAAAGTGCTGTACCCATTCTAGGCCTTTCTCATTTGTCGTCCAACCATTTTCTGTAAGTGTAATTACCCAGTCGGGTGGGAGGGGGCTGTCGCACGTCCAGGAGTCAAGATGGACCTTGCCTGCAAAGATGATGTACGGCGGGATAGAATAGCCGCACGACCCAATGCCCTGGATTACTGTAACCCATTCCTGATTCCCTTGTTGTACTCCTCTTGGCTTGCCACGTCGTTCAGAGGCTGTAACAACCATTTCAGAGGACATCTTGCCCATCGCAAACCCAGTCTCATCAAAGTTATAGATATCGGTATCGTCTATCCCGTACTTCGCAATTGTGTTTCGTACGAGGGAAAACCACGCGCGATACGCGTCCGGATCTTCGCAGAGGACTCTCTGATAGTCGATTCTTCGATTAAAACGCGTCTGGAGCTCAGGTCGTCGTCGTACGAAGTTTGAGGCCCAGTTTGTTCCGACGCGTCGCGCGCCGCGGTCGCGAAGCAGTCGATCAGCCATTTCTCGAACAGCACTAAGGCGTGGCGAAAATGCTCGCGAATCCAGGTCAACGATGTATCGTACAATGGTCTCCTCTTCGTACGAGGTTAAATTCTGGCAGGGTGGTCGGATATCGCGTCTAGCAGGTTGGCCATGGTATCGTCGTTGGAGGGTTGCACGAGATACTTTGTAGTGAGATGCAGCCTTTCGCACGCTTAATTTTGGGTCGGATCTGAGCGCATTTAGTGCTAGGACTAAATCGCTTTCATTTGAATGTTGTACCATAGTTGTAGGTGGAGAAAAATAAAGGGAAAGGTAGGTTGTGCGAAATTCTAGAAAAGTGGCTCACTCACTTGTGTGGCTCACTCACTTGTGAACTACGTTATAAGACTCTTAATTATTAAATTAAGTAGTATAGTAATAGTAGGTTAATTACATATATTATAGTATTATATATTATTTGTATTGTTGTTTATTATGCTAATTGCCCTACTTCTAGCTACCTAACTTAGCCCTTAAGAATCCCTTTCCTAGGTGCCTAAGGCCTCTATAGAGCCTACTACCTAAGTCTAAGCATGTAATAGTCCCTCTGCTAACGCTAAGCAGGCTATCTAAGCTAGGCTAATATCTCCTATCTCTAGTACCCTCTATATGCTTTATACCCTCTAATTTAATAGAATTAAACTAACTATCTACATGCAGTGCATGCAGATACTACTAGATGCTTGCTATTATATTATACAGGTTAACTTAGTAGGTATATAGTAAAGTAATTATACTATAGGCTTTAATAGTAATATTTTAATTCTTTAAGATATCTAATTACAAAATTAAGAGTTTTAATAGCTTTATAAAAGGATATACAGCTTAGTTAGGTAGAGAAGTTAATCCTTTAGTAGTAAAGTAAGAGGGATAAGTATTATCTTAAGCCCTTTTGCTTTCCTTATATATCTTAAAGTTAATTTTATACTGCTAGTTAGAGGCAGCTTATTTTTTTAGCTATTAGCTTCTTAATTATTAGGATCTCTTTTTTAGATAAGGCTTTAAAAGGGATATCTTTAAGATTAAGGTTAATAAGTACCTAAATGCTTAGTCTTTAACATTAGGATTTTAGCGCTTAGTACTAGGTTAGCTAGTTATATTAACTAGTTAACTTAACTATATTAAAGAAGGTAGAAGGCTAGTCTATTATATTAGTAAATAAAAAACTGCTTAAAATATACTCTTTTTATAAAAGGGATATTAATAGATAATTATAGTTAACTACATAATAGTAAGTAAATCTAGGCTTATAACTATTATAAGTTAGAGTATATAGTAAGGCATAGGAGAATAGGGGAGAAAGATGCTTATTCTATATAATGTAAAGAGAGTAAAATATAGTCTAGTTATATAAGTTTAACTACATAAGATAGTACGTAAGAAGACTAATTTAGTAAGCTCTAATATACAAGGGTATTCCTGTAACATCTTGTAAGCCCTTAAGGGCGCAGACGATTATAACGCGGTGGCACTTTTTTGTGTGTTTAACTTAAGGTAAGCTGAAGCCGCAATGTTTTTCACACAAGTATTTCACTTCTGACACAAATCTTCGCTTCTAAGGGGAGGGGGGTTCTTGTCATCACGTACCCATGGGCATCCCGGGCTGACGTAGAGCGCATAGCGGCCCTTTTCGGCCGGGAACTTGGCGTTGGGGTCGCTGGAGATGAAGTTACGGAACTGGGCGTCGACACGCTGAAAGGCCCCGCCCTTGCCCGGGGTCAAGATGATGGGATCTTTCTGCTCGGCGAACGTGTTAGGGGGGGCAACGTTGTGAAAACTGAATTGTGACTATGGTTTCGTGACATACCTCTTCACTCATGTTGTAATTGATCCGCACGCTGAGAAGATTTGTTACAGGTTAAGCCGGATACCGATGGGTTTACTTCTTCCTGACTGAGCGCTGGTGTATGATAACTGAATAAAATCATGAACCTGTGCAGGATCATGAGATTTAGTAGGGATGAGATCTTTTATGAGCTCCAGCGAACGCATAACACTCAGAGGGGGGGTGCTTTATTAGATGCTACTGGCACTTTTAAAGCACATCATCATCATCATCATCATCATCATAATCCAACTGCGGCTCCTTGTAATCACTCGCGTGACTCAAGAAAACCAGAGTTCCAGTTCCCCGCCTCCGCGCGATTTCACTTGCCGAAAGTCGAACGAGCTACGTCAACGCGCGCGGTTCGGAACCCCGAGGACGGCGTAGCGCGCGGGTAACACGGTTGAGTTCGTCGGTCAGCTTCTATTTGTCAGCTTTGTTGCGGAGAGACAGCGGAGGTGAGCATGTTCGTCCGCTCATCCGCTTCACCCTGTGAGCTCACATCAAACGAGAGATTATGGGGTTGGTTCTGTGTCAGTTTGTCCCATGTTCACTCTCACTATCCAGTTTGACAACTGAATAATAAACGATTCAAGCAGTAGCAGAAGCATCATCATAACCGCCGTTCGAAAATCTATCATCAGAAACTGGCCCATCGTTTACAGACGGAACACGACTGACAATGATCCGTCGGGCCGCATCAATGTCTATCCCAATGCTCCAGAGCTGACTCCCACAACTCCCAGAACCCTTTCTCTAATATGTACTGACTCTCACTCATGATATCAAACATCATCTCCCCCCAAGCCTAAGAGACCTCACAGAGACCTTGCAGAGACCTCAAAAACCTCAGAGACCTCAAAGACCTCACAACAGCTTCTCCTCCTCGTCCACGCCGGCCTTCCACGCCTTGTAGTCGAAGCCGAGCTGCTCCAGCGTCGTCACCTCGTGCCGCCTCTCGCCCAGCTTGCGCGACGCCAACTTGATGAGCGGGAACCGCTCCCGCGTCCACCTCTTCTCGTCGTCCCAGAACGGCGGGATCTTGCCGGCGCCGTCGTTGTCGAGGCCGGGCCGCCTCTCGGCCGCGAGGCTGCGCGAGTGCAGCATGTTGATGTACTCGAGGTCCCGCGGGAACGCGAGGTTGTGCAGCGTCTTGCCCTCGCCCTTCTCGGCGAGCGCCGCCGCCTCCCACGCCGCCATCTCGTCGCGACCCGGGAGCGCCAGGCGGCCCGACCAGGCGCGCGCGACGTAGGCGGCCTGGGCCTCGGAGACGGGGAAGGGGACGATGCGCTGCGGGACGCCGGCGAAGGCGAGGGTCGGGTCGTGGGCGTAGAGGAGGTGCTCGTAGAGGCCGCGGGCGCGGGCGCCGTCGGTGACGACGGGCGGCGAGAGGTCGCGGAGGAAGGGGAAGCTGTAGAAGTAGCCCGTGCAGAAGACGACGGCGTCAATGTCCGTCTCGACGGTGCCGTCGGCGAAGCGGACCCGGCGGCCGTCCCGAATGAACTCGGCGATCTCCGGGGTCGTCTTGGCCCACGACGAGCGGTCCTCGGCGGCCGGGGCATTGGGGACCGTCTTCTCGGAGACGATGACGGGTAGGGCGCAGACCGCCGAGATCTGCGCGCTCAGGTCGATGCCGGAAGCTGAGTTGCCGACGATGATGACTTTCTGTATGTGTGTGAGAGAGAGAGGTGTGAGTAAGTGAGCGGGGTTTGGACTTGCTAACAACATGATGTCCTGTATGCGTGCTCATCTTACCTTGTCCTTGTACTGTGCCGCGTTCCGGTAGAACTTGGAATGTGTGATGGACCCCGGGTGAGCCTTGTCGAAGTCGGCCAGGCCGGGGATATCGGGGATGAAAGGGTCGTTGTAGTGACCGCTCGCCACCAGCACGGCGTCGAACCGGGCCCTGGTCGTCTCATCCGTCCCGAGGTCCCGCGTCTCCACCTCCCAGCCGCCGCCGCCGCCGCCGCCGCCGCCGCCGGTGGCGTCCGATGCCTTGTTGACGGACAGCACCTGGGTAGACAGCGAGATGACTGGCCGCAGCTCCTCGGCGTAGTCTTCAAGGTACTTCTTGACGACCTGGTGGGGCGGGAACAGCGAGGCGTCGGCGGGGAACTTGCGGTCCGAGTAGTTCATGAGGGTGTGCGGGATGTTGGTCTCGAGGTGGTCGTAGACGGGGGAGACGAACTGCTTGGCGGCGCGGCCCTCGACGGCGACGGCCGTGTCCGGGTTGCGGGTGGGCCGCGTCCGCGGGATGGTGAAGTCGCCGTCGACGACGTTGAGGGGGCTGTAGGTCCACACGCCGCCGACGGTGTCCCTCTGCTCGAAGACCTGGACCTTTGAGAACTTGTTCTCGGCGAGGAGGTACCTAATGATGGTGGTCCCATGTAAGCGACTGTTGCACTAGGACACTGTGACGAGGAGCTTACTTGGCGGCGGCCAGGCCGCAGGGTCCGGCGCCGATGACGGCGACCCGGTCGACGTCGAGCTTGTTGTCTTCGGGGGACATGGGTGGCATGGTGGCGAGGGGATGAGACCGGGCTCCGGTGCTAGTGCTGCTTGTGAGGGGCCGTGGAATATATGGTGACGATGAGGGGTATCGGATAGGGATGGATGGTGAGTTAGTTACCTGGGGGGCGAGCAGTGAGAGAAGAATCCCGGCTTAAATGAAGGACCAGTGAGAGCGGGTGGTGCTTGTCTGCGCCATTTGTGCCTTGTGAGGGTTGTGATGATCAGCCGATGGCAGTTCATCCCGGATGTTCAGACACTCTCGCTCGGCTGGGTGAGACGACGTCAGAACCGGGCCAACATTGCGGTTGGTGGTTTGTCTGTTGCTGTGGGACATACGAACCGCGATGTGTGCCCACCAAAATGTCGCCCCGACAAACTCGTCGGGCTTGGCCCGACAGCGCCAGGGAGGTAGGTGTGTGGCTTGGGGGTGGATGTGTGCCCTTGACTCTTGGGGGACGAGCATCAATACATGAGACATGCACTTACATAGTCCCCGGTTACCTAGAGTTGTTGGTGTTGTTGTCTCTTTGGCTCTGAGTTGCCAGCCGTTCCAACTGCTGACTTTCTGGTTCCTTCAACTGTTCCAACTACTTCAACTAACTGACTGACTGAGTGACTGACTGTGAGAACAACTCCCGCAACTCACAGACTATGGCGATAAGACCCGACCACAACTGCCGAGGTCCGTCCCCTTATCTGCTCTCCTACCATACCATGCAACATGGATACGGATAACAACCTGCTGGCTGGCTGGAACAGAAAGCAAGCAAATCTTGGGGGGATCATTAACTCCGAAGGGCGCATCCCCGGCGGCGGGGCCAAACTGGACCAAGCTAATTGGAAAAGAGATGAAATAACGGCCTCGAGAAGAATTCTCATTCGTCGGGCCCCCCTGAAGAGCCCATGGCGATGCATAATGGCGTGCTTCTATACCCCTTTGAGTCGTGCTGCTCTCTCTCTCTCTCTCCCTCCCTCTCACTCACTGTGCCTCCCTCTCCCTCTCTCTGTCTCTCTGTCTCTCTCTCTCTCTCTCCGCCCTGGATGGGTGTCCGAAGTACCGTGTGCGTGTGAGTGTGTGTGTTGTTCAAGGCCTCCAAAGGCAAAAAAAAAAGCCCTTTGCCCGATCTGCGCGGAAAGCAAGTAAAGCCGCCCCCCCTCCCTCTGTGTGGGCAGAGAAATGGGAGGGAGACAGACTGGTCTCGATGCAACGCTGATCTGGATGGGATTCTGTTTTCTGCCCTCTCTGCCATCTGCCCTCTTGTGATGATCTTGACACCACATATCTGCAACGTCCATCAAGACAACCCCCCCCCCCGTCAGCCATGGCATCGTCCAGAGACTGACTGACTGACTGACTGACTTGTCGATAAACCACGTCCCCTACATTCGTCCGTCCGTCCACCAGTCGGGATAACAAGCGGAGTGTCCCCGACTCAAGAGTCACGTCTCCCATCTCAAAGGATCCATTCCCCAAGCCTGTCCAGGCCAAGCCCGAGTGAACCACTTACTCTCTCACTTACTCTCTCACTTACTCACTCACTCACCACACGACGCACACGCACACGCACACCCCTCCCCGACGCCCCCGACTCATATGGGCGTCGCGTCGGCGTCTCGCCGTCCATCCACCGTCGTCGCAATGGCCCCCGAACCCATCAGGTCCAACATTCACCGCTTCCGCGTTCGACAGCCGTCTCCATCGGCATCCTCCTCGCCGGCCCTGCGCCGCTCGGCTTCTCCTCCCGCGGTGCGCTACCCGCCGCCGCCGTCGCCGCCGCCACCGGCCCTGACGCCCGTGATAGGACCTCCGCCGACCCCGGGACCGCCGTCGGGAACCGCCCCGGATGTCTCGGTCTCGGTCTCGTCCTCGTTATCGTTGTCGTCCTCCTCCCCCTCCTCGGCGGCCATGGCAACACTCTCGGCGGCCCCAGTCCCGACAAATTCGGCTTCGATCCCGCCCACGCTGCCGAGCCCCGCCGCGGGTCCAAACAACTCCGTAATGCTCTCCTCTTCCTCCGTATCCTCCTCCGTATCCTCCGCCGCCGCCGCCGCCGCCGTCGCCGCGGCCGCTCCGTCGCCCAAGGCCGTCCGCGACATCCCCGCCTGCGACCGCTGCCGCAGCTTCAAGAAGAAGTGTAGCCGGACGTTCCCCGTGTGCACCCTCTGCGCCAACGCGGGCCACCGCTGCTCCTTCTCGACGCCCGCCGCCTCCACCGCCGCCCAGACGCACCACCTGCGCGCCCGCATCGAGTGGCTGTCGCGCTTCATCAACGAGAACCTCTCCGTCCCCGGCGTCCCGGGTGTCGAGGCCGTCGACACGGGGACGGACCTCGCCTCCCTGCTGGGTTCCTCGCCGGCGGCTGCCGCTACCCCGACGATTCTTGGTGGTGGTAGTAGTGGTGCTGGCGGTGCTGGTGTTATTACTGCCGTAGGACACCCGCTGGAGATGAACCCGACGACGCCGGCCAACGTCAACGGCGCCACGCCCGGGTCCGGGTCCATGAGCGTCGGGAGCAACCGTGGCGAGCCGAGGGACACCTTTGCCGTACACCAACAGCAGCATCACCAGCAGCACCAGCAGCACCAACACCAGCAGCAGTCACTCGGAGCATCGGCCCCCGGCATCTTCGACAACTCGGAATCTCCATCGTCGAGAGGCAACGACCACATGCGGGCCCTGCTCCAGCCAGGACCGCCGGAACCCGGCCGGATCCTCGGCATCGAGGGCCTCCGCGACGGACACGGACACGGCCAAGGCCAAGGCCATCATGCCGGCGGCGGCGGCGGCGGCGGCGGCTTCACGTCCTCGAGCCTACCCCGGGACGCCATCGCCCGGCGCTTCGTCGACGCCTACTTCCGCAACGTCAACCGCGCGTACCCCTTCGTCAACCGCGCGCGGGTCCTGCGCGACCTCGAGTCCCTCGGCGAGTCGACCAAGCGCCGCCGCGACGCCGGCTCGACGCTGCTCTACCTCGTCATGGCCATCGGCTGCACGACGCTGCAGCGCGCCGGGCAGATCCCCAACGACACGGCGTCCAAGTTCGACGTCGCCTACGCCGACATCATCCAGGAGTGCCTGGCGCGCGAGGACCTCGAGTCGATCCAGATCCTCGTCCTCGTCGCCCTCTACTCCCTCTTCGACCCCCACAAGGGCATCTCGACCTGGTCCGTCGCCGGCATCGTCTCGCGCCAGGCCATGCTGCTCGGCCTCAGCCGCCGCGCGTCCGAGGACAAGACGCTCTCGGCCATGGAGATCGAGCTGCGCCACCGCCTGTTCTGGAGCATCTACGTGCTCGACCGCATGATGGCCATCTCGCTCGGCCTGCCCGTCGCCCTCGTCGACGACAACGTCGACGTGCCCCTGCCGGGCCTCACCATCGAGGAGTTCGCCTCCCCGGACCGCCAGCACTTCGCCTCCATCCTGCAGACGAACCGCCACGTCATCCAGCTGCGCCAGCTCGAGGACCGCATCCTCAAGCAGATCCACACCCGCAGGCAGGCCGACGTCGCCGCCCTCTCCCAGGCCGACCGCCGCGCCATCGTCCAGAGCATCCGCGCCGACATTGAGAACTGGTACAGCAACGGCTGCCTCGTCTCGCCCCTCGAGCCGGACAACGTGCCCATCCACAACTCCGTCACCTGGCTCAGCGCCCGCTACTACCACCTCCTGCTGCTCCTCCACTACCCCTGCCACTTCAACTCTTCTTCGGGGCCCGGCTCCGGCTCCGGCTTCGGCTCCCCCATCGTCTCGGCCGTCGAGCTCCTCCGCTTCGCCCAGAAGCACCTGCAGTCCACCTCGGTCCTCCTGCAGCAGCGCCAGCTGCCCCTGAACCGCGTCACCCTGTGCCGCCTGTTCCCCGTCGGCCTCGTCCTCGTCCACAGCTTCATCGCCTGCGCCGCCGAGTGCACCTCCTTCTCCGCCCGCGACGAGGTCGCCGTCGTCGTGAGCATCCTCGAGGCCTTCCCCGAGGGCTGGGCCCAGGCCCGCCAGGCCGCCCACGTCTTCCGCCAGTTCATGGGCCTCGTCTCGGGCGTGCCCAACAACGGCTACACGACGCTGCACTTCCCGAGCGGTGGGAATGTCTACGGCGGCGGCGGCGGCGGCGGCGGCGGTGGTGGTGGTGGAGGTAGTGGTGTTGTTGGACAGGTGACATCGTCTTCGTCGGCGTCCTCCAGGGAATCGTACCAGGCCATGGTCCGGCCCATCATCACGGGGCTCGTCGCGCTGATGCAGGAGGTGCTCGGCCGGTCGACGTGCTATGCATTCCACGAGTTCCCGGACGACTGTGGCGGCCAGCCCTCGGCGCCGGCGGGCTTCCGAGGCCAGACGGCGTTCTCCCCGACGGGGCCAACGCGGCACTCGGCGTCCGTCGGAAACGACGAGTCGTCCATGGACTATGGATGGGGCTCGTTGGAGCTGGGATTTCTGTGAGGTTTGCTTAAATGTGTGCTGTGCATTGCTGTGTTGTGATGTGATGTGTTGTGTAGTTGCAGCGGGCTTGTTCTCACGTGTCGTTTCTTGATTCTCTGTTCTCTTATTTAGATACCATGTTGTTCGAAGAAGAAGAAGAAAAAGTTTAGACTAGGAATGTGTAGGATTCGGGGCTGATTCACTCAAGGGTTGTGCATCCAAAATCGACTGTCTGCTATTTATCAAGGCTCTGACAGCGATGCCAGAAATTGGAACTATGATAATCACCATGGGAGTTTCTAGAGCGTCTTTGTTGCCATGAGAGACGTCCCGAGACTAGCCGGTGTTCTCTCATGACAAGATGAGAGAAAGTTTGACAATGTAAGATAATAGTAGGCTGTTCGTCATATACTTCATAGAGTGGTGATTCTACTGTATATGCGACATTCTGACACATGGTACAAGGACAAAACCCACGAAGCACATCTTCGAAAATGTAAAAGGAAGATGCACAACAGGAGGCTCATTAGATGCCCAAGTGCTCCCGAATCCTGCCGAGAACCAAGTCCGGCTTCTCAGCATGAACCCCGTGGTTGGCGCCTTCGACCAGCACCAACTCGGCCCCAGGAATCCGTTCGGCAATCAACCTGGAGTTTTCTGTGCGAAGACGTGCGTTAGCCTTTGGCTGCCCAAGAAACTCACAACGGGGAGGGAGGGGAGGAGTTGGACGATATCGTACCAGGAGGGCAAATCCAGTCCTTGTCGCCGACAACGACCAGCGTCTTGGCCGTGATCTGCGGCAACCGGTCCGTGTAATCAAAGTACTTTTCCTTCTCCGAGTAGAGGTCGTCTGAACAACGGTTAACACATGTTCAACGGATGAGAGAGAGAGAGAGAGAGAGAGAGAGGCTGTTTTCATCATCTCGACTTACTGTGCGACTCGGCAACGTACACTCCGTCGAGGTTGCTCTTCAGCGCCGCATCGGGGTCGAACGTCTCCTTGTACAGCGGCATCATGGCAAAGTAGATGAGCTGGAACTCTCGGTCGCTCTCGTACGCCCCAAAGACCTTGTTCTTCAGCATGTCGACGGAGAAGCTGGGCACCTTGTGGATCCTCTCCGCCAGCGTCTTGATGGCGCCGGCCTCGTCTGGGCGGCGGCATCAAACAAAACACTCATCAGCACTCCTGAAAACCGACAAGAAGAATGTCACACGGCCGGTGGGCGGGTGGGTGAGTTGGACCCTGAAGACGACTCACGATGGTGCGAAGGCGCGGTGCCTCGGAGAATCAGGTGCGAGACGCGCGAGGCGTACTTGATGGCGTAGTGCTGGGCCAGGAACCCGCCGAAGCTGCCGCCGCAGATGATGACCCTGTCGTCGCCGGCGAAGTGCCGCCGCACGCCCTCGATGTCGTCGACGATCTGCTCAAAGGTGTAGGGCTTGGTCAGCGAGCTCTGGCCGTGGCCGCGGTAGTCGAACGACAGCACCCGGATCTTGTCGCTGAGCCGGCTGTAGATCCTAAAGTCGGACCGGTGGTCACCTGGGGACGGGGATGACACTTTCAGCTTCAAACCCAGCACGATGATGTTGTTTTCCCGAGTTGGGGGGTTTTTTGTTTCTTTTCTTTTTGGATGCTCACCCATTCCTCTGCCCCCGTGGAGCGTGATCATGAGAGGCGCGTTGTCGGGCCCGGCGATGCGGTACGCCAGACGAGCGCCGTTGATGTCTACAAAGTCGACCATTTTGCCGGACCTAGGTTGAGTCACGGGCGAGACAACAAGAGTGAATAAGTCTACAGAAACTCTCGGAAACCCAGACTTCAAAGGGAGGCCAAAATGGTCATGGAATCTGGTGTATATGTCCACCGAGAGCTGATATCACGTCACAACGCCCTGTCGTTCAGTAAGAGACGCACTCGGCGATAATACTCTGTCACAACACGGAACAGAGCCAATCGCAGCCGAAACCGAAGAAGCGGGGAGGGGGGGGGGGGGATGATTCAGGATGCAGAAAGACCGGAACTGGGGATAAGACGGGCCAAGCTTGGCGGCGCGCGCGCGCGAGTCGGGATCCAAGGACGTAGAAGAACAAACCGACCGGACGGAGCCCGACATAATCTTCCAGAAAGGGTTAAGGTTATGAAGAAGAAGCTATAGTTGAGAGGCCCCTCCCCGATGGTCCCGTCGTACACACACCGAAAGGAAAAAAAGATTTCATCTAGTCTTCCGAAGCCAGAAAGCAGTGTTCCGCAGTGTCTATCGCCTTTGGTTGTCAAGTTGCGTTGCACCACCACGACGGCAAACCCGATGTCGTGCTCGACCCAGTAAAACTCGTTATCCAGGCCGTGGTCGGGCCATCGTCCGCTCTGTGGTGCTTCTCCGGATGGGATGTGCCTTGATAAAGATCTGCTGCCCAGTCCCCTCCACCCCGAATCTTCACATTGAAGCGAGGAGTTTTATCAGTAGTCAAAGTTGGCTTTACAGAGCAAACACCCACTGTTGTTGCCAGCATCTTTTCATCACTCATCCCTTCCACGAGAGAGTTGTGAGAGTTTCAAAAAAAAAACACAGACTGTAACAACGAGTCAGGATGGCGCACCTCGACGCCAACGCCTCCAATGCCGTCAAGGCCGTAAACCCCGTCGGCCGGAGCGACGACAAAGACGGCATCTCAACTGCCTCCGCCTCCGCCTCCGGTACCGCCGCCGCCGATGCCGATACCAAGCCGGAGCCCCCACAACCGCCGCAGGAGGCCGGATGGTTCCACTGGCACGAGCCCGGCACCTCGCCCGAGGAGAAGAAGCTGATTTTCAAGCTCGACTGGTTCCTGCTGTCCTTTGGCTGTCTCATGTACTTTATCAAACAGGTGTGTAGACAGACTAGCCGTTGTCGTCAACTTGAACCGCGCCGTGTGGGGGTTACTGCATCACACTGACTGACCACCCTCAAAAGCTCGACCAAAACAACATCTCCAACGCCTACGTGTCCGGCATGTCCGAGGAGCTCGGCTTCGGCCCCGGCAACGAGCTCTCGTGGATGAACACCTACTTCAACGTCGGCACCATCGTCGGCGGCTCCTTCGCCAACCTCGTCATCACCGTCGTCCGCCCGCGCTTCTGGCTGACCGGCTGCCTCTTCACCTGGTCCCTCTTCGTGCTCTTCCTCTTCAAGTGCCAGAGCGCCCACCAGTTCTACGTCCTGCGCTTCTTCATCGGCCTCTTCGAGTCCGCCGCCTGGCCGGGCGTCATGTACGTCCTCGGCTCCTGGTACCGCAAGAGCGAGCTGTCGCGCCGCTCGGGCTTGTTCGTCATGAGCGGCGTCCTCGGCCAGATGTTCTCGGGCTACCTGCAATCCGCTCTTTACACGGGGATGGGCGGCAAGGGAGGCCTGTCGGCGTGGCGCTGGCTGTTCGTCTTTGACTTCATCCTCGCCATCCCCGTCGTGGTGTACGGCGTTGTAAGTCTAACAACTTTCCCTCTCACTCCCTCGCCTCCCCCCCGAGCACGCAGTTTGATTTCATCCTCTTCCGCCCCCTATACATATCACACTGAGTATCACTGACAAATCACCCCTCACCTCTTCAAGATCTGCTTCCCCGACACCCCCCACACGACAAACGCCTTCTACCTCAGCGAGTGGGAGCGGCAGCGCGCCCGCGAGCGCATCGAGGAGGAGGGCCGCAAGCCCGTCGGCAAGATGAACTGGTCCGTCGTCGCCCGCGTCTTCGGCTCCTGGCAGGTCTACGCCTTCACGGCGGCCTACTGCTTCTGGACCCTCACCTGCGGCTCCTACATCATCCAGTACTTCACCCTGTACCTCAAGTCGACCAAGATGTACACGGTGCCCGAGATCAACAACATCCCGACCTGCGTCGGCGCCGTCAACTTCGTCTTCATGGTCTCGACCGGCTACGTCTCGGACAAGATCGGCCGCCGCGGGCCCGTCTGCTTCGCCGTCGGCTGCCTGCTGACCTTTGTCTACGCCGTGCTGGCCGCGTGGACGGTGCCGCACACGCTGCGCGTCGCCGTCTTCGTGCTCGCCGGCTGCTACGGCTGCTACACGCCCCTGCTGGCCGGCTGGACCAACGAGGCCTGCGGCGGCGACCAGCAGAAGCGCGCCTTCGTGCTCGGCTTCATGGTCTCGGTCGGCCAGGCCGTCGTCATCCCATTCCAGCAGCTGCAGATGCCGAGCGGCCAGGCGCCGGCCTTTTCCAAGACCCACGGCTGGGAGAGCGCGCTCGCCTTCGTCGTCGCCTTGACCGTCTGGACGGGCGTCGGGCTGCCGTTCCTGCAGAAGTGGCGGGAGTCCAAGGTCCAGGTCGGCACGCACGAGAGCGACAGCGACGAGGCTTGATCGAGGGAGAGTATGCTCAGTATCACAGGGTCCGATTTGAGGGAAGATGGAAGATGTAGCCGATGAGTAGATGGGTAATTTGGAAAATCGGAAATATTTGTAATGATGAAGGGGCCGGCCGGCATAGGTATAGGATGATGATGCCCGTATCACGCACAACTTCTAATAATAGACAGAACCAGTGCCATTGACCAAGTGCAATCTTTGTGGAAAGGTTTCAAACTATTCAGAGTGAAGAATGGAAAGTCCCCCAGCGTCCAACCATTACATCTACACCACAGTCTAGGTAGGGACGGGTCGGTTCCCCTCCGGCCACGGTATACCGTGCCCCCTCCAGCCTGTTCCATGATGCCAAGATGCCATGATGCTACTCAAAACACCCACTAGGCCACCGCAGACTTGATAAAGGCACCGGCAGCGTTGGTATCGGACCCGTACCCGATGTGGCCAGCCGCGCTCGTGCTCCCGCAGCCTCCGGCGCTGGCACACCCGCCGGCGGCGCAGACGGTATCGCCAGCGGCGCAGAAGCTCTTGAACTTGCCCGTGGGCACGCCGGCCACGCCCTGGCCCTTGAACGGGTCCCCGAAGGTGACGGCGGCGACGACGCCCTTGCCGTTGAGCTTCTTGCCGGCGTTGTGGACGACCATGCCGCCCTGGCTGTAGCCCGTGAGGATGAGCTTCGTCTGCGGGCACTTGCTCAGCCACTGGTTGGCCTGGTTGGTCATGGCCGTGCTGCCGGGCCCCGTGCCCGTCGTCTCGGCCATGATGCCGCCGATGTCGGCTGGGTAACTGACGCCCTCGACCGTCACGGCGTTGGCGCCGAGCGCCGACTGGACGGCCTTCTGAAGGCCTGGGCCGACGACGCTTCCGAGGCCGCCAATCTCGGTGGTGCCGCGGGCGAAGAGCACCGTGAAAGCCTTGCAGCCGGACGCCTGGCGGACCTCGATGGGGCTGGCGGCCGCGAGGGCGGCGAGGAGGACGGTGGTGACGGCGGCGGTCTTCATGTTTAAGGCTTTGTTTGAAATGGAGGAGGAGATGGAAAAAAAAGGACTTTGGAGTCGGGGGTTGTTTTGGAAGCGAACGTCTTGTCAAAAGAGAGAGATGAGGTGTTTCGACTTGTGCGTTTCAAAAAGAGAGTGCGCTGCACTTTGTTGGCAGTTTGTCAAAGTCGAAAAGAGAGAAGAAAACCGAAAGGCGCGCAAGTAGAGAAGAGACTGGATGGATAGCCCGTTGATGGTCCTGCTGATGCTCAGAAACTCATCTTCTGTTGGCTGGCATCCGCTTCTCTTATACTATTTACAACATCATTGACAAAACCCCCTAGGCATATCTAGATGTTGATGATGGGAGCAACAAGGAAAGGCCTTCTTCCAGCCGCGATGCCATCCCGAGTTTGAGACGATGGGGGCCCCCAGTTCGTCCCAAAGCGTTGTTTCTTGCGATCTCCTCGTTTCACACTGATTGGTGGCTTCGTCCGTAGACACCAATGTCTCAACCTTTTGTCGTCCGTCATCGATACGGTTCCTTGGCGAAAGGCCGTGCATAACAATCTTGTTCCGTTCGTATTAGTGTGTTGCCGAGTCCAGATAACACCCCCAGTGCTCGGACGTGCTGGGTCGCACCATGTGAAGGGGAGGGGAGGGCGGCGCGGTTCTCTGCCCAAGTGCCTACGGTCGTTTCTTTTACACGACGTCCATGACCTCACAACCGCACGACGTTTCAGTAACAACCACGCCGTTGTCACGGTCGTGCAGGGAGGCTCCCTCGGTTACGTCCCCGCCGCGAGGGCGTTGTTCCGAGTTGGCTGGCTTTCGTCAACGAGCCTAGATCCATCCAAAGTCTTTGTTAGATTCGATTTCGGGCCGAGGATGTCTAGCTAATCAGCCATGCACCTAGAGAAAGCTGGGGGGATGCTGGGAAAGATCCTCCATGAAGGGCCATTCTGGATCAAGCGGGCGCCAATCGCATCTAACGTTGTTCGATATCAGGCTCAAGGACCTCCGAAACAGGGATATCCTCTGTGATAAACGTCGGCCCAAAAGGCACAATCACTTTCCGGTTGATTATCCGCGGTGGGGCAAAACGATCTTACATGACAGCTATCGTGGCTGCTGACCAGCTGCATGACCATCACCCGCAGGAACGACGTAAACTACGACGAAGGGCGCATAAGACAACCGATCAAGCATGTAATGAATCACATACATGATACGGCGGTCTCCAGTTGGCATGGAAGACCAATCAACTATCCATCGGGCAGTTCACATGGCGCCGCCTGCGACTTGACGATCGCCTTGAATGCAGGGGCAAAAGGAATTATGCCGAGGTAAGTCGTTTTTGGAGGAAAGAAACCCAACCAACAGACACTTGTGCCTCCTGTGACTCCATATCATGCTAAACATGTGGCGAGCCTGTAGACATCAACGAGCGGCAAGTCTGTGTCTTGGGACACCCGAGCTTGGTGGTGACAACCGAGGCAGCCTGCTCGTCTTTCTCCACCGAAACTTTGGGCCTTGAAACGGACCGTCGACCATACCCAGTCCGGCGCATTGTCTGTTCCCGTGTGTTTACCGGTCGCTTTCTTTGGCTTCAGCATATTGCACATCACAGCACTTGGCGGGATCACGGCACCACGAAGCCCAGCGTCGATTGCAATAAGGCGACAACTGGAGGGATAACATTCACCAACAGAGAGCATGGCGACCAAGCATCCTAAGAACTGCCATCAGGGGCGGCAGTTCGACTAGGTCATCATGCGAGGTTCCGGGCAAGAGTAACATTCCGGTAAACGAGTTGCTGATCAAGATACTCCCGGCAGGTATCGACATGCTTTGTCAATTCTTGGCAACGCAAAAGAAATGTCCCCCAGTTTCCTGCCTCGGCTACTTCGGACGTCATGCAAGACCAGTGGACCCCGGGAGAATAGAGATGGTCCTGTACAGAGTACACTCGCTGCATTGGGACATTCCTCTACCAGATTCGTAGACTCTGCCATGATGTTACGCTGTTGTCATCCTACCCGGATGGATAGTACTTGGTCACAATAGACTAATCTGGCTCCGGGGTGGATTGAAATTTGAGACAGCGAAAGAGTTTTGGGCTTGCAGAGCGAGAATACAAAATGTCTTGTTGACGCATGTTGCCCGATTGCTGTTTCCATCTTTCCAAGTGACTCAGTCTTGAACCAAAATAGTCCCTACTACTTTGTCTGTGACATGGAACGCGCTGCGTCTTCTCCTGCTCCCTTGAACTTCTGACGCGCCTTCAGGGGGGGTGATCTCCCTGCTTACGAGGCACTTTACATCAAACAACCGCTCGTGGCACCATGCCGTCCTTGGAGGTACACGGGGTAAACGATGTTTCTGTTTCGCGAAGAGAAATTTGCTTTTTCTGTGCCACTCGCCGTGAAAAGTTTCCGAAGCCATGGGGTTGACAAAGGGGCAGTACGTGACTTCAAGACCGTTTACTCCCTGGAAAAAGAAACGCAAAAAAAGAGACATGATAGGCTAGCCTTGCCCAAGGTCGACGTCGAAAACATCCGATCTTTGGGGCCCGTTCTCCTGCATATGGCCTAGCAGTGTCTTATTCTTTTTCTCCAAGCCCATTTCAAATCAACTTCCGAAGGGAGAAGTCAGAGAGAGACGCAGCCATTCGCGCTGTCCTCGACGAAAATGCTCCCCAGGATCTGTCCCTCGTCTATGTTGCTCTCCTGGAACCCGTCAAAGACGACCGTCTTTGTCTCGGTGGGCTTCTTGAGGAGGCCGATCTGCAGGGCGCCGCCGCCCGAGTTATCGTTCGGAAGGACCTCCGTGACCGGCTTCAGCGGATCGTTGCCTTCAGAGAAGTACACTTGCATCGTACTGACGAAAGGATGTTAGCCCTGCCCCAATGACACAGGCCTCGGACAGACCGAGCAGGATAGAAACGTTGCGTACTTCTTTGGGACATCGAGCGTCACGGCGAAGTTCTGTAAGGCGTCAAACTTGAGCGGGGTCGAGAAGACGACGGTGTTGTTCCGGTCCAGCATCTTCCAGTCGCTCGCGGCCGGCTTGCCCGCCGCGCCGTCCTGGCCCAGCGGGGTGCCGACCTGCAGAGAGAACTGCGCGCCGCCCGAGTCGTTCGTCTCGTGGAACGAGGTGAGGTACTCGTGCGTCAGGTTCAGCTTGCGCGCAGGGTCCTGCCGGGAGCTCCAGTGGAACGTCATGACGCCCTGGTTCGACGCGTCGGACCCGTTGCCGAGAAGCAGCCCGGCGCGGCGGAACCCGAGCTGCGGATTCTTGCCGCTCGGGTCGAAGATGGACTTGTCGTCCATGGTGACCTCGAGCGGCTTGAAGCTGGTTGCCGTCGACTCGGAGACGTCGAAGCGGGACGAGTCCACGCCCGCGGGGAACAGGAGGATCTCGGACCACGGCGCGGGCCCCTTTGTGAAGCCCGGGTTGAAGGGGCTCTCGTTGGTGTCGAACACCTGCAGGGTGAAGTTCTGGGGGATCCGTCCATCGAGGACGATCGGGCACTGGATAGAAGACGATTGGAGGGGTTGACGGGGCGCGTTGAGCGAAAGTGCTTGAAGAGAGCGGACAGCCGCGTGGGGCAGAATCATCGTGACGTTTTTAAAAAGAGTGGCGGAAAAAACGGGTTTTTGACAGTATTAAAAAGGGACAGGACGGTCGAAATAGTGAGTTGTTCAGGTTGCTTTTGAGTTGTCACCGGGCTCGACTCGGCTTTATCAAGTGATCAAGAAGGGGATCATTGCATTGCTGCGTCTCCCACTTCCCGGTAGATCAAAGGGGGAAAGCTTATTTCATGTCGTCTGAAGCTTATATTCCTGGTGTGCAGGGAAACGTAACTGCAGCCGGTATGTGCGCGGCGTTTTGCCCAATGTTGTCGGCTTCGGATAGGTCCGTTGATCGCTTGGGTGCTGGTATTAGTCTTGCCTCAAGACGAAACATGCAAGCGAGTCATTCCTGGACGCAGGCCAGGAGCCATCCGAGAGGCATATTGAGTCATTATACATATCTCCCGGATGCAATGGAGGAGCAACGGACTTTCAGTCCGTTGTCGCAGCCACAGGCAAGTGGAGTATCAATGGGGAACCCTTATTTTGAGATCACGATGTCTTCTCCTGAAGACTCATCTTTAACGCACAAGTCACGGAGTCGGTTCTGTCAATAGTCACTGGGCAGTGAGTACACAGCAAGGTGAGGCCCCAGAGGCTGGATCAGATCCGCGTCAACTTGCCAAGCTCTACCCTCCTCCGGTCAACTCGCCTAGTAGCAAAGAGGCTCATCGTGACAAGGATCCGGCAGGGGCCTCTGAACTTCTCGTCTCTGGCTATAGATAGGGGTTGTAACGGTGTTAGGTGATTAAATGGTAAAGATAAAATCCATGTGAAGAAGAGGAAGAAAAGAAGGGAGACAGAAGTTTGAAGTCACAAACGGTGTTTAGAAGTAACACTGGGAGCAGTGGATGATGAATCTGTAGGCATGTGTAGCTTTGCGTGTCAGCAGCTAGAGGTTGATTCGAGCTTCGTAAGAAATTGTGCCACGACAGTTCCCAGATGCAGCCGGATCACTCCGCGCACTAAGAACGGCGTCCATACCTCTGCCCATTCTCCCGTATAGATTTGGTGAGGCCCCGCCGCCCCCCCTCACATACTACATTTCGCCTCATCTCGTCCCGCTGATCCCCTATTGGTGGCATCCTCATCCCTCGCTTCTGCCATCCCATCAGAGAAACACAGACTGAACATTGACAACTCGCAGAAGCAAAAAGAGAAACAACCAGAATACACCGAATCACATCGTGTATGGAACTAGTCACCGACGGGATGCGAGTCGGTCGTCCAACGAGTCCTGGACTCCCTTGGCGTTGGGAGAATGAGATGCATAGTCCGGGTCCACTTTATTATTCCGGCAGGCTGTGTCTAGTTGTTCGTCCGCTTTCAATCTGATTGATTGATGTGTTTCCAAAGGCCCGGCTGCTGAATATGAGGTAGTCACCAGTTGAGGTGAACAAGTATACGACTCTCTTATCAAAGCTTCGTCTGGCCTGTGAACGCGAATGTCGACAGTTATAAAGACCATCTATCAGCTCCTAACGATTTGACACTGTTGTTTTGATTGTCCCCATCCCAAGTGATATGTCGGTCCTTAAAGTTCACATAATTACTGGTAAAGCCGTATTGTCGCAGTGTCGCAGGGTCTGGATCAGTGGATATCTTAGGCTGATCGAAGTGGACTTGGCCGCTGTTGTCCCCGGCGTTGGCGACGTATCCCACGATCCTGGGAATCCCAATCTCCTTTTGTGATGGCAGCTTAGCGGGCGGGGGTACGATTTCTGGGACCACAGCGTCTTGTTGATTGTTTCCTGCCGCCTGTAGCCCGCCAACATCTATAATCTGTGGTAACTCGTCCTCTGAAGATGGGGATGCCTCCTCAATATCGAGTTCCCCTATGTTTCTTGGCCTGATCGTGAGTTGTTGAGAGGTGCTTAACTGTTTTGACGTCAAACTCAGCCTGAAGAAAAGTTCTGATAGATAAGGAGAAATCTTGCGGACTATGATCAGGCGGGTAAATGGTATACACGCTCTGTTGTGACCGTCAGCAGTGAAAAGAAGAAGGAAAAGAAAAACAAGAAGAAAAGATGAAAAGTCTTCTTGTCGTGAGAAAACTTTGGATAGGAGGCTGATTGTCTTTGGGTAAAGGGCTGGTACTCGGGGTTAGACAAGGTATTGCTGGCATACACTAGAAAAGCTGTGGCAGACTCTAAATGATACCAGAGCTGTATACTCAGAGGATCGCCTGTCCGAGTCAGTAATGTAATCAATCTTAAATGACGCATGATCTGATGATGTTCTCGGCAAGATTGAGTATGAGATGGTATGCATACCGCCAGTGCTTATACGTGCGCGTAAGCTCACGATTCGCATGACTGCAGCAAATACTGTTCTGGAAGAGGTTAATAGAGGCTTTTTTCAAAACAGCAAGAAGACAGATGAATGAAGATCGGCGCACACAACATACATTAATCCAAGGCTAAACATTGCTAAAGCATGGCACTTTTGCTTCCATTGCCACCTGGTCCTGATTATTTGCGTAACTGGCAGCAGTACGACTGCAGGAAAGGTTAGGTACCCTAGGTAACTTTAGGGCCAGTGAAGTAGCACCTCTTGGCTAGTCGGATGTGATACAGTCCAGGGATAAGAGACTGGAAAGACAACTTACACCAAACATCTAGTCCAGCATTGAGGGCTGGATATAACCCTTCACCTTGCCAGACATAGTTGCATTTGCATCCTTGCCAAGGCTCTCCCGAGTTCTCCCAAAGGCATGAAACGCGGTTACACATAAGAAACTGCCCTAAGATAAATGAGCAGGTAAGACAAGCTGTAAAAATAATAGTTGCCCAAATGAAACGTTTGTATCTAGCACTGGATGTGTTAAATATTTGTAAGAAGAAGAAGGCAATAGAGATCTTAGCTAGGCCTAGCGAAACGGCGCAAGCTATATTAAAGGCTATATTGACTTTGGTGAAAATGTTGATGTTTCTAAAGTCAAGGGGCCAGTAGTTTGAGAGTGACCCGACTTCTGCCTCTGATTTGATAGTTGTTAGTATCTTTAGATACCAAGCCCTAGTAAACTAGAAAGCTCGCCGGACATTCGATAGAGAGGGGAAAGGGAAGCCCAGGTTCTCCCTGATTGTGTAATAGACGTACTTATAGCGGTGAGTGGCAAGGTAGCCACGGAGAGGATCTTCCAAAAGCTCGAGAATCAGTCTAATAGAACCTCATTAATCCTGGTTAGGGTTGGCTCATACGTAGGCTGCTATGATGACGAAATCCTCGGGACCCCATGGTACGAAGCGGTAGGCCTTACAGGCTATACGAAAGCCCAAGAGTATAGTTTCGAGTGCCACAACGAAAGCGACATGCGGGACGTAACTGGGAGGATCGCTGAGCCGGCCATGTGGTTTCCCAATACCGCATTTATCCGAGTACTGCATTCGTGTGCGCAAGGTCAACAATTCCTATTCTTTCTGCGACAGGTCTCATTGGGTTACATCCAGCGCAGGGGATTGGATGTGCGTACTACACGAAAACCAGCTTCATGTTGGAAAAAGACCCTTGTCAGTCCATATGTTGACAAGATAAATCAGGCTTAAGACGATGCAGGTAAGTAATAGGGAAGAGTCAGTTAACTTACTCCAGAAGTCTAGGCTGCCGCAAGTCGACCGATGTTCGAGACATTCGTCCTCTACTACAGCAAAAACCTTCTCTGCGGTTTCTGTACAGATGCACGCCGTAAGTCAAAGCACCCACTTTTAGGCCACCCCCACATATAGGCCACCTAAAAATGCCTTATTACTAACCTCCTCCTTTATCCTCCTCTAACTTCAAACTATTACATCTTTTTTTAACCTTATGTAAATAGCCTTATCTTTTTAGGGCACCTTATTCTAGGCATTATAAGCTAGTATATAGAAAATAAAGTTAATTAAGTGCTTAAGGCTAACGTACATGATAAGCGAGCGCGCCAGACAAGCGAGCGCGCCACCCAACCAGCCAGACGCGTCTGTCTGACTGTTTCCTTTCATTTCTCCACGAACAACAATGCAATCCACTAGCAACGAAGCTCAGGTACAGCTGGCTGTCCAAGCTTACAAAAAAGACCTAAAACTCAGCATTCGCGCTGCAGCAAAGATGTACAACGTCAGCCGCGACATTGTGACGCGTCGACTAAAGGGAACAGCATCACGACGCGACACCATGCCGAACTCACGGAATTTGACGGAGCTTGAAGAGCAGAAGCTAGTCGAGTACATTCTCGACCTAGATGCCCGATCGTTTCCTCCCCGGCTTACTGGTGTTGAAGAAATGGCCAATCGACTGCTTGCCGACCGCGACAAGCCACCAGTCGGCAAGCGCTGGGCCTCAAACTTTGTCAAACGACAACCACAGCTCCGAACGCGTTTTTTTCGAAGATACGACTATAAGAGAGCTAAATGCGAAGATCCTGAGGCAATAAACGCGTGGTTTCGCCTTGTGGCGAACACAATCGCGAAATATGGCATCGTGGAGTCAGATATCTACAACTTTGACGAGACTGGCTTTATGATGGGCCAGATTGCATCCGGCATGGTTGTTACAAGCGCTGAAAGACATTCAAACACAAAAATGGCTCAGCCTGGCAATCGAGAATGGGTTACAGTCATTCAGGCCATCAGTTCGTCTGGCTATAGCGTCCCGCCATACATCATTGTTGCAGGCAAAAATCTCCTCTCCACATGGTACACCGAATCTGGTCTCCCACCCGACTGGGTTATCGCAACATCTGAAAATGGATGGACAACAAATGAAAGAGGCCTAGATTGGCTCCAGCACTTTGATCAGCATTCAAAGTCGCGTGCGAAGGGGAAATATCGCCTCCTTATTGTCGATGGACACGAAAGTCACCACTCCACAGACTTTGAGCTGTTTTGCAAGGAAAACAACATCGTCACCCTCTGTATGCCGCCTCATTCTTCTCATCTACTTCAGCCCTTAGATGTAGGGTGTTTTGGGCCTTTGAAGTTGGCGTACGGTCGAGAAATTGAGGATAAGATGCGACGGGGTAATACCCATATTACAAAGGACGATTTCTTTCCAGCATTTCACAACGCCTTTAAGCGAGCTCTCACAGAAAAAAACATCCAAGGGGGTTTTAGAGGGGCAGGACTTGTCCCTCTAAGTGCAGAAAGTGTGATATCTAAGCTGGATGTCAAGTTCCACACTCCTTCACCTCCAGGATCCCTCCCAACAACACCACTACCTTGGACTTCCCAGACACCAAAGAACGCAACAGAGTTAAGTTCTCAAGGAACTCTACTTAAGGATCGGTTCCTTAATCATCCAGGCAGCTCTCCAACACATGGATGTACAGATGTTGAGCATATTCTGAAAGGAGCACTGGGATTTGCCCATGAGAATGCATTCTTAAGAGCTGAGAATAAAGCCCTTCGGGAGGAAAACAGCCTACTTAACCGACGCAAAAGGACTAAGAAAACTCATCTTAGGCAAGGAGGAAGTCTTACTGTAGCTGATGCACAGGATATTCAGTCGCAGAGAGAGGCGACAGCCCAGGTACAAGAGGAAATACGTCGGAGTAGTGGTCGGAAGCCGAGGACAGAAACAGGCCAAAGGAGGTGTGGCATCTGCGGAAACACCGGACACAATGCGCGAACATGTGATTTTAATGAAGATATGTCTGGAGAAGAGGATTCTGAGTAGTTTGAATTGATTTGATCTTTTTGTTGTTGCTTGGGGGTTATATTTGTGATGTGGTTGCGGTTAGGTGGCGCGCTCGCTTGTCTGGCGCGCTCGCTTATCATGTACGTTAAAGAAAGAAGGAAAAGAAAATAATAATAGGTAAAGTAGAATATTTATATATATACTACTTATACTACCTTTAGCTGCCTTCTTACCTATTTTAAAAAAGGTTATATAAGTAACGTGGTTGATAAGCGAGCGGATCAGACAAGCGACCGGATCACCCGACCGCGACCACATCACAAATCCAGGCACAAGTTAACACCAACTATAAAAATTCAATTAAAACTACTCGGAATCCTCTTCCTCAGACATTTCGTCGTTAAACTGACAAGTTCGTGCATTATGTCCTGCGTTGCCGCAGACGCCACATCGGCGTTGACCTGTTTCGGTCCTCGGTTTGCGACCACTACTCCGACGCGTTTCCTCTTGAACCTGTGCTGTTGCCTCCCTCTGCGATTCAATATCCTCTGCCTCAGCTACAGTAAGGCTTCCTCCTTGCCTAAGACGTGTTTTCTTGGCTCTCCGACGTCGGCTAAGTAGGTTGTTCTCCTCGCGAAGGATCTTGTTCTCAGACCTTAATAGGGCAATCTGATGCATAATCCCTTGCGTTCCCTTATGGAACTGGTCAACAGCATTGTTAATATGTGTTGGGGAGCTATTTTGATGATTAGAGACCTTGGTTTTGATAAGAGTTGACTGAGAAGTTGCCTCGATTGGGTTGTTTGGTGTCCTGGAAACCCAAGGTAGTGGTGATGTAGGCTGTGATCCTGGGGGCGTTGGAGTGTGTAACTTGACGTCTAGCTTTGATAACACACTTTCCGCACTCAGAGGGACAAGCCCAGACCCTCTGAATCCTCCCTGGATGTTTCTTTCTGTAAGAGATTGCGTAAAGGCCTTGTGAAATGCTGGGAAGAAGTCCTCCTTTGTGATATGGGTATTACCCCGTCGCATCTTATCCTCGATTTCTCGACCGTATGCCTTCTTGAGAGGCCCGAAACACCCGACATCTAAGGGCTGAAGTAGATGCGACGAATGAGGTGGCATACAAAGGGTAATGATCTTGTTTTCTTTACAATATAGCTCGAAATCTGTAGAGTGGTGGCTTTCGTGCCCGTCGACAGCAAGGAGGCGATGTTGGCCTCTTAAACGCGGTTTTGTATGACGATCAAAGTGCTGGACCCAATCTAGGCCTCTTTCGTTTGTTGTCCATCCGTTTTCAGATGTTGCGATAACCCAGTCGGGTGGGAGACCAGATTCGGTGTACCATGTGGAGAGGAGATTTTTGCCTGCAACAATGATGTATGGCGGGACGCTATAGCCAGACGAACTGATGGCCTGAATGACTGTAACCCATTCTTAATTGCCAGGCTAAGCCATTTTTGTGTTTGAATGTCTTTCAGCGCTTGTAACAACCATGCCGGATGCAATCTGGCCCATCATAAAGCCAGTCTCGTCAAAGTTGTAGATATCTGACTCCACGATGCCATATTTCGCGATTGTGTTCGCCACAAGGCGAAACCACGCGTTTATTGCCTCAGGATCTTCGCATTTAGCTCTCTTATAGTCGTATCTTCGAAAAAAACGCGTTCGGAGCTGTGGTTGTCGTTTGACAAAGTTTGAGGCCCAGCGCTTGCCGACTGGTGGCTTGTCGCGGTCGGCAAGCAGTCGATTGGCCATTTCTTCAACACCAGTAAGCCGGGGAGGAAACGATCGGGCATCTAGGTCGAGAATGTACTCGACTAGCTTCTGCTCTTCAAGCTCCGTCAAATTCCGTGAGTTCGGCATGGTGTCGCGTCGTGATGCTGTTCCCTTTAGTCGACGCGTCACAATGTCGCGGCTGACGTTGTACATCTTTGCTGCAGCGCGAATGCTGAGTTTTAGGTCTTTTTTGTAAGCTTGGACAGCCAGCTGTACCTGAGCTTCGTTGCTAGTGGATTGCATTGTTGTTCGTGGAGAAATGAAAGGAAACAGTCAGACAGACGCGTCTGGCTGGTTGGGTGGCGCGCTCGCTTGTCTGGCGCGCTCGCTTATCATGTACGTTATAGGAAAAGCACCTTTAATAATATAGTAACCTTTAAGACTAGATTTGCTAGATAGTATCTAACAACTTAAAGCTTTACTACTATACTTTAGATAAGGAGGTTAACTAATAGATAAAAGCCTTTAAGGAATATATTAGCATACACCCTTTTAAATGCAGAAACAATGTATAAGTTGCGTATAACGCTGCATTAATAGCACCTATAAGAAAACACCTTAACAACTAATAAGACGTTAAAGAATAGATTATAAAGTAGCAAAAGGCGCTTTATAAAGCCTCTATAAGCAGCCTACTGCAGGCTTAGACGTTAAGCCTGTAGTTCTTACCCTTTATAACAGCATTTATAAGATTATATATCTTAAGCTAGGTATATATATACTATAAAACCTACATTTGCAAAGCTAAAAAGGATATTATTACACTAAGGAGCATTTTAGCTAATATTAGATGCTTCCTTTAGACTGTAGATAATATAGAGCCTATATAAAAGGCTTTATAAGGTACCTTTAGCCTAACTAACCTTAGTAATAATACCTCCTAAGAAGAACGTAGTGTTACGACCCGAATTCGGTTGGTGACTGATGCAGCCTGGAACGACCCCTGGCGCGAACAGCAGGGCAGAGGGACACTCATGTATGCAGGCGCACGGCGCAGGCCGAACGACGGAACGGAAGAACTAGGGAAGGTCACGTGATGGATCAGTTTGGATCACTGGTGATCCAACATGATCCTGCACCAAGGATCAGTGCAACCTTCTCCTGTAAAAACTTTTTCTTGGCACCCAGTGTTAAGAATTTTTAGGTTTTTGCAGGGCTTCGGCCCGTACCCCTAACGGGTCTTATCATCCCCGTCTTCACTTTCGGACTCGTCTCTCAACACCACCACAGCACCCCTCCCCTTCAATCCTCTCACAACACCAAACACGACGAGACCTCCCCCGAAAGTGAAGTAGGGCGAGAGTTCAGAAGCTTTGAAGGTCACTCTCGCCCTCGCCGATCCGCGCGTCCGCTAGCCTGCGGCGCGCTGTGCCCGCCGCGTGCGGGCCACCACTCCAACAAGGGCTCGAATTGCCCTTGTCCACACACCAAAGCCCCGGCACAAAAGTCAGGACATTTTCTGTCTCCGTGCCAGACCTTCTGTCTGGAAGGTCTTGAACACTTTCGCTCCTGCCAGAGCCTGACTAGTTCAGGCAGTAACGGAGAGCGATTGTTGCGGGCTCCTGTATCGCCATCGGCTGGGAGCCGACTTGCTGTATGCCTTCTTTGCTTCGCTCCAATCAAAGTGGAGAGGAGAAAGGCGTGGAACCACATTACGACCGGCCGTGCTAGGTTTTTCCCCCTTGTGGTTTTTCCTAGCACTATCCGAACTACTTTCCTTGTGGATGAAGCGACCCGGGAAAAGGATGACGGATAAGAGAATTCTGGTCAGGTGAGAAGATCCGCTTCAACTTGGAGCGGTTTGAACAGGAGCGTTAGGTGAAGACGTAGCCCTGTAACATAGTTTAGATTAGCATAGACCATGTCGGCATTGCGCCCGGCACGTCTCTTGTCGCTCGAGACGTTAAATTTACCAACCAACCAACCAACCAAGGATCAGTGAGCCACTGAACTGATCCAACACCAAGGATCACCAACAGCGAGAAGTGATCCAACAACAGGACAATATGATATAAGGACATTCATTCCACATAGAATAGATTACCTTCCATAGCTCTTCAGCAATCAACTTCGTGATTCACTCTACCATAAGTGACTCTTAGATTATCCTTCTGTTGTGAAAGACAAGTTATCCACGCCTTGAGTATACGATTGATCACCGCATCCTCACCAACAAGATTACCAACAAGACAGCAAGACCCCAGCACTGTTCATTGAGTACTGACCTCAGCTACCTGTTAGCAGAAACACCACTGTCGGATATCTGACCGTAACACTTTGATTGCTCCTGTTCAGTAAGTTGACCCCCGTACTCACCGAACAGTCAAGAACATGG
This sequence comes from Colletotrichum lini, assembly GCA_034638275.1. Lineage (NCBI taxonomy): Eukaryota > Fungi > Ascomycota > Sordariomycetes > Glomerellales > Glomerellaceae > Colletotrichum > Colletotrichum lini. The sequence goes on from JAWQJV010000004.1 coordinate 5,252,401, forward strand.
CACCTGTCACCACCCCGACTCCATCCTCTTCCGCGTCCAAGGGCAAGACGGTCACCCCGCCTCAGCCCAAGAGCCTGGACGAAGAAATGAAGAACGCTGAGTCCTCTAGCGACGAGGACGACAACGCTGAGTTAACCCGACAACTCAAGCGCGCCAACAAAGACATCGCCAAGATGCAAACCATGTTCAACGAGAACGCTGCCGCCATGGAAGAACTCCAGAAACACGCTCGACGGGCCATCGCCCTCGAGGAGGAAGTCCGCACCCTCCGCGCAGCAGCCAGTATAATCACGACCCCAATGGACGGACGAGATAAACTCAAGCTCAACTCGCCCGGCACCTTCGACGGAACCCCTGGACAACTCAAGGGATTCTTGATCCAAATCAGAACCTATCAGGAATTCCATCAAAGCAACTTCCGCAACGAAACCGAGAGGATCATCCACGCCTCCACGTTCCTTCGAGGCAGAGCCCTCTCATGGTTTGAACCATACATGGAAGATCTACTCGACAATACAACGCTTGAACACTGCAAGAACGAGACCCAGGATATCTTCGGAAGCTTCCAAGGCTTCGAACACGCCTTGAAGTCCCTATTCCAGGATCCCGACGAAAAGCGACAAGCCGAGAGAGATCTGTCTAATCTACGACAAACCAAGTCAGCTACCCACTACGCTGCAGAATTCCGACGAATCTGCGCACGCCTTGACTACACCGACGACACCCGAATCTTCATGTTCTACCAAGGACTGAAGGAGGAAGTCAAGGACGAACTCGCCAAGATCGATCGACCAGACGACTTCCTACAGTACGTCGAAAAAGCTATTCAGATCGACACTCGCCTGTACGAACGACGCAGGGAGAAAGGCGAAAACCGCCGACCGCAAGCCAACACAAGCAAACGGTACACCCCGGGACCACGCCAGCAAAACAACCACAACAGTAACTGGAGAAACAACCAGCAACGCAACAGCGGACCAAGCACTGCCTATGGACATCACGCAGGACCTATGGACGTCAGCGTGGCTCACAAGAACAAGTCAACCACGCGACGCGACCCCAAGAGTGGCGTCTGTTTCAACTGCGAGAAACCAGGTCACATCGCTAGAGATTGCAGACAACCCAAACGACTTCAGAACCGACCACTCCCTGAAGACTCCAAGAAAGCCAACATTGCGAGAAAGGAAGTTCCCCATGAACAACTCTCATGGACCGCCTGCTACAGCAATGACTGCCTCACGCACCAAGACGGCAAAGAACAAGCAGGTTGGTATCCAAGAGAGCCCAAAAACAAAACCGTGGCCGTCTCCAGGAAGTCTAAGGACGGAGATGTCCAGATCATGGAAAAACGGAACCAACAACTCATCACGAAACTCATTCAAGCACGAGACACTGCGCAAGTCCAACTGAGTAGTCCCAACATGCCGGAAACCCTTCAAGCCATCAAGGCACGACTACAGCAAAGGATCCAGGCCCAGGGCGACTACCAAAGACAACTCGCGCTCGAAGAAGACCTAGCCGGCTCAGTACAGGAAGAAGTAGGCCTGACTAGCCGACTCACCAAGATAGTGGCTGTGGGAAGAAAGCAGGCGAAACCCCCATTTTCCCAACCACGACTTAACATCAGGGAAAGAACCCCTCAAGAAACCATCGAGGTCCTCGGAGAACGAACGAGCTCTGAATACACCTCCGACTCGGGAGAATCGCTGGACGAATTCCTCCCACCAAGTAAGATGGAACGACGAGCAGCCGAGCAGCTCCTCGAGCTCAGACGAACCAGAAGCTCGACACGATCCAAGAGCCCCAATCTCAAAACCAAGCAAGAAATGAGACAGAGACTCAGAAACCTCGACCCCTACGACAGGATGAAGCTACAAGAGTATGAGATCGACGGAGGCAACGACATCGATTCGGATGAACCTCTAGCCTCGCAGACATACCTGAGCACCAGTCACGCCCCGCTCAACCAACGACCCAACGTCGACAAGACGCACAACAACCAAGAAGTACGCTTCTATGGCACAGAGGACGTTGACGTCAACAACAAACCTGAAGTTCAGATTCAGGAGAAACCCCTGTTTGGAGACGACGAACTACTTGGATTGACACACAAACGACACTACAGAATCTTCTGGGCAGACTGCATATACGACGAGTGCAAGACTCACCTCCGCTCGAAAGAAGAATATGCCTTCTATCCCCGACGACAAGGACGAGAGCCTATCCCAAAAGCCTACCAAGACTCGGAACTCAACACATGGGAAGTCAAGGAATATCTCACCAAGTGGCTCTGCTTCCAGCCAAGCCCAAAGCACCCCATGCCCCGTGTCAATCATATCACCAAGCACTGGTCAGACTGCATGTTCGACAAATGCAAGTACCATTACGAAGGAAAAGCACAAGCCTGGAGAACGCAGATCAAAGAAAAGAACTCCAGCAAAAAGACAAAAAACTAGGGACGCCAACTGCAAAGGGACCGCAGACGGCGACACGACACAAGAAGTCCCTATGTGCCGCAACCAGGGAAGACGACAGACATCTCTTCCTGGAAGCCATCATCGATGGGCAGCCCACACAGGTCATAATCGACAGTGGAGCCCAAGCAAATTTCATGTCACCACGATTGATTAATCAACGAAAGATTGCATGGAGACTCAAGGATGAACTATACGCCCTTCAGAACGTGGAAGGAGAAACGGTTGAGTACGACGGAGGCACCATCAGCAAAGAGACCGCGCAACTCTCTATGGTTATCCATGGTCGTCAAGAACAACTGGTCTTTGACATCACAAAGATAGGACAACTGGACGTTATCCTAGGAGTCCCATGGCTACGAAAACACGACCCAGACATCAGTTGGAAGGCCAACCAACTTCGATGGAGAGATTCAGCCACGGAAGCGCGTTGCATACCGCAACCCCCGGGTGAACACAGACGACAGAGATACGTCGCCTACGTCAAACGGATCGAACCTATGAAAGATGAGCAATTCGAATCCTTTATCAAAGATCAGCGGGAAGAAGAACGACTCTCCCCAATCCCCGCAGAATACCGCAGTTACAAGAAGCTGTTTGCCGAAGAACTGGAAACAGGCTTACCAGAACATGGCCCTTGGGACCATGAGATTCCCATCAAGGAAGGAGAACACCCGAAATTTCATAAGCTCTACGGACTTAATGAAAACCAGCGGGAAGAACTCGACAAGTACATCGACGAAAACCTCAGAAAAGGTTACATTCGACCATCGACATCCCCAGCAGGATACCCTATCCTGTTTGTGCCCAAGAAGAACGGCAAACTACGACTCTGTGTCGATTACCGACAGCTCAACGACATCACAATCAAGAATAGCTACCCGCTACCTCTCATCACAGAACTTCGAGATCTACTCTACGGAGCCAAATGGTTTACGGCCCTCGACCTCAAAGGAGCCTACAACCTGATCAGAATCAAGGAAGGGGAAGAATGGAAGACTTGCTTCCGCACACGAAGAGGCAATTACGAGTACCTCGTCATGCCTTTCGGACTCACCAACGCCCCCGCCTCCTTTCAAACTATGATCAACCATGTCCTACGAGAATACCTGGATGTATTCGTTGTCGTTTACCTCGACGACATCCTCATCTTCTCGCCTACGCTCGAAATTCACAAGGAACACGTTCACAAGGTACTATAGAAGCTGCAAGAAGCCAAGCTCCTGGTAGAACCTGAGAAAAGTATATTCCACAGTCAGCGAGTCGACTACCTCGGATTCACCATTACCCCTGGTGAAATCCGCATGGACGACAAGAAGATCGCGGCAGTCAGGGACTGGCCACGACCCCAGAACGTCAAAGACATCCAATCATTCCTCGGATTCGTCAACTTCTACCGACGATTCCTCAAAGGATATTCCGGCAAAATCAACCCCCTCATCAAACTCACACGTAAAGACACCACTTTCGAATGGACCAACGAACAAGACAAAGCCTTTGAGGACATCAAGCAGCAAGTCCTATCCGAACCTGTCCTGATGATCCCAGACCCTAGGAAACCCTTCGAACTTGAGACCGACGCCTCAGACTACGCCATCGGTGGACAACTCGGACAACGCGACGAAGAAGGAAGACTGCACCCTTGCGGCTTCTTCTCCAAGAAACTCAGCGGACCCGAACTCAACTACCAGATCCACGACAAAGAACTCATGGCAATTATTGAAGCCTTCAGAGAATGGAAAACTCAACTCTCCGGCACCAAGCACGAAGTCAAGGTCTACACCGACCACAAAAACCTAGCCCACTTCACAACGTCAAAAGCCCTCAACAAGCGACAGATCAGATGGTCCGAATTCCTCTCGGAATTCAACTTTCGAATCATCTACGTCAAAGGAACAGAAAACGGCAGAGCTGATGCCTTAAGCCGAAGACCGGACCACGAAACCCCGGTACCAGATGAAACTCTTGTTATCTTAAAGCAAGACGACAAAGGCGACCTAGTGCCAGCACAGAAACTCATCATGATCGGCACCTGTGTCAATACCAGCACGACTGGCAGGATGACACCTGAACAGATCAGAGAAATTCACAGCGCTCGCGCACATGGACACCAAGGAGTCACGAAGACATTCAAGCGAATTTGACAACACTACAACAAGAAAGTCACACGAGCAGAAGTGGCTTCTGCAATCAAGGATTGCGAAATGTGCAAGAAAAGCAAGAATAGTCCGCACAAACCCTACGGACAACTACAACCATTGCCAGTACCACCAGAGGCATGGCATTTGATCTCTTTGGACTTCATCGTCAAACTCCCAAAGTCAAGAGAACCACTTACGAAAACCTGGTATGACAGTATACTGGTTATCGTCGACCGACTTACGAAGTACGCCTACTTCATCCTGTACTTGGAATCAAGCACGGCAGAAGACCTTGCGTACACGTTTTTGAAATACATCATTAGCAACCACGGATTGCCGAAAGAAATCGTGTCTGACAGAGACAAGTTGTTCACATCCAAGTTTTGGAAATCCCTGATTTTGCAACTAGGAGCTGATCACAAGCTGTCGACCGCTTTCCATCCGCAAACCGACGGACAGACCGAACGGATCAACCAGATCCTCGAACAATACCTACGATGTTATGTCAACTACGACCAAGACAATTGGGTACTACTGCTACCTATGGCCCAATTCGCCTACAACAGTGCTATCGGAGAAAGCACCCTTCACTTGCCCTTCTACCTCAACTATGGATTCCAACCCACCGCATATGGAGAACCTCGGCAAGGACCACGAGCCCTGAAAGCCGTGGCAGACTACAACAAACTACGAGAACTCCAGGAAAACATCGCCAACGACTTGGAATTCGTTAGGGCACGAATGAAGAAATATTCAGACCCATCAAGGATGACGGGACCATCCTTCGAAGAGGGAGATAGCGCGTATCTCATACTGTTGGATTCGAGCCTTCCCCTTTCGGAAGGGAGGGCGGTGAAAGGGACGGCCGGCAGAAAAGGGAGCCCGTCCCACTTTCGATAAGTGGGGCAACGGGCCCCTGCCAGGCCTCCTTCGCAAAGCCCCCTTCGCGAATAGCCTCACACATAGACATCACGACCACTTGCACCAATATTCTGATCGATCGAAAATACTGTGCTAACGAACGAAACTAAAGCCGAACCAACACTGATCAGTGGTTAGTTATAACCACAGATTCGTTAGGTAACGAAGAGGATTTCGGCGGCTTATTGAAAGTCCCTGAAATCGCTACAACAATCTCTCCCGTCATTCAGTTGACCGCTGAGATTGCCCTGAGGAGACTCGCCTTCCGTCGTTCAATCGGCCGTTGACGATACCCTCAAGTGCGTCATATCACGCTGCCAGTCAACCTTGCGAGAAATCACAGATCTCGCTTGACCGGTATTTCCATTCACCCTTTCCTTACTCACGATACCCTTCTTTTCTCCTCTATCGACAAATCCTTCACAGCTCACCTGAAGATCCATTGCGCGGACCATTACGACCATCATCGTATGGGCCGGCGAACCATCACAAAACCTATATAACGCGCCCTTCGCGTCCTCCACTACCCCTTCGTTTCTCCTTTTACCAGACTCGCAGGGCTTGACGCCGACAACGAGACGCTCAAACGCAAGTACGAGGCCGAGCTGGAGGATCACGGTCTTCAAGACGCGAGAAAAACAACAACGAAAACGCGGCCTCGTTTCTCGCGAAGACCATCACATCTTTCACCCTATTCTTCATCCCTCCGTCACCCGTCTAACCTTTCATCACAATGGTCAACCCATCAGACCGTTCTAAACAACCGCTGGTTGCGACGGGATCGACAACCCCCAATCTCCTTCCCATCCCTTCAGCCTTCACACGCTTCATCGACCACGCGACGTGGGGCGACGTCGACGAGGTCTTCACAGGCCAGTCAGAGCCGAAGAAAATAGGCTCATACATCGCCTACGCCATCGCCCAATGGGATCATGACAAGTTGATCAGCCGAGATCTCTGGCGTCACTTCGTCAGAGACTTCAACGGATGGACCGTCGATGTGTTCAGCGCTGCCGGGAACGTCATGAGGGAGACCCTGAGAGATACCCTCCGCGAGCGAGGGGTATACGTGGCCAAGAACCGAGAGAGCATTGCCACCAACCTCTTCGAATGCCTCGAACACCAAGGTTACCACGAGTGGTCACGCGAGGAAGTAGAGGAGGTGGCCAAGGACGCCTCGAAGTTCAGGATCGCTATCCAAGATGACGACTTCTTCCGCGACATCACAGGAGCTGACGTTATCTTCGCAAAAGTGCCACAGTCACAAGAGGATCGCCGAGATACCATGGCCCGAATCCGAGACCACCGGCAGGAGGCCATTGACAACGCAAAGGCCATGGAAGAATTGCTTGGCGACACCGCCGATCGACTGCGACGTCCAACACCAGTGCCATCAGGGCGTGAGACATCTCCAACCCTATTCACGAAGCACCCCAACGTAGATACTCGACCTCGACAGTCAGCAAGATTCTCATTCATAAACCCCAATGATGACGAATACATCCTCAGCGGCGACGAAGATGACCGCGATGGTCCCTTCGGCCGAGGCACCCATCGACCTCGAAAAGACTCCCCGCGCCCCCCACCGCCTCCGCCGCCGGCTTTCACCAATACCCGCGGCCATGAAGAGGACCGTATACAGTCGAGACAGTTGGGGGATCTCGCACGCATCTTGAACACAGACAAGATGAAGTATGGTGGGGAGATGTACGATGTCTTTGACATGAAGGTTGCCGTCTTTCTTGATGCCTGCACGAAGGTTGATATCAAGCCGCAACACTACGCCCTCGCCTTCTCGTTAATGCTTCGCGACAAGGCTGCCGATTTCTATTATCGACGCATCTGCAAGCCCGGTGTCAAGGACTTCACTGTCATGACGGACATGGTCCGTAACCACTTCGAGACACCCCAGATGAAGCAGTCATACATCTCCGAATGGCGAGATACCACATTCAGCAACGTCAGCGAGGGGAACCCAGGCAAGTCGAAGACGGAGGTCTTGGAGATCCTCATCGAGCGACTCGAAGTCATCCAGAGGGCACTCCCCGACAGCATGCAGAATGAGGAGGCCATGAAGATGCAGCTCCTCAATGCCTGCGCTGGGATTGAGGAGTGCAATCTCTGTCTGTATAACCCAGCCCCTACACTCGAAGGAGTCTGCTCACAGCTTCGGTCATCGATCGCAACTGCAATGCGTGTTGTCCCCCATCGACAGTACACATCTGGAGGGAACAACCAATACGTCACGGATCGACAATACCGCGGCTCCGGCAGAGACAACCGCTTCGGAAGAAGAGCACCTTCGCAAGGCAACACGTCTTCAAGCAACAGTCGCGACAGAGGTCCTCCAACCGACAGGAAGTGCTACGTCTGCCAGAAATACGGCTGCTATTCGACAAAGCATACTGCAGAGGCGAAAAAAGGGAGGATATACACGGAGGAACGCGGGGGATGCGGGTTACGCGGAAGAAAACCTGGGGAAAAACCTGGGGAAAAGGAATGCCTAACTTCGAATCAATTGAGTTAGGCATTAACTTTCGGCCAATCAGGAGCCGTATACGGAGGATTTAATTGGGAGCGCAAAAGGCGCAAATAAAGGGCTGAGTTGAGGGCCAATTGTACGTATAACTGCAGTGGGCTCGAATCCGGCGACTTTGGCGATAAAGAAAAAGTTGCCAGTGTTGGATTCGAGCCTTCCCCTTTCGGAAGGGAGGGCGGTGAAAGGGACGGCCGGCAGAAAAGGGAGCCCGTCCCACTTTCGATAAGTGGGGCAACGGGCCCCTGCCAGGCCTCCTTCGCAAAGCCCCCTTCGCGAATAGCCTCACACATAGACATCACGACCACTTGCACCAATATTCTGATCGATCGAAAATACTGTGCTAACGAACGAAACTAAAGCCGAACCAACACATACGCCGAAACATCAAGACAAAGCGACCAAGCGACAAACTTGACCACAAAAAACTTGGACCCTTCGAAATCATCCAAAAAATCTCAGACGTCAACTTCAAACTGAAGCTCCCCGACACGATGAAAATCCACCCAGTCTTCCACATCGCTCTACTCAAACCAGCACCATGCGGATCACACACAGAAGACTGCATCATCGTGGAAACCCACAAACCAGAGTACGAAGTCGAACGAATCATCGACCACAGGAGCGAAAATGGTCATGGCGAGTATCTCATAAAATGGAAAGGCTACGGACACGAAGACAACTCATGGGAACCAGTCGAGAACCTCCAACATTCCCAGCAGGCCCTTCAGCAGTACCACGAGAAGGACTCAAGGGACCTAGCTCCGCAAAATCCGACCCTACGCCCAGAGAACTCCAGTCAAACACCTCGCCGGCACCCCAGGAGACGAGATCTTGCTCGACCCTAGCCTCGGCCTCCGCCACCTCCCGATCCTGAGCCTCCAGCTCGTCCAAGGATTGAAGACCCCGACGAATCAACTCGGACCCACGATCCTTCAGAAATCGCTTCTGCTTCCGCAAACGAGATAAGCGACCCAGGGCAGTAGACAACTGCACCTGAAGAACCTCCATTTCCTCCTCCGCCTCACGTTCCTCTTTCTTAATCTTACGCTGCTCCGACATGCAACGATTCACTGCAAGAAGTCAGCCAAAGACAACAAAAAATCATCAAAGAAAAAACTCACAGGCATTTGCGACATTACTTCCATCGCACTGGCTGCAACTGGTACGAATGCACTCGCCGCATCGCGACGACTCTTCGGCTATTTTACAGACCTTGTTGGACTTGAAACAATGAGTGCAAGGCATGACGTCGACTCCGTGGCGCTCGACCGCTTCGGCAAGAGAACGACGTTCGCGGGTTTTCTGAGAGATTTCGGAATCCGCCTTTCTTTTAGCTACGCGACCAGACATGGTGTCAGCATCATTAAGGAAGCACGATTGACACCTCCCCAACCTGGGAGAGACGACCTACTTATAGCGGTCTGCGGGACTCAGACCTTTGAAGAGGAGACCTGATGTTACGACCCGAATTCGGTTGGTGACTGATGCAGCCTGGAACGACCCCTGGCGCGAACAGCAGGGCAGAGGGACACTCATGTATGCAGGCGCACGGCGCAGGCCGAACGACGGAACGGAAGAACTAGGGAAGGTCACGTGATGGATCAGTTTGGATCACTGGTGATCCAACATGATCCTGCACCAAGGATCAGTGAGCCACTGAACTGATCCAACACCAAGGATCACCAACAGCGAGAAGTGATCTAACAACAGGACAATATGATATAAGGACATTCATTCCACATAGAATAGATTACCTTCCATAGCTCTTCAGCAATCAACTTCGTGATTCACTCTACCATAAGTGACTCTTAGATTATCCTTCTGTTGTGAAAGACAAGTTATCCACGCCTTGAGTATACGATTGATCACCGCATCCTCACCAACAAGATTACCAACAAGACAGCAAGACCCCAGCACTGTTCATTGAGTACTGACCTCAGCTACCTGTTAGCAGAAACACCACTGTCGGATATCTGACCGTAACACGTAGCAATAATAACAAACAGGCCTGCAGAGGCTAAGGCTGTAGCTATAGAGGCTATTAGCAAAGCTAACTGCTAAGGGATTTTAGTATGCTAATAGAAACCTTAACCTTATTATTATTACCTACAACCTTATAAGAGGTAAGCGTATACATTAAGCAAGAAAGGTTTAGTATAAGCGCTACTAAGATACCCTTTGCAAAGCGTACTAACAGCTGCTAACTATACCTTAGCCTGTAGCACTAAATAGATAAGTATTTCTACATGCTCCCTTATCTGCAAAGGGATAACAAGCTACTTAACTAAGCAACTTAAGCCTTTATTAATAAGCGTATCTAAATTAACCTAGAACTTATAGAGCGCTTAAGATAGGTTAGATAAGCAGCTAACCTACTAAATTAACTGTATAGTAGCTGCTAAGGGAAGCTATCTCTAGCATCTTTTTATACTGCCTACAGTTAATATTACCTTATAGGATTAGCTATACTAAACTTAGGCTCTATAGTATACATTTTTAATAATCCTTTATAGTTTAAGACGCTAAGAGCTGCACCCTATAAAGACTTCCTATAGGTAGGCGTATAACAATTACCTATTAAAGCATATAGGACTGCAGAAATTAACCTAAGGGTATAACGTACATGATAAGCGAGCGCGCCAGACAAGCGAGCGCGCCACCCAACCAGCCAGACGCGTCTGTCTGACTGTTTCCTTTCATTTCTCCACGAACAACAATGCAATCCACTAGCAACGAAGCTCAGGTACAGCTGGCTGTCCAAGCTTACAAAAAAGACCTAAAACTCAGCATTCGCGCTGCAGCAAAGATGTACAACGTCAGCCGCGACATTGTGACGCGTCGACTAAAGGGAACAGCATCACGACGCGACACCATGCCGAACTCACGGAATTTGACGGAGCTTGAAGAGCAGAAGCTAGTCGAGTACATTCTCGACCTAGATGCCCGATCGTTTCCTCCCCGGCTTACTGGTGTTGAAGAAATGGCCAATCGACTGCTTGCCGACCGCGACAAGCCACCAGTCGGCAAGCGCTGGGCCTCAAACTTTGTCAAACGACAACCACAGCTCCGAACGCGTTTTTTTCGAAGATACGACTATAAGAGAGCTAAATGCGAAGATCCTGAGGCAATAAACGCGTGGTTTCGCCTTGTGGCGAACACAATCGCGAAATATGGCATCGTGGAGTCAGATATCTACAACTTTGACGAGACTGGCTTTATGATGGGCCAGATTGCATCCGGCATGGTTGTTACAAGCGCTGAAAGACATTCAAACACAAAAATGGCTCAGCCTGGCAATCGAGAATGGGTTACAGTCATTCAGGCCATCAGTTCGTCTGGCTATAGCGTCCCGCCATACATCATTGTTGCAGGCAAAAATCTCCTCTCCACATGGTACACCGAATCTGGTCTCCCACCCGACTGGGTTATCGCAACATCTGAAAATGGATGGACAACAAATGAAAGAGGCCTAGATTGGCTCCAGCACTTTGATCAGCATTCAAAGTCGCGTGCGAAGGGGAAATATCGCCTCCTTATTGTCGATGGACACGAAAGTCACCACTCCACAGACTTTGAGCTGTTTTGCAAGGAAAACAACATCGTCACCCTCTGTATGCCGCCTCATTCTTCTCATCTACTTCAGCCCTTAGATGTAGGGTGTTTTGGGCCTTTGAAGTTGGCGTACGGTCGAGAAATTGAGGATAAGATGCGACGGGGTAATACCCATATTACGAAGGACGATTTCTTTCCAGCATTTCACAACGCCTTTAAGCGAGCTCTCACAGAAAAAAACATCCAAGGGGGTTTTAGAGGGGCAGGACTTGTCCCTCTAAGTGCAGAAAGTGTGATATCTAAGCTGGATGTCAAGTTCCACACTCCTTCACCTCCAGGATCCCTCCCAACAACACCACTACCTTGGACTTCCCAGACACCAAAGAACGCAACAGAGTTAAGTTCTCAAGGAACTCTACTTAAGGATCGGTTCCTTAATCATCCAGGCAGCTCTCCAACACATGGATGTACAGATGTTGAGCATATTCTGAAAGGAGCACTGGGATTTGCCCATGAGAATGCATTCTTAAGAGCTGAGAATAAAGCCCTTCGGGAGGAAAACAGCCTACTTAACCGACGCAAAAGGACTAAGAAAACTCATCTTAGGCAAGGAGGAAGTCTTACTGTAGCTGATGCACAGGATATTCAGTCGCAGAGAGAGGCGACAGCCCAGGTACAAGAGGAAATACGTCGGAGTAGTGGTCGGAAGCCGAGGACAGAAACAGGCCAAAGGAGGTGTGGCATCTGCGGAAACACCGGACACAATGCGCGAACATGTGATTTTAATGAAGATATGTCTGGAGAAGAGGATTCTGAGTAGTTTGAATTGATTTGATCTTTTTGTTGTTGCTTGGGGGTTATATTTGTGATGTGGTTGCGGTTAGGTGGCGCGCTCGCTTGTCTGGCGCGCTCGCTTATCATGTACGTTATAGCAATAGCATTATAAAGCTTACTTTATTTAAAGTTGCCCTTTACCCTAGATTAGCTGCAAACCTTATATCCTTTAGGAAACTTAAGCAATAAGGACTTTAGTAGGATAACAGCCTAGGAAATAACTGCCTATAACAGGTAGATAAGTCCTTTATTATATACGTTAACAAAATCTATAATTAATAAGTGCTTAACTATCAGCCTTTTAGCTTAGAGGCTGCACTTGCAGCAGCTGTATTATTGCTAGCTGTTTAGTTAGATAAAGCACCCCCTACATGCAAAAGATATATATATACAATAGCTACGCGCTAAAAGCCTATTCTAGGTAACCTTATTACTTAGTACAAACGCCTTAGGCACCTAGGCCTAGAAGCGCTTAAAAGGATTGTTAATGCAGCCTATAGAGTATACCTTTAAGGCGTTAAAGGTTAATAGATTACTATAGTAGACTGCAACGCCTACGCTTAAGGAAAAGCCTATTAAATAGTCTATTAAAGCCTATAAGAGTTAGCTACTTAAGCGCAGCCTAGTAATTGTTTAGCTATTAATTTTTACAACCTTAAAATAGGCTACATAGGATATTAATCCTATATACTATTTTCTAACTAAAGTAGTAGTCTTATATAGGACTTTTACCTTTACTAAAGGACTATAGATATACTGCTTACAACAATTAAAGATTTCCTTACGCTCCTTTATACCTAATATAACTACTGCATAAAGGTTATTAAGGCAAAAAATAAGCTTCTTTACTACTATAAAATTGTTACAAACCTTAAAGCATGCAGTATACGCCTTAAGGCAAGCGCTCTAAATACCTAAGCGTAAAATAAAGCTACAGAATGCATTACTGCTACTATAAAGCAAAGGGTATGCAGTATAGCAATTAATGTAAGCCTTTTAGATATTCTTTAGCTTAAGGTGTATACTGCAGCAACTTACCTCTATAACTGCATACTGCAGGCAGCCTGCAGCTAGAAGACCTTATACTAACTGTAGCATAAGTACTTCTAGATTAAAGAAAAGGCTCCCTACGTAAGGCCTAACCTTTTATACCTTTAGGTATATAGCTGCAAAGCGTATGCACTTACTGCAGACGCCTAGCTATATAAATAGTGTAGGTAAAGGCTTACCTTATATGCTTAGATTAGTTACCTTATTAGCTAACGTACTCGCATAGCGAGTGGGCCAACATAGCGAGTGGGCCACTTTTCCAACTTTCTACCTCTTTGACCTTTACACCAACTTTCCTCTACGTACGAACATGCCATCCTCCTCAATTGAAAGTCGTATCATCCTTGCCATCCAGGCTATCGAAAAAGACCCAAAGATGTCTGTACGAAAAGCAGCCCAAACCTTTGAGGTCCCTCGAACGTCAATCCAAAACCGACGCGCCGGACGCGTCGCACGACCTGAAAGACGACCAAATTCAATGAAGATGACTATAACAGAAGAGGAGGTGATTCTTGAACGAGTTATTGACCTAATCAATCGAGGGTTCCCTCCGCGACAAGAAGACGTACGAGAAATGGCCGACCAACTCCTAAACGCGCGCGACGGGACGCGTACGGGACCCCGATGGGCAGAGAACTTCGTACGACGCGTCCCCGAATTGAAAATGCGATTTCGACGCCGAATCGACTATCAAAGGGCCTTAGCTGAGGATCCTATGATTATACAAGGCTGGTTTGCACTCGTGCGAAACACAATTGCGAAGTATGGAATACTTGATGACGATATCTACAATTTTGATGAGACTGGGTTCCTGATGGGAATGCTGTCGCATGCAAAGGTTGTTACAACGTCTGACCGTAAGGGAAGGCCTCGTACGAAGCAGCCTGGCAATCGGGAATGGGTTTCTGTCATTCAGGGTGTGTGTGCGGATGGCTGGGCGATGCCTCCGTACGTCATCGTGAAGGGCAAATATCACCTCCTCTCCTGGTACGCCAACGGCCAATTCCCATCTACATGGCGTATCCATCCAAGCGAAAATGGATGGACGACAAATGATATTGGCCTAGATTGGCTAAAGCACTTTAATCAGTGCACACGGACTCGTACGAAGGGCTCTCATCGCCTCTTGATCCTTGATGGTCACAACAGTCATAAATCGACCGACTTTGACGAATACTGCAAGGAACAAAGCATTATTGCTCTTTGCATGCCTCCCCATTCATCGCACGAGCTCCAGCCTCTTGATGTTGGGTGCTTTAGCCCGTTAAAGTACTCGTACGGCAAGGAAATTGAGAAGATGATGCGGATGCAGATTTCGCATATTACCAAGGATGACTTCTTTCCTGCCTTTAAAGCAGCATTCTTTGCCTCAATGGGGGAAGATAACGTACGAGCTGGTTTTAGACAGGCAGGCCTTGTACCTTTTAACCCTGAAGTGGTTATTTCTCGGTTGGATTTCAAGCCAAAGACGCCAACACCCTCAACCTCACGGCCAAGCAGCCAAGGCTCCTGGGACGCAAAGACACCAACCACAGCACTAGAGGGCGTACGAAGTGCTTCCTCCCTTAAAAAGAAGATCCAGGCACATCAAGGTAGCTCACCAACACCAATGTACGAAGTAATTGACTTCCAGGCCAGAGGTATTAGCAAGTTAGCCCATAGGCTTGCTATTATTGAGGCTGAGAACCGTAAGCTTCGTACGGGGATAGAGATACTAAGTAAGCGCCGGAGGGCAAAAAGACTAGACTACGTCTTGGAGGGTCACTTAATACTACTGAAGCAGAGGCACTACAAGTAGAAAAGGGTAGTGTTGATGCTGGAGGACAGAATAACCCTCAGAAGGAGGGTCGTACGGAAGGTGCTGAACCACGCGCGCGACGATGTGGCAATTGCGGAAAGCCTGGACATAACGCACGAACCTGTGAAGTAGTTTGGGACAGTAATGAGGAAGAGGATGAGGAGTAGTTTTAATTGATTTCGTACGTTGTAGTTTAATTAACTTATATGAAAGGTAGAAGGGTAGAGGAAGGTGGCCCACTCGCTATGTTGGCCCACTCGCTATGCGAGTACGTTATAGCTTTAGCAACTTCTTTTGTATATAAAACCCCCTTTATAGTAAAGTATTTATAATATATAATATTATCTTTAATAAAGGCGCTGTTTTTAATAGCAATCTTAAAAGCCTTACTAAAAGCATATAAGAGTTAGATTTTAATAAAATATAATAGACTATTAACTGCCTTATGCGTAAAGAAGCATATAAGATAAGCTTTACATATATAGCTAATAAAGAAGCAGATAAGATTATAGAATACGCTAAGCAAGCTAAGGGGGAAACCTAAGGCAGCCTTAACCTTAATAAAGGCCTATAAGAAGGCTACCCTAATAGGCCTTCTAAGCTAGTACTACATACTAAAGCAAGATTCTAACTTATAACTTCTCTAACTACACCTCTAAAAGCGTCTTTCTTTACTATGCTTACAACTACGCTAGGCATAAGGGGGTAAAAAGGAAGATCTTATCTACCTATAGATAGCAATAATACTATTCCTATATATAAGATGTAGCTAAAGCTATTACATAAGTCCTTTAAGGTAGCGTTTCTAGTAGGATGCATACATTAAAAACATAAGATGTAGCTAAAGCTATTATATAAGCCTCTTAAGGCTGCATTTCTAGCAGGATGTATGCATAAGACTATATAATAATTAATAGATAATACTTATATGCTGCTAAAGTAGGCTAGCTACTTAAACCTAGCAGTAAGTATAACGTGTTTGATAAGCGAGCTGGACAGACAAGCGAGCTGGACACAAAACCACAAACCTGCCACCTACATCATTCCGACGCGTCTTCCGACCGCCACAACAATGTCTGTGCAAAACAAAGAGGCTCAATTAAATCTTGCCATTCAGGCTATCCAAAAAGGCCAGGCAAAGAGCATTCGAGAGGCAGCTCGGATCTACTCAGTCCCACATTCAACTTTAGCGACGCGACTTAAGGGTATACCATCCCGACGCGACACCATGCCTAACTCACAGAATTTGACGGAGCTGGAAGAGAACAAGCTAGTTGAGTATATTCTTGACCTAGATGCCCGATCGTTTCCTCCCCGGATCAGTGGTGTTGAAGAAATGGCCAATCGACTGCTTGCCGACCGCAACGCGCCACCAGTCGGCAAGCGCTGGGCCTCGAACTTCGTCAAACGACAGCCACAGCTCCGAACGCGTTTTTTTCGCAGATACGACTATAAGAGAGCTAAATGCGAAGATCCTGAGGCAATTAACGCGTGGTTTCGCGTTGTGGCAAACACAATCGCGAAATACGGCATTGAGGGGTCAGATATCTACAACTTCGATGAGACTGGCTTTATGATGGGCCAGATTGCTTACGGAATGGTCGTTACGAGCTCCGAAAGACGTTCAAACACAAAGATGGTGCAGCCTGGCAATCGAGAATGGGTTACAGTCATTCAGGCCATTAGTTCATCTGGCTACAGCGTCCCGCCGTACATCATTGTTGCAGGCAAAAATCTCCTCTCCACCTGGTACACTGAATCTGGCCTCCCACACGACTGGGTTATCGCAACGTCTGAAAATGGATGGACAACAAATGAAAGAGGTCTAGATTGGGTCCAGCACTTTGATCGGCATTCAAAGTCGCGTGCGAAGGGTAAATATCGCCTCCTTGTCGTCGATGGACACGAAAGTCACCACTCCACAGACTTCGAGCTATTTTGCCAGGAAAACAACATCATCACCCTCTGTATGCCGCCTCATTCTTCTCATCTACTTCAGCCCTTAGACGTAGGGTGTTTTGGGCCTCTGAAGTTGGCGTACGGTCGAGAAATTGAGGATAAGATGCGACGGGGTAACACCCATATTACAAAGGACGATTTCTTTCCAGCATTTCACAACGCCTTCAAGCGAGCTCTCACAGAAAAAAACATCCAAGGGGGTTTTAGAGGGGCAGGACTTGTCCCTCTAAGTGCAGAAAGTGTGCTATCTAAGCTAGACGTCAAATTACATACTCCTTCACCTCCAGGTTCCCTCCCAACAACACCACCAGCTTGGACTTCCCAGACACCACACACCACTGCAGAGTTAAGTTCTCAAGGAACTCTACTTAAGGATCGGTTCCTTAATCATCCAGATAGCTCTCCGACACATGGATGTACAGCTACTGAGCATATTCTAAAAGGAGCACTAGAATTTGCGCATGAGAATGCAATGTTGAGAGCTAGGGTTAAGAGCCTTGAAGAGGAGAATGGTCTACTTAACCGACGTAAAAGAACCAAAAAAACACGTCTTAGACAAGGAGGAAGTCTTACTGTATCTGAGGCACAGGATATCCAGTCCCAGAGAGAGGCGACAGCCCAGGTACAAGAGGAAACGCGTCGGAGTAGTGGTCGCAGACTGAGGACAGAAACAGGTCAACGGCGGTGTGGCATCTGCGGAAACACTGGACACAATGCACGAACGTGTCAGTTTGATGAAGAAATGTCTATAGAAGAGGATTCTGAGTAGTTTGAATTGATTTAACCTTTTTGTTGTTCCGTTATGGTCGCATTCGCGATATGGTGGTGGTTTTGTGTCCAGCTCGCTTGTCTGTCCAGCTCGCTTATCAAACACGTTAAATTAACTTATAATTAAATGCTTTAATAGTATAGCAGACAATCTAAAAGTGTATAAGATAGAGCTTTAATAGCTTATAGTTATATAGCCTTTAGGTTAGAAGCAGTTAAAGGTAGATAGTAAGAGGCTTTTTATATACTCTACTAAGCATGCTTGTTAGTATAGTAATAATATAAAGACTATTACTAAAGCAGCTACTTTATATAGCACCTACTAGAAAACCTTACCCCCTCTTTTTATATTATACTTTTAGCTAGCAAGACACCTACTTAAAAGCGCTTTTTAAGATGTAGAAAGAAGTTACTTATAAGGTTATAAGCTCTTATGCTTATAGCAAGAGGACTTTAAAGCATCTGCATGCATTAATTAGATTCTTAGTTGCTATTAGGTATATATATATAAACTTAATAAGCATAGCTACTTTATAAAGGTAAAGGTAAAGCTTATAATATGCAGTAACTAATAGGTAAAAGATGCATAAGATATATATGCTACAATGCTTATAGGTATATTATTCTAAATACTAATAGCCTTAGCTGCCTACTTTAACCTTAAGCTACTATAATATAATACTATAAATACGTTTATATATGCAGATATTAATAAGGAGGTATATATAGAGATGCCTCTAGGATACTGCAAATAAGGTATAGTCCTACGCTTATAGAAAGCCCTCTATAGTCTACGCTAGTTACCTCTACTATAGTAAAGGCACCTAGAGAGTAGGCTTCTAGCGTAAGGCTTTTAATATATTACTAGTAAAGACTGCTGCTAGCAGAAAGGCTAAGTTACATTCTTTTTCTACGTTAATAACTGCATACTAGCGTTTCTAAAGGCCTATAAGCCTACAGCAATAGCTAAGATATATACTCTTTAAGGTAAATACTACCTTAAAGGCAGCAAAAACCTTTAATAGTTTCTAAGCCTTAAGGTCCTTTACAACTGCATGTAATAGAAACTCTAGCTCTTATAGGCAGTCTATGCTAAGAAGTATAAGAAACTGCTTCCTATACATACTAACATATTAGAAGACAATTCTTATAAGTATAACTACTCCTATAGTAAAAGAGGAGCTGCTGCTATATAAAGATAATATGCAGCCTAGTAAGATTAATTAATACTAATCTAAAGTTAGTATAATCCTATATGCTGCTATAATAATGCAGCTAGATGTTGCTTTTACAGCTAGCAGGCTTATAAGATTTAACTAAAATCTAAGTAAAGCCTACTAAAAGGCTGCTAATAGAGTCCTTTTATACTTATATAAAATATAATACCTTTACCTCTATTTTAGTGCTAACTTAGATGCCCTTAAGGTAGCATCTAACGTAAACTTTAGCAATAATATACTTTATAGAAAGAGCTTATAAGCCTTTACTATAAAGTTTTTTAGAGGCTTTATTATATAGCAAGCTAATAAGCAAGATACTATTATAATATTAATAACTAAAGTAGAGCTTCTAGCACTTATGTAGGCTACTAAGGAAGCTATTTTTGCAAGCTGTTTAATTTTACACCTTTAGGTTTAGCTTCCTACTAAGCTTAGGGGGTAGGCAATATATGCTACACTATTAACGCCTATAAGAATCTAAATCTAGTGCAATAATTAGCAGACTATTAACCTTATAATAAGTAAGCTTTTAAAGCTTTATATAAAGCTTTATTATATTAATATAACGTATATGTATAGCAAGTAGCCTATTATAGCAAGTAGCCTACCTCTACCCACCCTCTAGCTATTTATATAAGTTAATTAAGCAGCATTATACAAAATTAATTAAAACTACTTATTATCCTCTTCTTTAGAGGTCTTCTATACTACCTAACATGTTTGTACGTTATGTTTAGTCTTTTTGCAATTACTACATTGCTAACTGCGCAATTTAGCTCCCTTTGTATAAGCCCCCTCCTAACGTATATTTTTACCTCTAGCATTAATAACCCCCTTCTCTACCTATATTGCCTCTGCTTTAGCTGCATTAAGGGACCCTCTAAGATGCAGTTAGGTTTTTTTAGCCCTCTAACGCTTACTTAGTATCTTATTTGCTATACAAAGCCTACAGCACTTAGCTTTAACAAGAGCTAGTTTGTATGCTAACTTACTAATACCTTTAGCCTAACGTAGTTCACAAGCAAGTGAATCACACAAGCTAGTGAATCACTTTTCTACTACTCGTACAATAACATGTAAGAGAAATCAACTACAACGCCTTAAACTAATTTAAATTAACTGGAATCCTCTTCTTCAGATGTAGATTCAACCTTTTGACATGTACGAGCATTATGGCCAGGCTCTCCACAGATACCACATCGTCGCGCGCGCGTTTCCTGCCTCCTCGTACGACCACCATTCTGACTTGTTTCTGCCTTTAACTGCTCCGTCGCATCTATTTGAGACTTTAAATCCTTTGCCTGGTTAA
Source organism: Colletotrichum lini (assembly GCA_034638275.1). NCBI lineage: Eukaryota > Fungi > Ascomycota > Sordariomycetes > Glomerellales > Glomerellaceae > Colletotrichum > Colletotrichum lini. Next base: position 5,272,966 of record JAWQJV010000004.1, read on the forward strand.
TTGTAAGTGTCCCTCCTTGCTGTAGCTGTTTTTTTTCGTACGCCGACGGCGGCTAAGGCGGTCATTTGCCTCTCGAAGTTCAGCCAAATCCTCCCGCATCAAGGTCTGTTCGTGCACCATCATCATCATCCCTTTCTTCAGCTGCTGCATACCTGTAAGAATTGATGTTGGGGAGCTATTTTGATGTCGTACGATGCGATTACTGATATAATCGGATTGTGACGTGATTTCGATTGGGTTGTTTGGTGTCTTTGGTACCCAAGCTGGTGGTAAGCCAGCAGAAGAACCTGGTGGTGTTGGCGTATGAAGCTTGATATCTAGCTGTGAAATCACATAATCAGGGTCGTACGGTATAAGGCCAGTTGCTCTAAAGCCTGCTTGAATGTTTGACTTAGTTATCGCCTTGTCGTACGCCTTAGAAAAAGCTGGGAGGAAGTCTTCCTTTGCAATATGCGTAACATGCGCCCGCATAAGGACCTCGATTTCTTGACCGTACGCCCGTTTCAAGGGACCAAAGCACCCAACATCAAGAGGCTGGAGCTTATGCGATGAATGAGGTGGCATACAGAGCGTAATAATCTTCTGTTCCTTGCAGTATAGCTCAAAATCGACAGAATGGTGGCTTTCATGGCCATCAAGGATAAGGAGGCGGTAAACACCCTTCGTACGACTTCTTGTATGGAAATCAAAGTGCTTTACCTATTCTAGGCCTTTCTCGTTTGTCGTCCAACCGTTTTCTGTAAGGGTAATTACCCAGTTGGGTGGGAGGGGGCTGTCGTACGTCCAGGAGTCAAGATGGACTTTGCCTGCAAAGATGATGTACGGTGGGATAGAATAGCCGTACGACCTAATGCCCTGGATTACTGTAACCCATTCCTGATTCCCTTGTTGTGCTCCTCTTGGCTTGCCACGTCGTTCAGAGGCTGTAACAACCATTTCAGAGGACATTTTGCCCATTGCAAACCCAGTCTCATCAAAGTTATAGATATCGTCATCGTGTATCCCATACTTCGCAATTGTATTTCGTACAAGGGAAAACCACGCGCGATACGCGTCAGGATCTTCGCAGAGGACTCTCTGATAGTCGATTCTTCGATTAAAACGCGTTCGGAGCTCAGGTCGTCGTCGTACGAAGTTTGAGGCCCAGTTTGTTCCGACGCGTCGCGCGCCGCGGTCGCAAAGCAGTCGATCGGCCATTTCTCAAACAGCACTAAGGCGCAGTGGAAATAATCGTGAATCTAGGTCGATTATGTATCGTACAATGCTCTCCTCTTCGTACAAGGTCAAATTCTGGTTATGTGGTCGGATGTCGCGTTTCGCAGGTCGGCCGTGTTTTCGTCGTTGGAGGGTAGAGAATGATACATTATAGAGTAATGCAGCCTTTCGTACGCTTAATTTTGGGTTGGATTGGAGCGCATTAAGCGCTAGGACTAAATCACTTTCAATTGATTGCTGTCCCATAGTTGTTGGTGGAGAAAAACTAGGAGAAAGAGGATGCGTACGAAATAATTAGAAAGTGATTCACTAGCTTGTGTGATTCACTTGCTTGTGAACTACGTTAACTTTAAGATGTTAGTCTTAATAATAAGACCTAAGGATATAAGGATATTTATTTTATATAGATAGATTACCTTCTAACGTGGCTGATAAGCGAGTCGATCAGACAAGCAAGTCGATCACCCAACCACAACTACATTACAAACCCAAGAAGACATCAATATCAACACCACTAAATCAATTAACGCTACTAAGAATTCTCTTCCTCAGTCGTTTCTACATCAAACTGACACGTTCGCGCATTGTGTCCTGTGTTTCCGCACACGCCACACCGTCGTTAACCCAATTCAGTCCTTGGCTTACAACCACTCCTCCAACGCGTTTCCTCATAAACCTGTGCTGTTGCGTCCCTCTGCAACTGTATATCCTCTACATCAGCTACAGTAAGACTTCCTCCTTGCTAGAGACGCGTTTTCTTAGCTCTCCAACGTCAGCTTAGTGTGCTGTTTTCCTCTCGAAGAGTTTTGTTCTCCGCCCTCAGGAATGCATTCTCATGCATTATTCCTAGTGTTCCTTTAAGAATATAGTCAACGTCGTTATTAATAGGTATTGGGGAGCTATTTTGATGACAGGCAATTCGATCCTTGATCAGTGTTGACTGAGAAGTTGCTTCTGTTGGGTTGTTTGGTGTCCTGGAAACCCAAGGGAGCGGTGTTGTTAGAAGTGATCCTAGAGGCGTTGGAGTGTGTAACTTGACGTCCAGCTTTGATAATACACTTTCTGCACTCAGAGGGACAAGCCCGGAGCCTCTGAAACCTCCCTGGATATTCTTTCCCGTAAGTGCTTGTGTAAAGGCCTCACAAAACGCTGGAAAGAAGTCTTCCTTCGTAATATGGGTTACACCTCGCCGCATCTTTTCCTCAATTTGTCGACCGTACGCCGTTTTGAGAGGCCCAAAGCATCCTACATCTAAGGGCTGAAGTAGATGAGATGAATGAGCTAGCATACAGAGTGGGACGATGTTGTTTTCCTGACAATATAGCTCGAAACCTGCAGAGTGGTGGCTTTCATGCCCATCAACAATAAGGAGGCGATGAGGACCTCTTGCACGTGGCTTTGAATGACGATCGAAGTGTTTAACCCAATTTAGGCCTATCTTGTTTGTTGTCCATCCGTTTTCAGATGTTGCAATAACCCAGTCGTGTGGGAGATCTGTTTCAGTATACCAGGTTGAGAGGTGATAATGGCCTGCAACAATGATGTATGGCGGGACGCTGTAGCCTGACGAACTTATGGCTTGGATAACTGTAACCCATTCCCGATTACCAGGCTGCACCATTTTCGTGTTTAAACGCCTTTCGGCACTCGTTACAACCATTCCAGATGCAATCTGGCCCATCATAAAGCCAGTCTCGTCAAAGTTGTAGATATCAGACGCGTCAATGCCATATTTCGCAATTGTGTTCTTCACAAGGTCGAACCAACCGCAAATAACCTCTAGATCTTCGCATTAGGCTCTCTTATAGTCATACTTGCGAAAAAAACGCGTCCAAAGCTGTGGTTGTCATTTGATGAAGTTCGACGCCCAGCGCTTCCCAACCGGTCGCGCGCCACGGTCGGCAAGCAGGTGATTGGCCATTTCTTCAACACCACTGATCCGGGGAGGTAACGATCGGGCATCTAGGTCAAGAATGTACTTAACTAGCTTCTCTTCTTCAAGCAGCGTCAAATTCCGTGATTTCGGCATGATGTCGCGTCGCGAAGGTTTTCCATTAAGTCGGTCGCGTAATGTTGTGAAGGGTACTGAATAGATCCGTGCTGCAGCTCGAATACTAAGATTTGGAGTGTTTTTAATCGCTTGAACCGCTAGGATCAATTGCGCTTCTTTGTTTGATGACGACATTCTTTATGGTCGATGGACGTGTGTTGAAAGCGGGAAGATGGTATGATCGCGGTTGGGTGATCGACTCGCTTGTCTGATCGACTCGCTTATCAGCCACGTTATAGCTTTTCAGTAATTAACTTTATAATTTACTCTACTATAAGTAACTTTTAGATTATCCTTCTATTATAAAAGATAAGTTATCTATAACTACCTTAAGTATATAATTAATTACTGCATTCTTACTAATAAGATTACTAATAAGCTAGTAAGACCTTAGCACTATTTATTAGGTACTAACCTTAGCTAACGTGGTTGATAAGCTCGGCGATCAGACAAGCTCGGCGATCACCCGACCGGACAAACTAACCTCTCACCTTTACATACACATCACACCATACTCAGCAATGTCCCTCATGAATAAAGAAGCTCAATTGAACTTAGCTATCCAGGCAATCAAACAAACTAAAAATCTTAGTATAAGAGCCGCATGCCGGATCTACTCAGTACCCTACTCAACGTTACGCGACCGAATTAAGGGAAAGCTGTCACGACGCGACGTATTGCCTAGCCTACGAAATTTGACTGCGCTTGAAGAGGAGAAGCTAGTTGAGTACATTCTAGACCTGGATTCCCGATCGTTTCCTCCTCGCCTCAGTGGTGTGGAAGATATGGCTAATCGACTGCTTGCCGACCGCGACGCACCCCCAGTTGGGAAGCGCTGGGCTTCAAACTTCGTCAAGCGACAACCACAGCTTCGGACGCGCTTTTTTCGTAAGTACGACTATAAGAGGGCCCAATGCGAGGATCCAGGCGCGATAAACGCGTGGTTTCGCCTTGTGGCGAACACAATCGCGAAATACGGCATCGTGGACTCCGACATCTACAACTTTGACGAGACTGGTTTTATGATGGGCCAGATTGCATCCGGAATGGTCGTCACTAGTGCCGAAAGGCGGTCAAATACGAGAATGATGCAGCCTGGCAATCGTGAATGGGTTACAGTCGTTCAGGCCATTAGTTCGTCAGGCTACAGCGTTCCGCCGTACATCATCGTTGCAGGCCAATATCACCTCTCCACCTGGTATACTGAAACCGGTCTCCCACGCGACTGGGTCATTGCAACGTCTGAAAATGGGTGGACAACAAACGAAAGAGGCCTAGATTGGCTACGGCACTTTGATCGGCATTCAAAACTGCGTGCAAGTGGTAGTTATCGCCTCCTTATCGTCGATGGGCACGAAAGTCACCACGCCGCCGACTTTGAGATATATTGCAAGGAAAACAATATCGTCACACTCTGCATGCCGGCTCATTCGTCTCACTTGCTTCAGCCCTTGGACGTTGGGTGTTTTGGGCCACTAAAGACGGCATACGGTCGACAAATTGAGGATAAGATACGCCGGGGTAATACGCATATTGCGAAAGAAGACTTCTTCCCTGCGTTTCGTAAGGCTTTCACGCAAGCTATCACGGAAAATAACATTCAGGGAGGATTCAGAGGAGCAGGGCTTGTCCCTCTAAGCGCAGAAAGTGTGCTTTCAAAGCTTGATGTCAAGTTACACACTACAACACCTCCAGGGTCCCTCCCAACAACACCCCCTGCGTGGACTTCTCAGACGCCAAACAACCCAACAGAAGCATCTTCTCAGTCTGAACTCATTAAAAGGAGGATCTCCCGCCATCAGAATAGCTCCCCAACTTCAATTATTGAAGCTGTAGAGCATTTATCAAAGGGAGCGCGAGGATTTATGCACCAGATTGCCTTATTAAGGTCGGAGGTCCAGATCCTTCGAGAGGAGAATAACCTGCTTAGCCGACGCAGGAGGGCTAAGAAAACCCGTCTCAAACAAGGAGGAAGTCTTACTATAGCTGAGGCAGAGGACCTTCAATCACAGAGAGAGGCGACAGCTCAGATTGAGGAGGAAACGCGGCGGAGTAGTGGTCGCCGACCGAGGACTGAGACGGGCCAACGGCGGTGTGGCGTCTGTGGGAACACCGGTCATAATGCGCGAACATGTCAATTTGTCGAAGAAATATCTGAGGAAGAGGACCTTCATTAGTTTGAATTCAATTGATTTCCTGGGTGTTGCTTATTAGTTGGAAATGTGCTGTGGTTGCGGTTGCGTGATCGCCGAGCTTGTCTGATCGCCGAGCTTATCAACCACGTTACCTATTAGTAGAAATATTACTATTAGATATCTAACTATAATACTTTAATTAACGTACTCGCATAGCGAGTGGGCCAACATAGCGAGTGGGCCACTTTTCCAACTTTCTACCTCTTTGACCTTTACACCAACTTTCCTCTACGTACGAACATGCCATCCTCCTCAATTGAAAGTCGTATCATCCTTGCCATCCAGGCTATCGAAAAAGACCCAAAGATGTCTGTACGAAAAGCAGCCCAAACCTTTGAGGTCCCTCGAACGTCAATCCAAAACCGACGCGCCGGACGCGTCGCACGACCTGAAAGACGACCAAATTCAATGAAGATGACTATAACAGAAGAGGAGGTGATTCTTGAACGAGTTATTGACCTAATCAATCGAGGGTTCCCTCCGCGACAAGAAGACGTACGAGAAATGGCCGACCAACTCCTAAACGCGCGCGACGGGACGCGTACGGGACCCCGATGGGCAGAGAACTTCGTACGACGCGTCCCCGAATTGAAAATGCGATTTCGACGCCGAATCGACTATCAAAGGGCCTTAGCTGAGGATCCTATGATTATACAAGGCTGGTTTGCACTCGTGCGAAACACAATTGCGAAGTATGGAATACTTGATGACGATATCTACAATTTTGATGAGACTGGGTTCCTGATGGGAATGCTGTCGCATGCAAAGGTTGTTACAACGTCTGACCGTAAGGGAAGGCCTCGTACGAAGCAGCCTGGCAATCGGGAATGGGTTTCTGTCATTCAGGGTGTGTGTGCGGATGGCTGGGCGATGCCTCCGTACGTCATCGTGAAGGGCAAATATCACCTCCTCTCCTGGTAAGTCAACATACCCACTTTTGGAACACCCCCTCATTTGGAACACCCAGAATGAAGCTATCCCCAACATCACCACCATCTTCAATTAATTATTGACTAGGCCTAGATGCCACCACAATACAGCTTTCAGCTTCACTAGGGGTATCAGAGTCGCTGGATTCATCTGTAATATCCTCTTTTTCGCCAGCCTCAATCTGAGCCTTCTGGATGTCCTCAATATTGGCGAACTTGGTGTTTGGGTCGATCTAGACTGTCCTTCTTTTCCTTGCTGCAGTATTAGTAACTTAGGCCTGCAGGAGCTCCAGCTTATGCTAGGCAGTAGCCAGCTCATAGGCCTGCTCGCTGAAGCCTTTTTTCACCTTCCTGAATAGAAGGCGTTGAGTGAAGGCATCATTCTCTAGCTCTGTAAATAGCTTCAACTGCCCAGCCAGATCCTTCATCTTCCTTGGCGTCAACCATGCCACTGCAGATGACGCAGATACCCATCCTTCAGCTTCCTTGCCTCCAGACTGCCCTTTGCTGACCTGATCAGATGATCCTGATGCTGCTGGTGTTGATAGGAGCAGTAGGGAGCTCATTAGAGGCTTCGCCATAGAGACAGGCCATAACCCTATCCATTTCCAACCACTTCTGATGTTCTGCATCGTCATACCTGCAGTACAAGCCTTCTAATAACAGCCTATGAAGTTCCTTTTGCCTACAATAGTAGAGTCATTCCACTAACTAAGGTATCCAAGCTCCTTCCTATAGGCTGCCTTTACAGGGCTGAAGACTGACTAGTCAAGTAGCTGGAGCACATAGGAGGTATGTAGTAGTAGGAACAATAGATGGATGTTATTAATATAGCAGAGCCACATAAAGTCCGTCGTTGTGTAACTCCCATAGCCATCAACAACCAGCAGTCTAGCCTCCTCCTTGCCCTCCTAGCCCTCCTTGCCCTAGGAGGCAGTCTAAGGGATAGTCTAAGGGATGAAGACCTTCTGCAGCCATTCAACTGCAGTGTCGTCTGTAGTCCATCCATTCTCTGTTGCAGTGAACTGCCATCCTTCATAAGGGCTAAGGTCTAGAGGAAACCACTGCTGCTGGACTGTCTTGCCCTTATATATAATAAGGGGATCAAGGGCATAGCCCAGGGCAGAGATGCATTCAATAATAGATACCCATGCCCTTGATCCAGGCTGTTTCTTGCGTACAGACTTCATCTCAGACATACCCAGCACCAGCCCATTAAATCCCTAGCCCTCAAGGATACCAGTCTCATCCATGTTGTATCTATTAGATAGTTTAATGCCCTTAACCTCTAGTATAGCAAGGAGTTTGAACCAGTCCCTGATAACCTCAGTAGATGCTCCATTAACACGTCTAGAGTCAATAAGGCAACTTCTCTAGACCTTAATAGATAGGTTTCTCTTTAGAAAGGCATAGATCCAGCCCTTTCGTATAGGCTCCTTATCCCCCATAGCACAGAGGATTCGTTCTACAAATGCCCTCACTTGTTGATAGGTTGGGGCAACACCAAGGGCATGCTGGATTCGCACCCATTCAGCCAACTTAGCCTCCTAGTCAGGGGAAAGCCTCTAAAGGTCTGAAAATGCTGCTGCCCTTGCCTAGGTGCCTGTAAGACGGTTGTGGAGGGTGGTAATTGGGATGCCATATTCGCAGGCTGCCTTCCTTAGGCTTTAGCCGTCTAAAACAGCCTGGATTGCCTGATTGACTTCATACTCAGTATACTAGGCCATAAGGCAGGAATAAAGGTCCTCTGAAAAAATGAGGTTATTTGCATAAGGTATGAAATTGTTGTGATAGTTCGAAGTTGGAGGAAGTAGGAGGCTGGTGGTGGGGTTGAGGCATTTTTAGGTGTTCCAAATGAGGGGGTGTTCCAAAAGTGGGTATGTTGACTTACGCCAACGGCCAATTCCCATCTACATGGCGTATCCATCCAAGCGAAAATGGATGGACGACAAATGATATTGGCCTAGATTGGCTAAAGCACTTTAATCAGTGCACACGGACTCGTACGAAGGGCTCTCATCGCCTCTTGATCCTTGATGGTCACAACAGTCATAAATCGACCGACTTTGACGAATACTGCAAGGAACAAAGCATTATTGCTCTTTGCATGCCTCCCCATTCATCGCACGAGCTCCAGCCTCTTGATGTTGGGTGCTTTAGCCCGTTAAAGTACTCGTACGGCAAGGAAATTGAGAAGATGATGCGGATGCAGATTTCGCATATTACCAAGGATGACTTCTTTCCTGCCTTTAAAGCAGCATTCTTTGCCTCAATGGGGGAAGATAACGTACGAGCTGGTTTTAGACAGGCAGGCCTTGTACCTTTTAACCCTGAAGTGGTTATTTCTCGGTTGGATTTCAAGCCAAAGACGCCAACACCCTCAACCTCACGGCCAAGCAGCCAAGGCTCCTGGGACGCAAAGACACCAACCACAGCACTAGAGGGCGTACGAAGTGCTTCCTCCCTTAAAAAGAAGATCCAGGCACATCAAGGTAGCTCACCAACACCAATGTACGAAGTAATTGACTTCCAGGCCAGAGGTATTAGCAAGTTAGCCCATAGGCTTGCTATTATTGAGGCTGAGAACCGTAAGCTTCGTACGGGGATAGAGATACTAAGTAAGCGCCGGAGGGCAAAAAAGACTAGACTACGTCTTGGAGGGTCACTTAATACTACTGAAGCAGAGGCACTACAAGTAGAAAAGGGTAGTGTTGATGCTGGAGGACAGAATAACCCTCAGAAGGAGGGTCGTACGGAAGGTGCTGAACCACGCGCGCGACGATGTGGCAATTGCGGAAAGCCTGGACATAACGCACGAACCTGTGAAGTAGTTTGGGACAGTAATGAGGAAGAGGATGAGGAGTAGTTTTAATTGATTTCGTACGTTGTAGTTTAATTAACTTATATGAAAGGTAGAAGGGTAGAGGAAGGTGGCCCACTCGCTATGTTGGCCCACTCGCTATGCGAGTACGTTAAGGGAAAATACTCTAAAACAAAAATACTTATAAGTTAATACTACTAAAATACTATTATAAGGCTTTTTTACCTTAATATAAGTATAATAATAAGAAGAACTTTTGCTAAAATAACAAGCTACCTTTATATAAAAACAGCAAGTATAAGGCATATTAGCAATAGTAGAACAAGCATTAAAAAACTTAAGAAGCATAAGATACTTATAATCCTTTATCTCTATTTTTTAGGACTTTAATTTTAATTTTAATTTTTTAATGCAACCTAATATAGTGTTAGCATTATAGAAAAATTAAGAAGCAAGTTTAACAACTCCTTAACCTAAGAGATGCTACCTACTTATGTAGTCTTAAGGATAAGACCTTTAGAGAGGAGACCTAATGTTACAACCTAATAAGTTATAGGTAATATAGCCCTACTAGATAAGGTAGGGTGCAGGCAGTATAGCATTTATATAGATAAGAAATAAGGTTATATAGATAACTCCTTAGAAATAGAAGAACTAGGGAAGGTTACATAAAGATAAGGAGGACTAATAGATAATAAGCAGTCTACGCTAGGGACTAACTTTTAGATTGCAGTCTAAGGTTAAGGACTAACTTTAAGATGTTAGTTCTAATAATAAGACCTAAGGATATAAAGACATTTATTCTATATAAATAGATTACCTTCTATAGCTTTTTAGCAATTAACTTTATAATTTACTCTACTATAAGTAACTCTTAGATTATCCTTCTATTATAAAAGATAAGTTATCTACGCCTTAAGTATACAATTAATTACTGTAAGGGTTTAGCCGAGCGACCCGTCGGAGAAGCCTCGGCTAAGGCGCACGGAGGCCCTCGGCTAAGGTGCACGGACCACAACCACTCTCCCACATCATGAAGGGAAGATTCGACACGTAGTTAGAATCTTCAAGCAAAAGTACACGCAATAGACCAGACCTACCTCTCCACAGAGAACCCTACCTAGTTAAGTGCCTACAGCCATACTCTTACAATTCTTTTGCTTCCACCTCTTCGGAGTAACTAGCACAGGTTCAAAATGGAGAGGAACAACGAATTTTCCTCAAGCTCACGTGGACGTCTGACGGGCGCTCGCCGAAGGGCCGACAGCGTCGACGAGCTGCAACTCCCGACATTCACGGAACCTGGGCGTTCCCACTATCGAGCGAGATACGAGGCATCGCCAACTCCCAGCCGAATAAGGAGGGACTCGATCGACTCGGCGGAAGGGCCCCTAGGACGGGTTCCCTCCGAGGGAATAGCGACCCCGGGTACGCAGCAGGAGGATATGGACCATGCGTTCCTTGGCGAAGGCTCGCCGGCACTCTACCGTCGAGACGGAGGTGCAGACGAGGCGCCGGAACCCGAGAATGGGACAGTTATGTCCATAATACAGTCTATGCAGACTACTATGAAGTTCATTATTGAACAAAGCGCCGCAGAGCGTGAACAGCGGCGGCTCGACCGTGAAACTCAAGAGCTGTTGCTCCGAGAGCTTGTCGACCGTTCGGCGCAAAGACCGTCCCGACGGGACTATGAAAAGCCTCCAGTGTATAACTGCAAAGTTATTGGAGAAGAGGCCACCAGCGCCCAAGTAGCTGACTGGATTGTTGCCATTGAGGCCGGAAATCGCCTTCGTACAGGCAGTACGGCGGAGCACCATATAGAATGGGCTCTTTCTAAGTTATCCCCGTCGTTGCAGACGCAGTGGAGAAATCACGAGCGAAGTCTCGAAGAACCTCCCACATGGGAATTGTTTTTGACGTTCATTCGTCGACAGCACCTCGACCAGGATGCCCAAGAAAGGGATTACCGGAGGGAGCTGCGACGAAAGCGTCAGCAGGATGGACAGACGCCTAGCCAGTTCTTCTCCGAATGGTTGGCGATCCATCAGAACTTGGGTACAGAGAATCTGTACGAATCCAAGTCGGAAGCTTATAACTTCTTTTTTTTGGCCTCCCTGGTTACCTTCAAGACGAGATGATCCGTCAGAAGGTCCCAGTTGAGAAGGTCCGACATGTGGCCCAAGAGGCAGAACGCCTGTGGTCAGTCCGTGACAGGAGGGGCGCCGAGGCGTCGCGGAAGGATGGCCGGAAGAGGGGAGCAACCACAACGGAACCGCCCCCCAGGCCACATCCATTCCAAAGATCCCAGTCACGTGACAGTAGGAAGGATTCAAAGGAACCTTCACAACCTCGCCGGGAATTTACCCCGCGTCCCCGCTTAGGCACAACGCCTATGGAGCCTATGAAATGCTTCCATTGTGGGAAGATGGGCCACACCAAAGACAGGTGTTTTCAGCTTCAGAATCTGAAGAAGTCGGACGTCAATAGTACGCCGACGGGTCAGCGAAACAGCTACCCTCGAGCCAAGGTCCAAGCGACCCAGGCGCACCCCAAGGAGGAAGTCGACTCGTCGGAAAACGAGTAGGCGCAGTGGGGAAGCCCTCCCCTACTGTGCCCACAGACAGAGTCCCTATTGGGACTACTACCACGGGCAAGGCGATTGTTCTCCGCGGGCTCCACGAGCAGCTAGTGCAAGTGGATATGGACACATGCTCACAGGTCGATCTCATTAGTTCGCGCCTAGTGCAACGTCTAGGATTGAAACCTGCGGAGGCAAAGGCTCCAGTCCTGGAGTCCTTCTCTGGCAAGACGTCGAAGCCAGGAAGGGCATACTGGCTGACCTTCTTTCTTATTGATTCCCGAGGACATCCTCGGAAGATCCGGCGATTGTTCGCCGAGGCCCCGAGGCCAAAAGAGGCAGCAGATCTACTGCTAGCACGACACTCAATGGGCCAAGAAGGCATCATTATTGACACAGCGTCAAACTCGTGGAGTTATGAACGCATTTCTATCGCTGAACCTGCGGCGTTTGCACAGGAGGTGATTGAGAATGGCCAGAAGGCCTACGTACTCTACATTTCTGGAAACGGGAAGTTGACAGCTGCGGCTGCACTACCGTCTAAGGATGCTGAGGTGGTCATACCACCAGAACTTTTGGACTTAGCCGACGTCTTCGACGAAGAAGCGGCGAAGAGTCTGAATGAGCTCGACGGCGCAGAACATGCCATCGACTTGATGCCGGGGACAAAACCCCCTTTCGGCGCCTTATACCCACTGGGGGAAAGGCAGCTAGAGGAACTTCGCAAGTACCTTGAGGAAATGAGATCCCAAGGGCGAATCCAGCCGTCAGTGAGCGAGGCAGGGGCACCGGTCTTGTTCGTACCTAAGAAGGACGGGTCACTACGCCTCTGCGTGGACTACCGTGGCCTTAATAAGGTGACCATTAAGAACCGTTACCCTCTCCCACTGATCGGCGAGCTGCTGGACAGGCTCAGTGGAGCCAAGTTCATATCAAAAATAGACCTCAAGGAGGCGTACCACCGAATTCGTATCAAGAAGGAAGACAGGTGGAAAACAGCCTTCCGGACCAGATATGGTCACTTTGAGTATACAGTGATGCCGTTTGGGCTCACTAATGCACCAGCCACATTTCAGGCGTATATTCACCGAGCGCTCGCCGAGCTACTCGATTCATGTTGCATCGCCTATTTGGACGATATCATGATTTACTCGCAAACGCGCGAGCAACACACAGAGGATCTCCGCAAGGTTCTCCAAAGGCTAAGACAATTTGGGCTATATGCCAAGCTGTCGAAGTGCGAATTTTATAAGGAAGAAATCGAATTCCTAGGGTATGTGATTACTCGGGATGGGGTGAAGATGGAGCAGTCCCGCGTCCAGGCCATCGCCGAGTGGTCGACACCCACATCCATTAAGGACCTCCAAGTCTTCCTTGGGTTCTGTAATTTCTATCGGAAATTCATCGCCAAGTACTCGGCGATTGTAGCCCCGATGACAGAGCTACTGAAAGGCACTGACAAGAAGTCATCCTTTATTTGGTCTGAGGCAGCAGGAGAGGCCTTCAACCACCTGAAGCAAGCTTTCTGCTCTGCAACTATATTGACGCACTGGAACCCTCTCCGACCATCAAAGGTCGAGACGGACGCGTCAACCAGGGCAGTCGGCGCCATCCTGTCCCAGATGACGGAAGGACAATGGAGGCCTGTCGCCTACTGGTCGCGGAAGCTATCAGATACAGAACAGCGATGGCACACTGGGCAACAAGAATTGCTTGCCATTGTAGAGGGACTGGAGCATTGGGCCCACTACCTACAAGGACTGTCGGACAAGTTCCTCGTCCTTACAGATCACCAGGCGCTGAAAGGTGTCGTCGACGCCCCAGCGAGAGATCTCCGAGGGAGACTCGCCCGATGGGTGTACAAGCTCTCAGCGTTCGATTTCGACCTGGAGCACCGGCCGGGAAAGACCAACCCAGCGGACGGTCTGTCCAGGAGGCCAGACTACATGGAGGGGGATGTGCCCTACGCGGACGTCCTCCCAACTTTAGCCCAGAAGCTGAATCTCGTCGACGAGCTTCCGGAGGAAATGCGTCGACAGATCGCGCAGATGGAGAGCAACAACAAGGTCGTACAGGCGTATGTTAACGCTGTGCGAGTGTCTCTCAGAGTCCCTGACGGCAAGATGAAGGCCAAGTCAGAAGACAAGGGTTCCTCACCCTTGTATTGGTGGCGTGCTACAAGGCGCACCAATGAATGTGCAAGTATTGCAGTCGTTAATACCCGAGGCCAAAGAGCAAGGGAAAGCACGACAAACGCTCGCCGACAGCAGTCCGAGGACGCTGGGGAGTCGGACGGAGCTGGGGTTGTTGTTCCGGAGCAGCACATCCCACGTCTAGTCATGAGACAACTCGTGACTGGCGAAACGGCATTCAGCAACCAACCACTCGACGCTCTGGAGGACACAGTTCGCGGACTGCAGGCCAAAGACGAGTTCTGCCAGACACAAGCGGCGAGGGTTCGGAGTGCAGCCGGAAGCGGAAAGAGTTACGCCCTTGACAGAAGGGGTACTCTCTTCTTCAAAGGAAGATTAGTCATTCCGCAGGTACCAACGTTGCAAACGGAGATCCTCCGGCGACACCATGACGACCCTAGATCGGGACACATGGGTACTGCAAAAACATTGGAGCTGTTAACAAGAAAGTTCCACTGGGAAAACATCGGGAAGTCAGTACAGGACTACGTGCGGAGTTGCCAAGCGTGCCAGGGCGTCAGGACCCCGCGGCACAAGCCGTACGGCCAACTGCAACCGCTCCCGATGCCATCACATCCATTCCAGGAGATCTCGATGGATTTCATTACAGGTCTGCCGCCGAGCTTTCGCGGAGACGGCGTCGAATATGACTGCATCTTGGTCATCGTGTGCAGGATGACTAAGTTCGCAATGTTCATACCGACAGTGAAGACGCTGAATGCAGCGCAGTTGGCACATCTCATCTACGAAAAGATAGAGTGTCGTTTTGGTACGCCAGAAGGCATCATAAGTGACAGGGACAAACTGTTCACAAGCAAGTTCTGGGAAGAATTCACCCGAGAACGGGCGATCAAACGCCGACTGTCAACGGCACATCACCCGCAAACAGACGGACAAACAGAGAGAGTCCACCAGACACTGGAGAAGTATCTCCGCATCTACGCCGACGGCTCGTCGGGAAGATGGGCAGTGCAGCTGGACGAGGCAGAGTTTGCCTACAACAATAGTCGCCACGCTACTATTGGAACTTCGCCAATGATGGCACTCTACGGGTATCATCCCCGGTGTGTAGAGTATGTCCCGGCGAGCAATCGCATTACTGTCGCTGGTGTGGAAGAAAGGATCAGACACACCAAAGCAGTAAGGGATAGGGCAGTGCAGCAATGGCACGTTGCCACAGAATCCCAGGCCAAGTACTACAACCAGAGGCATCAGCCTAAGGAGTACCGCCGCGGAGAGATCGTAGGACTGTCAACGAGAAACTTCCGGTTCAAGAACAGGAAATTGGCACCTAGATTCATTCGAGTTGCAATCGCAGAAAGGATTGGCACTCAAGCCTACCGGGTACATCTGCCAGGGCAGTACCGGAGGATGCATGACGTCTTCTCAGTAAGCCTCATTGAGCCATGGACAGGTCGCCGAAAGGACGACGAGAGTCCGGCAAATCTCCCCGAGTTGGAGGAGGACCCTGATGAATGGGAAGTTGAGGAGATTGTATCTCATCAAGGGCAGGGCGACGACCAGAGGTACTTGGTCAAGTGGGCAGGGTGGCCGGTGGAATACAACACCTGGGAACCACTCCACCACTTGGAAAACGCCCAAGACAAAGTCCAAAGCTACCACAGGTACGCACAAAAGGCCCATAAGAAATGGGATGACACTTGAATTTGGACGACGTTCTGTCGCCGAGCTACAGGCAAGACTGGCCATAGCTACTATGAAAACTGGTAAAATACCAGCAGATTACAAGCAAAAACTGATTGCGAGCTTGTCGACGAACCTTCGTCAAATACCCGTTGTTGTATAATTGGCCGGGACCGCCAGAAATAAGTTCAACACAGGAGAAACAGAGAGTCAGTATCGACGAACGATCGTCGAGGGCAAGGAGAGGAGACCTACCGCGGAGCACTTCTTGCGATCGACGACACACGCAACACAACGAGCCGTATGGTTACCCTGGCAGCAGCGAAGCTCGGTAACGTCACGATGGAGCCGACCGAGACAATTGATGCAGGGCGGACCGTCGCCGTTGACCTCGGCGAAACCCTCATCGGGATTGTACTCGGCCTTGACCACGTTCGCGATTCGCAGAATGACGCTCATGATGGGCGGAAGCTCGTCGAAAGCAGGACGATGACGGGAATATGGAATTGATGGAAGAAAAGGGGCGGAAAAGCCGGAAGAAATTGTCGTTCGACGAACCGTTGACGAGAGCACGCAGGATGAGCGTGAAGAAAGGAGAAAATTTTTCAAAACGTCAACAGAACGGGGGGCCTATTGAGGCAGACACGCGAAGGGAGCGTATTCATCTCAACTACCTCCACGTGACGACCGCTCGGAGGACCGTCGCGGGCAGAGAGGGAGGCAACCATCACGGCAACAAAGGCACCCACCCACAGGGAGCGCAAGGCAACACGAGAACAGCGATAACAAGGGCGTCAATGGACACATTGCAATCGCAAGGGGACAGGACGACAAAGGCAACATAGCAGAACCGTCAGCGACGCGTAGGCGACGCAAACCACCCCTAACAGACGCATCACGACGTCGGAATACCTCGACGACGTTGGCACAGCAACACGACGCCGGAGGAACTTTATTCCGGACCCTACAGCCTTGGGGACCAAGGCCTGGGAGAGGGAGGCAATTGTAAGGGTTTAGCCGAGCGACCCGTCGGAGAAGCCTCGGCTAAGGCGCACGGAGGCCCTCGGCTAAGGTGCACGGACCACAACCACTCTCCCACATCATGAAGGGAAGATTCGACACGTAGTTAGAATCTTCAAGCAAAAGTACACGCAATAGACCAGACCTACCTCTCCACAGAGAACCCTACCTAGTTAAGTGCCTACAGCCATACTCTTACAATTACTGCATTCTTACTAACAAGATTACTAATAAGCTAGCAAGACCCTAGCACTATTTATTAAGTACTAACCTTAGCTACCTATTAGCAGAAATACTACTATTAGATATCTAACTATAATACTAAGGCCTTTATAGAGCCTACTACTTAAGTCTAAGCATGTAATAGTCCCTCTGCTAATACTAAGCAGGCTAGCTAAGCTAGGCTAATATCTTCTATCTCTAGTGCCCTCTGTATGCTCTATGCCCTCTAATTTAACATCTACTCTTTAGCATTATCTTTAAGGCACCTAGGCAAGGGTAGCAGCATTTTCTAACCTGCAGAGGCTTATAGTAAGCTAGGAGGCTAAGTTAGCTAAATAGGTGTAAATCTAGCATACCCTTAGGCTTCCTCTAACCTATTAATAAGTAAAGCATTTTGCAGAAAGAATCCTTTATGCTATAGGGGATACCTAACGTATAGGGAGAGGTTAGGTCTAAGCCTTTGTAAGGAGGAATCTATTAGTTAAGGTTAAGAAAAGTTACCTTATTAATTTAAGATGTATTAATAAGGCATCTACTAAAGTTATTAGGGACTAGTTTAAGCATCTTACTATACTAGAGATTATTAGCATTAAACTAGCTAATAGATATAATATAGATAAGACTAATATCCTTAAGGGCTAGGGATCTAATAGGCTAGTGCTAGGGATGTCTAAGGTAAAGTCTATCTACAAGAAATAGCCTAGATTAAGGGTATAGGTGTCTATTATTAAATGCATCTCTACCTTAGGTTACAAACTTTATCCCCTTATTATATATAAGGGTAAGATAGTCTAGCAGCAGTAGTTTCCTCTAGATCTTAGCCCTTATAAAGGCTAGTAATTTACAGCAATAGAAAATAGCTAGATAATAGATGCTACTGCAGTTAAATAGCTGCAGAAGGTCTTTATCCCTTAGACTATCCCTTAGGGTAAGGGAGATAAGGAGGAGGCTAGACTATTAATCCTAGATAGGTATAAAAGCTATATAATAACTAACTTTATATAGTTATACTATATAAACAATATCTATCTATTATTCTTACTACTATATAACGTACATGATAAGCGAGCGCGCCAGACAAGCGAGCGCGCCACCTAACCGCAACCACATCACAAATATAACCCCCAAGCAACAACAAAAAGATCAAATCAATTCAAACTACTCAGAATCCTCTTCTCCAGACATATCTTCATTAAAATCACATGTTCGCGCATTGTGTCCGGTGTTTCCGCAGATGCCACACCTCCTTTGGCCTGTTTCTGTCCTCGGCTTCCGACCACTACTCCGACGTATTTCCTCTTGTACCTGGGCTGTCGCCTCTCTCTGCGACTGAATATCCTGTGCATCAGCTACAGTAAGACTTCCTCCTTGCCTAAGATGAGTTTTCTTAGTCCTTTTGCGTCGGTTAAGTAGGCTGTTTTCCTCCCGAAGGGCTTTATTCTCAGCTCTTAAGAATGCATTCTCATGGGCAAATCCCAGTGCTCCTTTCAGAATATGCTCAACATCTGTACATCCATGTGTTGGAGAGCTGCCTGGATGATTAAGGAACCGATCCTTAAGTAGAGTTCCTTGAGAACTTAACTCTGTTGCGTTCTTTGGTGTCTGGGAAGTCCAAGGTAGTGGTGTTGTTGGGAGGGATCCTGGAGGTGAAGGAGTGTGGAACTTGACATCCAGCTTAGATATCACACTTTCTGCACTTAGAGGGACAAGTCCTGCCCCTCTAAAACCCCCTTGGATGTTTTTTTCTGTGAGAGCTCGCTTAAAGGCGTTGTGAAATGCTGGAAAGAAATCGTCCTTTGTAATATGGGTATTACCCCGTCGTATCTTATCCTCAATTTCTCGACCGTACGCCAACTTCAAAGGCCCAAAACACCCTACATCTAAGGGCTGAAGTAGATGAGAAGAATGAGGCGGCATACAGAGGGTGACGATGTTGTTTTCCTTGCAAAACAGCTCAAAGTCTGTGGAGTGGTGACTTTCGTGTCCATCGACAATAAGGAGGCGATATTTCCCCTTCGCACGCGACTTTGAATGCTGATCAAAGTGCTGGAGCCAATCTAGGCCTCTTTCATTTGTTGTCCATCCATTTTCAGATGTTGCGATAACCCAGTCGGGTGGGAGACCAGATTCGGTGTACCATGTGGAGAGGAGATTTTTGCCTGCAACAATGATGTATGGCGGGACGCTATAGCCAGACGAACTGATGGCCTGAATGACTGTAACCCATTCTCGATTGCCAGGCTGAGCCATTTTTGTGTTTGAATGTCTTTCAGCGCTTGTAACAACCATGCCGGATGCAATCTGGCCCATCATAAAGCCAGTCTCGTCAAAGTTGTAGATATCTGACTCCACGATGCCATATTTCGCGATTGTGTTCGCCACAAGGCGAAACCACGCGTTTATTGCCTCAGGATCTTCGCATTTAGCTCTCTTATAGTCGTATCTTCGAAAAAAACGCGTTCGGAGCTGTGGTTGTCGTTTGACAAAGTTTGAGGCCCAGCGCTTGCCGACTGGTGGCTTGTCGCGGTCGGCAAGCAGTCGATTGGCCATTTCTTCAACACCAGTAAGCCGGGGAGGAAACGATCGGGCATCTAGGTCGAGAATGTACTCGACTAGCTTCTGCTCTTCAAGCTCCGTCAAATTCCGTGAGTTCGGCATGGTGTCGCGTCGTGATGCTGTTCCCTTTAGTCGACGCGTCACAATGTCGCGGCTGACGTTGTACATCTTTGCTGCAGCGCGAATGCTGAGTTTTAGGTCTTTTTTGTAAGCTTGGACAGCCAGCTGTACCTGAGCTTCGTTGCTAGTGGATTGCATTGTTGTTCGTGGAGAAATGAAAGGAAACAGTCAGACAGACGCGTCTGGCTGGTTGGGTGGCGCGCTCGCTTGTCTGGCGCGCTCGCTTATCATGTACGTTACCTCTTATATCCTTTAGCTACTTAATTAAGCAGTCTTTAGCCCTCTTAAGGCAGCCTATAAAAAGAAGCTTAAATACCTTAATCTATAAAATAATTCTACTATTATAGGCAAGAGGAACTTCTTAGGCTGTTATTATAAGGCTACCCTTATAGATATAATAATATAGAACATTAGAAGTAGTTAGAAATAGATAGGGTTATAGCCTATTTTTATAGTAAAGCCTCTAATAAGCTCCCTTCTACTTCTAATAATACTAAAGCTATTAGCATTATTAGATTAGGTTAGCAAAAGGCAGTCTAGAGGTAAGAAAGCTAAAGGATAGGCATCTGCATTATCTGCAGTAGCATAGTTAACGCTAAGGAAGATAAAGGATCTATCTAGCTAATTAAAGCTATTTATAAAGTTAGATAACGTACATGATAAGCGAGCGCGCCAGACAAGCGAGCGCGCCACCTAACCGCAACCACATCACAAATATAACCCCCAAGCAACAACAAAAAGATCAAATCAATTCAAACTACTCAGAATCCTCTTCTCCAGACATATCTTCATTAAAATCACATGTTCGCGCATTGTGTCCGGTGTTTCCGCAGATGCCACACCTCCTTTGGCCTGTTTCTGTCCTCGGCTTCCGACCACTACTCCGACGTATTTCCTCTTGTACCTGGGCTGTCGCCTCTCTCTGCGACTGAATATCCTGTGCATCAGCTACAGTAAGACTTCCTCCTTGCCTAAGATGAGTTTTCTTAGTCCTTTTGCGTCGGTTAAGTAGGCTGTTTTCCTCCCGAAGGGCTTTATTCTCAGCTCTTAAGAATGCATTCTCATGGGCAAATCCCAGTGCTCCTTTCAGAATATGCTCAACATCTGTACATCCATGTGTTGGAGAGCTGCCTGGATGATTAAGGAACCGATCCTTAAGTAGAGTTCCTTGAGAACTTAACTCTGTTGCGTTCTTTGGTGTCTGGGAAGTCCAAGGTAGTGGTGTTGTTGGGAGGGATCCTGGAGGTGAAGGAGTGTGGAACTTGACATCCAGCTTAGATATCACACTTTCTGCACTTAGAGGGACAAGTCCTGCCCCTCTAAAACCCCCTTGGATGTTTTTTTCTGTGAGAGCTCGCTTAAAGGCGTTGTGAAATGCTGGAAAGAAATCGTCCTTCGTAATATGGGTATTACCCCGTCGCATCTTATCCTCAATTTCTCGACCGTACGCCAACTTCAAAGGCCCAAAACACCCTACATCTAAGGGCTGAAGTAGATGAGAAGAATGAGGCGGCATACAGAGGGTGACGATGTTGTTTTCCTTGCAAAACAGCTCAAAGTCTGTGGAGTGGTGACTTTCGTGTCCATCGACAATAAGGAGGCGATATTTCCCCTTCGCACGCGACTTTGAATGCTGATCAAAGTGCTGGAGCCAATCTAGGCCTCTTTCATTTGTTGTCCATCCATTTTCAGATGTTGCGATAACCCAGTCGGGTGGGAGACCAGATTCGGTGTACCATGTGGAGAGGAGATTTTTGCCTGCAACAATGATGTATGGCGGGACGCTATAGCCAGACGAACTGATGGCCTGAATGACTGTAACCCATTCTCGATTGCCAGGCTGAGCCATTTTTGTGTTTGAATGTCTTTCAGCGCTTGTAACAACCATGCCGGATGCAATCTGGCCCATCATAAAGCCAGTCTCGTCAAAGTTGTAGATATCTGACTCCACGATGCCATATTTCGCGATTGTGTTCGCCACAAGGCGAAACCACGCGTTTATTGCCTCAGGATCTTCGCATTTAGCTCTCTTATAGTCGTATCTTCGAAAAAAACGCGTTCGGAGCTGTGGTTGTCGTTTGACGAAGTTCGAGGCCCAGCGCTTGCCGACTGGTGGCTTGTCGCGGTCGGCAAGCAGTCGATTGGCCATTTCTTCAACACCAGTAAGCCGGGGAGGAAACGATCGGGCATCTAGGTCGAGAATGTACTCGACTAGCTTCTGCTCTTCAAGCTCCGTCAAATTCCGTGAGTTCGGCATGGTGTCGCGTCGTGATGCTGTTCCCTTTAGTCGACGCGTCACAATGTCGCGGCTGACGTTGTACATCTTTGCTGCAGCGCGAATGCTGAGTTTTAGGTCTTTTTTGTAAGCTTGGACAGCCAGCTGTACCTGAGCTTCGTTGCTAGTGGATTGCATTGTTGTTCGTGGAGAAATGAAAGGAAACAGTCAGACAGACGCGTCTGGCTGGTTGGGTGGCGCGCTCGCTTGTCTGGCGCGCTCGCTTATCATGTACGTTAATAATATGCATACCTAATGCCTTCTTTTTATAAAGGTAAAAAAAGGCTTTAGTAAGTAGGCCTATAAGCTAGCTACTACCTAGCATAAGCTAGAGCTTCTGCAGGCCTAAGTTACTAACACTATAGTAAGGAAAAGGAAGGCAGTTTAGATTAACCTAAATACTAAGTTTGCTAACATTAAAGACATCTAGAAGGCTTAGGTTAAGGCTAGCAATAAAGAGGATATTATAGATAAGTCTAGTAAGGCTAATTTACTTAGTAAGGCTAAAAGCTGTATTGTAGTAGCATCTAGGTGTAGTCAATAGTTAATTAAACATACTAGTGTTGATAGGAATACCCTCATTTTTAGGTGGCCCATATGTGGGGGTGGCCCAAAAGTGGGTGCTTTGACTTATCGTTGATGATTTCCAACCCTGCCGGCAGGCGTCCGCACCATTCACGAAGGCATGGTGCCTGGCAAGACCGATGTCCGTCATCGAAGTCAGCCAAGGGAGACGGATAATCGTTGCAAAAGCGAGATAAAATTCAGGAATATTGGTCTTACAAAACAGGGCGGCATGGTCCAAGACGAGAGGTTGGCCGAATCTGGGACGTTGAAGTTCGACGTAAAGTTTGCCGGCTGTTGAAGAAGGAATGGATAGGCCGAATGGATAGAAGAGAACGAAGGCATCCTCACCATCTTGCAGCCGAACTTGGTCCTTGAATCGTATGCCTGCGTGTTGAGCGTGACCGCATAACGTTTGGTATCTTGTAATAAGGCTGACGGTCGTTCGTCGAAACGGTCAGGATAGATCATCGGGACGTAAGATTTCTTGCGGCTTGTGCAAGTATGGACAATTATACCAGCAACTGCCGCTTTTAATGACTTGTGAGAGGAAATTCACTCATATCAGGCCGTCGCGATTGGGTTTCTCTACTTGAAACGCTGACTGCATGAAAGCCCAGTCAGCATTCTGCTCTCGGCACTCGACTAAAAGCATACAGTAAGTTCTCGATGTGCAGCTGGTGGCAGCCGCCTCGTGAGTGTCGTGGAGATACCAGATCTTTGCCAATCAGCATGGGGCCACGATATAATCGGCCAAACTACACGATACAATAAGTGCTGGTCAATTTCAAATTGGTAAGCTTCCAAACCCTCGAGTCATTCATGTGTGCTGGCAACACGGAAAGCTTCAGCGACTAACCTTCCCAGCTGGCCTTGGTTCCGATCAGGAAAACTTCGGCGTTCATCGGGATGGACAACTGCAACGGACGGACGCAGTATTGCCAATGAGTTCTCCCAGCTCGCAACTGGCTTGAGGAAGCCATCCTACTGCTTCTTGATGCTGTCGAGTCTCGGTAACATTGGTCGTCAAGACGTTTACGGCAGCCCGCGGCAAGACCCCTTTTCGCTGTAATACTCATCTGGCCTTGAGAAGGAAGTGAAGAACGAAAGAAGCAAAGTTGGCCAGCGCTGTTGAAACACACTCGTCCTATCCAAAGAGCTCTTCATATTGTTGATGGATAGAGCAACTTTGGCCGGTGTTTTGGATCATATCGAGTAAGTCAATGCGGAAGCGGCCTGAATCTAGAACGTTGGTACCGCTGTGTGACAAGCCCCGAAATCGAGTGTTTCTATACCACTAGGATGACTGATAAAAGTCCCCATACCAGTGCCACTGGGCTCAGAATGGAGCCTTCGACAACCTGAGTAAAAAGTCGATTGCTTTGGCGTATCCCTCAACCGTATCTCTCACAAGCGGCTCAAGCTTGAAGCCGATCTTTCTCTCATGGCAGGACACGGCTTGTCTATTGTCAAGCTCCGAAACACAATCGAAAAGTTTCTGAAGTGAGGTCGAAGTCTATTAGAATGTAGATCTATTTGTTATTGTCACCCTTGGATGTCGAGCGCGAAGCAGTTTGCGTGGTGATTCTGCCTGAGATAGATCTTCATCGTCAATCGCCACAGACAAGACTTTCCTACACAGTGTAGAGGAAATGCGGGCTGACACGAATCTTAGTTTCGAAGATCATTTTAGGGATTTCAGTCCTACATCCATCCAGTTTTCAGCGGTCATCCGGCTGTGCAGGTCAATCAACGCAAGAGGTAAATCCCGCCCCAGGAGGTCCTTATAGACCTCCGTACCTTTGAAAGAGGCTCTCTGTGCCAAATCTTGTAGCGCTGCCTACATCTTTCTCAGCTTTGTGTTGGGCTGTGTCTACAATGCAAACACGTCCCATACTCAGCATAGTAGGATAGACTCTGCGCGAAATGGCCAGTAGGCGTCTTCCTTAATATATTTTCAAGGTTTCCGCATAACGTCGGGCACCCACTTATGGGCACCCCCCACATATGGGCACCCCAAAAATGCCTCAACACCATGACCAGCCCCCTCATTTCTCCTACTTCCAACTATCGCAACAATTACAATATTTATCCAAATAACTTCATTTTTTGGGAATACCTTCTTCTATACCTAATGGTTCTATATACCGAAAATGAAATCCAACAAGCAATCAAAGCCATCAGCAACGGCAAGGCTATAAAGAGGGCAGCCATTGAGTATGGCATTCCAAGATCAACCCTTCAGCATCGACTCAATGGCAAGCAGGCTAGAAAACTTGCATTTTCTGACCTTCAGAGGCTTTCTCCTGATCAGGAGCATAAGCTGGCTGAATGGATTCGCATTCAGCATGCCCTTGGCGTTGCTCCAACCCATCAGCAAGTGAAGCTATTCACAGAAAGGATCCTCTATGCCATGGGAGACACAAAGCCTATAGGAAAAGGCTGGGTTTCTGGCTTTTTAAAGAGGAATCCATCAGTCAAGGTCCAGAGAAGTCGCCCTGTTGATTCTAGGCGTGTTAATGGGGCATCTACTGAGGTCATCAGGGACTGGTTCAAACTCCTCGCCATACCAGAGATCAAGGGCATCAAACCAGCCAACAGATATAACATGGATGAGACTGGTATACTTGAGGGCCAGGGATCTAATGGGCTGGTGCTGGGGATGGCTGAGACGAAGTCTGTCCGCAAGAAACAGCCTGGATCAAGGGCATGGGTGTCTATTATCGAATGCATCTCTGCCATGGGCCATGCCCTGAATCCCCTCATCATATATAAGGGCAAGACAGTCCAGCAGCAGTGGTTTCCTCTAGATCTTGGCCCTTATGAAGGATGGCAGTTCACTGCAACAGAAAATGGATGGACTACAGATGCCACTGCAGTTGAATGGCTGCAGAAGGTCTTCATCCCTCAGACCCTCCCTCAGGGCAAGAAGGAGGCCAGACTGCTGGTTGTTGATGGCCATGGGAGTCACACAACGACAGAATTTATGTGGACATGTTATATTAATAACGTCTATCTCTTATTCTTACCACCACATACCTCCCATGTCCTCCAGCCACTTGACCAGTCAGTCTTTGGCCCTGTGAAGGCAGCCTATAGGAAGGAGCTTGGATACCTCAGTCAGTGGAATGATTCTACTATTGTAGGCAAGAGAAACTTCATAGGCTGTTATCAGAAGGCTCATATGGCAGGCTTAACGATGGATAACATCAAAAGTGGTTGGAAATATACTGGCCTATGGCCTGTGTCTATGGCTAAACCCCTTATGAGCCCTTTAATGCTCCCATCAACACCAGGGCCAGCAGATCAGGCCTGCGAAGGGCAGTCTGGAGGCAAGGAAGTCAGGGAAGCTGAAAGCTGGGCATCTGCATCATCTGCAGTGGCATGGTCGACGCCAAGGAGGATGAAGGATCTGGCTGGCCAACTGAAGCTATTCACAGAGCTGGAAAATGATGCCCATACTCAACGCCTTTTATTCAGGAAGGTGATAAAAGGCTTCAGTGAGCAGGCCTATCAATTGGCAACTGCCCAGCATAAGCTTGAGCTTCTGCAGGCCCAGGTTGCTAATACTGCAGCAAGAAAAAGGAGGGCAGTTCAGATGGATCCAAACACGAAGTTCGCCAACATTAAGGACATCCAGCAGGCACAAATTGAAGCTGGCGAAAAAGAGGATATCACAGGTGAATTCAGCGAGTCTGATTTACCTAGTGAAGCTGAAAGCTGTATTGTAGTGGCATCTAGAAGAGGGCAGTAATTAATTGAAGTCGATGGTGGTAACGGAGATGGCTTCATTTTTGGGGTGCCCATATGTGGGGGGTGCCCACAAGTGGGTGCCCGACGTTACCGCTAGAAAGGTACTGCAACAGTGTTCGTTAGCATCAAGATGAAGATCGACGGCACCTTTACTTCTCGACGGCAGTTTTCGAAGTAAAAAGCTTTTGATGGCCAGGTTGTAGAACGAGATATTGGAGACATTCTGTAGGAGCACTATTTCAATAATGGGCCCTCTCCTACCCTACCATGCAGTTCTGACACGTGATATTCTCCTAGAAGAACAAACTAGTCGAGACGCTTTAGCTGCCAAGTCTGAAGGCTTCATGAGCTACGGATTGCTGCTTCTCTAGACAACGTCTTGTTACGTGACATTTAAGTCAGTTTAACCATTGCACGATAGGGAAGAACCAAATCCATGGGGTATGTATGGCACTTGGTTTCCTCAGCAAACGCCGACATACAACACCAGTTGATTGTTGACGGCTGATCGCTGCCGGTTTGTTCTCTGACTCTCGCACGCGCCCCTGTCGATGAAAGTCTCGTCAGCTGAAAATCCCTCATGCAGCAAGGGGCCCTTCGAGCAATCAGCTCTGGCTTCCTGCGTACTTGTTTTGTGGGTTGGGGCAGAATTGTGAACATGGGCGAAGAGAACCACTGTCCTAGGGCCCCTTAGCTTCGATTTGGACCCTGTTCTTGACTCCGCATAGAGCTTATACGCCGTCCCGAGTGCCATTCTTCAGTCGACGACACGTCACTTCGGACTGTAATAGAATACTGCCCAGTAGACAGGCTCTCCCCTTCCCCTAAAGAGGGGCTGCAAGGAGATTAAATAGAGATCTAAAGCTCGCCAAGAAAAGCAACCCCGTCACAGCGGTAGTCTCACTTGCATCCAGCCATTCTCAAAAAAATGGCCGAATTCGTAATCGAAGACAAGGACCTGGCTGGCCTCGAAGGCAAAGTGGTCATCGTCACAGGCGGCTCGTCCGGCATCGGCCTCGCCACGGTCGCCACGCTCCTCTCGGTGGGCGCATCCGTCGTCAACGCGGACATCAACCCGCCGGCAGAGCAGCCGGAGAGCTCGTATACGTTTGTGAAGACCGACGTGACCGTCTGGGCGGACCAGGTCGCGCTGTTCAAGGAGGCGAAGGAGATCCATGGCCGTGTCGACCACGTCTTCGCCAATGCTGGCGTCGGCCCGCGCGCCAACTACCTGTCGACGGAGGTCGACGAGAATGGAGACCTCGTCGAGCCCACGCACGCGCTCTTGGATGTCAGTCTGAAGGGCGTGATGCATACCGCCACGTTGGCTATATACCACATGCGGCAGCAGGCCGAGGGGGGCAGCATCGTCATCAACGGATCATCCACTGGTTTGCAACGACTCCGAGCTGTAGACTATGGTGAGTCACAATATCTGCGCGACCCATGTTTATCCGTCGTCTTATTCACTAACTGGGTGACAATGCAGCCACCGCTAAACATGCCGTCCTCGGCTATGGTCGCGGTCTCATCCCGCTCCTCAAATCGGCCAAGATCCCGATCCGAGTCAACACCCTCGCGCCGACCTGGGCCGACAGCAACGTGCTCCCGGACCTGAGAGGCCTAATGGAGAAGGTTGGCGTCGAGATACAGCCCGCGGAGGCCGTGGCCCGGGGTGCGGCTTTGTTGATGGCGGACGGTTCGCGCAACGGACATGTGATTCATGTCCAACTCCGGAAGTACAAGGAGATTGACGAGTCTATACTCCTACCCGCGTTCGAGTCCATCAAGGGGCCGGACTACCCAAGCGAAGATGAGGTCCTTCGGCGCCTGCAAGAGCTCATGTCAGCTGCTTAACGGGCAACGAGTCGTAGCATTGTAATCAGTTTGAATGAATGGACGCCGTTCCCGTCAGAATCTAGAGAAAACGCTGTTGGACCCAACAGTGGTTCTTTTTTGGTATCCTCACCAAAGTTGCATTATAGCAGTTTTTCATCTCTAGAGACGTAGCGATCAAGTTGTGTTTCTACATATCTATTCAGAGCATGGTGAAGCCGCCCGAAGCCGAGATAGTCTGTCCGGTAACCCAGCCGGCTTGCGGCTCCGCCAGCATTGCAACAATCGAAGCAACGTCCTCCGGCTTCCCCGTCCTGTTCTCGAGCGGCGTCATTGAGACAATCATCTTGACGTACTGCCCGTGGGCGTCGGAAGCCCCCGAGTCCCGGGCCATGTCCGTCTCGGTGACGCCGGGCTCGACGGCGTTGACGGTGTGGCCGGCGGGGCCCACCTCGGCGGCCAGAGCGCGCGTTAGGCCCTCGAGGCCGGCCTTGGAGGCGAGGTAGAGGCTGGCCGAGGCGTAGCCGCCGCGGGCGGCGACGGAGGTGATGTTGATGATGCGGCCCGGACGGCGGAGGTGGGGGATGAAGGCCTGCGCCATGAACAAGGGCCCGCGGAGGTTGGTGTTGATGGCATGCTCGAAGTCGGCGGGGGTGATATCTGGAACGGAGAGCTTGGAGGTGATGCCGGCGTTGTTGACGAGGATGTCGACGTGCTCCCCGTACAACGCGATCGTGGCTTCGACGACCTTCTTGCACTGCTCGATCGAGGATACGTCGGCCCGTATCGCCGTGGCGCGCGCCTCGTTGTCCATGTTTCCGATCCGCTCGACCACCTCGGCGGCCAAGCTCTCGCTCGTCTCAGAGACGTACGTGATGGTGACCTGATTTTCGTATTAGCGATCGTATCCGGGAGAGCAGAGGTGAGCATAAGCATCGTATCGTCTTGGCATACATTCGCGCCTCTCTTGGCGAGCTCGACGGCAATGGCGGCCCCGATGCCCCGGGAGCCGCCCGTGACGATGGCAACCTTTCCGCGAAGAGAAGATGGATTATGGGAAGACATGTTGCTGATCTCGAAGACAATTTGACACCACGGACATCGAGGAGGGAAAACTCGAACAATGTCAGCGCAGTTGGCGTGAACAAATCAGCTCTCTACGGGGGATGCGATGCGGGGTCCATCCAAGCAAGGTCGCAGATGCCGACAGGGATTATTGTCTTCTAGGCCTTCATTTAAGCCAAAAGACTCTATGCCAAGTTGGGGCGAAGAGCCAGGGGGGTGTGGTCTCGGTGTTGGTGGTCTCGGTGTTGGTGGTCTCGGTGTTGATAAGATGGAGAGCTCTTTATAACACTCACATTAAGAGAGACATTCTGACTTTATCCGGCTTCTGTTCATTTAAACACAAGACATTGAGGCCGTTTGTTTCTGATTTGAATGACACCATTTTGAGCCTTTTACGAGAATACTGCTCTCAAGTCTCACTCGTAATCAATGAGGACAGTAGGTGTCATGAGTCGCAGTTTTGCAGGTTCAGTTCGTCTATATTATATCATAATTAGGTACAGTGTAGAATGTATAAGGTAATAAAAGCTCCGGGACGGCGTTGTATAGCAGCGTCCCTATGCCTCGTCAAACGACAAGGCCCCCCTGTATGATACACCTTTTCAATTCAATGTTTGTTTAATTCCCATCTGGCGACCTAGAGTTTGGTTTACCTCTAACCAAAAGCTTGATGCTGAATTTTGACCCTTGGAACGTCGCTTTGACAGATTTGCACCTTTCCAGTCACCTTAGGGGGTACTCCAAATTCTGCGATAACAGCGCGAGCTGGTTGGGACCTGACGATCCAGTCCATTTATCCTTAAAACGAGGTTGTTGGTTGTTGCTCGCGTTGCTTTGAAAACCAGGCTCAGTTCCGGGCGTGAGAGTCCGTGGTCGCAAAGTTGGTCTGTAAGGGAACCAGTGGCCCGTTCGTCGGCTTCTGATTGCGAGCCAAGTTCCTCGTAAAGGGCCTCGGCATCCTGTCGTACTACTGTTCTAATAGCAGGCGCTGCCCCAGCTCGACTGACATCCCGCGATAGTGAGACAAAGTGGGTTTAGTACGAGTATCAGTTGAGTGCTGGCGCAGACGCCAAAGCGAGTGCAACAGAGGCCAGTACCGCACTTGACGTTGGCTGAGGGACCGCAGGCGGTGTTGGCGGTGGTGGCGGTTCGGACAGTTGCAGCTGCGGACGAGGTTCTAGATGATGAAGTAGACGTACTACTGGAAGACGAGGAAGACGAGGAAGACGAAGAAGACGAGGAAGACGAGGACGACGAGGACGACGAAGAAGACGAGGAAGACTTTGTCGTAGAAGACGAAGTAGTCGTGGTCATAGGAGACGTAGTGGACGATGTGGACGTGGTTGCAGAAGAAGAACTGGACGTAGTTCTAGATGACGAACTTGACGTGGTTGCAGAAGAGGAAGTAGGTGAGGTCCTTGAAGACGAACTAGACGTTGTTGCAGAAGAGGAAGTGGATGAGGTCCTCGAAGACGAACTAGATGTGGTAGCAGAGGATGAAATGGATGAGGATCTTGCAGACGAACTTGACGTGGCTGCAGAAGAAGAACTGGACGTAGCTCTAGATGACGAACTAGATGCGGGTCCAGGCGACGAAGTGGACGAAGCGGATGTAGTCCCGGAAGATGAAGCAGATGTAGGCCTAGAGAATGAACTAGATGTAGTTCTAGAAGAAGAAGTGGCCGAAGTGGACGAAATAGACGGAGTGGATGTAGTCCCAGAAGCCAAAGCTGAAAGGGTTCCCGAAGACGAAGTAGACGTAGTCCCAGAAGTCGAAGGAGATGTAGTTCCAGAAGATGAAGACGATGCAGCCCCCGAGGACGACGCAGAGGTGGTGACACTGTTTCTGAGAACGGTGACAGAGCTCCCGGAAGTCGAAAGAGGTGCAGTTTCAGAGGACGAAGCCGATATGGCCTCGGAAGACGACGTGGAGGTGGTGCCAATGTTGCTGAGAACGGTGACAGAGCTCCCGGAGTTGGAGCTGGTACAGTTTCCATAACCAGACTGACAATCGGGACCGCAGTGACCCTCGGTGGTACCGCAGTAGTTGTACTGGGAGCAACAATTTCCAAAAATGGACCCAAGGCACGTCTTGCCGTTGGCCAGGCCGCACATACCGTCCGTGGAGACTGACACACCTGATGCGGAAGACGAAGACGGCGCGGGAACACCTGCAAAGGTTCGCGTGTCAGTATAAGAGAGAAAAGATCAAGGGGCGCCCACGTAATAGAGCTGGAACCACTGATAGTAGAACGCGCAAGAGCTACGTGTCCTACAGTTCACGCTCTCTCACGAAGAAGAGTTGACTTGGGCTGCGGCTAGATGACGAGGGGGGGGGGGGGGGGGGAGAAAAGGTCTTTACCTGAGCTTGACGACGACTGGCCGTCACAAGTACCGTATCCGGGCTGGCAGCCTGTGCCGCAGTAGGGGGAGGTGCTTCCGCAATAATTGCTCACGGAACAGCAGTCTCCAAAGATGGAGCCCTGGCATGTCTGACCGGCTGCGGGACCGCAGGTGGCGTCGAGGGAAACGGGCATCGCGGACAAGCCCGAAGTAGCGGAAGTACCAGCTGATGTGGCCGTGCTGGAGCAGACAGGGGCGCTGACGGCGGTGATGTCGAAGTTGTAGCCGGGGACGCTGCCCCTATACCAATTCTCGGGGGGGTCCCCTAGGCACGTGCCGACAGTAACGGCTCTCCAGCCGTTGGCAACGACGGAGTCGAGTATATGGTTGGTAAGTGTGGTTGCAACCTGCTGGTGGATGTCGTGCTCAATGTGCAAATAGCTGGCGTTGCAGGGCGAACGAGCGAGCATCGCCTGGTCCCATAAACCCACGCTGAATCCAATCTGACTAGGGTCGGTGTGTAGATACCCCTGAGTATCGAGGTCAAAGTAGGTGATGTGATATCCAAGACTGCGCATTTGGTCCTGGCACTCCGCGCCGCAGATAGAGTAAGGCGGACGCATGTAGGTGGGATAGAAACCCAGGATGCTGTTGAAGGCAATCTCGTTGTATACCATCTGATTCCGACGTTGGTCCAGCGTCAATGAATCCAGGTTTTCGTGGGACCAAGTATGGCTGGCAATCTGATGGCCCTCGGCAACCATGCGCTGCGCAAGTTAGAAATTGCGTCAATAGCCCATTGGCGCAGTTGAAAGCTTACCTTGATAACATCAGGATACGCCTCGTTAATCATACCCTTGCCGATGTTGTTACCAGTAATAAAGAAGGTAGCAACAGCACCGTGGGCCTTGAAGGCGTCCAACATGGCTGCAGTGTATTTGTAAGGACCGTCGTCGTAGGTGATTGCAACGTCACCAACGTTGACGCAGTCGTAAATGCCAACGCCGCCATAAGGGACATCACCCTTCAAAGGTCTTGCGTCGTTGGATGTATCGGCCCCGCCGGGCTTCTTGTTGCCATCACAGGCCGGGCCGTAGTTGATCTGGCAGTCGGGCGAAGAGCAGTACACGGCAGTTTGCCCACAGTATCTGTTGAGTATCATTAACTTAGCTTCCCGCTCTCAGTATGACCAGGGGAGTTAGTTGAATAGATAGTCAACGTACCCGGAAGCCGAACAACAATAGCCGTCGGCGCATCTCCCATAAGTGCCTCCGCACCGCGAGTTGTCTCCCACCGGAATGGGACTGGCTGATGCCTGTCGAGGTGACAGATGGTGTGCGTGGTGTCCCCGAGGCTTGTTCGCTGCCGTCGGCGGGTTCCAAGGCTCGAATGCAGTGTTACGCCTTCGTCGCAGCTCTTCGACTCCCCGGCGATGGGATCCGACCATGTTCATGTGCGGCCTAGAATCGTGACCCCGGGCTGCGTCCAGCCCAGAAAGGGCGCCAAGCAGCACAAAAGACCACCGCATAGTGGCTTGGTCGGTGCCGTGTTGTGTAAAACCAGTGGTTTGTGACTTGTAGGTTGGAGTGCACAGGTGATTTGAAGGAGAGAATGAATGTCAAGCAGCCGAACGTAGAACAGGAGGGGATTTTCAAGTATTTCAAGTATGATACTACAGGAAACAAAAACATAATCCAGACAAAGGGCGGACACGGAGATCCCGCCTCTTGGATCCTGTGTGGTGTGGTCTGCAGAATTGTATTGTATGCAGAAGGCAAGCGTCTCCAACTTGTTCAATGCCGCGACTTGGATCCTTTCCGCACCGAGGTCAGCGACGGCGCGAAAGCCACGCCGACAGCTAGAACTGGGAAATCTTTTAGGAAATACGCAGTGCCAGATTGGAGGAAGAAAGGCAGCTTAGGTAACCATAACCCTAAGCACTCAGTTCTTGTTACCAGCCTGCTTGTGATGTAGACCGCGCGCGTCGCGAGAGTGAAGATTCAGGGCACTTTTTGGTCGCAAGCACTAAGCCAGAGCCGTCTAAAGCCTACCTAGCATATCGATCCCCCTT
The DNA here is from genome assembly GCA_034638275.1 of Colletotrichum lini. Classification (NCBI taxonomy): domain Eukaryota; kingdom Fungi; phylum Ascomycota; class Sordariomycetes; order Glomerellales; family Glomerellaceae; genus Colletotrichum; species Colletotrichum lini. The sequence goes on from JAWQJV010000004.1 coordinate 5,306,418, forward strand.
TGACTAGGTCATTTGTTAGGGCGAGAAAAATGAAGAAGCGAACGCCACGCGCGGCCGTCCCGCGGCAAGCCCCTTCGGCACGTCTCTGTGTTAATAGAGCCCACCCGCAACCAGACATAATACTCCAAAAAAAGATAGCGACTGGAAAGCTGTCTCGGGACATGTGTACTGGATGGACCATGGCGTCTTGCCTGATGTGTACCCGATGTGCCGATAGTCCGGTTACCTTTGTTCGAGTTGGCTTCATTTGTTTATTAGCCGGCTGGGCGCCGTGACGTCCGACGACTTGTCCACCTCATCCAACCCACCATGAACAGTCGTCGGGCTTGTCCGCCTTCCCGGTGACGTGGCATGACAATGCCATGAAAGAAACCTTCCTCCCATCTGGCCGCTTGCGGCTCCGCGGCCACCGTGACCACCGTCGCCACAAGCCACAACCGCAATGAACCGGTCGTCGGTGGCCAACTGACACGAGGGGCCTGACTCTTTCTTGAGAAACCAGTCGCCGTCATGGATGTCGGACGCCGCAAGCTCAGCGCTGAGTCGTGTTATGCAGTGGGACACGAGGTACCTGGAGTGCTTTGCAGCAGTGAGAATTCAACTGCAATGAAGATTGAGGTAATAAAAATAATTTAAGCTATGCGTGTTAAGCGCAGTCGGCGTAAACAGTCAACCCTCTAGGCGATGCAGGGTCCAGCTATGCCGTAGATATTGACAGGGGTTACCGCATGTTGCATGCTTTAATTTCAGCCGAGAGAGGCTCTCATGCCGAGTTGGGGCGAAGAGCCGGGATGGGGGGGCTCGGTGTTAATAAGATGGAGAGCCACCCTTCACCACTCACGCAGAAGAGATGCTCTGGCTTGAATTGTCGTCTATTCATCCCATTTGGACAAGCACGATGTCCCGAACGCCATGGGATGGAGGTGTTTCTAATTACTTCAAAAGACACAGGCCTGGACAATGTATGTTGCTAGTTGATTGTTTTATGAACAGTTCATTAACATTTTTTCATCTTTCCTCTGTTTCTACAGCGTTTCTTGCAATCTCCACTACCACTTGCGCAGGTCTATGGTTGTCAGTGTAAGCCTACTCGGGGGACGGGGGGGGGGGGGAATAAAATCAAAAACTTACTTTTTCCCACTTGGTTACTGAAACGGAGAGGCGGCACCAGCCGTCTTGATTTCCTCCTTTGAGCTTTTTGCAGGCAGCTTTAGTATCTTCTGGGAGTGAAGCTTTGCTCCCGTTATCACACCTAGGATAGTCTTAGCATTTCCACAACATAGGTAGGGATGGGGATGTAGGCTGGAGCAGAAGCAAAATAGCGTATGAGAAACTTACTCGCACCACTTCTTGGCGGCTTGAGCACTAACTGCAAAGAGCATCAGGAAGGTCATGAACTTCATGGTGAAGAGAGTGGGATTTGAGGGAGAGAAGAACCAATGATGATAAGAATTGGGGTTCCGCAGACGAGACTTGAAAGGGAGGATAAGCAGTGCTTTAAATATCTGCTGGGCTGATGAGAGGAAGATGATCCTCGGGAGTTTAGAAATTTCCTTTTGCTGTCATTAGCTATGCATTCAGCCATTGTTATTATGCTGCAGCCGTGTCTGCCGAGAAGCCAGGCATCACTCCAGACGAGGATGACTAGCTGGCCCTGCCCCTTTGTCAGACCGATCGGACTGGCAATGCGCCTGTAAAGTAAGCCGAGTACGAGCGAGTCGGCTACGATCGAACCGACTACGAGCGTGAGTAGAAGCACGACTTTACATTTCCAATCCTCCTGGGCTAAAGCTTCGGCATGGTAACGCCGAATCTATCGTTGTTTTCTTAAGTGTAACTTGCCCCGGCATCCAATCAGCAATCAGACGAGTGGGCCTACAATTTTAATTTTTCGTATATTTTTTTACTTTCTACAGGTAATTTCACATCAAAGAGTCCTGTCCGCTTAGCCGATCCGGATCCCATAGCTGATGAAGTTGGGCACAGAAAGCGATGTCGAAGGTTTAGTGGAAATGAGATTCACGACGGATGCCGGGATGGACCCAGATCTAACAGCCGAGGTAGCCGAGAAGCTGCGATTCCCTACGTGCAATTACAATATAGGTTGAAGCTGCCTCTGGAAGTTGTTGTGGGCTGGACAAATCCTCGCGGTCTTTACCTGCTCTTTCAACCCCCACAACTCGATCGAGTGTTGTTTGAGACTTTGGAACTTGAATACCGTCCATCCCAACCCAAATCCGCCAGGTTCCGAGTGGCGGCCGACGCCGTCGACTCCCCTTGATTCCGGCCCGCTGTGCGCCGGCGACAACTTCTCGGAACGACTCATCCGTGGACGAGTAGAACGAATACATCTTCTGCGGCGTCGATGGCGCAACATGTTTGGACTAACCTGGCGACTTTCGGCCGGATGCCGACGGCGATAAGCAACCAAAAATGAAAAGACCCAAGGATGATGACCCGTGTCGGAAACGCTCCGACAAGAGAGTCCACCGAAAGCGGGGGAGGCCCGGTAGCACGCAATCGCGCTGGCCGACAGAGTCCGACGAGCGGGAGTTTGGGGACCAAGGCCGGGGGACTCAGTCACACTCGGTATCGATTCCCGCTGGGACGTCGCCGCGAGTGGTTGGATTAGGTTTATTTATGTGCAAGGCGTCTTGGGTAATATGGCAAACGCTTGGAGACTCTCATCCATATCTCGGATGATAGATTGACTCTCATCCCCCATCCCTCATCTCTTATAGCGAGCAGTCTGTGTTTATCTCCCTGGATAAATTCCCCTCAAAGGATTGACTCATGCCTTGAAAACTCAACTCGACTCCCATTCCAACTTCACACGCATCATCCAGGCTCTCACAACGCACAACGCCGCCATGGCCGCCGATATCAGGGTCTCGATAGACCGCGGCGGCACCTTTTGCGACGTCATCGCCCACGTCGACGGCCGCGACCAGCCGCTCATCTTCAAGCTGCTGTCGGAAGACCCGGCCAACTACCCCGACGCCCCGACCGAGGCCATCCGCCGCGTGCTCGAGGCCGTCGAGGGGAAGCCCATCCCCGTCGGCGAGAAACTCGACGGTTCGCGCACTGGTGTGTTGCTGTGTCCCTTCCCTCCTCTCCTCCCCTCCTCTCCTCCTCCCCTCCTCTCCTCCTCCCCTCCTCTCCTCCTCCCCTCCTCTCCTCCTCCCCTCCTCTCCTCCTCCCCTCCTCTCCTCTGAGTGACTCGTCTCAGTCCAAAGTCCCTGCCCCTTGACTGACGCCCATCCAGCATCATGCCGTATTGGCACGACCGTCGCCACCAACGCCCTCCTCGAACACAAGGGCGAGCGCTTCGCCTTTTTGACGACTAAGGGGTTCAAGGACGTCTGCGTCATCGGCGACCAGTCGCGCCCCAAGCTCTTCGATCTGAGCATCCGGAAGGCCACAGCGCTGCACTCGGCCGTCGTCGAGGTGGACGAGCGCATCGTCCCGGCCGACTACGACCTCAACCCGACGCCCCTCGACAAGGAGGCCGCCTCCGTCTCAGACGCCGATCACACGGCAGATCTCGTCCGCACGCCCAGCGGCGAACTCGTCCGCATCCTCCGCCGCCCGGACCCGGACGCCGTTCGGGCCCAGCTCCGGGCCCTCCGGGACGCGGGCTACACCTCGCTCGCCATCTGCTTCATGCACGCCTACCTCCACCCGGCCCACGAGGACCTCGTCGCCTCCATCGCGCGCTCTCCCGAGTTCGGTTTCGCCTTTGTCACCACCTCGGCCGCCACCTCGCCCACCATCAAGTTCCTCCACCGCAGCACCTCGACCTGCACCGAGGCCTACCTGTACCCCGTCATCCGGCGCTATGTCGACGGCTTCCGCGCCGGCTTCCGCGTCCCGCCGCGCCGCGTCGACTTCATGTGCTCCGACGGCGGCCTCAAGGCGGCCGCCCGCTTCCGCGGCAACGAGGCCCTCCTCAGCGGGCCCGCGGGCGGCGTCGTCGGCATCGCGAGGTCCTGCTACGACCCCGAGGACGGCACCCCCGTCATCGGCTTCGACATGGGCGGCACCAGCACCGACGTCTCCCGCTACGACGGCCGCTACGACTACCTCACCGAGACCTCCATCGCCGGCCGCACCATCACCGTGCCCATGCTCAACATCGCCACCGTCGCCGCCGGCGGTGGCTCCGTCCTCTTCGCCCGCAACGGCCTCCTCGCCGTCGGCCCGGAGAGCGCCGGCGCGCATCCGGGCCCGGCCTGTTACCGGAAAGGCGGGCCCCTGACCGTGACGGACGCGAACCTCTTCCTTGGCCGCCTCGTGCCGTCGTCCTTCCCGTCCATCTTCGGCCCGGACGCCGACGAGGCTCTCGACGCCGCCGTCGTCGCCCGCGAGTTCGCCCGCCTGACGGCAGACCTCAACGCCCAGACGGCGCGGTCCCTGACGGCGCACGACGTCGCCCTCGGCTTCCTCGACGTTGCCAACGAGACCATGTCACGCCCGATCCGCAACGCCACCGAAGCCCGCGGCTTCGCGCCCGAGAACCACCACCTCGTCTCCTTCGGCGGCGCCGGCGGCCAGCATGCCTGCGACATCGCCGACAAGCTGGGCATCCGCCGCGTCCTGATCCACAAGTTCTCGTCGCTGCTGTCGGCGTACGGCATCGCCCAGGCCGAGCTGCAGCACGAGGCCCTCGAGCCGTACGGGAGAAAGCTCGACGCTGGCGCCGCGGCCCACGTTGCGGACCGGCTCGCGGCGTTGCGGGCGCGGGTCGGTGCGGAACTGCGCTCGCAGGGCGCTGGAGAGGACTCGGTGGTCTTTGACGAGAGCCTCGTGCTGCGGTACTTCGGCACCGACACGAACCTGACCATCTCGCGGCCAGAGGATGAGGACTACGCGGCCCGTTTCGAAGCGACGCACCTGCGCGAGTTCGCCTTCTCGATGGACAGGGACATCGTCATCGAGTCGATCAAGGTCCGCGGCACGGGCAGCGCCGGCGCGAGGATCCGCGAGGCGTCAGCGTTGAAGGAATTGGCGGCCGGCACGCAAAGCCCGACTCCCGAGCCGAAGGAGAGGCAGAGCGTCTATATCGACGGCGCGTGGCACGACACGGGCGTCTACCGCCTCGACGACGTTCCCAAGGATGTTGTCGTCCCTGGGCCGGCGCTGCTGATCGACCAGACGCAGACCATCTTCGTGTCGCCCACGTTCCGGGCATATATCTTATCCTCTCACGTCCTCCTCGAGAAGACATCCAGTCGTCCATCGTCCCCCTCTACTACCCTCACAACACCCACCCCTGAACCCTCTTCCACGATAACAGCACCGCTCTCCTCTTCCTCCCCTGTCGACCCCATCCAGCTCTCCGTCTTCGCCCACCGCTTCATGGCCATCGCCGAGCAGATGGGCACCACCCTCCAGCGCACCTCCATCTCGACCTCCATCAAAGAGCGCCTCGACTTCTCCTGTGCCATCTTCTCCCCCGCCGGCAAGCTCGTCGCCAACGCCCCTCACATCCCCATCCATCTGGGCTCCATGCAGTTCGCCATCCAGGCTCAGCATCGTTTATGGGAGGGGAAGCTCCGGCCCGGTGACGTGCTCCTTACGAACCACCCGCAATGGGGCGGCACTCACCTGCCGGACCTGACGGTCGTGACGCCGGTCTTTGTCGACTCGGACCGAGCATCGGACTCCGGAGCGGACTCGGGACTCGAGGCCGAAGTCCCGGAACACCAGCGTCAGGAGATCGCCTTCTACGTGGCCTCGCGCGGCCACCACACCGACATCGGCGGCAAGGGCATCACCTCGATGATGCCCGAGTCCCGCGAGCTGTGGGAGGAGGGGCTCAACGTGCCCTCCCTCAAGATCGTCTCGGCCGGCACGTTCCTCGAGGACGCGGTGCGCGCCGCGTTCGAGAAGGCCGGCTCGTTCCCCGGCTGCAGCACCTCCCGCCGCCTCGCCGACAACATCTCGGACCTCAAGGCGCAGACTTCGGCGAACCAGCGCGGCATCGTCCTGCTCCGCAAACTCTGCGCCGAGGCCGGGCTCGCCACCGTCCACCGCCACATGACGGCCATCCAATCCAACGCCGAGGCCGCCGTGCGCGGCTTCTTCCGCCGCATCGCCGCCTCGCACCCGCGGGGTCTCGAGGCGACGGACCACCTCGACGACGGCACGCCGATGCGCGTCCGGATCACGGCCGACCCGGCCACGGGGTCCGCCCTGTACGACTTCTCCGGCTCCGGGCCGCAGACGTGGGGGAACTACAACTGCCCCATCGCCATCTGCCACTCGGCCATCATCTACACGATCCGGTGCCTCGTCGACGCCGACATCCCGCTCAACGAGGGGTGCCTGACGCCCGTCGAGATCCGCGTGCCCGAGGGCTCCGTGCTGAACCCGGGACCGAGGGCGGCCATCTGCGGCAGCACGCTGGCCAGCCAGCGGGTCATCGACGTCATCCTCCGCGCGTTCGGGCGGTACGGCGCCAGCCAGGGGTGCGCCAACAGCTTCGGCTGGGGCATGGGCGGTCGGGACCCGGAGACAGGGGTCGTTTCCAAGGGGTGGAACTACGGCGAGAGCATCGGCGGCGGCGTCGGTGCGGGCGAGGGATACCACGGGGAGCATTCTACTCATGTAAGTCCCAGATCTGAGAGAAAGAACCCCCCCCCCCCCTTGGACGACAGTCGGGGAATTGAAAAGGAGAGGGGAAGAGAGAGAAAGAGGAAGAGAGAGAGAGAGAGAGGGAAGGGGATCTTCGAAGCTGACTGACAAAACCGCAGGTTCACTCGACCAACACGCGGCAGACGGACGCCGAGGTCATCGAGAAGCGCACGGCGGTGCTGGTGCGGCGGTACGAGATCCGGCGGGGCAGCGGCGGCGCCGGCACGTGGCGCGGCGGCGACGGCATTACGCGCGAGATCGAGGCGCGCGTCCCGCTCAAGTTCAGCATCCTCTCGGACCGCCGGGTGTACCGGCCGTGGGGCATGGCGGGCGGCAGGCCGGGCAGGCAGGGCGAAAACTACGCATTCTTGTTCGGCGAGGGCGGCGAGGGGTCCATGGAGCGGATCAACCTGGGCGGCAAGGCGATTATCAACCTGCGGGAGGGCGAGTACGTGCAGATCAACACGCCTGGCGGCGGCGGATATGGGGGGGAAGAGGTGGAGGACCGGCACAGGGGGTATGTCTAAACGTGATGAAGATGCCCTGGATGAGGATTTCATGGATGGATGGATGGATGGATATGGGCCATGATGGGAACGGTGGGTATATGTAGATGGTACGTCTGGACACGTATGATAGGTTATGATGGGACTGACGGGAGTGGCGGATGTGATGGACAGACGTAGAGAGTATGAATGTATGTGTGAGACACGTAATGGTTATGGTTAATAGGCCGTGATGAGACTGGTGGACAGAAGGGGGGATAATGAACGACTAGAACAGCCTCGACAGACGTATGAACATCCCGACTTGATAAAGCCGGGTATTACTCTGAAATAGTATTTAAGCTAACAATTACAACTTGTGCCGTACTCAAAGCACCATGTGGTATAACAACTTCGTCTCTCGTCAACCGTCAACCGTGAAATAAGCCCCCTCCCCCTTCATTCGCTGGATCATGATGCGCAGCTCCTCTCTGCTTGTCCACATACACTCTTTCTCTCTCTCTCTCTCACACACACACACACACGCGCGCTCACGCGACCTCCTTGTCGAGCTTGACGTCGAGGGTGCCGGGCGCGGCGACGTCGGCGACGGTCTCGTCGGAGAACTTGAGGTCCTCCTCGACGGAGACGGTGTCCTTGATCTTGAGGAAGATGATGGGGGCGCCGATGACGAGGGCGCCGGCAAGGCAGCCCCACGAGGCGCCGAAGATGGTGTTGTACTCGGTGCCGAGACCGTCGAGGCGCCAGAAGACGGCGGCACCGGCGGACTGAATGCCTGTGGGAGACGGTGTTAGTGTGAGAGAGACAAAAATAGGAAACAAAACTGAGTGAAATGGGAGAAAGAGCCGGAAAAAAAAGGAAAAAAAGGAAAAAAAGAAGGGGAAAAAACTCACCCTTGTAGAAACCGGCGAGGTTCGCGGCCTTGCGGGACGAGTTGGACAGGGCGCCCATGTACCAGTAGATGCTCGTCTGCCAGACGGCGTCGAAGAAGCCGTAGAACATGTACAGGAACATGGGGCCGATGTACAGCTCGCCGCCGTCGGTCCAGTCGATGGTCGGGTAGGCCTCGTTGCCCTCGATCTCGGCGCGGGGCGCCTGCTTGCGCTGCCAGGCGTAGCCGCCGCCCCAGATGGCCATGGTCAGGACGAAGAGGGCGACGTAGGAGGCCTTTGCGCGCACGCTGCGGCGGACGCGGGGGAAGTCGAGGGCGTAGCCCATGACGAGGGCGCCGATGATCTGGGAGGACCAGTAGAGCAGGTTGTTGAGGGAGCGGGTGCGGGTGTTGAAGTGCGGGGCGTTCATGTCGTTGGTCTGGTAGGTGTAGAAGACGTTGGAGGTGAAGAACATGGGGAACAGCAGGACGATCCAGGGGTCCTGGGCGAGGGTGTCCCAGAGGCCGCGGAACTCGGACTGCCAGGAGGGGTTCTTCATGACGATGACGCGGGAGCCGTCGTCGCGGACGATGCGGGGGGCGTCGCACATGAAGAGGGCGAGGACGGCGCCGAGCAGCATGAGGACGATGAAGGCGGCGTAGGTGCCGTCGGTGACGGTGCTGCGGGAGGTCTTGTTGATGTTCTGGCCGAGGGGGATGAGGGCGCCGATGACGGCGCCGAGGTTGAAGATCATCCAGAACCACGAGATGTAGCGGCCCTTTTGGTGCTCGGGAGGGTAGGACATCATGATGGCGCCCTGGCCGGTCCACAGCAGGCCGGCGCAGACGCCGAGGAAGGCGCCGGCGAAGATGACGAAGCCCTCGTTCTGGTTGTGGGAGTAGGACAGGAAGGAGGCGGCGTAGATGCAGTAGCCGAGGCCGCCCAGGCTGAGGGTCAGGCGCAGGCCGAGGCGGTTGGCAAAGGTGCCGGCGAAGAAGGCGGCGACGGCGAAGGTGGAGTACAGCGCCGTGTTGGCGTCGTTGGAGGCCTTTGTCGAGACCTGGCCGCCGCCGCCGAGGCCGCCGAGGGCGTTGAACATGCCGGGGCACAGGAAGCAGACGAAGGAGACCATGAAGAGCTGGATGCGGGGCGAGGCGTACCAGAGCTCCTTGCCGCGGAAGCGGAAGCCGCGGTACATCCATCCGGCGGGGCGGGGGACGGGATCGGAGGCGGTGGCGGTCGTGGTGGCGGTCGTGGTGGCGGTCGGCGCCGTGGTGGGTTCGGCATCGGGCGTGGCGGCGGCGGGGTCGGCGGCGGCGGCGGGGTCGGGAGGCGCGTGTTTCTCGTCGAGGGAAGACATGATGGCGGGCGATGTGACGATGACGATGACGGTAACGGCGATGAGCGACGGTCACGGTGAGATGTGAGGTGTGAGGTGTATGTTGGCGGACGATGAGACGGACGGACGGGCGGGCCTCAAGTGTCGGAGACGAGAAACTCAATCAGTCGTGGGAGAGGGCCGAGCGAGGTGAGTTTGCTCTTTTGACCCAATTGTTGAGTGAGACGAGACCTGGGGAGGGGGAAAGGAAAAGAAAGGAAATCAGTAAGCAGGGACACGAGAAGATAACAATTAAAATAAAAATAAAAAAGGGTCTGGGGGAGGCGTGCAGCAACGTCTTTATGGGAATGTTTATCGGGCTACTTACGGATACAGGCCAGGCTTGTAGGTTGTAGGTTGCAGGTTGCAGTTGCACTGGGCGATGATCGTGGGTGGAGTCTATCTAGTCTCTTGTCTCTTTGTCCTGGACGGTAGACGGCGTGGCGTGGCGTGTGGAGGAGGAGGAGGAGGAGGGGGATGCGGAGGGGGGTGGGGTGAGGTGAGTGAAGATGGACTGGGGTGAGGTGAGAAGGATGAGGAGGATGAGGATGAGGAGGAGTGGGAGGAATTGGGGAAGAAGAGGGTGGGATGCAGGCGTGTGAGTTGGAGGATGGAGTACGGCAGATGGAATTGGGCAAGGGATTCGAGACGGACGGCACAAACAGTGTTGAATGCGTATAGCCGCAGTAAAGAACACCAAGATAAGAGATAGAAAACGAAGGACACAATTGACCGTGAGAGGGAGTCGGCACGGGTGAGTGAGATGAGAATCAATCCTGGATAAAGTGATAGTGAGAGTGAGTGAGAGAGAGAATAGCAATGTGCGGGGCCAAGCAACGGAGGCAAGGGAAGAAGACGGCGCCAACACTGATTGGGGTTTGGGGGGGCTCGGGGCAAGCGCTAGCTACCCCGGTCTGGCAGAGAGAGAGAGAGACGGAGACAAGGTAGCGGCAGCAGGTAAGTAAGGTCTAGTCACTGGTGTTAGTGAATATGTGTGGGAGATAGGACTGGTGGTGTTGGACGAGTGGGTGGGTGGTAGTGGTTATCAGGCCGACGACTCGTTCGTTGCAAGGCCATGGATTTGGGGACAACGGGGATGGAAGTACTACGAGAGAGCTACGTGACAGCGGCACAGGTACAGATAGCTGGACCGAGTCTGTCACTTGCTCACGCACCTTCACCCACTCACCACCTCTTTCTTCTTCACGGGAAACCAAGGTGACAATAGCTATCTACAGTATCATCACTATCATCAGACAGGAGGATTCGGCGGCAGGGGTCTAGGCGTGAGCTAGGCAACGGGCACCACCGGCCGGGGGTGGCATGAGCCCACAGATACGGAAGGGTATGGGTATGGATGGGATGGGATGGGATGGGACGGGATGGCCATGATAAATGATAAGCCCACGACGGGTGGAGAGCGAGAGAGAGAGAGAGAGAGGTCCGGGCCGGTCAGTGCCGAGATAGCGAGGAGGAGAGATGCCGCCGTTTACCAGCGCCGCAATCCAATCAGCATCCCGAATGAGACGGAGACGTGGTTCTGTTTGCCGGGATGTTTCGTCTGTGGCAAACACCCAAGCATCCCAAACATTCAAAACATCATTGGCTCGTTCGAGTCTGTTTGCCATGCTTAAGTGAGTGAGTGAGTGAGTGAGTGAGTGAGTGATTGAGTGAGACAGTGAGTGAAGGAAGTGAGTGAGATGGTCGGAAAAGGTGCGAGGTCCCCACTTCACCCGCAATCAATACACACGAAAAAAAGAAAAGAAAAAGGCCGGCCCGATTCTGGGCGCGTCTCATCGGATGGCCCGTGGTCGATCCGACCATTGAGGAAGGAGAAGAGGAAGGAGAAGAGGAGGATGAGAGGGAGGATGAGGATCAGTATATGACATGCATTCATTCATGCATGCATGGATGTAGAGACTCACACCAAACAAGCCACTCACTCAGGACACTTTGAGGCTATCGACCGCCCTGTGCCCTATGTCGTGTGTCCTGTGTGCCGTGTCTCCTACCTACAGGATGTGTTTGTGTGCCGTCCCAGTGCCGGCGTCGCATTGGCTGCCGCCAGCCACGGGGCTTGGTCGTGGGCTGACATCGTATTGTATCCATTCCCTCCCTCTGTTTGTATCTGTATTGGTCTCGTGCCCTTTCACTTTTTTTTCTTCCCCATCCCGACTGCTGAGGAAGGAGCTGCTGGGGTGGGCTATGCCATTACAGGTACGTACCGAAGCGAAGCCGCACCCACCCTTTGGCGCGAACACAGTTTGACAAACCGGGAAAGAACAGCCTGCTCCAGGGGAAGGAAGGTAGGTAGGTACCTTTGTGACTGCAGCGCATCTCCCCTGCCACCTGCCACGGCCATTACTACCTGCGTGCCTGTGCGGAGAAATAAAAGTGGCGCCGGGAGCCAAGATAGACACCCGTCGACCAACCAGATACGATCGTACTCCAACCCTGGATACTCCACTTCTACAGATACTTAGTAATGGTCCGTGCGGTTAGCCGAGTCCATGTAACGTTTCTCCCGACCACCTTGGGGGGGGAGGGGACCCTTTGCCTGCCATGACCATGGTTCTTGTATGTCTTTCATGTGGGTGTTTATCAACGGCTTCCATGGTGTGTGTGTGTGTGTGTGTGTGTGTGTTTGTTTGAGTGTATTTGTGTGTATTACCAGTGTGATACTCCGTACTCCAGACTCGAGTTGAAACGGGACATGGCCGTCATGTCCATGTCCATGTCCATGTCTGCATCTCGGCCAAGTCGCATCGACAACGCGCTTAACACGATCCCGACACGAAAGACACGAATCTCTCTCTGCCTGCGGAAACGCCTCGTGGGCTTGTTACACAGATAAGGGCGGGCCTCCTCACTTTTTGGATGTTGGTTTGCATCTTTTGCTTTATACTTCAGACGGCAATTCTATTTGCGCGAGGTTACACCGCGTTCCGCAGTGACGCTGCCCGCCCGTCCCCAGCTGCGAATCCCTTCGTCGTGCCCGGCGCACTCGACTCCCCCCCACGCCGAGCAAGCACGCCTGGCCATCGTCCATCGTTCAAAAGTCATCAGGCCAGTCCATGTTCGACTCACTGAAGAATTCGTAGTCAGTATAGTATAGATAATCTCTTCATGGTTTGATCCGACCTCGCGAGACGTCCATACATCTCCATACCCAGTCGCATCCCCCCCCCCCCCCTCGTCACCGTCACCGTTACCTCCCCCACACCTTCACATCGACACACCACCAGACCAGATACCAAAGGTTACGTTCCCAGTCCCAAGGCCAACGGCCAACAACGCAACTTGAACTTGCGGGATCCGCCCGACATCGCATGCCGGCCACCACCCAACCAACCCCCATCATCCCATGTCCGACGTCGAGATAGTCTTTTTGCTACCCTACCTAGGCATAACCCAACGATTCAGTTAGCTTTCCCCCAAACCAAGGCCTTGGAACCCTGGGTCGGCAATGCGGACAGCCATCCATCCATCCAGCTTCGCGGCTGAGGGCTGTCTTTGCGCGACCTGATCGGCTTCCCGTATCTGTCCTTGTCCTCCCTTGCAACACCATGGAGACAAATACTGTACACCGAATGCTAGGCGTGGGTGGGTGCTCCGGCCGCTGCACCGACGGGAGGCCGCCTATTTGTCCTCCTCGACCGGGCCCCACCGTTAGCCCCGGCGTCGGCACGGCAACCGCTGTCTCCGGGACTCGGGCGCCGACATGAGGAGCTTGCCGCTGGATGCCACGTACATGTGCACAGCAGAGAAACGATCAAAAGATCGAGAAAGTGAGGATAGTTCAGAGTGATGGGTGGGGGGGACGCTGGCGAGTGGTAAAACAAGCTCATGACGCGCAAGTTCAACATTGAGAAGTTTTTCTTCCCCACGACCAGAGCAAAGCTCTCATCCGCAGTGAAAAAAAAGGAGGCCTGTCAGACGTCCACCGACACCCGCCCCGACCACGCGCCCGAGGGCAAGACCGCGGCCGGGGACGAGATCATCAACGCTCTCTATACAGCCGCGGTCAAAAAGAGACACACGACCGCCCCCCTTGCGGAGGGTTCGAGAGCAACCAGGAGTTTCTTCACTCTAGGGTGTCGGGGATATAGATCATCAACCAGGGTGGGATCTGTGGCTCCTTTAGGGAACCAAGAAAGGGTCGAATACTATAGAAATGATTCTCTGAAGTATTGTCGACATGAAGAAAAGAAAAGAAGAAAAACTAGCAAAGGAGCGGCGGGAGGACACTGTTTTATAGACTGTCGAGGTGGGGAGGGGGGGGCTTTTGGGTGGGTGGATGTCAAACGGACTGGATAGGAGGAAAAAAAAGTGGTCTGGGGAGAAATTTTCTTCCTCTTCTTCTCCCTTCTTTCCCATATCTCTCTCTACATAGTACCCATAGTATCCGTACGCTCAGACCGGTTGGTGATCGTGGGTTATGGGCCCCACCGAAAGAGAGGCAGATACCGGCCGAGAAATCGACCTCGATCATCAACCCAGAGCTGACGGACATGTGAGAGTGTAGCGTGCAGCCGGGTTCGGGCGATTAGGCTACACACACTCGTTCACGAACCCAGTTATCAAGGAACCATCTGAATGGAAGTTCAATCTGAAACGACCCGGGTTCGTCTCGTCCCCCGCCGACCACGTCTGTGGGTTGTCAGTCAGCAAGGCGACTGTCTTGGCTCTCCTTAACTCCGTGTCTCCGCCGCCGCAACTTGCAACGTCCGCCGCATGTCCGCCGGCCTCCCTCGCCACTCATCATGCCGTCAGGGAACCTTCACAGAGGCTTGACTCGGGAGACTGAGACCGGCTCATCTCCCAGAGGGCAATGCACGCCCCGTCAACTTTTCCGTCTCCCGGCAGTTTCGTGGCCTCTGCTTTCTGTCCTTGGGTGCGTGAGCAAGCCAGCTCCGGCATGCCACGGCGTGACCGTCAACGACTCTCGCGAATCAGGCCACTCCGCAACCTACGCTTCTTGCCCTGTTGCCGGGTCATTCGAAGATGGGTTACGACGCCGCATACCATAACAGCAGCGGCCGACGACGACGATGCCCCTCTGGCGAGACAATCGTCACATAATGAATCGTGGCTTTACCTCGCAGTGGCGGGTCGAATACTGCCCTTCTTTGGTGTACGGCCTCGCCCAATGTGGCGGTGTTTTCCTTTACCGGTGATGTGAAGGAGTCGTATTTGTGTACAACCTGCAAGTGTCTGCATCACAAAAGGCGGCTTTTTGCCTCGTCCTCGATTTACGAAACACGCGCGGGACCACGGCCGCCCACCGCCCCCTGCAGAGTTGGTAACGACGGCGGACATGAGTCGCAAGATATCTGTACCGGATCCACTCCGCATCGACTCTCTAACACTCTTCTACTCTTGCCCCATCCAATGAGGGACCTCGATTGCGAACCACTTGACGCAGCATGCACGAAACCCGCCGGTATTTACAGCCGTTTGAAGTACTTGAGACGGCATGCACTCCACGCATTTGAGTTTGCAAGCCTGCAACAGTTGTGGTATTAACCCCCCGGTAGAGTCCGGGGTTTCGTACAGTTCTCCGATTAGTAAACGGAGGTGTAGCATCACAGCACGGCGACCGGTCCCAGTTACGGACTACAGACTTGGAATATACAGATAGTGTCACAAGTTAGAGCATACAGTAAGGCATAGGAGAATAGGGGAGAAAGATGCTTATTCTATATAATGTAAAGAGAGTAAAATGTAGTCTAGTTATATAAGTCTAACTACGTAAGATGGTACGTAAGAAGACTAATTTAGTAAGCTCTAATATATAAGGGTATTTCTATAATATACCCCCTAATTGTTTAAGCAATTAAGCAATTATTTCCCTTATACTAATATATAATAGATAAATAAAAGAAATTAAGAATAAGTATATTGTAGTATATTATATTACCTTTATTAATAGCTTTACTTTACTTATATAACCCTTTCTAAAATAGGTAAGAGGGTAGCTAAAGGTAGTATAAGTAGTATATATATAAATATTCTACCTTACCTATTATTATTTTCCTTTTCTTCCTTCTTTATACCTTTATTAAGTTAATATAAATAAAAATTTAAGCTATTTTTACTATATTAGTATGCTTTTACTATATATTTTTACTAATAAGACTTAATATACTAACTATATTAATAGATAAATTTTAAAATAACTAATAAGAAGAATAGTATATTTACCTTTATATATATATAAGATAAGTAACGTGTTTGATAAGCGAGCTGGACAGACAAGCGAGCTGGACACAAAACCACAAACCTGCCACCTACATCATTCCGACGCGTCTTCCGACCGCCACAACAATGTCTGTGCAAAACAAAGAGGCTCAATTAAATCTTGCCATTCAGGCTATCCAAAAAGGCCAGGCAAAGAGCATTCGAGAGGCAGCTCGGATCTACTCAGTCCCACATTCAACTTTAGCGACGCGACTTAAGGGTATACCATCCCGACGCGACACCATGCCTAACTCACAGAATTTGACGGAGCTGGAAGAGAACAAGCTAGTTGAGTATATTCTTGACCTAGATGCCCGATCGTTTCCTCCCCGGATCAGTGGTGTTGAAGAAATGGCCAATCGACTGCTTGCCGACCGCAACGCGCCACCAGTCGGCAAGCGCTGGGCCTCGAACTTCGTCAAACGACAACCACAGCTCCGAACGCGTTTTTTTCGCAGATACGACTATAAGAGAGCTAAATGCGAAGATCCTGAGGCAATTAACGCGTGGTTTCGCCTTGTGGCAAACACAATCGCGAAATACGGCATTGAGGGGTCAGATATCTACAACTTCGATGAGACTGGCTTTATGATGGGCCAGATTGCTTACAGAATGGTCGTTACGAGCTCCGAAAGACGTTCAAACACAAAGATGGTGCAGCCTGGCAATCGAGAATGGGTTACAGTCATTCAGGCCATTAGTTCATCTGGCTACAGCGTCCCGCCGTACATCATTGTTGCAGGCAAAAATCTCCTCTCCACCTGGTACACTGAATCTGGCCTCCCACACGACTGGGTTATCGCAACGTCTGAAAATGGATGGACAACAAATGAAAGAGGTCTAGATTGGGTCCAGCACTTTGATCGGCATTCAAAGTCGCGTGCGAAGGGTAAATATCGCCTCCTTGTCGTCGATGGACACGAAAGTCACCACTCCACAGACTTCGAGCTATTTTGCCAGGAAAACAACATCATCACCCTCTGTATGCCGCCTCATTCTTCTCATCTACTTCAGCCCTTAGACTTAGGGTGTTTTGGGCCTCTGAAGTTGGCGTACGGTCGAGAAATTGAGGATAAGATGCGACAGGGTAACACCCATATTACAAAGGACGATTTCTTTCCAGCATTTCACAACGCCTTCAAGCGAGCTCTCACAGAAAAAAACATCCAAGGGGGTTTTAGAGGGGCAGGACTTGTCCCTCTAAGTGCAGAAAGTGTGCTATCTAAGCTAGACGTCAAATTACATACTCCTTCACCTCCAGGTTCCCTCCCAACAACACCACCAGCTTGGACTTCCCAGACACCACACACCACTGCAGAGTTAAGTTCTCAAGGAACTCTACTTAAGGATCGGTTCCTTAATCATCCAGATAGCTCTCCGACACATGGATGTACAGCTACTGAGCATATTCTAAAAGGAGCACTAGAATTTGCGCATGAGAATGCAATGTTGAGAGCTAGGGTTAAGAGCCTTGAAGAGGAGAATGGTCTACTTAACCGACGTAAAAGAACCAAAAAAACACGTCTTAGACAAGGAGGAAGTCTTACTGTATCTGAGGCACAGGATATCCAGTCCCAGAGAGAGGCGACAGCCCAGGTACAAGAGGAAACGCGTCGGAGTAGTGGTCGCAGACTGAGGACAGAAACAGGTCAACGGCGGTGTGGCATCTGCGGAAACACTGGACACAATGCACGAACGTGTCAGTTTGACGAAGAAATGTCTATAGAAGAGGATTCTGAGTAGTTTGAATTGATTTAACCTTTTTGTTGTTCCGTTATGGTCGCATTCGCGATATGGTGGTGGTTTTGTGTCCAGCTCGCTTGTCTGTCCAGCTCGCTTATCAAACACGTTATTAGTAGTTGCTAATATTATTTATAGCTAATTATACTTTTATTACTAAAGAGGAGGAGACTAAAGACTAGTTTAATATACTTTCTCTACTACCTTTTGCTACTACTACTACTACTGCTACTGCTACTACTTTTACTACTACTACTACCCCTACTAAAAGCTTATCTCCTAAGGAGCTTATAGTAAGGACTCCCCTACCTACCCTTAAGAAGGAGGAAGAGGAGGAAGAGGAAAATAAGGCTAAGGAGAATAAAGATTATAATAGCCTTAAGGAGGGTAAGAAGAAGAAGGAAGGTTAAACTTTTAAGGAGGAGACCTTAGTACCCCCCCTTAAGCATTAGTTATATATATTTCTTAAATTTAGTTTTTTAGCTAACTATCTTTTTAAGTTATTATTTCTCTACCTTTATTAAGAAGGGTAAGAAAAGTATTTTTAAGTATAGTAAGTAGTAAATATTATATTTAGCTAACGTACATGCATAGTGAGTCGGCCATCATAGTGAGTCGGCCACTCCTCTTTACTTCTACACCTTTCCTCTTTATACTAAGTTTCCTCTACGTACGACTATGGAATCCTCCTTAAAAGAAAGCCGCATTATACTTGCACTTCAAGCTATCAATAAAGACCCAAATCTTTCCGTACGAAAAGCAGCTACTATCTACAATATCCCAAGAACAACACTTCAGGACCGACGCATCGGACGACTACCACGACAAGAAACGCGATCGAAATCAATGAAGATGACTGAGCTAGAAGAAACAGTGATTCTTGAACGAGTTATTGACCTAATCGATCGAGGATTTCCACCGCGACTTGACGACGTACGAGATATGGCTGATTGCCTCCTTGACGAACGCGACGCGACGCGTGTCGGACCCCGATGGGCAGAGAACTTCGTACGACGCCAACCACAACTAAAGACGCGTTTTCGACGTGGAATCGACTATCAGAGGGCATTAGCTGAGGATCCTGCAATTGTGCAGGCCTGGTTTGCCCTCGTACGAAACACAATTGCGAAGTACGGAATCCACGATGACGATATCTACAATTTTGATGAGACGGGCTTCTTGATGGGAATGCTGTCGCACGCAAAGGTTGTTACAACCTCTGATCGCCGTGGAAGGCCTCGTACGAAGCAGCCTGGCAATCGCGAATGGGTTTCTGTCATTCAGGGCGTATGTGCAGATGGCTGGGCGCTGCCTCCGTACGTCATCGTCAAGGGCAAATATCACCTCCTCTCGTGGTATACCAATAGCCAATTCCCACCCCAATGGCGCGTCCACCCTAGCGAAAATGGATGGACTACAAATGAGATTGGCCTAGATTGGCTACAGCATTTTGAAAAGTGCACAAAGTCTCGTACAAAGGGTGTTAAGCGGCTCCTAATCCTTGATGGCCACAACAGCCACAAGTCTACCAAGTTTGACGATTACTGCAAGGAACACAGCATTATTGCTCTTTGCATGCCTCCCCATTCATCGCACGAGCTCCAGCCTCTTGATGTTGGCTGTTTTAGTCCGCTGAAGGCGTCGTACGGCAAGGAAATTGAGAAAATGATGCGGATGCAGATTACGCACATTACTAAGGACGACTTCTTTCCTGCCTTTAAGGCAGCCTTTTTCACTTCAATGGGTGAAGAAAACGTACGAGCTGGCTTTAGACAGGCTGGCCTTATCCCTTTCAACCCAGAAGTAGTTATTTCCCGCCTGGATTTCAAGCCAAAGACGCCAACACCATCCAACTCACGCCCAAGCAGCCAGGGCTCCTGGGACCCAAAGACACCAACTACAGCACATGACGCCGTACGAAGCTCTGCATCACTTAAGAAAAGGATTACCAGTCATCAAGATAGCTCACCAACCCATTTGTACGAAGTAGTTGACTTGCAGGCCAAAGGTATTAGCAAGTTAGCACACAAACTAGCTCTTGTTGAAGCTGAGTGCCGTGGGCTTCGTACGGCAAATGAGATACTAAGCAAGCGTCGGAGGGCTAAAAAAACCCAACTGCGTCTTGGAGGGTCCCTTAATGCAGCTGAAGCAGAGGCAATCCGGGTAGAGAAGGGGGTTGTTGATGCTGGAGGCGAAAATACACGTCAGGAGGGGGCTCGTACGGAGGGGGGTGAATTGCGCGGTCGGCGATGTGGCAATTGCGGAAAGACTGGACATAACGTACGAACATGTCAGGTAGTATGGGAGACCTCTGAAGAAGAGGATGATGAGTAGTTTTAATTGATTTCGTACGATGCTGCTTGATTGACTTACATAAATAGCTGGAGGGTAGGAGGAGGTGGCCGACTCACTATGATGGCCGACTCACTATGCATGTACGTTATTAGAAAATATATTAATAGTTGTATAACTCTTAAGAAGAAGAGTGCTGCTAAGCTTAAGAAGTATAAAATCTTATGCCTCTTATACTTAAAGACTACTCTTTATAGTAATAGTATAGGCTATTATTTAGAAGGTAGTAAAAGGTGCTATCTATACTACTTTAGTAATTAGTCTGCTAAAGACTATATTCTAATTATACTAGTATTATAAGCCTTTATAGCTAAGCTTTAAAAGAAGCTTAAAAGTCTTAATAATAAGACTATAAGTCTTATATATATTTTTATAGTAAAGTAGTTACTAATAGTATATATAGCGCCTTAGCTATCTATAGATAGTTATTTATAGTTTAATTAACTATAGTAATAAGGTTGCTGCTAATATTTTAGCTTTATACCTTACTACCCTTACTACCTTTACCTCTACCTCTATCCCTAAGCCTGCAGCTATAGATATGCTGCATACTCTTCTTAAGTATATAGTACTAAAGTAGCCTATAGTACTATTTAATATTCTACTTATAGCTACTATCTTACTAGTTGCAGTTGCTACACCCTTTAAGGCTAATGCTTCTTGTAAGAAGCATAAGGCTTACCTCCTTAAGGCAGTTAAGCCTCTTATTAAGGATACCCTTATAGCTCCCTTAAGCTAATACCTTAATAAGCATATAAAGTAGCTATTAAGGTTAGTATTCTTATATACACCCTATAGAGTAGGATTTTGCTTTCTTCTAAGTGTAGCCTAAATATAAGACTTTTCCTAGCTGCTATTTATTATTAACTATATAACGTATATGCATAGCAAGTAGCCTATTATAGTAAGTAGCCTACTTCCTCCTTCCTCCTTAAACTTTAACTTTACATTAACATTCCTCTAACGTGGTTGATAAGCGAGCGGATCAGACAAGCGAGCGGATCACGCGACCGCGACCATGCCATCTTCCTACTTTCAACACACATTTTCCCCCAAAACACTATGCAGTCGTTCAACAAAGAAGCTCAATTAGTCCTAGCAGTCCAGGCTATCAAAAACACCCAAAATGTGAGCATCCGGGCTGCAGCTAAGATCTACGCAGTACCTTTTACAACGCTACGCGCCCGCGTGAATGGAAGAGCCTCAAGACGCGACACCACACCGAACTCTCGAAATTTAACGTTACTTGAAGAAAGAACGTTAGTTGAGTATATTCTCGACCTGGATTCCCGATCGTTTCCTCCCCGGATCAGTGGTGTTGAAGAAATGGCCAATCGACTGCTTGCCGACCGCGATGCGTCTCCGGTTGGGAAGCGTTGGGCCTCGAACTTTGTGAAGCGACAACCACAGCTTCGGACGCGTTTTTTTCGTAAGTATGACTATAAGAGAGCCTAATGCGAAGATCCAGAGGTTATTCGCGGTTGGTTCGACCTTGTGAAGAACACAATCGCGAAATACGGCATTGACGCGTCTGATATCTACAACTTTGATGAGACTGGCTTTATGATGGGCCAGATTGCATCCGGAATGGTTGTAACGAGTGCCGAAAGGCGTTCAAACACGAAAATGGTGCAGCCTGGCAATCGGGAATGGGTTACAGTCATTCAGGCCATCAATTCGCAAGGCTACAGCGTCCCGCCATACATCATTGTTGCAGGCTAATATCACCTCTCTACCTGGTACACGGAATCAGGTCTGCCGCACGACTGGGTTATTGCAACTTCTGAAAACGGATGGACAACAAACGAAAGAGGCCTAGATTGGGTCCAGCACTTTGATCGTCATACAAAACCGCGTTTAAGAGGCCAACATCGCCTCCTTGCTGTCGACGGGCACGAAAGCCACCACTCTACAGATTTCGAGCTATATTGTAAAGAAAACAAGATCATTACCCTTTGTATGCCACCTCATTCGTCGCATCTACTTCAGCCCTTAGATGTCGGGTGTTTCGGGCCTCTCAAGAAGGCATACGGTCGAGAAATCGAGGATAAGATGCGACGGGGTAATACCCATATCACAAAGGAGGACTTCTTCCCAGCATTTCACAAGGCCTTTACGCAATCTCTTACAGAAAGAAACATCCAGGGAGGATTCAGAGGGTCTGGGCTTGTCCCTCTGAGTGCGGAAAGTGTGTTATCAAAGCTAGACGTCAAGTTACACACTCCAACGCCCCCAGGATCACAGCCTACATCACCACTACCTTGGGTTTCCAGGACACCAAACAACCCAATCGAGGCAACTTCTCAGTCAACTCTTATCAAAACCAAGGTCTCTAATCATCAAAATAGCTCCCCAACACATATTAACAATGCTGTTGACCAGTTCCATAAGGGAACGCAAGGGATTATGCATCAGATTGCCCTATTAAGGTCTGAGAACAAGATCCTTCGCGAGGAGAACAACCTACTTAGCCGACGTCGGAGAGCCAAGAAAACACGTCTTAGGCAAGGAGGAAGCCTTACTGTAGCTGAGGCAGAGGATATTGAATCGCAGAGGGAGGCAACAGCACAGGTTCAAGAGGAAACGCGTCGGAGTAGTGGTCGCAAACCGAGGACCGAAACAGGTCAACGCCGATGTGGCGTCTGCGGCAACGCAGGACATAATGCACGAACTTGTCAGTTTAACGACGAAATGTCTGAGGAAGAGGATTCCGAGTAGTTTTAATTGAATTTTTATAGTTGGTGTTAACTTGTGCCTGGATTTGTGATGTGGTCGCGGTCGGGTGATCCGGTCGCTTGTCTGATCCGCTCGCTTATCAACCACGTTATATATAATAATAAGTTCTTCTTTAAATAAAAGTTATATTATCCTTGCAATTAAAGCTATTAAAAAAGACCTAAATCTATCTATATAAAAAGCAGCCTCTATATATAACGTCCTAAGAACAACACTTTAACACTAATGCGCTAGATAATTACTATACTATAAGACTTAACGTGTTTGATAAGCGAGCTGGACAGACAAGCGAGCTGGACACAAAACCACCACCATATCGCGAATGCGACCATAACGGAACAACAAAAAGGTTAAATCAATTCAAACTACTCAGAATCCTCTTCTATAGACATTTCTTCATCAAACTGACACGTTCGTGCATTGTGTCCAGTGTTTCCGCAGATGCCACACCGCCGTTGACCTGTTTCTGTCCTCAGTCTGCGACCACTACTCCGACGCGTTTCCTCTTGTACCTGGGCTGTCGCCTCTCTCTGGGACTGGATATCCTGTGCCTCAGATACAGTAAGACTTCCTCCTTGTCTAAGACGTGTTTTTTTGGTTCTTTTACGTCGGTTAAGTAGACCATTCTCCTCTTCAAGGCTCTTAACCCTAGCTCTCAACATTGCATTCTCATGCGCAAATTCTAGTGCTCCTTTTAGAATATGCTCAGTAGCTGTACATCCATGTGTCGGAGAGCTATCTGGATGATTAAGGAACCGATCCTTAAGTAGAGTTCCTTGAGAACTTAACTCTGCAGTGGTGTGTGGTGTCTGGGAAGTCCAAGCTGGTGGTGTTGTTGGGAGGGAACCTGGAGGTGAAGGAGTATGTAATTTGACGTCTAGCTTAGATAGCACACTTTCTGCACTTAGAGGGACAAGTCCTGCCCCTCTAAAACCCCCTTGGATGTTTTTTTCTGTGAGAGCTCGCTTGAAGGCGTTGTGAAATGCTGGAAAGAAATCGTCCTTTGTAATATGGGTGTTACCCTGTCGCATCTTATCCTCAATTTCTCGACCGTACGCCAACTTCAGAGGCCCAAAACACCCTAAGTCTAAGGGCTGAAGTAGATGAGAAGAATGAGGCGGCATACAGAGGGTGATGATGTTGTTTTCCTGGCAAAATAGCTCGAAGTCTGTGGAGTGGTGACTTTCGTGTCCATCGACGACAAGGAGGCGATATTTACCCTTCGCACGCGACTTTGAATGCCGATCAAAGTGCTGGACCCAATCTAGACCTCTTTCATTTGTTGTCCATCCATTTTCAGACGTTGCGATAACCCAGTCGTGTGGGAGGCCAGATTCAGTGTACCAGGTGGAGAGGAGATTTTTGCCTGCAACAATGATGTACGGCGGGACGCTGTAGCCAGATGAACTAATGGCCTGAATGACTGTAACCCATTCTCGATTGCCAGGCTGCACCATCTTTGTGTTTGAACGTCTTTCGGAGCTCGTAACGACCATTCTGTAAGCAATCTGGCCCATCATAAAGCCAGTCTCATCGAAGTTGTAGATATCTGACCCCTCAATGCCGTATTTCGCGATTGTGTTTGCCACAAGGCGAAACCACGCGTTAATTGCCTCAGGATCTTCGCATTTAGCTCTCTTATAGTCGTATCTGCGAAAAAAACGCGTTCGGAGCTGTGGTTGTCGTTTGACGAAGTTCGAGGCCCAGCGCTTGCCGACTGGTGGCGCGTTGCGGTCGGCAAGCAGTCGATTGGCCATTTCTTCAACACCACTGATCCGGGGAGGAAACGATCGGGCATCTAGGTCAAGAATATACTCAACTAGCTTGTTCTCTTCCAGCTCCGTCAAATTCTGTGAGTTAGGCATGGTGTCGCGTCGGGATGGTATACCCTTAAGTCGCGTCGCTAAAGTTGAATGTGGGACTGAGTAGATCCGAGCTGCCTCTCGAATGCTCTTTGCCTGGCCTTTTTGGATAGCCTGAATGGCAAGATTTAATTGAGCCTCTTTGTTTTGCACAGACATTGTTGTGGCGGTCGGAAGACGCGTCGGAATGATGTAGGTGGCAGGTTTGTGGTTTTGTGTCCAGCTCGCTTGTCTGTCCAGCTCGCTTATCAAACACGTTATATAAAATTAATAAAGATAACTAAGCTAGAAGAAACAGTAATTCTTAAACAAGTTATTAACCTAATTAATTAAGGATTTCTATTGCAACTTAACAATGTATAAGATATAGCTAATTGCCTTCTTAACAAACGCAACGCAACGTATATTAGACCCTAATAGGCAGAGAACTTTATATAACGCTAACTACAACTAAAGATACGTTTTTAACGTAGAATTAACTATTAGAGGGCGTTAGCTAAGGATCCTGCAATTATGTAGGCCTAGTTTGCCCTTATATAAAATACAATTGCAAAGTATAGAATCTATAATAATAATATCTATAATTTTAATAAGATAGGCTTCTTAATAGGAATGCTGTTGCATGCAAAGGTTGTTACAACCTTTAATTGCTGTAGAAGGCCTTATATAAAGCAGCCTAGTAATTGCAAATAGGTTTCTATTATTTAGGGTGTATATATAGATAGCTAGGCGCTACCTCTATACGTTATTATTAAGGGTAAATATTACCTCCTCTTATAGTATACTAATAGCTAATTCCTACCCTAATAGCGCATCTACCCTAGCAAAAATAGATAGACTATAAATAAGATTAGCTTAAATTAGCTATAGCATTTTAAAAAGTGTATAAAGTCTTATATAAAGGGTGTTAAGCAGCTCTTAATCCTTAATAGCTACAACAGCTATAAGTCTACTAAGTTTAATAATTACTATAAGGAATATAGCATTATTGCTCTTTGCATGCCTCCCTATTTATTGCATAAGCTCCAGCCTCTTAATGTTAGCTGTTTTAGTCTGCTAAAGGCGTTGTACAGCAAGGAAATTAAGAAAATAATGCAGATGCAGATTACGTAAATTACTAAGGACAACTTCTTTCCTGCCTTTAAGGCAGCCTTTTTTACTTTAATAGGTAAAGAAAACGTATAAGCTAGCTTTAGATAGGCTAGCCTTATCCCTTTTAACCTAGAAGTAGTTATTTCCTGCCTAGATTTTAAGCTAAAGACGCTAATACTATCTAACTTACGCCTAAGCAGCTAGGGCTCCTAAGACCTAAAGATACTAACTACAGCATATAACGCTATATAAAGCTCTATATTACTTAAGAAAAGGATTACTAGTTATTAATATAGCTTACTAACCTATTTATATAAAGTAGTTAACGTAGTTCACAAGCAAGTGAATCACACAAGCTAGTGAATCACTTTTCTACTACTCGTACAATAACATGTAAGAGAAATCAACTACAACGCCTTAAACTAATTTAAATTAACTGGAATCCTCTTCTTCAGATGTAGATTCAACCTTTTGACATGTACGAGCATTATGGCCAGGCTCTCCACAGATACCACATCGTCGCGCGCGCGTTTCCTGCCTCCTCGTACGACCACCATTCTGACTTGTTTCTGCCTTTAACTGCTCCGTCGCATCTATTTGAGACTTTAAATCCTTTGCCTGGTTAATTGTAAGTGTCCCTCCTTGCTGTAGCTGTTTTTTTTTCGTACGCCGACGGCGGCTAAGGCGGTCATTTGCCTCTCGAAGTTCAGCCAAATCCTCCCGCATCAAGGTCTGTTCGTGCACCATCATCATCATCCCTTTCTTCAGCTGCTGCATACCTGTAAGAATTGATGTTGGGGAGCTATTTTGATGTCGTACGATGCGATTACTGATATAATCGGATTGTGACGTGATTTCGATTGGGTTGTTTGGTGTCTTTGGTACCCAAGCTGGTGGTAAGCCAGCAGAAGAACCTGGTGGTGTTGGCGTATGAAGCTTGATATCTAGCTGTGAAATCACATAATCAGGGTCGTACGGTATAAGGCCAGTTGCTCTAAAGCCTGCTTGAATGTTTGACTTAGTTATCGCCTTGTCGTACGCCTTAGAAAAAGCTGGGAGGAAGTCTTCCTTTGCAATATGCGTAACATGCGCCCGCATAAGGACCTCGATTTCTTGACCGTACGCCCGTTTCAAGGGACCAAAGCACCCAACATCAAGAGGCTGGAGCTTATGCGATGAATGAGGTGGCATACAGAGCGTAATAATCTTCTGTTCCTTGCAGTATAGCTCAAAATCGACAGAATGGTGGCTTTCATGGCCATCAAGGATAAGGAGGCGGTAAACACCCTTCGTACGACTTCTTGTATGGAAATCAAAGTGCTTTACCCATTCTAGGCCTTTCTCGTTTGTCGTCCAACCGTTTTCTGTAAGGGTAATTACCCAGTTGGGTGGGAGGGGGCTGTCGTACGTCCAGGAGTCAAGATGGACTTTGCCTGCAAAGATGATGTACGGTGGGATAGAATAGCCGTACGACCCAATGCCCTGGATTACTGTAACCCATTCCTGATTCCCTTGTTGTGCTCCTCTTGGCTTGCCACGTCGTTCAGAGGCTGTAACAACCATTTCAGAGGACATTTTGCCCATTGCAAACCCAGTCTCATCAAAGTTATAGATATCGTCATCGTGTATCCCATACTTCGCAATTGTATTTCGTACAAGGGAAAACCACGCGCGATACGCGTCAGGATCTTCGCAGAGGACTCTCTGATAGTCGATTCTTCGATTAAAACGCGTTCGGAGCTCAGGTCGTCGTCGTACGAAGTTTGAGGCCCAGTTTGTTCCGACGCGTCGCGCGCCGCGGTCGCGAAGCAGTCGATCGGCCATTTCTCGAACAGCACTAAGGCGCGGTGGAAATGATCGTGAATCTAGGTCGATTATGTATCGTACAATGCTCTCCTCTTCGTACAAGGTCAAATTCTGGTTATGTGGTCGGATGTCGCGTTTCGCAGGTCGGCCGTGTTTTCGTCGTTGGAGGGTAGAGAATGATACATTATAGAGTAATGCAGCCTTTCGTACGCTTAATTTTGGGTTGGATTGGAGCGCATTAAGCGCTAGGACTAAATCACTTTCAATTGATTGCTGTCCCATAGTTGTTGGTGGAGAAAAACTAGGAGAAAGAGGATGCGTACGAAATAATTAGAAAGTGATTCACTAGCTTGTGTGATTCACTTGCTTGTGAACTACGTTAACTTATAGGCTAAAGGTATTAGTAAGTTAGCATACAAACTAGCTCTTATTAAAGCTAAGTGCTATAGGCTTTATATAGCAAATAAGATACTAAGCAAGCATTAAAGGGCTAAAAAAACCTAACTACGTCTTAAAGGGTCCCTTAATGCAGCTAAAGCAGAGGCAATCTAGGTAGAGAAGAGGGTTGTTAATGCTAGAGGCAAAAATATACGTTAGGAGGGGGCTTGTATAGAGGGGGGTAAATTGCGCAGTTAGTAATATAGCAATTGCAGAAAGACTAAATATAACGTACAAACATGTTAGGTAGTATAGGAGCTCAATCCCGCAGTGCGGGAATGATTATCAGATTCAGAGGGCTTTCACACGCAGCGGTAGTTGTTCGTTAGATCGAAGGTTTCCATCTTTTGGGGGTTATGGTGTTCACAGCCCTGGAGCATAGACCGAGTACTGATATCCAACTAGGTGAATTGTGAGTACCTAGAAGGTTGTGGTGGGCATACAGTTAAGATGTATGGCGCTATGGAGTCAAGCTCTTGACAGGCATTGTGGTCTATCCAGCATGCTCATCTGAGTAACTCACTCCCAAGAGCTTGATGACGGATGCGGGGTTGTCGACGTAAATAAGCTCTAAGGCAGATCAACAAGTAGCGTGCCATCTTGGATTCATCATGGTAGCATAGTCGAGCAGGCCACGAAGGGAACAAGGCACAGCAGGTGTGATACGGGCACGTCTGGGCGACAACGGAGCTCATGGCGACGTGGCCCACTCACATGTGCGACCCATACAATACACCTCTGTTTTGGTGATGAGTTCCGGCCACTCATGGAGAAGATGTCTCATTAGAATTGCTGAAAATGGTTAGGACCAGGTTCTCAGCTATCTAGACTTTCGGGAAGCCGACTCCTTGCCAACTCATCCCATTCATCCCCTTCCCCGCACCCCTCGTGTGCTCCCACAAACCCCGCTCAAGATAGGCCAAGCTAACCAACATCCACGACGATGATATGCAATGCTCGGTGCTAATCGAATTGTGGTGAAACCGGAAGGTATACGGATGGAAACACTTGCGTTGCTGTAAGCATAAAAGGACGCGCTTCTCCTGTATATCCAGCCCGGGCATCTACAATACCGGCTTAACATCAAGAGCCATCAAATCACCAGCCAAACGTTACCGCTCCATCTTCCGTGTTCCCTCGTTGTCAGTTTTCCCAACACTCGCCTCATCTCCTCTCGCGTCAAAGCCAACAGAGTCAACCACAATGGGCGCCGAGGTCTTGCAGCCAGCATTCCCACCCGCCGTCGTAGGCCCAAAACTCAAGGAGCCCACCAGGCCGACAAACCGACTTCCGCAAACCTTGATCGACGAAGCACGCCGGGTCGAGCGGACTCACTTCGACCCCAAAAGGCATCTTGCTATTGCCGATCCGGAGAAGATCTACACCATGCAAGAGATCGGGCTCGGCGGGCAGGGCGTCTCCCCCGTCGCGGCATCCTCGCCCTTTGCCATCTTCACGCCCGAGGCCGTCGCGCAGATGCGGGCCGAGATCTTCAGCGAGCCCGTCCTTCAGTCCTGCCAGTACGCGTCGGACTTCGCCAAGAACATGATCCGTGGCTACGGCCCCAGGTGAGCGAGCCCCCCTGGTGACGTTCGGGGTCCCATGCTACGACATCTCGATGCGCTGACAGGTTGCGCTTCCGGCTGATTACCTAGGCTCTGTCCCTTCATCTTTGACGCCTGGAACTGCGACCGGGTCCTGGAGGCGGTTTCCAGGGTGGCCGGCTTGGAGCTGGTCCCGGCCATTGAGTTCGAGGTCGGCCACATCAACATCTCCATCAACGAGACCACGACCGAGCTCAGCACCGTCGAGACGAACGCGACCTACCTCGAGGAGGACCAGTCCGCCTTTGCCTGGCACAGAGACAGCTACGACTTTGTGTGCGTGACGATGCTCTCCGACTGCGTCGGCATGGTCGGGGGCGAGACAGCCATGCGGACAGGCACGGGGGGGATCATGAAGGTGCGCGGACCGGCCATGGTACAGTTTGACCCACAGAAGGCAAAGCGGATGAGACATGCTGACATCCTCTCACCAAGGGAACCGGTGTGGTCATGCAAGGCCGCTACATCGAGCACCAGGCGATGAAGGCAAAGGGAGGGAGGGAACGCATCAGCATGGTCACTTCGTTCCGCCCGAAAAGCCCGCTGGTAAGAGACGAGACCGTCCTCACGGGCGCGCGCCCCATCAGCACGCGGTCCAGCTTCTACTACCAATGGAGTCAGTATCGTCTGGAGGTGCTCGAGGAACGACTCCGTGACGGATCCAAGCGGCTCCGGGACCGAGACGGAAGCGGTAAGCCGTTCGACGTGGCCGCCGCCAAGGAGTTCTTGAACCTGCAGAAGCAGTTCCTGGAGGCCACCATCCTGGAGCTAGAGTAAGGGGAAGTGCTACGACCAGCAGGTTCGGAACCGCTGGAGGAGACAAGATAAGAGTGAGGAGTGGCTTGTTTGGACGGGAAATTCCAGGACGCGGGCATCGTTAGTTGGCGAAAGCGTACAGACAGAGAGTGTAAGACAGGAGTAGAATGATGAATCGTACTCCTCCATTATACTCGGGTCTACAATGGCCGTTTGAAGCCCTTCATCATATGGCAACTTGCTGTGTTCCAAGATAAACACTTAGTTGTATGACACAGTAATCACTATGGCAGACCACAACCCTGCGTTCGACAGTGCAGAAGTCAAACCTAGGCAGTGAAAGTTCAATTAGACCAACACTTAAATAATGATGAAATCTATAGCTTGTGACAGGTCCACAGCTGAAAGACATGTAGCCCAGAAGATGAGTCGAAATCCCGTGGTACTGGTTGCTCCTAATATCCCAAGGACTTATCCACCACGTTGAGCATCCTCTTCCCCTGCGCCCGCCGCTTGAGGTTCTCGGCCAGGATCCTGAGAACTCGCTCGTTGTAGTGAGTAGAGTTGCAGCTGACATGCGGCGTGATGATGACGTTCTTGGCCGTCCACAACGGGTGGTCCGGAGGCAGCGGTTCGGGATCAGTGACGTCCAGGGCGGCCCCCTTGATCGTCCCTTCGTTGAGCGCGGCGACCAAGTCGTCCGTATTGACGACGGCTCCTCTCGCCACATTGATCAGGAACGCCTTTCGCTTCCCGAGGGCCCGCAGTTGCTCCCTCGCGATGATGCCTTTGGTGGCCGGGGTCAACGGCAGGGTAATGACCAGCAGGTCGATCTCGGCCAAGAAGTCGTTCAGATGCGCGCGGCCGTGGAACCAGCGGGACGGGATCTCGCCGGCCGGGTCGCCGAGGCCGGGCTCGACGTACGAATCGTCCGCGCGCGACGCGGCACTCGGCCTCTCGCGCGCGGTGTACGCGTAGACACTCATGCCTAGCGCATCAGCAAGTCTCGCGCACTGGCGGCCGATGCTGCCGTAGCCGAGGACGCCCCTTTGCGGATCGTGGATGTGAGCCGGTTGTGATCCTTGATCGGGGGTGGGCAGGGAAGATCTTACATCCTCAGACCGACGGCATCCTGCGTGTCTTCGTCGTGCTCCGGCATCACCCACGTCCGCCGCTTCTGATTCTCCCAATGCTCATACACTGCTCCAATCAGCAAAAGAGCGATACCAACTTGCTGTCTTAAATAGTTGTTTTACAATGATGCTGAAAGCCGAGGAATGTGGCAATGACCCATTCTGAGATCTGCGGTCTGCGAAACGTCAGAGAGGCGTGAACTTCAGGGCCAGTGGGTCTGTCAAAGCTGTCGACTCACGGGTGTACTCCGTTCGCCGTGCAGAAACAACATCGGTGCCGTGGAAGATGGGCATGTCGGACACGTGATTGTAGCCAGCGGCGAGAAGCTGCACGTATTGCAGACCCGGCGCCTGCTCTGGTGTCGGGAAGACCATCCACGTGAACAGCGCGGTGACTCTGTCCCACGTCGCCTGCGGGATCTCGACGGGAGGTGGTGTATCGTAGAAGCCTACCCGGTATGTGATGACTTGGATACCCGGAATAGTGGTCTTCAGGTCCTGGACAAGGTCGTCTGGTAGGTCCCATGGCATTAAGACGAGGAGGACCTCTGACATATCGCCCAAGCCGTGTGCCATGATGTCTTCTCAGTATAGAGAGCTCGCCTATGAAGATTTAAAAAGGGTAAACAAGGTGAAATATAAAAACACTGTGGCAGTTAGGGAATTCCTACCCCTGAGTGTGGACATGATACTTATGGTATTGGTCAATAGCCGCGGAAGTTGACTTGCTGTGATGGGAGAGGGGCATGTGTGAAGAGTGCCGGGTTGACATCAACTTATTCATCCGTACACGGAGATTAACGCTGTCATGTCCTCCATGTACAAACTTGGTGCGTCGCGACAGTCGTCGTTTGGCTCCAAATCGCCAGTCGGTTACGTGGCCGCTGGGCAGCAAGTCATCGTGATACATGCCTTTTCAGGTAGCCAATGGTAGATGGGATGCGTTGCTCTCATTCTGATGACCGTTCTTGGAATAGCGCCGGCTGGCGGAGACAAAACACTCCCTGGAAACTATGTCACCCGGGCATCCGATCGGCGGAGGAGGGAGGGGAGGGGCCGGGGGCCAACGCACCGTGGCTGTGGCATATGTGACGGCTATCAATGCGGATGTTGGATGCGGGGAACAGATACGATAAGGTATCTCTTCCTTGTCGTCCAAGTGGATGATAGCGTTTCGTTTGATGGGATCTATGGGAGGAGGTAACTCTCCCCCCCGCACTCTGTCTGGCTCGACACAACTCTTGACCCTGTCACCGTCCCAGAGCGCAATGTCCAGGTCCGAGATGAAGGAGACAGCTGTTGTCTGAAGACACCTATGGCGCGCAAGAAACGCCCCTATGTACCAAAAATCAAGGGTATGTCTTTTGGAATCGTTGCCGAGACGAGAAGCTGGATGGGCTGTGAGAATGACAGAGACCTCGCGGCTGATGCTTTGGGGTATAACAGGATGCTACGAATGCTCCCAGCGCCGCATCGACTGTGACGGGACTAGGCCGAGATGCATCAAGTGCAGTGTCCGGGGCATCGCTTGCAGCGGATTCGGTCCGAGGTATAAGTTCCTCGACGGCTTCTCATCAAGACGCAATTCCTCGTCGACGGGCGTTCGGGGTGCTCTGCTCACGGACGCTGTCGTTGAACCATCGGTCAAAACATCCAAAAGAGCAAGGCCAAGCTCTTATCGGAAAGCGACTGATCAGAAGAGAGATGCTCAGAGTATATGGGATGAAGTTTACTGGATCACGGCGGATCACGGGCCTGATGGAGGTGTTCAAGGAGGTGACGCCGAGACGACAACCGACGATGATGATGCCAATACTAGCCAGCGCATCGGTCACAGCACGGAAGATACCGACAGAATTCTTGACGAGTATCAAGACGGAATCGACGATACTTGTTCGTCCTTTGCGATCCAGGCGGCCGGTAGCCTAGGCACAGATTGGAGGGTGGCCAGGCCAGTGAACTTGCATCTGCTGGAACCATAGAAAGAGTTCCTACTCACGCATTGTGAGTACCCGTTTACGAATGGAGGAGACAAGCTTCCGGATTATTGAGTGTCTAAACATCGACACTAACGAAAAAAACCAGTCTCCGAGGCCATCGCCCCGGAAATGGTCGTCATCGACGACCGCTACAACGGCTGGAGACACCTGATCCTGCCCGTCGCCCGATCCGACGACATGGTCATGGCCGCCGTGCTGGCCGCCTCGGCATTCCACGTCTCCGCAAGAGCCGGCGCTGGCCGGCCGGTCATCGACCCGGAGAGGCTCTACGCCCGCGCCATCGGCCGGCTGTCGGACCGAAGGGACCTGGTGGGGCGGGATGCCGGGGCGAGGCAGCTCGTGATCCTGGCCATCGTGGTGCTCCTCGTGTCCGTCATGGTCAACGGGCTGCCGGACTTCCCCATCGTCTTCCAGATGCTCGAGTCGGCCATCGACGCGGTCGGGGGCGAAGAGGTCCTGGCCGACGGGGGGGAGATGGGAGGGTTCCTGCGGCGGCAGATCCGCAAGTGAGTGGTTCTTCATCTCCCTCTTGTTCCCCCTTTTCTTCTTTTTCTTCCTCTTCTTCTTTCTGATTTTCCTGTGACACGTAAAACAAAGAGGATACGCTAGGCTTACCACGCAGAGTCTTAGAATGCGAGTCTACGCCGCGCCGCTGGTCAGCGAGGCCGCCGGGGTCGACGCCATCGTATACCACGCCCGGGGGAGCTTCGACTGCCTGTACTACTACCACAGCCTGTTCCCCAGCCACCGCCTCACGTTCGACCTCATAGCCGGCGTCCGCCAGCAGGCGTTCGACATGTACCTGCGCCGGGCGCTGCCGGACGACAGCGAGGCGAGGCCGGCCGCGTCCCCGGAGAACGAGCCGAACCAGTGCTTCCGCAGGAGCCTGAAATCCTTCCCCGAGGGGGCCCTCGGGGAGCACATACTCGTCTGGCCGACCTTCATCGCCGCCCTGGAGTGCCGCACCCGGGAGCAGCGGCTGTTTTTCGAGCGGTTCCTCTTGAGGCAGTATCACCGGAACAAGTTCATGAACATTCCGTTGGCCTTGAAGTTCTTGGAAGGGGTTTGGTCGCAGGAAGAGAGAGAAAATTGGCCGTCGTTGATCCCTCAGCTGCGGGTCTTCATCATGTGAAATTCGTACAAGTTTTGTCCGGCTTGGTCACTTGGCTTTTGGGGGGTGGATGGAAACCCGAATCATGACAGTGAAATTGAGTTTTATGATGCGTGCCTATGTTCCGGATACTTTCCCTGGAATAAGTCTACCAGTACTATGTCTTATCTGAACCACCCTCTCGGTTGGTATTGTTTCCCGTTTCCCAATTGAACTTGATCGTGAACTCTCTACAGATTGGCCCGGGGCGCGCGTTGAACGGCGTCAATGACCTCCTTGGCCCCCTGCTCGCCAGAGCATAACGCGCCCTCCATATATCCCTTCCACTCCGTCGAGTACTCCGTCCCGACGAAGTGGATGTTGCCCACCGGCTTGCCATACACGTCGGCGTACTCGGTATAGTGGCCGATCTCGGCGATGGGCGCCAGGGCGCCCTTGCTGAACCGCTCGTGCTTCCAGATCTGGTCAAAGACCTCGATCGGGCGGAACGCCTCCGAGTCGGGCCCGACGCCGAAGACGGCGCCGACCTGCTGGAGGACGAGCCTGCGACGCTCGTGCGGATACAGCTTGGACCAGTCCTCGCCGAGCCGGCCGTTGACGAAGCAGGTGAGGGCGTAGTGGCGGGTTTCGTCGACACTGGTGTCGCGGGCCAGCGCGACGGGTCCCGTGTATTAGCTCATGAAGAAGCCGTTGAAGCCGAGGTCCCTCCACCACGGCGTGTCGTAGCAGAGGATGGCCTTGTTGTAGTGGCCGAGCCTCGACGCGTCGGTGACTTCTCGCACCCTCCGGGGCAGGTCCGGGGCGATGTTGATGTCGCGGAGCATGGCGCTCGGCACGGAGATGATGAGCTTCCTGCCGACGAACCGCTGTCCGTCGGTCGTGACCACGTCGATGTGAGACTGGTGATCCTCGACGGAGGCCACGGGGACGGAGAGGTGGATGTTGCTGGCCCCTATCAGCCGGGCGATGCCGTTGGCGATCGCCTGTGTTCCTGTCGTCCCCGGTGTCAACCATGGAGTCCTCCAGCTTGTAACGTGAACACTGGCACACACTCACCGCCGTGAAAGCGCTGGTAGTTGCCGCCCGTGTGGTCATCGGCGCGGATGGAGAACAGCCCGCCGTTGCGCCGGCAGTAGTCGACGAAGAAAGCCGCCGACTCCTGGCTGGACTCGACCCCGTGCATGACTCTGGCCCAGAGGTTGACCATGGCGGCCGTTTTTGGGAGGGCGCCCAGCTTCCGCACGTATTGGTCCAGGGACAGGCTATCGTCTTCGGTTGTCGGGGCTTCTCGGCGGAGGGAGGCGGCCTGGATGTGGTCGCGGACGAACTCGAGGTTTCTCTTTTCCTCTTCAAAGAACTGTGATACCAGAGGAACTCAGCAAAAAGCGTTTTTCTGTCAAGATGAGCGGCGAGTTATCAAACGCGCGTGTCTTACCTCGGGGGTGATGCCGAAGGGAAACTCGATCCTGCTGTCACCGTCGACCTGCACGACCGCCTTGCCCTCCAGCCGTTGCGTCACAGTGGCGAGGTTGAACCTGCGGACGTAGCCTGCGATTCTCTTTTGCGTCTTGTCGTTGATCCACGCAGCTCCGAGGTCCGCGACGCCTCGACCGGACGCCAACGGGACGCTCCACGTCTTGCCGCCGACGCGGTCGCGGGCTTCGACGACCGCGACGGATAGGCCTGCCTGCTGGGCGGAGTAGGCTGCCTGGAGACCGCTCAGGCCGGCGCCGACGACGACAACGTCGAACATGGTGAACAGACTGCGTGTGAAATCACGCACGTGAAGTGGATGGCGGTTCTTGGTGACAATGATAATACGGTAGAAGGTTTGGAGAGTTTCGGACTAAGCGGACTTGTCCAGCAACCATGGGAGATAGAACGATATGGCCCGAATTTTATGACAGAAGTTCCCGGCGAGACTTGGTAGATATACGCACACATATTGACTGAAAGAGACAGCGTTTCGGACGGACAACCCAAGGACGAAGTGGAGTTCCCCAACGAAGGCGCAACAAGCCATGCATGATTTCTTCCAGTTCAAGTAAAACTCATGAGACGTCTTCCCCTCCGATGACATCTCATTCCTGTCCTCATCCCGGGAAAGTATGCTTGGAACCCTTGGAGCTTGGTGGTCCAACTACGCGCGCGGCGGGGGTTGAAAGCGGGCAGTTCTGAGCTTTGCCCGATACGGCAAAACATATGAGAGCACACATTGCGTTGCATTGTGCAGGCGTCGGTCCCATGTCCCGAGATCGGCGTTTGGTGGCGGTAGGGCGACTCTTCCTTTAAAGAACTCGGTGCTCTGTAGAATGACTTGGGGTAAATCAAAACTGCCGTCAGGACTGCCGTCATACTTGGGCTTGAGACATCGATTGTCGTGGCACACGGGTTTCCAATCATTGGAGAGCGGCACCACGTATCATTCATAAACCAAGATCCGCCTATTGGCCTAGAGTTCTATGCGCTATCGACTCATCGAATGGCCCTTCAAGCCAGGGTCAAATCAAGAATAACAGAATTCATGGAACGTATATGCGAGGCACTTCGCCGTTGCGAGGCTTGTGCTTCCCCGAGGCCACGCGCTTGTTGTGAACCGTGTAGATGACCACCTGCAGAATGGCAAACGCCATGCCAACCGAGACCATGATGATCTGCGTCCTCAGTCCCGTTTGGTAGCTGTTTTCAACCGTTATCAAAACCTACCCTGCATATTCGTCAGAGTACGACGGACGGAATCACTCACAAGGGCGTGTCGTTTCCTCGGTAGTACTGGGTGCCGACCATCAACCCGCTGATCGAGAGCATCACCCACATCCTGATCGTTCATCATCACACCCATCAGCAAAGGATCCCATCAACATCCGTTTTCACCCAAATGGACAGCAGGGGGGGCGACTCACGCGATGCTGATGCTCCTCTCGCCCGGCTCGCGGCAGTTGAGCTGCACCCACGAGTTGTGAGCCGGATGGTAGCCCACGGCGAAGCTGTTCACGGCCGTCCACAGGCCCCAGCGGGACCACTTGCCGACGTGCGGGTGCGCCGTCCGCGCGACGACGAGGACGACGAGGTAACACGCGTGGGCGCCGATGACGGAGAAGCCGCGCCGGTTGGTCTTGTCGCTGACGTAGGAGAAGAAGAAGACGACGACTAGCGATAGCGAGGCGCCGACGGCGGCGAGGGCGTTGGCCTGGATGCGGTTGAAGCCGAGGTTCCTTGTGCGTTCGTGGGCCGTCAGTATTTCCTATTTCCTCCATCTTGGACGGATGAGAGAGGGGGGGGTTAGAGTTCTCTCACATGATGATGGTCGGAGTATACGTCGTCAGAGGGCTCCACGTGGAGAAGACGGCGAAGCTGCTGAGGAAATGGGGCCATCGTTGCCAGTGCAGGATCGTCTTCCACACGAGGCTCGGGGGGATGTGCATCCCCTGGGCGCCCCCGCGCCGCTCCTTGTCGTCGAGCTCGAGGCGGCTCTGCAGGATATCCCGCTCCGGGCCGCAGAAGCGGACGATGCCGGGGCTCAGCAGCGGGTCGGGCGTGTCGGGGGAGCCCGGCAGGAGGAAGAGGAGCGACAAGCCGACGAAGATTGTGAAGACGCCCTCGACTTGCGAGGTATTAGCGTTACATGTCAAGTTTGGGTTTCCTTTTGTTCATTTTTCTTTTGGGAACACAAGGTATCTATCTGCTTCTTCTTTGACGTCGAGAAACGATGGATGGATGGATGGACCACTTACTCAAGAAGAGCCACTGCCATCCCCTCAGCCCGCGCTCGCCCTCGAGCTTCAGGATGCCGGACGCGAGGATGGGGCTCAGGGCGTTGCCGCTGAACATGCCGAAGAAACTTGAGGAGAGACAAAGACCCGTTAGCTCGAGGGTATAGGGCGCAGACAGGTTTCCATCCACCGCCAGAGATAGAGAGAGAGACTGACAAGACGGCAATCCGCTTGGCGAGCTCCTTCTTGGTGTACCACGTCGACAGCGTGTAGCACGCGCCGGGGATGTAGCCGGCCTCGGCCAGGCCGAGCATCATGCGCGCGGCGAGGAAGCCCTTGCGGTCGACGAGGAAGACCTGCATGGTGGCGACGAAGCCGAAGAGCATGACCTGCCCGGAGATGTACTTGCGCGGGCCGACCTGGGGAGATGTCAGTTGGGTTGTCTTTGTGTATGAGAGAAAGTGAGAGAGAGTGAGAAATAAAGAGAAGCCAAACGTTGCTCACCTTTTGCAAAAGCATATTGGACGGAATCTCGAGGATGACAATCCCCAGAAACATGAGCTGGTTGCCCAGGTTGATGGTGTCCTGGTTGACGCCAATGTCCGCCGCGAAGCCGCCGGTGAGGGCGCTCGCGAGGTTCATGCGGTCGAGCTGGAAGACGAGGAGGCCGAGATATAGCAGCGGGAGTACCGAGCTGTCGATCCTGGAGGTGAAAGAAAGAAAAAAAGCAAAAAGTCAGACAACTTTTGGTTGGCCGAAGCTCTCCGGAAACACAACAGAAACCCGGTGAAAAGGACGA
Source organism: Colletotrichum lini (assembly GCA_034638275.1). Taxonomy (NCBI): domain Eukaryota; kingdom Fungi; phylum Ascomycota; class Sordariomycetes; order Glomerellales; family Glomerellaceae; genus Colletotrichum; species Colletotrichum lini. Next base: position 5,345,192 of record JAWQJV010000004.1, read on the forward strand.
AGCTGGGGGTTGCCAACACTTACTTCCGCCGCGCCCGCGTCTCCTCGCGCTCCGTCCAGTCCGGCTCCGAGACGGGCGTCTGCTGGCCCGGCGAGTCGAAGAAACGCACGTCTTCCTGCTTCGGCTCCGCCATCTTTGACGACGTTGGGATAGAGAGAGAGCAATAAAGTTGTGAATAACCACCTGGAACAGACAAACACACACACACACACACACACACACACACACACACACAAACATCTGGAGAGATGAGCCAGCCACGGTCAATATTAACTATATCGACATCTCCCAACTCCCCCTCTCCTCATCCTCCTCCTCCTCCTTCTCCCCACCCAATCTCGGCATTTGCGACAAACATCCCAAGCCTCCCCCCCTTTGCATCATCGGGCTAGGCCAATGTCATGGCCTCAACACACACCCATCCCCAGCCGATCCCGCGCAAATCAAATCCCTCTCACGCAAACTCTAGTCTCATCTTGCTGTCAGACGCCAAAGTCTCCATGCTGCATCACATACCCCTGTGGTGCCGCGCCCTTGGGACCTATCACGCCATCGCCTCCCCCCTCCTCTCAAACGGGCCAAACAGTCTCCTACAGTCTTTATATTAACACACATACCTGTACATCCAACACGAGATCGTCGACAAACACGCCGTTCAAAGCCATGTGCCATGCCGGCCAGACATGGGAGATGCGGTGAGACATCCAGGCTAGCGGCACCGACACAAACTTCGAACCGTCTCAATGTGTTTCCCGATGTCCCGATGTCACATCACTGCCTCTCATCCATCCCCCGCCCCCTCCAGCCCGAGCACGCCATCTTTCACCATCGCGCCAAGACAAACGCCGAACCCGTTATCTTTGCCCATTCGAAGCTGTCATCGGGATTTGAACCTTCCCTCACGATGGACGTGGGAATTATGGCCTCAAGCCAAGAACAGATGTTTCGATGAGGTCATGTAGCAGGTTGGTGATCTGTCGTGTCATTGGGCAATCGGCCATTGTCGTCGCGGGGGCGACTCATTCGGGGAGAGAGTAACGTCGCATACCCACTTTCCGACCACCCCCCCATTCCGACCACCCAAAAATGCCTCACCGCCACATCCAACCTCCCACCTCCTCCTACTTCTAACTATCACAACATTTTCACCACTTATCCAAATCACCTCATTTTTTGCATACGCTTTATTCTAACCCTAATGGGGCAGTATACCGAATATGAGATCAATCAGGCTATTGAGGCTGTAGGAAAGGGTATGAGTCTAAGGAAGGCATCCATTGAGTATGGCATCCCAAAGACTACCCTCCGAGACCGTCTGCATGGCACCCAACCAAGGGATATTGCCTTTGCAGACTACCAGAGGCTCTCTATTGATCAGGAGGCTAAGCTTGCTGAATGGGTGCGAATCCAGCATGCCCTTGGGCTTGCTCCAACCCATCAGCAAGTGAAGGTATTCGCAGAAAGGATCCTTCATGCCATGGGGGATACAGATCCTCTAGGAAAGCAATGGATCCAAGGATTCAAAAGAAGAAACCCATCAATCAAGGTCCAGAGAAGTCGCCCTGTTGACTCTAGACGTGTTAATGGAGCATCTACTGAGGTCATCAGGGACTGGTTCAAACTCCTCGCCATACCAGAGATCAAGGGCATCAAACCAGCCAACAGATATAACATGGATGAGACTGGTATCCTTGAGGGCCAGGGATCTAATGGGCTGGTGCTGGGGATGGCTGAGACGAAGTCTGTCCGCAAGAAACAGCCTGGATCAAGGGCATGGGTGTCTATTATCGAATGCATCTCTGCCATAGGCCATGCCCTGAATTCCCTCATTATATATAAGGGCAAGACAGTCCAGCAGCAGTGGTTTCCTCTGGATCTTAGCCCTTATAAAGGATGGCAGTTCACTGCAACAGAAAATGGATGGACTACAGACGACACTGCAGTTGAATGGCTGCAGAAGGTCTTCATCCCTCAGACCCTCCCTCAGGGCAAGGAGGAGGCCAGACTGCTGGTTGCTGATGGCCATGGGAGTCATACAACGACTGAATTTATGTGGCTCTGCTATATTAATAACATCCACTTATTATTCTTACCTCCACACACCTCCCATGTCCTTCAGCCACTTGACCAGTCAGTCTTTGGCCCTGTGAAGGCAGCCTATAGGAAGGAGCTTGGATACCTCAGTCAGTGGAATGATTCTACTATTGTAGGCAAGAGAAACTTCATAGGCTGTTATCAGAAGGCTCGTCTGGCAGGCTTGACAATGGATAACATCAAAAGTGGTTGGAAATATACTGGCCTATGGCCTGTCTCTGTGGCCAAACCCCTTATGAGCCCATTGCTGCTCCCATCAACACCAGGGCCATCAGATCAGGCCTGCAAAGGGCAGTCTAAGGGCAGCCAAGGGCAGGCTGGAAGTAAAGAAGCTGAAGGATGGGTATCTGGGTCGTCTGCAGTAGCATGGTCAACGCCAAAGAAGATGAAGGATCTGGCTGGCCAACTGAAGCTGTTCACAGAGCTGGAAAATCACGCTTCTACTCAACGCCTCCTATTCAGGAAGGTAAAAAAAGGCTTCAGTGAGCAGGCTTATCAGTTGGCAGCTGCCCAGCACAAGCTGGAGCTTCTGCAGGCCCAGGTTGCCAATACTGCAGTAAGAAAAAGGAGGGCAGTCCAGCTGGATCCAAACACCAAGTTCGCCAACATCAAGGACATCCAGAAGGCCCAAATTGAGGCTGGCGAAAAAGAGGATATTACAGATGGATCCAGCGAGTCTGATTTACCCAGTGAAGCTGAAAGCTGTATTGTGGTGGCATCTAGGTGCAGTTAATAGTTAATTGAACATACTGGTGTTGGTGGGAATGCCCTCTTTTTTGGGTGGTCGGAATGGGGGGGTGGTCGGAAAGTGGGTATGTGACGTTATCAATGGAACCCCCTCCCCGTCTCCGGGTCCCCGGGTCTCAGTTTCCCCTGCCGTCTCTCTCCCCTCCTCCGAGCGTCTTCTTCGCGCAAACACGTGGCGAGGCACATAGCTGTAGAAGCTTCAAAGACCAGACGAAGCTCACGTGGAGTATGCCCCTCCGCCGCTCTCCATAAGACCGAGGACGTCAAGCCCATCATCCTCTAAACCTTGACCTCCTTCTCCTCCTCCTCCTCATCCCGTCTTCGTCCCTCGCGAGTCCTCGTTTGCAAAGACCAGGAGAGGTTCGGCCCAGGTTGAAAATGAAGCCGGCGAAGCGCGTAGCAGTCATCGGCCTCGGCCCGGCCGGCGCCATCACCATCGACGCCCTCGCCCAGGAGCAGGCCTTTGACACCATTCGCGTCTTTGAGAGACGAGAGGCCCCGGGTGGATGTTGGTATGTGAATTGGCCCTTTTGCTAGTCCACAGAAGCTCCTTCTACTACTCCCTTCTTCCCACTCCTCTCCTCCCTAGACATAGTATAGGTGGACTGAACTGAGATATCGCGTCTCCTCCTCATGATCATTATCATCAACACACCACGCAGACATTACCCACTAACACAACGCCAGGCTCGGCGAAACGAAACCGCCGCCCATCCTCCAGCCCGCCGAGCTCCCCCTCCTCGCCGCCCGGACGGCAGACCCCCAACACCCCGCCATCCCCGCCGTTCTCCCCTCTCGGACCCCGTCCTCCTCCTCGCCCGGCCACCCGCGCTACGCCGAGTCCACCGTCTACCCCTACCTCGAGACCAACGTCGACTTCGTGCCGATGCAGTACACCCAGGAGCCCTTCCCCGCCGCCCAGACCGCGCTCTCCCGCGCCCTGCACGGCGAGGACACCCCCTTCCGTCACTGGTCCCTCGTCCGGGACTACGTCGCCTCCCTCGTCGACCGGCGCGGCTACGACCGCCTCGTGAGCTACAACACCACCGTCGAGCGCGCCGAGAAGGTCCGGCGGGTCCCCGACTCCGCCGCACTAGCCGCCAGAGGAGGTGAAGGAGAAGTAAAAGTAGAAAAAGAAGGGAAAGAAGAAGAAGAAGAAGAAGAAGCAAAAGAAGAATGGAAGCTCACCCTCCGTAAATCGGACCCCGCCTCCTCGACGGACTCCTGGTGGGAGGAGCGCTTCGACGCCCTCGTCGTCGCGTCCGGCCACTACTCCGTCCCCTACATCCCCCCGACCCCGGGCCTCGCCGCCTTCGCCGCCTCCCAGCCCCCCGGGAGCGTCATCCACAGCAAGCACTACCGCGGCCGCGCCGCCTACCTGGGCCGGACTGTCGTCGTCGTCGGCGCCTCCGTCTCCGCCGCCGACATCGCCACGGACCTCACCGCCGTCGCCCGCGCCCCCGTCACCGCCGTCGTCCTCGGCCACACCCCCAATGGCTACTTCGGCGCCGAGGCCTTTGAGCACCCCCTGGTCCGCAAGGCGCCCTCCATCGCCCGCGTCGACGCCGCCTCCCGGACGGTCCACTTCGTCGACGGCTCCTCCGTCTCCGGCGTCGACGACATCATCTTCGGCACAGGGTACACCTGGACCTTGCCCTTCTTCGACAATCCTCCTCCTTCGCCGCCGACGACGACGACGACGACGACGTCGAGACCCGGAAAGGAGACCGCCGTCGCCGCCGCCCCTTTACCAACCCCCAGAAACAACCGCATCCCGAACCTCTACCTCCACACCATCTACACCCCGGACCCCACCATCCTCTTCGTCGGCGCCGTCAACGCCGGCCTGACCTTCAAGATCTTCGAGTACCAGGCCGTCCTCGCCGCCCGCCTCCTCGCGGGCCGCGTCCCGCCGGACCGCCTCCCCGACGCCGAGGCCCAGCGCGCCTGGGAGGCCGACCGCGTCGCCAGCCGCGGCGACGGCCCCAGGTTCGCCCTCGTCTTCCCGGACTTCCCCGACTACTTCGAGACCCTCCGACGCCTCGCCGGCCCGCCCACCGACGACGGCAAGGGCAGGCGCCTGCCGCCCTACAACCCCTTCTGGTTCGAGAGGTTCATGGCGGGCCACGAGAGGCGCAAGGCCATGTGGCGGCGCCTGAATGCCGAGGCGAGGGAGGCCCTGAGGGAGGGGCCGAGGGATGGCGGGCAGGGGGACGTCGCGCGCGCCAAGCTGTAGATGGATCTTGTAGTGAGTGTTCTCTATCGTTGACATCAACGAGAGCGTAGTCAGATTAGATGTTCTGGGGATATACCCTGATTGTTGACACGTTGGGAGACGGTTTCTCATCACCATCATCACCACCATTACACCCTGACGCTGTTCCGACGCCGCCGAGAGTGATCCATCGGGTGTTGGTCATGAAGAGAAGGAGTTGCGTGAGTTTATCTTGGAAGCGAGGTCTTGTCTCTTGATCTTTTACTCTCTGGCTGTCTCGCTATCCTAGTTTCTCTACCAGTTTCACTCACCTCTCACTCACCTCTCACTCACTAACCTCATACTCATTCTCACCTCACTCACTCACTCTCCCCTCACTATCAGCAAGAATTACCAGCACCAAACATGATCATAATCAGGATTGCATGTCCTGTTCTTGATTTCTTGTCTGTCTTGGCCGTCGTGAGAAGCCGTCTTACAGCATTAGCCTACATATACAGTGTAAAGTTTTGGTTGGGCCTTTTGAACGCCACCACCGCCTTGCCCCCAAACCCACGTTCAAGAGCCTGCCCCGCGATACATGCTGTGATACCGGTGTCCAGGATAGGCACCAAAGGTCTAGGCTATTATGCTTACAGGTTCCCTCTAGCCGAGACCGTCTCGGGCGATACCAAATGTCAAAGAAATTGGCTACACAAGGGGAAGTAAGTGGTCTTTCCAAGCCGACCATTGAGCGAATGTTGAGCTGATCCAATAAAAGTACGTTGGGATGACAATTGCTTCGGGTCTCCAATACAGAAAATGCCCTACCCAGCATCCCAAGAACGTGGCAAAAAGCCGTAGACCCAACGCCGGTGGTGCGACGCGCGGTCCCTCAAGCCCGGACAAAAACAAACAGCGCAAATAAACAGATTAACGCCGCGTGTGTATGATTGTGTTTGCGTGTGTGTGTGTGTGTGTGTGTGTGTAAGTGTGTGTATGCGTGCGTGTGATTCAGTGTCATCGTGAGGATAATAAAACGTCGTTCATGACATAAGGCCTCCCAGAGCGAGGCGAGAAAATGGGGTATCAAAAGTGAAGCAGAATAAGGGGTAATTGTAAAGTATGTCGCCGGAAATGTGGAAATGATGTTTCTTGGCCCGTTGGGAGGATCAAAAGATATCAGTCGATCGAGACATGAAGGCGGGCTGGGTGTGCCATGGGTTGGTCAGTTGGTTGGTTGGTTGGTTGGTTGGCGTTGGGGCTGGCCGAGGGGGATTTGCTTTGCTCTCCTCCATCATCTCAAATCACAACGGAGTGGGCGTCGGTGTCGAGGCGCCACGGTCTCGGCTCATCCAGCCAAAGAGATCACCGCCTCGCTGGGTGACGGAAGAAGCCGTCGTTGGCGTCATGGCCGTCGCTGCCATCGTCATCGTCGACGCCGAGCTGGTCTGGGATTCAAGGGTAGGCCTCATCGCCGCCATCTCACGGGGCTCGAGGAGCAGGCTCTTGCGGTAGTAGCTGACCTGGCCCTGATCGCTCTCGCGGACGCGGACAATCTGCGACGCCATCCAGTCCTGCATCTCGGGGACCTCAGTGAGCCGGTAGGGGATCTGGAAGCGCTGAAGTTCGCCAATGATCTTGGCGGTGCGCGTGTGCTTGTCAAAGTTGACGACGGTGAGGCCGCCGCCATTCTCATCGGAGCCGTCGCCTCCGCCGCCGCCGCCGCCACGACCACCGCTGCCGCCACCGCTGCCACCACTGAGGGTAGGAATCTGCTTCGTCGGCGGGTTGCCGATATCGACAAAGGTGAGGTCGGTCAGGAACATGCCGAGGAACGGCAGACAGGGCGGGACGTGGTCGTGCAGGCGAGTGCGCAGCACCTTGTTGTTCTGGGCGGGCTCGACAATGGCCTGCAGCGTGCGCAGCATCTCGCGGCGCTTCACCGAGACAAAGTCCCACGTTTTGCGGAGGCGGCTGATGGTGCTGCTGTTGAGGCTGCAGATGATGGCCATGAGGCCGTCGTAGTTGTGCAGCTCGAGGCACTGGTGGGCGACCTTGATCCACTGCTTGATGACGGTGGCTCGCTTCTTGACCTCCGAGTACTGCAGGATGGTCTCGGCCACGAGGTTGGACAGGTCCGTCGAGAGGGCCGACATGGCCTTGACGTTGGGGGCGTCGACGCCGCCCTTCTTCATCCACTGCGACGCGAGCAGCTCCTCGGGCATGATGGAGCAGAAGATGTTCATCTGCTTGATGGTGAGCTGGCGGGCCAGCTCGAGGGGCTCGAAGTCGAGCACCGTCGGGTTGCTGCCGCCGTTCCTCCAGGCGAAGAGCTGGTTGATCTGGCCCTTGGTCACGGCCAGCGGCGGGTGAGGCGTGTCGGCCGGGATGTACTGGGCGATGGACGTGTTGGTCTTGCCCATGGACGACACGAGGCGGGGCACGAGAGCGATGTCCTTGGACACGCGCTGGGCCAGCTCGAGGAGGCGGCGGCCGGCCGAGGGCAGCACGGCGCCGAGCTCGAACTGGGCAAAGGGCTCGATGAGGGCGAGAGCCTCGCGGTCCGTCTCGTCGCGCCAGTGCGACTCGAGCCAGCCCTTGAAGGCGTTGTACACGCGCAGCCGGACGGGGCCGGCCATGTGAGGGGCCTCGGCGACGTAGTGGAAGCGGTCGATGAGCGTCTCCGCCAGCTTGAGGGGACTGCAGAAGAGACGGAAGGTGAGGTAAAAGGTCGAGACGAAGGTCGCGTCGGGCGTCGACTCGTGCGTCGTAAGGCGCTCGACGAGGGCAGGGAGCGATCCGCCCGTGACCTGGCCCTCCTTGTTGAACATGAGTTCGTGAGCGTACGTCTTTTCGAGCATCTTGGACTCGACATCGTCCACTTCGTCATTGTTGTTGTTACTGTTGCTGTTGTTGCTGAGCTCCGACATGGAGGGCTTGAGCTTCAAGCCCAGGGCGTGGTCCGGCGTCGTTGCGCGCGTCGACGTCTGCGACACTAGGCTGGCCTCCGAATCTCGGCTGAGATAGGTGGTGCTGCTGCCGGCGCTCGACACGGCTATACTGTCAGAACGATGATACGAGCCGTTGCTATTGTTGTTGTTGTTGTTGTTGTGGCTGCCGTGAAAGTCGCTGCCATCCTGGTTTGTGTTGTCGATGGGGCTGTACTCATCTCCCGGGAGCAGGGATGTGGACAGTTTGGGCAGAGGCGGCAGAGTCGGGCGGATCGACGAGACGGACGACGCCACACTCGAGACGCCGTCGTTGTTGACGGACGAAGGGCGCGAGTTGTGAGCAGACGACGACGAGTTCTGAGATGAAGGGCGTCCCCGATGAATAAGAGAAGCCAGCTGGGCAGCATCGGACCCGGACCCGGACCCGGACCCGGAGGCGGCGGCGGCGGCGGCGGCAGCGACGGCCGGAGGGAGTTGAGGTAGCGGCTTGTCGTTGGCGATGCTGGGCCGTTGTTGATGATGAGCATGTTGTTGGTTGCTGTGGGGCGTTGGCGGCACAACAGCAGATTGCATCGAGTCAGCAGCGCTCCTCGCCGAAGAAGACCCTTTTCCATGTTCTTGTTCTCCTTCTTCTTCCGCCTCCTCCTCCTCTCTTCCGGCTGCTACGCTCGTCGCCTCCGTCGTCGCCGTCTCCGCAACCGAGGGTGCCACGGACGGACGCCGGCCGTGGTGCTCCGGGCCGCCGCCGATGTCAAGCACGGCGAGGTCGATGCCCAGGTCGCCGGCCTCGAACTCGCACTCAAAGTCGCCGACTCGCTCGATCGCCCACTTGGTCTTGGCGACGCACTCGCCGGCGGCCTTGACGCAGCCCGTCGCCGCCATCAGCAGCATGCCGTTGTCCTGGGGCATGATGACGTCGGCGTCCTGGGACACGGCGTGGCGGATGATCTGGCCGGCCGCCCTCACCAGCTCGCGGATGCGCTCAAACATCAGGTCCCTCGCGCGCGCCAGCATCTCGGCGTTGGTGCTCTGCCCGCACACGACGTCGACGACGGCCAGCAGCTCGCCGCCCGACGTGGCCGACAGCTTGATGGCGAAGGCCAGCTCGGGCCGCGACTGAGACTGCAGATGCAGACGGCCGATGAAGGAGCCCAGGTGGGACAGAAAGGTGTCGTGGCTCTTGTTGAGGCGTTCCGAGACAAGATGATGCGGCCTTGACAGCGGAGAAGGGCCGGCCAGTGAGACGCGGTGCGAGATGTTGGCCGACAGCCGTTTGACGTTCTGAGACATCCTGTGCGACTTGGGACTGGAGGGGGAGCCGACGGTGGAGAGGCCTCTGCTGCCAGTCGGGGGGGCGTTTGTTGTGGACGACGAGGAAGATGACGATGGCGGCCTTGATGCTGTTGATGTTGTTGCTGTTGTTGTCGCTGACGCTGTCGCTGCCGTTGTCATCTCGCCTGCCCGTGAGGGCGTGCCCCGGCTCGGTGTTCCGTTGGTCTGTTTACGCGGTGAGCTTGTCTTGCTGCGATTATGATTACGGCGGTGGTTATTGTTGTTTTCGTCGACAAACTCGACGTGATCGGCCGGCGGCGTCGGCGGGATGTACGTTTCCTCGATGACGGTAGCCATGACCGTCACGGCGGGAGCCCGTTGCCGCCGGTCGTCCTCGAGGATGTCGAAGAAGCGCACGCCCTTGGTGACGATCTTGAAGGCTTTGAGGATCATCTCGTCGATGATGTCGTTGACGTCCTCGCGGGGCCGGGCGACGCCCTTCTGAGCCTCCTGCAGCCGCTTGGCCGTCTTCACCAGGGCCGACAACTCCGAGAGCAGCGACTTTCTCGCGCGTCTCAGGCTGTCGTTACGTGTGATCATGGCGGATTCCCTCGTTAGGCAATGCGTGCGTTCCTGTTGGGGGGAGAGAAGACTTTGTGTCAGCAACAACAGCCCTGTTTTATTATACGTGTTGCATCATGAACGGGTTTTGCAGGAGGGACTTACCAGGAGATAGCGCACACCGGCAATGATACCCTTCATGAACTCCTGATTGCCAAAGATCTCGCTGTCGTTGACCGAAGTGCTGCGTAGCAGATCCCAGAAGTTGAGCAGGGCCTTGAGCAGATTCCTCATCTCGTCCGGGTCGTAGGCCTCGCAGTAGTTGGTCGGCAGCCATCCTCGCGCGCCCGACACCAGCAGGGTCCCGTCAGCCCAGCCGTTGGTGTGGATCGAGTGGACAAGGATGACGTCCCCCTCGTTCAATGGCAAGGTGACGCTCGAGTCCGTCATGGCGTAGCTCGGGTGGAAGGGGTAGAAGGCTCGCAGAAAGTTGTGGAAGACGGGCGGCGGCATCTGCTGGTCCGCCGCCGCCAGGTCTTCCTGCGAGCCATTGGGCGTCGCGGGCGGCGTCATGTGTGTCGATGTGTACGAGGACTTGGTGGACGAGGCGGGGTGGTCCTGTTGTTGTTGTTGTTGTTGTTGTTTCGAGGCCAGCGCATCGCAGGATCGGGATTTGTGAAGCTTCAAGGGTGCCACTTGGAGGCTGGCACGCATGGAATGGTCGCTCAGCATTACCATGGCTGCTGCTGATTGCCGTCGTGGAGAAGCATGGATAACTGGTGACGGTGACGGCGGCGGTGCAAAAGCGAGGGTGCGCGCGTGTGTGGATGTTCCAGAGAGAGTCGTCTGGAATCGAGGCCGCCTCGTTTGATGAGGGCGAAGTCCGAGTAACTAACACGAACACGCAATGTCCGATCCGATTCGGTCCAGCAGTCCTGTCTGTCCCTCTTTCTCTCTCCGTTCGTCTCTTACTCTTCCCTTCGCTCTCTCTCTCTCTCTCTCTCTCTCTCTCTCTCTCTCTCTCTCTCTCTCTCCGCTTTCTTCCTCGTTGCGACGCCTCTGCCGTGTCCTCGATTGGCGGATGTCGGGCAGGGTAGGTCAATGGGATGGTTCTGAGGTGCTTTCGTTGGCAGAAGCAGGAAAAGACCCCTCGAGGGGTATGGTCGTGTTCGAAAGTGCGCCTCTGGCGTGTTGGTTTGCGGTATTGCTTCCCCGAGCAGAAATCGCAACCGAAAACGAAGAAGAAAAAAAAAGAGTCAAGAGTGTGTCCCTACGTCGAGCGGGTTCGTTGTTGACGTCTTGTCTGGTTATGTTGGCAGTTCGTGCTTGTCGAGCGGTGTAATCGTCGGTATCGAGCTGTCGGATGTGACAATGACACAGTCAGTTGAAGAGTTGAAAGAGCAGGAAAACAGACGGCTTGGCCTGTATGCGCTGCAAAGGTGTAGGTTTTGATGGGAAGAAGCAGAGGTCGTGGAATGTAGGGAGGAGATGACGGGTATTGATGTGGGAGGGGGAGTAGGTATACATTCGTACACTAATATCCGTACACACACACGCTCTCTCTGTGTGTCTGTGTGTGTGTGTGTCTCTCTCTCTCTCTCTTTCTACTTCCAGTGGTACTGAGGTACTACTACACTATGACAGAGCAGACAGGAATGTCATAACCCCGGGACGGACGTGTTGGAGGGATCCTTGCCCTTTTCTCCCACCCAGTGCTAATGGGGGATAGCTGCATATACCAGGGACCAGGGCTTGACTCAAGGTTTCGGGAGCTCTAGAAGAGGCCCTCGCACCCCCATGTGAGAGTGCCCAAAGCGAGAGACGATCACGTAGGGAAGTGAAAGGGGGGGGGTGTAGACAATTGAAGCCCGGGAGCCTTGGAGGGTGTGGGTAGAGAAGATGGATGGGTGGGTTATGAATGTACAGAGAGAAGTAGGACGGATAGTGTGTAGGCAAAGTGGGTGGTGGGTGATGTACGGATACCGTGCCACACTCCCCCCCCCCCCCTCCCCCCATGTTCCCCTGTAGCGTTGCGTACCTTTTCTGCTCCAGTCGGTTGTTTTATTTGGATTTTCGGGGCAGTTTAGTTTTCTTTCTTTTCTTCCTGGGCGGGCTTGGGGTTGTCGACGTTGGAGATGCAGTTGGGGAACCGCCCGCCCGCAAGAGCTGGCTAACTTGGTTTCGATTGTGTCGGTTAGCGGTTGGCGTGACGCTCGAGCTGCTGGCCCTAAGTATCTGGGGAGGGGAGGAGGCTTGCGACGGAGGCAAGCTTATTGCATCGTGCGTCAGTCTGGCGTCTCCTGTCTCCAGAGGGACGAACACACGCGACAATGGGGGACAAAGGGGGAAGAAGGGCTAGTTGCCGGTTCACTGGTCTGGTTGAAGGGAGGGGGGGATGGGACGGAGGTCAACGGCCGAGGGAGCAACGGCGGCGTGGATCGGGAAGTGGTGGAGGACTGTTGTGAGAGTCGGATAGAGAGACACAAGAAAGTGTGTGTGCGTGGTGCGTTGTGTATGTGTGTGTGTGTACACTACTCGGACGGGGAGCAAGGGGGGGAAGAGGGGAGGGGAGGGATGCATGCATGTTGCGGTATCAAGCGCAAAGACAGAAGCGAAGTCTGCAAAGAGGCTGAGAGATGGCCAAGAGGAAGGGGGCAAGAGAGAGAGAGAGAAGGAGAATGTGAAGAAGAATGAGAGAAGGCGCGAGGAATGCAATACTGTAGGCGTCGTGTTCTGCTCGTTCGGATACCTTTGTGCATGTACATACATATGCAGTGAAGCTCGAGCGAGTACGACACCGAGTCGGTCTTGGAGGTGTTGTGTATTGGGGGCATGTGTTGTGTGTGACATGGACAAGGCAAGGAGAGGGGACATCTTTACAGAGACACAGGGCAAGACAGACAGACAGACAGACAGCTAGCTAGGTAGGGGAGGGGGCGGAGGGGAGCGGCGGCGGCTCGGACGCAGGTGCAGATGCAGAGCAGATGCAGATAGATGCAGGTGTAGACGCAGGTGGACGTTGTAGATGCACACGCGAGGACGTAGCAGACGCAGGTTCCGTCCCGTGTCATGTATGTCATCCCCTTGACGAGACTCGAGAACGGCAAGCTCATTCAGCTCGTCTAACCCCGGCCGCCTGTCGAAGGACAGACAGACAGACGCACATGAATTGTGTCAGGAGTCGGAGACAAAAAAAACTCGTGGAATGCGTACGAAATTCGACAGATTCGTCGGGCCTCAACTCCCAGGACGGACCCCCCGCAATCCAGGCGCGCTCTCTCTCTCTCGCTCTCATCTCTCTATCTCTCCTCGAAGCAGAACAATGCGTCGCGTTGTGTGCTGGTTCGACAAAAAGCACCGGCAATCCTGGACGGTCCTCGGACGGCGCTGTGACTCGCAAAAAGGTTTGCGAGGCGTAAAAGGCGAGGGCGCACTGACAGTCTCTGTCTGCCTGTCTGTCTGTCTGTCTCTATGTCTGTCTGTCTGTCTGTCTCTCTGTCTGTCTGTCGGTCTGACCGTCCGTCCATCCGTCCATCTGTCTATTGTCTCCCTTCAAGCGACTTGACGGCCCTCATTCGACTCGCTCGTCCTGCAGGATTAGGCGACGAGACACGAGGCGAGCTGACGGGATTCCGAGCCCGACATGATGCATGCCCGAGAAGGTTCAACGCCGCTTGCGAGGGCCTGCCCCAGGTAGGCAGGGAAAGGTTTGACGATGGCCACGAGTCCCGCCGCGGCGTTGGGAATCAGACGACAGGTGAGAGGAAAGACGTGGTTTCTGTTAGAGGAGAGGGGGAGAGGGAGAGGGAGACGGGAAGAGAGGGACGAAGAGAGAGAAAGAGGCGCACTTGCCATCCATCTTCAGCCATAGAAGCAGGATCTGGATATCTCTTGCTCTCTTGCTCTCTTGCTCTCGCTGTGGCTGTTAGTTAGCCAGAAGGTACATGCATGCATACATATATGCATGGCTTCGTATCGCATCATTATTGTGTCGTGCGTGCCCATATATACCATCACCTGTAAGAAAGAAAATTGAAGTAAAAAAAGAAGACAAAAAAAAGAAGAAGAAGAAGAAAAAAAAGAAAGAAAAAAGCTTCCGTATCCGTGTTCGTCCTGCCCCGAGCCTCTTCTCCATTCGGCCCCTGCTTCGGGGAAACCAATACCAGTACTTCGGATCGGCCCTCGACAGCCAGAAGCAGCCAGAAGCAGCCAGAAGCAGCATCGCCGTCGACTTTGACCTGACGAACTGGGAAACTGAGATCCGATATTGATGCCCGTGTTTCCCAACTAAGAGATGCTCCCCCTCCCTCCCTCCCCGTAACTCCATAGCCCACAATCCACAGTCCACAGTCATCCTGGAGGAGCTGCCCGCCCCTGTGGTGCCCATGTCCTGTCAGTAGGGGAGGGAGTACATGGCTTAGTGGACAAGTGTGGAAGTACTTTGCAGGCGAAAACAGGCACACTCGGTACCTCGCCACCCATCAACGCGGTGTGATTCTGGCTGCTGCTGCTGCGCCAGTGACAGAGTTGCTCTCAGACCCCTTTGAGAGAAGTCTCCGTCCCCCTGTTCATTATTCCCCCCGATTAGCACCTTCAAGTTGCTCGCTGTACCACTCAAACCGTCAACCGTAAAAGGCGGTCCAACGGCTTTACCCCTCATCCCGTCGTCCGACCCTGTCGCTTCTCGCACTGCTCTCTCTCTCTCTCTCTCTTTCTCATTTGGCTTTCTATTCCTGTTGGTCCCCGGGGGGTAGAGGAGGGGTGGGCAATGGCCATCCGAGAAAAAGAAAAAGAAAAAAGGTCCAAAGTGCTCGATGGTGGACCGCTAGGCTGCTCCAGCGGCGTGTGCCCTCGAAGACAGGGTGATTTACTATGATTCACCATGGTTTACCAGGGCGCTCTAGTCCAGCGGCGTCTTTGCTGGGTTCAAGTCCAGCGCCGGCGCCGGCGGCGCCGGCGCCAAGGGAGGAAGATGGAGAACTAAGAGGGGAGACAATCGTGGATTCGTATGTGCCCCCCCCCCCCCCCCCCCTGGTTTGCGCCCATTTCCTTCATCAGAATCGTCTTTTCCCTTTGGCGGTTGGGTTGGGTCCCTTTTACGGGTATGCGTGAAAAGAGAGAGAGAGAATATGGCCCCATCTTCTGCCGCCGGTGTTGCCTGTTGGTTGATGACAACCAGAACCAGGGGCAATTCCCCCGTTCCGCCAAATGAGGACTAAGAGCCGCCATCAACCATCGTCGTGATTCAAAACTCTGTCGCCAGAACTCCCATACAACCTTGTTGTCCTCGACTACCAAACCGAAACCCTTGGTAGGATTCGTGGCTTTGCCGCCGACGCCTCTCCGTTTCCCTTGCTGCTGGTTACCTGCAGGGCAACCTACGCTCGCCAGGGAGATGGGCATCCAGGACGATGTCGACAGCCAGCCCCAGCTTGGCTCCAAAGTTGGCCTCTCTCTCTGTGCTGGGTGGGTAGTGAGTGTCCCGATGACCTGGAGAACGAACTCACGAGTCAACCCACTCGAACCCTTCTCGTCCTGCCCGGCCCTTGAGCCGCCCTTGAGCCCTGCCCTGCCCTTCCCCTCCCTGCCCTGTTGTCGTTATCGCGCGCTCTCCTCCCCCAGACTGCTGGGCCCAAAACCCCCAGTCCGTGTACGTGGGCTGGCCAAATGGTGTATTTCGTAGCTTGACTCCAGTATCCCGAGTCCTGCCGCGTGTCTGCTACGACGGAAAATGCCGTCAATCATCACCCACTCTCCTCTCTACTGTTCGAACTGGTTGATCATGGCCCCCGAATGAGAGCGAGGGAATAATCTTAATCTCGGCATTTAGTACGCGCCGATGCGGTCTTCGGCCTCGTCGGCTCGCTTTGGATGGAGGGGGTTTCCGGCACCTCGTTGAAGAAAAGATGTCTGCCTGCCTGCCTAGCTGCCTCTGAGTCGCGAGCTACCGGAACCTCGGGTTGAGTTACTCTCATGGCTCGCCATCGGTGGGCACACCTGGGGACCCTGTGTCATGATGCCTGCATCAAAGGGCAAAACGGCCCAGAACGAGTGGGTTTGCCGACGCCTCCTCCCATTCCCAAGCAATATACAGATACAGATCCTCGACATTCCCGATACAACCTCGGCCCCTTTTTTCGGTCTCGTCGGGCAGATATCAAGGGCCCATTGCCATCCTGGGACGGTGCCTGCTATGGGTACCGACACCGACCGACCGGGAGGGACCAACAAGACGCATTGTGGCGTCTCCATGAGTCGCGCCGGCATGCGCATTCTTCGGCAGTCCGGTATCTGCTATTTGATGCGAGCGCCGATGCTTTCGACAGGCCGAATCAGGCGCGCGCTGTTTCTCTGTACCTCTACTCTGTGTGTCCGTACGGACACACCGCACAAGAAAGAACCAACTTACGACAACCCCTTGTCGCGGTTTGCTCTCATGCGTCCGCCCACACGGGACAAGATGACAAACGGACATGCTCCGTCCTCGCGGGCCCATTTGCTTCTCCGTTCGGCGGGCGTATTCGTCGACACATATGCCCCGAGCTCAATCGATCGCCGGCAGGGCTTTCTCTGCGCGGAGCTTGGAGCGCAGGGCGGTCTGGTAGTGTGTCCCGTGTGTCGTCGCAAGAGGCATGATGACAGCATGTGCGAGCGGCGCAGTCGGGAGAGGCGCACCGATGCGGTGGGTGTGTGGCTGTCTCGCAGCACCCACCATGTACATATCTACGGCTTTGTGTCGATCATCGTTTGCTCTCTAGGTCTCCTTCTCTCCGTGTCTCTTTCTCTCTCTAAATGACGAGCATGAGACCAGACGGACCCCCCCGCCCCAGTGATGAGGTGCGTTCCTTGGTCAATGGAGACGATCTTGCTCTTCCGACCCGTGCCAAGCTCGTTTGCAGTGCGGTCCGGCAGCGGAAGTGGGAGAGGAGGGGGGAGGGGGGCCTTGGAACTTGGAAGACGGGGCAAACAGAGCTGGTGGCCTCGCTCCTTTTACCGTGCGCCGCCATTCAAGACGGTCTTTCGGCTGTGGGCTCGGGGCACGGTGGTGCATATCTTATGGTCTGTTCTGACCTCGCGGGCGCAGAGACAAGCGAGAGACTGTCTTGGTGTTGTTGTCTTGCACCACCATGCCATCCGGATCATCACAAGCTGCCTGGCAGCGGCATGCCAGCACGTCATGTCGCGGGACTCTGGAGGCTGAACCTCGAAGGGTTGGTGGGCATAGGGCCCCTTTGTGGAACTCCATGGTGCAGTGAGGACAAACAGAATTGTAGCTTGTAGGGTCATCGGATTGTCGGCTTCAGGACTCCTGCGGCGGGATTCGAACAGGACTGCAGGACTGGACTGCACCCACGGCACAGGGGCTTCAGGAGAAGCGGGATCTGTAGGTACCGGCAACGAACGTCGTGCCGTGGTCTGGGGTGCGCGACCGGTGTGCCTCGGACGGTGCGTGCGTATGTGTGTATGTGTGTGTGTGTGTGTGTGTGTGTGTTGAATGTTCGGCTGCGATGCGACATGGCCGGGGTGGAATTCCGGTTCGAGGCGACGCTCCGCGGCCTATTCTTCCACCGGACGTCGGGCAACGGTACGCTTAACGGATATCTTGTTCGAGGAACCAGACTGCTACTGCTACTGCTGCTGCTGGTGTTACTGTCATTGTTACGGCTTACTGCCTATTTTGCTTGCTTATTCGTGACATGTCAGTTCATCGGCGCTCGTGCTGCAGCCGTCTGGCGGCTCATCCCCAAGATGCTGCAGGCAACGGCAAGTGGCCAGGAACGGAAGGTGTGGAATCGTTGGGCCGGAAGGCGAGGCGAGGTGAAAAGAAGTAGGAAGACAGGAGGGAGTGGAGAATACGGCTGTAGTTTCTGTCGTCGGGGTGAAGGTGGTGAGAAGGTGATCATCATGCTTCTCGTCTGCTGTGCGTGTTTCTAGCTGGCTACCTAGGTACGTACAGTTAGTCTCTAATGACATGGTGCAAGCATGGGGCATTCAATTCCGGAGGCAGCTCCGTTGCACAGTTCCTTTCCTCGTTCCCGCAAAGGTGTTGCGATTTTCACGAGGTACGCACCTACTCGCTTAACGCTAGTGACTTCGGTTTTGGCCACCCTCACTCTCTGCGCTACAGCGACCTCACAGCGCACCTCCTCGCCGGAGGCCAGTAGCGAGGGGTGCAAACTAACCGAGACGACTTACCTTATGTAATCTACAAAGACACGTACCGCTAACCTGCCCCTTCAGCGCCCTTCGTCACGATGCTCACTTATAGGAGCACACAGCACACACACAGCACTCAACTCCATCAACAACATCTTGTCCACCACTGACTAACGGTCAACGATCCATCACCTTCCAGGTTCTCACTGTTTTGCAATGGATTCCGAAGCTCGCCAACAGCCCTGCACCAGGTTCCAACTTCGTCCCGAGGGGGGCGCGGGTCCCTTGCATCACATACTCCGTACCCGTACGGATACACAATCGTTGACACTGGCCGCCCCGTACACATACATACCCATGAACGATGCACGCCGTGACGCCATTCGGATCCCTGGTCGTCTGAAGTTGTCCTCCCGACGGACAGGAGGAATCGCCGTCGGGCTGCGGCACAAGGCGAGAGGCAAGCGGGGAGAGGGGCGAGAAGCGATACCCCGGGGCACATGGTGTCGTTTCGTAGCCATCTCGTCAATCTCAACCATCTCATGTTCTCTCGCTCCCTCGCTCCCTCGCTCCCTCCCCGAACCGTTGGACAAGACAAGGAATAGGAACACCCGACACTACTCCAACGGGCCCGACTCCCATGCCCCCGCTGTCGAACACGGCCGTCCGGCTCCCCGTGCTTGGCCTGCCTCTGGCCCTGGCCCCTATCACATATAATGTACTATGTGGTATGCATCCGCCGTCAACCTCCAACAGACACCCCCGGCCCATCTTGGCCAGACTGGGACACACACACACACGCATAATCTTGAAGCCCAATCCTACGGATACATGGTGACAGTACAGTATTGGCTGGTCTAGTTGTTCTCCAGTCTCCGGCTTCAACTCCCTAGTGCTCCCATCACACCCTGCCAGCCTCGCTACTGCGACTCCTCCCGTCTAGTACGCACCTGTGGCACGACTTCGGAATCCGTTCCCTCTCTCCGTCTCTCCATCTTCGTCCCTCTCTATTGGACGCCCCCCTGAGACGCCTCTGCTGCTCTGAGAAGAGTTTATTTTCGTGGTTTAGCAGCGGACTGGCCTGGCAGGGGTACACGCCTTGTTTGGGGGTGACACCAAGCCGAAAGTGATCATCTTCCCTGTCTACAAGCCGCTCATCACAGCCATGGCCCACCGGTCACCCACCCCAGGCGGAAGATATTCTCTCTCTCTCTCTCTCTCTCTTCACTTCTTCTTCTTCGAGGGACAAGGGTCCTGTCCGCCGGGTCTGCACCCGGCGCGAGCCAGTGCCAGCCTGCCAAGCCCTATGCTGATGACGACCCAATAATGGAGCTTTGAGAGATAGATTGGATGAACCTTCGAGCTATGGACCTCCATATCTCCACGCCACACCAACCAGTGGGGCTATTGTCAATGCCCTCGTCCTCGTAGCAGGTTTTCGTTCATCATCAGTCGATAGTAATCCAACGAAGGCGCACACGCGGCGGAAACGTGGAGATGGTCGCAAGCTTCTTGACGTTGGGAATCAAGCACTAACGCGTACGGCACTCGGGTTCTGCGGCCTCGGCTTTCTTCGTGTAAGCCGAGTCGAGTCCCCCTCCCGCCCTTGGGTGACCGGAAATCACCGCTGGCCTTCGCCTCCGAGAAGGGGAAGGGGGCTTCATCATGGTGTCTATCCGTCTATCCTTCCCCCCGTCAGTTCTCACCGGCACGTCGGATGACCCAACTGCTACCAACTGCTACTACCATGACCAAAGATAGCCTCATTTGCCTACCCTTGACCATGAGCAAAATTCTGCCCTTGGCCGACCTGAACCGACCCGCAGTTTGGTCCACTAATCAGCAGCCGAAGAATTCTCATCACTTTTATCGCATGCCAGAGGCAAATGCAATGGCTTCAAGTTTGTCCATCATTTGTACAAGTCGTCAATAATGAGAGAGAAACTGAGAGAGTGTGAAAAAGAGATAGAGGCTGGCCGTGGACTTCAGACGACATACGACCAGGCGTGCGCGGGGAGGTACACATGCAACGCGAAAACACCCATGCAATGCACAATCACGTTATGCGATGACCCATCACACGCTATCGACGAGATATTGGAGAGCTCCAGCATCAATACGGGGGGCACATTTGATTTCCCTAGGACTCCGAATACGTGCTGATCATTGGCCCCCCACCGCACATCCGGATACCGTCCGGCTTCCCACCAAACATGCATGACCAGGGGCGGCTTATGAAGAGTGTGAGAGGAAGAAAAGGTCTCCCGGCTTGTGTGCTGCACCCAAAAGCTTGCGCAGGGGGCTCCGAGGGCCTGGGCCTATCCGCACAAAGTAGAACACGGATATACCAAAACCTGTTCACGATCAGGGCATCCTCCTCGCCTCCATCCTCATTGGCCTGCCCTCGATTCTCGATTCTTGTTCTTCCAAGAGGCATATCAGGGCGGACATGTTGTCTCGCTGCGCATTCCACCAACGGACCCCTGGGAATGTCAATAGGCTCCAGCTCCAACTTCAGCTCCAGCTCCAGCTCCAGTGGGTGTGCTTCGCTTCGCCTCGCCTCGCCTCGCCTCGATCACTTGCATTTACGGCGCTTGGAATGCCGTGTCCGTGGCAGTGGTGGGTGGGCATCGATGATGATGCCCGGGGGTCTTCCAGAGAGATAGCAAAGTCCCATCGTGAACCAATCACTGCAACATCCGGATACTCACTCAACGAAGTCGTGCGGATGGGCGGACCCTAATTCAGGCCGGCCAGCTCCTTCGCCTCTCTTCTTCTCCCGAGACTACGGGGTAGTGGTAGCCAGTCACTGTAGGCGACTTGGCGGCCTGTCCAAGGCCGATGTGCGAATGGCTCGCAGACGCGTCATGCAGATGCCTTCGCCTGCCACCACCGACGCGTGCAGATTGCGGCCATGCCCGCCTATCCCATGACCCAGATTAGGTTCCCGTCGATCTCGAGGCCATCTCCCCCCAAATCTCATGATCATTGTTCATCGTAATGGGCGGGACTCGCGGGTATTAAGCCTTCGCCTTGGAGGTCGAATCAGGCTGGTGTGGCTTGTCCGTCCCAAGTCTACAGTACAAACTTTGTGTAAAATGGCCATCTGCCCTGCAAGTCAACGCCGCGAACACCGGGGACGACATGTCGGGCCTTTTAACGTTTCACCTCTCGATTGGCTGTGTATGCGTGTGTGTGTGTGTGTGTGTGTGTGTGTGGCCTTGCCTGATCATCCCAGGAACCCGGAGCAAGTGCCTTTCACGGACAAGGAATGCATTCCGTTCTCACATTTACCTGTATCTCTTCATGCGGCAACGGTTCCAACATCCAACACGAAGCAAACATGTCACTAGTGCCTATAGAGGCAACATGCAAGCAATGCTCCCACCCACCGCCGCAATCACCAACGGGACCAACTGCGGCGGCCGCGGATGCAGGAACACAGCCCGACGGAGGGGAGGGGTTTCTCCAGTGGCAAACCTTGTCTTTTCGATTTCTGTCGTTGGTTCCTGGCTTCCAGGTTCTGCCGTTGCCCCCCTCCCCGATCGTCCACGGATGGGGCCATGATATAGAGTTAGGACCGGATAGGTAGGTAGCTGGTTGTGTTGTTGTGCGTGCAGGGGAGGGATGGTTCTCATCCTGGCTTCCGGCCATGAGCCGCGTGGGCTCATGTGCATTGTCAGCGTGAGATGAGCCAGGCTGGGGGGGGGGGGAGTATCTCCAATGATCTCTTTAGTTCTTGTTAACATGTTCATATGGACAGTACAGAAGCGCCAAGGTGCAGGTTGCAAGCTCCGACCTAGGAACTTGGAGAGCTTGGGCAACTGAGACTCGTCGATCATTGTCAGCGATTCGGGGCTCCGAGCCAAGGCGACTTACACACGATGGCATGTTGCCTAGTGCCTGTACTACTCTTACTACTCTTCGAAGAAGGGCACTCTTCCGAGGTATGCAGACAAGACGGTCCTCGCCCTCTCGGCCGGGCTTCTTGGAGGTGCTTCCCCGGCACGGCTGAGGCCCCTAGGGCGGCGGGCAAACTACTCCGTCGTCGTCCTCCTCCTCCAACTCCCCACACCACTGCCCACCCATCCAACCTCTGACAACCACTTTGACGCCGTCTCATAGTAGCGGTGCATCGTGTCATGTTCCGCGAGCGCTCTGGCCGAACTCTGTGCCTTCGACACCGAGTATTGAAGGGGGGGGAGGCGGCCGGGATGCTGGCTGGCCATTTCATGGTCTAGGCTCGATCTCGAGGATTCTCGTCCGGCTGCCAAGTGCGTCATCGAACGTGGCCTCGATCGAACAAAGCTCTCGTCGGGGAGCCCGCAAGTTCGAATCCGAGGTAACCCTGCCGAACAACAAGAGAGTGAGTGCATGTCGGCATTCTGCGATGTAAGGCAAAAGCTTGCCGACCACGGAGGCTATGCACGAGCAGCACTGAAGGGGAAGCAAGCACGCGGCTGCTCGAGATCTGACAACTGGTCTTTTTCTTGTTTTCTGCCCAGCTTGCTTGCCCCTGGCGGGTTTGACCATGCCAGACGGACGGCCCATAAACAACCATGGCCCTGCGTGAGATCGGCTGGCTGACCTGGTTGGACCCTATGTGCATCGTGTGATTGCTGCCAGCCACGATGGCGCCTTGATTATACTTTTTTTATTGTATTCCATTTTCGATTCTAATTCAGGCACTGCCAGATCAGGTTTCCCCAGTACCGCGGGAACCTGGGAGGGATTCGCCCAGGGCCAGAAAAGCCACCACTGGAATTCCCTTCCCCTCCCCTCCCCTCCCCCGAAAGCCACTCACTAGACTTGCGAAGCTTTCATCTGGGGTCAGTCCTAGGGCTTCAGCTCCGACAAGCTCCAGGGCATCCGATGTGGCTTCGTGGTTCGCACGCCACGAATCGCAACAACATGTAACTGTAATTCCCCATTGATTAGTTGGCAGTCCGGCGCTCCGCTAAAGAGTCGACCGGTCGATGGGTCGGTTAGCTCAATAGTCGACACGGCTTCATTGGGGTCGGAGGTGACGCCGGCGCGGACACCAAAGTCCAATTGCCCTATCAACGCCGGCAGTGGGCAACAAATACAAGCTCAGGGTCCATCCACCACCATCCGGGCCCGGGTCATTCCCCATTGGAGGGTCCACGGCTCTCTTGGGCCTAGAGCCTCAGCCGGTTTCCTGTTACAGGTTGGGAGAAAGAAAGATAGAGGGCGAGAGAGAGAGTGAGAGAGAGAGAAGGATAGCAAGGAGGATGAATGCGGGCGTCAATCTCCTCCTTAGCCGCGGAACCCGGGATCGACGACGACGAACGTGCGTGCGAAGTATTGATGGCGCAGGGCCAGAGCGCCCAGACAGGGCAGAAGCCTGTTCTTGTTGGTTTTCACGGTCTCAACTGAGAGGCTCTCTTCTCTTTTCTCCTTCTCCCCCTCACTCTCGCTATCTCCTCTCTGACTATTTTCATCTCTACACCTCTACACCTACGAATCGTTACTTTGCGCCTTGATCTTGGGGTACGGCGGAACTTGGCGGGATTGAAACGGCTCGTTGGCTGGCGGAGAGTGTAAAGAAAGACTCTTGTATATCCGAGCTGACAAAAGTCTGCAAGCTTCACCACTCTCGGTGAGAGAAAGGTCTGAGGGTACCACACTCACTGGTGGTACATTGTGGGTTCGGTGGACGAATGTCTCAGTGCCTTCGCTGTCGCATCAGTACGATGTGGCTTACAAAATCGGCATGGCTAAAGCTACTACTCTAGTCCCCCCCCCCTCTTCCCAACGGGTGGGCGGCCAGGTGGGAACCGCTCAGAGAATACGATACAAGAGGAGGCAACGGATCGACAAAGGGAACAAAGGCTCGAATGCGTTGCCCACCCACCCAGATCGTGTGGTCAGAGCAGCAGTTCGTGGGCCGTTGAAGGCTGAATGAAGGAGGAGGGGAGGGGTGGCGTGTGTGTGTATGTTTTCCACATCGCTCACGCGCTAATCAATTATCCCTTCCTCATGTACAGTACCATCGTAGACCTGCGGTGTGCCGATCTACAGGTAGACTGGAGTTTGCTCAGCGGGGGAGGACCCTGATTCATGAGTCGCGTTGCTGCCGGGGTGGTGGACTCAGTAAGAGGGACGGGGAGAGAGAGAGAGAGAGAGAGAAAGAGAGTTTGTCATCCTGGAACAAGTCAAGATTCTGTATCCGTAGCAAAAGTGCCCAGAGTCAAGGCAACCCCGGCGCCGATCAGTGTCACTGGAGACCACGAGTCCGTGAAGTCGGTCTGGAGCTCGCAAAGAGATCGACAACGCCGCGGGGACGCATGACATGAAGGCATTACTTATTATTACGGAGTAATCTGGATCATCATCATGAGGTCCTTGTCATCTATCTACTATGTGACGTAAATCCCACCACCTGTCTCTCTGCCTGCCCGTCTACCCCGATGGACGGACGGACAAAGGCGGACGGAGGCGGAGGCGGACGCGGACGGGGGGAGGGGGAGGAGGGGGCGTCTACTGCGGCGCATAAGCAAACGCCAACCTGTCAACCTCGTCGCCCGCCCGTCCCAAGAAACCGACAATCTGCCACCCGGCGGGCGCTGTGTGCGTCGCGCAGTCGGACGTCTGCGCGCCCGACGCCAGCGTCCTGCCGGCGCTGGTCGTCGCGAGGATGGAGAAGATGCGCGTGCGGCCGTCCTTCTGGCCCCAGCACACCTTGGCCGCTGTCCAGAACTCGGATGCGCCGAGCGCCAGCGTCGTCGCCGTGCCGCCCGCGCCGCCGTGCGATAAGACGGTGCCGTCGGCGAGCGTGAGGCCGATGGCGTCGACGCGGTTGCCGCCGCGGAACGTCAGGGTCGCGGCCTTGGGCCGGGACTTGCCGGCCAGCGCGGGCAGATCGGAGAACCAGGTGCCGTGGGGCCCGCCCGAGAAGTCGGACTGGCGCAGCGAGGCGGAGAGGGACCAGGTGAAGTTGGCGGTGATGGGGTTGTGGTCCGAGAGGACGTTGCCGTCGGGCTGGAGGAACCGGGAGCTCTCGTAGCTGAAGTAGGTCGCCTCGAGGCCGAGGACGGGCCCGCCGCGGTAGAAGGCCTTGTCGACCGTCTCGCAGTAGTTGGTCGTGCTCGGGTTCGAGCAGATGGTCTCGACGGTCGGCACGACGCCGCCGCGCTCGAGCTGGACCCAGACGTCCGTCAGGCCGTTCTGCGCGCCAAACACCTCAATGTCGTCCGGGAGGCGCGTGTAGCGGCTGTTGGTGTCGCCGAAGACGAGCACGGCGTTGCCGGCGCTGTTGGCGCTGATGTAGTCGGCGACCTGGTGCAGGTTGCTGTTGCGGGCGGCGAGGTCGTCCGTCTCGGTGCCGGCGTCCGTGTGGAGGTTGTAGACGTCGACCCAGACGCCCTCGGCGAGCCGGACGCGCATGAAGGTGAAGCCCTTGGGCGTCAGGCAGTCGGCGCCCGAGGCGTTGGAGCACTGGGACCACTTGACGCGCTCGAAGTCGACCCAGTCATGGTTGGAGAGCGTGTTGAGCCCGGAGCCGAAGGGGACGCCGCCCGAGGTTGCCGTGCGGTAGGGATGCTTGTCCGTCTCGTAGATGTAGGCATGGTAGTTGAAGTCCTATCAGTGCGTGGGAGCATTTGGTTAGTCCGCCTGGTTTTTTTGCTTGTACTGTATTTCTCTCTCCACCGTGGACACACACACACACACACACACACACACACACACACACACACACACACGGGTGGTGGATGGGATTCCCAGAATGATGATAGATATAAAGTTCATTGTTGAAACAGTGACATGTGGGATCAGGGCTCGCAAGGCGTGGATGTCCTTGTCATCCACTCCTTTACACACGTGTAATATCCGCAGTACAGAGTATAAATCGTACACCACCATGCATAATAGAGTTGGAGGGGGGGAGGGGGGACGGGAGCAACTGATGGCTCTTGCGCACGTCCGGTCCCACGAGGGATCGGCGGTTGTGGTTTTGTTGTCGTTGTTCTTGTTCTGGGAGTGTAGAGTACACTGCAAGAAAGGCCAAAACTCACCTCCTGGACGTGGATGATGTCGTAGTTGAACTTGGCAAAATACGACCCGATGGTCCGCGAGTTGGTCGTCTTGTCGCCGGGCACGTCGTTGTTCTGCAGGATCTCGGGCAGGCCGGCCACGTTCATGGCCAGGACGGTGAGGTCGCCGCTCGTCTGGGCCAGGACGCCCGACGACAGGGCGCCGCCTCCCGCGAGGAGCATCTTGAGGCCTGTGGGCTTCATAGCTGCTGCTCGTCTTTGTGGTCTGTGGTCCGTTCTTGGCTTTCTGGGCCGTGTCGGGTCTCGGGCGGGCGGGAAGATCACCGGACGGATAAGGCAGAGAGAAGGAGGAGGAGGAGGATGGTGATCGGCAACGAGTGAAGAGGAGCACGGTACACTGACGAAAGACGAGAAACTCAAGATCAACGACGACTGGGTTGGCGAATGCCTGAGTCTATTTAAACGGCGGCCTGAATCCCTTCCTTGATCTATTCCTTGGGTCTAATAGACATGAACTCCTCCCTTGGCGGGCACGAGACGACTCGCGCGCGAAATGCCCAACCCCGCCGGATGACGATGACAACGTTGCTCTGGGCAGGGCCCAAGCAGGACATGGACGCAACAACAATTCAAAGGAGAAGGTGGCAGCGGGAGGCGATGGTGGGCAACGTGATGAGGAACCCGCTCGTGATGGGTGGAACGCGTCTACAGAACCGTAGAAGGCTCATCTCGCTCATCTCGCTCATCTCGCTCGGCCTGAACAACCCCTTCCACTGCCGCGGCACTTGTGCCCGAATGAGCGAGCCGGTCGTCCGACCCCGGTCTTATCGAAGTGACGATGTAACGCTCGCCTACCGGCGCCCGGGGGGGGGGGGGGGGCACCAAGAAACACATGACCGAGCCGTTGGATGCGGAGCCGTCGTATCCCTCGGGCCATGAGGGGGATACGGTATTCGTACACACGACGGTATGCCACTCCAGAGGCAATATTGGCAACACGTGGGCAGTGCTACTCTACAATATTGATGCTTTATGACTCTGTGGGAAATGAGTGGCAACGGTTCTAGCCGTAAACAATGGTTACGACACGAGATAGTCACTCAATTCGTGAGTGTAATGGAGACGCTGTAACTTAACATGACTCTGCAAACGTGGAACCATCTGTACTGATACAGCATCTAGTGAAATGCTGTAATATAACATAACATTGAACCTGCACCTTATTACGCTGGACCTTTATGGACCCCTGCTAAAGGGCTGGCTCATCGGCGAAGAAACCTATATTAACCAATGTTCTTCTTCTTCTTCTTCTTCTTCTTCTTCTTCACAAACTTAAGCAGCCGTTACTGTCTGCTGTAAAACCCTGATGGATATCATTAAGTCTAGCGTTCAAGCGAGAGAACGTGGGACTACAGAGTGCTTTCACTGGACGCGGCATACTGGTCCAGATAGACAACACCACCACCACCTAGGGACTTTTGGAACGCTCACTCTATTTCCTTCTCGTTCCGCTGGCAAAAAGTGCACGTGGATCCACGTGGAGGGTCTTGGCTCTAGGATTCGCAGACGAAGGGGGTTTCCCTACCAAAGTCATCTCCTCGAAGGGGGCCAGCTGGTCTGTCATTGTTCATCTATCTTCGACTCGGCTACTGGAGAAGGAGTAGTATTCGGCTTGTTCCGTGGGCGCTGGTCTGTATTTTCTCCTCCGCCTGCTTGCCCGGTTTCCCGCAACGGGGTCAAAAAGGAATGAATCGCCTCATCGGTTCCCCATCTCAGCGGAAGATCGGATTATCCCATCAACCTGACCTCGGATGACAGGCTTGCTGGGCTGAGGGGCGCAGTCGAAATCACAACCAAGCTTGACCCCCGGCGAAAGCGGAGGCGCATCATGCCTCGCTGGGTCGGTCCCGTCACGGCGCTCTGTAGGCATCCGTTGGCAGAGAGGGCGGAACGACTTGCGACAACTTGGCTTGGCTTGGCTTGGCTTGGCTCGACTGGTAACACTGAACGGGTGGCCGTTCTCATCCAAGACGAGGGGCCCCAGCCGGCTACTCTGGTTTCGGGGCCCTGGGTTACACTCCGTACAACTTACATTCGCACTCTGGACACCTCACTACATGTTCCCACGAGATGGCCGGTCCTGATGCCGCCGGCAAGAAATGCAAAGGGCGGCCCACCCCGGTTCCCCGGTTCCCTGTCCCGGCCACGTTTCGCGAGACCCCGGTTTCCCCGGAAAGGAAGAGAGTGCCTTGCCCGGCGCCGGCATATTCGGACTTTTCGTAGAGCGAGAGGCGAGGCCCCATGAGGGCGGCCGTTTCGCTTCCCAGGCCTTCCCAAGACAAGCCAAACAACGAGACTTTATGCGGCGGTCCCGAAGATCTGGTCCAGCCGCTGCGGCCGGGTCGGGAGGTGTACCGTGTAGCGTCCCCCCCCCTTCGTCAGTCTCATGTCGTGCATAACCTCCCGAACCCCCCCCCAATTTTAGAGCAACAGTTACGAGTTAGATTTCTGGACTAGTACAGTATACCTGGTCGATTTCTTTCTCTTTGGCGTCATCGTACTTTCAAGCCGGTTGGAGAAGACAAGTATACAGGAACCGAAGCAGCTTCGGCGAAAGAGGTCAACACCACCCCTCTCTGGTTGCCGTGCTACTTCCTGTCTGCCTCTTGGGAATAAAAATCCCTCAACATCATGAGGCTCTTTGTTCCCGAGTCTCAGTGTGTTTGAAGCTAGAAAGAAAGAGAGAGACAAAATAAGCCGCGTCGCGGCGCCAAGTCGCGTGGCGCCGCAAGATGAGTTAGTTCCTGGCTCTTGGCCGCTAGCATCATCCGTCACGACCTCGCTGCCGCAGGTGGATTTGAGCCCGTGCTCTCGATGAGTTGAACAGTTTAAGTCAGTCAGTTTTACCTTGGTGAATTGGAGGTTGGTTTGGTTGCGTTGTCAACCGTGGTGAATCATGACTCAACCCCGTGCCGTCGCCCAGTAGTCGCCCTGCCCCCCCCCCCCCCCCCCCCCCCCCCCCCCCCCCCCCCAATCTCTATATGCAATCCTCCCGACGTCACTGGGCTCACGTGCAGTTGCCGCGATCACCAGAGGCAAGGCGGCCGGTTCGTTTCCCCCATACCTCACGCGTTGAATAGCCATGTCCAAGGGGAAGCCAATAAAGAAAAGCACGACGTGGACGACGAGGGGGGGAGGGGAGATTCTGACTCGGTACTTGTTTGGGAATGTCACCGCACGGCCCCGGTGGTGATCAGGGACCGCCGGGCGAGCTTTGGCCGGGAGGACTGGGCTCCGGGTCTCAGGATGTGTCTTGAGCATCTCCATGCGGAGGGGGGGGGTGGTGTTTTATAACCTCTCGTTTTCTGGTTTCTGAAATTCTGATTGCATCCGCAAACGGTACGTGATTAGGCTTCGTGATTGATGCGAACGGAGACGGACAGTATCACCCGTGTCAGTGACACCTCGGGTTGGGACCCGATCGATCGTGTGTCTCTTCGCCCGCACAGATGCCAGTAGGCAAGGAATGATATGGTTTATGAGCCGGAGGTCAGCTCCGGCCGGTCCTTCTGTCTCGAGAGCCTCGGAGCGAGGGTTCAGTTTGGAATCGCATTGCCATCGCGGCAATGTTGGCCCAAGAGAAAAGGCCGTTGGCCGCTTTGTCAAAGCTATGTGGTACAGTCGCCCAGAGTGGCGATCGTCAACGATCCGTCAACGTGTCCGTTTCGAAATTCTCCTCTCCTTTACAGTGATAGCCACGTCTCGACGGGGTGTTCAACTGCCATCGCATTCTGTAACTGCCGAGAGGCAACATCCTGTAAAGAAGCACCATCGCTTGTAGGAAGATCGCCACTCCGGACGGACCACCATCTCCAAGGTGTTGATATCGATGCCCTTCGTACCCTTCGACCCGACATCGGCAGAAAAAGACCTGGGGCCTTGGGCCTGGCTTGTTATCCGGCCAAGTCCCGGGCGGGGCCCCGTCTCTGACAGCGGGATGCTGGCAAGGGCCTCTTGCTCCTCTGCCCATGATGTCGGAGAGCACCTCTCATGCCAAGCCATTGCCTATTTCCTTGGGTAGTACTCTGTACTGTAGAAAAGACACAGTGCATCGTACATCATGTTGCAAACGAGTGAAACTGAGGAGCAGGAACGTGCTAGAGCCTAATGGTATTGAGCACGACAATATGACGGTCGTCCGGTACCTTCTGGCCGGTTTTTGTCTTCCCCACCAACTCTGAATCTGGAATGATGGGGGAATCGTAGGCATGCCTGTCCATGCTGGAGCTGCTTGCGTGATACCGTTGAATTCGATGCATGGGTGCACTCTGACGCTGTGGAAACGGGGATCGCCAGTCGGGCGGCTCTCTGTCCGCGCGCTGTCCATTCACGCCTTCAGCGGTGCCCTTAACGAGGGGAGACTTTCAAGGTGCCCTCTTGAGCCTGGAAAAAGCTTCGGTCTGATGGTTCCTCGAAAGCTGCTTGTGGGGAGCTACGCCCTCTCGAGCTCCATTTTTACGGAACCCGTTGACCTGTCCTTGTGATCATTGGGGAAGGTGGGATAGCAATGGGTCAAGAGACACAGGGACTGAGTCGACAACCCGGAATGAGGAACGAAGAGACTCCTGTGCGGGCAGTACAATGGTACACACGGGGAGACAAAAGGGGGGGGTGAAAGAGGTAGACATGCATTTATCGGGGGGAAAGATGGACGCGCCAGCAGGGAAGACCGTTGACAACGTCTTCGGGCCTTGTCCCTGGAAAAAGCAAACAAGATGGGTATCCTGTCAAGATGGCTCGAGATCAAAGCACCACGATTTGGGGGGGGGGGGGGGGGGGGGGTTCAACCTACAAACCTACTCGTACTCCCAGCCGGGTCCACGTTTCTTTTGCTTGCCCTCCTGTCTAGATTACGTGGTCCTCCGGCGAGTCGTTCATGCGGTCATCGTGGCCGGAGACTTTATCATGATCTGATGTTTGCATTCTTCTGGTGTCCGACCGCGCAAGGAAAAAGGGAGAGAGTAGCCAGCATCGTTTGGTCACAAATCCGGAACAACCCGGCGGACGACTCACGGTCGGTTGCAGCCCTCGTTGTGTCTTGCGGGTGTCGAAAAAACGTAGAGGAACGAGAGAGGAGGGTTCGAGGAATGGAGCCTGTTGCGTTGCGAACCAGTCCGGACTGGAGTCCATGGGTCCCTATCTGAGCATCTGAACTCCCGGGGAAGGCAAGCGAGAGGAACAGAGAGAGACGGAGAGAGACAGAGAGTTGAGTTGGGTTGAGTTTAGGTTTCCCCCTTCGAGAAGATTGCTCCTTTCGGAAAGCGTCGTAGTTGTGTCGTAGGGCCAAATCTTAAATCTCCAAGACCACTCAACCATCATCGACTGGTAGCGCCGTCCGCTGGTTGACCGGTCCCGGGATGGACGCGGCTCCGGAACGTGCGGCCTCCTCCAATACGCCGCGTGGTGCGTTGGCCAACTATCAACCGACCCTTGCCAACCTTCGTTGACAAGCTATTGCTACAAGCAGAGCGCACATGAAGTGGCCGTCATTTTGTCAGTTTGATCAGACCCTATTTCTTCTTCCCCTCAATCCCCCTCAGCGTTCAGGCCCCTTGTGTGCCCGCATCTGATATCAGGTATCCCACCAGAGGAGTTTCACAAACCTCGCAGTCCCACTAGGGTCTGGTCTCTTCTGGCCACAAGCATCTGTGTCTGTGCGGACCAGGATCACACAGTTCATTGACTTGACATTCCTAGAACGAGCCCTCAGCTTGCCCCTCTTCACGGGCTCAAGATAACGTCACCTCTCTCGTCGAGCGAACAGACGACGTTCAGAATATGCTAGTGTCTCTCGTATGCAATAGACGTCAAGGCGCAAACGAAGGGTCACCTTGGCTGAGAGAAAAGAAACACCATCCTCTACCGTACTTGGGCGCTCGCCCCGGCTCTTTGCGTCTCTCGACGATGCGGGGGGAGGCAGGGCAAGTCACCACGTTCACGAAGCTGAAGTGGACAGGCGGGGTTTTCTTTTCGCAAATCCATCTGAGCTCCAGCTGTCAGAGCGGGCAGATGGCGTGAACTCGGTCCACTACGGAGCAGAAGCGAAGGTCTTGCGTGCTGCTGCTGCTGCTGCTGCTGCTGCTCTTTTCATCCTTCCCGCTCTGACCTCTCATCCTTCAAGATAGGCCGCAACACCCTTGTCCCCTGACGGCCCTTGTCTGGCCCCTGGTCGATAACACTTTTCGAGTGAAGAGCCGGTATCGTGGCCGTCAGGGTTGTTACGCATCTGGACGAGAGAGGGGGTGCTGTTAGAGCGAGAGAAGCCCTCTCCTGCCGAGAGGAGGGGCATCGAGCAAAGCAGCGAGCGGCCTAGAACTGAGATAATCAATTAAAAGAAGGTGAGAAACGTGCTTCGGCGACAAGACCGGATTGACGCGGTTGCATTGCCAGGCGTGTGCGCTGCAGGGCCATGACACGCGAACCCCCACTGTCATGCCCACCATTGAATATTGAGATCGGCCCTGTGCGTTCCCTCGAGAGACCACAAGAGCATGGGGCGTGCTGTTTGTCCTCTCCCCCGTGTGATCTTGTTGGCATATGGAGTGTCTTGTCAGCTATCACAGCACGTAGTGACGAACTGTGCTTACCTTTCACCTCACCAGGATACGGATAAATGAGGGAGTGTTCAGCACAATATCCGCCATCACGCCAGTGTGGGCCTGGTTGACTGCTCGATGCAACATTCGGCGAGGCGATCAGGATGTGGGCGAGGGACTTTATGTTTTGGGTCCAGAGAGAGATGGCTTACAACATTAAACACGTTTAAAAGAATTTCAATGGACTACCGATCCCTCGCGGCCACTCCGTTATCCTGCCAAGACGAGTGGCAAAGCATGTCCAGAATCCAGAAAGTTAATGCGATAGACTTGGCCGCTTGCCGATGATCAGATGGAGGATCGGCCTGGCTGGGCCAACCCGTCGATTCGCCTAGCGATGACATGCATCGGCAAGGACACCCATCACATGGCATTATGTCAGCCGAAAGGAAGAAGAGCAGTCGCTTGTCTCTGATGGAGAGGGGGGGAGGGAGCTGCCTACCCCAATGGCCGGCTGCTGGATGAAGGACATCAGGCTCGCGTTTCAGAGCTCGCCGGTGACACAAGGCTTCGGGGAGTTGTTGTCTCTTGGAGCGAGGAGAAGATTCTTCTTTGCTTATGCAGCTAGACAGTCTGTGAAACGGTGAGGAGAGTTGAGTGTGATGGATGGCCTCTCTCTGCGAGGCAACATGATGTGATCTGACGGCGTTTCGACCCAGCGGGCGTTTCGGTACGGTTGACGACTGCATGTTTTGGAGGGTATATCACGGCGTCCTCTAAAATTGGGCACAGCGTATGATGTAGTTCTCGAAATAGTACCAGGTCCTGGATAATGCATGATGCCATGCATGGAGTGATTGCATGTTTATCCGCATGCGTAAGCAGTGGCCAGCCTCGATAGCTAGGTTATCATTGTTTGATGGTGGAGGGTCTCCTAGATGACAATTAGTTTCGGAATGGGAACCAAGACAGTGCTGGAGCCAGGTTGCACTTGACTAACGACGCTACATTCGGCCCGTTGGAGATCGTATCGTGCACAGGAGATCGGCTGCTACCAAACGAAAAGAATTACTAATAACTTGATGATGGAAAAGAGTGCTGTATGATTAAGTTTGGCCAGTAGCACGATCCGGTAGAAACTCTGGGGTGGGAGGCGTGTCAGGTAGAATAGTGTAAATTGCCAAGACGTGCTGTGGATAGCAGACTATCTGACTTCATGGCTCTCTCAGCACGTACCCATTACTGTCCTTGTAGATCCCCGAGCACCGAGTCCAGTTCCTTGCTGCTCGTTGATCTGAGAGAAAGATTTGTATTAAACTTTACCCAGGTAATTCGTGGAAATGAAAGGGCTGATGGGATCGCCGTTGTAACGCTGGGCAGACTCACTCACATTACAGAGGCGCGTGACAAGTTGTAGCTCTAGGCGCATAGTTCGTCATATAAAATACGCAACAAGCTGTAAGTAGAGCAAGGATTTACCTTTAGTAACGTCTATTACTACTGTGTCATAGCGGCGCTGGTCTAAAGAGTTGTGCTAGACGGATTTGACTAGCAATGACAACGTTACTGAGCGCATTTCAAGAGTAAAGTCCTAAAGTTGTTTTTCGGTTTATATAGGTTGTAGACTGCGTGAAGAAAGGATCAGGCAGTCTGTGAGACGTGAGAGAATGAGTGAATAGAGTGAGTTTGAGCTACACTTTGCTGCCTACCTCATTTACCTCCGTTGGCTTTCTCATTGCCACTCAACCTCATACTTGACCGTTAACGGCTTTGGCCCTTCTCAACACGTTGTATCCTATTAGTGACGAAGTCTTTCACATTTTCCTTCAGAACCACCTGCTGATACGCCCCGGCTACTCATTTATCTAGTCTAGGCCATTAAACAGCTGCAGGCTACCACCAAGAACTGCAACCTCACTGTTCTAGTAATTCTGCTGATCAATTTTTTGAGTGCGAGTCCTCAAAGGTGGAAAGTAAATCTATGTACCAAGGCCCCGGTCATACTTGTAACTACCGAGAGTCAATTTCTCATCTACAGCCCTAGATATATCTGAAGATCACCCTGAGGCTGTACTGCAACGTGATGCACAAAGATCCCCAGCACAATGTTCGAGTATTTACCGCAGCAAAGCCGCTGAATGCACACTTGCGTCTACTTGTAAGGTTGCTATCTTCAAAATCGGGCGAATTGCCGAGATTCTGTTTTCCTTCCGTCGCCACAATGTCACCCTTCCATCCATAGCAATGGCTAGTATAAACACCCATGACATCACTTTTAGCCACTTGGAAATGGCGAGGAGAAGCCATCTTGTCCTGCCATATCAGGCAAAATGGGCCAGATTTTGCCAACGTCTACCCACCTGACCGACATACCAAGGTTGACTACACAAGCTGTATGACTGGCCACGGTGACTTTCACAAGCTTATCAACGCAGTACGGCTTGAGCGGTATTGGTTGGGCTCAATGCCTGCTCCCGTCACGCATCCTTGCCGAGTCTCATTCCTCTTGTTGAATGGAGGTGTACTGACCCCGCGGCTCATGCCAATGGTTGCACTGATCGTCACGACTCTTCGTCGAATTCGTTGTGCGGGCGCCGTTTTTACCTGCAAGCCGCTCGAAATATTGCCTGCCAGCCTGCCTTGAGTTGCATAGTTGGTCTGTCCTCGTGTACCAGTCGCGGGCGGGGGGATTGGAGTTGGCCAGTCAAACTCAACCATCCCCGTGATGGGCCGCAGGATATGCAGTGGAACACTCAATGTCTTGCTTGGCGTTGTTGTACAATGAATGCCGGAGACAAGCGATCAGGATACAGAGAACTGAAGCGGCTGAGGAAAATCGTTGAGCATAAAAGACGGACGGAAGACGTCGTCTTCGTTCCGTTTCAATGCAATAAAACATCGCCCTTCGGCATAGTCTTTGTTTCTCATTGATTCCAACATCACCGCAAAGGTTACAGACATCATGTGGATCATCTCCCTGCTCTGGTATCCAATTCTCCCAGCTGTCGCAGCGGCTGTTCTCATCTTCATCTTCGGAAGTTGGGTTCTCTCAACCAGGAGGCCAGAAGACTTCCCACCAGGCCCTCCTCCAGCTCTGGTCATGGGCAATGTGCTGCAACTGCCATCGGAGAAAACTTTCCTCAAGTTCCACGAGTGGAAGAAGACGTACGGCGACATCGTCGGTATCAAGATTGGAGCTGACAACTATGTCATCCTGTCGAGCGCCGAGCATGGGCGGGAGCTCTACGAGAAGCGCGGCGCGATATACTCGGATCGACAGCAGCCGTACATCACCTCGCAAATCGTCAACCCGGGAACGCTTCTGTTCATGAACAACGACCACAACATCAAAAAGACACGGACGGCTTTGAGACATCTCGTTGGAACTGCTGAGCTGCGACGTGCTATGACAGTGCAGACCGCGCATTCCGCGGTCCTGATGAAGCGCATCATGGAAGACCCAAAGAGCTTTCACGAGTATTTGAAGCAATGGGCTCTGGCTACACCTCTCTCCATTCTCAGCGGACAGGCTGTTTCGGAGAGTGGCGTTCTTTCGACAGACGACTACTTCAAGGTGCAGGACACTTGGCTCAGGTTCATCACGCCCGCCCAAGCGCCTCCTGTTGACCTTTTCCCTGTCATGAAGTACATCCCCAAGTTTCTCGCCGCTTGGAGGCGAGAGGCAGATGACCTGCATCTGGCCATGAAAAGATACAGGTACCACATGCTCAACGGCGCCAAAGCCCAGCACGCGAGGATTACCCAAGGCGTGAGAGGCCCCGAGAACGAGTCAATCATGACGAAGCTCATCATGGAGGACGAGAGGTCGAAGGGTTCGAAATTCGGGGACCATGAGCTCGCTCTTTTCGGCGCCGGCGTGTTGGATGCCGCTGTTGATACCCTCATTGCCACGGCCAACAGCATGCTGCTCATTCTCGGCGCCTACCCTGATGTGCAGAAGCGAATCCAGGCCGAGGTAGACTCGATCTGGCAGGATGAATCACCAGGACCGAAAGACCTTGACAAGGCGGTCTATTTGAGAGCTTGCTTGATAGAAGTAGGCCGAACAGCGTCTCAACGCATTAACTGGACAAGAAAAGCTAACATCCGCAGGCCATACGCTGGCGCCCAGCAGTCCCGTCAGGGCTTCCAAGGGTGCTCGCCCGAGACGACACCTACCGCGGCTTCAAGTTCCCCAAAGGAACCACATTCCTGCTGCACACGTGGTCCATCCATATGGATGAAGAGTGGTATGACGCACCCGAAGAGTTCAGACCCGAGCGATACCTGGACAACGAGTGGGGGGTCAAGCCGGCGATGCGGGAAGCCGCCAAGAGGCAGAACCGCCATCCGACCTACAACTTCGGTATCGGCCGGCGCGTGTGTCCCGGACTGGTCTATGCCGAGAACCAAGCCCTGATCACGATTGCGAAGTTGACTTGGGGGTTTGACGTCATCCCCAAGGGGCCTCTGGACACGAGCGTCGAGACTGGATTTCACGACGGGCTGGTGATGGGGGTCTCGCACGTTGATGTTGACATTCTTCCCCGAAGCGAAGAGAGAAAGGGCAAGATGTTGGAGGATAGTGCAAAGGCGGAGAAGGTAGTTGCTGCTTGGGTTGGCTGAAAACAAAGCCGACTTGATACTCCTTTGTGGTTATCCTCCTTCATTATTGTGAGCATGGTTAATGCTATGCCGGCATCGACACCGAGGACCTGAGTACGAGACAAGGAGTTTCATTGAACACAGCAAGAAATCATATGACCCGAATACGACGATATTGATCATATGACATGGGCCTATATTGAATTTCACACACGTGAAGTAGCTGGGCAGGCTGGGCTGCACCGGCGGCGATTGACAACCACAAAACTCCTCTTGAAATGGGTTTGTCCCCAAGAGCGGAAAAGGACAAAAGGCTTTTTTAAGATGCTTACGGAACAAAACCAAAACCAACCCTCACTTGGTATTCCCGCGTCATGATATCCATAGCTTCCTCAGAACCATCTCCAACATCGGGTTCTTGGAGCCGAAATCGCGCTCCAGCCCCCTCAGCTCCGTGACAAGGTCCTCCTGCATCGTCTGAAGCAAGCCATGTGTGGTTTCCAGAGCGCCCGACTTCCTCATCTCGGTGAGGATGAACTGTTTCATCTCCATCGACATTGGCCCGGGCTTCTTGTGCTTCATGATGCCCATGATTTCGGGTCTCGTCCGCATCCTCTGGAGAGTAAGAATCATGGGCAACGATATCTTGCCCTCGTCAAGATCTTCAGCGAAGCCCTTCTGTTTGGCATACTGATCCGAAACAAGGTTTTGGTAGTCATCTCTGATTTGAAAATACAGGCTGAGCTGACGGACGAATGGCCTCGGATCAAGGTTGCGGACGCTGGCAAATTTGAGTCAGCCAATTTGCCGACAGATTGTCAGAAGAAAAGGTGGCTGAACTTACTCGTCCCTTGTTGACTCTGCCTGAAGAAGGCGAACGCATAGCCGGAAGAGACCTCCGGTTTCTAGACAAGAAATGTATCTCAGCACATGATTCATCCGACAGCTGTCAAACGGTTCAGGTAGGTCTTACTGTTTTCAATCATCTCCATGTACTCTTCAGTGGAAGGGCACTCGACCTGGTACTTCCAGAAGAGATCTTCGCTTTGTCCCAAAAAGAGATTTTCAAGTTCCTCTACAAGAGGCAGCCCTCAGTTGTTAGCTCCACACCTTTGCAGTTCTCGGAGGGATGTTTCTACAGAGAGAGAGAGAGAGCTGTGCTTACCGCTCAGGATGTCTAACTTTATCGGACTGCGAAGCTTTTGGATCTCTACCAATACCATGACAACCATATAGTTGGCCGCGTTGATGCACTGAGCCGTTCCGTATATCGTATGTGCGGCAGGGCTGCCTCTCCTGAGCGTGGAGTCATCCTCTATATCGTCCAATCTAAACGTACCCTCTTTCAGTATTTCCGTCCTCGATCGTCAGAGATATTTCAACTTACATGAGCGAGGAGTCGTGGAGCATGCTTATGACTGTCTTGATTGAAAGCAACGAATCTTCGGGGACTTTCAACCACCAGTTGAGGGCGTCGATAAACGTGTCCCGGACGCCTTTGGATGGCAAGGAGGCGATGTACTTGAACGGTGCCATGACAGGCTTGGTAACGAGTGTGTGGTCAGTTCTCTCGATGATTCCAACAAAGTACGCAGTACAAAGTACTCACATGATCTGGAGCAGCCGCTACGCGGGAGGCATATGTCGAGAGGTCTGAACCATCGGGCAGAAGCGCCTTGGTTCGCTTGTACTCCTTCTCGGAGGGACAAGCAATGGAGATTTGACTGTCGCAGGTAGCCTCGGTGGCTGCCAAATCGCCAGTGCTGTGGCTTTTGTTTTCGCACGCTGACGAGGACGAGCCTGATGACGATGCCGAAGAAGAACTGGATGTGATCGAAGCAACCTCCAGCAGCGCGAGTTGTTTTTCGATCTCGTCCGACACCGAAAGCAATATTTCCGGTTCCTCCTTCACGATCTGGATATTATCACTCGCGTATCGGAGCTTTCCATCCACAAATTCCACTGGCGGCTGCTGGAGATCTGATTTCGACGGGTATCTGGTTGTGAAGACACTCCACAGCTCTGAGCCTGACACCGCCTGTTGCGCATTCGCAATGTACCGCTCCTGATTTTCCGGCAAGCTTCCACCTTCTCGCTCCCGCAGAGCTTCGACAAGGCGGAGGTGCTTCTCCTCTAGCTCAGCCTGCTTGTCGGCCAGAGCCTGGAATGCTTCGGACTCGGAATACCCAGAATGCCGCATGAGCACGGCCACGGCATTGAACGGCGGGTTGGAGCCCGGCGTTTCGAGATGACACTTGATCTCCTTGGGCCAACTGTAGAGATCGTTGACTATTGTGATGGCGTATTTAGCCAGGTCCGTGGCCTTGCGAAGCTTCTCTTTCTCGGCGCGAGAAATCCTTACCCCCGTACCGAAGCAGGCCATGTCTTCTGTCACACTATCGTTCATGCAAGGTAAGCAAACGTGCAGCAATGGCCAAAACGTTATTAACGGGATATACCCAATAGCGACTGTGGGCAGTGTGGGGTACCTACTCAAGTCCCGAGTTTATGCTTCGCACGGGGAGATAGTCATCCAGGGTCTTGAGGTCGTCCGGGGCGAATGTAGCAACGTCGAGTCCTTGGCTGTAAGAAGACATGATATCCAGGGCAAACTCCTGGTCGAGACTGAAAAGCTCCAGCATAAAGCCTGCCTGGAGCTGTTTGGCCTTGAAGGCGGAGGAACTGGATGGCGTGGGCAAAGCACTGGGAGACGAGAACCCTCGGATTGCGCTCTGGATGCCATCATTGACTTCTTGAATCTGGGGAAATAAAATGAGTGTGGGGCTCTTTTTTGAGCTTCCGGCTCGTTGAAATGTTGACTTTACCTCTTCTTTCTTTGCGGAGTCGTAGTAGTCGTCATTCAAGATGGTGAAATCCGCAAAACGCGTGATGGCGGCCAGTCGGTCAGGAAGACAGTTTGCAATGGTGAGGGCCATGGGGTGCACCAGACCCAGGCCGGGGATTTCAGCCAATGTTTTGGACTTGATGTTTGTAGACATGGCCTGGTTGTACTCGTGTTCCGTTTCCTTCGCTGCCTCTACGCACTTATCATAACTCTGGTGTATGTAGACTGGGAACTTCGACCGAGACCCCGACGATGCGACAACAGCCTCAGGTACGGGTCTCGAGAAGGAAGCCATGGTGACAGTGTTTCCTGGAGCAACGTTTCTGAATCGTGGAAGGAAGGCCTCGCGGTGAATTGTTACAAATCAAAACCACATGTGTTTCGTACGGGATTCTCATCATTACTTATCAGTCTTACACATTACTACGAACTGGAACTTTCCAGCCTGAACGCACATCATCGACCTGAATCAGAAGCATCTTGACAGTCTACAACGCATTGACCTCCGTCACAGCATGGGGCCCATGGCATAACTCCGCTCCCCCACATGGCGGTTATCCGCTGTTATATTCGCACGTTCCTCGCAGACGTGAGGCTTCACCGCAACTGGTCGAAGGCTTTACAAATTTCGCCTGCGGATGACCACGACGTCGTGCTCGACTCGCCGCGAAGGCACCATGGGCTCGAATCAAGATTTGATGCGGCCAGCCTCCCAAACTCTAACTATCTTGTGGGATCGTGGATCACCTCTGATACACACACCTGGCTGGTGTTCCTGTCGATCGTGAAAAGTCGAAGCAAGCGAAACATCGCTGCACAGGGGGCGCTGAATGGGTCCTCGCGAGTGAAAATTCTCGGAAATTGCAGATCTTGGTAAGATTCATGGACGACGGCGAAGTGACAGTGGATGTAACGAAAAGTTGTGCTTGCCAGCGAGGAACGAAGCGACCGGAATCCAAGGATGTACTTACCCGACGAAAGCTGGCCCAGACGTGCTCTGTACAGAGTCCAGCTTTTGTATGCGTCCAAGCCGTCAGCCAAAGTTCTCGGCCTCTGACTCCCATCTGGATAGAGGTTCTTCTCGTCGCCATTGGAACCGTCGTCAACATGTTGTTCCCCGATGTCCTGGGGACATTTCCCCTCCAAGCCCTTGTCTTTGGCCATTATGAACTATTGGTATGCCTTCTCACAGCTTCAGCGCTGCTCGTCGTCTATGCGGCCATGGGAGAGAGTTCTTGCGGCAGGGGTGGCTTTCCCATCGCCAATCCTACGCGTCTTTTCGAATTCTCCTCCATATTTCGTGTCGTCGCCTTCATACGATCGCCCAGGGACCTCCTCAGATCGTTCGCTGAGAGATACCGCGACACGCCGTATTGGCTCAACATGGAGCTGGGCAAAGTTCTTGTCTTGCCTGCCCATATGATCAACGAGATCCGCGTCAACCCCATGATGAGCAGCTTGGCTGCAATCCAGGAGGTGAGTCGCGCCGCCTAGGTTCAAGTCCAAGTGCGATGGAAGCTGACATGACACAAGGTTCAAAATGGTTCCCTGAAGGGATTCGAGCCCATTGGCGACGTGCTCGATGATCAGATGCTCAAACTAGTGAAGGAGCATTTGACGACCAAGAACATGGGTATGTGCATCGTCAGTGGGAGATTGACGGATGCTGAAAGGTGCTCATCTAGGGAAGATGATACCATCCATTTCCGAAGAGGTTTCCGACAGCCTGTCGCTCATTTTTTCCGACTCTTCTGGTAAGATTGAGGTGCGGTGGAATTCACTGCCTGATAGTAGCTGATTTGCCCGCATAGATTGGAAGGAGTTCCAGCTGGGTGAACCCATCATTCGCCTCGTTGCCCGAACCTCATCGAGAGTCTTCGGAGGCAAGACCTTCTGTCGCAGTGATGCTTGGCTTAAGGCCATGGCCAAGTACACAAAGCACTTCCTGCTTGCCAGTATTACTCTGAGGTTCTTCCCTACGTGGAGCAAGTCCCTCGTCCAGTGGATGCTCCCTCCTTGTTGGTTGCTGAGATCCAACCTTGTGAATTGCCGCCGGGTGATTGAACCGATTCTGGAGCAGCGCCAGGCCGAGGTTGAGCGCGCACAAGAGAACGGCGAGGACGTAGAGTATGCTTTTGACCAAGCATTGACCTCGCTTGATAGGGATATCGACATGGCTACAGCACACATCAGCTTAGCTATGGTTGCCATTCACACCACGGCAGACCTGCTCGAGAAGACAATGCTGGCCCTTGTTGAGCATGACGAACTCATCGAGCCACTGCGTCAGGAGGTCATGAGCGTCCTTGGTGCCCATGGACTGAGCAATGCAGGATTGGCCGCTCTCACACTGATGGACAGTGTGCTCAAGGAGACCCAGAGAATGAACCCCGTCGCAAACAGTTCGTTTCCTGCGCTCTTTTCCCTGATTGACACATGATTGCTGATTTCGAGTTTCAGGTTTTCTGAACCGCATTGCTCTCGAAGACTTTCAGCTGTCCAACGGCATGGTTATCCCCAAAGGGACGCTTCTTGGCGTTGGCCCCACTCACATGTGGGATAATTCCTTTTACGAGAATGGCGACAAATTCGACGGCTATCGCTTCCTCCAGATGCGTGAGGACCCAGAGAAACGGCAGCAGTCCTACTTGGTCAGTACCAGTCCGCATCATCTCGGCTTTGGTCACGGTTCCCACGCTTGCCCCGGCCGGTTTTTTGCCGCCAATGAGATCAAGATCATCTTGTGTCACCTGCTCCTCAAATACGAATGGAAGATACTGGGGGAAAGACCGCATATTATCAACCTGGGAGTACTGAACGCAGCGTACCCATGGACGAAATTACAAATACGCAGGAGAACGGAGACGTTGAATCTCGACGAGATTTTGACTGGGCATTGACGGTATTGTCTTGGGCCGGTTATCTTAGATCACCATACATGATGTGTTTGACGTTTCGAAGTCTAGGGATAATCAATTAAATGTAAACGGGATGTCTTTCACTTTCTGATCAGACGGATTGCCTTCTGGCCGTGTGATATTAATCAACTTTGCTCGATAAATATCATTCATTGTAAGATCTCCCTCTTTTTCTCCACTACTTTTAATTTCCACTGGTGGAGATTAAAGCCCGTTAGTATATTTTTAGACAATTTTATGGAGATTGTAGTTCCAAATCTCTCCATTTTTTGCCGCAAGTGATGGGTGGCTGGCTCTACCATTAGAATCAGGAACACTCATTGAATTCCTCACGACATGTTTCCTGCCCGTCGTTTGAGTCTAATTTGGAGAGGACCTCGTTCCCACAAAAGATAATTCTTCTGCTGGGCCAACCAATTCTTCTCATCGGCCTTGCAGGCAAGCTCGAAGTCAAAATTCCAAACCAACTTGGCCAATATGACACGGAGTTCTGCATTCGCAAGACTGTATTTCATGTCAGCGGTTATTCATAGAGCACATTACCAATGTTCGCATAGTATCAGAAGATAAGGGGCGCTCACTTGCGGCCGATGCAGTCACGAGGCCCAAAAGAGAAGGGTTGAAACGCCTCCTTGCAATCATGCGAGAAGCCCGTCGAACCGTTCATATCAAGCCAGCGCTCGGGTATAAAAGAGTCCGGCTGGAAGAAATTCCGAGGACTGTGATACATGGCATACTGCCAAAGGGAAATGATCGTCTGCGGGAAACATGATTGTGGTCAGCCATCAAGTTCCAAAAGATATGCTTTACAGCACCCTCGGCCCCAGGAACTAGACAAGTTCAGGAGCTTACGTTGGCGGGAATGTACTGATTCAAGACGATGTCCCCTTGTTCGCCGACCTTGCGTGGCATGCCTGAAGCGCCGGGCGGATACATCCTTAGGGCCTCATCAATGACTGCCGTCAAGTATGGGAGACTTTTGGTGGCTGAAATATTGATATCCCGCTCTTCACGGAAAGTGCTCCGCAACTCTTGACAAAGTTTGGCTTGCACAGATTCATGCGTGGCTATGAGATACGTTGTGCCTGCCAAGGCGGTTGCCGTTGTGTCATAGCCTGCCATAGTCAGGATCTGCGAGTTGGCCTTGATTTCGTGTACGCTGAGAGGTCTCTATTGAAGTTTGATTAACGATGCTTCTCCACAAAAGCAACCGACAACCAGTCAACTGTGAAGATCCAACGTTGTGCTTACCTCGTTACCGGAGACCGGTTGGCACATGGCTTGGATGAGGTCAGGGCGGTCAGCCTCAGACAGCCGCTTTTCGACCATCGAATTGGTCAACATCACCATGTCCTCGTGTTTTCGGACGAGAGACTTGGGAGCCAAGGCCATGAGAACTCTGAAAACGATTTTGAAGTGCTTCATGGCCGTGGCGAATGCAATTCCCGGCAGAGCATCTAGGAAGAATTGTGCCCAAGGGTGGTACTGGCCTGCTTGCAAGCAATGAAACGAGGCACCGAGGCCCAGGTCCGTGATGATGTCGAGGGCTACGAAGTCGAATAGCTTGTTGATGTCGATGGGGACCTCCCACCCCTTTGTCGCTTCATGCTCGGTCAAAATGATGAATCTGATAGAGGTTTCAGCGACTTGGATATTGCGAGACATGGATATTGCATCGGT
Source organism: Colletotrichum lini (assembly GCA_034638275.1). Taxonomy (NCBI): domain Eukaryota; kingdom Fungi; phylum Ascomycota; class Sordariomycetes; order Glomerellales; family Glomerellaceae; genus Colletotrichum; species Colletotrichum lini. Next base: position 5,389,830 of record JAWQJV010000004.1, read on the forward strand.
CTTTGAGAAGATACCCAGAAGGCTCAGGACTTACAGTTGGTCGACGTGAGATTTAATCAGTCGTTCTTGATCAAGAATGGATCTGTTTGAAAAGCCACGGGCGAGAATGCGCCGGAGTTGAGCGTGTTTATCTTTGGGAGCCCCAAGGATACTGTCTTTGGCCTCGGCATAGTGCACATCATCCTTGGCTATTTCGCCGACCGCTGTTTTGCGGCGCCCAAAAACTTCCTTCCAAGCCTCTGGCGAGCAGATCGAAAGCTCGTCTGGGGCGACTCGAACTATGTCTCCGTATCTTTCGTGGAGACGCAGGACTTTTCGGTGCGCCTGGCCTGTAGCGCAAGCCAACGCGTAGGGTATGCGAGATGCTGCCCAGAACGTCGGGCCGGGGTATCTGCGCAGAGGGTGGAAAAGCACATTGTATGAAAGCTTCCAAATGACGTAGGCCCCGAGCTAGTTGAGCCGTTAAGAAAGCACATTCATTCACTCATCTGGGGGCTTGAGAGAGAGCAACTTACAGCAAAGAGGATTGTGGTTGCAATATTACCCTTACTGAGCCCGACGAACACCCCTGATGAATAACCGCACAGTGATACACCCATCTTCTTGCTGTTGACTCTTCAATACTGCCTGAAATCGACGTCGAAGCCCCTGATCTTAGCTAGAACCGGTCGCAGCAGCACAGGTACAGAGTTCGGATGGTGTCCGAATGGTTTGACCTCTATTAGGCAAGTTCCGGCTAAGACGGCTTCCAGCCCTGGCAATTGGCACAGTTACCAGCATGACTATAGTTCATGGTATCCCCTGTCATGTTCATGCTTGTTCATCTTTTCATTTAGGTTGATCAAGGGGCTCAACTCCATATTATGGCGTCCGCGGGGAAACATTCGCAAGTACACAGGGCATGCATGGTAAAGGATTAAATTGTATTGCAAGGTTGGTTGTGGAATTTCCCCTCAGGTGGACTCCGAGTTGTGTTGCCAAGTTGTGGAAGACCCCCCCAGTGGGGCAAACTCCGAGTTGACTCGAAGTTGACATGTTTTGTGTTGTACAAGAGATACAGAGAGAGCATTGGGTCATTGACGTTCTCCTCGGCACGTCCGAAGAGATCGTCGCTAGGTGATGTTTCCACCTCATTCTGCCGACAGAGTCTGGTAAAAAGTCTCATGACGAGTCAGCTTTGATCCCCAGCTGGCTTTGAATCTGCCGCCGGCGTATCTCAATCACAGCGGCAGGGTCCGAGTCAAGGTTGACGCCGATCACCTTGATCTTCGGTTCCAGCCCTCTTATCACTCTCCACTCGTAGCCGAGCACTAGCTGGGCTAAGATTATCTTCAGCTCCGCTGCGGCGAGAAACCTGCCGGGGCAGCCGTGGTTCCCATGTCCAAAACCCAGGTGGTTCGGGCCAGTAGTCACTAGCTGGGCGACATTTTCTTTACCCGGCAGTTGCCTCATCTTGAGAAATCTGTCCCCGATGAAACTATGCGGCTCGGCGTATACGTTTGCATCCCAATGTCTCTGCGCCGAGACACCAATAACAGTGCCTTCAGGAAGCACGAGACCATCTGCCAAGGTCATCTGCGAGGTAACTTGACGGGGCATGGCGACTATAGGGTAGCGCGTTAGTTTCAGGTTCTCCCAAGGCAAGACTGGCAAGAGTGAATGGAGGCGGTGAAGCAATTCTTACCGGTCAGGATAGGTTTGATCCTCATGCTTTCTTTGATCACGCTGTCGAGTAGCTTGAGATTATAGAGAGAAGTCTTGGACCAGCCCATAGCTCCGATAACTTCGGAAGCTTCTTTTCTAAGACGCTCAACCATGTCGGGGTCGCTCGCGAGGTCATACACAACTTGAGACAGTAAGTCCGTGGTGTTGTGTACGGCAGCAATAGATAAGCCCAATTGCAGGTCAACGCGGTCGAACGATCGGTCGTTTGCGTACATGTCAGACCATTCGATTCCGTCATTGAACTCGACCGGGGACTCGCCCCTCTCGATGGCGGCCGCCTTGTCTCGTTGCCGCCTTAGAATGACAGGACGTATCAGGTCTCGGGCCTGCTGCACCTGGGAGCGAAGCTTGCGGCAGTGAGGCAGAAACCAATGCACAAAGGGGCGCGCGAATGCAGGGAACATTCTGAGAGACAAAGCAGCTATGAAGCCCGTCATGATATGGCTGACGGCTATGTTTAGCCACGCCGCGTTGCGACATAGCTCCTCGCCGAGAAACACGCGTGCGGAAAGCCGAGCGACTACTAGGCTGAGCCGCTTCTTGATCGCAACTCGTTGCCAATCTGCACAACACCGTGATATCAGTGAATGTCTGACTTGTCGTCCCTGAGCGGCTTGGAGGTCCTCACCTTGACCATGAGGAATCTCGAGAATTTCCTCCAACGCCAACTTGCACTCGTGCGGCAGAGGCTCAATCACGCTTGCTAAGACGTCAGCGTCAGATGGTGTCTTTGCAGCTGTCAACGTCAAGTCCACCTCTCGTACCAAGATCTCTCGTCAATTTGTATTTGCACATGTCCAGGACTACCGGTAAGTCTTTCAAACCGCTGGCAAACCCCTCAAAACCAGGCAGGTCGTGCGATATAAACTACAGATCCAATCGGAATCAGCATGTGCCACACCGCGGAATGGATCAATAGGACGATACCTGTGCCACCACTTTCGAAAAGTCCAGCCTCTTGTCATTTCTGATTTCTTCGGCATAGTCCGGGGGCAGTACGACGAGTTCTCTACCCGGACCAAGGATGCGAAATGGCTTGCCATCAGCTTGATCAATGGCTTGGTTGAGGGCACGTCTGCCATCAAGGTAAAAGTTGAATATGGATTTGAGATTGAACAGATCCCACCATTTCCCCCGGTCAAGTATCGGAAGGCTTCTAAGTGAAGCCTTTGAAGTGTCCCTGTTTCGAGGCGCGAATGCTTTCCAACTGACCACGAACAAGATGGTCAGAACGACGTATCCGTATGGCGGCATGATACCTAGCAGCTCCGGCAGCGGTTCTGCTGAGTATATCGCTAATCAAAAGCAGGTGGATGAGAACAACAGGTGTTTTCTTAGCGCGTCCAGCTGAATCGCTTCTTCGACGACAACACAAGTAAGTACCATTGATAACCAATCGACGGTTGGTGCACCCGGATAAGGCTGAGCCAAGATGTCCAACAAACTAACGCATCTGCGTAGATGGTACATATCCCTGTACTTCTTCATTCGGTTTCGGTTCCAATTTTATCATCCTGATTCCCGGCATACCCCATCAAGTCCCACTCATGGGAGGGATAGTTTGTTTGTCTACACTGTATTCATCCGAAACTTTAAGTCCTGTCAGGAACCCCCAACTGCCGATCTACGGAGCCAATAACGACAACGACTCCACCCCAGGTGGGAAAAGTATACCCACGGGAAGATGAGTAATTACCAATACAAGGAAGTTCAGAGACTCCAGAAAGCTCGCGTGAAATTGACCATTCCCCATATTTGATCATCCGTTTGATTTCTGCTCCGATAAGTTACATGGATTTGAAAAAAACAACGGGCCGGATGGCTGACTCAGGGTGTGATGCGGTAGGTGTTGTGGTCAGGTACCAAGCAGCAAACAAACAGATGACGATACGGTATGAGCAATATCTGGTCTGCCAATGGCTGCGGCATAATTTTCGGGTCCCATTTTGCCAATGATAGTCTACCTTGATGCTGAACCTTGGTATCTGACTGGTTGGCCCATTGGCATGGGTGCTGCACACCAGGTCTGGGTTTGCTCGATTTTGTTGTTGGTGACCAGGATCTCGATGTAGTTGCCAAGAAACCCCAAATTCTCTTGCTTTTAATACCTGGTGATCCTGATGCTTCGGAATAGTTCCGAGTCACCCATTACTCAGCTGACAATTGGCATGCAGGTTGTTTGATTTGAAGGAAATGGAAATGTCGTCGGTGAGCATGAAGACAATGAAAGGTTGTCGCATGAAGAAGCACTCGTCGTTGTGCAACTGGTTCAAATCCAAGATGCTTAGTTGCTACGTCTTTGCTGTACAAGAATTGAACTCCTGAGGCCATTAATTATTTCTAGAAATAGCAGGCTTGTGCCACAGAGTTTTCAGCACCGTACATGACGAATATAGGCTACACCATACGGCCATGATATGATGATAGTATTCACAGCATCTATCTGCCAGAAAACTAGGCCCCTGCCCATCGTCCCAAGCCCGGAAGGTAGAAGAGAAGAAGTGAATGCCCAGGTCGAGATTCCATGCTTGGACAGGTGCGCCAACCGAAGGGGAGCAGTTGAACTCGTGGTTCTTGGCCAGATGCTTGCGCATGGTGTTGGTATTCCTGATGACGTAGGGGCTTGCGTAGCGTCTCTTGCTAGTGTTGTAGGTGAAGAGAAAGGGCAGTTTGTGGAAACAGGCTTGGAGTTGTGACGGTCTATCAGAGGTTGCGGAGGAACCATGCTAGTGTATCGCGAGCAGACGACGAGGCGAAGACTAGGCACTGCGAAGACCCAGTCATAGACAGGAATGTAGTGACGCTGTTCAGACATAACAGAAGCTGGCGTCTGGCTGAGGACCGGTCTGGTGGCTCCGAGGGGCTACTGTTTAGAACAGTTGAGGGTTCTAAGTCGACCTGATGCCGCCAATGAATTAGATCTTGGTCCTCGAGTAAGAGCTATGGCTGTCATGTTCAGAAAGTTCTGTCTTATGAGGTTGACGCTGGGGTATCTAGATTGTTGGGCAGCTGCAGATTGCCTTGGACACATATCTTTGATGTGATCCCGTCAAAGGGTAAGAGTATTTGGCAGGAGACGGTGAAAACGTCGATTTCGAGTTCGTCTTTGTGTTTACACGCATGCACTTAAGAATCCTCAATGGAGGGAATGTTTCAAGCTACAGTCATTCTGACGAATCGGCAATGAAAACCAGCAGAGAAATTGCAAAAAAAACGGATCAAGAGACATCAAGGGTATAGGGCATGCATGCCCTTAGACGTGTCTGGAAGAGAGCCTTCTGGATGGACTTTGAGTGCGTCCACAACGATGATGGAGTCGTCAGATCTACCAGCACCAGTGAAGATGTCTACCGTATGTGCGATGAACGAATTAGATACTGTCTTGAGAGCGTTCCAACGCCGAGTCATTGCGGCTAACCGATCCGCCAATATATTAAACCTTGGTTCTGGTTGCGGTGCCCTTAATTTCAATGAATGCAACCTTCTCCAATAGCTCTTTAGCATCTCTCATGTCTTATAAGCGACATGTACCCAGTAGAAGAACTGATACTCACTACGAGCCCTGAAAGGTCGGGACATGTTCTGTACTTCGACGTTGGGTAAAACACGAGTAACAACGACAGTTCTGATTCCGACTAGGAACCTCTTATTGACTACTTTTTGCTAATTCGAAGGAAGAAGAAATTCCAAATGCAGCCGTCTAATCTCTGTAATGGATGCAAACCTCTAACTCCAGTTCATAATCTTTTCCGGACATGATGGTTGTGTAGACAGCGCCGGCACATGGCCGTGGTTATCGCGAAAACCCGCCTCCAAGCCGTTATCATTGACATAAGAAGCTGTGGCAAGCCGCTAGATCTTGTAGAGCAAAACCTTGCCTGTCACCGCAAGCCTAGAACCGCAGAGAAACAAGAACCCAACGACCATGGACGCCGCCGCGAAGACTTGCGCGTACACGTAGCGGCCGTTGTCTCTTGTGATCAAGAGACCAGCAATCGGTGGCCCCGTCAGCACAGAGAAACTAACGATCGTCTATGCCAAAAAGTCAGTCTTGAATCCCACGCAGCGATATGGGGAAGCGTGGTTGAGAGCGCTTACGAAGATCATCCCCATCCTGACTCCCGCTTTCTTCAAGTCCGTTGTCAAGCTGCTCAGTGTGGCCGGGAACATCGCTTGGAGACCGTTTCCAACAATGCCGTAGACCACTGTCCACGCATAGAGTCCTTCCCGCGACGTGACGCCAATCATCGCCCAGGCACAGATGATCGAGGCGACTGTGACCATGAGGAGGATGTTCATGGGTCCCGTGTAGCGGTCGGCCAAGTATGCGGGGAGTGTGCGGCCTATGATGCCGACGCCGTTGAGTACCAGGAACAGGTTGAAGGACTCGTTTTGGGGAATGCCGATGATGTCGACGCCGAACGAGCTGAGGTAATAGAAGGCAAAGTAGACGCCCCAGAAGACCAGGAAGATCCCAATCGCAAACAAGGTGTACGAAAGCTCCTTGAAGGCGGCGAGTTCCACGATGGGTCCCGTGCTGTAAGGTGGCAGCCTCGGTCTCGCCAGGAGATTGGAGACTACCAGACAGACCATTGTAGCAAAGGCCAAGGCCCTCATGGTCCACCCGTAGCCGAGGGTCGGGATGAGCTGCTGGAACATGGCCGGGTAGACCAAGCCTCCGGTGGCGCTGCCGCATGCACAAATTCCGATAGCCAGCATCTTCCTCTTGGAGAAGTATGTCGAGACGATCGCTAGCGCCGGGCAGAACAGACACCCAGCCCCAAGACCGACGCATATTCCTTGGGACAGGAATAGCTGCCAGTATTGCGTGGAGAGAGAGGCCATGAACAGGCCGAGGAGGGTCAAGACGGTGCCGAAAACTAGGTTGCATGAGCTCTCCGTCTTTCTTGGGATCATGTAGGGGCATGGTGCTTACCAAACACCGGACGGAAGTATCCCGCATCCGTCAGACGGCCCGAGAACGTGCCAATGAAGAAAACCAAAAAGACCTGCACGCTTCCGATCCATGCTATGTCCGCGTGAGAGCGGTTGAGGAACTCGACATAGTACGTCTCGTAGATGCCAAACGAGTTGATGTTTCCCCTGGACCAATCTTAGCATCATTCCGTCGCCGTTGTCCGCAAGAAGTGAAAATCATATCACGATGTGAAGGGGGGGGACCTACCATGTATTCATGATGATCAGATGCCCTACCAGGACCTGAGTCCACGCGAGGACACCGCCATCAGGGGGAGGACCGGGGTCCTTCCAGCCCGCTTCACTCTTGGATTCCCCCAGGATGCTCTGGCTTCCATCGTGGACGCTCTCACTTTGAGAATCGTCCACCGATTCCGCACGTGCTTCAACCCGGCCGGAAAAAAGACCCATGTTGAGGAATGTTGGTCGATGAGCTTTGTGACAGGTGGTTGATCTGAGTCTGCTGCGATGCCAATGCACTCGAAACGACAAGGAAGGCTTTTTCTAATGGAAGTCTAGTAGCTAGATGGAGCCTGCCAACCAAATCAGTACTTGTCCTTGCATGTTCACAGAATAAGGAATTTCAGCAGGCCAACTTACCTGGTAAAAGTTGCACAATTGATGTTGAAAAGACTTGCATGAATCGCTTGTGGATGCTGATATGAGGATGCTGGTTTGAAGTAGCGATGGAGATGAACAAGAGACTGGTCAATGGCGAGCAGAATAAGGCTTCCTATTAAGCAACCGACGGGTTTGCAATCTCAAGTTTTCAATTGCCATGCTAACTAGGTAACTAGTCCTGGTTTCTCATCAACCAAACAGGCTGCAAAAATCATCATCCCGCAAAAGGCAGCTTGCTATAATCTGTTCAATTGTTTGTTTTCCAAGGGCGGAGAGCTGTCGGCTGTTCAAAGGGCCAAGCGTCGTTGGCTGTGTTTGCAGGGCGGGGCGTTGGACGTTCAAAGGGCGGGCCGAGTGTTGTTGGTTGTGTTGGAAAAGGTGGAGGAGTGTCGTCAGCTAAGCAGAGCGGAGGAGCGTTGGGAGTTGGTTGTACGCAAAGGGCGGAAGAGGTTGGCTGTACTCGAAGGGCGGAACACCATGTTTGCGGCGGTCTAGGCGACAAGTACATGCTCCACAGGTGCTATGCTCCGCTTGGGTAGCTTACTATGTACGTGATGCTAGTGGTTAAGCTCGCCATTGACCTTACAGGCCCGGCCCCCAACCAACGAGCTAACTCACTAGCGATGACACCCGCCCTTTTCCACCCAAACTCAGCGGGTACTGACTGAGCCGGGGCCGAATGTCGTTTCCGGCCGGGGTTCAAACTTCAACGAGCATTGTGTCAGATCCACCACGAATGGAGGCGGTCAAGCTCTTGGGATTCCGCCAGTCTTGGTTGGGAAGGTCGCAACGCGCCACTCCAAAGTACGATGTTCAGCAGTCTGGGCTTTAGACTTGATGCTTGACCATGGGCGCCAGCCAAGAACATGCTGCAGTTTTATCCATAAACCCGTATGCGGCACAGGTCAGAATCCCCCCCTTCGTATGTACAAGATGAGCACGAATGAGGAGAGCAATGTGTCACGATTAGCTTTGCTGTGAAAGAACACCTGGAGAGTTTCAAGAGGCCGGCGCCTTTTTGGCCACGCCGCGAAGTCTACTTTCAAGAGTATCTTCGACTCGTACCCGTCTCTAACCACTTGAGCGAGCTGAGTGAGCTGAGTGAGCCTTGCCGCTTTTGCTCAAATTCCCTCGATGAGCTGGGTGAGGCCTGGTTGAGGCAAAGGTACTTCGCATGGCTCGGAACCCCCGAAAAGAACCTCCATAGACACCCAAGACCGCATAGGCACCGAAGACAAGCTTAATGGAACATACCAAGAGGCAAAGTGCTCATGTCACTTTGCATCCCGATTCACGAAATATCGGCCAAGTATTACGTTGATGGATGAGATCGTGTCAGTCCTCAATCGCATTGGGTCTAAATATGGACAACAGCGTAAACGACAAGAAAAACGGCCAACGCCTAGACATCCACGCACAAATCATGGCCTCTTTGGACTTTCATCCCACTGCTAACATTTGCCTCGGTCTAAACTTTCCTAACATTTTCCCAAGCCAGTGCGATAAGCAGTAGCCGGTCTGCCTCACAGTGGAGGGCTAATATCAAGCCCAGTGACAGTCAGCTTGAAGGCGTCATTCCTGTTTGACCATGTCAGCGAGCCGTAAAACACACACACACACACCGTGAAAGCCCACAGAGAGCCTCAAACATACCTCGAATAGCTCCCAGCAACATCCAGATCCAATCTGCCTCGGACGCAGTCGTCAAAGTTGACACCGACCGTCAGCATGCCGTCCTCGTCCTCCCACAACGGCCCCTGAAGGAGTTGTCCCAGCGGAGACACGATGCAGGACCCGCCGGTGGACACGAACTCCTCGCTCTCGGACTTCTCCCCGTAGACCCAAGCGGGCTGGCTCTGCTTCTTGAGGCACTGGTTCGCGCTCAGGACGAAGCACCTCCCCTCGCAGGCGACCGTTCGCATGAGGGCCGGCCAGGTATCGCGCGTGTCCGCCGTCGGGGCCAGGTAAAGGTTGACGTTCTGGCTGTAGAGCGAGTGCCGCAGAAGGGGCATGTAGTTCTCCCAGCAGATGGCGGCTGCGAGCGTGATCGGGACGCCCCTGAGGCTGGTTGTCACGGCGCGGAGCGAGGACGGCTGTCCTTGGCCCCAGATCAGGCGCTCACTTCCTGTCTGCGGGATGAAGCTTCAGCTTAGTAAATTCGATATGGATGACAATGACGCGAGACGAGGGGGGGGGGGGGTAGACTTACTGGCATTACCTTTCTCCGTTTGCCAATCACTAATATCTTGTCAGCTTCTGCTCTTCCCCCCTTCCATAGCCGCCGCGCAACAGGGCGAATGTGTCATACTCACCTCCCAGCTTGGGACAGACGTAGACGACGGCACAGTATAGAGTGCCTCCTGCTCGCTCCACGACTCCCGTGACAATGAATATCCCGGTCTCTCTGGTCACCCGCTCAAGGTACTCTCGCGTACCATCGCCTCTCCGGAATCGACCCGCACCGCCCTCCTCTTGGCCCTCGAGTTCTCTCTTCACCCACTTCTCCCCCGCGCCTTCGGGAGTGTCCCCTAGGTCTGCAGCATCCTTGAAGTAGTTCAGGAACTGTTCTCTGCCTTCGGGGGTACGGCCTCCCACCGCGGCACCGAAAGTAGCCCCTCGCGGGTAGCCACCGATGTAGGCTTCGGGGAAGAGAATCAGATCGGGAGACGGGTCCTGCTTGGATGCTTTCTGGCACTGCTGAGACAGAGCTTCGAGTGTTTCCTGGCTGGTGGAGAGCGTGTGCTTCTGGCTGACCGCTAGGTAGATTGTCGGTGGTGAAGTCGTCGCCATGTTCTATGGTAGAATCCTGTGTTAGATCGTATTACAAGTTGTTTGAATGTGGATAGCTGAGAAGGCTGTTTCTTACCGAACCAGAGGAGGGCAACCAGTCTATATTTATAGGTTTGTAGTCTCCTATCATCTACCGCTCAGCACTTCGGAGTCGGACTCGATCCTTGTCCCGGGCTATCAGACTACATATGTCCTGTCCCTCTCCCCAACGAGCGTGGGTTGCACATCATCCAACGACGCTGTAGACTTATCTTCTGCTGAAACTCACGCCGTTCGACAAGCACCCGGCGATATGCACGATGTCGTGAGATCCAGTGACACCCGACGAACCGTCTTCCTCATAGAAGGAATTCCGTTGTAGCCCTTCATGGACACATGTCATCCAGCGGCAGGTGATTTGTGAGTTAGAAACCGCGAACTCGCCGTCGACTGGGTTGGTAAAGAGCAGCCCTGTCGTCTCTGGGAGAGTGGGCGTTGCATTGTCCATTCATTCGTAGTAAATGTGCCCCTCCCCCGCGCGCCCTTCGCAAGCGTGTGGCGCCACGCCCAGCCATGTCATGTAGTGGTTGTTTGTGCCGCAAGCCCCCAGCTTCTAGAACTGAACAAGATCTGCAGGGTCACTTCCTTGAGAGGAAGGTGATAAGGGATGAACGCCCCCATTTAACCGAGTTTAATTTGGCGGGAGTTGAGGGGACAACAATCTACCTCAAGGACTGTTTTCTTCACAACGCGTGTATCTCTCGGCTTTGCTTGCAAAAGAGGTTCGACAGACTACTTCTTAGGTACACAGCTTTCATCTTGCCGGTCTTTCTGTCCACGGATCGGTGCCGGGAACCAAACGACTAACGTTGATCAGCTGTCTTGACGACTGGGTGATTGGCCAAAGACGACTTCAACATCTAATACCGCGACTAACTCTATGCGATGCTCAGTACGATCCCGAGTAAAACAAAATGACGTCAACTAGAAGGGTTTGCCTTAGAACAACATTAGTTCATCGTCACAGCATGAACACTCATCTAGCAAGGAGTGTAAAACGAGATCTAGATTGAATGACGTATGAAAATCTATGTGAGCGCACCACCTTTTCCATTTACGAAAAAACATCAACACAGTTTGCGCTGACAAAAAAGAAAAGAGAAAGCAGAGGAAGAAAAAAGACGAAGAAGCAGACGGAGACGAGAAACTATGCCGAAACCGCGGCGTGACCCTCCAACTTGTCGCTGTCCTTGATCATCATGCCCGTCAGGAACTGGCCCTTGACGTCGAGGACGCTCGGGTTCTTGAAGACGCCGAACTTGAAGTCGTGCCACTCGTTGGCGGTCCAGGCCTTGCCCGTCGTGTCGCTGAAGACGCCGCCGTCGTTCATGCGGAGGAAGTAGGCGATGCTGTAGCGGTCCTCGTCCTGGGTCTTGCGCAGGGGCACGACGCGGTGCACGACGCTGGCGAGCTCGCCGCCCGAGAGGAAGCGCAGGCTGTCGCCGACGTTGATGATGGCGTGGCCCGGCCGGGGCTCGATGAACTCCCAGCGGCGCGAGGTCAGGGAGAGGTACTGCAGGCCCCACTGGGCGGCGAGGAGGAAGGTGAGGGAGCCGACGTCGGTGTGCTTGTTGTGGCCGACGTTCCTGGGCTCGCCGGCGGGCCTGTCGTGCTTGGGGTAGCGCAGGAGGCCGAGGGTCGAGAGGGATGGGCCCGGGTCGGCGTGGTGGGCCTCGAAGCGGGCGCTGTCGGTGCGGCCCAGCTGCGAGGAGAGGCGCGAGAGGATCATCAGGGTGATTTCGTGGGCGTTCTTGATGAAGGAGAAGAAGCTGTCTTCCTGGGCGCGGACCGAGGTGGTGAGGTCGGAAGAGCCCTTGAGGAATTCACGGCGGGAGAACTAAGAGAGGGTGATGTTGGTTTGGTTGACTCTGGCATTATGCAGGAAGAGGTGAGCCGTGAACGCACCTTGAGAGACTCGTATCCGTCTCTTGTCTTGGGATTGGGCCCCTCCTCGGTGCCCATGGGTTCGTAGCTTATAGGGGGTCAGTAATTGAGGACCCCAAAAATGTGGCGAGGTGAGATCTGTCAAGGAGCGCATACCCAAAGTTGTCGCTGCCACGGGCGTCCTGCATCTTGACCTCGAGAGGCTGGCTGAAGTACTCGGCCATGATGCGGAGCATTTCCGCCCACAGCCTGCACAGCTCGGCATCGCTGGTCAAGTCAAGGTAGAAGAAACCGTGGCTCTTGCAGGCGTCAAGGAGGTTTCTGCTCTCGTCGGCGCTCTCGGCCCGGAGGAGGTCGAGGTGGATAGTCGGGAGAGACTTGGAGACGATGATGGGCTCGCTGATAGCCATTGCTGAAGGTATTAAAGGAGAGGAATGAATGATTGGTGTGCAAAGTGAAAGATGTCAGCCAAGGCTAAAGTGGACTTTGAGGTTTGACCCGATGTGTGAGCTGAGGTGTGATTCGAAATGTTATCTGGATTGTGAGCATTGAATATACGATAAGCGCGACTTCCAGACATGTTATATACCCAGGAAATGGCCACCTCGGTGAGAAATCGACGCAAATTTCACATCACGATCAAGGTTTTTCTTGCCCACCTTTTCCGCGGCCAAAAGCAAACAAGAATTGCGTGTTACGGTGAGCATGACGGCTTCTCGAGCACGTCGTCTGATGCAACGGTCAGAAACGCTCCCAGCCCCCCCTTCCCCCGCCGCCCTAGAATCGTGAGAGTTTCTCCGACGAAGCATCGAGGTTGTTAAAACCTCCGTGTGGTCAGATTCTGCATGCCCGAGTCTACATCTGCAAGGAACTATACCCCGCGAATCGCTGCTCCCAATTTGTCGCAATGGGTTGTTGCTCCTTTGCTGGGGCAACCGAGGCTGAATGAAGCCGGTATCGTCAATGGCACCATGCTCGCTGTTCGAGCCATGTGCAACCTCACGATGAAACGCTGGCTGGGAAGAGCACGCGCCGTCCCTCCTGTCTGCTCCATCTAATCCCGGCTCCGGGTGGTGAGATGGTAATAAGGTGCCAGCCGTGTGTAGTCGCACGCCATTGCCGGTTCCGCCGTAGACCTCGTGAACTTTTCCGAAATGACAACGCGGACAAATTCGAGGGTCAGCGTGTCAACAGCACACTAAGAGTAGTATCACCGGCGACACGGCGACCGCCGAGATTCGCAATGGAGGGAGGGACCCCTTATTCTGGGGGTTGCAGGGACTTTTGCCTACATGGAGCCCCCTTTTTACGACCACTTGATGTGATTGTCAGGAACACTTCCCTCTCGGGCGACGAGGTCAGGATGCAACACACATGTGACGCAAGTGATGTTAAACTCTCCGCGTTCGCCGGAGGCCGATGTCTGTTGGCTGGTAGGTGGCGCAAGATGACCCGATTTCGTATCCCCAGCGTCACACTGCAGGCATGCGCGGGCGAGCATCATGTGTCAGACGCCAGCTCGTTCGGAAGCAACGGCCGGAGGAGCGTAGAACATCCAGGATCAGGTAGAACGTTGAGAGAGTCCGGGGATGGGGAAGGGTTAGAGCCAATGAACCGACCTGGCGTGTGTGGCTCGGGGGTTTGGCTGAGAATTTGTCTGTCCCGGAGTTACTTGACTCCGGCACTACGCTCCAACGGTCGAACAGTCGTGGTGGGGCCACATTCGGCCGCTCGGGGTCCACTGCCCGGGGAGCGCTGGTCCGAGTAACCGGGAGCTGTAAACGGTAAACAATAGGGGTCCTTCACTGGCCGGTAGCGGCTTAGCGTCCGCCCGTTTTCCCCCGTAGGTGTAGCCAACACACTACCCCGTAGTTGGCCGCGCGCAGGTGTAGATATCTCGTGATGGGGCCTGATGCATGAGAATATGTGGAACCAGGTTCGAGACTGATCCTTGGCGTCCTCAACCAGATTTCTAAAATCCCATGGTCAAAAATATGGATGATGAATCATGAGAAAGCTGGTCTCGGATGTTTTTTTTGGTAGTCTCGTTGCTAGGAATAAGCGCCAATTTTCCCCTCGTTACCACACACACACACGCACACACACACACACACACACACACAGTGGGAGCAGAGACGAGCTAGAAACGTGCAGAGGGAGTCAAACAGCTCCAGCCAATTGGTCTACGTGAAAATACGGTGAGCCTTTGGGCATTCGGTTTTGCATTCTGCAGACAAACTAGCAACAGTGGCCCCAATGTGATTTGGCCGGCCGGAATGATGATGCCCCAGTTCCAGCTCCAGCCCAAGCCCCCCGAAACCCCAACCCCGAACCTATCAGACTCCTAGAAGCCCGGGCCCACTGTTGGGCCGTAGAGCAGAAAGAGAACACCATCCTTGACCCCCTTGGGCTGCCATGGGGAGTTCGCTTTCAGATTGTCGCGATACTCGCTTGCTGGTGCGTGATGTCGTGTGATTTTTTTGTCATGGGGTGACGTGATTGGAACTACCTAGGCCTGGTTCATGGTATGTGTGTGTGTGTGTGTGTGTGTGTGTGTGTGTGGGTCAATCTTTAGGCTCGGATCTGAGTTGCAGAACCGATGCCATCGAACGAATCCTTCCACACGTGACGATGGGCTAATGGAGGGGAGGTAGCCTGCCAACTCAACGACATCTGCCAACTTCTCGCGCCAAAAGAACACAAATACCCCGGCGTCAAACGCAACAACAGGGGTGGTCGTTTGCAGTTTGCTAGTTGGATGCTGGCCTGCAGGGTCCTGTGGTGTTTGCGCCTCATGTGGGCATCGAGTCGGAGTGTCATTGATGGGGACCGCGAACCCGATATGAATCTAGGTTTCGCTAGGGATATTAGAGACTCCGGACATGAGGACGTTTTCCTCTTGTAATACTAGTGGAACACCCTAGAACGGACTTGCAACGTCGGTTGGGTGGATCAGGAGGTGGTGCGATGCATTTTAAAAGCCGGCTTTTCTATCTCATCTGGATGGTTGCATTTAACGGCGGCGGCCTCAAAGCGTCCGACGTACATTCGTATCATGGACTTGGTTCTTCCTGCTTATGGTGGTACCAAGTAGGTTTATTTCATAAGTCTTTTAAGAAAATACAGTAGAAGAACGCCCCTGCGATTTTGCTTTCCAGTTCAACGTGCATCTATTGCATGCAGTAAAGTACGCTGATGGTATAAGTAGACGACGTTGTACCATATTCATCTCATGTTTTCCCACCATCCCCTTCTGGCAAGCTTGTCGTAGTCGTGGAAGTAGCCTCATCACACTAAGTTCCAACACGCATCGCGTTTCGATGCACGTGTCTCGGAAGCACCAGCGGCTCTACAGGCGGCATATATGATTGGTTGACTTTTCTGCTCTTGGAAGCAGACCAACGTGTGACAGCATCAAGGGTCATTTGGGGTCGTCTGAGGTTGGCCGTCGAGACCAAAAGTGGCATCTCGCGTGTCATGGGGTGCCTGGTCCATCCGTAGTCAGCCAAGTGTGGTTTGAGTGCGCTAGGAGAGTGAGAGAGTTGTTGTTTCTGCCCTGCATTCGCCCCGGGAATACTTGGCTCGCGCAGCCATATGGGACTGCGGTATGGTCAAGGGTGTCCCGGGGATACTTTGTTCGCGTAACTCGTTGACCATACGTGTAGATAGAGGTGGAACATGGTTGGCGGCTTGGCGATCAAGATTGCGTGGCAAAGCTTTGGTCTCTGATATCAGAGGCCAGCCGGCAAACAACCACAAGATCAAGCTCATCGGCCCTTCACTGTTATCGCCAACATTAGCTCTAGGCAGTCTTGGGATGTCATAAGGCATCAATCCAACATGCACCCACAGCTGATACCGCATATCTTTTGATGAATGGCATTAGTCATAGCAGCACTAGAGCCCCCTTGAGCGAGCCAGACAGGTTACAGCTAGCCATCTTCCGGGAGGAAATAAGTCCGGGTTGGTTTGCAGTGATTGTTACGCTTTGGGTGCCACCTCACGAGATGTGTCTCTCTCACACCATTTGACTGTGTCGTAGTCTAGCTAGCAGTAGCTCAGGGCAAGGTGACTGGGCGTTTTGAACCCTTGCGGGAAACTGGCTCGTTGTCAACATGACATGTACGCCCTTTTTTGACAAGATGGTTGACATACGACGATGTTGAGCGCAACAGACATCGATCGATCACAGGTTCGTTTTGAATGCTGAAAAGAGAGAGCAAAGCTTGTTGGAAGAAGAGTGTCACCATTGTATATAACGCGGTCGTTTATCCTGACATAGACTCGAATCTCTTGGAAAAGACATCACATCAAAGACATCACATTCTCCAGACACACGCACCTTTGCTCAATCAAAGAACCTTGAACTCCGAAGCTTCCGTCTGTTCCAACAGGAAAACAAAACAGCTTCACCTTTCTCACATTATTTCAAACACCTCACTTTAACACAATGGTATGCATAAGCTGCCTCCCCGGCAGACATAAGGGCAATATATTAACAAATCGCAGGGTCTCAAAGCCAACGGCGCCGTTCAGGACGAGAAGAAGGCCATTGAAAACTCCGAAAAGGTGTCCAATGGCGCACCCCTGCAGGACAAGAGGCCGATCGAAAGCTTCGAGCAGCTCGCGCAGATCGAGAACCGCGATGACCCCGTTGTGACCATGTTCAGCGGCGGCCTGGACAGCACCTACCTGCTCCTTCGCCTCCAGCAGCTCGGCTTCACCAACATCCACGCCGTCGCCGTCGACGTCGGATCGCCCGTCGACGAGGAGGGTCTCACCCGGCACGCGGCGCACTTTGGCGCGTACTTCAAGCTCCTCGACGGCCGCGAGGCCTTCGTCAGCGAGGGCGTCATGCCCGCCATCCGCGCGCACGCCACGTACGTGGGCATGTTCCCCATCAGCAGCTCCCTCACGCGGCCCGTCATCGCGCGCCTCGTCACCGACTACGCCAAGGACCTCGGCGCGGGCCTGCTGCTGCACACGGCCAACCTCTCCCAGAACAGCCTGCCGCGCCTCAACAACTCGATCCGGCGCCTCGGCTTCCCCGGGCGGTTCGGCAGCCCGTACCCGCACTCGGTCGTCTCGCGCGAGAGGAAGGCCGACGAGCTCTCGGCGGCGGGGCTGACCATCATGTCGGAGCGCAAGCTCAGCGGCGACGAGAACCTGTGGTGCCGCGAGTTCGAGGACGGGCCCCTGGGCGACCCGGAAGGCTTCTGCATCCCCGAGGACGCCTACACGTGGACGCGCGGCTCCGGCGCGCACCCGAGCCAGAAGATCACGCTGCGCTTCGAGGACGGCAACCTCGTCTCGGTCGACGGCAAGCGGATCCCGCTCATCCGGGCGATCGAGCTGCTGAACAGGGAGGTCGGCAAGTTCGGCCTCGGCCGGTTCGTCGGGCTCGAGCCGCTCTCGACGGACGACAAGGCGCTCGAGATGCGCGAGGCGCCGGCGGCGGCCATCATCATGGACGCGCTGCGGCACCTCGAGATCGCGACGCTCGAGACCAAGACGCTGGAGCTGAAGCAGCAGCTCGAGCAGAAGTGGACGCGCGAGGCCATCGCGGGCCACTGGGGCGCCAAGTGCCACTCCATGTGCGAGGCCGCCATCGAGGCCTCGCTGCTCGGGGTCGACGGCAGCGTCACCTACGACGTCGACCACTCGCGCTTCCTGCCGTGCGCCATCGTGGCGGACAACGCGTGCTACATCCGGGACCGGGACACCTGGGAGCGGGCTCAGCAGTCGCTCTCGCGGTTCTGAGCATGTCACCTTGGATAAAGAGTATGCAAGCGGAGGGGGGGGTAATCGAAGGGGGAGGGGAAGGATCTCCAGACCCCAAGAACAAGAACCAGAGGGGCGCGGGGGTTAGAAACACTTTATTATATATAGACTGGAAACGTTCATGCTAGCTAGACATTCCTTTTGTATCTCCTCGGCTTCTTTTGTAGCTTCTTTCAGCAGGTCCGAAACAAGAAACAGTGCTTTCAATGACTGCCCTTCCCTTGTATTGCTCCGGGATGTATCACCGTCTCCTCCTGAAAAGCTCCGTTGGCCCTCCGAAAGTCCCTTATGCTCACTCCTACGGGGATTATCAGGTGGCAATCTGTCGAGGTCTAGAACGGCTCGGCTAAGATGCACCTGCATTAAATTGAGTACGTACTGTACTGTGTTGTTGCCAGCCGGGCTTTGCACCTGCATGTACCTTGAGTTGTACATTGTTTACAAGACCATAAAAGGCCTGGTTGTTGCCGATTCCCAACCTCACGCACCTCTCTCCCCACGTCTCTCACCTCCTCTCTTGATATAGCGCCTCGGTGAACAATACACCGACACACTCCCTCAATCAGTTGCCGTCTCTGTTCCAGTGTGTTGTGTTTTTTTGCAGTACGTCTGGACCCTGAGAATCACGTACAAGAGCCACAGCTGACCAGCCTCCGCGCTTCTCAAGATGACCGAATCAACCCAACTCGTCTACCAACGAGACGGGGAGCGGCTCCTCCATACCGCCAAGGTCTTCTCCGTCGTCCCGGTATCTGACCTCGCCGAATCCGACCAAGCTCTCGTCAAGGACGCCCCAGAGATCGAGCACGCCGTCATCACGGACTCGACAATCTTCCACGTCCAGGGCGGCGGCCAGCCCTCGGACATCGGAACCATGACCGCCCCCTCCGATGCGGCGTCCGCCAACGCGGACTCGACTTTCGAGGTCAAGTCGGTCCGCCAGCCCGCCCAGGGCAACCAGATCCTCCACTTCGGCCGCTTCGTCCCCGCCGACGCCGCCCCGACCTTCGACGCCGGAGGCGAGCTCCAGCAGCACGTCGACGCCGAGAAGCGCAACTTGCACTCGCGCCTGCACACCGCCGGCCACGTCATGAGCCTCGCCATCCACGCGCTGTGCCGCGAGGGCGTGCTGCCGCCGCTCAAGGAGTCCAAGGCCTCGCACTACCCGGACTCGGCCGCCGTCGTCTTCATCGGCACCCTCGACGGCAAGCACAAGGACGCCATCCAGGCCAAGACGGACGAGTTCGTGCGCTCGGCCAGCCCCGTCAGGATCCACTGGTGGCCCATGGAGGAGCTCCTCGAAAAGTGCCACGCGAGTGAGGGCTTCGCGCTGCCCGAGGGGGAGACCGTCGGCCGCGTCGTCGAGATGGAGGGCCTGGGAAGCTACCCGTGTGGTGGGACGCACGTTCGGGACTGCAGTCAGGTGGGCAAGATTGAGGTGAAGAAGATCTCGCGCTCCAAGGGAACGAGCAAGGTGTCTTACCGCGTCGCATAGAAGGGCGGCTATGGGGTTTCGTCAAAGACTCGAATATCAGGTTGAGGGGCTATCGTCGGTTCTTTTGGAGCGCAAAAGAGTCTTTCAGCCGACATCTCTGCCAGGATGCTCATTGTGGGCTGTGTCTTTACCACTAGAGCTCCAAAACAGGTCTGACTTGGGAATAAAATAAAAAAAGTTTTGATACGTGAAAGAGGCCCAGTTGCTCCATATCATCAGGGCCACACTTCTTGCTAACATCTGTAAGAGATGTAGGCAAAATTCGGGTGCATGAAGTTGATTTTCAACATGTACGGCGGTTGGACAAAAGCGGGTTCGGATGGTTGATTATGGATGAGAACCCCTACGCTCCTCAAATGATGTCAGTTGAGAAATCATGCCTGTCTGATCAGTCGTCCCTTCACCTGAACTCGGACCCAGCGTCTACCGTCACACAAGAAGAGGATGGACACTACTCCTAGTACTTTCTAAATGGCCCTTGAAGTACTTCAGATCAGAATCACTGTGTTCGATAGCTTCGTTCGATTGTCTGAACGGGGGGTTTTTCTTTTCTTTTTTGAAGCCAATCACGGGAATCGACTGTAGACGGGTCAACGAATGATGGAAAAGGACACACAAAATTCAACCTCCCGCTCGTCTTCAGCTTGTTTACTCTGGATTTGGCAAACAAATCTTGTAGTTGATCAAGATAGACCCTAGTATGTCGCCTCTCCGGAGTGGTTCAGTTAGATTTCTTATGAAGATACTGTGCCGATATGAACGGTTCGTAAGCAAAGTCCCCAGGCTTCGTTGTCGTGTCAGTCTTGAAAACGCCGCATCAGTAATTGGCCCGCGCCATCAGTAACGCTGTTCTGTTCACTAAGCAAAAAGGCATCAACTAGGTTTCTAATCCTCGGGCCAAGCCTCAAAGTTTATTTTAGTGCTTCCATACTCGCCCATGTAAACCAGACAACGTCAAGCAGTGCCTCTACACTCACTCCGTTGCTTCACATCAGGCGACATTGTTCGACTCTCCGGCATAGTTCATGTGTCTTCGGGCTTGGCTTTCGGCCTGAACATCCCAGAAGGCTCAATAAAACTGTGGGTAATCAAACAGTGACGACGGTGTGTCCGGACAATTTACAAGTTTGTAATGCGTATGGTTCTCCCCTTAGCTTATGAATCAAAGGCGCGGAGATGGCTCCAAGCGACCTCCGTGTCGTACAGAAGCGGTGCGCGTCTGTCAAATCGATTGTCAAGTATTATTAGTATAAAGATCGCAGACGCTCAACAACATCAGACGAAAGAACCGACATCACAATACCCTCCTCTTACCATCAACAAGCACTACTTCCTGTCTCACCTTACTCAGGCCAAACTAAACATGGCTCTCACGAATAGCATTCTAAATGCCACCATGAGGGGGGTTGTCTTTGGCGGGGTCCCGTACGATGTGACCGTCGAGAACCTCCCAGTGCCAACGATCTCAAGCCAGACGGACGCCATCGTCCGAATCACCACGGCGGGCATTTGCGGCTCCGACTTGCACACCTACCGCGGCCTCATTGGCGGTGGAGCCGTCCCATTCACCATGGGCCACGAGGCCATTGGCTACGTTGCCGAGGTCGGGAGTGCGGTGTCGTCTCTTTCCGTCGGCGACTACGTCGTCATCCCGGATACCCCGTCCACTGCCACCTTGGAGATGGAGCCTACCTTGTACGAGTTCTTCGGCAGCGGTGGCTCTCTAGATGGCCTGCAAGGTGAGACCCCCTCTGACTTTTTTCCCCATCTCTGAACTGCTTTGCTGAACAATCCGTCCGATAGCCGAGTATGCCCGGGTCCGATCTGCTGACGCCAACCTCATCCCCGTGCCTCTTACACGCAACACAACATCTCCCAGCCTTGAACAAGACTACCTCACCGTCGGCGACATCTTCTCCACCGCCTGGACGGCCGTCACCTGGTCTGGCTTCCAGCCCGGTGACTCGGTCGCCGTGTTCGGCGCCGGCCCCGTCGGCCTGCTCGCCGCCTACTCCGCCCTGCTCCGCGGCGCGTCCCGCGTGTATTCCGTCGACCACGTCCCGCAGCGCCTCGAACTCGCCCGCTCCATCGGCGCCGTGCCCATCGACTTCCGGGCCTCGGACCCCGTTGCGCAGATCCTGGCGCGCGAGCCGGGAGGTGTCGCGCGGTCCGTCGACGCCGTGGGCATGGAGTCGCTGAACGCGGATCTCGAAATCGAAGAGGACATCCTGCTCCGGCAGACGGTGGGCGTCACGCGGACCGGGGGGCGGCGTCGGCGTTGTCGGGGTGTACGTCGCCACGCCCGACAGCCCCTCGGGGCCGCGCGGGAGCACCATCTCGCCCAACGGGACGCTGCCGATGACCGAGTTCTTCTTCAAGGGGCTCAGCGTGCGCGGCGGGCTCGTCGACCCGAAGTTGGTGGCGCCGGACGTGTTCCAGCTGATCGCGAGCGGCAGGGCGCGCCCAAGCTTCATCACCTCGGCGGTCATTGGCATCGAGGATGCGCCAGAGTACTACCGTCGCTTTCACCGTCAGGAGGAGTCCAAGGTTTTCATCCGCTTTCCTTAGGTGGTATGGCCTTTCAGAAGAGTTGGACTGCATGTATGTTGAGATCGTGGGAGGACGACGTGACAGTCGGCACTCCAGATTACGAAGTATTGTTTTCGTTGGCAGTTCCGGCTCAATGTAGAGTGTAACGATAGATAAATGCCTATTCAACCCGAGATTTGATGGTGTTTTTCCCCGGTATCTGATGTGTTGTTCTTCTTGGCGCTTGTCTGCGAGGCCACATTGCGTGAGGCTGAGAAGTTTGGGTTGGTGTATTCGGAAAACACCAAGAAACAAGATACAACCAAATCCATCACTGCCCAAGGAATAGCAGATTTGATTCAGCAGTTCCAAATACCGAAAAAAGAAAGGGGGAAAAAAGGAGAAAAGAAAAGAGGAGAAGTAGTGCCTGTCAGTCAAAGTACCTTACCTTCTTGAGACTCCCAGCTCAAGCCAGCAGACCTTGTCCGATACGCCCTCGTCCTCAAGCGCCGCCTGGTGGCAGAACACTCTATCGTTCAGGCGCAGTCGCCTCGCCCAGCCGCTCACCCCAACGCCCAAGTAGCATGACTTTCCGATATCGTACCGTTAGAATGCATATTCCGCTAAGACAGGACAACGGCTTGCGGAGCTTGTGATTTCAGCAGCAGCAGATAGAGAAGAAAGAGGCGTAAGTAGGGGGAACAACAGGTAGGATAACATGTAAAATGTATACTAAATAGTAATGTTATCCACTCTATAGTGTAAAGTCGCTATGTATTATAAGTAAGTCATTTCTTGGTTTAGATTAAATACGTCATCATCGGTTGTCAGCTACCATTGGTCTCGATTGCATAACGAAGCTGAACAGTTCTTTGCTTGAATCTTTCATGCGTCTTTGCCACCCTGGAGTCGAAACTGGACTATCTTCTTATACCCATCTACTGCTTGAACGAGCTCCTGCTTTGTCACAAACTCATCAGGTTTATGGGCCGTTAAAATGCTACCAGGCCCGAAGAGATATTTGTGGTGTTGGCCCTTTAATAAGGATATGTCTGACCCAAATCGAGCTCCAAACGTTTCAAAACCTATAACTCTTATTAATGAAACTAAACCTCACGTCTGGCTAAGCCACGCTACAACGGGCTTACCTGGAACGTCGTGATCGATATCCAGAGGGTCCTCCTGCAGAGGATACTTGACCATAACCGACTTGCAGGGTTTATCCGGGTCGCCGGGGTCGTATTGCGTTTTAGGGCATGCTTTCTCATTGATAAGGCGCCCAATTTTCTCAACCACCTGGGAAGGGCTGACAGTGAGCCTGTAGGAGCCGGATACCCACGCGCTAGGGGGAACGGCGTTATCAGCCACTCCTCCACGGATCTGCGCGATAGTCAAGCTGTTCTGCCCGTATCCCGGGTTGGAATCGATCTCATCCAAAACCAGGTGCAGGGCGTCCATTATCATGCGGAGGCGGTCGATGGCGTTTATACCAAGCTCAGGGAACCCCGAGTGTACCGTCTTTCCCAGGGTGGTGATGTTGAAGACCATGCCTCCAATCTGGCCCGAGGCGAGCTTGCTGTCCGTCGGTTCGCCGAAGATGACCGTATCCCAAGTCAACCCGAGCTTTGGCACCTCCGTCATGCCCTCCCCGCCAATCTCTTCGCCCACGACGAAGAGGAGAGAGAGGTCGCCTTCCTCCTTGACTTGCTTGTTGATGATGAGGTCTCTGAAGGCGATCATCATGGCGGCCACGCAGCCCTTGGCGTCGTTCGTGCCTCGGCCGTAGATCTTGTCCCCCTCGACCCTGTACCCGAAATGTGGAGGAACAGTGTCGACGTGGGAAGTCATCATGACAGAAGTCGACCTCTCCGCACCTGTGTAGACGTAAAGATTGTCACGACCTTCGGTCACTTGTTGACGTTCAATGTTAATTTTGAAGTTATTCTTTTCGGCCGTCTCCTTCAGCCAGTTTTCGATGAATGTCTGGACATTCCGCTCGTCTGTTTGTGGGTCGCCTGTCTTGGTGGTAGACTGGATTGAGACTAGAGACTTGTGCAGGTCAATGATTTCCGCATCATCCGCCACGCAGACGCTTGCGAACAAAATTGATAGGAAAAAGAAGAAACGGTATGTCATTTTGGACCGCGCGTGCGTGAAGGAGTGAAATGTTGTCGGTAGCGATGAAGATAACTTGCTATGAATTAGAAACCGGCACCAAGCTCACTCTAGATTATGTAGAACACCAACCTTGCTTATGTTGAACTCTTGATGAAGCTCATCACGTCATTGAAGCCTCCTCCTCTCCTTTAACTTTTTTGCGGAAATGACATTCAGGCACACCTAATTGCAGAGGTGCGCTTCGTTAAGTAGTCTATATCCTTTAACAAGGCGGATAAGGTTCGAGTGAGACCCTAAGATTTCGGTCATTCCGGAGCGAGTCGATAATCCGACGGGCAGCGGTTCATCCGAAGGTGGTTTAAACAAGAACTTACTGCGGTATTAAGACAATGTAAAGTCGCCCTATTAGGTATGCATGGCTGAAGCATACTAGGTACAGTACAGGAACAGGCGGGTTGTTATGGATGGATGGATGGATGGATGGATGGATGGACGGACATGGACGGGGTTTAATTTCAGTTCTTAGTTTTTTCACGCCACCAATTTTGGCACTTACCCCGCACGCTCAACGTATTAATTGAAGTTTGCAGCTTGGACCTGCAGAAGCGATTCAAGGAGCAGGTGAAGTTAGTTATGCGTCGGAAACGGCCCTTAGGAAAGTAAACCTGCAAGACGACATGGTGTCACTCAACAGCTTCTGCCGCGCCGAACATCTCGCTGGAGTATCGTTGGGTCTATGAAATGGAGTAATCCGCAATGTGACTGTTGGGATTGTGAGTTGATGTAGGCCAGGGTTTTGGTGGAAGGGATGTTGAATATCAACGTCTACTGAACATTTGTTGTTGCGGGAGCGACATGGTTTTCATTGGTACATAAGCTGTCCTACCTCCGTCTCAGCCACAACAGCTGGTCTCTGTGGCTCAGTCGGTAGAGCGTTGGTCTCATATTATCCATCAATATGACTCGGGCATCCAGCCAGGGACATCCAAAGGTCGCAAGTTCGAGCCTTGCCAGGGACACTTCTTTTGCCTGCATCCGCCTTTTTATTTTTGTTTTTTTTGGTCTACGTGCCTCACTCAAGTCACACCCACTACCCACCCACCACCCAGTAAGGTACTCACTCGATTTCATTAATGATTGTGATCGTCAATGAAATGGCTAGGTTCGCCGTGATTTGATTTTTCAACTGAAGACTGACCGTCTGGCAAGTGACGCCAGCGCGTGATATCGGGAGATCTTCGTATAGCAGGCAGGGGTGGGCCTGTCCCGGGTGCCTCCCGTCCCCCGCCGGCCCTCCCCCATTGCTTACCTACCTACCACCTACAGGTGCCCTTCCCCAGCGAGCATCGCCCCCCCTCCACTCTCCCTCCACCTCCCTCTCCTACGCGTAACGCCGCCGACACACCTTCGCCTGCAACATGCCCATCCCCCTCGAACCGATCCATCGTCATTGCCTGGTCACTTGTGGTAGGCGGTCACAGGGCCGCATATACAGCCAAGACGCCGCTGCGACCTTGCCGGCACTGTTTGACCATCTGATGGCGCCGTCCTGTCACAGCTCGCTGCACGCCGCCCTAAACCATGTCACGGACACACCTCCCACCACACAGACGATGCACCCAGCCCGGCTAGCTCTGACATAATGCATTCGATCGACCTACATACGCTTGCCCTGGGAGCTGGAGCGGCTGGCGGGCGCTGTCCATTCAGATAGCGGTCCTTGTCTTCGTCTCCTTCCCCGCTGTCATCGTTGACTCGTCGTATAGCTTCAGCTGCAACCCCCAAACCCATCCTCTTCCTCCTTCTCCCCCGGCTGAGACAACGCCTACACCTTTGCTCCTCGTACACCCTACAAGTCACAGTCAAACCCCAAGAGCAGCTTTTCTCAGACGACGTCCGCCTTTCAGCCTCGAACCCCGTCAGCCTACCAACCACTGCACCGCCAAGGCAGCACTAATACCGTGCTCAAGTCACGTTGCTCGTAGCATCGACCCAAGTGACCGTCCGCCTTTTCCGGAGGCAAGAGACAGGCAGACAGACAGACAGACTCACAGACTGACTAAGAGACCAAAGACGACACGGCCGTATAAATACCTCGAGGCTACGCCCAATCCGCCATCATGACGGGACAAGACGAGGATAGCAAGACCGCCGCCGCGTACGCAGACGAGATGCAGAAACGAACACGCAAAGAACGTCGCTTCGACGAGGTCGAGGCTCAGCTTCCCAACCCCCGCGTCCCGACCCTCCAGTCAGCCCTGATGACGGCCAACGGCCTGCTCTCGCACCTCGGAAGCTACAACCCCTGGGGCAGACCCGTGACCGATGACGACATTGTCTGGCTCCTCGACAACACGGCATACAAGCCCTCGCGCCTGGGCAGCTGGCAGGCCGAGTTCGTCGCCGCCATCTTCGAAAAGGAGCCCAAGTGCGCCGTCGTCGACATCGTGCAGGGCGTCGCCCAGAAGCTCGGCCTCGCTGACGACGCCGAGGAGCTGCAGACGATCGAGGAGAGGATCCTGCCGTTCCTCTGGGATGTGCAGCCCTCGCGCCTCCTCCGGGTCGTGCACCAGAAGAGGGAGCTCAAGCTGGGCCCCTCGGCGACGAACGGCATCAGCACCGACACGCTCAAGGTCCATGAGCAGCCGTCCGGCACGGCAGTGACGTCGAGCGCCGCCGTGCCGCGGGGCGCGACGGGCTTGTTGGAGATGCAGACGTACTTCGCTGCGCCAGAGGGCTGGGCCATCATTTCGGGTGCGTAGTGACCCAAATTTCACGAGACGGTAAACAAGTACTGACACAACACCCCGCAGATGTCGACGACACGATCAAGCTGACGCAGACGAGCGACCCCATCGGCATCCTCCGCGAAACGTTTGTCAACGAGCCGACGCCCATCGAGGGCATGCCGGAGCTGTACAGGAACATCAAGGCATTGCTGCCGCAAGAGGCGCCGTGGTTCTACCTCTCGGCGTCCCCGTACAACCTGTACCCGTTCCTGCGCGAGTTCCGCGACAAGTACTATCCTCCGGGAACCATCATCCTCCGCGACTCGAGCTGGAAGACGGTGGCGGGCCTGTTGTCGGCGTTGACCATGGCCACGGAGGAATACAAGGTGGAACGTATGAGAAAGGTGCACGGCTGGCTGCCCAAGAGGAAGTTCATCCTCATCGGCGACTCGACGCAGTCCGACCCCGAGGCCTATGGCAACATGTGAGTGTCGAACGTATGCCAGCTGTGCAGTTCTAACGCTGACATGTATCAGTTACCGCGAGTTTAAGGGCTGGGTCAAGCTCATTTTGATCCGCAAGGTCACTGACATCGCAGCTGTGGGTATCTCGGCCAAGAACGAGCCGGAGCGGTTCGAGAAGGCGTTCAAGCACATTCCTCGCGACGACTGGTTCGTATTTGAGAACCCGGTCGACTGCAACAAGATTATCCGGGACACGGTTGCGCAAGATGCTTAGACGAACATTGCCGCCGCAGGACACCCAGAGACGGCGTCTTTGGGATGGTGAAGCTTTTTTTCTCCTTGTTTCTCTTCCTCTTCTGGCGCAGGGGAACATGAACATGGCTTGGTTTCTCCTCATTCGATTGAACACGACCGTCAGTAACGACATCCAGTTTTGATATCCGTCACGTAGCGAGCCTAGACCAATTTGAGACAATCAATCCCAATCGTCATCCGCAGTGATGTTTCGTTACAAACATACGCCACAAACGGGTGTAAATTAAAGCCATTCGCAGGCCGACCGATGTCTGATGCAGCCTCCGTCCCCGTTCCTGTTTTCCGACCGCAGCAATTTAACACACTAAGACGGCGGCGGCGCCGTTCATGGGCACCGCACCGCCTCACTCACGCCTCAAACTGCACCCCGTTCCCCCAACTCATCTCACTCACCACTCACCACTCACAAATCACCACTTGCCTTACTCCAATCGACGGCTCGTCACCACCAATTGGCTCACTAATGCCATGGCAAGTGAGAATGCCTGCCCGTGCGTCCCAAGGCTGACAGCACGTAGGCCTCACCCGCTCGCTCATTCGCTCGGGTGACTCACTCGGCGGCTGCCTCCTCCACCCTCCCGCTCAGATGTGAGGCTTGCTTGCAGTGCAAGTGCGGTTGTGCGCATCCATCCCGCATTCCGGCAAACACATAACCTCGTCGTGGGCCGCACCGGTTGCTGCCTGAACGTCGTCTCGATTGCCTCGTCTTCTCATGCTCATCCTGCCTGAGAGCCTCTCTCATTCATCATCATTCTTCCTCTTCGTACCCTCTCTCACAGGCCAAAGGCTGTCTGTCGTCTCCAGTTCTGCTCTCACACTTTCACATCACCCATTAAAAACACCATGACGACGATGACGACAACCACAAACTCAACCACAGCCAAAATGAAGAGCCTCACTCTCACGGTCCCCCTCCCGGCCCACCAACATGCCCCCTCCAGCAAACGCCTCCTCGGCCTCCCCTTCGAGCTGCGCAACCTCATTTATTACCACGTCCTCGTCGATGTGCCAAAACACTCCCGCACCCATCACCAAGATTGCCACTTCCGCCAGAACCACACCCGCAACTCCATCGAGCCCGCCGCCTGCCATGTACTCGAGCTCGCCGTGAACCTCGTCCCGTCCCAGGCGTTGTGCCCTTGGGACGAGCCGCTGCAGTGTCGCTGCGCCAAGCGCACAACACTGAACCTCTTGCTGGCCTGCCGCCAGCTCCACCGCGAGGCGGCGCCCGTCTTCTGGTCTGCCAACACCTTCGTCTTTGACCACCCGGACGAGTTCGCCCTCTGCGTCGGCGCCAGGCTGCGCGAGGCCTACCGCCCGCTGCTGCGGCACGTCTACATCGCCTCGCCCGACGGCTGGGACTCGTGCACGCGGACACACACCAACATCTTCACCGACACACGAATCGCGCAGAAGGGCGGCATCCCGCGCTGGCTACAATTCTGGGGCGTGCTGAAGCAGTGCCGGGGCATGAGGACGCTGGCCGTCCGGCCCGAGGTCGTGAAGCGGCACGCCGCCGACATGGCATCGCTGCGCGATTGGATGCCGGAGTTGAGGCGCCTCGAGCTGACGTGGGTGGGCAAATACAAGGACCACATGGTCAGCTGGGAGAGGGACTGGGGCAGCTTCCGCGCGTGCACAACGCTCCAGCGGCACACCGTCTTCGCGCGCGCGACGCAGGTCGTCGACTTCCGCGGGGCCGGGGCGGACTTCAGCAAGG
Source organism: Colletotrichum lini (assembly GCA_034638275.1). Classification (NCBI taxonomy): domain Eukaryota; kingdom Fungi; phylum Ascomycota; class Sordariomycetes; order Glomerellales; family Glomerellaceae; genus Colletotrichum; species Colletotrichum lini. The sequence goes on from JAWQJV010000004.1 coordinate 5,419,017, forward strand.
AGCGCTGCAAGAACCTGTACCGCGACTTCACGACCAACTTCTGCGTGTACGTGGACTCGATCGTGAGGGAGCGCTTTCTCGGGTGCGACCTGGAGCAGGACCGGGACTGGATCTTTCTGCACGACGGCCGGATGGCGGCCGGGCTGGATGACGCGCGGACGTCGTACCGCGTGGCGCTGCCGACGGGAGAGAAGACGCGGGTGACCTTCATGGCGGTGCCGCAGTCGCAGAGGACGCGGGTGCGGCTGATGAGGGCGAGGCTGGCGCGGGAGGCGGAGCTGAAGGCCCGGGGCAGGCCGACGGCGGCGGAGGAACAGGTTCTGAAGAAGATCAAGGAGCGGAGGGCGGCGAACAAGAGCAGGGAGGCGGATGAGGAGGCGTGCGAGAGGGAAAAGACGCTGTCGGCGAGGAGGGCGAGGGAGGAGGAGAGGAGGGAAGAAGAGAGGCGGGAGAGGGAGAGGAAGAGGGCCGAGTTGGAGAGGGCTGTCGAGGCGGCGAAGGAGGAGAGGAGGACAGGGAGAAAGAGGGTTGTGAAGAGGCGGAGTGTCGAGAGGGAGATGGGGGAGATTCCCATGTGAGAGAGGCTGTCATGAGAGAGAAACTCTTCATGGCATGAGTGACGATTCGTATAATGCCAACACAAGATGATCGATTATCAGTATCCGTATCCTCTCGGTCCTTCATGATTTGGGGAATCCATGCGTTGCAGCGTTAATTGGGCCATATCTCTATCTACAAGCCATTGCCGTCTACGTACGTCCTTTGTACAATTTCCGAAATGATAAAACACTTTAGGGAACAGTGTAGAGACGCCCCTTGACCTCGCCAGCTCCCAGCGCTTCGAGACCGGCCGGCACATCCTCGAATGCAATCTCCTCCACGTACGGCGTCAGCGCGCCCGAAGCCACCAACTCGAGAACTTCGACGAGTTCCTGGATGCTTGCCCCCGTCGAGCCGCGGAGGGAGACGTTTTGCGTGACGAGGGCCGCCGTCGCGATCCGCACGCTCTGCGCCGCGAGACCGACCATCACCACGCAGCCCCCGGGCCTCACCATCGACACAGCCGCCTCGGCCGTCGCCTGCGCGCCCACAAAGTCCAGCACGACGTCCAGCGTCTCCGCCGCGAACGCGTCCAGTCTGACGGCGCAATCGACGGCGCCGAGGGCTCTCGCCCGTTCGAACTTGGCGGCGTCGACGTCGACGCCAAAGACCCTCGCCCCGCGCAGTGCCGACACGGCGACGCCGTTGAGGCCGAGCCCGCCGAGGCCGATGACGGCGACGGTATGGGATGCGGACACTTGGCCTTCGGTGACGACGGCGTGGTAGGCCGTCGCGACAGAGTCCGTCGCCACGGCGGCCTGGGCGAAAGCGACGCCAGCGGGGATCCTGACGAGGTTTTTCAGGGGCGCGAGGGCGAACTCGGCGTAACCGCCGTCACGGCCGACGCCAAGGGCTTCGTGGAAGTCGCGGGTCTGGATCGGGTGGCCGACGCAGGCGACGGCGACGCGGTCGCCGACGTTGAATCGCTGGTTGTCGGAGGAGGAGGAGGAGGAGGAGGAGGCAAGCGGCTCGTCGCCCAGCGCCGTGATGACGCCGGCGACTTCGTGGCCGAGGGTGACGGGCAGCGCGCACATCCACGCCGCGCCGCCGCCGCGCAGGACGTGCGTGTCCGAGTGGCACAGGCCGGCGGCTTTGACGCGGAGGAGGGCCTCGCCCGGGCCCGGGGTGGGGATCGGGAGGTCCTGGAGGCGGAGGCCCTGGTCCGGGCCGAGGAAGCGGAACGCTTTCATCATGGTTACGAGTGTCGTCAACGGTCTAGGATCTGGACCTGTTTGCTTTTTTTTTTGTTTCTATGCGTGGTTCATCCTATTCGCAAGCTTCCTCCCTCCCCCTATTTATCACGTCCGACTCTCCAGTCTGTCTCGCACCGCGTTGGCGATACTCGACCAGCCGGGGGTCACGGACTTCGGACTCCATTAAACAGCGGGGAAACCGTCTATATACAGAGTGACTCATCATGAGCATGAACCTAAAAAATACCTAGATGCCTGTGCGTCTTACGTTATGCTGGCACTCACCTTGTGGTAGGTAACCCTTAGCAATCACTACCAGAGGAGTGGCTCAGCAGAAGTCGGCTGGCGGGGAATTCGTCCAGATCGCAATCGAAGACCCTGATGGGAACCTGCCTTTGTAGCAAGACCTTGAATTTCGCACTCCTTTGTCTCCAGGTCAAGAAATCCCATCGGGAAGTTTGCCGACGGCTAGTCGCTTCACGTTGGTCACCATGGACACAGAGTCGGGGGCTGATGCTGACTTGCCAGCAATTTGCCGCCCTTCGCTTCTTCAACAGTGCGTTTGTAAACAACAACACGATAATTATGCCGTTTGATCTAACGTCCATTGTCTTGAAACGCTCCAATCAACGTTGTCTTCACAAGATCTGAATATCTGACTATGAAGTTCTCATGCTGAGGAAATCGTTCTATGTAATGGAAACGTATGTAAATATAAGACAGAATTGGATGTTTAGGGTAAGAATCTGAGGGAGGCGTTTGTTTTTCGTCCTGAAACTGGGGTGGTCCAAAAGGTTGCTAATCAGACGTAGAGCTGACATCTACCGATATAATCCAAGCTGCCACCACTCACACCTTGCGTTGGCCGCGGGATCAATTCCTTGCAGGATTCCGTCCGCGGTGATGCGTACAACCTTTCCATCCTGACCATATGGCATCATCTGTCCCAACCCACTCGTGGCGCTGTCGGGAACCCCGCTGACGACAAAGCTGAGCATGTAGTCCTGGAGCGTGGAGGCCATGGTCTCATTGACAGTGGAGGTCTCGGGATAAAAGTATGCGAACGGCGTGTCAGTTCCATGGAGGCCGAAGGAGGTCTCTACGATGTAGCCGTATGCGTTTGCATCCGCTTTGGCAAACCCTCGACCAAGTGCAGAAGCAGCGCATGTGAAGGCGGCTTCGGTAACCGTCAGGCCCATCCGCCGCATCTGATCCGGATACAGTGAAGAGTTGAATCTGGGCGGGTAAAGTGTATCAGATAGGTAGCGAATGACAGAGTCGTCAGCGTGCGGGAGGAGTGATCGCAGCCCTGCAAGATACTCGACACTGTTGGCGACTGGTGAATGAAACCCGAGTCCTTCGTTGGGGTTGTGTCCAAACAGAACCCCGATGGATTTATCAAAACGGCCTGTATCGAGTAGTGCTCGGGGGTCGTCGCGTACCAGCTGGCCGTCGATCGTTGGGCCGAATCCGAACGTCCCTGGTGTGGCAAGAGAAACGCGGAGATCGTTGGCCTGGATGAGCTGCGCCGAAGTGAGGCTTCGCGCCTCCGAGATACTGCTAACGTTTGCGGCCTCCAGGAACTCATTGAAGCTTTGCTCCTGTCCCAAAGCAGACGGCATAGGAAGCCAGCCTGGAGACTGCGGGATGGCCCTCTGGAAAAGACCCTTGTGTTCTTCGCCGCCAAAAGCTGTGACATGGTGAATAATCGACCCGGCTCCAGCAGATTGTCCGAAAACCGTGACTCGATCTTTGTCCCCCCCAAAGAGATGGATGTTATCCTGCACCCATTCAAGGGCCATCCTTTGATCCAGCAACCCGGCGTTTGCTGTTCCATCCTGTGAGAATGTCGGGCCTGAAAGGAAGCCGAAAGCGCCGAGTCGGTAGTTTATCCGGACGTAGACGATTCCATCTTCAGTGAAATCAGTGCTTCGGCGCAGGAGCCCACGCGGTTCCGATTCGGACTTGGAGCCAAGGGTATAGCCACCACCTGGGCACCTGTTAGCTTAGCTCAGTTGGTGGTTGACAAACAGCTTTGGCGAGGCCGCACCATGTTTTTCGACCAAGACAGGAGCCTTCTGGCCCGACTTTTCAAACACTCTCTTGGGAACTAGCACGTCCAGAAAGAGACAATCCTCGTTCTCTCGAATGTCGCGTGCCATTGCCGGAGAACTGCCATCCGCGGTTGGTACAGCCGCCGGACCCGTAACGTTGGGCAAAACCCCCTTGGTGAGATACGGGAAGAGCCATTCTACCGAGGTCGTCATCCAAAGTGGCTGTGCCTGCGGGCAGATGCGGGAATCAAGCCCGTTGCGAACAGCGGATCGGTTCGTAGCGGGCGGCACCGGCGCTCGAAAGCGCAGGTCCCCCACGGGCGGCGAGGCATAGCGGATGTTGGAGAAGTTGTAGTAGCCTCCAGCTTCCTACACAAGCACACACGCAGATAAGGTTAAGGGACTTCTTGAGACAGGGCTTCTTGTTCGTACTTACGTTGAAACCAGTGGCCTGGTACAGCTCATATCCAAGGTCGACCACAGGAAGAGACGCAGCCAGTCCGCCGGACAAAATCGAGGGTACAACCCCGAGCAGCAAAACGTTGCGCATGGTCAAATGGTCTTTCGAAGTTGGCGGATGAAGCGATTGAGTTGCCAAGTTTGAGTACGAAAACAACGTCTCTTATATACAATCGTGTGTGCTGGGCCTACTTGGCGTTGAGCGCCGGTATACGACAATACATTTCCGTTATTCTTCGGTCCGTAGGCTCGCTCGTATCCATCCGGCTGCCATCTTGGACAGACCCTCTTCTCCTTCCGCGACTCAATGAGGCTAAGAAGGCGATGGAGCTGGTGAACTGCCACAACTAGCTTGGGCTATCAAGAGTTCTCTTGGAATGGACACCTGTGGATCAGTCAAGAGAGGTTTACAATGACGTAGGTGCCCATGATTTGGCTCTCCGCCGCACGAAGCAATTCCAGCATGGCCGGCCCCCGTGGAGCCAAAGACCCTCAGGTACGCAATGACTGATACGTAAATTTAGCGATTGGTCAACGTGGAGAGAGAGAGACCCACGCTAGCAGGGATTAACGGCGGTTCAACTGTGCGGGTACCGTTGGCTGGATCATCCTAATGCGGCGGTTCTATGTGGGGGTAAGGAAAAGGTGGACGGATATGCGTATTTCGTATTGCATGCGCGGTTCCAAAGCCTGTGGCATGGCTCCCCCTTGTTGACGAAAGGATTGATAAGCAGGGCGTGGACGACACTGACCATATATATCCCTAATAGGGTATGTTCCCCTTGTCAGTCATTCTGTTTCACGTTTGGTTGAGACTCATTGAGTGGTGTGCTAAGTAGGACGACAGGTCCTGTCGAAAAGGGTCAGAGGGCCCTTCCTGTTCATTCTCTATTTAACGCGTTAAACTGTTGACGACCCTGCGCCTGTAAAAACATAGACCTGCAGATGTCTAAAATACTTCTTTTACTCGATTTTGTAACAACAATAAATACTGTCACAACTTATCACAAGGGCAACCACTAGCACTTGGCAGAACATCACACCGAATGGGATTCCCTCGCCGAGAGTCTATCTATTGTCTGTCTCAAAGTCATCTCAGGCCTTCACCACCGCGTTGGCAACGCACTCCATCTCAACGTCAGTCCCATAGGGCAGACCCTTGACGCTGACGCACGTCCGGGCCTACGGCGGCTAGTCAGTCATCACGAAGAGAAATGTTGGTTTGCTCCGCAACCATGGTCGGGGTACTTACCGGTCTCGGGCTTTCGAAGAAGGTCTCGTAGACAGCGTTCACCTCGGCGAACTGCGACATGTCAACCAAGTAGATGTTGACTTTCACGACATCCCCCAGAGTCGCCCCGGCAGCGCCTAGCACCGCCTGGATGTTCGTCAGGATCCGTTTCTGCCATGTCCCGTCAGTATAATTCCTCCCCATTTTGTTACCGCCCCCGCGACTGGTAATGCTCACGGTCCGGTCTTGAATGGTGCCTTCGACAAGGTTGCCCGTCTCCGGGTCGGTGCCAACCTGGCCCGAGCAGAAGATGTGGCCGCCCGACACAATGGCTTGCGACAGGAAGGTGTAAGGCTTCGGGGCCTTATCCGAGGTGACGGCGACGCGCGAGTTGGTCATTGCGATGTTTCTGAAGGCAAAGTAGCTGCAGCCGTGTGATGAAATACGTGATGTAATGAGTTCTAACTATTGTGGGAGAGAGAAGAAACCCCGAAAACGGAGCGTCCAAAGATGTGTATAAAACATGTTTGACTGAATCACGCCCACGGACGTCCGCCGACACTACCCGCGCGTTGACTGGGTTGAGACTGTAGAGTTTCGTCGTTGAATTTGTCAGCGCAGTCAATGTTCTTCCGTTTTTCAACTGCCATAAGTCATCATCGGGGTATCTTGTTCATGAGTTATCCCGGCGGGCTGCGTCGGCTCCCACTAGAACTACATAGCGACATGTCAAGTAACACCGGTGTTGATGATACTTATTATCAAGGACTTCTCCCCCCTTTGATTCTGGCGAGACAGATAATATTCCTGTCCATGTCTGATCTTTGCTCTGTTTCCAAGCTACGATATCGCATCCGCCATGACTATCACTCAACTCGACTTCGTCACCCTTGACGTCTTCACCAAGACTCCCTATAAGGGCAACCCGCTGGCCATCGTGCATCTCCCTCCTCCCACGGCAGCCTCCCCCGCTCTCGCCCAAGAGCAGAAACAGGCCATCGCCCGGGAGTTCAACCTCTCGGAAACCGTCTTCGTCCACGATGTAGACCCCAAGGACGACCCGGAGCCCCAGACACGCCGTATCGACATATTCATGACCTTGCTAGAGATCCCTTTTGGCGGCCACCCCACCCTCGGCGCAGCCTCTTACCTCCGGTCCAAGGGCATCACGAAGATCGTCACTAAAGCCGGTCCTGTCCCTATCAACACCGGCCAGGACCAATTTGTGAGCGTTTTGGTCCCGCACAATACGTGCCTTCACACCAAAACCATCGCAAGTCTCAACGCCGAGTCTCGCACGGGGCTTCACCCCTCTCCCGAGATTAGGGAAGCGGAGCTCGGCGCGCCCATCTTCAGCCCCGTGCACGGCATCGCCTTCGCCCTCGTCAGCCTGCCTTCGCTGGAACAGCTGTCCCGTGTCTTCGTTGGGTCCTTCGAGTTCAACGCCCTGGAACTCCTCGGCCCCACCTGGAGCAACTCATTCATGGCGAGGTCGTACTATGTTATAACCGACTCGACTACCTCGGGCTCCGTCAGGAACGTCAAGATTCGCACGCGCATGATCGCTTCCGGCTGTACGTATCTCCCACTCGCAAAATCGGCGTTCACTCAAAACAAGTTCCCTTCTCTTGAGAGAAAAGCTGCTGATGATGGTGTGCCCTTATTTCTAGTCGAAGATCCTGCAACAGGCGCGGCAGCCTGCGCGCTGACGAGCTACCTTGCACTTCACAATTTTGAAGAGCTGGAGTTAAAGTACGAACTGACGCAAGGTGTCGAGATGGGACGGCAGAGTGACATCTTCGTCACTGTTAAAGTCGCTGTCGACGAAAAGGGAATAAGATCAGTCAAGGAGCTCTACCTTGGGGGCACAGCTAGGCAGATCATGAAGGGGACCCTTGAGATACCACCTTTGTAGCCTGCGGGTGTCACGGTTTCGAGGGGGAGGGCCGATGAGAATGTTGGTATGCACGCCGTTACCGATCCTAACCGAAGCAAGGAAATGCCGATGCCCCAGGATGCCAAGGTTGTCATCGTAAAACAATGGAGCCACGCCCTTTGGAAGACAGAGATCAGATTGTGGGGGGTCCCCCCCCCCCCCCCCCCCCCCATTGATGGGATTTCTAAGCAGGGCGTGGACGACACACCACAACGTCCGTTGACGGGCATGTTGGTCGATGACTGGGTGTAGCAACGTCATGTTGAGCTGAAGCCAAGCCTACCAGCAGCATCACCACGTAGCTGAGAGAGTGGAACGAAGGGGAACAGAATCCGACGGCTCGTTTCTTATCTCGGTGGGCTCTCATTAAGTCCTTGAAGCAAACACAGGGTTTCTGTCCAACTATATGAGTCTCTTTGAGCTGCCATGTCACGGCTGTACAGGACCACAAGTAGGGTTCCATGGGGACAGAGAGGCAAAACGGCACATATTCTTCTATAAACTCGTACGGCTATGTGACAACCGGCACGATTGAACTCTCTGCGACAAGACTATTCCGTCGAGTGGGAGTGGACTAGAGTACATAAACCTCCATAGAAGTACCCATATTCAAGTACATCGTCAATACATCACTCCGCCCTTTCCTTTCTCCTTCCGTTGCCCCCACCATGATTGCAAGTCTACGAGATGTTGAATCATCACTGGCTTTGTGATGGCTTTAAGTGACTCTGACGAACGTGTGCACTCTTGTAAAGACGTTGAAGTACCTCCTGAAGATCTTAGTGAAGCCTGTACTGCTGAGTCCTGACAACACGCCGGAGAGAGGTGACAATCCCACAGTACGTTCACATGAGTGTCCGCTGGTTACTCAAGGTTTGCCCAGTAAATTTTAGCCCTTTGAGATGCCTCGTCGCGAGCCAGAAGTCAGAGGTCTGAAGTCAGAGGTCTTCCTGAAACCCCGTTAGATCTATTTCAACGATGTATTTCTTACGAGATGGCTAGGTGCTGGGCAGACCGAAGTAACAGGGGAAACCACCGTGAGGGACCGCCGCTGCAGCGCGTTCGAGCTCACGCTTGGGTACCAACCTGTCAGGGTCGGACGGCCGGACCGTTATTATGAGGCGATGGCGCCGGGATGGGAGACACATGGTACTAGGTGGGGGTCACCGGAGGGGCACCCGGGGGGCACTAGCGCCCTAAACGAAAGGGGCCGGAAGGCAGGTCGAAATAACACAACCAAATGACCCCCACCTGTCCGTCAGCAACTCTACCACCCTGTGCGAACCCAACCTGTGACACAACCCCCGCCCAAAGAGATCGCCCTGTTCGTTGGTATTCTCCTCTACATAGAAACTCACCCAAGAAGCAAGATTTTCCAATACCGGTGGTCATTCTCGAGAAAAGGAGGATTCATTCCATCTCTTTGCTTGTACTTGCAGCCTTTAGATACTTTATCGCCCTGCGACATCGTTCCTTGTCCCTGCGACCTGAAAATGGGGTGACAGGTCGAGATGCACATAACATCCGATTTGCTCGGTCTATGCGCTGTCATTTCAGGGTTCCTCTCTGCTTGGATCAGCTGGGTGGCACGGCATGTCCGAGAGACTACGTAACTATCAGGGTTACATATGGGCGGCGTTCTGCGTTTTGATTTCTATTCAGATTAGTGACCGGGCTGCTGGAAGGAGGATCGTTATCAGTCTAACTTAAGACAGGGAATATTTTAGTGATTAAAAAAAAATCATGTTAATGATTACACTAGTCTCCTTGCCTGAAAAGAGACGGCGTTAGTAGGTTGACAATGGAACAGCGTACTTACCTATATTAATCAAGAAGAGAACTCCCCACGGTTTTCATTCCTACTTGTAAAATATTCTGCGAAAAACGAGTTCAACAAGATTCCAAGTCCTAAAGACGCATTCGTGGTGCGTCTGTTTTCACCGGTGAGTATGAAAATTGTGGTCGGTCTTCTCATTTCAAACATTTGGCTCGCAATCGCCGCTCCCAGCTATTCGGAGCCACTGAAACCCCGAGACCTATCACGTTTTTATCGACTAGGCTCGGGAAGCTTTTGGCCATGCTCCTCTTCGCAGGTTAGAACAATTAATGGTGCAATACAACGTGCCAAATCTCTGGCATCCGCAGCCATCGCCGCCTTGGACGACAACGGGGTAGAATCTTTATCCTATCAGCAGTGGTTTGGTAGTGAGTGAATTATAATGATGTCCTCGCAGTACGTCAGACTCCCGAGTCTTGAGCTAACTACGGCGTAGACGAAAATGCTTATGAGGTAAAGCGCCAGACGATCAAGGACCACCATTATCGATCCGTCATTTCGGAGCTTCGAGAACCCAGGGATCGGGGAATACGATATTTTCAGGATGTAGGACCGGACCCTGAGGCGCTTGTGTTTGCTTGCCCCTCGTCAAGTGATCGGCTGAGCCCGTGCATTAGGGGCGAGCCAGCAGGTTTTGTCAACGCCGAAAGCCTAGACGCTCAGGTCAATGTTCTCTACATCTGCCCTTCATTCTTCTCGCTGGCTACCCACTCCAAAATGCTGTCAGACTGGCGAAGAGGCAGATACTCGCCATCGAAGGGGCTAGTGCTGCTACATGAGATGCAGCATGCTAATGCCATTGTAACCCCAACCGAGCACTCTGGTGATCTAGGCTATTCAGTCTCAGAGTGAGTAAACTCAGCTACAGTAACAAAGACCCCAAGATACTGATTGCAGACCATTCCTAGGTGCAAGGGGCTAAGCGATAGTGAGAAAGTTAAAAACGCCCAGAACTACGCGTTTTTTGCTTTAGACTCGGCTGTATAGTCTTCCGACATCAAGAGAGTACATATTAACAAGCTGGTTGGATATCTGGCCACAGACAGAAGCCACGGCAAGAATCGCGTTGGCAAGAAAGGGCGAGCGGAAGCTTCTGGGCTGCGTTGTTGGAAGCTCCGGTACGGTGGAGCTTAGATCGGTGATAGACAGCCCTCGGTCGACGAGGTGGGACAGGGTGCCGTCCTATATCCAAAACATATCGAGAAGATGGGTTAACGATTTGTTTTCCTGAGGAACAATGATCTCAACGCGAAACCGAAAGGATGTGATCTCTATCGGAGTTGTCGGCTAACTAGTCTCTTGCAGAACTACTATGACCTTAGATTATTTTGCTTTCTGTTCTTGCATTATCTGAAACATCTCCTGGTGACGCTGTCCACCATTTTAATTAACTCTTAGATTTTGTTTCAAGACATTGAAAATTGTCTTTCACAAGAACTACTAAAGCCAGAGGTGCTGCGAGATGACGGCAGGGCATGAATTTTTGTTGTTGAGTAGAAAGAGAAAAGGCGGAAAGAATTTGTGTTGTTTACATGGCATATCCCACGTCGTTTCAGCACATGTTCATTTCGTTGATTGGCTGCTGAGAGCGCTGCATCAGCCATTGTTCGCCTTGGGTTCTTGGATTTTGTGTTTTCCTGGCACCCCCCATGCTCCCTTCAAAGTCAACAGGCTTTCTGGTGAGAGTAGAAGGTTGAAATCACAGTCATTTATTAGCGTTCAAGAATGATGGCCTCGGACATTCCATTCCAACCAACACTTGACCAGGATATCTAGGGGTTCATGCGGCTGCCGCCAGCCAAGACTCTCGGCGTCTCTTGGCGTCTCTTGGCGATGTTGACAACCGTCGATCCACTTTGCGAGAGCCGAACCTAGATTGAACACCACTTGAGAGCTGGCCAGGTTGGTTGGTCCTGGATGATGCATCTTTCTTGTTTTTGACAAGTTGAATTCTCTTCGACGGCAGCTATCCAAGAATGAACATGACAACGCCTGAGGAAATAACACCTGCAATGGGTCTAGCGGTCTGAGATTACAGGGTCCTCACGAATGACCTCTCGACAAGAAGAACTTACTTGGAAGACGCAAACGTAGGACAGACTATGTCGAGTAAGGAACATATTTGGAAAGAGTATTAGGTTGTGAGATTTATCGCACTGAGTGAACCCTTCTCTCTCGCCCGTTGTTGTGCACCCTGTAAATCTAGATGGGGCCGGCTCCGGCCTCGGCCGGCAAGGCGTTGCGCCCAAAGAGATGTACAGTCTCTCTCCAGTCCAATGGATATGCCAATCAGGATTGACCTGAAAACCATGAGGACTTTCTGTAGCTCTTGGGTCCCATGATTCTCCCATCAAAATAGACGATATTTCCGTCTATCTCATGCTCACTACTATCGTGGGTGTCATCATTCCCGACTGCACATTTGGGAGTATCCGCAAATGGGACAGGGGAGGTTGCGTTCGATTTGAGACCACCGATAACAGACATGGCTGACGAACTCCAATACGACACGACATTGCTTGATATTCTTAAGTGACCCTGGCTACTGGGGATGGAGCCCCGACCCCTGATTGTTCCACATGTCACCTACCTCTTTCGTGGCACATTTCCAAATAGCCTTCCTATATAGCTTAGCGGGGAGAGCTGGACGACAACACATGGGCTCAAATGCCGGATTTCCCGCCCAAGTATCCACTCCTCCCCGCCCACAAGCCGAGATCGCAATGCCACTGCTATGCCACTGCTCTTTGCTTGATGCTTTGACCCACGGTCTGCAGCATGCATGCTACCCACCTTGCTGCAGCACCTCCTTGACATGGCTTGGCTTCCCGAGGCTTTTCCTCCATGGAGTCAAGATTCGACAGGACCTCTGGGAGTCATGGTCGCACCTGGTTTCCCTCCTTCTCAATGAAGGCTAGAAAGTATCACTTTAACGTCTTTCAAGGCGTGGGCAAGTCAGGTGTGACAATCGCTCTTGGGAATCCACCTTCTCGTCATGGGAATTCCTCCGGCGTGGCTTATCTCGGCCCTTGCCATCGAAGAAAGCTCAGTAGCTTGAAATATGAACCGGACCGAGTATTAAAATGTCCAGAATGTCCCCGATCATCTAGACAAGTAGGACTCTCCAGTCAGTGTTCACCGATCAAGTCCACCGATCAAAAATGATTGCCAAAGCCCTTCCTCTCGCCCTCCTTGCAGGCGCAGCCTCGGCCGCTTGCCCCCTCTCGGTCCAGATTACTGACTCAGACAACCATGTCGTCAACGTGGCGGTGACGAACACGGGCAACGAGACTGTCTCGGTCTTCAGAGGCAACACGGTGTTCAGTGAGCACGCTACCAAAGATCTTTTGGTGACTGACGCTGGTATGTAGAGCAGTTGCTTGAGAAAGGCGAGAGTACGGGCATTTCGGACAGTCTAGCTAACAACAGAGCCAGAGGGCAACGCACTTCCCTTCGAGGGCATTTACGTCAACTACAAGCGTACAGGCCTTGCCGACAGCTCGTTCCAGAAGATCGAGGCCGGCCAAACGATCGCGGTTTCCGTCAACCCGGCCAGGAGCTACAAGCTTCACGGCATCTCGCAGGCCAAGGTCACTGCGATCCAGGGCTTCCGCTACGCAACGGGGGCCAGCACGCCTTCTTCCATCAAAGAGTTGTCTCTGTGCGCGGACGTCCTGTCGGGCGAGGTGGACGTCACCCCCGATCAATCCGCTGTTGCCAAGTATGTTCTTTACTACAACGCCTACGCAGAATTCGGTACTGGGGCTAATATCACGGTGCTTAGGCAGCACATTTCGTACAAGCGCGACGTGCCCGTCTCGTCTCGCATCCAGAAGCGCGCCATCACGTACTCGTCGTGCTCCACCTCGCAGACCACTGCTCTGAAGACCAGCGTCACCGACGCCATCTCCATGGCCAAGGCCGCTTACACCGCCGCCAACACCGCCGCCTACTACTTCACCACTTGGTTCGTTCCCCTAACAACCTTTGAAGGGTGTTTGCTCCCTTACTGACATCGACGGCCCTGTCCAGGTTCATCTCGACCTCCAACGAGGCCAAGGTGCGGACCATCTACAACAGCGTGGCCAACGTGCAGACCACCTCGCCCAAGATCTCGTGCACCGACACCTACAGCGACTGCACCGACGGCTCCGCCCTGCTGTACACCGTCCCCTCGGCCAACGTCATCGTGCCGTGCCCCAACAACGGCTTCTGGGACTTCCCCGAGCTCGCGCCGCAGTGCTCCGGCGACGACTACGACAGGGCCGGCAGCATGCTGCACGAGATGACGCATCTGTACGGCACGACCGACTGGGCCTACGGCCCGACGGCCGCCAAGGCGCTGTCGGCGACCAAGGCTGCCGCCAACGCGGACACGTACGAGATGTACGCCGAGAGCGTTCGTCTTGGTGGCTGCACCACTGGCTAAATATCTGGGATCTGCGTAATCAAAGGTGTCTGGGGGTGATGTGTGAGGGGGTTTGCTTGATGCCGTGCAAGTTTCGTTGAAGTAGTTACCACTTTGGCTGGTATCTCCCGTGGGTTCACAAGGGCTGTCTACCTCGTCACTGGGCTTGTTCGGAGAGGACTATATGGTGTTCTGCAGGAGTATTGAACTCACTGCCTCCACACCCACACTCATATTTACGTGTAATATTTAACCCGTATACCTACAAAGCAAGACTAAGTGCTGGATCATAGTGCTCACAGTATGTGGCTTGTTGAAAGCCGAATGAACAGGGTCCCGGAAACATTGTCAGTTCTGCGAGAGAAGAACAACATGTTTATCTCCTTCTCTTTCCCGCAAGTGCCATTATTTCACACATGTCCTTCTCAACTATCATATTCGCTTGATTCGACAAGGACGTGGAAAGCTGCTCATCGCCGTCATTTCCTCTCTCACATCCAGTGAGCGGCAGAAACCGCTCCAGAAGATGGAGAGAGGAAACCCTCCCGGCCGGTGGGTTGGTTACTTCCTCTTGCAGTCGAGGCTGCGGATGGAATCGTTGAAGTGGCCGTTTCCGTCCCCGAGGTTACCGTCGTCCTGGTTCTTGTAGGTTTCCCCAAGGCAGTCGCGATCACTGTCCACGTTACTTGTCAGCATAGATTCGGTAACTTCTGAGAATGATTCGAAAGGTGAAAGAGGCCCACTCACCGGTACCAGGTGCAACTTGTTTTATCTCTGTTGTTGTTGCGAATCGCGCTGATGCGGCCGGCCATTGACTCGGGAACGTTGTCTATAAGGGCACATGTTAAATGAAGAGTCCCCCTCTGCGAGGAGCCGTGATCTATGATCGTGGCTAGAAGGAATAGCGTACAGCAAGAACCGGTCGTAACGGTCAGCTTCTTGCAGTCTCCGCTGAAGCGACTGTTGTCACACATGTCGATGGAGGTCTCAGCCCGGGCAACCAAAACGGAACCAGAGGCGCCGTCCACCGGGGCGGCTGCACCAGCGACGGCATAGACTGCCAGAACGCCGAGGACGAGGTTCATAAAACCCATTATGACTATGATGGTAATAGCCCGGGAGGTAAATAGGTAGGGTAGAATGACTGGGTGGACAATAGGCGCTGCTTCTTGGACTCTTGGGAGGACACTCTGAAGGAGGATTCGAACTTGACAAGTAGTTACACCCGCCTCCTATTTATCTCAATGTGCATCGAATCGAAGCTTGCGAACTTTTGTTGGACAACTCTAAGCAGACACCAAATTTCGAAATCTAGGAAGCCTCCCCGCGCAAGCTACCCTGGCGTTCGGTTTCATGGTTTCATGGGTATCCTGCCCCTCGATCGCAAAGTAGTTCTTAAGTTGGTCAAAGTAAGCGGCTTTAACTCGATGAGAAGCTGTGGTATCCATGTAACAAGTAACGACATCGCAAATACCATGTTGTTTAGCTCCGCGGTCACTTGAAGGGGATGCTAGGGAAAGGACCACATACACGATGTAGCAAATTAGCCAGGGTAATATGATTACTGTTATTTACCACGAACAGAATAAACTACTAGGCCACCACATCTCTCTTCTCTGTAGATTGCATTTCATCTTTTCCCAGTTGTTATTAGGGATCATTTTAGCTGTTTGATAATGGCGTCTTTGTTCATGGTATTTTACTTCTCGCATTCGAGGCTTAAGCGGATGCCGCGAGTGTGTTTGCTTTGATAGCTGTGTACCCCAGGCGGCTCTCTGTACGCCTGTACTTCCCGGAGTCTCCTCAATGACTTCTCGTGACCTGCCCGCCATTGCTCCCCGAGAGTCTGGAAGAGGGCCTGTTTCCAGCCCAAACCTTGTCAGAAACTCTAAGGGGTCGAGCTGATGTTGAACATGCGGCTAGCCATCTCTCTTGCGCTTGGGCCGTGAGGCTAGACAGCCTCGGTTTGATGGTCGCGCCCCGTCAAAGCGATTTGATTGTCTTTATGGCAGAAGGATGCCGTCGGCAGCTGAGCTGGGTAAGGGGTTGGGTAAAGGTAGATAGCTCTGACCAAACAAACCCTAACTAAGCTTATGTCTTGAACTGTGAATGCAATGTTTCCGGTTCCCCCTTCGTCTTTAAGCTTCCTCGAGGGCACTAAACAACGCAGGCAACCCCATGCTAGAATATTGCACAAATGCCCATGCCCGCACACATGTCCGCTGCCGCGGAGAGCGCCTACAGCGATTCTCTCTGGGTTCTTGCACACCTTATTCATACCTTCGGACTTCAAGAAACTCTGTGCTGCGATGCCCCTTTAAGTTCCTGATGGGAGGAGGGGTTTAAAGTGCGATTATTTGTGGCGTTTCCGTCCCGAGGGAAGTGTCATTGCCACGTTCTCTTGGCGAGTCTACGATCTGACGAGTCGATTGCATGTAGATCACTTCACTGTCGGAGAGTAGCGCCCGCAGTTGAGTCTCGACTAGGCAGCCCTGCAAGTCTAATAGTATGATGTTGCGTGTGTCGCGCACGATGGTTAAAGTATTGTTTCTCGCTATCGGTTTGCAATTTTGACAGTAGCATCTCGGCTTTGGTGCAGCAAGCCTTGAAATATCATACAAGGTTCAGCCTCAAAATCCACGGATTTGAACTGGTGGTTATCCACATTTGATACTGGCATTGTTGCACCCGTTCACCTCTTCCTGCCTGGGGAACAGAGTGTACGAGTTCATGGCACTCTTCACTGGACGGACCCAGAGATACCATCAAGACATTAGACAAACGCGAGCGAACCTCTGATATTAAATTAAATAAGCTAACTACGTACGATGGCGGCCTCTTTTCCAGGCTAGCTAACGCCAGCCCCTCTAAACGCCTCCCTCCAATGCTTCTATGTGTATCATTTCTTCCGGATCTCCCGGGCTCTTCGTGAATTAGGCCGTAAAAAGGGGTATGTGAAAGACAGGAACCGCAAGAGGGCTCGTTCAGGGGATGCCGCGGCGACTCTCTTCCGATCGACAAACGTCAACGTCGTTGACGAGGAAGAAAGGAGAAAACAAAACCCCCCGGCCAGACCGCTCACTTACGCGAGAAGCGAGAGAAGAAGCCGCGCTTGGGCTCCTTCTTATGCCCGCGCGTCTTGCTCGCCTCTTCCTGAGTGTCGAGCTGGGTGGTGTTGTCGTTCATGACCTGCTGCGCGTGCGAGACGGTGCCCGGGCGAGGACCAGCTGGCGGACCGGCCGGGCGAGGGGGAGGGGGCGGCGGCATGGGCGCGGGAGGTAGGCCGTACTGGTACTGCGGCGGCATGGGCGCGTTCTGGGGCGGCGGAAGGCCGAATGAAGGTGGCGGGTAGGAGTATTGGCCGGGAGGAGGCGGAGAGTAGGTGTGCGGCGAGGCGGGCGACGGTGGGAGAGGGGGATACTGCTGCGGAGGGGCTTCCAGCAGGAGTTGCTGCTGCTGCTGCTGCTGCTGCTGTTCCTGCTTCTGCTCCTCGGAAAAGAGGTCGATGACCTTGCCGGAGCTGAAGAGCCTCTCGTAGACGGCGAGGGTGGTGCCGAAGTCCTTTTGTCCGTCGACCTTGACGGCGTCGAGGAGCTCGAGGACGTAGGTCTGGCAGTTGTTCGTGATGAGGTTGTATACCGGCTGACGCGACCTGATGCTCTGGATCACGTATTCGCCTGGTGGTGCCGGGTCAGTGATCGACTTACATGAATTGGACAAGGAGGAGCTCATGAGTTTTGCGATTTTCGAGGCCCAAGGGCGATGAAGGGCGGTTGGTGGGTGGGTGGTAAGAACTCACCGGCACGTCGGATCGCGTCATCATTGAAGCGCGTCTCACCGACGGTGAAGGTGCGCCACTCGTCGCGCTTGTATCGCTCATTAGTGTAGATGACGTGAAAGTCCTCGTCCTGTTTAGTGTATCTAGTCAGAGCCGCAACCAGGAAGGGAGAGGCGAGGGGTGGGTGGGATGAGACTGACCATCCACAGCTGATGGGCAAAGTCGCCGACGAGCACGGCCCAGTGCTGGGTGGGATCGGGATACTTGTTGATCTTCTCGGTGATCATCTTGCCCAGGCCCGTCTCCTCGGCGAACCACTTGCCGGCGAGGCCGCCGACGGGGTGCCAGCCCACCTCGACGACGCGGGGCGGGCCGTTGAGGACGGGCTGGGTGACGGGGACGACATTGGGGGTGGCGCCGAGGCCGAGGGCGTGTTTGACGGCGAGCTCGCCCTTTGTGAGGTTCTTCTTGCTGTCATATCCGAGTCAGTGAGCGAGTTTCCTCATGTCACATCGGCAGAGTGAGAGATGAGGGGGGGGGTGGTGAGAGCAAGGGGACGTAGACGTAAGGCGGGCAGGGAGGGGAGGGGGGGGTGTGTTTGTGTGCAAGCAAAAGACGCGTGAGATGAGATATAGAAACAGATAAAAAACTGGCGCTCGTACAGGAACTCTCCCACTTTGTCCCGCTTTCTCTTCGCTTCCTCGTCGGATCCCGGCTGTGACATTGCGACTCCCACAGCGCGTCAAACGGCGTCAGGCGGCTCAATTGGCGGGAATTTTTTGGTAGATATGCGCGAAGCGGTGACGGCGGAGCGCCGAGATGCGGCCCGTTTGGCGCGGGGGGGAAGAGTGTTCACCAGGCTCCTCCCGGGTTCAGGCGTGGAGGGAGGGGAGGGCTAAGACTTTTGAAATACTCTGTATCTAAGTCACTTGCTTGGTTGGACGGAGAGAGAGGGACAGTTGGGAAGGGTGGAGGGGGCGATGGAGGGAAGAGGGGGGGGATAGACGCTGGGCAATCTTACGCTTGAGGCTTCTTTGGAGAGAGAGAGAGACGTACACGTACGTACGTCGGCTTCGACGGCAAGGAAAACCGTCCTGTCCACTCACTCGCTCGTTCACTGCCTCGAATACCGGCGTCTGGCGGGTTCGGTTTCGGGCTGGCCGACACCGACACCACACAAACGTGTGAGGCGAGGCGAGGCGCATTAACAATTTTTTCCCTCTTCATTTAAATTAATTTTTGCGCTGCACTTCACGCCTTTCGTGGCCAATCAGAGTCGCAGTATCGGCATATCGTCTTGGCTCGCTTTATGGGGGAACCGCGCGGCCAAAGCGGCGCAAGCCTTGTTAGCGCTGGATAGACCCCTGCAAAGTGCGTGCTACATACCTTACATAGTAGTGAGACTCTTTCTGATTGATGTGATTCACTGCCCAGTGTGCGATGCAGAGGCGGTCGGGTCCCGTGTGAACATCGCCATCCGAAGATGCGTCCACAACGACGGGCCGGTCCGATGAGCCTCTCTTTCATATGAGCCTCTCTGCATGAGTGAGCCTCTTGTTTTTGAGCTCCCGCCAACCTTGGCATGACTTCATCTGCGTTGATGGTGGGTCTTGCACGTTGCTACTATTGTTTGTCAATTTCGCGACCTAGTCAAACTTCGTTTTATCCTCTCCGGTCCCCCAATGCCGGATAGCAAAGCCCACAGGTATGAGCCTTCGATGAGAAGCCAAGCCGACATCGAAGCACCTACGCCATAACTCTGTATCTGTGCTTCTGGAAACAATTGGGAAGGACGGCAGCGGAAGGTCAAACCAGCTAGGACTTGTGTGTCTCCTGTATTACTGAGCGGCGCTGGCTTGCCCATGATCCGAGAAACATTGGCACCTTTTCTTAGCCTTTTGTGAAGGTTCGGACGGCCTACTTCTTTTGTCATGACGCCCAAACCCCCCCGCTGGGTTGTCCATGTATCTTGCAACCAGCGAAGTATTTCTCCTTCTAGATGCAATCATGTGGAGCAATGATCGACTCCATCGCCAGAACATCTCACATGTACTATGGAAAATCACACCGCGTGAAGTGCAAAAGTCGAATAGTACATGCAACGCCCCCATAGGCGAGGGCTTACACGCCATAGCATCTTGTAACCCCGTCCTTCGATTTCGACTACCTACGCAATTATTTAGAGGGGTCGAACAACAAACGTCCTTCCGATCGTCCTGCTAGTGGTCTGGCCCTTTTCTCCCCTCGATACACGGGGGATGTTGCGCCTGGGAAACCATCAGTCCCGCGCCACCTAGCGGCCGGAGAACTTGGTCCAGTTCAACAGCTCCAAGACCTGGCTGAATGCTTCTGGTAACCATGTTTGATGTTCTTCGGTCTGGTCTGGCTGGAAATTCCGTTTCTCAAAGAAGTCGGTTTTCGAAGACTGTCCTCCAAAATAGAGGTTTTACTCAGAAATCACTGATGTTTCTACGCTGGACATTTGCTTCCACTAGTTGTTCAACACGTACATTGCAGTAGGGCAATCGCCTTCCATGCTCAAAGACATGGTGGAGTTCGAGTCGAACGATGCTAGTCCGGGGAAAACAGGGTGATAATTGGTTATGCAGAGGCCGGGGATTCAATCGAAGGATTGACTGCCGAGAGCTTCGTAACCTTCTGGTGACGATACCATATCGAATCGTTCTATTTCCTGGCTTGTTTGTACGGAGATTCCAAGTTGTCGAAGGCATCGTATGTTGTCAACGTGAGCTCATCGACGCCGCGTAGAATCACGTCTGGCGGGGAGAGGAGATTAACATAAATCAAAAACCTACGGCATCGGTGAAAGCGATTATATCTCATTGCTTCGACCATGTGTAACTGTTGGTCATCTCTCTTCCTTTATCCGACTCATGAGTTCATGTTCCCTTACTTTACCCATAGCGTCTGTCAAACCATCACCTCGCCCGCCTCCTCCACGAGAACCGCATCAACATCTCAGAAGGGCGCCGCAAGCGCAACCCCGGCAAGGGCCGCAACCGCCCACGCCGTCGCCAAAACACCGACACCGCCACCCGAAGTGCCCAGCCTCCACCCGGAAGCCGAGCTCGTCCCAGTCTCCGTCGGCGCGGCCGTGCCGCTGCCGCTGCCGCTGCCGCTGGCGTCGTCTCCTGTGGCGGTCGCCTCGGCGGCGTTGAAGATCAAGGTGACGGCCGGCCGGGAGGCGACAGGCTGGAAGATGTTTTCGTCGGCGGAGAACGGCGGCACCGTCGCCGTCGTGGTGCTCAGGACGTTGCTGGTCGCCGTGTACGATATGATGGACCCGGTGACGACGGTGTCGTTGTACGTGATGGTGGCGTTGGCCCAGATCCAGTTGTCCTCGGAGTAGGCGGCGACGCGGCAGGCTGTCGTCTCGCCGTAGACCGAGGCCGGCACCTCGGAGAAGCAGCCGCCGGCGACGCCAACTGTGTAGTCCCTGTGGACGATACGCTGGTCAGCGACATCCGCTCGCTCGCTTGGTGGCTGACATGAGCCGAGCCAGAGGGAGGGGGAGGGGCTAGAAGAATGGAAACATACTCGGGACAGCAGATGACGGCAGTCTCGCCGTCTTCAAGCGCCTCGACAAGGACGTTGAAAACGGGGTTGCCCGCGATGATGCCGTTCAGAGGCGTGCCCTCGGAACCGGAGCCGGCGGGGATGTCGACGACGGGCGGCTCGAAGACGCCGGCGGAGCTGGTGATCTCGCCGCGGTCGTTCTTGGCAGCGACGCCGGCCGTGGTGTACGAGTCCGGGCAGGCGCTCGCCGGGGAGAAGTAGTTGATGGTCCCGGCGCCGGGGAACCCGAGCGAGGAGGCGGATGCGTGGGCGTCGTCAAGGGCGGCGCCGGACGGGAAGCAGTCGCCGAGCGGCTCGTATGGGTCGCATTCCTTCGGGAAGAAGGGGGACACGCGGTCCGGGTAGCCGTCTTTGATAGCGAGGTAGAGGACTGGGGGCCGGGTGGTGCAGGACGCGGGCGCTGTGAAGACGGTCGTCAGCGGGCCTAAGTTGACGATGGGGTGTTGGGAGAGCTCGGTGACGGGCATTTTGGTGGTTTATTCCGGCCAAGTGCTTTGAGGTAGTTTGACTCTTAGTGAATGGGCTGTAGATCTATAGATGTCCGGCGACGGATGCCAAAGGACCGTTTGGACGGGGGGGGGGGGGGGGGCTATAAAAACCATAGAACAGTAAGCATCCTATGGCTCATCATACGTTTCTGCTGCAATGGAGCGGAACGGTTCTTGACAAGACATCACTACCAACTACCAGAGCATACCCCGATCAATCCCAGGCATAATCCATAAGGAATTGCTCGGCGGGTACCGGCGGGCACAGGTCGGGCGAAGAGGGCATGCCGGCAACCGTCATGCCTCTGCCTCTTTAAGCGACACGCCGCTGCGCTCTTGCTTGGAACTGGCTTGGCGGAAGCCCATTCTGAGCTAGCCCAGGAACCAAGTAACCAATCCGGGCTTGGCTGTATGCATAGCACTCCTCGGAAAGCCGTCGAGGGCCTGTCCTCGATAGGTGTTGGCGAAGGAGGTTGTATCATTGAGTATTGGGCTGAAGCTGTCTGCGGCACAGCTCCCAGCTGGCATTCGAGGCGGGCATCGAACATGTCATTGATGACGTCCTTCCTCTAGCGTTGTATTGCATGCTATCGTCTGCCCTATGCATCAGCTTAACAGAAATGAAACCAGGCGGTTCTTCTCCTGGCAGGTTGCACTTATTGAATCGGCTGTGATGCCATCTAAGAGTAGTTAGCTGACAGTATTTGACAGTCGAGAATTAAGGCTGGGAGGACACCACGGCCAAGGAAGCACCAACGTGCTGGTGGAGGCAGTAACCCACTAATGAAGGAACAAGACACATGTAGTAAGCAACAGAGATTCGAAAGCACGATTGCAAAGCCTTGGTGCAAGCAACGCTGTACGATCAAGACGACGTATGCCGTCCAAACTCGCCGATCCAAGTACACCCAGAGATGTAACATCAGGGCTTCGGGGGAGAAGATCCATACCACGACTTTTTCAGCTAGAGAAGACGTAAATGTTGCCGGGCTTCCTTGGACACGATGTCAAGTATCCGATGGAGCCGCCGACGTTACCTTTTGCGGTCCCGGACTCGTACCCACCCAGGAACGGCATCGGGCCCGGGTACCAGAGAGGCGGAGCTCCGGGGCATCGGGACACCGTCCCTCGAAGGACAACTTCACCGAATGTAATCCATATACAGACATCTCGTATATACTCAATGAACTTTTTCATATGCTATGACTGTTCGGGGGGGTTCCCCCATCCGTCGGTCCCCTGGTATCCGTTCGATGCCAAACTCCCCAGTGCTGCGCCTCCCGTACGTGTCGGGAGCGTCAATGGCGTGCTATGCTATGCCTTCATGTCCCAGAATCACCCTCCAACGCCGATGCCATGAGAAAGGAGAATGTTTGGAAGAAAGAAAAGAAGAAACAAAGAAACGAAAAGGAAAAAACCACCCGATTTCCCCAATGCCTGATGTTATTCGTAGTCGAAAACGCAACCACGACGAAGATGCAAGAGACTCTTTGCGATGCCCTCTCAGCAGACGTCAAGGGTCGGGCACGCGGCGTCGACGAGCCGCATCGCATGGTTCGGGCGCATGACGCGCTGGAAACCCCTCGTCTCGCCGCGGCGCTCGCGTCTCTTCATCTTTTCCGCCACCGTCTCCTGCGCCTCGGCCTCGTCTGCCGAAGAATCCGCAAACGCCAGCCTGCTCCGGGTCATGGCGGCCGCGATCCTCGCCGTCTCGCGGACCGCGCGCTCGCCCAGCGTGAAGGGCGAGTGGAAGAGGTAGTCGCCGGGGCTGTCGCACGCGGCATACGCACCGTCGACGTCGGGCGTCTCAGACGTCCTGGCCCAGATGCACGGGGTCCACGTCTCGGCGAAGAAGACGCTGCCGCCCTGCTGCTCCTCCTCGCCGCCGCCGCCGCCGTCGTCGGTTCGGTTGCCGCGCCCCGTGTGGTCCGTCAGCCCGTGGTCGCGCATCTGCTGCTCGATGATGGCCTCGCGGACGAAGGTCGCGCCGTCGACCTGCGCGCCGACGCGGCGCGGGAACGGCACGTGCAGCACCTCGCCCTCAGCGGGGGGTTCGAGACCCTTCTCGGCGCGGGTACGAAGGAGGCGCGAGCCGGCGGCGGCGTTGGTGTTCTCACCTGAGGAGACGTAGCCGAACTTGCCCTTCTCCTCGCCGTCCTCCGCCCGCGGATCCGCCGTGCTCATCCACATGTCCATGCGGCCCTTGACCTCGGAGTTCCATCTCGCCGTGAGGTGCGCCGCGTTGGTCATCTGCTCGGCCTTGGTGTGCGGGCTCGGCGGCGCGGGGCGGCGGGCATGCCATCCGGGCGTCAAGGAGACATCGAGCAGCTCGGGCACGATGAGGCGGAAGTTCTCGACCTCGCGCGGGTCCACCTCGCCCCGGCCCTCGTCCTCCACGGCGTTGAGCTTCTCGATGAGCGAGGCGTCCTGGTAGGCCCAGAAGTCGGAGAAGGCGGCGGACTCGGCGTCGAGGGAGGCCTGGTAGACGCGCTCGACCTGGGCGAACAGGGCGGCGACGGCGGCGTCGACGAGGTCCTGGCCCAGCTCGCGCGGCAGCGAGGCGAGGGCCCAGACGTCCCAGGTGCCAAAGGTGAAGACCCAGACGGTCTCGCGGGGCAGGTCGCGGGGCTGGGGCTGGGCGAGGAAGCCGTCGACCTGGGCCTTGAGGTCGGCGATGGTTTCGGAGAGGGGGAACTGCTCGAGGAGGAAGTCGTAGTTGTAGCCCGGCGCCTTGGACTGCTCATTGTCGGCGGTGACCTTGGCGATGGTGTGTCGGTAGTGCTCGTTGGAGGTCACAGCCTGGGCGGGGAGGCTGATGGAGGGGATGAAGGAGTGGTGAGATGAGCATCGCAGCTGTGTTGGAAGATGTTAGTCGGTCCAAGCAGATGGACGGAACGCAAGAACACGGGAGTCGTCGGTCTATGAGACGCACCTCTTCGCAGAGCATCTCAGTCCAGCCCTTGCCACCCGTTCCCTTGCCTGTCGAAGGCGTCGCGACGTCGGGCGATCCGAAAGCGACGACCCTCACGCCGCCGGGTCTGCCGGTGCCGACGGCGCTCGTCGTGTCGTCGGCGCTACCGCCGAAGGGCGACCAGCTCCATCGCGAGCCGGAGCTGAAGAGGGTATCCGACGACGTCGGCGAGGCAAAGAACCTGCCGAGGACGAGCAGCGCGAAGGCGGCGAGGATGAGCTGGATGACGAGGCGCGGGCCGCCGCGCAGGACGCGGGTCGAGACGAAGCCGAGCAGCGTCCGGAAGTTCATCTCGCACTGGTCCAAGGGATTCCGGGGGCTGCTGCCGGTGCCGCTGGTGTAAGACGCCGGCGATGATGACCGTCTCTCGTGGCGCGGGAGTTCCTTGGACATTCTGCGAGATGCGTGTCTCGAAGAAGAGGGGTAGGCAATACCGCCGCTTCTATCGTCGTTGTGGTGGTGATGGTGGTCGTCGTCGTCGTCGCCGTCAAATGTGACGATGATTTTCGGTACGAGTTGACGATGCTGGTTCGCCACGATGTCGGGGTGTTGCGTCGAGGCGGTGGAAGCTCGACCGACGCGTGGCGCTCTCTTCGGGTTTGGTGTGTTTGCGTGTTTTGTTTTCTTTCCCTATTCTTTGCTTTCCCACCAGGGCAAACAAAACGTCGTCTGGTGGTGTGGGCTACACTCTCTCTCTTACAACCCGTCCCCTCTTGTACGTGTGATGGACAGTTCAAGAGTTGCTCCCAAAGAGGCAGTTGATCGTGTGTGGCCGTGTGTGTGTGGCTGATGCACCTTGCCAAGCCGGCAGCCAACGTGCAGAAAGACACTCGACTGCTTGTTTTTGCTGCCAAGAGGTTCCGACACGGGACAGGCTGGGATGGGTTACGTAGGGGAAGAAAGGGTGAAGCTTGGTGTGGTAGGTGAGTTGGAGACTGGGTGGCCGTTGATCTCAAAAAGTTTCTTTTCTCCTTGTGGGAACTAAGAGAGGGAAGGCTAATGGAAAATGGGATGGCAAAGGGATGATCAGGTACAAAGAGGTCAAAGGGTCAAAAAAAAAGGTCAGCGAGGAAGAAGGAAACCAGAGAAAAGGAGGCAAAGGGCCCAAACATATGTTGTAGAAGCAGGGGAAAAACGGGCACGAGCTAGCTGTCTTTCGATGGCACCTCTCAGACCCTCATGCAGTAAGAGTCAAGACGGCCGATGATGGAGAAATAAGGGGCATCTCCTCATTGTCCATTTACTGCTCCTCCTTCTTCACCTCCGGCCGCCGGGATTCCAGGGAACTCGGGATGTGGCCCAGCCCTTGGACGATCTGGGCACATCCCAATGTACTGTTTGGTATCCGTATTACGCAGTCAGAACTCGATGGATGGCAAAAAAAGAGACATTCGCCGTCATCCAAAATGATTGGAGGGGGAGGGGCGGCAAGGCGGCCTCGGTCTGATGCTCTGTTCCATGATCCATGACCCCCGGTTCATCCCAGCTCAGTCCGTTTGAGGAGTGGGAACTCGGTCTCTGTGCGCTACCGTATGTGTGCGTCTCTCCCTCTCTCTCTCTCTCTCTCTCTCTCTCTCTCTCTCTCTGCGTCTCTTAGTAAGTGTATGTAGACTCTCTGCAGCCTGTACAGGTATTGACTGGTTGCACTGAGCCGGCTGGGCTGGACCGGTTGCTGGGTACTGTGTCATCCTTGCTTTGATGTGCAGTCGTCGTAAGCTCCTGTGGAGACCGTCATCTGCATGGGGTGTGGTGGTTTTGTTTTCGACGGACCATGGGCTGGGCTATGCTGAGTTGACACAACTAAGAAGAGAGTAGAGTTAGTGACTGCGTGTGTATGTGGCTCAGGCCGGCCTGGTTCGTTTATTTCCCCGAATCCCAAGCGCCCTGCAACGGCTCGTTGGTCAGGGGTTTGGGGAGAGAAACATACATCCGACGGCCAGGAGGCTGGACGTCCCATGTATCTTCAGCCGCGTCCACGTCGCATTCCTCACGTTCAATGCCTCATGTTCCATTCCGTTTCTGGGCGTTCCGCCGGCCCTGCTAGGCGCCGGGCATGTATGTACCGACGTTGTGAGAGAGGATTTATCCAACGCAGCGTCCTCATGACGGGGCTCACTGAGACCGAGACCGGGGAAAGAATGGACACTTGCAAGATGCAAGCCGGCAGTCTAACTGGGTTGATGCAGGTGTCTTCGCGCCAATGCCATCCATCATCCATGAATCTTTTAAAGCACGCGGACGGGGTCGTGGGCATGCATTCTTCCTTCTCCACATCCCGAAAGCCTGCTTGCGTTTGTCTCCGCCGTCATCACCCATCATCAGTCAATTGACCAAAGGAAGAAGAAAAAGCCCAGCTCATCCGGCAACCCATCACGCGAGCTCATGCCGAGACGAAACGGGTACTTGTCCCCAAGGCTTGGGATTCATCTGTATCTTGGGAAGCTAATCCCCTCCCCCCCAGAGAGAGAGAGAGAGAGTCGGAAAAAAAGTCTTGACAGACTTGGCTGCAACGTGCACTGTTGGCATCCAGCAACGATCGTCATCATCGTCGTCCCGAGCTAACCGGATAGCCGCTGCCGAGCACTGCCTACGACCAATCCTGTTTGTCGATGCCCTAAGAACAGCATCTCTCTCTCCCCAGTCCAGTCCAGTCCCGTCTCGCGGCGGTCAAGACGACTCGAGAAGAAAGAACACTATCCAACCGGGCCAAACTAAGCTAAACAACCTTCACTCTTGTTGGCTGTGTGGCTTTTGAGTCTATGTGCCGATCCCCCGGGCCATGGGGCGAACCCGAGCTGTGTCCCCAAGCGAAAAACAAACAAGCGCAGCCTGTCCCATGCCGATTCGGACCAAAGACAACACTCACAACCCCTGTTCCCCTGGGAATCTTAGCCCACGTCATTCTGGCCCCTCCCCTCCAAGACCCTCCCACCCTCCTCGAAGGTAACCGGAACCTGGAGACACACTACGTTGTAGCGGAACGAACCGCCAGAGCGGTGGTTGTCCGTGACAGAAGCCCACATGGCCCAAACCTCGTGAAACGGCGCTGGTTGAGTGAGATTGAGAGAGAGACGTTAAGAACAAACACGTTTCCCACATGATCCTCCTCTCCCCCTTTCCTCTCGCCCGTTGCCCCCGTTCCGTCTCCATCGCCCTCGCTCGCTCTGCCTCCGAGGTATGCCAATTCGGACGCACCGCCCGGGGTAGATTCATCGAGTCTATGGAAAAAAAACCAAATCCCCGCCGCAGCCCGTCCCCTCCCTTCTCGGTCATGCGCCGCCGTGCCGGTTGCGCGCGCGCGCCCACTTCCCGGCACTAAATTGAAGGGAGAACGGGCGTCGTCGTCGCCGCGATTGCGAAAGATTCATTTTGAGTTTCCGAGACGGGGACTGGGGGGGACGACGAGCCTGAAAGAGGACAAGGGAAATATCGAGACTCGGCTTGTTTTCGCTGGGGAATGCATTCGTCAGCCCCGGTGTGACCTACTTAGAGGCTCCGTAAACTAAGCCCAGAGTCCGCGTCGTCCGCAATCTCAGCAGGCGAGAGGACCAGTCTTCAGATGATGAAGAATCGCGAAGATGATGAACCCCAAAGATGAACCCCTGCCCCCCTCCCCGTGTCCAGAAGCTTGAATGCCTTCCTACCCCTTGTCTTTCTTCCGCGTTCTCACCCCCTCTCCCCGCGACTGTGATCTTGGTGTATTTCACCACAACCTCTCCACGCACGTTTTCAAAACCCCCCCTCGAGATACACCCCCGTCACGGCGAGCCCAATGGCCGCCGTGAAGGGATACTTTTGCGGGAACCCCGGCCCGCCGAACTCAGGGTCCAGCCCTTCGGTGCCGGGGAACAGCAGCGACGCCCACCCGGCCGCCCAGTAGATGGATCCCAGGAAGCCCGCGATGCGGAACGACTCCCTCGCCATCACGGCCGACGCGTTGGCCCGCCACGTGAAGTAGAGCGTCGCGGCGCCCAGGATGGAGGACAACGTCATTGTCTGTGCATTGTGAAATCTGGGAGCTTGGTTTAGCAGATGTGTTCTCTCTCTGTGTGTGTGTGTTTGTGTGTTGTGAACCACTGACGGGTGCATGATGGCCTCTCGGCGCACACCTGCTGACATCACGACTTCTCAGCCAGTAATGTTGAGGTGAGAAGACAAGGGGTAGAGACTCACTTGGCGTGCGGAGGCCAACGCGGATTGTGAATGTGCGTCTCGTTCCAGTCCGCCATGAAGGCGCCGAAGAGCAGCAAGATGCCGTCAACCGTGAGGAGGATGCGCCCAAACATGGTGGCTGCGGGAGATTGGACACTTCTCGATGAGGTCAAGTTGGGGGGGGGGGGGGGGGAACTTCCGCTGCAACTGAGTATGTTCGAATATTGACCCGGATTTGCTACAGTGACTGAACTGAGTTGCAATCACACCAAGCCTTCAGATGCACCTCTGCAAGTCGGGAACCCGGTGCACAGGCGGACAGCTAGCTTCTTAAGCTCTTCCCAGGTGCTCGCTCGTGCAGCGCCGTCAGTTTCTTCAAGAAGGCGTCTGAATATTCCTCAGAAGCCTGTCCGTCTCGCTGGCGAGTCATGGCCCGATACCACCGGCACGCGACCTCTGTCGTTTCCGACTGCCTCGAGTTGTTACAATCCAGATCCATGGTACGAGTGCCGCGAGCGCGAGATGGCGATCGAAATACGACCCACCACCCATGTGGCTTGCCGTACGGACTATTTTTTTTCTTGTGGGTGGGTGTTGGGGATCTCCGATGGCTCCGGACGGACCGGTCCCGACGCAACTCCAGATTTGATATGCGGCACACTGAGAGCGAGAGAGAGTCATGAAAGCTCGACTGAAGGTTGGGATGATGCCGATGTTTGGAAACGGATCTCTGTGTAAGAATGACTGAGTTTTTCGACAACTTTTGCGACATCGAACGATTCACGCGTCAGTTCTTCAGATGTTTTTACAGTGGACAGCGGCGGTATCAACGACCTGGATGGAGTCTGGATGAAGCATGCGATTCCTTGGCATGTGCCTACAAATGTCATAGGGCATGTCGTTGCATGATTTATTGAGTTTACTGCAGTCAAACTCACGGCCGCGTTCGAATGATTCACCTACCATAAATTATGATGAGCAATGGAACCCCAATGGCTGGCCATGTGTGACACGGAAAGTTTGCCCAGCTTTGCGCCATGAGAGGCTTTCCAGAGTTCCTGATGGCATCTTGACGGCTCATACGAGTTCAGACCCCTTGGAACGTGAATCTACTTGGAAGAATACCCTGGACACCTTTCTCGATTTTGAAGACTTCGACAAGCTCACAGTATCATCAAGTGCGGTGCCTAATCCACCTACCTACACCTTGCCCTTAACACATTGGAGAAATGTACAGATCTGCACCTCGCCGCCACGTAGCTAGCTCGGACATGCGGACCGCGGTTGGGGAAGTGCTCGAGCGGCGGCGCACTAGGTCATGACGACATCCACCTCAGACGCTGTGCGCTTGGAGCTCATCCCTATCTTCAGGCCCCTTCATAGACACCTCTGCTCAACGCTTCTTTTTGGTTAATCAAAACAACATCCATCGCCGAGACGACGCTTCAGTTATCTTTTACACAAGTTCCATCGAGAACTGACTCGTTCAATCATAATCATGGCGTCCACAAGGAAAGTCCTCGTCCTAGGCGCGACTGGGAAACAAGGCGCCGCCGTCGTCGACGCCCTTCTCGAGCTCCCCGCCAGCTCTCCGCCCCTCGAGATCCTCGCCCTCACGCGAAACCCGGACTCGGCCAAGGTCCAGTCCCTCATCGATGCCGCAAAGGCCAAAGGCGTCACAGTCACCCCAGTGCAGGGCGACCTCAAGGACTCCCAGACCCAGGTCTTCCAGGCCCACCCGAGCATAGACACGGCCTTCATCGTGACGACCATCGGCAACGAGGACGTCGTCGGGAAGGCCTGGGTCGACGCCGCCATTGACGCGGGCGCCGCCCAGGTCGTCTTCACCTCGGTCGACCGCGGCGGTGAGGACAAGTCCTGGGAGAACCCCACCGACGTGCCGCACTTCCTGCAGAAGCACGCCGTCGAGGTCCACCTCCGCGACCGCGCCGACGAGCTGGCGAAGGGCGGGCGGTCGCTGCGCTGGACGATCCTCCGCCCGACGGCCTTCCTGGACAACACAAACCCAGGCATGTTCGGCAAGGTGTTCGCGGCCATGTGGTCCACCCTGCCGGCCGACCGGAGCCTGCAGCTCGTCTCGGTGCGGGACATTGGGCTCTTCGCCGCTAAGGCGATCGCCGATCCGGAGGGGTGGGATCGGAGGGCCGTGTCGCTTGCCGGCGAGGACATCACCTACGCTAAGGCCAGGGAGGTCTTCAAGAGGATCGTCGGCAGCGACATGCCGCAGACGTACACCATCCTGGGCCAGGGCATGTTGTGGGCCATCGCGGACATGGGCAAGATGTTTGGCTTCTTCAAGGGGGAGGGATACGGAGCGGATATCCAGGGGTTGAGAAAGGAGGAGCCGCGAGTGCAGGACTTTGAGGCGTGGCTGAAGGAGAGCAGCGGCTGGAAGAGCGAGATTTGAACGTGTCCACGGTAGAGATGCAACTTTCCTGAATTAATAAATCCTTATAATGGCTACTCATAAAGCAGAACATTTTAATCGCGAGGCGTCAACCATGTGGTTGGTGCCGAACCTTTTGATCAATCACGCCACGCTAACATCTTCAGTCTGAACGCAAGCCTATCTTCATCTATGTAGGTACCGAGAGTAATGCAACTTGCCTTGTTATGAGTATCACTAGTTTTGCTGATAGGGGGAAACCTGCTTAGGGTACAACCTACCTGGTAGTAGATACAACCCGTCTAGCAGTAGAGACTCTTCCGGGCAAACGCGGTCCGGTTGGATGCGACGCCCCTGGGATATGCCAGCAGCACGGGGCTGTTGCCGTTGAGGATCTTGTACCTGATGGGCCTCTTTATCGCGGGATTGAGACGCCCGGGCTTGATGATGTCCCATGAGCGACTCGTCTCAGAGGAGTAGGTTGTCGCGGCTTCCAAGGCCGTTTCAGGGGCGTCCTCTTGCAGTAGGATGCGTTACCGAAGGGGTTCTCTGACGACTCCACCGAGGATTCCGATGTTACTGCGTCGTTCTGCACGATGAAGCTCTTTGGGTAATCAATTTTGGAATTTACGCGGGAAAAGATGTGTTGATGGTTGTGAGCCGTGAGGCCTGCGGCGACCTGTGTTCCGAAAGGCAGAGCTGACTGAGGGAAGGAGACAGCAGGTGTTCAGCATCCCCGTCAGCTTCATTTCCAGTCTTTATGTGCTATCGAAGGTGAAGATGTGATAGAAGCCGTACTCGTAGTTGGCTGCTGAGAGAGCCTTCGAAACAATGAGTCTCCTAACTCTCACAGAAATCACAGAACCGTCACGGAAATCGGTGTGCTTAGAGAGAAGACCGCTGTCCTATTCATGGATGCACATGGAGTTCTCGATGACGGCCGCATCACCCCGAGCAGTACTCATGACCGCGTCCATTTAGTAGATTGGCCCCTTAGCAGTCGCATCCGAGCTTGAGGGAGTTGGACATCAGTCTTAGGGCAGGGTCAGTCATTCAGTGACGAAGCATCATGAGGAACTGGTAGTGATATTCCACCCAGTGGATGAAAGGCTTCATGGCCAGACAGAGTTGGGGCGCGTCACCGGGCTCTCCCGGAGGACAGTGTAGCCTAGAAGGGACTTGATATCCAAGATCGTTGTTACTGCGGGGTGTTTTGACGATGGAGGCCAAAGTTCAATAGTCCGGCTTGCCTGAGTGAGCTCACAAAAGCAAGGTGAGCGAGCTTGAGGCTCCGTCGTTTCTCGGGCTTGTCGTCGACGGAGTGCATCCGGGTATATGTCATGGGCTTTTGTCATTTGAGCATCCAAACCCGAACAATCGAGGGTTCGTTGATCCGAAAGTATCTTCTTCTCGGCCCGTCACCGAATCGCGGAGGCTTCGAAGCCCTGTCTGTCCAAGATTGAGTATGCCCAATGAGCAGTGCCTTTCGTCCGGTACTCTTAACACTTTTGATTGTTGTTAGCATTATCGCCAATGGCGGTGGAAGATCGCGGCGGCAACAAGAACACTGAGGTCGATTGGCACTATCATGACATTCGTTTTCCTCTTCTTTTTTGAAGAGACAAAGTATGTCCCAGTGTCTGTTGGACAATCATCGCAAGCTGGACCGCACGAGGTAGAGGGGATGAAAGAACCCCCGGCATTCGCCACATCCAAGCTTGACGGCAGCCCCGTCGTGCCCCTGGGACACCGAGCCTCCGCAACGACCCTTGAGCCCCCACCGATGAGAACTTTCCGTCAGCGGATGCAGTTTCTCACTCCGACTTCAGAGCCGCTGTTTAGAGGCTTCGTCACGCCGTTCCAGACATCCATGCTGCTGCACGTCCTGTTCACGGCCGTGCAGAGTGCCAACGCCACCTTCTTCCTGGTGCTCATGAGCAGCGTCAATCCCATAGTCTTCTCGGCCCCGCCGTACAGCTTTGGCACCGCCGGTGTTGGCCTCATGCTTGTGGGCCCCTTTATCGGAAATGCAATCGGCAGTCTCTACGGGGGCTTCTGCGGAGACTGGGTTGCCGTCCGGCTGGCGAAGCGAAGCAACGGCGTCTTTGAGCCCGAGTTCCGGCTGTACATCCTCGCGCTTCCGGCGGTCCTCATGGGATCTGGGTTGGTGATTTACGGCGTGACGTTGGACCAAGTAAGATAAGAAATGTCCATGTCGCCGTTGCCAGGCTTCAACGCTAACATTTGGCCTGCAGGGCATGCATTGGATCTATCCCAGCATCGGAAGTGCCATGTATGCTTTCAGCATGGGGGCAATCATGGATATGAGTTTCACGGTCGTTATCGATACTTATACGGATGTGAGTTCCTGGTCTATCCCCGCTCTCTGGAATCTGGTTTTCTTTTGGTTTTGGCCCTGACTGATCATGACAGATTACCGCGGACTGCTTTGTCTTTATCACCTTTATTCGCAACGCTGGGACGATCGCTCTGCCCTTCGGGATCGTGCCGTGGCTGGACTCCATGAGCCTGACTTACATTTTCGTCATCTGTGGATGCATCAGCTCGAGCATTGCACTCTTTTTCATCCCGCTCGTGATCTGGGGCAAGGCCTTTCGGAAAGCGTCGGAGCACAGATATGAAGCTCTGCGCGTCGAAGTTGCTGGTCATTGAACTGCGAAGATGGATTCATCTAGGATCTCTAATCGGACCACAGAGGCATCCTTGCCGCATCTTACACTTGATAAATTCCGTAGCCGGTTCTCACCTGCCCATCAAAACTGTGTCGTTATCGAGAGTTTACTTATCTCTAGCACAGAGACCGGCGATTGTTCCTCGTCAGTGATCAGCCATTGCTCGTACTGGCCCATTGACCGATGTCTGCCTGTTCCTAGATTGGCGGGCTCCAGGAGTTGGACGGGTAGTCTAAGCTACAACAGGCAGTCAAAGGAACCAGGTTTGCATGGTTGTCCGCTTTGATGGCGGGCGGCTCGGGCAATTTCGGTTTTGAGAGCCTGTAATGGTTTCAAAGACACCAGTCGATTCATGTTTCCCCGCCGACGGGGAGCCTCTCAGTAAGTATGCAGTCAGGCCGGGTCTCGACGGATGCCCAGCGGCTGGCCGTTGGCGTCCTTCACAGTGGAAAGATTTCCAGATCATGGGGTTTGCATGGAACAGACGCCGATTCGCTGCTTGTCAGCTTGTTGAAGCTAGTCCGCCCATTGTCATGGCTCCTTGAGCCCCTTCTCCTCTATCTATTCCAGCGTAGTCTCACAGGATA
This sequence comes from Colletotrichum lini, assembly GCA_034638275.1. Taxonomy (NCBI): domain Eukaryota; kingdom Fungi; phylum Ascomycota; class Sordariomycetes; order Glomerellales; family Glomerellaceae; genus Colletotrichum; species Colletotrichum lini. The sequence goes on from JAWQJV010000004.1 coordinate 5,453,408, forward strand.
GTGTCGCAAGCGGTCAACATAGACGATAAAACATCGGCGCGAATATGCCTCCACCAACTCATGACTTCGAGGATGAAATCGTCCTAATCCATATGCTTAAAAAGATCACGAAGAAAGAAGAAGAAGAAGCCTTCATGACGTCCATCTCAACCACTCAAGACGATTTTGACGCGTATCTCAAGCCCAAACCATTGCACTAGACGACAGACGAAGAGGTCTCTGCTGAAAGCGACCTTCTTTACCTTTATAAGAAGCTTGAAGCAGAGGAAGAGCCTCGCTCTGGCGCTTTCTACTTGTTTGCGGACCATAAGTGCGTTGAGGATGGCGGTACTATTGTTGCTAACCGGGATTGGTATACATTGTGCAACTCCGAGGAGGCCAATGAGCAACTCTATAAGCTATGCAAAGACAACGATGTCCAGGTCCCCGGAGGGAATTGTCGGAACTTGGATGGCTTGTTGGAGGATCTGACAACCGAGGTGTCGAGTCGTGGGGTCGCACGGTGTCGCCAGCCGGGTCCGCAGTGGAAATCAAGTTTCGTAAACATAGACATGGAAATATAGGCCTAGTTAGGCTAGCTGAGATACATAGTAAGGTATTATACATTCTAGAAGATCCTGAGTAGGATGCAAATGCATTCCTGACGAAGTTGAAGGAGGAGCTGGAGAAGACAGCGAGGCGAACTCGAGAATGTTCAAAGTCATCCTATATATGTACGAGAAAAATAAAGCTTTTTTAAAAATGAAAAGCCGACATCCAGGCTCACTTCCGTGAGAATCTATCAGGGATCGGACGCCGGGAAACGATTTGGATGCCCAAGGGCTCCCGACCAAACTGCCATCCCGTTCTCGGCCTCGTCTGGATCGGCGTGACCTCGCGCTTGTAGATGCCCCTTTTGATCGCCGAGCGCGCTGTGCCGCAGGTTGCGAAGAAGGAGTCGCCGAATGCGCGACAGTCTGTGTCGGTAAAGTTCTGCGATAGCTTGGTGCAGAGCTGTCTATTGCTGCTGAGGATGCCGCCTTTCTGGCCACAGAGCTGGGGGCCGCCGATCTGGACGACCGAGTTTCCGATGTGTGTTCTGCAGCGGCACTGAATGTCGCCTTGCTGAGCCTGCGCCAGCACGAACCTGTCGGGTGTTAGCTTGAGACTTGCTTCCATTTGGTGGTATTCTAGTCTCGATATAGAAAGAAAGAGAGAGAGAGAGAGGGGCAGGGAACTTACATCATCGCCATCAAGAAGTAGGACAAGATATTTTTCATTGTGTCGGAGGTGGATGTGACTTGAAAAGCTTGGCTGTGTCAACCACTTTTCGGAGCTGGTGAGGCTGGTCGCGAAAGGCTTTATACGAAGATCAAACTCTCGAAGGCGCTTGGCAAGCACACCGATCTTTCACGTTCTGGGCCACCTCAACATGGAACGAACCACTGTATCGACCATGGGACGTAATGTGGGAGCCGCCTCTCTGACTCGTAAACAGGGAGAATTCTCCGGCTCGGGAGCATCTGATATCGGCCTCTTGGTAGTGGTAGCGGCGTCCAAAGGGTCGCGGCTTGACCGACGGGGAGATCTGTCATTTTGCTTGTCGTCTCATATATGAAACTGCGCCTCTCTCAGCACGTGGAGGGGGAGGGGTTATTAGGGTTGGTAACGACAGCTTGGTATTGGGGTCTTGCTTTCCACGCGGTTGGCCACATACGGATTACGTGTGTTCGTCAATGTCAGACAACGATGTTGGTGTTCCAGATCCCTGCGCTCGTTTCACGATAAACGGGGGTCTCGTGGTAGCAGCAGATTCTCCTCGGCGGGGGACATGTAGGTCCGGAGATGGTTCAATACAAAAAGTGACGCTTCCTTGAGGTTGGAAATTGAAGTAGCTTTCGCCGGCTGATAATTCACCTGTCGAATCAATTGTTCGTCTGGTCTTTCAAGCGGACACTGTCTACAATCGTTGACTACTGGAAAACAGGTGGCACGACGGCGAGTAAGGGGCCGGTTTAGATTTATCCCACCCCTTACAAAAGCTCACAAGTCGTTGAAGTTTCTGCTCTGCATCGACAGATCCGCAGACCCAAAGCAAGAAAATTACCAAACTTCCGAGTGCTCTTGCAAAGTGTCCTAGTAGTCAAAGTCTCCGGAAAATAACGTCGCTTCGCCGTCCCAGAGAAGGCTAAATATCACGTCTTCTCCGCCTCGCTCTGAATTGGCTACCGATCGTGGGCCAAATATACTTTCTCCGAGTTTCTCGTCCGTTTCGAGTTGTCCGACTCTACTGACGTGGCCGTCGGGATGAGACTTTTGGGCCGAAACTCTCATTCGGGTGTTGTCAGGTCTGTCTGCCAACCGGACTGAAAGGAATCTCTCGACATACGGCGCCCGTGGTTGATGGTGCATAGTTGGCGAGTTGGTCTTGAAGGTATCGATTGCCTGTGAGAAGCTCAAAAGCAGACGGTGGTACTGTGCTGCTTGCGGACTCATATGACCCAGGAAGTCGAGGACTCGCAAAGCGTTGTAGAAAGCTCTTTCACGAGACTGGGGCACCTCAGGAGCAAGCAAGGAGAAGGCTAAAATCAAACCGGCAGCAAACAGCCACGCCCTGTATAAGCTTTAGCTTACATGTATGCCTCGTGTCCGAGTTAATTGCACTCACTTCAGTATGCACATATTGCCCATGATGGTGCGAGAGTCTAGTGCTTCAGAGCACATCTCTGACATGAACACTGCCGCATCCACGCAAGCATCGGATAAATCAGCAACTCTCCTCTTGTTCTCTAGAGATGCATTGTCCTCCTGGCTGATGTCCGTAGGCGAAGGTTCGTCGTCGAGCTGAGGCATGATGTGCTTTATCAGGAACTCGCGCGTCGTCAGTATGATGCCGAAGTAGTACGTGCAGGCAACATGAATATTTCCAATGGCAATTTGCCGATCTTGGGGGTTTGCGGAAGTCGAGGCATCTCTCTGTGGGCATTGACGTAATGCCGGCGACAGGTTCTTGCTCCAATCTTTAATTGTCTCCAAGAATCTTTCAGCTCGAACATCTCCCAGTTGAGAATCCTCGGCGAGAATTTCAACGATTTCGTTCAGAGTTGTGGCAAGAGTGCAGGCTCTATCGACAGACAAAGTAATTACGATGTGGTTCGGGGTAGGCTCCCGCCGTTTCTTTAGGCCGGCATGGTGCAATGCTAGTTGGCCTACCAAGGATCGAGCTACAAACGACATCGAAGAGGCGGATGCTTTTGTCGATACGAGACCTATGGTTGTTCTTAGTATGGCGTGTTGACTGTCGAAGATGGAGGAGGGCGGAGTCGGCATGAAATACCTCAGAGAGCGCTCTGCTCTCGAGAGCGACTGGAACTGCCTCGACATGTGTAAGCCCATGACCGAAGCCGCTTTCGTTGCGACTCCGAGGTACATGAATGCCGAATTGCGACGACATGCGCCAAACATGTAGAAAGCCATGAGAGTGAATCCTCGAGCGGTATTCAGAGTTGGATCGCTCAGCATTCCCACAAATGACAGTTTGCGAGCTTCCTCAAAATAGCGAAAGGCTTTGCGGGCGTCGTCGGGCTGCCCTCGACATTGAGCGCCGATTGCAATCATCATAAAAAGGCATAGTAGGTCCTCATTTGCATTCCGACTTCTCAGAGAACTGACGTCTGCCAAAAGACGACTCGTCTCGGACTCATCAAAGAGGTCGAGAAGCCCACTGGACTGCATTGGCATTGTTGTCAACCATGCTGGTCTCAGATACTCTGGTGGAGGTAATGAATATTAGACTCACTGCATCCAGAAAAAGCTGAACCAAAGCTTTTTTCTCCTCTTCATCCATCTCATCTGCAAACTCCTCGCTTGTCTGGACTGGAGCCTGCGCCTCAAACATTCGATGGCATCCCTGGCTAATGGTGAAGTCTGGGCCGAGGATTGGCAGGTTTCCTCGTAAGTACTGAAGAAAGGCAATTGCTGAGGCATTCCCGACGTAAACTATACGTGTCCATGCGTCAGTACACGCACAAAATCAACGTCGTGTTTTCGTGACAACAAGTCCGATGTACCTTTTTCTCCGCTGCAGGTATACATCATAACGGGCCGGGGCCCAGACGTTGCCGCCACGATTGAGCCCGCTGAGCTTGTGGCATCTCCTCCCTCTAAAGAAGATGTTCCTTCTCTTCGATAACGTAGTGGGGCGGTTCGGTTCCGTTCTCTGGTGTCCCGGCTTGTGAAATCGAGTTGTCGGGACTGAGCAAGAGGCTGCCTGTGTGCCCGACGGTTTCGAGATTGCTGAGGATAGGTACACAATGCATCCACTCCGCGGTTGACGCATGCTCGGCATGGTTGAGCAGCATCGCAGCGCTTCTTGGTTGCTCGGCAGGCAACACATGCTTTGGCGGACCGCTTCCGATCCTCGGGCCTCACCGGCGGCCGGGGCATGTCGTGAATGCGGAGTGGGACTTGCGTGCGTTTCCCTGACTACAGTGAGGAGGCTAACCTACTGACCCCTTGTCGGGTATGAGCTGCAATAGAGCGGAACAGACTTTAGAAACCAATGGACAAAGATGCGACCGTTACCGGTGTTGACGAGTCAAGGATGAAGTTGAATCAATTGGGATAAACTAGAATGGAAGCCCATCCATCCATCCACCCCTCCAAACCCGCAGTCCCGCTGACGAGTAGGGAGATAAGCAACTTGAGCATACGTAATTCGGCCGCACAGATAAGCAGCAAGCTTATCGGAATCTTTCCGGCAGATACAGCTCAGCTTTCAATCGTTCTCCCGATTTGCCTCTCATCTTCCAACGTAGGCAGCGTTTTTTTGGCATCGTCAACTCCTAAGGAGTAGGCGCGTAGCTACTGAAGTGACTTGAGTCCTTACTGAAAAGGACATAATTACTCGCAAGTTCTTGCTTGGGCGATTGGACGACGCTGCCTCACTCGCAGTCCTCCGCCTTAGCTCTGGGTCAGATGCTACGGCGTCTTGCGTCTATCTGATGATTTTCTTGACCAGGTCCTGGCTGTGATCGTGTGACGAGGCGCCCTCTCGGACTGCGGCCACTAGATATTGCCAAAATTGGATGAACCCTGGCCCTTGCTCAACCGAAGGCTGGGGCATGAGCATGCTGTCGATGCATTGCCTGAGAATGCAGTCCCACGAGCGGTCGAACACTGTCTCGCCTAGCCTCTTTTGTCGTTCCGTCTGCCTCTTGGTCTTGCTCCAAAGAATACAAATCGTGTTGCTAGGGACAGACAAGATACAGCTACTACAATGGAAATAACAACCAAAAAGACCTACAAGCATCAGACTTGGTGTGATGAGAGACTCTGCTAAGTTACGGAGAGCTGTGTTAATGTTCTTTGCCTGCGCAGGAAGGCTTCGCCACTGCATGGAGATCAGATAACGCACTGGTAACGTCACATACCCACATTTCGGCCACCCCCCCATTTCGGCCACCCAAAAAGAGGGCATTCCCACCAACACCAGTATGTTCAATTAACTACTAACTGCACCTAGATGCCACTACAATACAGCTTTCTGCTTCACTAGGTAAATCAGACTCGCTGGATTCATCTGTGATATCCTCCTTTTCACCAGCTTCAACCTGCGCCTTCTGTACGTCTAAGATAGTAGCAAACTTGGTGTTAGGATCTAGTTGGACTGCCCTTCTTTTCCTTGCTGCGTTGTTGGTAACTTGGGCCTGTAGAAGCTCCAGCTTTTGCTGGGCAGCTGCCAGCTCATAGGCCTTTTCGCTGAAGCCTTTTTTCACCTTCATGAAAAGGAGACGTTGAGTCCTAGCGTCATTATCCAGGTCTGTGAATAGCTTCAGTTGGCCAGCCAGATCCTTCATCTTCCTTGGCGTCGACCATGCCACTGCAGATGAAGCAGAAACCCATTCCTCATCTCTAACGCCTTTATTTTGCCCTTTGCAGGCCTGATCTGATGGCCCTGGTGTTGATGGGAGCATTAAAGGGCTCATAAGGGGCTTAGCCATAGAGACAGGCCATAGGCCAGTATATTTCCAACCACTTTTAATGTTATCCATCGTCAAGCCTGCCAAACGAGCCTTCTGATAACAGCCTATAAAGTTCCTCTTGCCTACAATAGTAGAATCATTCCACTGACTGAGGTATCCAAGCTCCTTCCTATAGGCTGCCTTCACAGGGCCAAAGACTGACTGGTCAAGTGGCTGGAGGACATGGGAGGTATGTGGTGGTAGGAATAAGAGATGGACGTTATTAATATAACATGTCCACATGAATTCTGTCGTAGTGTGACTCCCATGGCCATCAACAACCAGCAGTCTAGCCTCCTCCTTGCCCTGGGAGGCAGTCTGGGGGATAGTCTGAGGGATGAAGACCTTCTGCAGCCATTCAACTGCAGTGTCGTCTGTTGTCCATCCATTTTCTGTTGCAGTGAACTGCCATCCTTCATAAGGGCCAAGATCCAGAGGAAACCACTGCTGCTGGACTGTCTTGCCCTTGTATATGATGAGGGGATTCAGGGTATAGCCTATGGCAGAGATGCATTCGATGATAGACACCCATGCCCTTGATCCAGGCTGTTTCTTGCGGACAGACTTCGTCTCAGCCATGCCCAGGACCAGCCCATTAGATCCCTGGCCCTCAAGGATACCAGTCTCATCCATGTTATATCTGTTGGCTGGTTTGATACCCTTGATCTCTGGTATGGCGAGGAGTTTGAACCAGTCCCTGATGACCTCAGTAGATGCTCCATTAACACGTCTAGAGTCAACAGGGCGACTTCTCTGGACCTTGATTGATGGGTTTCTTCTTTTGAAGCCTTGGATCCAAGTCTTTCCTAGAGGATCTGTATCCCCCAAAGCATGAAGGATCCTTTCTGCGAATACCTTCACTTGCTGATGGGTTGGAGCAAGCCCAAGGGCATGCTGGATTCGCACCCATTCAGCCAGCTTAGCCTCCTGATCAGGGGAAAGCCTCTGAAGGTCAGCAAAGGCAGCTGCCCTGCCCTGGGTTCCATGGAGTCGATACTGAAGGGTTGTCCTTGGGATCCCATATTGATGTGCTGCCTTCCTTAGGCTCATACCGTTGCTAACAGCTTGGATTGCCTGATTGATTTCATCTTCGGTATATTCGACCATTAGGTATAGAGGAAGGTATGTGCAAAAAATGAAGTCATTCAGATAAGGTATGTAAATGTTGTGATAGTTAGAAGTTGGAGGGTAGTCATGGTGTTGAGGGGAAATGAGGCATTTTTGGGTGGCCGAAATGGGGGGGTGGCCGAAATGTGGGTATGTGACGTTACTTAACTGTCTCAATATGGGCTACATAAGTCACTGAGGCAGACCTGATGCCTTGGCGAGTGGGCTCCAGAACATCCTATCAGCCAGCCCTATGTGCTGTTACATCTTTGAGCCTCATCGCAATTATTTTGATGAGGGTTGTGGAAAAACCTGTTCTTGCTGTCTGTCAAGGGAATCTGGCATCCCATTTTGACCCACGTTGACTCACACGGTTAATATGAAGTTGGCTGAGGGATAAAATTTGCGGTGTCAACATTAACAGATTTTCTACGACCAACTGCCCTTACTCGCTTCAACAAGACAACAACCTCGCTAGTGATGATAATAGATCAGTCCTGTAAGGAGATTATTGTTCAGCCAGAGTTGTGGTGGAGAAAGGTTCTTCACGAAGGTCTGTTGGTGTTGGATTCTAAATTTGATTGAGGACCAGATAGCTTTAGCTCTCTGATTGTGTCACGGACCGATCATGCAGATTCATCCATAATCAACTTACACAGGTGACTTGGCCACAAGAAAGTTTTATTTTACCCGTTTACCTTATAAGTCACGTTGATATATCGGGAAGAACACAACAATAGATTCAAGTTGTGAATTTTCAATAATTTCAGTGCATCCTCCTTGGAAGACGTCGTCTTGCAACATCTTCTTCTCATTAAACCATGCGCCCAGGGTTCACGCGACCCATCTCATAGCTCTCATTATGCCCTTCGATCACACTTCTTGTGTCGTATTGCACCACAATCTCATTCGTCCGGACGATCTTGCCGAATTCCAGTTCAGGCTCGACCTCAAATATGCTCTTGTCGCTCCGGTCGTCGGCCAGCTTGTCCCACTTTCTCCGAATCGAGCCCTTTTGAGATGATGTCGTCGTTACCGTTACCGTATTACTTCGAGTAATACCGCTGCCGCCGTGCCCGAATCGGGACCCGTTGGTGTGAGTGCCGGAGGAGCCATAGTATTTGCGAGCAGTGCTCGCGACATCTCGAACGAGAACGCGGAGAACAGGGATAGAGGCCGCCATGATGGTGACGCTCGACTCGCAGGTTCCCCAGATGACGAGGTCGCTGCCATCGTCTGGCAGGGTACGTCAGCAGGTTTAACAATAAGGTCAAGGTGGGCATTGGCCGCATACATGTAAAGTCTCCAGAGAGCAGTGTTGGAATTGCTGTGCACTTGACAATGGCGGTTGCTCCAGCACTAAATCAATGCGTCAGAAGAGGACCTTGGTACGGATAGAACCAAACTTACAACAGACCCATACTCATGGCGATGCCCACTCCAATCTTCTCCTGTAATTTCATCTGAAGCACCCAAATCAGCTTCCAGGGCAGCAGCGCGAGCATGATATCCATCAAAGCGGAGTAAGCTATCGACAATGATCAGTAAGAAAGCTCTCGGCTAACAGATGGTTGGTTACGGACCTGCAGCGAAGACACCATAATATGCGGCGACCTTTGGATCCCAACATTTCCCCGGCGTCTGGGGCAGCCAGAATTTTTGGATAGGGGAGCACTGCACCCAAGCAGCCATTGCGTTCAGAGCCATTAAGATATTCATGGAGATGATGGCCGTCCATATGATATACCTCGTCCAACCCTTCTCCTCGATTCGGAGAAGCGTCATCGCGAAAGACGTCTTACTCCACACTGCTGAGGTGATGGATATCGTGCTGATGACGTTGCCATTGAGGCCAATCGGAGGAAAGTTTACGGGGTTGATCTGGTAGACATGCTTGCCAAAGCCGAGGGATACGTTGACAAAGGTGAGTGCCGACGCGATCAAGAGGGTGACCTAGAATCGTCAGTCGGTTGGAGTCCGAGTTGATCTAACGAGAACCGGTAGGTGGGTAGACATACCCAAGAAGCTATGAGCACGTAGTCGTCCCACCAGAGACCACTACGCTTCTTGAATTTGCAGTAAACCCTTAGACCCAAGAAGAGAGCCGAAAGTCCAACCTGGGACCAGACTACCGCGTTGATTGTCGGGCCGTAATCCTCCGGCCGTGCCATTTGAATAGCCAGCCAGCTAGCCACCGAAAGGATTCCGTGATCACGAGCAGCAGACCAGGAGAAGTGAAAAACAAAAGAGAACAGACCAGCCGTTGCGTTATGACGTGTGAGGGGGCAGGAAATATGAAGGAGCGACAACGCAACCGTGCAAAGGGGTATCACAAACGCAGACTAAGTACCAGACCCAAAGAATAGTCGAAAACGAAGTTGACGAAGCGTGAAACCCGCCTCCGCGTGTGGGGGATGGGAGCTGAGATATGGCATCCGTTTATCCACTCCTAACCACACATCATGCCCGGTTCACGCACCCGCAGGATGTCCACTCCACCGGCGCTCCAATGGGAAAGAGGGCCGAGCTGCTCGACAGCATTAGCTGCCGGTGATCTACCGGTACGGATGGAACGAGGATCACGCAAACGTGTCGGCGGGCTCTAAGGACGATCCCGGCTTCTGATGGTGAGCCCTGGGGAAGATGGATGTCATTCTAGAAGCATGAAAGGCACGCGGGCTCTCACGACTTGATTCTGCTTGTGTCAGGAAGGCGGGGCTCATTACGCTGGGAAGACAGGTTCCGGACAGCTGGTCATGGAACACCCGTCGCGTGGCGGTCAAGTCAGGCAGGCTGGCGTCTGCATGGTGGTGGGGGGGACGAACGAGCCAGGAAAAAGCAATGACTCGAAGCCAACTCGATCTTGGCCATGTTCTCCTGGCTGGGCATGCTGACAATTTCGCTGTTGGGCCCCTTTCGGCTCAGATAAACAGAGAAAGTCAGAAAGAGAACCAGTGGCCCTTTTTGTGTCGCGGGCCCGGAGCCCGCGCATCGAAAAGCACTCCTCGATGGTGTATATTATGCCGAGAGATGCAAGGGTCGCTTGTCCTTAGTTTTGGATAGACTGCGCCTCTCGTCGCTCCTGGTCTCTGATAAACTGCCAGTGGCCATTTGCAAGGGTGAACCGAGACCGTAAACCTGCCATCTCGTACTAGTCAAAATGCTAATTGATGACTAGGTTAGACTGACATGAGGGTGTAGAGACATGCGACTATTCCAGATGTCGCAGGCGGTATGGCAACGACTGGCGCTCAGTCCTGGAAGCACATCATCAACAGATCCGAAGTCCAGGCCAGTGGGGGGTAGATAAAATCCACACGCTCCGGTTCAACAGAGAGATGAAAACGACCGATTTCCCTCTCCCCAGTCATGTTTTTCAGAGGGCGGTTCGAGATCGGTGCAGGGATATCCTAATTCAGGGCTGCCGAAGTGGGAAAATTATCTGCATCGCTGAATATTATTCCGTGTCAGCTGGCGAGGGGCGGGCAACGCACATAGCGGATGTCGTCTCAGATTGTCAATGCGGACAGGGAAGGTCTTTTGGCTCAATTGAAAGCCCCCGGCACATCGCCAAGAGGTTGCGTCGCCGAGGCCAATCGTATGGAAGGGTTGGGGTCATGGGTGTTTAAGGCGGCCTCCAGCCGATGTTTCGACTGATGTATGGCGTCACTGAATTCTATTTCGGGTCGCATAGGTGGGTTCTGACTCTTCGGTGAGGCCGTTCTCTTAAACAAAGGCAGGCTGCTTGTTACGTCCGGATCTCTTTCTCTGTTACGGTTTCGTTCTCCCCATCAATGAGCCACGCCGTCGTCAGCGAGCGGGCCGACAACACAGCTATGGGGCAGTTGTTTTGCTGTATACTGAATCCGGCACCCGTGGAAGCCGATGCTCTGTTCTTACCATGCCAGCTGTTTTTTCTTCTTTTTGCTCACGTGCATGGAGGCCAAACTTCATGAGATTTCGTGATGACGGGTAATATTTTCATCAGCATGTTCTGCCCCGTTCCGCTTCCCTTCCACAGCTCATTGCGCTCTAGTCCACACTCATAATACTAGACAATTTCTCCAGCTTTCCGTCGAATCAATCAAAGCTAGAATAGGCTTTTACCACTGCAACTATAATTCAAGTATTCGAGGTTTACTAGTTGCTACGCTCAATCAACTCAAAGTAAGGCAGGCTTATAGAGGAACGTTGTTGTAGTATCGCTGAGGTCCTATGCAATTTCCTGAGCATCCACATAGTCCTCGTGCCGAACTAGGGGAGATACTCTCTTGGTTTGATCGTTGTGGAAATGTTGATTTCAATACTTTGAACTTTCAAGAAGATTCAAATTCAAATTCCGCGTAATTATCCAGAGAGCTAAGTGCTGATGAGCAGCAACCTCCGCAATACTTGGGAAACGCATAGTATGCCCGCCGCGCTGTGACTAATGTGCCAACACTACTCTCTCCTAGGACGAGCATCCTGGTCAGATCATTATAGCAGTTTCTCTATATACCCCAAAATTAGTAGAGGAGTAGACACCAAGACCCGTGTTGGCAGCAAATTTGCTATCTTGGACTGAAAAGGCCCGACCAGGGTGGTTCAAGGTTGATGCTAGACGGTTTCAATTAGACTGCCCATCCTACCAAGCGCGTTAGTGGCTGAACTTGAAGTATCCATGTGATAGACCTGTATATTCTTTGAAAGAGGAGGGTGTACTTTTGATAAACCAGTAATGACTAAGTGAGGATTCACAGCCCTGTGGCTAGTCCCAATACACGCATACTGCCTGCTTTTGCTGCATGAAGCTGAACTTGGGGCGAGTCGAATTAGCCACGCGCAGAACCCCATGACAACAAAGGCAAGCCACAGTTCCTGAATCATGTCACAAGGCAAAAAGCCGAACTAGGTTTTTGGCAGCTTGGGTTGACCCTGACAGCAGCCGTTGTGCTTACAATAACGTATAGAGGGCATTTTTCAGTTCATTGCGATCTTCAAAGGCCATCTCTCCCTTATAAGCTAAGTCTCCTCTATTTGATTGAACTTATCTCCCGGGCCACCCGAGGCTGTGGTCAGTGTGAGATTGCGAAAGTCGCGCAACCGGTCCAAGGGGATACAAATATCATTAAGCGTACGCAGTCACCTTCCGTGTGACTGCAAAGGTGATTGCCACCCATCACACTCGTTGTCACTATGTTACGGTCATTCAGTCGTTTTGTTTCAGTGCTTTCACTTGTCCTACTATCAGGTCAAGAGGTTTTGAGTCATGGCCTCTTGTCTCATGATATCAGCTCCATCGAGCCAACGTTGCATTCACTCAAGAAACGAGCAATCGACGGGTTTTATGTGATCCATCATCGAACGTCCCGTCATTGGGGCTGTACCGAGGAGAGAATTGCCGCCCTGGAAAGGTTTATCAATGATGCTCACACACTCGCTTCTGAGGCGTCGACTGTGCTTGGGAGAAGGAATGCCGAGTTTTCTATTGCTTACAGGGATTGGTTCGGCAGTATGTGATCACCCAAGCCGAGCACGGTGACGATGAGCTGACAAGCCGTGGAAGAGGACAACGCCGACGCCAGTACGAGAACTGCGATAAAGCGATCCAACTACGATCCTGTCCGAGATTATTTGAAGCCGCCAGGTGCCCAAAACCGCGTCGCTGACTTTGGGAAAGATAAGCTCAGTCCGACGGGCCTCACGTACATGTGCGCTGCCAGCGAAGCGATCCATTCTATTGTCTGTCCCGGGCAGACGGTTGCCAGGGCGCATGAGCACGAAGAGAATGGAATATCGGGATATTCCATCACCTTGTGCAACAGATTCTTCGAGGCCGATTCCCATGAAGAGATGCTGCGGGAGTGGAGGGAGGAGAGAAAGTTCAAGTTCTCTGGGGGATTTGCGCTGCTGCATGAGGTGCAACACCTGAGTGCCATTGTCGGCAGTTCGAGACTGTGCATCGACTATCCAGACCCGGACGGCGACGATAGCGGTTGTTTCAGCGGTAATTGGTAAGTCTTGAGTGCTCGAGACGACGTTTCACGATTGAGAACTATCGTTGTTAACACCTAAGCAGCTCTCAACTCTTGGACGATGACAAGAAAATCAAAAATGCCCAGAACATGGCGTTCTTTGCTTTGGAGGTCACGGCACACCCCAACAGAGGCGCGCCGGCACCATCCACTTGGGATTCGTGTGCCATCATGGAACGAGATGCAGACAACATTCTGCTGGGGGGGCCGAAGGACCTCATGGCCCGGGCCGCCGGTCACCGTCTGCACCTTGGGGTCGAGGATATCCTGCGTAGACAGATCAAGGCATCTTCGACGCTCAGAACGGCGGTGCGGAACAGTACGAGCACGCACACACCCGGAAGAACGACTTCATCGAAACCACCAGCTCGTTTCACGACTCAGCCACCGGTATCAGTGAGCGCTTCCTCCGGCGTTTCTTTCTCGATGTCGTACTCCACCGCCCCGCCTGTGATGGCCGATGACGGCAATCCCATCGTGCCCATCGTGCCGATTCCTATTCCTATTCCTATTCCTGTCCCTGTTCCGGTTCCTGTCCCGGGGGTTCCTCCGATCCCCCCAATTTTGCCTCCCTTCGGGGGCGGCGGCGGCGGCGGTGGAGGAGGAGGAGGAGGAGATGATCCCGGTGGCAGTGACGACGGTAACAACGATGAAAATGATGACAACGATGATGACTCGCAGCCTACGCAAACATCTGCTCCAACTACTACCGAGTCATCGTCTCCGCCAGAAACCACACCGGAGCCTTCACACACATCATCAACAACAAGCTCCGACAGCGCTCCAGAGCCTACATGCTCGTCTGAGCCATCGCTTCCACCGCCCGTAGGCGACGACTTTGCCGACATTGACGGCCTCCCTCCATATTTCTACGATGAAGTGCTCGCCAAAGAAATGAGCACGACAAGGTCGGCCACCGGAACAGTACCCGTCGTGGCAAGCAGCACAACAGCCGGCACACCAGCCAGCACAACAGCCAGCACACCAGCCAGCACAACAGCCAGCACACCAGCCAGCACAACAGCCAGCACACCAGCCAGCACAACAGCTCCAGCAGAGCCTTTGGCCCCCCCTCGGGCTTCAGGAGTCCAACCCGTTCCTTGTTACAACTTTGATGCCAAGAAGTACGGGTACTGCTGCGCTGAGCCAGACAACCCTTGTAAGAACAACCGTGATGATAGATGTTGGTTCGGCGGAGAGGGTGTTTCTGGAGGGGCGAATAACGTTTTGCCTAATTTTGCGCAATGCCCGCCTCCTCGGGGTGCCCGATACCGGGTGCCGATTGATGCAGAACCCGCTGCGGAAGTTGAGAGCTGGCGCTGAAATGAGACCATGTCTGTATGTGGGAATGTTGGGCACAATATCATGACGTTCCACTAATTCTCATAGAAGACTACTGGCCGGATTTTGCCATTAATATCCTATCCCTTAATTTTCTTTTCTTCAAGACCTTGGTTGTAGGTTGAACGTTTTGGGGGGGAAACCCCACGTTCGGTAGATACAACATCATAGTCTGGAAATAAAACATGATACCCACTGACCTTACAAACTTCGTGATCTTGCGACGGTAACATGATTGTCTCAAAAGAGTCAGAAAACACGGAATCTTAGTGACTTTACAGCACCAAAGCCACATCTCGGGGTATGCCATGCAGTGGTCGTAATGCGAATGAAAGTGCTTTCCAACAGCCATGTATTCCAAAACTTCAACGCTGCCCAAACTTGTCGACTTGACGTCATGTATCCGCAGTCAAGGACGGTAACCAATGCGCTTATATCTTCAAGTATTCTGTCCGTTTTTGCGGCATTCAGTCAGTGACTAGGGCTTGCAGCAGCTCATCTTTCACCGTATCCAGCAGACGCAGTAGGCCAGGATGAGTTGAATCAAACGCAGAAGAGCAACAAAGGGGATCCCCCAAAGGGCATCAAGCAATCTCTGACACGATGCAGGCTGTCTGTTTTTCATTTTGCAACCCGTAATCGATTTTCAAATCTAGACATGGTAGACATACGTTGTAAACGAACTGGAAACCCTCTCTTCGAATTGTTTCCTCCCACCAACGGTAATAAGTCCCAAAGGTGCCTTTGCCTTACGCGAACTGCTTTCCTACTACACTTCCAGCAGCATCCCACCGATACCGCCTAACCACTTCTACACATTCTGCCAGACAGGTATCCCTCTTCTTCTTCAAGTACATCGTCTGATATCGCTTCCCGAGCCTCGCTTCCAACATACCACGACAGGTGCGAGTGACACCACGGGCCAGTTAGGGTGGAAAGGTTAATACGATCTGGTGACTTGTCGAGACTCGGAACTCCACCGACGTAGGATTCATAGCACGTGGTGTGGACCGTACATGGTAACATTGGCTCCTTGGTGCACGACATCGTCCGAAAGTGGCACCAAGGTTGGGTTCGACTGTCTGTCAATCTTCTTTAATATCCGTTAGTCTCGCCGGTTCTGCATTTAGCCTTTCATCGTCCCCATATCCTACTGGCTAATGGAGACATTGAGAGCACGGAAGGGGGGGCAGACGGCATGATAAAATGCCGGCGCGACTCTTCATAACCCCGACAAACCCATGTCTCTCGGCGCTGCCTCGGCCATTCTTACCCCAGATTTCGATTTCGGGATCCCTTCCCTGAGTGGCCTGCAACCCCGCACGCGGAATGAGAACGTCTCTCGCGGATCTGACCACCTGGAGAGGCACCTGGGGGAAGTTTTCTCATTCATGATTCGATAGCCTAGTATCTGACCATCGTGTTGGGGCCGATCGACGACAGCAAGTGTGGATTCGCATCTGCGCCGCGGAGAACTAGGGCCCAAGAGCCGATGCAGCGTCCCGGTATTTGAACGTGGCCATCCCCGTTGCCTAAATCGTCCCCAGACTCCATCTACCTCGACCTGTTCTCCGGAGCAAGATTGCATGCAGCTCTTTGCGCAGAAACCATGCCTATTGTCGGCGCCAAAGAACAGCACGTCGACCCGACGTTGTCGCGGATTGCCCAGGATGACAAGAAGATATGGTATCAGAAGCCGAATCTGCGCTTCCTCTACCTGATTCTCGTCCCAACTGGTCTCGGGGTTGAATGGACTTCCGGGTTCGACTCGTCCATGATGAACAGCCTCCAGGCTGTTACATCATGGTTTGAATGTAAGAACGCCTAGAGGCAAAAGAACTACCTGGTGTTTTGTCAAGTAAACGCCGCTGACACTGATGATTTCCAGACTTTGGCCGACCCAACGCGTCGAGACTCGGTCTTCTCAATGCCATGTACTCTCTCGGTGCTCTCATGGCCATCCCATTCGTCCCCTTTGTCAGCCAACGTCTTGGTCGTCGACGAACCATCCTCCTTGGCTCCTACATCATGGTACTAGGAGCCGGACTCCAAGCCGGTGCGTGTAACGTGGACATGTTCCTGGCTTCACGTTGGATCTTGGGATTCGGAATCCCATTTGCCATCATCAACGCATCTTCGCTTATTGGAGAGCTGTCGTATGCTAAAGAGCGTCCGATAATGACCAGGTACAGAGCCTTTTTTCGTCAATCAAGCTTGCAAAAAGACGGCTGTGTTAACTCAAAGTGACGATAAAGTCTTTTCAACGCCAGTTGGTTTGTCGGTAAGAAATCGACTACCTACAAACTCGCAATAATGCGTGAAACTGACGCAACACAGGAGCGATTCTCGCCGCTGGCATCACCTACGTAATTACGCCACTCTGACACGAGCAGTGCGTTTCCGGATTGTGTGCTGACATTGACAGGGAACTTTCCAAATGTCCAGCACGTGGGCGTGGAGAATCCCGAGCCTCCTCCAACTCGTGCCCAGCGCCTGCCAGATCGCATTCATGCCCTTTTGCCCCGAGTCTCCCCGATGGCTCATCTCCAAGGACCGGGGCGACGAGGCGTACGCCATCCTGCAAAAGTACCACAGCGAGGGAGAGAACGGCGAGGAGTTTGTGCGGCTCGAGTACGCGCAGATCATGTCGACCATCCAGCAGGAGAAGGAGGTCGCCAGCAAGTTCGCCTGGGCCGACGTCTTCCGCGACGCCGCCATGCGTCGCCGGTTCATGCTGGCGGCCATCATGGGATTCTTCACACAGTGGAGCGGCAACGGCCTCCTGTCATTCTACATGAAGAAGATTCTTAATCTTGTAGGCATTACGGACAACCGCACTGTCCAGAAGGTCATTTTGAGCAACACTTGCTGGGGTAAGTTTGCCTTTCTCGACGTAGGAGATACTCAGAGCATGAACTAACGGCACGGTCTCAGGATTCATCAATGCTGTACCCATTGCTTTGATTGCGCCCCGTTTCCCGAGGAGGAAGATGTTCCTGCTCTGCACCATTGGCACGGCTGCTGTGTACACTGTCTGGACCATTGCATCCGCCAGATTCGCCATCGAGAACTCTCAACGAGCTGCCATTCCCGTGCTCGTCTTCATTTTCGTCTACTCCCCGTAAGAAGAAAACAAAGAATTGAAAAGTCAAGTAACATGTGGTTGCTAACATCTGTCGCTTTAGGTTTTACAACATTGGCTGGAATGCTCTGGCGTAGGTCTCCTGCTTCTTGATGTCTGCTTTGAATCTTGAAACTAACGCGGATCTCCCACAGGTACACGTATCTTGTGGAACTGTTTCCCTTCAGCCAAAGGTACGCTCTTCACGATACCAGTGCCAATGCTACTTCAAACCTATCTCTCGATCAAATCTACCAGTTTCATAAAATTGACTGACACCACCATCCAGAGCCAAGGGAATTGCCGTCGAGCAACTGACCGTCCGATTCGCCGTCTTTTTCAACACCTACGTCAACCCCATTGCCCTCGACTCCATCGGCTGGAAGTACTACATCGTGTATTGCGTCTGGATCCTGGTCGAGATTGCCACGGTGTACATGATCTTCCCCGAAACACAAGGCCGTACGCTCGAAGAGCTCAGCTTCATGTTCGAGGGCAAGGAGGTCCAAGACAAGGTCCAGAAGAACACCCAAAAGGTGCTTCAAGTTGAGCTCGAGGACATTGGCCGACAGGAGTCGCGTCCCGGATCCCGGGATGCAGGCCCAGACTCGAAGGTGTGATTTGATTTGTAGTAGTGGGCACCGGTGGATAAGTTCTTTCGCTTGACGCAGTCGGCACGGCGTAGCATAGGAGGGCGAACAGTCAGCCAGATCCCGAACGGTCTGCTAGTCTTCAGTTGCACAATATCGACAAGCTGACTATCAACCAGCTGTGGATGGCTTCGCGGAGAAGTGGATTGAATTAAAACAGAATGCTCCAGCCAATGTTATCTGCGTGACGTCAAATATCATATGGAGGTTCCTATCCAGCCCCGGCGGGTCCGTCTGACCCGCCAAAGCGGCCCGGATAGCGGGTCTACCGCTGCGGAGGTGAGCTCCGCGCGGAGGTCTCTCCGGCCTGCCGCGGCCCACGTCACATCTAGACCGCGAACCATCACCTAAATGCAGTCTCCTGTTGGTGAGTCCAGTACCCGCAAGCTGGTTGAACAAGCATGCCAGCCAAGGCCGCTGCGGAGCCACCAGCTGGTCAAAGAGGGGAATGAATGGCGGCCAGGTTGACTGATCGGCAACCAGGGAAGAAAAGCAGGAAGTGGACCCGATTCGTTGGGGCCAACTCGCTCATTATGAAGGAATCCGAAATTAGAGCGGAAAGCTGACTGACAAGGCTCGCCACGGTAACGTAGAGCCAGCCGTTCTGCTCGCTGCTTATACCCGCTGCCTCATCTCGTGCGCTACGGCAATGATCTACAAACATGTCGCCAGTGGGCAACTTGGCTTGGTGTCCTCGAGCTCATTTGCCTGCCCTGTTTGTAAGCTGCGTCATCGCTCACGTGGCTGGACGACCGCCTCGACGCCACTTGAGCGGGATCATGATCCCATGTCTACACTCCACGTTAACCAACCGCACACTGGCGGCTCGGTGCAGCATCCCCTATTCTAATCACCGAGGGGAGGGGAGCAAACCCTCCTGTCACAACGCGAGACATGTCACCAACCACTGATTCTCATAGGGCTCAGGGCCAAAGATGACGCCACCGAAACGTCAATTCGGTAAGGAGATCACCTCTGGGCTGTTTGGGGTCTAGAAGCGGCTTGGATGCCTCATGTTGACCTCTTTGCTCCGTATGATGTCCGTTAGATCCCCACAAATCAATGGTACTTTAGGTCCGCTCACGCACCTCCAACAGCAAGCGTTCCGTGATGTTTTATTTGCATTGTCTTGAACACACTAATGAAGTCGAGAACCTCGCCATACTCTTCGCCGAACCAAACTGCACCAATAACGCGTGTGTGAATCATAGCACACCACCATCACTTCATTCCCCCCAACCAACATGTCTTTCGCACCCAGAGTCGTGCGCGGCGCCTTGCGCTCGCATGCAAGGGCATCTCCCAGGTTCCCTGCACCGACAGCCGTTCGGGTATCAACGAACTCCCTGCCCCATCGGTCGTTCCACAGCACGCATCGACGATACGTCGAGGAAAAGCCAACTTCCATTGACCCCAGACTAAACGCCGCCACCGAGATCGTGCCGCCTAGGGAAACCAACTTCGGCAAGGCGCAATTTGCCGACTTCAACCTCAAGGGCCGGGCTTTCATCGTGACAGGAGGTGCTCAGGGTCTTGGACTCAGCATAGCCGAGGCACTCGCCGAGGCTGGTGGCAAAGGTGAGAAAGCAGTCATGCCGTTCGATCGATCCGCGTTGGAAAGACCCTTTAACAAGCTGACGCTTCGCTGCACAGTATACTGCTTGGACAGACAAGAAAATCCCCATGAAGAATACGCCGAGGCGCTCGCGCGTTTCGTCCCGGAATGGGGAGGCTCCCTCGTGTACCGACAGGCCGACGTGGTGGACACGGAACGGCTGGACAAGATCATCGCCGAGATCGCCGACGAGAACCAGAGGCTCGACGGCTGCGTGGCGGCCGCGGGCGTGCAGCAGATCACGCCGGCCGCCGACTACACCGTCGACGACGTGAACAAGATGCTGGCCATCAACTACACGGGCGTCTTCATGACGGCCACGTCCGTCGCGCGGCAGATGTTCAAGTACAAGAGCCGCGGCAGCATCTGCTTCATCGCCAGCATGTCCGGGCTGATTGCGAACCACGGCCTGCTGTCCCCCGTCTACAACTCGTCCAAGGCCGCCGTCATCCAGCTGGCCCGCAACCTTGCGATGGAGTGGAGCCCCATCACCAAGGAAGGGACCGGCGGCGTTCGGGTCAACTGCATCAGTCCCGGGCACATCATGACGCCGATGGTGGAGAAGAACTTTGAGGAGGTGCCGGGTCTGAAAGAAGAATGGGAGAGCCTGAACATGTTTGGTCGGCTGGCGGAGCCGAGGGAGTTCAAGGGTGCGGCCCTGTTTTTGATGGGCAACGCCAGCACTTTTATGACGGGTAGCAACATGGTCATTGATGGCGGCCACACGGCGTGGTAACAAGAATGGTGGACGAGGATCTATATACCCATGATCGAGGAGGATTGACCGATGCATTTTGTACCTTCCAAGCGCTGGACGCGGAGCTGGCAACTTTTATATCCGTGTTTCATACCTCGTATTGAAGCATATCTACATGTCCTTATATTTTCTGCTACGTAGAAAACCCAAAGCATCGATCGTTCTCTCTCTCTATTTGCGCTAATAATCCACTCCCAAGGTTGGTCGAACAAGGTCCCGCGTTCCGTAACCATTTTCGACAGACTACAGTTCGGTGATTCCTGAGTTTGTGGATCTGCCTTACTGATCAGTGTAGCATGTCGATTTGTGGCAACATGCGCAACTGTGGATATATGAAAGAATGGCTCTAGAAACCAACTATTGGATCGCATCCATGATAAACCGTCTTGCATACTCTTGCATGCTCAAGCTCTCTCTTGCGTCTCACGCGGTATGAGGGTATGTCTTTCAGGTACCAGCCTGGTGAGAATCAATGGGCTGTGCCACAGGCGGATTTGTTAGGCATTCTTCCGAGAACCATCTTAAAGACACTAAGACATCAGGTCGTCCTTTGATTGCAAGCTCATGAATTTCAGGGAAGGTAGCCAACTAACCTGCTTACGTGCTCCTGTATGTAAGCGACCTAATGGGGGCGGAAGAATCCAGATTGCAGCGGTGAGTCAACTAAAGAAAGAGTCTGACCTGTTGTGTGTACAGTACAGAATCATCATGGACTTGTTACATAGTGTGATGAATCAACAGTCTGACACACGTGAGAGAAGTTACCAGCAACAAACTTCTGATCAATATCCACACCGCGCCTTACTGGCTTCGGATATGAACGCTGCAGGAGTTTGACAATCCTTCTTCCTCGATACTATGCCTCAACTCTGCTTTATACCCATTCAGCAGCTTGATAGCGATTTTCGGGGGTAGCTCCGGCCAGAAAATGCACTCGCCGACCCTGACCCTTCATTACAGGTGATTTGAGCCCCCAAGAGACAAGGTCTTTGCACTGAAAGAGCTCTATCCCCATATCTTGAGAGGCCTGACTGTGGATTACAACCGCACAGCTCAGGATGTCTTCACGACCGCTACCAGACTGGCGACGCAAAACACTTCAAGCCTAGAGGCGTTGTATTATTCGTGCAACCCAAGCAACCTCGACCCCCTGCCTTCCTGGGCAGTTGACTGGGACGCGGGGGCAAGTGACTATCTGGATGGAGAGTGGAAATACTTCTACACTTATGGGCGCGCCAGCCGCGAGGCTGTCTGGGCTCCGTCGTTCTCCGATGATGGTTTGAGGATGCGCCTCGTCGGAAGACAGATCGGGATCGTAGGCAGCCGCTTGAGCCAGCGAATCGGCCGACCCTTGCGCTCCGAGGAATTGGACGCCCGTTTCTGTTCCCTTCCCGACGTACTCAACCAGCTTGCCGCTGTAACAGATGCCGAGTCCGACCCCGCTGCCTCGCGGGCACGGCTTCTCAGTTTTGGGAGGCTGGTGGGCTGTACCTGGGACACGGAGAAGGAGAAATTCGCCGGGTTTCTGAGGCAAACGGGAGACGAGCACGACACGGCGACTTTGTTGGGCGACATCCGCAAGAGGATGTGGCGTCTTGCTTCCCGCCCGAACCACGGGCGGCTCTTTTTCCAAGACTGATGGACGGGCCGGGCTCGGTTTCCACACGCTTCTCCCGGGGGACCTGGTGTGCGTCTTTGGCGGGCTCGAATCGCCGTTCATCGTCCGAGAAAAGGGGACGGGCCACGTCCCGGTCAGTCCGGCCATGGTCGAGGGTGCCATGAGCGGCGAGATGTGGCCCGAGAACGACGAGGAGCTCCGGACGTGGGATATTATGTGAAGCGCGGTGTGGGCGTCTACGGGAAATTTATATTACCAGTGAGAAGCACATTTCCCTTTCATTTCAGAGCTCATAATGAACAGCCTAGTTACCCTGAAGTTAACAGCTTCACTCCCCTCGACGACTTGATAGAATTCCTATTCATTTCATAGGCTTAATGCTGTACACTTGTCAAGATGGTGTAGACAAGCTCATCATGGCTGACGATTAACGAAAAACTTTTGCTATCGTTCTCAATCTCATTTTTTAGCTTGTGGTATTTTGCTATCCCCATCATGTTACTGTTTTCTCGAACGCCGCCCGCTGTTGT
Organism: Colletotrichum lini; assembly: GCA_034638275.1. NCBI lineage: Eukaryota > Fungi > Ascomycota > Sordariomycetes > Glomerellales > Glomerellaceae > Colletotrichum > Colletotrichum lini. The sequence continues at coordinate 5,476,163 of JAWQJV010000004.1, forward strand.
ACATACTGATGCCTATACGATTGAATCGTTACTCGTGACTTCATCACCAAGCCTCCCACATCTGAGACCCTATCGCGACCAGGCGGTTGAAAAGCTCATCCCGGGAGATGATCGCGGTGAGGTGGTGCTCCTTGCCCATGGTATCGGTCACGATGAGGCCGTCCGCGATCTCACGGTCTGTGGCCCATCCGACAAAGATCTTTGACTTCCACCCAAGACCGCCCATCTTGCGAATTTGCTGCAGGATGAATTAGTTCTTCTTTTCGTCCAAATGGGTAGGGGAAATCATCGGGACTCACCGCTATGTCTCCGACGCTGACGGTCCACGTCGGGTTCAGGCCATCCGAGTCGGTCGTCCAGCTCAGAGCAGGAGTCGTCGCCGTGGCCGTGATAAAGGCGCGGCCCTTCTTGCCCTTCCACCGCGCCGGGAACGAGATGGGCCCCTTCTCGGGATCGGGCCCCGTCTTCACCACGCCGAGCCGGTCCTTGGCGTGTTTGGCGCCCACCTTGGCCTTGACCTTGTCCGCGGCGAGGGTGGTGTTGATGCCGCCCTTGGCGGTGCTCTTGATGAAGTTGAGAATCCGGTGCCCCTTCTTCTGCTTGTGCTCCTCGGTCTGGGACTCGGCGGGCGCGAGAGCGGTCGGGTCGGGTTGGACAGCCTCATCTATTTCGTCTTGATCGACGCCTTTGTGAGTCTGTGAGTGGCCTACACTCAAAAAAGCAGAGAGCTGTGTCTGTACGTACCTAGATGCTCGAGACCCTCGCCAGCGGTCGCATGAGGCACATCTGGCGGCGGCTCGGAGGAGACGGGGGGCGGGGGAAGCGGCGCCTTGTTCCTCTCGCCGATGCGTAGCAGGGTGACGGTGAGCTGGGCATTGGTGGGAATGCCCTTGAGAACGGTGTTTCGCAATTCAACGTACTTCTTCCAGTGAGGGTAGGTGCTGGACATACTTTAGATAGGCGGGCAATTAACGTTGAAAGAAACACTGACCGGTTGATAAACACCAAGCCTCTTTGGATGACGGGGTCGCCAAAGATGGTGAATCCAACCACGAATCCGGTCCCCTTGACCAGCATGTACGACGTCGTGAAGAGAGACCCGAGTAGCATCGGGAGCAGGAGGCTGGCGAGGATGAGCCGGGGCCGCTGTTGGGGAAACGGCGGCGTCGGGCTGAGGGCGTTGCCGAAGCGTTCCCAGGTGTCGACGACCTGTGTCTCTTAGTAAACGAGAGGTCGCGGTCAACGATGGACATCTAGAGCATATGACTTACATCGGCAATCGAGTGCATGACCGGCCGGGCCTTGACCCAGACGGATTCGTGGACGGGCTTCTTGGTCTTGTCGTGGTGGACGCTCGGCTCGTCGCCTCCCGTCTTGTCCTTCGCATTGACGATATCTTGAGCCATGTTAGTAGGGTCCGGGGCAGCGGTGTCATCGTGAGGATCGCCTTGAGGGTGTTTCCCCGCCGCGGTGCTGACGATCAGCGAGGAGATGCTGTTGACGAAGCTGTGGGCCTCCTGCTCGACGGCCTCGCCGGCGTGCTTCTCGGGGGCGCCCGTGATGGAGTCGTCGGACGCGAGGACGCCGGACGACGGCTTCTTGACGCCGCCGGTCCGGCTGTCGATGAGGGAGGGGGGCGCGGGCGGGAAGCAAAAGGCGCGGGCGTCCGGGAAGAGGACGAGGACGACGAGGAAGGCGACGAGGACGGGCACGACGAAGTCGAGGAGCCAGGCGGCGGAGTAGACGGCGAGGAAGACGGAGGTGCGGCGCCACTCGCGCCACGAACGGAGGCGGACGATGTGTTTCCAGAAGGCGAAGAGGCCGACGATGACGGTCATGTACAGGCGCTCGACGTGCGCGCGGAGTTTGTCTGGTGAGAACTCTTCCTCGTCTGCGATGTTCATATCCAGGTTGGCGAGCTGGGGCGCTTGTCAGTTGACTGTGTGGTACATCATGATGACGCTGGGAAGACAGAGAGAAAGAGAGAGAGAGAGACTTACGGGTGGTTCTGATATCGACTTGACGTGGAAGATTTGCTGGGAATCTCGTCAACATCTACGACGAAAGACACTCATCACGTCCCTCGGTCCTACCTTGTCAAACCGACGGACGAGGATCCAGAGATCCTCGTTGGTCAAACCGCCAATCATGGGCTGGGAAACCTTGCTGGGCGGGTTGTTCCATCCCAGGTTCTTCACCTCGACGTCGACGTGGTCGAGCTCGGCGTGCCCCTTTTCCTCGAGCGGCTTCTCCTTGGCGGCCATGTCTGCCAGGTGATGGCTGTCCGTCGGCCTCTCTTCTTCGTGCGATTCGACGATCTCGGGCTCCTGGCCCATGGTCGACTGGCTGGAGTACCCGTAGCTGGACTGACTCGGTGGTGTATCCGCGTCGGGGGTCAAGTCGCCAGACAGAGGGGGAGGCGGAGGAGGTGCTGCCGTCGGTGGTGGTGGTGGTGGTGGAGACGGTTGCGATGGCATGTCGTCGGGATCGGTGCTGGGTCTCCCCTTGAACATGATGGCAGTACGCTGTTGGGCATATGTATGTGTAGTGTAGGTGTAAGACGAGGGAGCTTGCAGGATTACTGAAGCTGGTGACTGACTTGGGGAAGTGAGGGCGTGTGGGGAGGGGGCTCACGGCTATGATTAGTCTGGAAGCTTCACGTGAAATGGTAGCTGAGAGGAAAGCTGAGAATCATGTCATGATTTGGGTAAAGCTGAGGATGCTGGACGAGCTGGAAAAAGCAACCGCCGCCGACGTCAACCGCGTTTCTGTCTGTCCACAGTTTCTTGCATGACGTCACGGATCGTCAAGGCACTAATGGGAGGAGTTGTCATTGATTGGAGTATGGTCTGGTTGAAGATTGGGGGAACATGTGCGATGGTCATGGCGCGGAAGATCTACACATGGATGAGCTAGAGCCAGACGGGAAAGCAAATGCAAAAATGCAATGACACCTGTTTACCGGATTCTTGGGTTGGGGCAGGTTTGTCTTGTCTTTTTGGCCCAGCTTATTCGATGCGTAGAGTGGGCGGTAAGAGGAGAGCGAGAGAGAGAGAAAGAGAGAGAGAGAAAGAGAGAGAGAGACAGAGACGCGTTCCGGACTAGTCGATCTTACACATACACACGTCTCTCGGTCATGGCGGGCCAAATCCCGATTAGATTCGATCATTGGTTAATCCATTTCCTGCTTCACTCGGGGTTGTCTCACTATGGGCTGCAACGTGGTCTGGGCTGCTGCACGCGTGAACTATTTGTTTCCCTTTCGCGACGACTCTTCACACACCAAGTATCTCAAGATTGAGAGTAAGTGTCTCTATGCATAGTTGGGACTGAGAGCCAAACAACTAACTCTTGTCTGATTAAAGTACCAGTTCATCCGGACTCTCAATCACCAAAGAAAGGCACTTCAGCACATAAAGTTTGGACTGAACAGTGAGTGCGTAGGGGTCCAACAACATTCACAGCTTTTTTCTCTCTCTCAGCATCATGGCAATTACATCATTGCCCCAACCCGAGGTTGTGACGAAAGTCTGCCCTGCCGCTTCGCTAAACACAGCCAGTGCCGCTTCTCCCGGGCAGCTCCACGGACTATGCTGCAATTGTCGACCCGAAAAACATGGAGAAGGGCTCTGCTCATGTGGAGATTTATTTCTAGCAAAGCAACCTCTTTCTCTCTCTCTCTCTCTCTCTCTCTTCCCATGCCTTGATTAACATCTTGGCGTCGGAAAATTCTCAACATCTACCGATCGAACGATCACCATCGGAAGGGTGGCCGAGTTGGTTATGGCGCCAGGTTAAGGTCAGCTTAACATCTGTTTCCTGGTGGGGCAACCCGCGCGAGTTCGAGTCTCGTCCCTTTCATTTTGCAGTTTTTATATTTTGTTTTGCCCATTCATCCATGGACCGACCGGTTTGATAGATGTGCGTGTGTGTGCGTGTGTGTGCGTGTGTGTGTGTATGTATCCAAGGGTAAATGAAAGAAAATGACTGATACCGAGCAGTGCCGCGTTGTGTCGTGAGCTGTGTCTCCATTAGAAGTCTCCACATACGTATTCGTTTAACCATGTTCAGTGTATAATGATGCTTCTTCTACACAGGGGACTGTCTGGCTTTCTGTCTGCCTATTTACACGCAACAGTGGTTGCACAACTATGTTCACTTGTGAAAACTTTTTTACATTGAAAGTCATTTGATATGGTATCACTCTTGCGCCCCCCCTCCCTCTTCAGGATCATGCGTCAAATCATCACACGCACGCACGCCTTTAGTATCCCGCCCACCAGACGTAGTTGTTCGTCTGCTCCGGCGTGTCCCAGACCAGGGGCACGCTGGTGTCCTCCGGCCTCTCGGGCCACGCCTTGGCCAGGCCGGCCCAGACCTTGACGTCCCTCCACGTGGCCTTGGCCCCGGCGGGCGCCGCCGCGTCGCCGGCGAAGAAGCTGAGGCCGGTGCTGTCGTTGCGCGACGGGTAGATGCGCGCCGTCAGCGCGAAGCGCTCGTTGACCCAGATCTCGAGCAGCGACCCGTCGAGCACGACGTGGAAGTTGAGGTCCTCCGCCGCCGCGGTGGCGTTGTCGCCGGCGGCCTTGTCGAGGAGCTGGTAGGGCTCGAAGTGGCCGACAAAGGTGGCGTTGTTGAAGTTGGGCAGCAGACTGCTGCGGTCGCGGTGGACGCGGATCTGCGACGCGGCCGGGTCGAAGACGATGGTCGTGCGCTCGGCGTCGTCCGGGCTCTGGCCGACGACGATGCCGGCCGGCCCGCTGGCGCCGCTGAGCGTCGCCGTCAGCTCGTACGAGGTGCCGAGGTCGGCCGAGACCGACTTGGAAGCGTCGACGAGCTCGCCGACCTGGAAATCGTGGGCCGCGGCGCCCTCGCGGAGGAGCTCAAGCACGTCGGGCAGCGGGCGGATGCCGAGCGTCTGCGCCGTGGCGCCGCCGCCGCTGCAGCCCTGGATGCAGAGGCTGCCGTCCTGCTGGCGGCCGCAGTTCTGCACGCCCTTGGTCTCCTTGATGTACAGCTCCATCGGCAGGTTCATGGACCCCATGTAGCCGAACTGCTTAGAAGTGGCAAAGGTGTAGTCGGGCAGGATGTCCTCGTTGGCCCAGCCCCACATGATGCGGCGGCCGTTGTTGCGGACGTCGGCCCAGGTCGCCTGGGCGTACGAGATGCCCCAGTCCAGGGCGGCGCCCGAGTTGGGCGTGAACTCGACGGAGCCGTTGCCGCGGCGGGCGATGTCGCCGCGGTTCCAGATCGCCCACTGCTCGCGCCAGTGCTGCGTCGTGTTGCCGCCCTCGGCGCCGACGGTGACGAACCAGGCCCTCTCGGCGCCGGCGGCGTCGCCGACGGGCAGGTCGAAGAAGCTGCTGACCTCAAAGTTGTAGCCGTAGGAGCCCGTGACGTCGGGCTCGCCCAGGGACGTGTTGGCGGCGGGCTCCCACAGGGCGCCGAGGAAGGTCCACTGGGTCAGGTTGGAGGCCGGCGCCGAGTAGAGCGGCACGCGGGGGCCGATGAAGCCCGGGCGTGCGGCGCCGGGCAGCTGGGCGGGGACGTCGGCCGTCTTGAGGCCGGAGCCCAGCACCATGTAGTAGTGGGGCTCGCTGACCTGGAGGAGGCTGTCGAGCTCCTTGGAGGGGAAGAAGCTGGGGTCTCTCCATCCCGTGACGTTCCAGCTCTCGGGCGGGCTCGAGATGACGGTGCCGACCTCCTCCCAGGTGGAACCGCCGTCGGCGGACGTGTACAGGGCCTGGACCTCGGTGCCGGTGATGTAGGGCTGCTTCCAGTTGGTCGGCAGGGCGTGGATGCCGGTGCCGAAGGTGAGGAGGGTGCCGTCGCTGACGCCCTCGAGGTTGACCGGCTGGGTCGTGCCGGTGAACTGGGAGAGGGGGCCGGCGGCGTGCTTGCCCGAGGCCAGGGAGACGGCCGAGTCGTTGGCCCAGTCGCGGACGTCGGTCCAGTGGAACAGGTCCTTGGAGACGGCGTGGCCCCACGAGATGTTGCCCCAGTTGACGTGGTTGGGGTGGAACTGGTAGTGCAGGTGGTAGGTCTCGGTGGCCGGGTCGTAGACGGCGCCGCACGGGTCGTTCATCCAGCTGTGCGGCGAGAGGTAGTGGGAGCGAGGCCTCCAGCGGGTGAAGAGGGAGCTGTTGCCGGCCGTCGCGAGGTACTCGGGCGTGATGGCGGCCGGGACGGTGGCCGACGCGGGGGTCGCGATGGCCGCGAGGGAGGCGATGGCCGTGAAGACGGCACCACCCTTGAGGACTGCCATGCTGTCTTCTTCTGATGCGGTGTAGTATGACTGGTGTAAGCGCCGCTTAACCTCCAATATCTCATGAACGCAGCCGCGCAGGGCGTTCATTTTATATATCGGACAACCCCAGACGGGTGTGTCCCGAACCTTGGAACCGGCGTATGGGTGTGTGTGTGTGCCTGTGAGAAACTGCCCATTCGGGGCCCCGTGATACGACGTCAGCCAGGGGAGAGCCAAGGAAACAAGCTCCGCCGCGAGGTCAAGGATATCTAGTCATGATCCTTGTGGCTGTTCTTCTTCTAATGAGGCTTCAGGCGGGGTGGACCGCTCATGACGACGAGATTGTGGGCGAGAATGGAGGACAGCGGCTGGCCAAGGGGGGACTAGAGGAGAAAGAGTTTCTTGGACTGACTTTGCGGGCCGCAAGGGAAAATTACTAGCCGGTCGACTACGGTCGGTCCATGGCCCACGGGGGGGGGGGGGTTGGAGAGACGAGGAGAGGAGAGAGCCGGGATTCCGGATTTTGGGGGGGGAGGGAGAGCACGAGGCCAAACGCGGGGCCGGCCAAGGCGAGCTCGCAATTTGCAGAGGGCCAACAACACACACACACACACATCATCATATGCTGCCCAAACGGACGAACCACCCCCAGCAGCTGTGTGGGTTAGCGGCAGATTGGCGTTCAAAAAAGCAGCATAAGGAAAATGCGGGAGTTGCGGAGGCGCGGGGGTTCGGCCGCGGTATTGCTCGCTGAAACTCATCAGTCAGTCAGTCAGTCAATATTCTGGGAGCGGACAACAGGCGAACAGAGCTGATGATGGGCTGGCTTGGGTCGGCCAGCCAGTCAGCCAGCTAGCCAGCTTAGCAGAGCTGTAATACGATGTAGGTGGTCCAAATCGGGTAGACAGACAACCGGCTGCTGTAGTCTACAGATCAGCCTCTCCCGTATGGTTGGTTATAGTGGTCGGTAGAGTAGCGACAGAGTCGTAGTGCATCGTGGAACGGGCCCCCCTTTGCCATGCAGCCGATACAACTCCGGGGAAGGGAGGGAGAAAAAAAGCGTGGCAATCATGGGTAGAGACCGCATGATGGCGGGTAATTTTGTCGGTGCATTGCTCGCTGTTACTGTGCGTGGCGAGACAAGGTTGAACGGCCGAGAATCTCGCCAGCACCGCCCCGCCGTGGGGGAGAATGGGGGAGACAAACAAGACGACTGGTGGTTCCTCGCAACTTCACAGCTCCAGCTTAGCTTCACGCTTCACGCTTCACATCCTTTGGGGGCCTGGAGACCCCATCTGGGAGAGCTGGGACATGGTCCCCTTTAGGCACCTTGGTCAACTGCTGGGGCCCGCCAAGGTAGACTCACATCATGGCTCTGGTGTATCTCCCTCTCTTTCTATGCCTGCCAACCTGCCGAGGTCGTCGGCAGGAAACCCGCCCGTGCAACTCGGGGCCCCCATCTTGCCTGGGTTCGGACGACTTCCCAGCGTGGAGGCCCAGTCCCTGCAGGTCATTCTCTGCGGAGGATACGAAATGACTTTTGCGGAGGCCGTGTGGGGAAGCAGAGAGTCAGTTGGGGGGGTCATGAGCACCGTCTGAACTCTTCTAGAAACGCCATGCTGCGCTCTGAGAGGCCATCCGCCTTTTGTATTCTCGCTGAATTGGAAGACGGCGCCCACCGGTCTCGGAAATCGACCGGCCGGTGGACTCTCGGGTTTCCCTTCTCCTCCCCCCCCCCCCCAGTCAGAGCATTACGATGACGATGTTGCCCTTTATCTGCGAGAGTGCCAGCGTGACGTACATCGTACGCGTGTGCACGCGAAGGTTTTCTCTCGATACCCTTTTTGCTCCTATTCTTGGTATTTCTCCGGCTACATCGTAGAATATCGCAAGGTCTGCCTTCTATCAGCGAACCATCTTCCCCCCCCAATTGACTCCCCGAGTTCCCGGCCGGTAATCCATGAGGGTCCAATCGATGAAGATTCATTCGTCCATCCCCTTGCCTCCGCTCCACGACATTGCGCCTCCCCCATTCGAGCTCTCTTCTGGATCGCAGCCCGACTCCGTGGGTGGGGCCGAGATTCCCTCCGTCGCCGAAAGATGCGGCGGGCGTATTCGCCCGCCGGCAATTATTCCGTAAACATACAGGCCCTCGACAAAAGTCATGACGGTAGAAAACCTAGGTCAAATCGCTTGAACCTAATATGGAGGGCAGGTGAAAATCATGCTCGTCGTTTCTGGTTCCCGGTTGCCCGTGCAGCGCAAATATCTATGAGTGAATATCGCTCTTCATAGCATCATCTTCGCCAACCGGAATGGTCCTGCATTCGTGTCCTTACGTAGACAACGGCGCTGAGTGATACTACCTCCCGAGGCCTTTCAGCCCACCCCCCCAATATCATCTTCATGACGAACGCGTTTACAGTGTGTCCAACCTTTTTGCGACCACGGCATCTGTCGAAGAGTCAGACAGCCTACTATAACATGATTGTGTGAGTACATCTGCTACGAGGACCAGAAACGCGTCGGTCGGAGAGATGTCGCTGTTATTGCTGTATGTTCAGGAGCCCAATTCCGCAGAAGAATTTTGGGGGAAATCTCGCCGACAATTGTGAATGGTAATTCAATAAGAGCTATACCTAAAGGCCCTACACCATAAGTCGCAAATAACTTTCCAAGATACGGTATCCCTGGATGGACGGGGTCTTGAAGCAAAAACCACCCTCTAAACGCAAATGTTGAGATCGTGTCGGACGCGCCATCCTCCCTACTATCCTCTGGATAAGTAGAGCCTGTGGCGCGTCGTACCTTTATGTGGTATCTGTGATCTTCACACTCACAAACACTACAAACACTACGGATGTGCAAATCCATCAGTTGGCTGGGTGGCTGGTGACAAGTCCGACCCCCGTCCCTAGTCCGCCAAGCATTCATTCACGTGTGGGGGGCGGGGTTGGCCGCCGGATGCACGAGATTCTCACGGTTCATCTGTTCGCCACGTGGAAGATGCGACTTGCTTGAGGTTGTTTTGGTTTACTATTTGATAATACTTATGATGCACCCATGGTATAGTAACATCTCTGTGTGGTCATAGCATCGTTCTAACCAAATTTGTAACTCCACCATTGTGTGTGTTCGTGTGTGTGTATCTGTGTGTATCCTGCCTACTAGAGTTGAGCCAAGTTCTTCAACTGCAGTTCTCAAAGAGTTTGACTCGGCCCGCTCAAAGCCATCGTGAAGTACAAACGGAGCCACTCGACACATCTTGCGCCAAGGTCACTCAACACACAGGGAACGGGACCAGTTGCCTCTCTCTGGCCGAGTTCACCGAACGGTTTTAAACTGACTTGTTGGTCCCCTTGTTCGAGTACATCCGCTGCCCTGGCCCCGGAAAAGCGTCAGTGAACTTGGGAAGAGGCCCTCCCATTATTACCCAATCCCGATACCACTCAACTCCAACAACCCCACCGCTGCTTCGTCTTCTCCTCCAATTGCTGTGCCCGTTGCTCACCACCTTCCCCTGTGCCGCTCGGGTCTGATCGGCGTTCTCGCCTGCTCCAATGGTCCCATTGGTGCATCTCTGCCCAGGAGCGCTGTCGGGTCGTCGGGTTAATGGAGGCGAGAGAGAGGGCAACAGGTTTGGCTCTTTTCCAGCCCCCTCCAGCCATCTCTCTCTCCAAAATCCTTCCCAGACGATGCTATCATCGTTCCCCAGATTTCATCCCCGCACCCATGATCCGGATGTGGGACGGCGGCGGGAGATCTTTGCGGGGATAAGAGCGGAAATCGAGGAGACGCCTCGTTTCCCGCCGGGGAGACCTCCCACTTTCTCCTTCTTCCTCTCTTGTTTGCAACTCACGCCTGGCCTGTCGAATATTGGGTAGGTTTAGTGTTCCAGGCTCTTGTCGAGTTTATTTGGAGCCCAGAACCTGTTCTTGCAGCCCACAACCCTCCTAGCGTGTTCAACCTTTTTTCAACTACATTCAAGGAGCGAAGCTATCCAGGGAGCACAATCGGACACAATGGGTGGACTTCGTGCAGTCGAGGACCGGCCCACGCCGAAGGAGGTCTACAACTGGCGCCTCTACATCGAGTCTTCCATCATTGCTATGGGATCGCTGCTGTAAGTCATCCCCCAACCATGTGGACGGCTCACGCCGGACGTTGAAATCGTTCTCTTCGGACGTGTCCTGATCTGGCCCAAAACAGCTTCGGATATGACTCAGCCTTCATCGGGACGACAATCGCGCGCAAGAGTTTCGTCAACGACTTCGGCATCACCCCGGCTACGTCAAAGGAGATCTCGTCCAACATCACTTCGGCCTTCCAAGCCGGCGCGCTCGGTGGCGCGCTCATGTGCTTCTTCAGTCGGCTCCCCTCTTCCCTTCCCTCCGTTTTCTACCCTCATGATCTCGGAACTAATCCCCCTTCCCTCGTAGTCACCGAGCGCGTCGGCCGCAAATGGGCGCTGATCATCAGCAATTTTGTCTTTATCGCCGGGGCCGTCCCCATGGTGGCCGCCACGAATGACCTCGCCTCTATGTACGCCGGCCGAGCCCTGACCGGCTGGGGCTGCGGTGTCATCACGGCAACCGTACCTTCATACATCGCCGAGCTGTCGATCCCCTCGATCCGAGGCATCCTGACTGGTCTCTTCGAGGTCACGTACCAGACCGGCTCGCTCATCGGCTTCTGGATCAACTACGGCATCAACCAGAACATGGACCCCATGAGCTCCGCGTCCTGGCGCCTACCGATGGCTGTCCAGCTGATCCCGTCGGGCGCTCTGTTGGTCGGCGGCTTCCTGCTGCATGAGTCGCCTCTCTGGCTCTATCGCAAAGGTCGCGAGGAGGAGGCGCAGAAGAACCTCGTCGCGCTGCGGCACCTGCCGATCGAGCACCAGTACATGCAGGAGGAAGTCGAGATGATCCGGGCCAGGCTGGCCGAGGAAGCCTCCATCGCGGCGACGTACGGCGGGGGCTTTTACGCCTATATCCGAGGATCGCTGCACGAGCTGTCGAGGAAGGGCATGTGGAACCGTTTGCTGCTCGTCTTCTGCGCGTTCGCCCTGCAGAACATGTCGGGTGCTGCTGGTAGGTGTCACGTTGATTCTCATCTGCTTTTGAGAGGCCCCAGCTGCTAACCACGCCGTTTAAAGCCATAAACTACTACTCCCCCATGCTCTTCGGCTCTGTCGGCATCACCGATGTGGCGTTGTACACCGGCATATACGGCCTTGTCAAGGCCGTGGCGTCCATCATATTCTACGGTGCACTTATTGACATCTGGGGCCGTCGTAGGCCGACCATCATCTCATCCCTGGCCTGCTGCCTCTGCTTGTGGTTCACTGGAGCGTACGTAAAGGTGGCAACTCCAGCGCCCATCATTGCAGCCGGAGGAAAGCTCTCTGCCTCTAGCGAAGCCGGTGGCCGGGCTGCGACTGCGGCTATCATGATTTACTCTGTCTTGTGAGTCTGCCCCCCTCCCCCCCCCTGAGCGGCAAGTGAACTGATGTTCGAGTCTACCTGCTGACTCCTGACAGCTGGTCGTTTGGTCTGAACGGAATTCCTTGGATCGTCTCCGCCGAGATCTTCCCAGGCGCCCTGCGTAACTTGACTGGAACATTCGCCGCCTTCACGCAATGGCTGATCCAATTTATCATCACCAAGGCGCTGCCGTACATCTTCAGCAGTCTCGACTACGGCGTCTGGTTCTTCTTCGCCTGCTGGATGCTGACGGCCACCATCTGGGCCTACTTCTTCCTGCCGGAGACGAAAGGTGTCACAATCGACCAGATGGACGTTCTTTTGTATGTATTTTTTACTTGCACTCACACTCTGTTCCAATCCTGTCGGCTATACTAACTCGTTGATTATAGTGGCTACGAAGGCGATCGCCGTGCACATGGATCCCCCCTCAAGACGGACGATGCAAAGAGCATGGAGCACGATGTTCGTGAGATAGACCAGGCAAGCAGAGCATAGACATAAGGCCGTCCTCAAATGAGGAACGTTCTGTTGTCTGATCTGGGGGGAAGTTATGGTAGAGTTCCCCCAATGTCGCCGTATTGAGAGAGCAACCCAAATGGTAATGACTCAGAACTTCAAGTCAATTCAGTCAAGGAAAGGCATGGACATATAAGTCCTCACTTTTGAAACCTACGTACGTTTCGGTGAAGGTTTAGGGTCGTTCCATACATCAAAACGGCACTCGGACGTCTCAAAACAGCATATTAAACAAAACAGTGTGTGACAACTCCCCATTCTAGCTACGATGTGTTTCCGAAGAGTTCCCTTTGTTTGGAGCTTTCGTAATCACGCTTTGGTACCAATACATCGGAACTATCTGCAAACAGGCTTGAAAGTGGAAAAGTAAGAAAAGATCAAAGCCAGCCCGCTCAAACGAGCGGCTGGAGAGTAGATACTGTGTTGGTTCTTACAACATACGCCCAGTCGAATGTCAACCCATGCTGTCGGTTTAGTCTAAAGTAACACATCTGGCCAACAGCAAATCCACCTTTGTGTTTATATGTTTGAAGTCCAAATAGGCGGGGTCGGATATCATCTTCGTGCAGTGGCCGGTATGTGCCAGAGGAATAGCCTCATCGGTGACAGGATGGCCCGTCATTGCTGCCAGGTGAAGAAGCTTCAGCACGTACAGACAGTGCTGCACATGGTAGCCTTGCTCGGCGTACACCAGCTCCGTGTACGGGAGGTCCTTTTCCGCCACTTCCTGGGTTGCGTTGAGATCCAGGTACCACTTCCACGGGCCAAAATCGTTGAGCCACTTCTCAGACTCGGCTTTGTTGTAGCACGCCGGATGGGTCCAGCCGAAGCTCATGAGGTCCCAGACACAACCCTTGGCCTTTGCTTCCTCCGGGGAGTATCCGCAGTCTGCGACGACGCGGGAGCCGCCTTGGAACTCGGGCCAAGATACGACCTCTTTCGGGGTGTGGTCCGTCTGCAGCACGACGAGTAGAAGCAGCAGGGCAGTGATGAGGCCGGTCGTAATCAAAAAGCTCAATGTGAACCATGGGCGTCGGCGGTCCTGCTGCATCGTCATCCCTTTCTTTCCGTTTTCCGCGTCACTGGCTGATGCTGCAACATCCAAGTAGCCCTGGTCGCGCGCCGATGTGGCCGACTTGATGTACGGCATTCCGAAATCGATGGGACTTTGTATCGTCAGCGACCCTTCGATAACCACTTGGTGTTAACTCACAATCAGATCTGCTGTTTTTACGCTCTGGTCGGAAATATGTTCTGCCAATCTGAGGCTCGAGCTGTACACTGGCATAGGGAGTTGGGCGTCGGCAGTTTCTCAGATTGTTGATGGACTTCGTTCTCTCTGTGGTCGAGTCTTTCTGTTAAGTATAGATGACGTCTGAACATTATTGAAGCGAACAGGGTTTCTATATTGTCCGATTTTGGCAACTTTCGGAACAAGGGTTCGTTTAACTTTCGGAGATCTAACTACCAGGCTAGCATGACTAAGTGGGATTGGGTGCCCGAAAATGAATCAGTCTTCAATCTGCCCTCGGCGTCTACACACGCCTCTCATATATTTCTCGGTCAGTCCGGTCAAGGGCCCGTTTTGATTGTTCTTCGAACATCGCTTTACCGACTACCTCGGCACGGAAATTAGTTACGGAAGCTTGGCACACGGTGACCATGAACATCAAACTCGAAAACGTGTCTCCTGAGGACGCCGCTGGCTTGTCGCAGGTCATGATGCGGGCCTTTTACCGCGATCCGCACTGGCGGCTGCTATGGGGAAGTATGACCCTGGAGGACATCATCGTGTCTTGTGAAAACAGACTCCCAAGAAACTTGGTGAAGGGAAGGGATTCCCGGCGCCATCGCAAAGCCGTCGATGCGGTCACTGGGGAGGTGGTTGGGTATGCTCGATGGGTCCTTCCCGAAGGTCAAGAGGACCTCTGGGAAGATGCTCAGGTCGCGGAACCCTCAGCTCAGCAGGCGGCTCTGTATGAAGCCCGCTACAACGCATACATGGTCGATGGGAAGATCAAGCGGCTGAACAACGAGATCATGGAGAGCCTCAGTCCTCTGTTGGAGAAGACGGAGGAGGACATTTTGAAAACGGGAAAGTTTCTCAGTACGTCGGCAACACTTTCTGTGCTTGGATAATTGCCTAGGGACACTCGCTGACAGGTTCACCCCAGCGCTCGACTACATTGCGGTGCTTCCCGATCGGCAACAGCAAGGGATCGGGTCGACCCTGGTCGAAGACGGGCTCAGGGTTGCAGAGAAGGCGGGTCTGCGGGTGTATGTGATGTCGACGCAGACTGGGTTGAAACTCTATCAGGGTCACGGGTTTATCAGTGTGAGGACCATTGAACAGGACGATTCCCAATGGGGGTCGACTGAGCCGCATGTCAATCACTTCCTTGTGAAATAGCAAACCTCCACCTGAGATGGTTCTTGCTTGTTAATCAACTACAGAAACTTACACCGTAGCTTATCCATGTAAGATCAATCTAACTGAGTCATCGATGCGCACGAGATCGAGCTTTTAAAGGTCAACTTGGATTTCACTTCTGGTGTCATGCTCGTAGCCCTGAAGATACATAAGCTTTTAAAAGACACGAGGGATAATGACCGAGGCAAAAGCGGGGGGTTTTTCTTTTGCGCCGACGCCAAACAGTGGATTGAGGTAACATCTTCAACAAGCCGGGAACGAGATCTCTACTCTAGTTACAATCGCATCTAACGGGACACTGGTGTTTGCCAGTGCAGTTGAGCAATGCTCCGTATGATGGTACGTCGCCAACGTCCCCTCCATCTTCCAGCCCCTTTCGACCGAACGGTGCATCTGCTTCCAGGAATATATGCAGTGCGTAATGTGAAACCGTCTTGAAGTCCAGAGCGATCCGGGCGAGTCTCCGATGGCTTCCGGGCCTGCCAGCAGCGTCTTTTGGCTGTCCGGGACGTCTCTGAGGTCGTAGACCGGTGCGTCGCTTGTGTAGAATTCCCAAGGGTCAAGTTCCATGAACTCGGCGTTGAGCTCCTGGTCGAAGCAATCCCGAGGTAGCCACGCCGCCGACATCAGATCGAAGACACAGTTCATGCTGCGTGCCTCTGCCGAGGAATTGCCACACCGGAATTCCGACCCACCTTTGAACGCTCCCGGGGCGGTCTGTAGGAGTGCCGGTGCAGCAACGGCTGCAGTCTGGTTTGGGAGAGAGGCTGCCATCGTTTGCAAGATCGGCCAGATGACGATCACCCCGACACTGATACCAAGGGCGAGAAGGACTGGTATGATGAAAGTGGCTGCGATGGCGAGCACGACGTATGTGAGGTATTCTCGACGTCGCTTGCGATTGGGGGCGGCGTACCAGCAGCAGGACGATGATTCAGACCCGTCAGCTCTGGGATGATGAAAGTCACCGTTCACGTCCCCAGGTGAGTATTGTGGCTGTGACTCGGCCGAGGTCTTCTTGTTGTGTAAGAAATCAGCCATGGCTGTGCGGGGTCTTATCCGGCGGGATAAACCTTGGCGTGGTTCCGGCGGGATGAACAGGTTGTCCTGCAAGTCGTGACTCAGTTGGACGCCAGGCTTCTTGAGTAACTTATCAAGGCGGTGTACAGCAGACATCAACTGCTGGTTGAATTAGGTGGAAAAAGGTGAATTCTTTTTGGCCGAAGCGTCAGACCCGTATTTGGGGCCCTTCAAGTTCAAGCGGAACCAGGTTGCAGTTTTGTATTGACTGATTAATCTTGCAGTCCGGTAAGCCGTGTGGTCACTCATCTCTAGTTTGCGGATTTCGGACATCGCCTTCGATTGCGAGACGACGCCGAAAGTTTCTAGAGCGGGTAGCCGGCGGCCAGAGCCAGCACCAATCAACACGAAAGCGGAACTCTGGCATTTGGCAGAGTCCCGGGCCGGTTCTAACTCTAAATTTCGCCTCGGATGGCGCCCAGAGACCTCCGAAAAGCCCAGGGACTCAACCCACCTTTACTCCACCAGTACTCTGCAATACAGAAGGGGGACATCGGCCAGTTTTCATCGGTAACATCTTGGCCCCCTTTATGGCTTTACCCCTCACAGGGGCTTTTCGGAGGCGGTCCATTATCACCAGAGATAGTCGTAACGGGTAGTCAAATCCAAGCTTCCTGAAGGGCGTCATCGGTGCAGAGCCAGTCCGATTAAGGGCCGCAAGTCCACAAGTGGAATACGGCTGTGGAAACCCGAATCCGACACGCTGGGCTCAATATAATCAGCTGAACTTGAGAGTTAGAGGGGATCATCGCATCTTTCTGAACCTAGTTGAACGAACGGACTAAAAGAGGGATGGTCTTAATCCAGAAATTCATTTCTTGCCTGGTTTTCTAAACATTTTGAGATGGCTAGGCCAGAGATCAGGATAAGGGCCTGGGAGACAAGAGTGCCTGGCGCCAGCTGGTCGGCTTTGGCTAACAGATACTGGTCAGAGCTGGCAAGGGCTGAGACCTAAACAAGCAGAACCTACAGGGTTATGTGGGTAAGTTTCATGCCCCTTGACACATCATACTACCCATACAACCTTATGGCTTGTGGAATTACACACAGTACACCCTCCATTCTTTTCCTTATGAACTAGACCGGTCGCCAATCACAGTCTTGGAGAAAGCTTAACTAGTGACACAGCCCTCCTGACGGCCGTTCCGGACCGACAAGGCTGACGGGCTGACGGCTGCGCGACTGCTAGGCTGAAGGCCGCGGCAATACTGAGTGGCTTTACGTGATACTGGGTTTAGTGGCCAGCGTAAACTGCCGACTTACACGTCTGGTGCGTGTATTGAAGCAAGGAGCCAGTTTGCCGCGGTCAATGGGATGTACTCAGAGACTGGTGGACCTGCACCTGCTGGCAGTTGACGACTGCTGTTCACACTCAAGGCATGTGACCACCAGGTACGTAGTGTAACGTCGTGAGTTTAACCCATCAAGTGCAGCTGGACCTTGCTTGGACCCCACAGCGTCAAAACACCCCTCCCCCCCTCCCCCCGACAGCTTATTAGTCAGACATCAAGGCTCTTTGAAACCTTGTCATCAGGTGCATTTCGCCTCACTCTAGGTGTCTCCAGCCTGCTCCCAATCCTAAAGTTCAGAAATTTACAGTCTGACTCAAGCTTACATCTTTTGCCTGCATCCTAAACCATTCAAGCACATACAAGTAGGCTCATAGCCATGGTAAATGACGCCATAGTAAACCCACAGCTGCTGCACAGCAAATATAGCTTATACAAAGTATCCGTACCCATCACGACATACCAATAAGGAAATTGAAAAACCATCCGATTTGGGGTACACGTAACAATTTGGAATACGTATTTTCGAACTCCAGAGAAGTGGAGTCCTTATTCACTTGGTGGGATACTGACTCGTCCTGAGATGCTCCCTGCGAAGCTCTGCGGATCTTAGCCGCATCCGTTGTGCTGAACTGTCTTGTGAAGCGATATAAGAGTAGAGCTGGTGGCTTGTTAACTTTCAGACAAGAGTTTAGTGGAACCACACCGTCGAGCTCACTAAACCTTTTTCGAGAATATCCTTTTCTTTAGAGTGCATCGTTGCAAACCTTCCCGATGGACGAAACAGCGAGACCAATCACTTCCTCCGAGCAAAGCCAGCTGGCCTGTGACCAGTGCTACAGATGCAAGTTGAAATGCACCAGGGAAAAGCCCTCATGTCAGCGCTGTATGTCGAGTGGCAGGTCTTGTTCCTACAGCTTGGGGCTATGGAAAGGGCGGCCCAAGGGCACGTCAAAACGAACACAAACCTCGCAGAGCAACAGGCGGAGCCCGACGCCCTCGCCCAGCAGCCTTCAACAACCTGGAGAGAAAGGTCACCCGGAGACCTTGGGCGGCTACATCCTTCGACACTGTGACTATATTGGCCAAGTACTCTCGCCGTCACATAGCGACACGGCATATTTGAGCACTCTGCCGTCCGGAGCTGATGCTGATAGCGGCCTATGGGGTACACCACCAGAGCTATGGGATGGCATATCGACCATCTGCTCCTCCTCGCTCGATCCCGAGCCCTGTTCACTCGACTTCCAACCCAATGACGAAGAAAAGATGTCGTGGGCGTCCACCCTCGACGAGAAAGAGGCCAGTAAGCGACGAAGCGACGACATCTCGTCTTCAGGCCACCACGGCGACGATATCGCTTCCGGTATCACAGCAAAAGGAGACCAACCCCGAGCATTGGGTTCGAAGCTCCCTGCGGGCTCGCCCTGCAGCTGCTTGTCCTCGGTGGCGGCATCATTGGAGGCGTTGTCGCAGCTGTCGGACTCTCACCCGCCGTCCTTCACGCTTAGAACAGTTGACTCAAGCCTGAAAGTGTGTGAACGAATGATTGCGTGCTCCCGTTGCAGCAGGAGATGGGGAACCGCGTGGTGCTTTATCACCCTTTCCGAGTTGACGGCACAGCTCGAGCGTCTGTTGCCGTCAATGCGTAGCGGACCTAGCGACATGGGGGGTGAAGTATCTTCATCGTCACATTCTGAATTCTTCGGTGCAATGGACGTGGAGGTTGGACGGCAATATGCCCTTAGAGGTATTATGCTCTTGGCCGGTTTAGAAGTGATGCTTTCCTACGGGCAAAAGTCCGCCACGATGCCCAATTTGGGTCCGACTAGAGATATGCTTGCCTACCTGAAGACAACGTTAACATCTATCATAAGTTGAGAGCATAATAGAGTGGGTGGAGTGGGGATGAGAACATGAGTTTTTTATTATTATTATATTTAACATAGAATCAATCAGGAAACAATGTTTAGATGGGCTCAAAAGCGGCAAGCATCTGCGTGAACCTGGCTCTTGCAGCCCTCAACCTCTCATTCGTCTGAGATCGGGCACACTGAAATGGACGTGTTTAGTTGTATGTGGCTCTTTTGTAGGTTTTAGACATTGACGTTGCCGAGCTTATGGAGCTCTGGGGCACTAGAGTCTTCTTGGAAGATAAGTAAAACGTGGGTGATGATGCCACAACTGCTACACGGCCACTGTAGGTCCTTTTTGCACCATCGTCACACATGTATAGAGATGCGGAAGAGTTGCGCTGGTTTAGTCAAAGCTCATGTTACGCAGACGGAGTCGGGCAAGAACAAGTCTATTTTTCAATGAAGTGACTGGAAAAACTCTTGCCAGAGACTTTGCTAGCTTATCTGTTCCTACTAAGCTCAGTGGCACACATTGTGTGCAAATTGTAAAGTCCTCTACTGAACTAAAGTGTAGGAAAGATCCTGTCAGCCCTTTAGTCAACCTTAAGCTTCTCGCGCTTGTCGACCTTGAGCTTCTCAGGCTCGCGCTTGTCGACCTTGAGCTTCTCGGGCTCGCGCTTGTCGACCTTCAACTTCTCAGGCTCGCGCTTGTCGACCTTGAGCTTCTCGGGCTCGCGCTTGTCGACCTTCAACTTCTCAGGCTCACGCCTGTCGACCTTGAGCTTCTCGGGCTCGCGCTTGTCGACCTTCAACTTCTCAGGCTCACGCTTGTCGACCTTGAGCTTCTCGGGCTCGCGCTTGTCGACCTTCAACTTCTCAGGCTCGCGCTTGTCGACCTTGAGCTTCTCGGGCTCGCGCTTGTCAACCTTGAGCTTCTCACGCTTGTCGACCTTGAGCTTCTCGGGCTCACGCTTATCAACCTTCAGCTTCTCGGGCTCGCGCTTGTCGACTTTGAGCTTCTCGGGCTCGCGCTTGTCAACCTTGAGCTTCTCACGCTTGTCGACCTTGAGCTTCTCGGGCTCACGCTTATCAACCTTCAGCTTCTCGGGCTCGCGCTTGTCGACTTTGAGCTTCTCGGGCTCGCGCTTGTCGACCTTCAACTTCTCAGGCTCACGCTTGTCGACCTTGAGCTTCTCGGGCTCGCGCTTGTCGACCTTCAACTTCTCAGGCTCGCGCTTGTCGACCTTGAGCTTCTCGGGCTCGCGCTTGTCAACCTTGAGCTTCTCACGCTTGTCGACCTTGAGCTTCTCGGGCTCACGCTTATCAACCTTCAGCTTCTCGGGCTCGCGCTTGTCGACTTTGAGCTTCTCGGGCTCGCGCTTGTCAACCTTGAGCTTCTCGCGCTTGTCAACCTTGAGCTTCTCACGCTTGTCGACCTTAAGCTTCTCGGGCTCACGAGCCTTGAGGCCAGACAAACCATTCGGGTTCAGCGGCGTGTCTGAAGTCATGTGATGTTAGTATTAGATAAAGTGAGGATCCCGCCGGACCTAGACTCACCTGGCTTAAAGGGGAGCGCGGAGACCACTGCGGTGCCGACGAGGAGCAGATTGAGGAACTTCATTTTCAAAGATGGGTGTGAGTTGCTGGAAAGGCCTCCAAAAAACTTTTGTTGTGTGATGATCCGATGGTTGAGGTCAAGTGTTGAGAGTGTTGTGTGAGTGATGAGGGGGAGATGATGGTTTGAGAAGGCGACAAGACAGGTGTTTTATGCAGTCGGTTGTGCCTTGAAAGAGTCGACGAGTTGATGCATCGGCGATTAACAAGTCTTGTTAGGCCTCTGGGGCAACATTGGCCGACGCTTTGGAAACACCGAGTTCATCCAACACATCTGCTTCTTCCGAACCTCGTAGGCCCTTTCGATGACCCGAAACGGGGGCTTCTCGACGAGAAGTTCGGCCCCCCCGTGGTGTCAGGAACGACCAACTTCCCGGGTCCGAAACTTTAACGTTGCATCGTATAATGCCCCGACTCGCGGACTCGCTTGAGTGGTTCCGGCCAAGTGGAGATTTCGGAGATGTCAGGTTCGCAGTAGAGCGATGCATGTCCGAAAGTTACTATCCATCGCCCCATGACACGATCAGGACATGAATATGCCAGGCGCAAAATTCGGGATTCCTCCAAGTCTCACGACGGTCCGAGAATCCGCATGGTGTATGTAGCTGATCAAATCTCTATATGAACTCTCCCTAATGAGCCCCCTAGATATCCCCTTCGCTTGTCTTGGGCCAATCGACAACTTCCATTACATTCGCTGCCATGTCATCCTCCAAGCTACTCGGCGACACCGACACAGAGTCGGGCTCATCCAGATGTAGCCACTCAAGCGATGTTGATCTCGTCCTGGAAGAGGTGAAGGAGGAGAGCCACAGCAAGCCTCTTAGCACCCGGATGATTATGGCATTAACATGCCCCAACTTCGGCCTGCAGGCCGCTTGGTTGCTGCTCATGTCCAGCGGAACGGCAAGATTCCACCCTCCATCACCCCACGAAGATATTCACAACGCTGACTTGGAAACCACAGCCACACCTACACTCGCTCGGCATCTCGGACGCCGTGACCGCGCTGGTCTGGCTCACGGGTCCCCTATTCGGCGCCTTCGTCCAGCCCGTCCTGGGCAGGCTCAGCGACAGGTCGCGGCACCCCTGGGGTCTGCGGAAACCCTTCATCCTCTGCGGCGCCTCCTGCGTCGCCGCCTGCCTCCTCGCCCTGGCCTGCACCGAGGACCTGACGGGCGACCACGTCGGCGTCGGCACGCGGCCCAAGATGGCGTACGGGATGATGAAGAAGGCCGAGCGTTCGCATCTGCTCACCCAGGGCCTCGCCGTCCTGTGGGTGTGCGTCATGACGTTCGCCATCCAGGCCTTCCAGATGGGCGTGCGCGCCCTCGTCGTCGACGCCTGCCCGCCGGCGCAGCAGGTGCGCGCGAGCGCCTGGAGCACGAGGTGGAACGGGCTGGGCAGCGTGTGCCTGGCGCTCGTGGGCTACGCGGACGCGCGCTGGACGCTGTTCGGCGTCGAGGGCAGCGCCAGGATCAAGACGCTGGCGGCGCTGGTGGCGGTGTCCATTGCCGCCACGGTGTCGTTGATGTGCTACGTCGTCCTGGACAGGCCGCGCGATCAGGGCCAGGTCGAGGAGGAGAAGAGGGAGGAGAATCAGGAGGAGGACGACGATGACGACGGAGAAGAGGGGGAACGGACGCTCTGGCAGACTTGCCGGTCTGTCTGGTCCCTCCAGCTGTCTCGTCAGAGCTGGGAGAGCCTCCCGCCCATCAGTCTCCAGGTGTGCAAGATGCAACTGGTGGCTTGGATGGCCTGGTTCCCCATCACCTACTACTCTTCCACGTATGTGTGTCGTTCCCCTATTTTCGTGAAAACGTTTTACTGACGCCGACGAAAAGTTATATCTACCAGACATGTATGGAGTTTTGCTAACACCACGACGACACGTTGATAACGCTAACCATTGGGGCTAGTTGTGATATCCGACCGCGTTCATCTCGGCACCCGTGACGACGGGGCCTTCGAGCTCGGGCAGTCCGACTACCGGCTGATCGAGGTGGCAAGGCTCTGCGGATCCTTCTCCGTGCTCTCCTTCGCCTCGGTGTCCTTCCTGACGAGCCTCTGCCTCCCCGCCGTGACGGGTCACATGGCGCGCCGCCGCCCGAACCGGACCTGGCACGACGTCGGCGGCATGCCCCTGTCGCGCCTGTTGGTGCACGCGCAGCGCCTCCTGGCCTTCTGCATGTTCCTGACGCTCTTCGCGTGGACGGTGCCGGTGGCCACGGCGATCGTCAGCGTCGCGGGTGTCAGCTGGGCCGTCTCGATGTGGGTGCCCTTCGCGCTCATCAACGCCGAGATCGCGGACATGCGGAACCCGTCGTCGGCGCTGTACGTGCCGGGGGAGCAGGCCGGCTGGATCCTCGGGATGCACAACATGGCCATCTCGCTGCCGCAGCTGGCCTCGGCCCTTGTGTGCTCCGTGCTCTTCAAGGTGTTTGAGAGCTTCAGGGTGCTGGACGGTGTTGCCTGGGCTTTCCGCTTGTCTGGGGTTGCGATGCTGGTTGCTTCGAGGTATTCAGGTAAGCTGGAGTCGATGGGGGTGTAGATAGATAATGGTAGGGGTTGCCCATCATTTACAGAGGTTCCAGCAAAGGAAATAGAGTTACTAGGTTCACACTACAAGTATTGATTGCATCGACTGAGAGACATGAAATGAGGGGCAGTCAAAGAACAAGGAAGTCCATATGCCACAAAGTGATTTGCATTATGTTCTCCTACAGAACACCATCGCTCCCTTTTTCGGATAAAACGCACTAAAGTCTCTCCCTAGCCTCAGCTTTTACAGGTTCTCTGTGTCTACTGTGACTATCCTGTTGGAGAGGTGTATACCCAAGAGGTTATCACAGACAGACAACCGACCTTGCCTGTTTAGTTCATAGTGTCAATGAAGCCAAAGACAGCGAGTTAGTCCAGGCGGCTTGTCCCGTCATGCCACGGCGACGGCGTCAGGCACCGGCGACCGGTTCCCGTCATGGAGCGTGGGGGGAACGCCTCCACATGACCGAGTCAGCCACCACGTGTCGAAGATGATTAGCCTGGACAAGCTCCGTAGTCTGACATTTTAGGGCGTGGGATATCTCGGGACAGTAATTAAGTTGCACGCTTGGCAGCGTTTTGGGGGCGGCGGGCAGGCTGTTCGGGACGCCTTGGCCTCACAGCCTGCTGAATCGGCTGGATGAACGGCCTCGCCTGCCCGGAGTGTGATGCGAGTGAGTTCCAATCTCTCAAGTCTGGCGTCCTGGCCCAAAAGACCAGACAGGGAGGAGTTCCTGGGATTTTCCATGGCGTCCTTGTCCGTCCCGTTCGGCCAGGCAGACACGGCAAAGAAAACACCTCGCTCGACCTGCACTCGAGTTGCAACTAACGCACTCTGGGCAACACGTCAAGAATGCTCGATCAGAGCCAGCAACAGGGGAAGTAGAATCAGAGAGGCTAGACTGATTTCTCAACCGAGAAACGCCACCAAGTGACCGAACCTAGCCCGCATGGCCCCTTGTCTTGGCATCCTCTCGCCGTTGAACATCGTGCTCGAATCCCGGCCCCGGATTGGCTGTGATGCCCACTCAACCTCGCAAGGGGGGGTTGAGTATCTATCCCTCATCCACATCGTCCGTCAGCTTTACACAACGCGGGGGAAGGGGGGGCCACAGTCAATCTCTTTGCCGTGCCCTTTGCATCATCTGATTTTCCCGAATTCGATACCGAGACGTTATGCTATTGCTGTTGTTTACGACGCCTTCATTCGCCCAGAAACCATGTAAGCTGCCTCGTACGCCCGTGGAGAGAGAGGAGGAGGAAGAGGGGAGGGATGGGCATGGAAAGCCGTGCTTGACGGCTGAACATACCCCCGTTGCTTCCGAGGACACCCACTCACCCACCATTGTCGACATCAAGAGCACCCCAAGAGTCTCGTCCGCCCTGTCATCGGCTCCGTACCCACCTCGTGCTCGAAGCGTGATATGAACAGGACCCGCCATAGCCCAGATCCAGCTGAGCCTCCAAGACCCGGGGTAACCTGACATGTCCGTCACCTCACGGAGCCCTATGCTTGGGTCGGGAGGGTAAAACAACAGCAACAGTTCCTGGCTCCCCATGAGGCGATGCGCGGGCGAGTCTCTTGCTGAGTCCACGGAGCCAGTCCCAGTTCGATCTCGGCTTACGGCTTCGGGCACAGCAGGCCGGCTGGAGTCCATGTATGATATAACCGATGCCTTCCCCCCTTTAAACCCCGGAGCGTCTGCTTACCACGCAACTTCATCCATCGACATCCCCGTGCCGTAGATCGTGTCATTTGTTGTCTCAAAGCGCCCCTCGCGATTTAGGAGCCAACACATCACTCGACCCGCAGCTCAGACAAACCTTGCACAGCACACAACATGGGGGCGAATTGAACCCCCCCGCCCCTCCGAGCGCCATGTCCGCCGGACTGGTAGTCCCCGCCCCCGAAGATCCCGGACCCGACGACGACAACGACGACGACCCGACCGAACATCAAGAAAGACCGTAAACCCGTCAAACCCCCGTTACCTCCTCCGTTTGACGCCACCGAGCCCGGCCGAGCCCACGATGGCCGCCGCGCTGCACCAATATGACTACATCTTCGCCATCACCGCCATCTTCGCGTTCCTCGACGCGTGGAACATTGGTGAGTGGCACGAGAATACGTCCCCATCTACCCGGTAATCCTCCCCCGACTGACATGCTCTCTCTCCGTCCTCCCCTCCCCAAGGCGCCAATGACGTCGCAAACTCCTTCGCGACTTCCGTCTCCTCCCGCTCCCTCACCATGAAGCAGGCCATGGCCGTCGCCGCCGTCGCCGAGTTCTCCGGCGCCGTCTCCGTCGGCTCCCGCGTCACCGACACCCTGCGCACCGCCATCGTCGACCCGCACCTCTACGACGCCGAGCCCGCCGTCCTGCTCCTCGTCATGACCTGCGCCGTCTTCGGCTCCTCCATCTTCCTCACCCTCGCCACCGCCCACGGCCTGCCCGTCAGCACCACCCACTCCATCGTCGGCGGCCTCGTCGGCGCCGCCACCGCCTCCGTCGGCATCCGCAATGTCAGCTGGGGGTGGAATGGGGTGTCGCAGGTCTTCGCCGCCTGGATCGTCGCCCCGGGCCTGTCAGGCGCCCTGGGCGCCCTGCTGTTCCTGGGCACGAAGAGGTTCGTGCTGACGAGGACCAACGCCGTGAGGAACGCCTTCTTGACGATCCCCTTCTACACGTTTCTCACCTTTGGCGCCCTGACGAGTGAGTCTCCTTGACCGACCCCGACTCCTAGAGCCAACCCTTGGGAATAACCCCCCCCCCCCCCCCCCCCCCTTTTCCCCGCTGACCACCCGCAGTGCTCGTGGCATGGAAGGGCGTCCAGACGCAGGTCGAGCCCACCACCACGCAGATCCTCGTCGCCGTCTTCTCCGTCGCCGGTGGCGCCACCCTTCTCCAGGCCTTCTTCCTCTTGCCGTACCTCTGGCGCAAGATCGTCGACGAGGACTGGCAGCTCGAGTTGACCATGATGTGGAAGGGCCCCTGGCTGCTCCGTCGCCCGCCGCCCCCACCCCCGCCGCCGGGAGTCCGCAGGGTCGCCATCAAAGACTACTACCGCGGCCACCTCACCGCCGACGAGCTCGCCCACGTCCGCGCGTCAGAGATCCTCCTTGAGTCGATCCAGGGCAGCCAGACCTCGTCGGATCTGTTCAAGGAGGATCGGCCCGACGTCTTACTTGGTCCGATACCGGCACCGACACCGGCACCGTCCCCATCGGTCCCCGAAACCGACGCCCCGATGACGTCGGCCATGTCCTCCTCCCGCCGTTCTTCCTCCTCCTCAGAGCTCATCCCGCCCCGCCCTGCCGGGCCCTGGTCGAGCCTCCCCGTCCTCGGCTGGCGCGTCAACCGCGTCCTCCTCCGCGGCCTCGAAAAGGACGTCATCACCCTCCAGCGGCGCAACGCTGTGCTCTCGTGGGACATCGCCGACATGCACGCCCGCGCGCCCCGCTACGACAACCGCGCCGAGTACATGTACAGCGCCCTGCAGATCCTCACCGCCTCGGCCGCCAGCTTCGTCCACGGCGCCAACGACGTCTCCAACAGCGTCGGCCCCTTCGTGACGGCCTACAACACCTGGCGCACGGGGCGCGTCGGGACGGACCACGACGGCGACGGCAACGGCGGCGTGCCCATATGGATCCTCTGCTTCGGCGGCGCCGCCATCGTGCTCGGCCTGCTCACGTACGGCTACCACGTCATGCGGAACCTCGGGAACCGGCTGACGCTCATCAGCCCGTCGAGGGGCTTCTGCATGGAGCTCGCGAGCGCTGTCACCGTCACGATGGCGACCAAGCTGGCGCTGCCCGTGTCCACGACGCAGTGCATCGCCGGCGCCACCGTGGGCGTCGGGCTGGCCAACGGCGACTGGAAGTGCATCAACCCGCGGCTCGTGGCGTGGATCTACTTCGGGTGGTTCATCACCGTCCCGGTGTCGGGGCTGCTTTCGGGGTCTATGATGGCGTTGATACTCAACGCTCCCCATTGGGAGAGTCATGGGGCATGAGCAGTAACCTACGAGTCCTGTATATGATAACATTGGAGTTGATGAATCAGGACGGATGTGAAAGTGTTTGGATACGTATAGATAGATACCCTTTGTTTCGTTATGCGTTAGGATTTGGGAGCGGGCGTTGGGGCAGACAGCGCTTCATTTTCATGGGATTCAAGAGAAAAATCAACATTCACCGATAAACCATCAATATCACCGTCATGCCCGTTACTAACCGGGCCGGTCGTCGCACTCTTCACACTCAGTGCAAGGCAAAGACACGCATGTCCGAGGCCATGGGGGGATGCTTCAGTGTCCAACCCGCGCAGTCATCGAGATAACCCTCACCAACGACCTCAAAGTGCGAAAAGGGTATCTCTACCTCCTCAGGCACTTTCCAGAACTCCTCTTCGCCACTCGGCTTCACCACGGTGACTGTACCGCGTCCGGCATGCCGAAGTGATCCTAGTAAGCCGCGCTCGACTTCCCCCTGCCCCAGCCTGCTTGCCTGGCGGAGGACGACGGCTGTCTCACTGCCGGCCAGGTACGCGATGCGGTCGCCTGCCGCGGCCGCTTGAGGCACGATGCCGAGTCTCCCGCTTCGCGTCGAGGCGAGGCACCGGCCGTCGAGCTCAGACCGGCCCCTTGTCCTCTCAAAGTGCGAGTACAGGAGTTTGATGAGCCCTCGAGCGCCCGAACCGACGAACTCGCGTCTCTCCTTCGCCCGGGCCGATATCCAGTGGACAAGAGACCCAGCAAAACCAACACATCCGGAGGTCGTTGGTGAGGACTCATCTCCCTGGTATCCAAGCAGCCGAGTCCAGATGCTGCCGATTATGTTACAAAGCGCTTCGTGTTCCGCTTCTTTTCCCTTGAGCGGGACGTGCCGGTAAGAACCAAACTTGTCCCCGGACGCGTAGGCATTTTTGTACAAGGCAAGGAGATCCGCCCTGGCCGCTCTGTATTCCATTGGTAGAGTCAAAGGCTCGTCTTTGGGACGCATGCGGTGTAGGCTCTCTATCACGTCAACTTCGTAGCCGATGTGACCCAGCACCAAGGGACCGTTGCCGTCAGAAAAGGCATGATCTGTACCCCTCAGCCTCATGTGATTCAAGTGGTTGTCCTTGTACATGGGGGCTGTGTCAGAAGCCGCGCGAGTCCAGTCAGGTGCCCATGATGGAAGTTTGTCCATTTGCGCCCGTCCAGAGTCCTCCGGCCGCCCATCGTCAACGTGCGACATCATCACCTCGACGCCTAGTTGATCAAACATGTAGCGGGCGACTCTGCCAAACGTTTCGGCCACTGACATGGAATAGTCAACGCAAAGATATTGGTTGACGACGGCAAGGTCACTGATGATGCCGAAGTTGGCGTAGACAAAGTCCCGCGGATCCGTGGCCCCGAGACCCCGACGGGCTTGGGCAGCGCGATGGAGAGGGAGGCGGGCGTGACTTACCCAGCTGGAGTTCATCTGCGATAAGACACGTATCTCCTCGCCGGCGGCATCGTCGTCAAGTCCCTGCGAGGCACTCGCTGAGTTGCCGAGAAAGTGACGACAAAATACGCTCCAGCGTATTCGCTCGTTGCCACATTGCACCCAAGGGTCTTTGGAAAGCACGAGTTCCTGGAGCACCCACACGCGCTTGAACCACGGCTTGGCAAGGAGGCCCCTCCTGGTTTGGGCGACCAAGTCACCGCCGCCGCCACCGCCCTCGGAGGAGTCGGATGTCGATTCACGGGGGAGAGTCAGGACACCAGACAGGCCGGGGTGGAGATTTCCAAGGTGGATGACGGTGCTGTGGGCGGTCGAGTAAATGCGTCCCATCAAGCTGACCTGGGCGTTGCGCTCCGGGATGTTCAACTGGTCAATGCAGAGGGCGTCGGCCCAGAGCCTCCGAACGCGCGTGACGTCGCGCAGGTCCCGTAGGGCGTCATCCAAAGACTGCGTGATGGCAAAAAGATTACCATCATGGCCTTCAAGGCGAATGCGACACGGCTTTTCTGGCGGTCCCCATACGTAAGACAGGGCTGTGTAGGGATCGATCAGGTCGTAATCGCAGGCGGCGAGGGTGGTGTTGAATAGGGATCCCCTGAGTTGGGCGGTGCGGGAAACCGAGGGCTCAAGGAGGAGCAGCCTGAAGGCGTCCGGGGACGACAGCAGCTCGTATCCGTGCTGCGACTGATACGCGGACATGACGGGGCGGCTGGAAGCAAGTCGGGGACCCGGGGTTCTCTGGGCACCGTGAGTTCGACGTCGGTCCGATGCAAGTCCTCAATTGTCCGGATCCGAGGGAACAGAAGGAAGTGAAAGGACACTATCCGTAGTGTGTTTGGACTTGAGTCGTTTGGGCTGAAGGGATGATGGATGATTCTATTTTGGCAAGCCCTCATCTGGCGCGAGATGCGAGGCCAGAGTTTGCTGATGTGTACCGCGTACAGTACCGCCTGTTCCGACGGACTTCTGTCCTTTACCCCCTCCCTCCCTCCCGGAAATGCGACAAGGACGAGATGTGATGTAAGCCGCCCAAAGCAGAAGCCGGGTGGCTGTCCGACTTTTGAGTCGGCATCCGACTCGAATCCTTCGTCTGAAGCCGCGACGGGATGACAAGATATTCGACGCCACGTGACTCGGACGAAGCCCGTGTTTCGTGGCCGAGTCAGTCTTGAGTTGGGAGTTTCATGTAATTTTTCGCTCTCTTCGACCTCTTGGCAGAGATGTTTTTTTTACGTTTGCACGGCTGCGTCGTGAAGCATCTGAATCAACTCGGGTCTTGGAAGCATTTTTGGGACTGAATCGAGCGTATTATTGTCTGTTCCGTTGGCGCTTCTCGTTGCCAGAATGGAGATGATTTTCCCATGCTGTGACGCAACGTGTGTGCGAGAGAGGAAGAAAGTTGTTGACCGATAGCCGGTGATGGTGGCGACCGAAACAGCATGAAACCTTAGTCAGCACGGCGAAGAGTCAGGACACTCGCACTGGAAAGGTGAAAAGGAGTCATCACGTGACCAGAAAGCAAAGACGGCAGGTCGGAAGCGAGAGCCAGCGCAGTCATCGCACATCAGCCTTCGGGCATTTGGTCAATTTGAAACGATACAGAGAAGATTAGCATGGCCCCTGCACTAAGGATGACACGCTCAATCAAAGAGAAGCTACCAATTTTTCACCCACTGTTAGTAGCTGTTAAGATCATAGAGGGCTCCGGCCCACCACACTATCGTTTCCCATCTTCAGCCCACGCGAGCTGAAATTCACCATCATGGCCGTCTCTCTAGACGCAGGGCCATCGATCACGGTTCACGGGGACGCCAGTACATCTCGACGGTCTGGACGTGTCCGAAAACCGACCGCAAAGGTCAGAGTGGTTGAGCAAGTCAGCTACCAAGACAATGCGGAGCTTAAAGACGAGATCAACAAGCTCTCAAACCTCGTCCAGGATCTCCTACGACGGGACGCCGAAAGGGAACAGTTCCTGAAAGACTGTTTGATGAAGATCGAATCCTTGGAGAAAGAGCTTCAGGAAGAGAAGCAGCGTTCAGACCGGCACCAACGTGGTCTAGCAAGGTCCATGCATGCTGTTAGCACCGGACCCAGCGAGTCCGCCCTGAGTTTCCAAGGGCATCCCTTACACACAGCCCAGAACCAGCCGCCCCAAGTTCGGTCCTACGCGATGGTGGCGAGCCAGCCGCTTACCAGACAACTGCATGAAACAACGCCAGCAAAACAAGCCGCAAACCGGGCGGCTTCAAAAGACCTTCGCATCTTCGCACGTCTGCCACCTGAAAGCCCGCTCCGCAACGAGAGAGCCTACGACATATACATCTTCGTTCGAGAAAAGCTAAGTCCCCAAGCTCGAGAAGCCCTCAAGGGGATCGACCATGTCAAGACAGGATTAGCACTCCTACCATCGTCAGCAGACGGGGCAAAAGTCCTGCTAGAGAACAGAGAACAGATTGGTGCCCTTCTCCAGGCACAGGCGGTCGAGCAGCGCGACACCTGGATCCGGGCCTATATCGCAAACGTCCCTTACACCAGACACTGCCTGCTCACCAATACTGAGCTGGAAATCACGACCGAGGAGCTCCTTGAAGAGATCCAGGCCACGACGAAACTCAAGCCCGAAAAAGCATACTTTTCCAGAAAAGACGAAGCCGAAAGGCTAGGCACGGTGACAGCCTGGTTCAAGGCGGAAGCCGTAAGGCAACTACCAAGACGCCTCCGTTTGATGGGGGCCAGCGTGTTTGTGAACCTGCAGTTCCCGAAGGAGAAGAGGTCTCCCCAATGCCACCGCTGCGGCGGCTTTCACAACGAACGAACGTGTACCAGAAGGAAGAGATGCCTCAAGTGCAGCTCTCCTTCCCACACGACCGACCAACATCGGGCACCTTGCGGCGGCACTGAGGGTCACGATGGCTGTGACTGCCCCTTTAAATGCCCGTCGTGTAACGGACCCCACGCCGCCTTTGATGCGATGTGCCCTATCAAACCCAAAGTGGTGAAGGGCGTAGTCCAGAGGAGGAACAAGGCACAGCTACGGGCCATCCGAGCCGAGGGAGAAAGATCGTGGAGAACTGCAACCCAGCAGTCGCACCGACACTCCCGCGATGAACGACAAGCGATGGACTGTACCCCAGCAAATGAGACACAGGAGGAGAACGCGGCCATCTAAAACCCTGCAAATCATGCAAGCGAACGTGGGCAGGCGGCCATCTGCCCACGAAACAGCACTGAACCTGGCGTACGCAGCCCAGATTGATATACTCCTACTACAAGAGCCCTCTATCCGCTCGGAGGAGAGGAGGCTCACAAGATTCCACCCAGCTTTTGAGACTTTCACCCCGGTGGATAACTGGACCGAAGACCGGCCCAGGGTGCTTACTTATCTCCGCCAAACAGATGCCAGAATCACAGCCTCAGCCTACACTCGCGCACTTGAAACGGCAGTCTAAAGCAGTCGCTTTCCAAGCTTTCGCTAGGAGATGGCCGTCAATCTGCCCTCGGCAGTATGCCGACCTTGGGATAGTTCCTCATCCCAAGCCCCCCGAACTTCACCTTCCTCGGCATCTGCTGGGAAGGCTATATGCAGCAAGGTCCCATCACGGAGACTTTGCAGCGTACCACGAGAGATTTGACCACCAAGACGCACTGCTCAACTGCAGTTGCGGACGGCGCAAAAGCCCAGTACACTTTTACTTCTGTAAGCGCGGCCGGAAGGCCACGCCTCGCCATCTCCGCCAGCGCATGGCGAAAGCAAGCATAGATGTTCTGCTAGGCTCTACGCAGGGAGCTTCTCTTCTGTGCGAATGGATGGAGGCAACCAATTTCTTTTCCGAAATCTGCCCGACTTTCGAACAGGAACGTTAGGTGAAGACGGTGGCCTGTAACATAGCTTAGATTAGCATAGACCATGTCGGCACTGCGCCCGGCACGTCCATCGATACTCCGGACGTTAAATATCATCATCATCATCATCATCATCGCACATCAAATGCAATCCGAGGGTCGGGGTGGGGGAGCGAGATTGTCCGATTGGCCTGAAATTTGAGCTTTATTGCCGTCGATGGGAACCTATCAAATCGCTACCGAGAGAGGTGTGGGTCCGACAGAGACGAAGGGAGAGGTGGTGGTCCCTGATCTTCATCTGGTCGGTGTCGAATCTCAATCGAACGGGTCCAGACCCATCAATCACGTTTAGTGTCGTACCGAGAATTGGGGCATGCGAAGCAGACGGGTGTGCCATTAGCAAATGGCGTGGCGCAAGTTGCAAGTCGTTGTTTCCTTTGATGGAAAGAGCACACAGCTGAGAACAACTGGCTCCAACACTGGACTCCCTCCGTAGGCGGGCTCATCGCAGCACCTGAGCCGAATTGGACATGATGCCGCAGGAATAGGATCAACGGTGATGGGGAGGGCGAGCCCGGCTCAAGTTGCGCAATGGAGCCGCCATGCCCCTGTTTGCAAGTTCTCCGCCATTACGCATACGCATTGGGGTACAAACCCACGACCGTATCACGCGTATTGGATTCGCGCATCAATCATCCAAAGCATCCAAAGTCAAGTCGCCATCAGCAGCAGTCGGATCCTGTCCTGCACGCCGCCCGTTCGGATCGCCTCTGCAGTGTACAGCTAGCTGCTGCTGCGGCAGCAGTCCACTTTTCGTTTGATGGTCATCTGAGTTGCCTTTGTGAGTCCAAGGACTGGACGGCCAGCCATGCGAATGACGCTGCTGCCCCTTTTCGAATCTTGGACAACCTGGCTAACGGCTGCCAGAGAGCGCAATGGGGAGAGGGGACAGGGTGAGGGGGATCGTCGTTCCGAGCCACTTTTCCCAGACCAGATACACGTACTGCACTCCAGTTCTGCAGAGCAATGACCAAGTGATGTGTGGTGTACGATGTATCTGTACTGGCTATTCTTGGCAGACTAGACTTACTCTGTGAAGACTTGGAGACACAGCAACGGGATGAGAGGTTGGACCGTGTCTCCTGTTCCATTCACCGTCCCCTCGTCTCGTCGTAATCGCCGCTTTCCGCGGGTCCGCCACTCTGCTTCTCCTTTCCCTTTCCCACCATTTTTTCGATTACTCTTCTTGTTCGTGGGCCGTCTCCGTCCCCAGCGACGGAGCCCCAGTTGCGACCTTGTCGCGGAGCGCCACTCAACGGTCTCGAACATGGATACGGGATATTACGTACGCGGGCCTGCTTTGCTTGCGGGTACCTACATCTAAACGACCTATTGGAGGTGACACAAGCGGTACGTACCCCGGAGTCTCTTCTGCATGCCCTGAAAGAGAGAAAGCAAACCCTTCCCGCCGGTCCAGTCCTTGATCGCGTCTGT
Organism: Colletotrichum lini; assembly: GCA_034638275.1. Lineage (NCBI taxonomy): Eukaryota > Fungi > Ascomycota > Sordariomycetes > Glomerellales > Glomerellaceae > Colletotrichum > Colletotrichum lini. The sequence continues at coordinate 5,510,062 of JAWQJV010000004.1, forward strand.
TGTTGAGTGGGGTGGTTCGATGCAGCCGGGAGGAAAGCATGGCCAGCTGCAGTTGCAACCTGCTCGCTGACCCTCTTACATCTGCTGCTGCTGCTGTAACACGGCGTCACCGGCCGGGATCTGGCAGACGACGATTCAGCAAGACATCGGGCGAGGCTGGCAGAGGTCAGAGTCGGATGAAAATCTCTGCAAAGTTTGCAGTAGACTCCTGGAAAAGGGAACTCTGTCTGCCGAGGAAACACGTCGGAGAACGAAGGAAAAGACAAAAGGGCTGGTTGGCGCTCACTGGCAACGATGATGGTGGTGCGGGGGAGGGGAGATTGGATGCCAGTGTTTTGGCGTGCGTGTGGTGGGTGGGTTGTGTGTGTGTGTGTGGCTCGTCTCGAACCGGGGGTTTTTCAAACATTATTTGAAAAAACGAGGCAAAATAGAGAACATGACGGCTAAAACGCTGACCGGGATGAGAAAAGCTACGGCGGAACCGCGTAGCTGCGAGGTGCATACACCATGTTGGAAAAAACCAGTCTGTTGCATCAGGATGAAAGGACAGAGTCGTTATCCTTACTGGATGTCATAACGGATTGCCTCCAGGTCCCCCAATCTCCAACGGCATGGTGGAAAGTACTCTTGGCCACCTACGCTCTTGTGCATCTGTCTAATAAATGTGGAGTCGTCATGAGGCGCAGCCGGCGGTGCCAAGGAGGAGGTTCCGTTAGATCCAAAGGCAGAAGGTAAGAAGTGGAGCCTAACGGACGGAAGTGGGGACGGTTTCCCGTCAGCCTACCGTCATAATACCGATGTACGCCTATATTTTTTTTTGTTTTTTCGTTTTTTTTTGGCAGAGAACTCACCGACCCGTCGTCGCCTGTCGACGCCCATTAACAGCCGGACCCCCCCAATACTCGGCCATTTCCACGTCCAGCCACGAGGCCAATTTCGCGTAGTGCCCCAGCAGCTCGGCTCGCTAAACGCAAACGTCTTTTGCTGGTTCTACCTATGGTTCTAGGCAAGCCAGGCTACAGCCACTTACCATTGCCAGCTAGCACGACAGGTGTCGCAGGCCCAGAACAGCAGCCCATTCGTTCGGACAAGAACGAGAGGCGCGGGATGCTCCGTCGAGCGACGTCCAGGCGCGCCGACCAACAGCGATTCTGCAAGGGCGGAGATACCCTGCCTCCAACTCTGGCTAATCTGCCTCCAATTTAGCCACAACCTGTAGCAACAGTGCCTGCCGTCGCCAGTTATTAGCCTAAGGGCAATATACTAACTTTAGCTAATTTTTGCTAGGTTTAATATGTATAAATCTAGCTAATTAGAGGCTATAGATTAAGGTAGTCCTACAATAGTTGCATAAAATAATTATTTTTAAAAACTCTTTAGTTTTTAATAAGTTAGCTTAGGCTAGCTAGCAAAAAGTTAATTATATTATGTAACCTACAAAAGTAAAGATGCTAAAAGTAGTAGATATATTAGCATAAGTAAAGCTATTTAAAGCCTACAAAAGCAACTGCAATATCTATGCCTGCAATTTCCTTTATTGCTACTATATCTGCAGCCTTATTAACTTTATATTATTATAAAGCTTTATCTATATTACCTTTAAATTTAGGATTAATATTAAGGCTAAGTTTATTATCCTCTAGATTCTATAGGGCGTCTAACTGCATCTAGCTCCTTATTAATTATAACTACAACTTTATTAGTATAGAAGGCTACTATAGCTTTAGTAATATAAGGTTAATTAGCCTAATAGAGTTATTATTTATTAAATTAAGCAGTATAGTAATAGTAGGTTAATTATATGTATTGTAGTTATGTATGTTATTTATATTATTATCTATTATACTAATTGCCCTGCTCCTAGCTACCTAACTTAGCCCTTAAGAATCCCTTTCCTAGGTGCCTAAGGCCTCTATAAAGCCTACTGCCTAAGTCTAAGCACGTAATAGTCCCTCTGCTAACGCTAAGCAGGCTAGCTAAGCTAGGCTAATATCTTCTATCTCTAGTGCCCTCTATATGCTCTATACCCTCTAATTTAATATTATTAGCCTTATGTTTAGCCTTATTAATAGCATTAATATTAACGTTATTTGCAGCCTGCTAATAGCTCTAGTAGTACTTAGTGCCTGCCTTATATGTATCTTAAAGGGCTATTTACTAAAGCCTATAGGCTGTTATTATATTAACTTAGCTGCTGCTAAGGGCTGCTAGCGCTATTAATAAGGGTATTGCTAAAGCAGCCTCCTTAGCTAACTGTTAAAGATATAGATATTAACTATCTATTATCTTTAATATAAGGTTATTATTAACCTTATATTATAAGGTATTATAAGGTATATAACTACCTTAATACCTACTTCTAGTTTCTAGTATTCTAACAGACTAGAATTGCAACACTAGAAGGAAAAAGAAAGAGAAAGAAAAGTCCCTTACTATAGATTTCTAATCTAATTTATAAGCTAATACGCAAGCAAGTTGCGTAATCCCTAAGATTGTATTATTAATAGGGATTCTAAGGGATTCTAAGGGATTTACTAAGGGTAAAAAGGTCTATATAAAGACCTAGACTGTCTCTTGTATCTAAAGGATATTTTCCTCCTTCTATAAGCAACTTCTACCTTAGTAGATAAATATATCTACTATATTCTCTCCTTATAAGCCTAAAGAATAGCTATATTACTACCTCTTTATTATTGTATTCTTGCTTCTATAATAATATCCTTATAAAGGATATATGCCTTTATCCTTTATGTTACCTATAGAGCTATTCTGCTTACACTAACTTATGCTTAAAGGCTAAAGGATTGTAATATATATTAGAAGTTAGGTTTTTACTCTACTAGTTAGCAACAGGCGCTTGTTAGGCCTTAATTAAACCTTATAGTTACCTCTTGCTGCATATAGTAATTAGGTTAAGTATAAGGCTCTTATTAGCAGTTAAAGAAGTATTTTACTCCTAAAACTAATAGGGATAGATGTTACTAAGGTTAAGTAACTACTAACTTTTAATATAGTCCTATAGTATATGCTTATAAGGGAATCTATATATTACTTATATCTAATAGAGTAAGTAAGCACTTTTTAGCTTCTTATATAAACTAGCTTTACCTTTAGTTGCTAGCTATCTAAGTTTGTTAGAGAGGAGGTAAAATGCCTTTAGGTTAACATACTAATAGATACTATAAAAAAGGTTAGTATAAGCACTTAAAAGAACTCTTACTTGCTGCTGCTGCTTATAACTACTTATATGCTCTACCTGCTTAGCCTAAAAAACTACTAGCTTATTAAAGATGCTACATAAGTTACTTATATAGTAGTATATCTAAGTCTTTAAGCTAGCATAGGATAATTTAATATTAATATTGTTATATAACTAAAGTAAGTAACTTTATTAACCTACATAATAATAATCTTTACCTTCTATAGGTTAAGCTATATATTAACTATGTAGTTAACAGCTTTAAGTAGGTATCTACTACTATAAAGGTTGTAAAGTAGGTCTGCATACTTTACTAGCATACTGCTGTAGAGGACTTTATTCTATTAATTAAGAAAAGCCTAAAAGCTTAGGTGCTATATTATAGTGCTATTTAGGTTTTTTGTAGCAGTAGGAAAAAAACGCTATGTTTTTGTAAGGACGTTAAGGTTAATATGCTAGTAGTAAAGTAGGTGTAGTATGTAGCAAAAAGAAGGATTAGTATTAAGGGCTGTAAGGAGGGTAATTTTGCAATTAGTATATGTAACTTATAGTAGTTAGATATTATGCTTATAAAGCAACTTAATAAGTATAGTAATTGTTAGAGGTTAATAGGGGTCTGTATAAGCAGATAAAAGAGGTATATTATATAAAGAGTAGATATAATAGTTATAATACTTGTTGTTATTAAAAGAAGAGAAAGGAAGAAGATCTAGAAAGGGAGAAATAGGCCCTTTTATAGTTATTTCTTCCTATAGTAGAGTTAGGGCTTGCCCTAGCCCTTATCATGTGATTCTCCTGTTATTTACCTCTAAATTGCATATCTTTTAGCCTTAATAGGTATAGTATAAAGGCTATTTTATCTAGGTTAAAGTATATACCTTAAGAGGATTTCTAGCAGTTTCTTCTAGTTTCTACTGCTTTATTAGTATACAGTGTATATAGTATTAATAACACTGTATTATAGTTATAGTTAATATATAGTTATAGTATAATTATAGTTATAGTTATAAGTTATATATAAGTATTATTTTATAGAGAAAAAGACTTCTTAAAGCTTTAGAGACTTTAAGAGTTTTTATCTCTAAGAGTAATTACCTACCTATTATTATTATTATTAGTTAGTAAGTAAAAAAACGTATATTAATGTAAGAAAATGCACCTATAGTTATCCTCTTTTTTAGCTAAGAGAAAGCATAAAGCAACTTAAAAGGTAAAGTTATTTGCAGTTATGCTGCAGACATTAAAAAGGGGTAGGTTAAAGCAGTTAGTCTTATAGGTTAAATCTATTATTAATACATCTAGGTGCTAATAAAGTATTGCAATTACTAAAAGTAGTATAATAAAAAGGGATGTAATATAACCTTTAGCATCTTGCTTATAATAATACTAGTACTTTAAGTTATTCTTTAGTTAGGTAAAGAGCTACTTAATAGAGATTTTACTACTAAGTTGTTTTCTTTAATAAACAGTAAGGAGATTAAGGATATTGCAAATAATAATGCCTTTATACTTACTGCCTTTAGAGTAAAGGCTTATAAGAATTTAGTATAGTTAAATACTACTATTTTATATATTAATAATAGCCTTAACTTTACCTTTAAGCACCTTATAATAGTACTAAGGAAAGACTGTTGCATAGTTAAATAGGTAGTTATAGTAGATGCAATTCTAGCCTCTAACGTTGCAAAAGACCTATCTTTTAAAACTAAAGCTAGCAGCAATTCTCTAGTAATAGCTGTTTGTAAAGCTTAAGCCTTACTAATGCTTTAATTTATAGGTATTTGCAGTTACTTATTAGTATAACGTATCTTAATGCTACCCTTACGTACACTTAAATTTAGCTGTTGTAGGCTTTGCAGCTAAAGGCCTTTTTTAATAGATGCATATATTAAAGCTATTATTGTAGCAGGAGGTAATAAGGGCTTTTTTAGCAGCCTTAAGAGTTAGAAAAACCTTACTAATAAGTAGGTAGGTGTATAGCATGTAAGGGTATTTAATGTACTTAACTGCATAGGTATACAAAGGCGTAGGCGTAGGGGTCTCTTTTAACATTATAAATAGCCTTAATTAACGGCAGCAATGCAACGGTAATAATAGGGGTAATAGGCCTGTGTGTACGCAAGGGTCAGCAGTGGACGCGAAATCTGAATAATGGGTGGGCTTGCTAGCGAAAGTCCGGGACCGGAGTCCATGGAGGATCGACGCCACATTTGGAGGCAGATTAGCCAGAGTTGGAGGCAGGGTATCTTCGCCCTTCTGCAAGTAGGCACCGCACGCACAAACGGGCCAAGACTTCTGTTGAATTGGAGGGCACAGAGCATACGGAGGGCACTGGAGATAGGAGATATCGGCCTGGCTTAGCTGGCCTGCTTGGCGTCAGCAGAGGGACTATTACGTGCTTAGACTTAGGCAGTAGGCTCTGTAGAGGCCTTAGGCACCTAGGAAAGGGATTCTTAAGGGCTAAGTTAGGTAGCTAGGAGTAGGGCAATTAGCATAATAGATAATAATATAAATAACATATATAACTATAATATATGCAATTAACCTACTATTACTGCACTACTTAATTTAATAATTAAGAGTTTTATATACCTTAAGGCTAATAATAATAAGTTAAGCCTTAGAGAATACTCTTTCTACTATTTTTTTGTAATAATAGATACTATAAAAACTACTTTTAACTTAACTACTAATTAGGTCCTTTAGTTTAATTAGCTAAAGATAAAGGTAAGGGTCTATAAGCTGTAGACTGCAATTAACCTATTAATTACTATACGCCTAATGCATAAGACGCTTAAGAAATACCTTAAAGAGCCTAAAAAGCCTTCTCTAAGCAACTACCTGCAGGTTGCAATACACCTAGCAGGACTAATGCGCTTAGCAACAGTTACCCTAACAGCTTTAGAGGCAGGCATTCTACTGCTGCCTACTAATAATAATACGCTGCATGCGTATAGAATAGAGGATCTCTTACCCTCTAACCTTACCTTATACTATACCTAATAAGTAGAGTATAATAAAGAGATAAGAGCGTAGGAAAAGTGCCTTTAATAATATAGTAACCTTTAAGACTAGATTTACTAGATAGTATTTAATAACTTAAAGCTTTACTGCTATACCTTAGATAAGGAGGTTAACTAATAGATAAAAGCCCTTAAGGAACGTATTAGCATACACCCTTTTAAACATAAAAACAACGCATAAGTTGCATATAACGCTACATTAATAGCACCTATAAGAAAACACCTTAACAACTAATAAGACGTTAAAGAATAGATTATAAAGTAGCAAAAGGCGCTTTATAAAGCCTCTGCAAGCAGCCTACTGTAGGCCTAAACGTTAAGCTTGTAGTTTACACCCTTTATAATAGCATTTATAAGATTATATATCTTAAGCTAGGTATACATATACTATAAAACCTACATCTATAAAGCTAAAAAGGATATTATTACACTAGGGAGCATTTTAGCTAACGTTAGATGCTTCCTTTAGACTGCAGACAACATAGAGCCTATACAAAAGGCTTTATAAGGTACCTTTAGCCTAACTAACCTTAGTAATAATGCCTCTTAAGAAGAATATAGCAATAATAACAAACAGGCCTGCAGAGGCTAAGGCTGTAGCTATAGAGGCTATTAGCAAAGCTAACTGCTAAGGGATTTTAGTATGCTAATAGAAACCTTAACCTTATTATTATTACCTACAACCTTATAAGAGGTAAGCGTATACATTAAGCAAGAAAGGTTTAGTATAAGCGCTACTAAGATACCCTTTGCAAAGCGTACTAACAGCTGCTAACTATACCTTAGCCTGTAGCACTAAATAGATAAGTATTTCTACATGCTCCCTTATCTGCAAAGGGATAACAAGCTACTTAACTAAGCAACTTAAGCCTTTATTAATAAGCGTATCTAAATTAACCTAGAACTTATAGAGCGCTTAAGATAGGTTAGATAAGCAGCTAACCTACTAAATTAACTGTATAGTAGCTGCTAAGGGAAGCTATCTCTAGCATCTTTTTATACTGCCTACAGTTAATATTACCTTATAGGATTAGCTATACTAAACTTAGGCTCTATAGTATACATTTTTAATAATCCTTTATAGTTTAAGACGCTAAGAGCTGCACCCTATAAAGACTTCCTATAGGTAGGCGTATAACAATTACCTATTAAAGCATATAGGACTGCAGAAATTAACCTAAGGGTATATAGCAATAGCATTATAAAGCTTACTTTATTTAAAGTTGCCCTTTACCCTAGATTAGCTGCAAACCTTATATCCTTTAGGAAACTTAAGCAATAAGGACTTTAGTAGGATAACAGCCTAGGAAATAACTGCCTATAACAGGTAGATAAGTCCTTTATTATATACGTTAACAAAATCTATAATTAATAAGTGCTTAACTATTAGCCTTTTAGCTTAGAGGCTGCACTTGCAGCAGCTGTATTATTGCTAGCTGTTTAGTTAGATAAAGCACCCCCTACATGCAAAAGATATATATATACAATAGCTACGCGCTAAAAGCCTATTCTAGGTAACCTTATTACTTAGTACAAACGCCTTAGGCACCTAGGCCTAGAAGCGCTTAAAAGGATTGTTAATGCAGCCTATAGAGTATACCTTTAAGGCGTTAAAGGTTAATAGATTACTATAGTAGACTGCAACGCCTACGCTTAAGGAAAAGCCTATTAAATAGTCTATTAAAGCCTATAAGAGTTAGCTACTTAAGCGCAGCCTAGTAATTGTTTAGCTATTAATTTTTACAACCTTAAAATAGGCTACATAGGATATTAATCCTATATACTATTTTCTAACTAAAGTAGTAGTCTTATATAGGACTTTTACCTTTACTAAAGGACTATAGATATACTGCTTACAACAATTAAAGATTTCCTTACGCTCCTTTATACCTAATATAACTACTGCATAAAGGTTATTAAGACAAACAATAAGCTTCTTTACTACTATAAAATTGTTACAAACCTTAAAGCATGCAGTATACGCCTTAAGGCAAGCGCTCTAAATACCTAAGCGTAAAATAAAGCTACAGAATGCATTACTGCTACTATAAAGCAAAGGGTATGCAGTATAGCAATTAATGTAAGCCTTTTAGATATCCTTTAGCTTAAGGTGTATACTGCAGCAACTTACCTCTATAACTGCATACTGCAGGCAGCCTGCAGCTAGAAGACCTTATACTAACTGTAGCATAAGTACTTCTAGATTAAAGAAAAGGCTCCCTACGTAAGGCCTAACCTTTTATACCTTTAGGTATATAGCTGCAAAGCGTATGCACTTACTGCAGACGCCTAGCTATATAAATAGTGTAGGTAAAGGCTTACCTTATATGCTTAGATTAGTTACCTTATTAGCTATAGCTTTAGCAACTTCTTTTGCATATAAAACCCCCTTTATAGTAAAGTATTTATAATATGTAACGTTATCTTTAATAAAGGCGCTGTTTTTAATAGCAATCTTAAAGGCCTTACTAAAAGCATATAAGAGTTAGATCTTAATAAAATATAATAGACTATTAACTGCCTTATGCGTAAAGGAGCGTATAAGATAAGCTTTATGCATACAGCTAACAAAGAAGCAGATAAGATTATAGAACATACTAAGTAAGCTAAGGGGGTAACCTAAGGCAGCCTTAACCTTAATAAAGGCCTATAAGAAGGCTGCCCTAATAGGCCCTCTAAGCTAGCACTGCATACTAAAGCAAGATTCTAACTTATAACTCCTCTAACTATACCTCTAAAAGCGTCTTTCTTTACTATGCTTACAACTACGCTAGGCGTAAGGGGGTAAAAAAGAAGATCTTATCTACCTATAGATAGTAATAATACTATTCCTATATATAAGATGTAGCTAAAGCTATTATATAAGTCCTTTAAGGTAGCGTTTCTAGCAAGATGCATGCACTAAAAAAATAAGATATAGCTAAAGCTGTTACATAAGCCTCTTAAGGCTGCATTTCTAGTAAGATATATACATAAGACTACATAATAATTAATAAATAGTACTTATATGCTACTAAAGCAGGCTAGCTACCTAAACCTAGTAGTAAGTGTAGATTAACCTGTAATTAAATGCTTTAATAGTATAATAGATAATCTAAAAGTGCATAAGATAGGGCTTTAACAGCCTGCAGTTGTATAGCCTTTAGGTTAGAAGCAGTTAAAGGTAGATAGTAAGGGGCTTTCTATATACTCTACTAAGCATGCTTATAGGTATAGTAATAATGTAAGGACTATTACTAAAGCAGCTACTTTATATAGTACCTACTAGAAAAACTTACCTTCTCTTCCTATATTATACTTTTAGCTAGTAAGACACCTACTTAAAAGCGTTTTTTAAGATGTAGAAAGGAGTTACCTATAAGGTTACAAGCTTTTACGCTTATAGCAAGAGGACTCTAAAGCGTCTGTATGTAGCAATTAGATTCTTAGTTGCTATTAGGTATATACATATAAACTTAATAAGTATAGCTGCCTTATAAAGGTAAAGGTAAGGCTTATAATATATAGTAACTAATAGGCAAAAGATGCATAAGATATATATGCTATAATGCTTGTAGGTATGTTATTCTAAATACTAATAGCTTTAGCTGCCTGCTTTAACCTTAAGCTACTGCAATATAATGCTATAAATACGTTTGTGTATGCAGATATTAATAAAGAGGTATATATAGAGATGCCTCTAGAATACTGCAAATAAGGTATAGTCTTACGCTTATAGAAAGCCCTCTACAGTCTGCACTAGTTACCTCTACTATAGTAAAGGCACCTAAAGAGTAGGCTTCTAGCATAAGGCTTTTAACGTATTGCTAGCAAAGACTGCTGCTAGTAGAAAGGCTAAGTTATATTCTTCTTCTATATTAACAACTGCATACTAGCGTTTCTAAAGGCCTATAAGCCTGCAGCAATAGCTAAGATATATACTCTTTAAGGTAAATACTACCTTAAAGGTAGCAAAAACCTTTAATAGTTTTTAAGCCTTAAGGTCCTTTGCAACTACATGTAATAGAGACTTTAGCTTTTATAGGCAGTCTACGCTAAGAAGTATAAGAAACTGCTTCCTATGCATGCTAACGTATTAGAAGACAATTCTTATAAGCATACTCTTATAGCAAAAGAGGAGCTGCTGCTACATAAAGATAATATGCAGCCTAGTAAGATTAATTAATACTAATGCAAAGTTAGCATAATCCTATACGCTGCTATAATAATGCAGCTAGACGTTGCTTTTGCAGCTAGTAGGCTTATAAGATTTAACTAAAATCTAAGCAAAGCCTACTAAAAGGCTGCTAATAGAGTCCTTCTATACCTATACAAAATATAATACTTTTACCTCTATTTTAGCACTAACCTAGGCAGCAAAAATAACGCCCTTAAGGTAGCATCTAATGCAAGCTTTAGTAATAATATGCTTTATAGAAAGAGCTTATAGGCCTTTGCTATAAAGTTTTTTAAAGGCCTTATTGTATAGCAGGCTAATAAGTAAGATACTATTATAACGTTAACAACTAAAGTAGAGCTTCTAGTACTTACGTAGGCTGCTAAGGAAGCTATTTTTGCAAGCTGTTTAATTTTACGCCTTTAGGTTTAGCTTCCTGCTAAGCTTAGGGGGCAGGTAATATATACTATACTATTAACGCCTAACGTAGTTCACAAGCAAGTGAATCACACAAGCTAGTGAATCACTTTCTAATTATTTCGTACGCATCCTCTTTCTCCTAGTTTTTCTCCACCAACAACTATGGGACAGCAATCAATTGAAAGTGATTTAGTCCTAGCGCTTAATGCGCTCCAATCCAACCCAAAATTAAGCGTACGAAAGGCTGCATTACTCTATAATGTATCATTCTCTACCCTCCAACGACGAAAACACGGCCGACCTGCGAAACGCGACATCCGACCACATAACCAGAATTTGACCTTGTACGAAGAGGAGAGCATTGTACGATACATAATCGACCTAGATTCACGATCATTTCCACCGCGCCTTAGTGCTGTTCGAGAAATGGCCGATCGACTGCTTCGCGACCGCGGCGCGCGACGCGTCGGAACAAACTGGGCCTCAAACTTCGTACGACGACGACCTGAGCTCCGAACGCGTTTTAATCGAAGAATCGACTATCAGAGAGTCCTCTGCGAAGATCCTGACGCGTATCGCGCGTGGTTTTCCCTTGTACGAAATACAATTGCGAAGTATGGGATACACGATGACGATATCTATAACTTTGATGAGACTGGGTTTGCAATGGGCAAAATGTCCTCTGAAATGGTTGTTACAGCCTCTGAACGACGTGGCAAGCCAAGAGGAGCACAACAAGGGAATCAGGAATGGGTTACAGTAATCCAGGGCATTGGGTCGTACGGCTATTCTATCCCACCGTACATCATCTTTGCAGGCAAAGTCCATCTTGACTCCTGGACGTACGACAGCCCCCTCCCACCCAACTGGGTAATTACCCTTACAGAAAACGGTTGGACGACAAACGAGAAAGGCCTAGAATGGGTAAAGCACTTTGATTTCCATACAAGAAGTCGTACGAAGGGTGTTTACCGCCTCCTTATCCTTGATGGCCATGAAAGCCACCATTCTGTCGATTTTGAGCTATACTGCAAGGAACAGAAGATTATTACGCTCTGTATGCCACCTCATTCATCGCATAAGCTCCAGCCTCTTGATGTTGGGTGCTTTGGTCCCTTGAAACGGGCGTACGGTCAAGAAATCGAGGTCCTTATGCGGGCGCATGTTACGCATATTGCAAAGGAAGACTTCCTCCCAGCTTTTTCTAAGGCGTACGACAAGGCGATAACTAAGTCAAACATTCAAGCAGGCTTTAGAGCAACTGGCCTTATACCGTACGACCCTGATTATGTGATTTCACAGCTAGATATCAAGCTTCATACGCCAACACCACCAGGTTCTTCTGCTGGCTTACCACCAGCTTGGGTACCAAAGACACCAAACAACCCAATCGAAATCACGTCACAATCCGATTATATCAGTAATCGCATCGTACGACATCAAAATAGCTCCCCAACATCAATTCTTACAGGTATGCAGCAGCTGAAGAAAGGGATGATGATGATGGTGCACGAACAGACCTTGATGCGGGAGGATTTGGCTGAACTTCGAGAGGCAAATGACCGCCTTAGCCGCCGTCGGCGTACGGAAAAAAAACAGCTACAGCAAGGAGGGACACTTACAATTAACCAGGCAAAGGATTTAAAGTCTCAAATAGATGCGACGGAGCAGTTAAAGGCAGAAACAAGTCAGAATGGTGGTCGTACGAGGAGGCAGGAAACGCGCGCGCGACGATGTGGTATCTGTGGAGAGCCTGGCCATAATGCTCGTACATGTCAAAAGGTTGAATCTACATCTGAAGAAGAGGATTCCAGTTAATTTAAATTAGTTTAAGGCGTTGTAGTTGATTTCTCTTACATGTTATTGTACGAGTAGTAGAAAAGTGATTCACTAGCTTGTGTGATTCACTTGCTTGTGAACTACGTTATAAGAATCTAAATTTAGTATAATAATTAGCAGACTATTAACCTTATAATAAGTAAGCTTTTAAAGCTTTGCATAAAGCTTTATTATATTAATATATATAACTACTAGTTATAATAAGAAGTTGCTAAAGGATAGGTTGCAGTTACTTATACCCTATTAGTAGAGCTAATAGTAGACAGCCTTATAAAGGCCTTTAATATAATAAAATATAACGCCTTCCTCTTTTAGCTAAATATAACTAACAAAAAGGATGTCCTTAAGGCTAACTGCATAAGAGATCTTAAGGTAGACAAAAGCTGCTTAGAAGCATAAATAAGACTTAATAACGTATAGGCTGTAGAGGAGGCCTGTAATCTTCTGCAGCACTATAAGCCTCTGCAAGCTCTATAAGAATATAGGAAAGTCCCTGCTAATAGCGCAGCAAAGGGTACTACCTTTATAAGCCTAAAAAGGCTAGTAGTAAGCCCTTCCCTGAGGGGGCGTATTAAATTAAAGGGCATAGAGCATACGGAGGGCACTGGAGATAGGAGATATTAGCCTAGCTTAGCCAGCCTGCTTGGCGTTAGCAGAGGGACTGTTACGTGCTTAGACTTAGGCAGTAGGCTCTGTGGAGGCCTTAGGCACCTAGGAAAGGGATTCTTAAGGGCTAAGTTAGGTAGCTAGGAGCAGGGCAATTAGCATAATAGATAACAACACAAATAACACACATAACCACAATACACGCAATTGACCTACTATTACTGCACTGCTTAATTCAACAGCATTAGCAGAGGGACTGTCACGTGCTTAGACTTAGGCAGTGGGCTCTGTAGAGGCCTTAGGCACCCAGGAAAGGGATTCTTAAGGGCCAAGTCGGGTGGCTGGGAGCAGGGCAATTGGCACAATAGACAACAACACAAATAACACACATAACCACAATACACGCAATTGACCTACCATTACTGCACTGCTCAATTCAACAACTTCCAATCACGGGTAGAGACTAAGAAAGATCTAAGACAGATGGCAGAAACATGCGATGCGGTCCAAGCCCATTTCCAGAAACATTCCACCACGCCTGTTCCTGGCTGGCCATATGGCAGGCGGACGGGTGGGCGTGAGATACCCGTTACGACATTTGGCTTTGCATTGTGATTCTGTCAGTCTGTCGCTGAAATGATGCTCGCCCACCATCACCACCACCACCACGCCACGACTCTGTTCTGTGCCGCGGGAATTGAGTTTCAAGGGTCCTGGGTCCGCGTCCCACTGGTTCTCCATTTCTTTTGTCGCTTGGTCGCTTCGGACGCGTGTCTTGACTCTTGTCAACTGTTTTTTTTCTCAGTTATACTTTTTCCTTGCTTGCCCACTTTCGGGACAGGCCCGACACTTGCAGTACGGCGGCGGGGAGATAATGTGTTGGAGGAATAGGGAAGGAAGAGAAACCCGAGAGAGAGAGAGAGAGAGAGAGGGAAAAAGAGCGGTTGAGGCATGGTAGGGGTAAACGCACACATCCGCGGACCTACAAACGCTACGAACCTTCCTCGGTTTTTTAACACTAGGACTACCACCCAACTGCTGGCAGCTGCTCGATAGTACGTCCCGCCTTCCCAGAAAAAGATGTGTGGCCCGGGCGTTGCCAATACGCGCATGAATCGAGAAGGACCCCAAAATTCTGCGTTTCAGCCTTTCAGGGTCCTGTCCAGGTCCTCCTGAGTCCTGTCAAGGCAGGCACTACGGCGGATACCTACCTAGCTACATGCCCACCTTGCGGAACCCAGAATGCCGCCGGGCGCAAATCAGATAAGCTCTAGCACCGTTGTTTTCGCCGTCTGGCTTGATTATTCTCGCTTTTCCTCTCCGCCCCTCCTCTCTTTCCCCCTCAACACACTCCCATAGCTTCTTCTCCTTCCATCCCACGCCCGTCGATTGGTTGGTCGGGACTTGCCCCGAGGTCGGTCCAGTCTGCTGGCCCAATCACCATCAACCGCTGTGCCCCAAAAGTATCAGCACGTTGGACTGAATTGAACAGCAGCAACGCAACCAATACTGCGCCACGCCAACTGCCAAGCTACCTTGGTACTTTGATCAGACCAGGGGAAACAAGATTGACAGACACTCAAGGGAGGGGTGTGCTTTCTCCCTCTCTCGTTCTTTCTCTTTTTCCTGCTTTCTATCCACACACACACACACACTCTCTGACACTCACACGCGCTTTCCAGGTTCGTGTCCTTAGCTTCCACAACCTTTCGGCTTCCTTGCAAGCATTGTCGGTCTCCTTTGGGCTTGGCGGAGTGGCAGTAGCAGGGGAATTGAGAGAGAGATTTGCCATTTGCCCATGCTTTCCCCTGGCCTTCCCACTTCTCTCTCTCTCTCTCTCACCCCAGTCCACCCACTCGGCCCACATCCCCCCCCCCCGACCGTCCATATGCGCGCTCTCACTCTCTCTCTTGTCCACTCTTCCAGCCTGTGTCTCTCTCGCTGGTGTTTCGACCTTCCAACTCAAGAGACAAGCTGTCCTTGCCTGTCTCCCTTCCTCCCTCCCACGTCCCCATGTCTGGGGGGCGTGGGTGGATGGAAAAAGATGATCCACAAATACTTTGTTCTTCACCTCGCTCCCCCTTCTCCTCGTACGGGGACGGGGATGAGCCACGGGGTACCGTATCGTCGTGTGTGCGTGTGTTGCTGGGATGTTGCTCTCGCCGTCACTCTGTCTCTCCGGCATCCCATCCCATCCCAACCCGTCTCGTCTGCCTTTTTCCCTTAATCCTGCCTCATCCCCGTTCCGCTGCGCTGCCCGGGTCATGGTCGTCTGTTCTCATCTGTAAATGGCACGACGGTCGACTGCTTTTTCGCTCTTGCCGTAAACACCATTCATCATCTCTCTTGCTCAGGGAATCTTTTTTTCCCCTTTCTTCCACACTCCCTCCAAACCCAAACCCCCCCCCCCCCCCCCCTCTTCGCCATCCCGCAGCTCTCCGACAGGGATTCCTCGTGCTTTGCCCGGTGCCTCGGACACTCTATCATCCATCCAACATCCAATCCAGCCTTGTCATCCAGTGGCGGAAGAGCGTCGTCGACACGTAAAATACCGCAGTGCCCGTCCACTCTCGAACGGTCTACTTCCCTCTCCTCCAGCGCATCACCACTCTCACTTTCCACTCTTCACTCTCGCTCTCTTCTCTGGCTTCGAGACCTTTGCTGTTGCTTCGTCGATTCGACCTTTTTGGACTTTGTTGTAAGGGCCAATTTGAGTTGGGTTGAATAGTCGGTATTCTGGTTGCCATTGTTGTTGTTGCTGCCGTTGTTGTTGACTTTTGTCGATCGCACCTTCCTGCTGCGCTGCACTGTACTGGCACCTTTCTGTCCCTGTCCCGCACCACACTTTCGGCTCGTGGTCGTGGTGTCTTCGCCATTCGCATCTCGGATCGCGCTCTCGACGAACTCATCATCACCAACATCCACTACCGACCACCTCCCTAATCCATCGTCGTCTTTCCTCTCGACGACCACTCCGTTTGTTGTCGTTTGCTCAACACAGCCCTTCGCAACCATGGATCGCGATACTCGAATCATCACCCCTCGCGAGGTTGAGGGTATGATTGCCGATGGACGTACCGTCGTCATCCTCGACGAGATGGTGCTGCGCCTCGACGGCTGGCTCGACAAGCACCCGGGCGGCAAGTTGGCCATCATGCACATGATTGGAAGGGATGCGACGGACGAAATCAAGGTGTAAGTTGAAAGCTTCCGCTCACCCCATCCGTCTCTGTCACCGTCATCGTCACCGTCCGTGTTTCATCCCATCAGCCTTTGGCGTTGTCTGTCCCTTTTTCGCTGGCAGTCTCATCCATCAGAGAGGCCTTTATTCCACTCCTCTCTCATTCCTGCCTGTCTTCGATGGGCCTGCTGGGGAAGGATGGCGGTTCCCCTATGAGCTCGGTCTCCATTCCTTCTCAATCAGGTTCCCCCGGCTCCGGAAAAAATGAAGCGCCCGGGCGGGCATCGGGAATTTTTCTTGGAAGCGAGACCGAGCG
The DNA here is from genome assembly GCA_034638275.1 of Colletotrichum lini. Lineage (NCBI taxonomy): Eukaryota > Fungi > Ascomycota > Sordariomycetes > Glomerellales > Glomerellaceae > Colletotrichum > Colletotrichum lini. Next base: position 5,526,802 of record JAWQJV010000004.1, read on the forward strand.
AGAAGGGGGGGGCGGGATGGCTGAGCAAAAGAAAACAAAAGAAAAAAAAGAAACAGAGAGAGTAATCAGAAGTCTGGTTAAGCTTATTTTCCCACACACATCCCGAATGCGAAGGGATGGATGGTATCAGGAAAATAGGGGGAGAAACGGCCAATTAATATTTCGGGTTCGCTGGACTTTCGGACTCCGGCACGGCTGCGTCAAATGGAATTTAGTGTGCTGACAGAGCGCCCTTGTTTAGCTATCATTCGTCTGCCACGCTCAAGACCATGAAGGCCTTTCGGATCGGCCGGAAACCTGCGGGTCCCTGGGTCAACATGACACCACCAATTAGGGGCGGCGTCTATGTCAAGCAAGATACGACGCCTGCATCTGGTGCATCGACCCCGGATGTCACGGACGCTGTCGCTGCCGCCTCCATCGTGGATTCCTCGTCCGATCTCGATGAGGATGACTCCACCGACGATGCCGCCTCGGAGCTTTCCGCCAGGAGCTCCCGCACCTCCTTGACTTCTGAGTGCAGCAGCGCCGAGGTCGATGGCAAGACCAAGCCCGCCGCCGCCGCGCCCGAGATCGAGACGGGGATCCGTAGACGTCTCGCGGCACCCGTCGACTCGGCCGACGACGATGTCCTCCTGTCCGGCCGCAGCCGCATGACGGCCGAGCAGTACACGGACTGGGCCATTCAGCAAAACGTCAACAAGGACCTCGACGAGTATCCCTCGCTCGACCCGGCCGTCCAGCTCGACATCCAGATGAAGTACCGCCTGCTCCACGAACGCGTCAAGGACGCCGGGCTATACGACTGCCCCTACCTCGACTACGGCAAGGAGATGTGCCGCTACTCGACCCTGTTCGCCTGCTTCCTCGTCGCCCTGCGCTGCGAGTGGTTCATTACGTCGGCCTGCTTCCTCGGCCTCTTCTGGCACCAGCTCATGTTCACCGCCCACGATGCCGGCCACGGCGCCATCACCCACAACTTCACCTTTGACACCCTCATCGGCCTCTTCATCGCCGACTTCTGCTGCGGCCTGTCCATGGGATGGTGGAAGAGCAGCCACAACGTACACCACCTCATCACCAACATGCCTGTAAGTTTGGAGAGCCCCATTGGCTGTTTCCACCTAGATCACAGTGACTAACATACCTTGCAGGAACATGACCCCGATATCCAAAACGTCCCCCTCTTCGCGACGTGCCCCTCTTTCTTCGGGTCCATCAAGTCTACCTACTACGACGGTTTTGTCTTCGTCTGGGACGCCGCCGCCGACGTGCTCGCCAAGTACCAGGCCTACACCTACTACCCTGTCATGGGCGTCGCCCGTTTCAACCTTTACCTGCTCTCTTGGCTGCACGTGCTTTCCCGCCGGTCTTCGCAGCTCGGCAGCTCTAAGGCCTGGTGGATTCGCCCGACTGAGATCCTCTTCATGGCGTGCTTCTGGTACATTTTCGGCTACCGCCTGATTTTGTGCACCCTGCCCACCTGGCCCATTCGCGTCGCCTTCGTCCTGATCTCGCACATCATCACCATGCCCCTGCACGTCCAGATCACCCTGTCTCACTGGGGCATGTCGACTTCGGACCTTGGCGAGTCCGAGTCTTTCCCGCAGCGCCAGCTCCGCACCACCATGGACGTCGACTGCCCCGCCTGGCTCGACTTCATTCACGGCGGCCTCCAGTTCCAGGCCGTCCACCACCTCTTCCCGCGCCTGCCCCGTCACAACCTCCGGAAGGCTCAGGTCTTTGTTAAGGAGTTTTGCAGGGACACGGAGATCCCTTACTCCATCCTGGGATTCGTCAACGGAAACAAAAAGGTCCTTGGTAGGCTCGAGGAGGTTAGCGACCAGTTGCGCACCCTGCTCAACTGCCAGAAGTACATGGCTGAGACGGGCGAGAGCGCCCTGCACTAGAGCACAGCATGAATGCATTGTTCCGGCGTTGTGATTTCGTAGAGTAGACAAAAGTTGATTTCCTTGTTCAATTAATTCTCAGTTTTCAAGCGATGTGATCTTGGCGACCATGCGAGTGAATCTGATGGATATCAACCGGTCTAAAGTAAATGAGGGGTGTATCATGATTCTCGGGACATGATAGAAATGCGCATAAGAGCTCCTGGAGCTTGTATCCCAGAAAGTCAATTGCTTCCCTTCCCTGCCTAAAGTTTGTTAACCTGCCGACGCATCGATCGCCAGGGGCCAGCCGCTCTGCGGTCCCGCAACGCCAACCAACCCCGGAACCTAACGAAGTTGGCACAAGCTCGAGCTCGAGCCCGGTTTGGGCTTGTTCGAAGAGGACATAACCCCCGCGGCCACGGACGGATCACACTTTCACTAACTGGTTTTTCGGGCTAATGCAGGGCGTAGCGGGTCTGAGGGGGAAACGGGCCAGGGGCATCGACGCGGATCGAACGTTGTGTTCCATGGGTACCGGACTTGTTTGAATCGGGGCCCGCGGTCCGCGAGGATGGTCTCTGCCGTCGGTGCTTTTACTTTGGGGGAAGCGGGTGGTCTTTTACTCGTGGCCGTGTCAGGGCCGGTCCGCCGAGGTATATATAGATGGGGCAAGCTTCCCCGTCCTGACTTCTGAGGACTCTGAACTTTGACGACAACTCTCCTCAATGTTCGACGGCTCCGGGGAGGGGGGGGGACGGGTGTTTGGATCCGAGCCTCGTCGACATTGATGACGCCCATGAAGTTTTGGGCCGGCAACTCGACGGAGGACGAGCCACGAGGAACGGAGGCCCCGAGACAGGCGAAAAGCGAGACTGAACTCCCTTCCCATCCATTATCGAGGTCGGATGTCCCGGGCACGGCGGAAGATCCGGGAAACCCCTCCCCTTGGAGATCGGGCTGCTGGTCCGGGTTGGAGGGGTCCGTCTCATGTTGAGGGAGCAAAACTTGCTCTTCATGACAGCGACGACTAGTCGCTGGACTTCTCCTTTTCTTCTCGGCCTGTCTCCTCGACTTGACGATTTTGTCTTCGTGACAACCGTGGTAATGATGGACTGGGCTGGGCTCGCGGCTCATGGCTGCCATTCCGCACGGGCTGTTGTTCATAGCTTATCATCACATCTTGAAAAGGGTTGTCAACCGAGGGAGAGAGTTCAACAGCGAACTTGGCCTGGGCTTCGACTTGACAACGCCCCCATCGCACACGCAACCAGTGTAGGAGACGCATGGATTCCCGGGGCCAAGAGCAGTACGATCGCAGGGGCCCGTTTCGATACATGACAGACTGTTTTCGGGCAGTTGGTTTCCTCGCTCCACACCCACATGGATGTTCCTTGATGAGAGGCCAGGGGGGCTGTCGGTAAACGCGAGAAACACTCCGCAGAGTTAGTTTACCGACGCCATCTACCGTGGGTGGGTATTGCGGCCGATCGATACTACCAAACGTCTTGTTTCCCCCCCCAAGGCGCGAGTCACGGGCCTACGTCCGTCGTTTGTGATTCCTCCCACGGCGTACGAGAGTTTGGGATATACATATAACCGCCCCTGGTCATGAGTCGTAGTATATATGGCATGCGCCAGCGCGGCAAGACGGTATGATGAACTGGCACAAGGACGCTGCGACGACTTCAAGGAGCACTTCAGTAAGCATCAAGCATAACAGTGAATATGAAAGCTCTCGCCGCCTTCGCGCTCGTCGCCGCCGTGGTAGCCACGGACCACGGCCCAAACGTTCGTCAAAACCCCCCCCTCCCTTTTCACTCCCGTAGAAACGTCTATGATAGTCCACATGCTAACGCGCGTGCCTGGCAGTATGGCGGTAGCGGGCCCTACAAGTCGGTACGAGACCGCGCGTGCCCTGAGCGATTGGGTTGCCATGTTTGCTGACTGGGTCTCTCAAGTACTTCTTTGAGGTCGAGTCGCTCGTCAACCACACCTTCTACCAGCCGCTGCAGTCGGCCGTCGGCTCCGACCTCAAGCTTCCGGTGATTGTCTGGGGCAACGGCGGCTGCAAACCTTGGTGCGTCTGGTCTCCAGTTTCTCATGCTAACCTGCGCTAACGTCGTCCAGTACGTTCGGTTGTTCGGAAAGAGACTCTCCTGAATGAGAAGACTCTGGTTTTCTTTTTTTTTTTTTTGCCCTGGTAAGCTAACTAGCAGCAGTCGGCATGACCTTCCGCGGCTTCCTCGGCGAGGTGGCCTCCCACGGCGCCCTGGCGATCGCCACGGGGCCGGCCTACGTCGACCCGGAGACGTACGTCAAGCGGCCGAACGGCTCCTCGACGCCGGCGTCCGGCCAGGACCCGGGCGCCCTGACGGCCGCCGTCGACTGGGTCCACGCCAACGCGGGCAAGGGCGCCTGGAAGCACGTCGACGCCTCGCGCATCGGCGCCTGGGGCCAGAGCTGCGGCGGCCTCGAGGCCTACGCCGCGGGCCTGAACGACTCGCGCGTGAGCCACCTGGGCATCTTCAACAGCGGCCAGCTGGACGAGGCCGCGAGCCGGGCCGTCGCGGGCGCGGCGAAGAAGCCCGTCTTCTATACCCTGGGCGGACCCTCCGACGTGGCGTATGATAATGTTTGTGCCTCTTTGGAATATTCCCTACACCTTCGCTCCTTTCTCTCCCCTTCTCTCTTCCCTCCTCGGGGGCGTTTCTTTAGCTGACGGGCACGAAATTCACAGGGCGAGAGGGACTACTCGGTCCTCCCGGCGGGCACCCCCGCCTGGAAGGGGAACCACGAGCTGGGCCACAGCGCCGCGTTCGACGCGCCCAACGGCGGGATCCCCGCCGTCGTCGGAACCAAGATCCTGGAATGGGTCCTGCGCGGCGACGAGTCGGCAAAGGCATGGTTCACGGGCGACGGGGCGAAGACCGCCGGGGTCCCGGATGTGGTCTTCAAGGACCTGGACAGCATCAAGGTCACACCTATCTAGTGATCATTGACCCACGTGGCACCGGCGATTCGGAAAGAAGAAACAATCGAGATGGGGGCTACGTAAACTTAATGTGTACATGTGCGTGTGGGTGTCAGACGGGTTGAAGAGTATTCAGGCATGAGAAGGGGGCATGGCATAACGACATCATACCAACACACGTAATCATATCCCCTTGCTTCTGTGAAAGTCTCCTCTCAGATGATACAGTACACAGTGCCCCAGGTGATCAGGCTGCTTCGTAGTCTCTCAGGTAGCGAATAGTTGGTTTGAGTATCGCACGTCTTCATAGACTGAACGGCCTTCCTAAAGTAACATCTCGGGCACAAGAAGAGTTTCATAGTCTTCGTGAAATGCGACGTGCAAGAAGCTCAAGAATGTTTAAAAGTGAGCAATGTTGATGAGTGTTGCCAAAACAAAAAGCAAAGAGGACGAAGGGTTCTTCAGCGCAAACTGGTTGCAACACTGTACCATCTATCTATCCTCAAGGCCAGATGCCGTGTTTTGGGTTCGATTGATACTTGCCATGATATGTTATGGGAATGTCCCACAGCGTAAGACACCTCCTGTCTCGCCCACAACACATGCATGCACCGCTTGTCTTGGCCATAATCGAGACGTTGGAGGACTGTAAAGCCAGGTTTCCATCAGTATGCGTCGCAAGGACTCGGAGAACTCCCATTAAAGAGCACCACTTGCAGTGCCCAAGGATCGCGAATACATCAATGCAGGAAATTGCGATGGTTTGGGTTGATAAATGCTGAATTTGGAACACTAAGCACCCTCTTCCTCTCCCAGCATTGAAGAAAATATCCCATAATCCGCACCCGGTTCGATGATTCCGCATGTGAGCACAAACTTGACACATAACTCATGGACAGCTGATGCAGCTTTCATGATCTCCGCTAGCTGATCTTCAGTAAAACGTTTTCAAGCCAGAGCAGCGACCTCATCCCGGGCAATGGCAGAAGGCTTGTTGTAAGCCAGGTCAGCGTCCACCTCACCACGAGCAATGGCGGAGGGCTTGTTGTAGGCCAAATCGGCGTCTACCTCCGCTCGGGCAATGGCAGAAGGCTTGTTGTATGCCAGATCGGCATCCACGACGCCATGGCGGCCTGCAAAACGTGTCAGACACAGGTGGGCTCAACAAACTGAAGATTTCATTTGCTGCTCTATTCTTACTCGGGATGGGGCTCGCACTGGCAAAGAGCAAGAAGCCCGAGACAAGGACGATGTTGGACAACTTCATTTTGCGGGTCTGTGTCGATCGTGATGAGATGTAGAAGACTAAGTGACGTGCAGGACGGAAGTGATGATGGCTCAAGAATGTCAAGTGGATGAGTTTCTTTACTTAAGTGGAATAGGCGAGAAGGGCTTCAATGTTATATACCTACGTCTTGCTCATTGTCTTGATGTACTGTCTACGACTTGTCTCCAATCGATTTACCGGCCCCTTGTAGCCTAACCGCTTCAAAGATTTGATGCTGTTCATCTGAGAGTAAGACGGTCATGAATACACTTCCGTCTGTGAGCAGAGATCTTTGTTTGTAACGGGGTCTCTGCCACTCGGTTGCGTCTCGACCTGCTGGCACTGCTCTTCCATTGAATTTCGATTCTAAACCATGTCTCCGTACATCTCCTGCCGCTTTGAGCTTATGATGCATCTGGTATCCATACCTAATGCCGTCCAACGGGCCGTCTAAAGCCACCTGTCACAACTCATGAGCCCCTTTCCTGCCACTCCCCGTTGCCTCTCCGGCCAATCAACCGCCTTTAGTACGACTTGTGCGTATGCTCAGGATGTTTGTCTAACTGTGAAGGTCTTCTCCGCCAGTCTAGGCTTGGGATCAAGGGCAAAATGCATCCGGCCATCCAAACCACCAACCAATTGTCTGACTATATCCGCCCCGAAAACGCGACTGAAGTCCCAGTCGTTGGTGATATAGCAGCCTAACCCGCATTGCAGGACTTCGTTGGGTCAATTTTAGCGATTCATCTCAGCTAAACAACCACTCTACAATGTTTGCCAGACAAACAACCTTTGTCGTATGTTTGCCCCCGGATCTATTACCATTTCAAGTCCAGCGGGCGTCTCGAAGTGGCCTGTAATTCGTTGCACACTGATGCAAGTTCTCAATAGACCAAATGCCAAGAGTTATTTTCCATGTCATGTTAACAGGCTCAGCCGACGCCCTTCGTCGATTTAGACGCTCTTTCCAGAGCAAAGCGGCATCATTGAGGTATTTTCAAGCGGGGAAAGGCAAGGTTGGGCTGAGAGTTGATAGCCAGATAGCCTTCCAACAGACATCCGTCGGTCAATCGTAGCGGAACGACAAACCTTTACCTCAAATTGTTCTGATATCTAAATGCCAGGTCTGCAAGCCTCAAACTGGTTCCCTGAGTATTCACGGCTTCTTTCTCACTCCATCAAGATCCATTCCATTCCATTCCATCATTGGCCCCATCAGAGTACTCTCAAGAACCAAGCATGCTGAGTGCCAACGAAAGCGGGAGGTACAAGTCGATCCCTCTCAGCGATGATTACAGCGATGGGTGCGACAACGAAGAGGCGACCCTGATGCAGGAGAATTCTTCCCAGAGGAGATTCAGAGCAACTTCTGTCCTACTTACAGCAGCATGCGGTCTGGCTCTTGTCATGCTGTATTCCGCAGCTCTGGTCCAGATGACTCTGAACTTATCGAGGACTGGCCATCTGCAGAGCACCAGGCTTATGAAATGTGAGTCCATACCATCCATATGTCGTAGGACTTTCCCCCTAACCGCACCTGTAGCTATCAACGATGACTTCATTGAGTACGAATTCCGCGTCTTCGATCAGTTCGAACGCCCAGATCATCATGCCACTTACTTCACCACGCCGAACGCAGAGGTGGATAGGAACTGGCACGAGATTTTGGGACGTAAGTTCTCACTCGAATTTCCCAATGGTGTCTTGATGCAGTATTTCGGAAGCTAAAATGTGTGTGATTTACAGATCAGAACATCCGCGTTCCACGGGATGCAATGCAAGAAATCGGTAGAGTGGACGAGGGGATTGAGCTGCCCGGCGGTGGTTTCTTCGGTTCCATCATGGTTTTCCATCACTTGCATTGTCTTGTATGCCGACTCTCACCCGCCTCTCACGATAGGTCGCAAGCTGACTGACCTGGAAGAAAAACCTGTACCACGCACTCCACCCCGAGTATTACAATCTTACCAAGATGACAAGTCACGAGAAGGACAAGTTTGACGAGCACAACGGTAAGAGAGCTCGGCAAGCATTTCTTTTTTTGTCTTGGGGACTATATCCTGACACGGTGCTACAGACCACTGTCTCCATATGCTTCGAGAAGCAGTCATGTGTCAAGCCGACACGACACTATTAACGATGAAGTGGAACTCAACTGGTCTTCGACCCATCGGGAATTTGACCAGCCCACATGAATGCGTTAACTGGGGTAGGCTCATGGAGTGGGTGGTTCCCAAATCCTTCGATGCCCTGGCCGATGGCGTCCTAGTGCACCCAACCTTTGGTATGGGCCCTGGTGTTTTCCATCCTCTGACACCGGAAAAAGAGTATGCTTCAGTACTGACATAGTATCAGGACCCGTTTTCCGTGACCGCCAACTTGTTGAAGCCTCCTAGCTATGTTTCTTGTGGAGAAGCTTCTTGTGGTGGGCCGGACTAGATATGTAGAGAACAGTGACATGTGTAGTCTGCTGGGGTACGGACAATGAGAAGTAGTATCAGCCAACAACTTCTTCCAGCCTCACTTCATATCCAAACAGGTTAGATGAGAATAAAAGTATCAGCGTCCTCGTCTTCCCAGACCACCGCTTCGCCATGCATCACACCCTTGATATAACAGTCCCCTAACACGTTATACTCATCGCCACCAATAGGTTCCAAGACGATAGGAACGCAGCATCCATGCAACGCCACAATCACACTCCCCTTCTCCTCTCCGTTTCTGCCTTTGCTTCCAATCCACGGCACCATCCCCATTCTCCCTCGTTCCGTCATGACGATTTTCCTCCCCTTGGCCATAGCCAAGCACGCCGCGAGGCTCTCGTTGTACCCGTTCCGATTGATGAGCTCATTCCCCCACTCTTTCGGTATCAGACCCAGGACTTCTTCGGGTGTTTCTCGGGGCGTGTTCCCGTTGGCCGAGGCCGTGTTGAGGAACTCCACGAGGGAAATCAGAGTCCAATCCTCAAACGGCGAGTCGGGGAGATCGTTGCGTATCTGCTTCACGAGCGAGTCAAGATAGGCTTCTTCCGTGTCCCAGCAGCGTGCGATTCTCGTCGCGCTGATGGCGTCGATGTAGTCGATGACTTTGCCGCGGGCCCGGAGGCGGCCGCTGGTGACGGCGTCTTCGGGCTGGTTGTGTATGTGTCGCCTCCCGTTGGCCGCATTCCAGGTGACGGTGTTGCGGAATGTCCGCGCGCCGCCGGCCGCGAGTCTGAAGGGTGCCGAAAGGGGCGTCCCGGAGTACGAAGGGACCCAGGAGGGGAAGTTTTTCAGCTCCTCTGGCGTGTTGGGTAGCAGCAGGTCGAGGTTGGCCGACCACAGAGACAGAAAGTCCAACGAGCCAAAGCCGCGGGCCAGAGACACGGCGAAGGCAGTGAAGTTCAGCTTGATTGACAGGTCGTAGTTTGGCGTGAAACTGGAGCCGTCGATCATGCCGAGGAACGCGTACAGGTTGTCGGCCAGCTCAGACGTGGCGAACTCCTCGGCCACCTGGGTCATGATGCGAAGGAAACGGAGAGGCTGTTCTTCCTCATACGGGGCAGCCTTGAGATTCAGGAGGATGTCGTAGGCAATGTTTACATCACCGGCATAGCTGAGGGGTTTCTCCGGAGGGATAGTCTGCAGCTCGGCGAGGTCTTGCAGGGTGTAGCCCACGTCTCCGGTGACGAACAAGACGTCTGCCGCACGTAAGAGTTCCTGGACAACCCATCCTCTGGTGAACCAGGGTCGCAACCACCACTGACGGATGGCGGGAACATAGATAGCATCCGAATCTTGCTTGCCGAACGTACTGCGGACGATCGTTAGTCTGATGTCGGAGTTGAAAGTGGGCGAATCCCGCAACATGACGTGGGAGTTTGGCAGTCTTCGTAACATCTTTTCCACCTCATTCAGCCATTTTTTGCAAAGCCGGCTGTGTTCATCGTCGGGTCCGAGCCATACGATGACCCTTTTCGCGGCACTGTATATTTGGGCCATCCTCCCAACCTGGTGCGCCTTGTCATCTTTGCTGCTTTGATTGATGCATATCTGGTCCATCCAGAGATGACTAGTGGTGCAGTGCTTCTCTAGATGCGGCAATGCCTGTGCAAGGTGTTCTGTGAGGCCAATGGTGCCGGGGCATCCTTCGACGGGAAGAGACGAGACTCGGGCCGGGTTGCCCCATGTGTAAGATACAGCTTCGAACTCCAGGGACGTGGCTGAAAGATCTGTTTCGACAATCTCATACGCAACCTGACGGGCACCACTCTCGCTGTTATGTCTTGAAATCTTCAGGAGGCGTATGTGGTTTTCCGTAGGCAATGGTTTGTACTGATACGTCGTTCGAAACTGGGAACTCTCCATGGTCGATGGAGGGGTGGCTCAAAGAGTGCGGATATACGCCTTGGAAAATTGGCATAACAATAATAAAAGACGAGCGAGGTGTTCTCAGAGATATTTGTTTGGCACGCAAGTGGTATTGAGCGGAGCGAGGAGGGAAGAAGAAGAAGAGGTCGAGAAACCGGGCCACGGTCGGATTACCACTAGTAAGCCTCGTGTTTCTGTTTGCTCAGCAGGAGACTGGCCCGCATGGCGCAGTGGCGTGCGTCTGGCAACCCCTTTTTTAAGGGGGCTGGTTCGATTCCAGCTGCGGGCACAAGCGTTTGGGTCGCGCTTCGCCAAGGCAATGGTTGGGCCCGCTATATGCGGGCCTTCCGGTCTCCCCCAGCCAGAACAATGCGGGACCGGCGGCCAGGTACGTCGTCAACGAGACCAACCAGACCAATCGGTGGCCCGGGGCCACCAACCACCAGCACGAAGAGACGGTGCCCATCAAGGGCCCGATAGGATGATTAACATCCGCCCGACAAGCGGGAACAAGGTGTCCATGAAGGACCCTCCTACCCCCACAAAACAATCAAGGGCTTTGACCCTATCTACAATTCGACGGACCTGTGACGGACGGGTCCAACAGACAGTTTAGCGAGCTCTGCTCGTTGCCATTTCGATTCAAGCTTGAGCCGGGTGACCCAGCGGGGCCTAGCGACATAGCAGGACAGTTAAATAGCCATTAAGGCATGACTTGGAGGACGTTAGCATGGGTTCATGTACTGTATGGTATATAGCTTGAGCTACGGCTCTCCACGCCTCATACCCTTCGGGAGGTCGTGGCAGAGGTTCCGTGCCCCTGCCCCTATGGCGTTAAATACAACAACAACAACAACAACAACATCAGCAGGAGACTGTAAAGTCGAGGTAAGGGCCGCAGACGTACACCTGCATCACGCCAGACCGTTATAAGAAACATTGGCTGCTAGGCAGACACAGCCCACGCCCTCGTTTACCCCGCTCGGATTTCCGTTCACGATCCCGAGACTGCAGAGAATCTGACAATCGGGGTCATCATGCAGCCAAAGGCCCAAATGGATTTCTGGAATGTAATAATTGACTTCATGTGCTCATGTACGACACGGTGAAGCTGCCTTACGCATGGCAAACGAGTGGAAAACCCGGCTATGCAGGTTTAGTGTGCTCCCATAGACGCCACGCATTTGGCCGTGACCATGAACCGTCGACCTCAAGTCAAAAAGGCGGTGCTGAGATCACTGATGCGAAATGGATCTATAACAATACAGTCAAGCAGCTAGAAACCCCCGCTAATACACACTGTCACAATCGAAGGACGTAACTTTTTTGATCAATGACGATATAGGATGAGTCTTGATGATGGTTTAGACTGTAACCACATTGACCTTTTGAAATTGCCAAAGCTAAGTGTTGCGAACAGACAGCATAGTCAGCTATCGATCGGTCGATTTACAGCAGTTTTAGTGGGTACGAGTTTAAACGCAGACAATAGACGTGTGAAGCCAGCATGCAACTATATCCAACATTAGATCCAGGGGGATAGTGCATAGAGAAAGGTCAATGAATCAGTTGGTACCCATCTAATTACAGTCACTTAAAACGAAACGCGGCTTATAAGTCCCACGACTCAATCCCGTGAGTTCGGACAACGGATTCCGACAAAAACACCGGGAAGTCCGGGGACTTAGGCAGGCGACAGGGGTGCCCAACTGCTTTCATCTCCAGCAAAGCTGGTTGTCATCTGTACCCCTTTTCCACCGCTGCCCAATGGGTTCTTGCATTCCCAACAAGAGCGTTGATCTCACGGCAGGTAGAGTATGAGACACCAAGCTCCAGATTCATAATGATAAGAAGGCCAGGAACCGGGAGGTGCGGATCAAGGTGGTGGCTCATTACAGTGAAAATTACTGTCATCGTCCTGCGATGTGCCATGAATACCTCAAGTCCGTAGCAGGTTCCACACGGTGTTAATGGAGCTGTCTGCAAAAAACTTCAGAGGCCGCCTCATCCGAACATAATGTGCCCATCGCCAAACGTACTCTGAACGAAACGTTGTAACATAGCAATCTCTTCTCTGGCATCCTTCATCTTGTAACATGAGACGGATATTGGAGGAAATCCACTGAAGTACACTTTGTTTAGTGGTCAACAGCTTTGGCTTGATTCGTGTGCCGAATTGCGCTGGAGCATACATAGTAGGACCCTATCCGTGCTTATTGGGGCCTTGTTGATGATAAAGTTTCCGAGCTTATCTCTGTGTTACAGGAGAGAACTCTAAACCTGCGGATCATAAACACTTTTGGGGGACATGCTAGGCGGTGGGCACGGAGCTGTCCGCAAAGGGGATGGCTCAATACAGCTCACCGGAAGAACAGCAGGGTATTCCCTGGCAGAGGATTGGCATCAGGACCCCCAAGAACCAACGTTTTCTCCTGAATCATTCTATCTTTCGAAGCCGGCCAATCCGCCCTTTTCTCAAACTTTCAACCCGCATTCGTCATACTTGAGCCGCGTCTGGTAAAGACATTAGATTGCGAAGGGCCCCTTGCAGCTGTTCAAGATCCCCCCTTACCCCTGAAGCAATCCGCCAATGGGCCGAAAAGCTTGTCATGGACCCAAGACAACACTTGATGGGGGGGACAATGGTTGAAACAGTTTGACGATGGGAAGCGTATTTGTCGTAGCATGGACCTGTCATCCCGTCCATCAAGAATCTATATAGCTTGGCTTTGATGCCGCCAAGTATCAGACGTTTCTTCCTGTTCTCGGCACAGATTTCGTTTCTCTTCGTTTCCAGTCATTCATTCACTTCACCTTCTTTGCACTTTGTTGACCAACTCAGCATCTGCAAGCTTTGCCAAAAGAAAAAAAAAGAAACATGGCTCTTTCTGTTGGCACAGGTTTCTCGATATATCGATAATGGTGATAACTTCACTTCTGGATTGGTGAACGGCTATGGAGGAGGGAGGAAATAACACAACAGGGGTGCCTGCGCCCAGGCCGCTGAAGGAGGCAAGTGGGCTGTGGACCCACTTACCGCCTTAACCCCGATCCTCCCCTTAACTCCGAACCGCCATTCCGGCAGCCTTGATCCTGCCGAACCAACACTTTCCGTTCTCTCCGCTACTCTTCTCCTTGCTAGTCTTGTCTCGGGCCAGGCGCCTGGCAATTCTACAGACAACCACCCCAAGATCGACACCTTCAGGTGCACAGTCAAGGACGGGTGCCAGAAGAAGACGAACTACATCGTCGTCGACTCGAGCCAGCATGCCATCAAGACGTCCAGCGGCGTGAGCTGCTTAACCGGCAACAGCCCGCCCAACTCTACAGCGTGTACCACTCCCGAAGAATGTGCAAAGAACTGCCACATTGAGGGAATCCCTGACTACAGCGCCAACGGCGTGACCACCAGCGGCGCTGACCTCCGTTTGACCATGTTCAACGACAGTGGCGCCGAGGTTACACCGCGCGTTTACCTCCTGGAGGAGAACAAGCAGCGATACGAGATGATCCATCTGACCGGCTCCGAGTTCACCTTCGACGTTGACATGGTCAAGTTGCCCTGCGGCATGAACAGCGCACTCTACCTGTCTGAGATGCTGCCCGATGGCGGCAGGAACACCAGCACTCTCAACAAGCTTGGCCCGGCCTGGGGCAGCGGCTACTGCGATGCTCAGTGCTTCAAGACGTCGTTCATCAATGGAGTTGTAGGTTTTGCGCCGTGCCAGACAATCACGTACCCAGGGTTACTGACACCACACCTCCTAGGCCAACTTTGAAGAGAAAGGCTCTTGCTGCAACGAACTCGACATCTGGGAGGCCAATTCCCGGGCGACGCACATCGCGCCCCACCCTTGCAGCCAGCCGGGGCTCTACAAGTGCACCGGCGAGGAGTGCGAGAAGGCCGGCGTCTGCGACAAGTCCGGGTGCGCGTGGAACCCGAACCGCGTGAACGCCACCGACTACTACGGCCGTGGCGCCGACTTCGAGGTCGACACGACCCGCAAGTTCACCGTCGTCACCCAGTTCCCGTCCCAGAACGGCAAGCTGAAGGAGCTCCGCCGCATGTACATCCAGGATGGCAGGGTCATCCAGAACAACGTCGTCAACATCGAGGGCCCGCCCAAGATCAACTTCATGAACGATGAGTACTGCCAGGCCACCGGCGCCTCGGACTTCGCGCGCCTCGGTGGTATGGAGGGCATGGGGGATGCCATGACCCGCGGCATGGTCTTGGCCATGAGCCTGTGGTGGGACAAGTCGACCTTCATGGAGTGGCTCGACCAGGGCAACAACGGGCCTTGCAATGCGACTGAGGGCAACCCGTCGGTGGTCACTCAGATCCAGTCGAACCCTGAGGTGACGTTTAGCAACATTCGCTTTGGGGAGCTTAACTCAACCTTGAGCCTGAAGCTCTAGTTAAATGGGGTTACACTGTCTCTTGGACGTATAATTCTACCCTATCAGTACACTGAGTTGCCCAAAGATGTGAGGTGTGAAGAGTCGTGTTCTCGCGTCCCCAACCGTTTACTATGACGTTGTTGAAGCCATTTCCTCTCTTGCAGTTGGCGGCCTTGTGGAGTATGCGCAGCCACCCGTTGGTTCGGCAAACTCCTCGACGCGCGCGACCTGATTCGTCCAGCGCTTAGTGGGCTGCAGGTGATGGAGGTCTTTTTTTGTGCTGGTTTCACAGGTCACTTAAGTGATAACGAACGGTCTCAATCGATGAGGGTATTCGTGGATTCGCAGGTGTGTGGAAGAGAGGATCTAACGTGAAGGGGCGAAAATCGACGAAGGCCGTGATATGGCTGGCCAGACGGACCTACCCTGACGGAGCTGGATCCGTGTGATACGATTGGCCCAGCCAGGCCGCCGTCTCCACTTTCCCATCGATAATCCGATCGGCATTCCAACATATTGTTTTATTTCAGCTTGCTTCTTTCTGCCTACGTATTACACCAACGCACGAGTTCAAACAACCAAAGCCCGGTTCATAGCTGAGGAGTTTCTCCCAACCATCATCCCTTGGGCACCGTTTTCATTCACAACGATACTAAGAGTTGTTACACAACTTTCGGCACGGACCATTCTCACATAGGATCGTTTGTTTGTTTGAACTGCCTTCGGAAACATACGTGCCACGATCTTGTCAACATGCCGAAACCGAGAGACGGACTGGTTTGGGAGAATACCGGGTTCGACCTAGAGCCCCGCTGGACAAGAGAGCCATCACTGGGAGCGATCGAGAAGGTCTGCCGCCGAGAGCTAGAAATTGATGAAGGCGCCAATTGCGAGGTCTCATTCTTCGCAGCGGGCGCTTTCAACAAGCTGTATCTCGTACAGAGGGATGACGCCAAATTCATCATGCGCGTGTCTCTCCCGGTAGATCCTGGCGACAAAACCCGCGGCGAGGTAGCGACCTTACGCTGGCTTCGACGCTGGACAAACGCTCCTGTCCCTTGTGTCTTCGCCTTTGACGACTCCAATAACAACGAGATCGGCTTCGAGTGGATTCTGATGGAACTCATGCCCGGTCTTTCGGCGTACAAACGATGGCGAGGCATGTCGATGGCCCAGAAAACGACCTTTGTCGAGGAGGTCGCCGAATATCAGACCCAGATTCGCATGCAACAGGGCGGATTTCAAAGTATCGGGACCCTTCGGACCAACAAAACCGACGAACAGGGTCAGCACAACGAGCAGCGAGAGTCAGAGCTCCCTGTGACGCCGTGCAAAATGGTATCCCTTGTCTTCTTTTGGGGCGACCATTACGACTACGATGTTCCACGAGGCCCGTTTCGTTCCAGCCATGACTGGTTGAGCTCCTTTCTAAACATCATAGTTCTCGACAGCAAGGCAGCTCTGCGGGAAGCGGAAGATGAAGAAGACGAGGAAGACGCAGCGGAGGCTGTGGAAGTCGCACAGAAGCTTCTCGCCCTGCTGCCCCGGATCTTCCCCACCATCCAGCACCCCCCCGAACGAAGCTTTCTGTGGCATGACGACCTGTCGCTACAAAACATCTTGGTAGATGACCAAGGGAAAATCACTGCGTTGCTGGATTGGGAGTGCGTCTCCACGATGCCTTCGTGGGCCGTCACCCAGATGCCCAAGTTCCTCAGCGGGGCGAGAAGGGACGAATAACCCGATCGCGACGGATACGGAGACGAGAGTGCGGGACAGGACGACATGTTATCTGGCGGTGAACCCGACGAGGAGCTGGACAACGAGGGGAAAGATGAGTTGTACTGGATCCACTTGATGGAATTCAAACAGACGCAGCTGAGGAAGGTCTACGCGGCACGCATGCAACAGCTACGTCCTGACTGGGCGACGGAGGTCGAGGACGGCTTGTTGAAGAAGGACTTTCTCGAAGCTGTTCATCGCTGCAGGAGCGGGTTCTATTTAAAACGCATATCTCAGTGGGTTGATGCCATCACGGCAGGAGACTTTCGGCATCTTGCCGAGATGCTCCAAACAGGACGATGATCTAGGTATTTCAGAGTCAATTCGACATGACTGAAACCTTCTGAAGTCTCAATGGATGATGAGCGTGATCTGTCGACAACTGTTCGTCCAAGCATATTCAAGCATAACTGTCCAATTCAAACCATCAGCCAAGCATTGCAATGGACCGGAAAGTGGCAAATGTAATGCATTTCTACTCCTGGCCCTCGGTTTAAAGAAGCAGGCCAGTCTCAACGTCAATCTTGGAAAACCAGGGATCACGCAGGAGCTCCGCCGGTGAGGGTCGCTCTGTAGGGTTGTACCGCAAGATTCTGCGAATGAGCTCCTTCACGGCGCCGGCCTCTTCCTCGCTTATGTCCGGATCAGCCCGGTCAAAGAGCTCCTCCATGGATGTCTGCTCCAGCATGAGTGGCTCTTCCCCTTCCCCGACCCCTCCAAGCTGGCAATTGAAGAGCTTCCTGTCGGGCGTGAAGTAGAGCGAGGCTGTCTTCCAATGCTGGAACAGATTCTCGGGTAGGGCACCGAGAACGGCTGTGAGCGAGAGAAGATGTTCATCGTCTTCAAAATCGGATCCCGGTATGCAGAAGAGAGGTTGTCCGGTCATAAGCTCGAATATGAGGCAGCCAAAACTCCAGATGTCAAGGGTCCGGTCGAAAATTTTGGTCACAATCAACTCGGGAGCCCGCAGGCCGACGGGAGTAACGGGTTTAGTTGGCGGGTCCATGAAGAAGAATGCTAATCCGTATGTAGTGGTTAGTTCCAGCATCTCTCATACGACGAAGATCAAATGAAGGGGGAGGAGTTCGTAAGAGAGTGTACTGACCGCCGCCCATGTCTGAGAGCTTAATTGTGAAGCCTTGTGTATAGTGGGTGAACTCTTCCAGAGGCTGCGCGACGCAAAGGTACCGAGGAGCCCATCTGTCTTGTTTACCGTCGAGCCTTTCGACAAGAAGCGAGATCGACCCGGCTTGCACATCTTCAGCCTGTCGAAGCACTTCCTCGGGCGTGGACTCGATGTCCCTGACGGAGAACAGGAGGTTTCCTGGCTGAAAGTCTCCGTGCGAGACGCCAATTCCGTGGAGGAATTCCAGCGCTTGCAGGGACTGCTTGAGAATGCTCCTTGCCATGTGAGGTGGGTAGCGGACCTTCATGCCCCATTTACGAGGATTGAACTGAGGCAGTTGCTCAACCATGCTGTTCACACTCGCACCCAAGGGTTCGAAGACTAGGACTTTGTGAGTGCCATTGGGTCCAGAGAGCTGGAAATCATCTAGCAGTTGGACGATGTGTTGAGGGGCGGCGCCCGGGGCAGTTTCAGCGATGTGACGTAGAATTCGCAGCTCAGTTGTCGAGTCCGAGATTTCCGACACGAGAATTTTCAAGGCGACGTATCGATTGTTGCTTGGAGAGAATGAGAAGCCGCAAGATAATCGGTGGATATTTAAATATTGCACAACGCCATTGGAGGCAGGTGATGTAGCAAATAAACTTACCGCAAGTCACGAGCAAGCCAAACCGTCGAGTAGGATCCCTCTCCAAGTTTTCTCATGACACTGTACTGGCCATCTCTAAGAACATCGCCGAGGTGGATAGGATGATAGCCACCAGGGCGGTAGTCCTCCACCCACTCACAGGGTGAGGTGACCGCTTTGAATCTTTGCTCATCAACTGTCGGGACTTTCGATGGCGGTGTAGGAGGGTGAGAGACGCTCATGCCTGCGACAGGTATCTTGTGTCTACTTGCCGGTCAAAATCCCGTATTTGGAGATCAACGAGACAGGAGTTCTGGTGTTGGATCGAACGTCATCAACCAGGAGAGGCAGATGGTTCTGTGAGCGTTGAGCAACCAGGGGCGGATCCAGGGGCAATAAACGAGGGCGAATCTTATTGGTGGCACCACGGAGAAAGATATATACGAGTTTGCGTGCCCATCGACTCTGTCTGAGAAACAAGGGGATCTCATTGGCCGGCCAACCGCGCGGCTCGATCAGACAAACTCGACACGGATGGTAATGAATCAGTGGATGGCACAATCGTTCAGGGAGTGCTTTGTGAAGGCACAATTACTGCGAACGTTCTGAACAATGATTTTTTTGCGTATTATTTTAGCGAAAGCATGATATATGGCACAGTGGCTCAACTCTATCAGTGAACGTTTGAAGCTTGGCATAAAATCTGTCCCCTTATCAAATCAACATTTCTTCATGGTTGACTTGATGATCTCAGCGGCTTGTTCTGCCAAAGCATACACAGCCCCTTGGAGATTTCCCGAGATCGATACAGGGAACACAGAAGTATCCACGATGCGGAGGCCTGATACTCCGATGACGCGCAAGTTGGTGTCCACCACCGTTCCCATGGAGGCCGTACCTGCGGGATGATAACATCCTCTGGCGGGAAAGAATCAGCAATGGTGTCGAAAATAAATGCAAAGGTCAGAAGCCTCGTGGAATAGCACTTACCCGGCCATCTCCCGCACTCGGGCGTCGATTTCTTCATCCGTTGATTTCGTCGTCAACGGGTTGGCGGCGAGTTCGCCAGCCACGATTTCCCGCCCAAGAACGGTGTCGCTGGACGTCAGCAGTCTGATGTTTCGTCGGATGGTCTCCCGAGCAGCGTAGCGGTCTACGCTTGTGGCCAGGAAGTTGGGGTTGATGAGCGGCGCATCTTTGATGTCGGCGGACCGGATAGTGACGGAGCCCCGGGCAGAGTTGATGAAGACGACAGAAATCATGAGAACGGCCGAGCCATCCGCAGAGACTCCGGAGTACTGAAGTAAATGGGAGGAGTGGGCGCGGTCTTGCTTCAGCAACGGATGTGTGGCTGCATCAGGCACCGAGCCCTCGTCCTCGGCGATGGCATTAAATAGACCTTCTTTCGGCAGAGAAGTGATGGTCATGAAGTCTATGAAGGCTCCGAGGTTGTACTGTGACTCGCTGAAGACGGGATTGCCTGACTCTTTGGTGTAGCCCGCGGAGGCTTTTTTGAGTTGCCAGACCGTGGGGATGAGCACGTGGTCGTGGAAATTCTGCCCGACGGCCGGCTGATCCAGGATGACGGGAATGTCGAACTTCTTCAGGGTATCGGCCGGACCTATACCGGAGAGTATCATGATCTGGGGTGTACGGTACGCACCAGCAGAAAGAATAGTCTCGCGCCCGAAGATCTTAGTGCCGTTCTCAAGCTGGATGCCCCTGGACACTAGGTGTCCCAAGGGGGACTTCTCTACCAACACCTTGGCGACCAGACAGTCAGTCAGAACAGTAATGCCCTCGAGTGAGTAAATCAGAGAAGACAGCTGGCGCTTGCCTTTGTCTCTGTTCTCCTGGAAGTCGGCAACACCGAGGTTGTTACCGGCGTTGTTGTCGAGCTGGGGGAGTGCGTCGATGCCGATCTCTTTCCAAGACTCCAGCAATGGCTCTCGGAGAGGGAAAACGCGATTCGTGGAGCCCGGGGACTGAATCTTGACGGGACCCGTGTGTCCGTGGGACAGTGGGTTCGTAGAGTTGTCGAAGAGGGTCTCGGTCTTCTTCATGTAAGGAAGTTGGCCGTCGTAGCTCCATCGGGTGTCGTTGACCCTCTCGGCCCAGATGTCATAGTCGACCTTGTGTCCACGGACCCAAGCAGCTTTACTGACGTCAGTTCCGTGGTATCAACGTGACCTACGCACCAACAATGAATCTCACCTCCGTTGATGATGGTACCGCCTCCCAGGCCCTTTCCCACCGGCGAGACGATCTCGCGGTTGTTGAGGTGGACCTGCGGTACTGATGAGAAGCCCCAGTCATACTCGCCGCCGATGGCGTTGTTCATGTCGGTCCACTCGATGTTTTCGACGGCATGGGTGTTGGTGCCAGCCTCAACCAGTAGGATTTTGAGGGTTGGGTCCTGCTCAAGCAATCGGTTCGAGACGACTGACCCGGCAATACCGCCGCCTACCACAATACAGTCCCAAAGAGTCATTATGAGGTCGAATTGGCTGGTTGGATGAGTGATAGAGTAAGACAAGTGAAAAGTTGACGGACAAACAAGTGCAGGAAAACGAGCAGCTGATGAGTGACACAGGGTTGGAAGACGTTGGCAGACGATGGCGACTTTAATCAAACCTACTGGGCCGGTTTCTTTTGAACAGGGAAAAAAAAAAAACGTGGATGCTAGATGCCCCCCCTTGACTTTCGGTGCCATTCCCACCGTCCCGAGCCACCCTTGGATCTCGGCTCTAGAGGTGCATCGACTCTAGTCAATCATCTGCAATTAGGTGGCGGCAAGCACAGCTTGCCAGGAACCGTGGCTAGACCCGAATTCTGCGCCCAGGAACGCCACGGGGCCGAGATAAAGAGGAGTGAAGCTGTTGATTGTTGCCAAGGGGTGGTGGCGGACTTATAATCCATGCATAGAAGACTCCGCTGTCCTGCGTCAGGTAATGCAGAATCACCAACAGAGAGGCCAGGAGATTATAACAACCCCCATGTAGTCTGGGCACGCGCAGCCTCTGTCTTTCCCCATCGACCGGGACTCTTCCGTCGTTCCGCCGAGGCAAATGATCGAGACGGGTTGATGATGCGTGTATCGCTGCTCGGCAAACCTCGCCTCTTCCTGATAGTGGGTTTTCATATATGTCGACCAGGGAAGTTGTTTGCTTCAAGTTTGTGAACTGCTATAACAAGCTAGCCAACGCGTGTTTCGTATGCGGTTGGTTCAAGGTTGCAACACATAATATCTCGGAAGCGGGTCCACAACCTTGTTATAGACAGGGCCCGGAGTCTTCGCTTAAGGCTAGTTACGCAGTTTTCGTTGTTGGACGTCCTGTTCACAGCTGTTGGTCCAACTCCGAAATTGCTGTTGCAGGGTGGTATTGCGAAACCGGCTCACTCAACGGCTGGTATGGATGGGAAGCAACCGCGCCTGGACTTCTTGGCCCGAAAGCGGGAAAAAGAAACCTGCAGTTGGCCTCCTGAACGAGAGAAAGCTCGGCTGGATTATGAAGACTGTTGAAAAATGAAAGTTTTCGACCCATAAACGACACCGGAGTTCAAGTCCCCACGTCAAGCTGGCTTACTATCGGACTTGACCGTTTCCTCTGCCTCTTCTTCGGCAACATGAGCGCAGAATCAATGGTCGTGGCTGATTCTTTGCAAATTTTCCTCCAAGTCCAAGAGGACACTACGGCTAAGATCACAGAAAGATATCCGCCGTTGACTCGGGATGGAGCCTCGCTTGTCATTACCGCAGGCATCATGATGGTGCTGACAACGCTTTGGACCATCATGCGGCTTGTCTCACGACGCATGACTGGCGTCCCATTCCACCTGGAGGACTACTTCTACTTTGTCGGACAAGTACAGTCTTCTCTTTGACCGATTCCGCCGTTTTGGAAGCGTTCACTAAGGGTGTCGTGTTTTCGTCACGTAGCTTCTTTACTACGGGGTTGCAGTCTGCTTCATTCTCGGCAAGTTGAATTGAGACTTGGTGACCCAAATCACAATGAAGAGCTGCTTGGCTAACATGAACACTGGCAGGCGTCGTCATCGGTGGTGCCGGCCACGATATCGGTGTTCTCGACCTGGAGGTCCACATCTCCCACTTCGTCAAGATCTTCCTCGCCGCACAGGTCATGTACGCCAGCGAGCTCCTCGCGATCAAGCTCAGCATCATCGTCCTCATGCAGCGCATCTTCTCTCTCAGCAGCCCCTGGTTCCGGACCACGAGCTGGCTGGCCGTCGGCCTGTCCTGTGCCTGGGCGTTGTACACCGGCCTCCTCGGTTTTGTCATCTGCCGGCCGGTCCGGAGCGCCTGGGACATCAACGTGGCGAAGACTGGGTGCGGGGACTACACCGTCGCCTTCAGCGCGGTGGCCGTCTTCGACATTGTTACCGATGTAGTTATTGTGGTGCTTCCGATCAGGGTCGTGAGCGGCTTGCAGATGGCCAGAGCCCACAAGTTTGCGCTCTACGTTGTCTTTGGAGCTGGGTTTGTGTAAGTACACCACATCATGTCTCATCCATCACGGGCAGGGAGCCTTATCAATGTGCTATCTTTCAACTTGATGGCAAAATCTTTGCATCACTCTTGGGAGTGGCTTCAATGATAGCTCTAACACCAATCGTGTCGTTGTAGGACAATCATCTTCTCTGGAGTACGTCTCTACTACACCCTCACTGCAGACTTTGTCAACATCACGCGGGGGTTTGCTTCCGCTTCGGTCAGCGGCGTGCTGCAGTCCGGCATCGCCGTCATGGTGGCCTCCAGCCCCATGTTACGTCCAGTCTTCGATCGCACTATCGTGCGTTGGTTCAGCCTATCGATCCGCAGCGGCTCAAAGGCAACCGGCACAGCGCCTACAGGGTCGCAGGGGCACATTGTCAAGGGATGCAGATCGAGCCAGCTAGGCAGTCATCGGCTTGGGGATGGTTTCAAGCAGATGTCGGACAGCGATGAGAACCTCAGCTGGGAAATGCAGGGTCTGAGTAGCAGGGCAAAAGTCAAGACCGGCAAGATGCCGCTGGGGAACGTTTTTACCGATACCGACATCCATCCAACTGACTTAGAAGAGACTGCTACAAGAGGCTCAGGGATTGCTGTTACGCGAACAGTTGTGGTGGAAAGGTGAATGCAGCATTGTATAGAATGTATTCATTCAGTCTTCTTGGTTAATATTATGCTGCTTCTCACACTCTCTCATTTAGACGAGACTTGGGCAGTTGAGCCGTCTTACAACAACACCAGTCCTTCATGAGTTAATTCACATCACAAAAGGCTTGTGTAAATCTGATGGAACCGGATAGAGAGTATGAATGTGATTAATCTAGTGATGTAAAACAACGCTTGCTATGTAAAAATGGGACTATTAATGTCTTTGTAGACAAATGCAAAACAAAAATCTGTAATCAAGCCGGGCTCAGCTTACTGAGCGCCGGTGCCCTTTCCCTTGGACTCCTTGGTCTTCTTGGACGCGCCCGTGTTCCACTTCTTGACGCGGACGAGGTAGTAGGAAATGACAGCAATGAAAATGTTGAAGAAGATAAAGGCCCAGACGATGCCGAAGTTGCGCCACCGCTCGTCGTAGAAGATGTTGCTGCCGGCCAGGTACTGGTCGGCGTTGCTGAGGGAGCAGTACTGGCACTGGGCCGTCGCGTCCGGGTTCTGCAGCTGGCCGGGGGCCGTTTTGAGGTAATCGGCGAGGTACTCGCCGCAGGTCTGGTTCGCGGGCGGGTCGAAGACGGAGGTCTCGGTGGCGGAGCAGGTGACGGGACGGCCGTGCAGCTGCGTGCCGACGATGCCTGCGACCCAGTAGGTGAAGGGGGAGACGCGGTACATGAAGATCCAGAAGCCGGGAAGGGCGGCCGGGGCTTGCAGGACACCGCAGAAGGTCAAGCTCATGAGCACGAGGAGGGTGACCATGCCGGAGGCGGTCTGCGCATCGGGGAAGGCGGCGATGGTCATGTGGGCGAAGGAGCTCGCGTAGACGAAGAGCTGGATGGCGTACAGCAGGACCAGGACCTGGCGGACGGAGCTCTGGATGCCGATGATGGGGTAGTAGAAGCAGGCCCAGATAAGGATGCCGGTGAAGATCTGGTAGGGGATCTCGACAATGATGCTGGCGAACATGAAGGCCTTCCAGGAGTAGGCCTTGCTGGGCCGCTCGCGGACCTCGTAGAGGGCGCGCTGGGCGATGAAGTGCGGCTGGATCTGCTGGACGATGGTTGAGAAGATGGTGATGACCATGAAGACGCCAAAGACGACGTTCTGCATGCCGGCCATGGTGCCGTCGGCCTTCCAGAAGGAGAAGCCGATGAAGAGGCCGGCGGCGACGCCGAGGAAGAACTTGGCGAAGACGTAGCTGGGCATGCGCCAGTACTGCTGGAAGACGCGGGCGGTGACCTCGGCAAGCTGCGTGGAGAAGGGCATGGCGAACTCGGAGTGGGAGCCGGCGTCCTCCTCCTCCGCCTCGTGCTCATTGCGCTTCTCGAGGTGGATGCGCTCGATCTCGGCCTCGACGCCGGTCCGCTCCGCGCTCGCCTTCCACACGCTGTGCCAGTCCTCGCCCTTGGAGTTGGTGCCGTTGTTGACGATCTCGAGCATGTACTCGGCCGGGTTCTCGTCGTCGCCGCAGCTCCTCGCGCCGTGGGACTCGAAGTAGTTGAGGAGGGTGCGCGAGTTGTCGCCGATGTCACCAAAGTAGACCGTCTTGCCGCCGCGGGCGAGGAACAGGAGGCGGTCGAACTGCTGGAACAGGATGGCGCTGGGCTGGTGGACGGTGCAGAGGACGGCCTGGCCCGAGTCGGCGAGCTTGCGGAGGAACGCGCAGATGGCCCAGGAGCTCTGGGAGTCGAGGCCGCTGGTGGGCTCGTCGAGGAACAGGAGAAGCTTGGGCTTGGCGGCCAGCTCGACGCCGATGGTCAGGAGCTTGCGCTGCTCGACGTTAAGGCCTTCGCCGGGGACACCGACGACGGCGTCGGCGAAGTCGCGCATGTTGAGCATGTCGATGACCTCCTCAACAAAGGCGTGCTTCTCCTCGCGGCTGACGGACTTGGGCTGGCGGAGCATGGCGCTGAACCGCAGACTCTCACGGACGGTTGCCGTGGCCATGTGGAGGTCTAAGAGAGTGTTTTGTTAGTTACTTGCTCGGGAGTATAATGCTGGATCGATGATCATGCTTACCTTGCTGCTGGACGTAGCCAGTCTTGCGTTGGAAACTGGCGTCCAGGGGCTTGCCGTTGACAAACATATCACCGGTAATGACACCCATCGTAGTCCTCTGCGCAAGAACATCGAGAAGAGTCGTCTTTCCGGCACCGGAGACACCCATGAGGGCAGTGAGAGTGCCGGGCTTCACAAAACCGCTCACATTATCGAGCAAGCGGCGAGGCTCGCCCTTGATCTCGATATCATACACGACATCCTTCCAGGTGAAGATGTCCTTCTGCGCGGGCATCGAGCTGACCTTGGCCTCGGACTCTTGCTCCTTGGACGGCACGGCCATCTCCTCGTTGGTGACGCTGCGGTTAACGCCGTCCTGGAGGTGGGCGGGCACAAAGCCGCGGCGGAAGACGAGGACCTCGGCGGTGCTGTTGGTGGTGGAGTTGAGCTCGGTGGCGACGAAGTAGATGATCATGAAGACGACGAGGAAGGCCAGGAGAATGCCGAAGTTGCGCCAGACGTGGGAGTAGTAGTACTGGTAGTTGGTCTCGATGAAGGCGTCGCCGCTGACGGTGCGCTGGCCGGCGACGGCGCCGACGGCGGAGCAGATCCACGAGTCGCCGGACAGGGGCGTATAGGCGGGGATGATGGCGGAGCAGACGAACTCGCGGCCGTGGAACTCGTTGGCGATGAGGATCTCAAAGGCGTAGAAGATGGGGTTGACCCAGCGGAGCCAGCCGAACCAGTCGACCATCTGGGGCACGCGGATGACAAAGCCGGTGTAGATGACGAGGGCGAGCACCAGGACGCCGGCCAGCGACATGGCCTGCGAGATGGTCTTGGTGATGGCGGCCATGGTGCGGAAGACGGCGCTCATGACAAAGGTGGAGATGTAGGTGATGAGGAAGTAGAGGAAGAACTGGGCGGGCTCGCGGCGGAGGCCGGCGAGGAAGTAGAGCGTCAGGTTGAAGCAGGTGGCGGTGACGAACTTGATGGGGATGTCGGCCACGACGCCGGCGATGGCTTCCGAGGCCGGGTGGTAGAAGGCGTACGAGGCGTGCTTCTCGACGATGGGCCGCTGGTCGTACAGGCTGTTGATCTCGGAGATGGCGGTGAGGGCGTTCATGAGGACGGCCTGGAAGAGGACGGAGCCCTTGGAGTAGAAGCCGGCGGTGGCGTCCTCGGTGCCGTAGAAGACGGAGCCGATGACGAGGGCCAGGACGACGTTGAGGATGGCGGCGGTGGCGGTGGCCGAGATGTCGTTCCAGATGCGCTGGTAGGCGCGCTTCGTCGTGAGGCGGACCTGCATGGCCATGCTGATGAGGTAGGGCGACTTGGGCCGGACGTGCTTGGCCTGCCTGTCGTTCTTGATCTGGCGGAGCTCGGTGAGGGCGTGGCCGTTGGGGTCGATGGGGTTCTCCTCGGTGTGGCGGTCGATGTCCTGGCGCAGGGCCTGGAATTCGGGCGACTGGCGCCAGTAGGCCTCGAAGTCGTCCGGGGTGCGCGGCACCTGGTTCTCCATGCCGGGGCGGGCCCGGCGCTCGACGGGGTTGGTGACGGAGGTCAGGAAGTCGCCCGTGGTCTGGCGCTGGGGGCATTCCCAGCCCATGCGCTCAAAGTAGGACTTGGCGGCGCCGGCCGGGCCGAAGTAGATCTGGCGGCCCTCGTACAGGACGACGGCCTTATCGAAGAGGTCGTAGATGGCCTGGCTGGCCTGGTAGATGGCGACGGCGTTGGCGCTGCCGGCGAAGTCGGAGGCGAGGCGCAGCGACTGGACGAACTTGAGCGCCGTGGCCGAGTCGAGGCCGCGCGTGCTGTTGTCCCACGCGCACATGGGCGAGCCGGCGAGCATCATCTCGGCGATGCTGACGCGCTTCCGCTCGCCGCCCGAGACGCCGCGGACGAAGTCGTTGCCGACTTTTGTGTTGAAGGTGTGGCTGAGACCGCACACGGCCATGACGACCTGCGCCGCCTGTCTGTGGTGTTCTTCGCGGCTGATGCCGTGGATCCTGTGCGACGGTGTGCGTACGGCGGCGGCGAACTCGAGCGTTTGGCCGACGGTCAGGTGGGGAAAGTGCTTGTCAACCTGTTTTTGAATTAACACGCAAAGAGTCAGTCACTCGGTCTTTCATTCAGGTGGGTTTGTCTCATGTGTGTAACTCACCTCTTGGTTGTAGACCGTCTCGCCCTTGAACTCCTTCATCATCTTCTTCTGCGGGATGCCGTTGTAGTGGATGACGGACTCGTCGCTCAGCGTCAGGCCCTGGAGCTCGCCCGTCATAGTCTTCAGCAGGGTGCTGCATCCGGAGCCGGGGCGGCCGAGGACGATGAGCAGCTCGCCGCTGTTCAGGAGGCCGTCGAAGCTGTTGAGGATCCGCTTGGGCTGCTTCTTGCCGAGGCTGAAGTGCTCGCCGATCCGCAGCGGCGCCTTGAGGAAGTCGCCGACGGTCTGCTGCAGCTGCAGCGCCGCGCCGGTCCCGGAGACGGTCAGGTCCTTGTAGGCGACGCCGGCGTTCTTCTTGAGGACCATGCCCTCGTCCTGCATCTCGCGCATGAAGTACTGCAGCCACTTGGAGAGGTCGAAGGACTTGCTCGAGGGGTCCAGCGCCGGGTCGTTGGACGCGGCCATGTCTTGGCCATACGACATGTGCGTCGAGAGGGGGCGGCCGTTGCTGGCCACGCTCTGGTGTCGTGAGAGGGATGTGGCGATCCTCTGGAGTTCCCTCCTGTCCTCCTCGTCGATCATCATCGTGTCGCGCTGGGTATCTCTTGCCGAGCTGCCCATGGCTTCGGCCTCGACCTCCTCGTCCGAAGAGTCGCCATTCTTCCCCGTGTTGATGGGTGCGAAGCCGGTCGTCGTGTCTTGGTCGAACGATGTCCTCTGCTCCCCGTTCATGGTGACTGATGATGTCGTTGTGGATCTTGTGTTTGTGGTGCCGTAGCTACCTCTTGTTGTTGTCCAGGCTTCCATGTTGTAGTTCATGGGTTCAGCTCAGTTGAGCTGGGAAATTAGGGTGGTGTGGTGTTTGTGTGTGTGTGTGCTGGTTGATGAAGCTGTGCTCAAGGGAGTCTTATTCTTGTGTTGACAAATAGTATATGGCGTCTGGTTTGGTTGCAATAACCAGTCTTCAAAGACTTTAGTGTGTGTGTGTTGAGATGGAGACTGAAAGCAGAAGAGGGCTGACACAGGGGAGTTCAGAGGAGTATATTATATGGATTATCTACGTTGACCAGCGGACCCGAGGTTGTATGTTTGCGGACATTGCCAGCGTCCCGGAGCCACCGAACGAGAGCCGTGTGTGTCACGGCCTTGGGGACTGAACCGTGTATGCGTGCGTGTCAAGGGCTGCCGAAACAAGAAGATTGGCGGAGTTCGCAGAGATCTCGCCAACCGGCCGCCCTCCGGGATGGGCGATGAGGTCACTCCCTGTAGCGCCAGGCCCAGTCTCCCGGGGCGGCATCTTAACCC
Source organism: Colletotrichum lini (assembly GCA_034638275.1). NCBI lineage: Eukaryota > Fungi > Ascomycota > Sordariomycetes > Glomerellales > Glomerellaceae > Colletotrichum > Colletotrichum lini. Next base: position 5,555,855 of record JAWQJV010000004.1, read on the forward strand.
CGAACTTTGCTCAAGACGGCAATCAATCTCTCAGTCAGCTTACGAGATGGGTATCTTCTAGTCTCGGTGCACGGGTTGCTTGCTGGGCCCTGGGCAGCTCGGGGGTTCCACACCTCTGGCTATGATCAACTATGATCAACTATGACAACCACGGACAAACCCTGGACAACTCTGGATTAACTAGGGGATTATTAGGCACGGGTGTGGATGACTAGGGGGGGACGGATGACGGACCGGGCGGGGTTTGCTGGCCACCATAGTCCGTCCCCGAGAGACGGGAACTTCGAACCCCCCGAGAGCCTTCCAGCGTAAGTCTGCGGCGAAAAATACCACGCCGAGGCGCTAGAACCGAGTCAGGGGCTGGCCCATCTAAGCCGTTTGCGGCCACAAAACCTGGCCCCAACAGCGGGCAGGGCGCCGTCCGTCTCTTGTCCACAGTCCGATTGCATCATGTTGGCTCCTAGGATTGGTCAGTTTCGTCGTTCCCCCGAGTCTCCGCCCGTACCGTAATCATCTTCCCGACTTCTGCGTCGCTCGTAAATCTGGTGTCGCATCGCCCCATCCTGCTTTCGGGGGCTCTGGGACGGGAGATTTGCGCTGTCTCGGCAGTACAGTTACAGGGCTGGGCTGCGGCTGTCAATAGGATCCCGAGCGAGATTAGTAGCGATTATTCATTCACCAACGCGCGGAGTAAGTCTGTTGGCGGGGATCGCTGTCGGACTTTGTGGATCATGGATTCATAAAGGGCAGACATGTCCCTGTTCTCCTCTTCTCACTCTCTCGCCCTTTGCACTCATAGACTCGCTTTGCGGACTGGTTACAAATCAATCCGTCTCTATCTCTCCGTCTCTCTATTCCTCTCTCTCGCAATCGCTTTCTCTCACACACACTGTCTCTCTACCACTACCGGTAAGCTAGGAAGAGTCCGTCCTCCCGATGACGCCACTCCGCAGGTGTAGCAGGATGCATGATTCCAATGTACATCCATAATTGTGAAATCCACCAAGGACGAAACTAGGGGGTTAGCCAAAGTCAATACTCTCTGTGTGATGTGTCTGGCGTCGTCAAGTCTTTCCACTTGTTGTGTTGGGCAAGGTGTTCATAACCCTTTAATTGATAAACCCGGTATGCATGCCCCCTTTTTTCGACTCCTTTCGACTCTGTTCGACCCCCCCCCCCCCTCCGTCTCCTCGTCCACACCTTCGGGGACTGGAATCCTGCATCCGGTTGAACATCAGCCGCTGAGTCAGGCTCGTCGACACGCAAACCCCATCCCTCCCGAGTCCCGAACGTCCGAGATTGATTTGCCAGGAAACCCCCCGTCGGATAAGCTTCAGAGCTAACCGAGTACATACGATGCACATGTACGATGTACAGTAGAGCTGAGGGAGAAAAGTTTAAAAACAACCCTTTTCCACCCTCCGCTGACGTGATCCTTTTGCTGAAGTTTTTTGGTAGGCATTGGGATGGCATCTTGGCAGACTCTTCCAGCCACGCTCAGCAACACACGCAAAGTTTCCGCTGCGTCATTGGACCCATGTTCAGATACAGGATGCTTCATGCCCAGCCATTCTACGGTTACTGCGCCCACCTGTAAACTCTCCCATCGGCACTACGGAATCGAATTCTTCAAGGATTGGACTTGTTGGTCTCTTTGACTACTACTTCAACTTACCTTTCACAGCCATGATGCTTCTAGCGATCAACGCCTGCTGTTGTTAGCATCTAAAGCGACTTTCAAGCCAAAGGCCAGTTAATTTGCTTCAGATAGAGGAAATCTCATTTTCCTCTTCCAAATCACTTCTCCTAACCCTTCCCGGTACTTTGGACTTGTACCCGCCCCAGATGCCTCTTCCTTGATCACCACTGTCACCCACTTGCCCTCCTCAGTATTCTTGTCAGCCAAACTCTGTTTCCAGAAACGTACCCTAGCGATCCCCCCACACATTTCCAAGCCAACCATTTTTAGTAAAGTTGAAAAGGAGTACCATGATGGCCATAGACGAAAGCAGATAAGCCAGAATAATGTCGGCCACAATGGTGAAAAGGAAAAGAAGAAAAATTACCACATCTTACAGATGTACGCTTCTCATCGGAGGCGATTGATGACATCGGTGAAATCTACTAAAACATGAAGAAGCCGTTTAATACCTCGTTTCTTGAAGCAACATAATAGACCCTTGGACTTGGAGCTCTTACACCAAACCACCGGTCGTTTTCACAATGCCTGAGGCCGTTCGGATTCAAGTACGGCAAACACTCAGCCACGCTTCTGAATCTCGTCTTCTTCGAACTCTCAGCTGGTTCTTCGTTTGCAAGACCGGAATACCCCGCAAGTTCAGCCCTGTAGGGTTGTATTGTCGGCAAAATGACCATCCAACGATGCTCGGACATCTCCGTGAACATGCAATTCCACGTTGACGACCCGCCCAAAGCTACAGGTTAATTCGCCCGTACGTTGGCCCGCCTTCCACCTTTGAGAATAAATGTCTTGAAGATCGGGTCATATGCATGCCGCCCTGAAGTCAAAAAAAAGACGGCGGGGCCCTCGTATCGTCTTAAGCTTGCACGATTAACCGCACTGGTTAAGGCCAGGGTTACTCGCAGAGTTGTCCCTGAGCCATCAATGTCGACATGGGTGTTGCGTTTTCGTTGAATACGATGCGTGCATCTTGTGTTGAGACTCGGGCAAATTCCGTGGGCCTGGACGAGGGCAACAGATGGTCTTACGTACTGCAGAAAGAACAAGAGGAACCTAGGCGAAGATATCCGAAAAAGAGAAGCTGCCTGAAATCCCTCAGCCTCGCCAGACTGCGTTTGCTATCCAGCCTATATGAGACAGTCGTGAGCAAGATGTCCGCCAAGAGAGGCGTGTTTGATCTCGGTAGGAAGCTGAGTGTGGCTATGTGAAAATCAGAAAGCATGTGTCCGATATTGGTGGATATAGTGTTGTAACCATCACCACTTGCATTGTCTCAATTTACCTCAAGTGTACACAGAAACAGACTGGTTCAAACGTTCTTCCATACCTGCTTTGGTCACAACTTGGTGGCATCAAGAAAAGCAGTTGTGTAAGGCATCTTCATTTAAACCGCGTATTATATGAGTGCGGTTGACCCTGGGCTCAAGTTGAGAGTGCGTTTTGATAGTGCTCTCCAAGAGCTCTTGGTTGGTTCAGAAAAAGGTTCAACGACAAGGGAGTCTCGCATCTCTCAATGACTTCAATTCCATGGCTCCTATTGCTTTCCGCCTCCAGACAAGTTGGCCTTCTGAGAAAATCGAGCCCATTCATGACATGGTTCAAGAGGAACCCGAACCGCCTTGGCTGCGTGAGTGTCTCAACTTGTGGTGTATGTATGGTATCACCCTTATGAGACCAGCGCCGTCAGGGGTTTCCAAGAATCGACACAGCTGGACTAGCACACGCAAACAAGCAGCAGATGGTTTGAGTGACGTAGAGGTCAGTCACTGTTTACTCCTTCTTGACGCCCACCTTGCCAATTTTCCGTAGTCCCCATACCGTCACAACCAAGGTTGCGCCGTACAGGCCGAGGCAATACCAGTAAGACGCCCGGTACCCCTCCAGCAGCGCCGCCGGGCTCGTCTTATCCGCCACGCCGGACCGCGCCGTCACGGCGCTCGCGATGGCCCCCGACGACGCCAGGCCGACGCTCTTGCCGATCTGCGCGATGGTGTTGTAGACGCCCCCGGCGACCCCCTGCGTCCGCGCCGGGAATAGCGACGTGATGAGCAGGTTCGAGATGGTGAAGAGCATGTCGGCGCCGATGGCGTTCATGAACATGGCCCAGAAGACGCAGAGCCAGTAGGACCATGCCGGGTCCGCGACGGCCATCAGCACAGGCGACAGGCTCGACAGTCCCACGGCGACGAGGATCGCCAGGTCCGCCCGCACGCGGTGCACGACGAGCCCGGCGACGATGCTGGCCAGCACGCCGCCCATGGGCGCCGGCAGGAAACGCACCGAGGTGTTCGTGGCCGAGAGCCGCTGCACGTACTGCAGGTAGAAGGAGCTCAGCTGCTCCGTCGCGTTGAAGGCGCCCCAGACCATGAAGACGCTGAGGCAGATGCTGCTGAAGCTGCGGTTCTTCCACAGCGAGTTGGGGATGATGGCCGGCCGACCCAGGCGCTCCTGTCGTTCCACCCAGGCGACGAACGCGCCGGTGAGGGACGCCGAGATGACGAGCAGGGCAATGTTCTCGGCCTTCTTCATTTCGTGCGTGCTGTCGGTGATGATACTATCATAAAGGTTCAGTTTTCCCATGCTCTTTTCAGAGGAGGAGGGCATGAAAGTAGACTCACGCAAGCACATAGGAGATCATCGAGAGAAAGCCGCTGGCTAGGAAAGCCCCGATCCAGTCGACCTCGGTCCTGAAGCGGTGCCACGTCACCGCCTCCCTTCTCTCAAGGCCGGGCAGCCACTTGAGCGCGACGAGGAAGATGACCGTGTTGATGATGGCCGCGATGTGGAAACCCCACCGCCAGCCGATTGTGTCCGTGAAGACGCCGCCGATGCTGAGCCCGATGGAGAAGCCGATCGGCTGGCCCCCACCCATCGAGGCAAAGGCCGTGTTCCTCCGTCGGCCGGCTGGGAACGCGTGCGTGATGATGCTCACGGCGGACGGCAGGCACATGGAGATGGCCACGCCGGCGAGGGCGCGGAACAGGATCAGTTGGATCCCCGTCCACGCCAGCCCGCAGGCGAGCGTGAAGACAGACTGGAAGAAGCAACCCAGGAGATAGAGCTGCCGAGCACCGTATAGGTCGGCCATGGCGCCGGATAGCAGGAGGGTGCATCCGCACGTCAGGGCGTAAACGGAGGACGGCCTTTGAAATGATGCCATTGTTAGAAAACGGTCCGTGTACTGCTGTCAAGTATATCTCCTAGGTGTTGGAATCCATGAATCATACCACAACAACAGGTTATTCTCGAGGTCAACGTCTCTGGCCATGGCCGGGATACAGACGGTCACGATGCCGGCCAGGAGGGAGCTGACGCCGGTGATGCACGTCACCGACGAGATGACGACCGCCGTCTTCCCTCGGGAGAGGTCCTCATGCTGCTCGGTCTCGGACGAAAAGATTGTCTGTTGCAGCTGCGGTGAGCATGCCGAAGTCGAACTGGATAGCTCTGGCAGAGGTGTTGCCGGCGCGTTGGCCAGCTCAATTGTGGTCGTCGAAGTCATTGTGAGCGTCGACCTTATTTACAACTTGAGATAGAGTCAAAGCCAAGCATCAGAGGACTGCTTTTGGCCAGTACTTGGCAGACTTAATATCTGTGTTACACACAGACACAGACTTTCTAGCCCCCCCACCAACCTCCCCTGGTCTCCATAAAGGGAGATCCATTTCTCGAAAAGGCGTAGAGGGCGCGAACGATACCTTGCGACTGCGTAGATTTTGAGTAATAAATCTCCCGATCTCGGCCGAGCATCTATCTCCGAGGACGCCCCATCTTCGGGTGCGCAATTGATTTTACCATTCCAAAGGCTTCAACGAGTTCTGATGACTAATGATTACAACGCGCATCCAGGTAATCATAGAAATCCTTTGCCAAACCAATGCGATGTAGGTGAGTCCAACCATTAGCAGCCAAGTTCCGGATGGCGGTTTATCGTATTCACCATTCACTGATCCAATGTAAACTCAGCACTACTGTTTCATTTCAGAACTGATTGTCAAATACACAATAGGGTTGAATTCATCAAGGCAAGCCGTCAGTTACAACACCTCGTCATCAACATCGAAATGCCCTCAGTCAATAATTAGGTGTAATCCATAACAAACACATGCACAGCTTGTCGAGAACTCCCACTTCACATCGCGACTAGACTTTCTAGTCGAATGAAGAGAGGTGTCGATCTTGCCCATATCACACCCAGACGACTTACATGCCCCTATATCTTCCAGCGGTGCCAGCCAGCCTATGGAATAGGAGGCAAGCAATCACTTGTCATTTTTCGAAAAGCAGAAGAAGCGCTGGGAGTAAACACATGCATTATACTTGTTGGCTCCCCTATGAACACTGCTGTAGCTGTCCATGTGTAACATGTCTTAGTGTTAACAGACAATTCCGAGGGAAGTCTCTCTGTCTAATCGCCTGTCTTGCCCATCTCAACGGAGCAGAGCTTACCTTCTTTAATTCGACGTTTAATATGAGATAAAAATTGCATGATGAGATCAGATAGGGCCTACATCACGATGATACATGTTTCCCAGTGTCTCATTGTCATCCAGGCTTGCGGTCCCCTTGCCGTCACCCACCATCCTATATAGTCATCTTTACTGTCGAAAATAAGCACATACGACCATACCCACTGGAAAACTCGGGATCCCGTCCGCTCTCCCATAGATAAGCCAGTGAGGGCCGGATTAGTAGTTGAGTCGGTGACGATCAGCGAATACCTGGTGTTGTATGTTTTAGTTTTCTTTTTTAGGTCCCGTTCTTGGGTTCAAAGTTCCAAGCGGATTTGAACCCGTGTTGAAAAAGCTCACAGCGATTTACATTGCAGTGAACCCACGCATCGTCGGTCTGAGATGCCTACGTCACGTAGCCTTTCGAGGGTCAAGGGCGTGGTAGGAGGCTGATGTCATTAAGTATCATCTAGGAGCGGGCCAGCCAGTCTACTATCCATCTTGGAAAAGAACGACAGGGGAGGACCATCAATGTCTTGTATGTCTTGGCCCGTACCAGATTAAGCAGATTTTCCTTTGCCCGTAAGTTTCTTCTTGAGTTCTCGCAGGCGAGTGACTGCTCGCTTCAAAATGAACACCGCGTATTCTCCATGGCCTTCCATGTTTTCGCTTGCCCGCTTCTTGATATTGATGTACTCGGTTATCTCATCTTCTTTCTCGCCGATAGGAACGATGATGCCAGCATATCTGGCCAAAATCGCGTTGAGAATCATCCTGCACATCCGACCATTGCCGTCCTGGAAGGGGTGGATCTGCACAAACTCCAGGGAGTATTTTGAAGCAATCGAGAATGGGTCCATCGAGTTCTGCTTCCTGGCCTTTTCCATGTCGGCCTTTAACTTATCGCACATCTCTCTCATCTTGCCGGGGACGTGTTGCGGAACAGTGAACATGGTTGAGCCGGCTCCGACGGGGACTTTGCGGTAGATGCCTCCATACTTCTCTGGGGGAACGTCTGGGAATCCTTTCTCCACGATGGGGATGCCTCTGGTGAGAATTCGGTGTGTCTCCTTGATCAGGTCCTCCGTGAGGTCATCTTGTTTGAAGACGATGTGATGAATGATGTGTTGATAAGCTCTGGCGTGCTGGACGATTTCCAGACGGCCTCGGAGGAAATTTTGAGAAGCTATACTCTCATCGTCTCCTTCCTGATATTGGAGTTCAAGCAGCTGGTTCTCATACTTGGATGTCCGTTTGGGAACGTCTTCGACGCATTCTCCAGCAAAGACACTTCGGCAGAGATTCAAGGTGATGTCCCATCCCAGTCCTGCCCGTTCGATCATGTTTGAGCCAAATATGGCTCTGATCATGGCATCCTGTGTCTCTTTTAGAACCAGGTCCGTCTGAACCTGATCCATTCTCTTCGTCTGAATTAAGATGAGCCAAGACGACGCTTTCTCGAAAAGCTTCAGACTATCCTGGTCCGGTAAGTATTGCGGATAAATATCGTCGGGTCGGATGGATACGACCTCCTTCGTCTCTTGATCCCTAACCGGCCAGCCTTTAGAAATAGCGCTATGCAGATCAGCGAGCATCTTTGCAAGAAGTACGAGAGGCAGACGGACATGAATGATTACCAGATTGAAGATTTCGTGAAGAACTTTCCGTCTGAAGTGTTTCTCAAGAGTAAAATAGAGATAGGTTTGTGATTTGCTCGGATGTACCACGCTGTACCAGCCTTTGGCCCTCCTGCCAACCTACAGCAACTTACAACTCTAGCTGTTGGCACAGGTTTCTCGATATATCGATAATGGTGATAACTTCACTTCTGGATTGGTGAACGGCTATGGAGGAGGGAGGAAATAACACACAACAGGGGTGCCTGCGCCCAGGCCGCTGAAGGAGGCAAGTGGGCTGTGGACCCACTTACCGCCTTAACCCCGATCCTCCCCTTAACTCCGAACCGCCATTCCGGCAGCCTTGATCCTGCCGAACCAACACTAGCACTCAAGGTGCCCACACCCTGCTTTCTTGGTCAGAAGGGTATTTTGGGTTCAACTCATGTGCAAAGAAAGCCTATGCAACCGTGCCTGATTAGTGCGTTCGGCATTTTCCTGAATGCAGAAATGGAGCGCAACATCTTCGCCTCCGCTTCAGGAGCCTGCCATCCACACCTACCAGTGACTCACAAAAGACTTAGGGCCTGAGCGAAACAAGCGCGACATACGTCTTGCGTCAGACGGAGACACCGGCAGGTACGAGTTGAATACAGCAAACATTGAACAGTATGGAGGGGATTCGGGGACTAAACCGGTGTCGTCTCCTGTCATTGATGGGGATGGACAACTTGGCGGCCAACACGGCCAACCTCAACTGCTTTCGGAGATGGCAGCGGTTGTTTCGTAGTCACCTGTAGTTCGCTAGAGATCTCCAAAGTCTACATCTAACGGGTAGGGGATGTTGGTGATTCCAAGTAAACGCCCATCCAGGTTCGTCTTCCATGTTTGATCTGTCATGAACCATGAGCTCAATCGCGGCGTACACCCCCCCAACCGATGAGAACTTATCCTTCGTTCCGTGACGATTTCATCGATTGCCGCTGGACCTCTTGCTCGTAAGTGACGAACTTGGGCAAAATGTTCATATATTGCAAGATTGGGGTATCTGAGGGGGGTATCTTTAATACATAGGCCGGGACGAATATCCTCCGGCAGGTGAAGGAGGGGAGGTGTCGATATCTACAATCCAAAAACCCGCATCCGCAGACAGTAACTTACATACTAGTCCACCGCGACGCCCAACACGACCGCCAACGCATCCTTCAGCTCCCGCGCCGACCTATCCTCCTCCTCCTTATTCAGGTCCTCCTCGAACCCACCGCCGTACCCGAGATACTGCCTGACGCTGCTGAGGCAAAACGCCAAGTCCAACAGGAAAAGCGACCACCGCGACCGCGCCCTCTCCCACAGCGGCTCCCGCCGCCCGACGCCCTGGCCGTCGACGGCGACGGCGCGCATGGCCGCGGCCCCGACCATCTTGACGCGGTTCACCGGCGACCCGAGATGCCGGTTGCTGCCCTGCACCAGCCCCAGGTTGCGCTCGAGGAAGACGAGCTCCGGCGGCCACAGCCCGTCCTCCCCGAAATACCCGGCCGCCTCGGCGATCATGCGCTCCTCGCGTTCCCGGGCCGTCTCCTCCCCGCGCGCGGGCCCCGGCTGCTTCCCGGACCTCATCGCCAACGCGTCAGCCCACGGCGCCGGGTCCGCCATGCCCCAAGCCCGTGACACCCGCTTCAGGCCCTCGGCGTCCTGCGTCAGGAGGGCTTTCCAGAACAGTGCGTACTGCCGCCGCAGGTTGTCGGACAGGGTGACGTAGAGGCCGTGATCCAGGAGGACAATCTCGGGGTTTCCCGACGGCGTGCGCCGGACGAGGATGTTGCCCGGGTGGGGGTCGCAGTGGACGAATCCGTAGCGGAACATCTGGGCCGAGAAGAGCTCGACGACGGTCTCCATGACATCCCGCAGGCCAAGACCCAGCCCGCCACCGCCGCCCCCGTCACCGGCGGGTGTTGACGTATACGGCGCCGTGATGCCGTCCTTGTCCCGCAGGTTGCGGCCGTGAATCCATTCCGTCGTCAGGACTCGCTTCGAACTGAGCCCGGGGTAGACCACGGGGATGTGGACGCGGCCGCGGAGCCGCGGGTCGTCGCGGACGAAGCCGGCGAGGCGCTCGGCGTTGGCCCTCTCGTTCTCGAAGTCGGTCTCCTGCATGACGTGGTCCATGACGAAGCCCCCGAGGGAACCCATGGGGATTGAGGTCGCTTCGGCGGTGTATTCGATCATGCGCCTGTGGGGGGGACGCGGTAGGTGAAGTGTCAGCCGTCGAGACGCTCCGAGGGGTGGTTTGCAAACGAAACGTGACTTCAAGATCTTTTGATCGGGCTCAGGGACCAATGAATGAGTAGAGATGGGGGCTGGGAGAAACGTACTTGAGCGTCGACAGGTCCGACGACACCTGGGCGGCGATCTGTCTGCGCTGGACCTTGATAGCGACCTCGCGGCCGTCCGACAGGCGGGCATAGTGAACCTGCGCAATGGAAGCCGCCGCGCGGGGCTCGCGCTCGACGGCGTCGGCTCCGAAGACCTGCTCGACGGACCGCCCAAAGTCCCCGCGGACGACGGCCTCGACGTCGGCCCAGGGCGCCCTCGCGGCGTCGTCAAATGTCTCGGAGAAGGCGCGCCGGTAGGCCTCGGGCAAGACGCCGCCGGCCTGCATGGCGACGGCCTGGCCGGCCTTGAGGTAGAGCCCGCCGTTGCGCTTCAGCATGTCGCAGACACGGCGGGCGTTGCGGTCGTGAAGTGTGTCGAGGGGCACGCCGGCGACGTAGGGCCGGTTCCCGAGGTGCAGCTTGTAATCGAGGCCGACGAGAGCCATTGTCCCGTAGGCCCTAGCGCTGCGCATCGCCACGCTTCCTAGGTAGAACCTGTCGGCGGCGTATGCTGTGAGGCCTAGGCCGCCGAGGAGGGACATGAGCTTTTGAAGTATCCGCCTCGGCCTCCGTGGAGGAGTAGTGATAGTAGTGTGATGGGATTGGGTCGGAGCTTCAGCTACGCGGCGATGGGTTGCGATAAATCTGACATGGTGTTGAACTGTTGCTGCTGGTAATCCGAAGGGTGCTCCGGAACGGCCGAAGACTTGGAAAGGTGATGGCCGGCCGCTGAAGATGTGTAAGAGCCGGGGCGAGAAGCCGGAGCGGCGGAGAGCAACCTGGACAGCCGCCTGCCCCAACCGGTGGAGAATCGGCTGGAACATGATCGAGGTTCGGTTGCCAGAGGGCGTCTAGAAAGTTGAAGAACAAGGTGAAACAAGAAGGAAAAGACGGAGAGACAGCAAGTGAGACTCGAGAATGGAGGGGAAAGACGGGCTGTTGGAAAGGTAAGCATAAGTGGTTCCTTGGCGAACTCCGGGCTGTGGTGAGACCAGCCAACCGCATGGAATCTTCTGGAGGTGCGGCACAGCTGCGGCAGGAATTGGGCCATGTTTCATTTCCGGAGATCAACAGAAGCCTGGGAGACAATGGTCGATGGATCGGTTGGATGCTAAGAAACGGGCGTGAGTGGTCTCGTCGCGACGACTCATCTCTCCCGGTAAATGAAGTAACCAGAGACAAACTAGAGTCCCACAAGCCATTGTCGTCTTTGCCCAGAGAATCAATGTGCCTACGAGTTCATGTGAGCTTTGTGATGCCGCCATTATTCAGACAAATTCCCAATAGCTAGTAATTCGGACGATGGGGTCAAACGCCTTAAGGTTACTTCTGGGAGACAAGTACACTGTTGAGAACTGCAGCGCCTTCGGCCTATAGGCTGGTATGCCGACTGGTATTGTCCAATCGAGTAAGGGTCACGTTTCCACCCAAGGCGTCCTCGTCCCTTCAACACTGGCAAACTCCATTTGGGCAAATCTAGAGTAAGAAATTCTCGAAATCAATTGAGTGGGATGCGGTTCCTCCCTGAGACGGGAGCCAACACGACCTGCCTCTCCAGAACAGAGGTCAGTCTCTTTCAAAGGTATCCCTCCTCCATGAGGTAAGCTACGCCGGTCCCAATGCTGTCACACGTGTACACATACTATACCAAACAACACTCATACATTATTTGTACATTTTCATCTTCCTCTCTCATGGGAACCCCCCGTCTTGCGATCCATGCTCAAGATAGCCCAACACCCCGGAGCGCGCGCATCTTGACGCCCTCCCAGCTGTTCAGCTTCGGACGCACGTCGAGGTAGAAACTCGGCTTGCCGTGGGCATCCGGCCGACCGGCGTAGAAGTCGATGACATACTCGACCTGCACACCACAGCGGTCGACGATCCAGTCGTGGCGGTCGAAGGGCGGCGTGTAGCCCAGCAGCGTGTTGATGCGCGCCTTGGGGGACATGTTCGTGCTGAGCCCGAGGAACGAGTGGAGCTTGGGGCTGTCGCAGCTGTCTTCTTGTCAGTCACGTCTGTCTATTCAACGCCGGGAATCACTCTCGGCGGGATGGAAGAGTTGAGGAGACGCGGTGGGAAAGAGGGGCGGGACAGTCTTACGCAGTGCCCTCGAGATAGGGCTGCTCCCACTCTTTAATCTCCTTCCAGGCCCTCTCGTTCACAGCGTTGTGGATGGGTACAACGGTCGCCATGTCGGCGGCGCGCGTGTCGTGACCCTTGCGCTTCATGGCGTCAAAGAACATCTTTTGAGAAGGGTAAATCCAGTTGCCCGTCGCCTCGTCGGCGCCCGTCTCCTGCTCGTGATTCGAGGGCCGGCTGTCGCCCGGGTACGCCGAGGTTGCCGTCCGGGGGATCGTCGAGACCTCGCGCTCGGTGTCGAGGCCCGATTTCGTGGTCGACGAGCGCGCGGGGTTCGGCGCATCTTGTGTTGCGGAGGAGGAAGGGGAGGCGAATGGGATGTATGACTTGAGGGACTGGGTCCAGGATCGTGAGGGCTGTGATGGCGCCTGGTCGAGGGGTTTAGAAGGAGTTTGTTGGTCGACGGGTTTTACGTCGGGGTTTGCTGCGGCGCTTGCGGCGCGGGCCTGGGCGAGCCATGCTTCACGGGACTTGTGGTCAACAGGACAGGCCTCGGCGGTGGAGGAGGCGGACGACGCGGATGGTGGTGTCGATGTATTGTTCGAAGCAGGAGAAGACGACGACGACGGCGGCGACGAGAATGGCGTCAGCGAAAGCAGGGACCGGGTCCAGGACTGCGACTGCGTCGGCGGGATGTCGGTGGAAGAGACGACGGGGTGTGGCGGGTGAGGATGCGCCTCGGCCGGGTTCGCGGCACGGGCGTGCTGCAGCCAGGCCTCGCGGGCCTTATGATCGACGGGGCACGTCTCGGGCGCCGCGGCGGCGGCGGCGGCGGCGGCGACGTCGTTGTTGGGGTCTGGCATTGCGTGCTTCTCGTAGTCGATAGCGGAAGAGGAGGGGACGGAAGACGAAGAAATCGAAGCTGGGGGTTGCGAACGGGTTAGGAAGACGAGGTCCACGAGGTCGACGTTCATTTTGGAGAGACTGCAGCCGTGGGCTGGGGCGTGATGTTCATACCAGGCGAGGACTAGAGACGCAACTGGTCTTGGAGATGTTGGTGTCTTATATCTGTCTGCAAGGGAGGCGTTCGTTCCCCTCGATGGGCCGCCTGGACGAGGTGATGGGACAAAGAAAGGACTCTAATGATGCACGAAACCGGCGGTCTAAATGCAGATTCCGGGGAGTAGGGTTGCAGCGGTGTTTCTTTCTATGTTCGTCTGTGTCGGTTCGGAGGGCGTTGTAGGGGTTTGCGACGGGAAACGCATTGGATCTCTTGCGACGGGGGTAACTTTGGCTGTTGGCCGGGTCGTCAAGCGGTTTCGAGATGGGATCTCTCGATGCAACGACTTTTTAAGTGGGGAAGTAGTGTGCCCGTTATTGCTCCGGGATCGTTATTTTTGATGGCGATGTGATGGATGTCGTGTGATTGGGTGACGCTGGAGCTCTTCGTCAATGTCGAATCAACGGGTGCTTCCGATGACGCCGGGACAGCGAGATGGAGCTGGACCACAAGGATGAGTCAGCAAAACACGAGGTCACATGATCAGTTCGCAGCACAACAATGATGCCCCGGTGTTCTCCCGATGCCTGTGGCTTGAGCTTCGTCTCTGAGTAGATAATATGGCTGGTGCTCCCGCACAGATCTCTTCTTCACCGAGCCCCCACTGTCAATTTGGTGGCTAAGGCGACCGGGCTTTTCGTCAAGTCGGCTACCTCGGGAAATGACGGAAGCGGGAAACTGGAAACAGGAAACGATCGGATGGTTTTGGCAAGTTGGGGTACCGGGGAGGGCTGTTAGCTTGTTGCGCGGATAGGTAGCTAAACGTCAATGCTCCCCCTCAAGGAGCACGTTTCTCCCAAGGTCCCGGAGCTACGGACGCAGGTGGTTCGACCACGCTGCATGAAAGCTGTCACATGCGTCGACTAGTTGTCGCTAAGCATTGGCTAGCAGTTCCGAGAGTTGATGGCATTGGAGGACATGGAAGTCATCGGAGGAGCCTCCTTTCACATGGCGTCCGCTAGGCGCAGTCCCGACACATGTCAGCAAATATCCCGAGCAAGGTGAGTTCGTTCGTGTTTTTGTTTTAGAATTTTTGTATTTTGTATGCATCTATGCACGGTGGTGTTCTGTGTGACGGAGCTCGAGACTAGTCGGGGGTGCTCGGGAGTCGTCCATGTGAGAATGGGTAAAGGAAAATGAGAAAAAGGAGGCCAAAGCTAGAGACACGGGCAACAGGTCTTGCCCGAATTTGTTGTTGATATGTTCAGTAGCCCAGGAGAGGAAGCTCCCGTGGTCCCCAGCGAAGCAGCTCTCCCGCCTGGCGATGAGGGGGAGTTGTTCAGTCTCCTCTCGCAAGCATACGCCCGTAACTTGCAGTAAGAAACAGTAACGCGAAAGCCGCCGGCCCTTTCCTCACTGCCAAACCCTTGCTTGTGCCCCTCGCCATCTCGTCGCGGGTCCCGTGACGTAGTTGACGGTTGCCGAGCATCCCGTGTCCTGCCGAAAGCCCCAATCCTGGGGGCTTTCCTTCTTTGTGATGGGCGGGGGGTCATGTCCATCGTAATGTAGTCTCGCGTCTCCGTCTACACCACCCCGTGCCCGCCTTGTATTTTCCCCCGTGATCCACCCTATCCAATCCCCCCTTCATCGCTCGTTGTTTTTTCGTTTCCTGCCCGCGGATGGTCTGATCGTGATGGCGGCCCATCTTTTTTCTTCTAGTCGTTCATGTAGATCAAAAAGACGCGCTCCCTCCGTGCTGGCCGTTGCTACTGAGCCGCGCAAAGAGGCAACTCAGCCGAAGAGGGCGGCACCGCCGGACTCGACGGCCTCGATCTCGGCCATGTCGATGGGCTGGCGGCGGAAGCGAGCGGGCAGCTCGGAGCGATCGAAGGCAACGCCGGACGGGGGCACGACGGAGCCGAGGCTATGGCCCGAGGCGCCGCCAACGCCAGAGCTGATGGAGCGCTGCAGGGGGCCGTGCTGCTGGGCGTGATCGCGGTAGGAGCTGAAGCTGGTGTGCTTGGGGGAGGCAGAGCCATTGCCGAAGTTGGCGGGCAGCTTGCCGGTGGGCGAGGCCGGGTGAGGGGCGGGGGTGTGGTCAATGGAGGCTACGGGCGGGTCTTGTCAGCGTCGTGGACTAAACGAGAAGAGAGAGAGAGGAAGAGAGAAAAAAGGAGACGTACAAGGAATGGTGCGGCGGCCGAGGAACCTGATGCTGGGAACGCGCTCGGCGTGGGCAGCGGCCTGACGGAGGACTCTGGTAGCGAACATTGTGACGGTGCTGATTGTCGTGGGTATAGACGATTTGAGATAAATCTAGAAGCGGACGAAGCTCGTTCGTGCGGGTATATGAAAGAAGGGGGGGAAAGTAAAAATAAGAAGAGGGGAAAGGGGGGGAGCAGGAAATAGTTATGCGATGACAACTCTCCTCCTTGCCTGGGATGATAAAAGCTTGGGGTTTTGCGTGGCGCCGGCGACGGGTATCAAGGTTAGACTTTTTGATTTCGGGAGTTTTGGTGTTTTTAGTGGTTTGTGTCAAAATGCAAGTTGTGGTGTGTGTCTGCGCGCGTGGCCGGGGGAAGCTTTTATCAGCAGGGAGGAGAGCGTTGGCGTCAAGGGCTGGTGGTTGGTGGTTGAAGGAGGGAAGAAGGTGAAGAAGAGAAAAAGGTCCCGGCGGAGGTCAGAGACAGAAAAAAGGCAGCCTTCTTAACTATGTTCTCTCCCGAAAGGAACCAGGAAACGGGGCATTTTCTTCATGAGCCGAGACACCGCGCGCCGCCGGCCGTGCCCCCCGTTTCCTCTCTGTGTGCCTACTACAGAGAATGTACGTACACTGCGGCACACTGCTGCACTCACCTCTGCCTACCTACCTACCATACGGATACTACCTCCATGGATGGTGCCATCCGGTGGGTGGGCTGTTTGTTCACTGGAACCTGGGTTGGGTGTGTGTGTGTGTGTGTCTCCGGGCATACTTTCCACCTTTTTTTTGGTCTCTCCCGCGCCATTTTCCTGGCAACTCCGAAAAAGGACGGTGGACAGGCAGGAAACGCCAAGGGGGGCTGGCAGGGAATGGCATGGAGGACATGGTGGACAAGGTGGACATTTGACAAGGAAGGGGAACGGACGACCGGGGACAGGGGACGAGACGATGTTGTGAATCGCAGTCTTAGCGCGCCAGCCCCGAGGAGTCGAGGACATTGCCGCATTGGACAATCTTCATTCAATCTTGGGGACGCTGGTTGGCCTTACTTGTGGCACTACTATGTAGAAAAACTGCGGTTCGGTTCGGTTCGAGATGCGGGCTGCAGATTGTGTCTCTTCTCCAGTGCAACAGTACCTAGGTAGGGAGAAGAGTACGGATACAGGTACTCCATCAAACTCGCCCCAGAGGCGCCGCAAACTGCTCTTTTCCAACAGACTCGAGACACATAGGGCCACAGTTGACAAGACAAGACAAGCCTTCTCCTCCTCCTCCTCCACCCCCCAGATGTTTCCCAACGTTGAACCGTCGGACCGACCACGCCATTTCTCAGACACGCGCGGGCGGCCTGCAGACGCACCTGTGTATCCGTAGTGTAGCTCGAGTGTGGCTCGCAAGAAACGCAGCAGAGACAAAGGAATCCCACAGCCCTAACTAACCCAGTCTGCCTACTTGTACTACCCCTGGACCTTCGAATCCCACGCGTTCGGCCACCAAGCTTTGCTTTGTAGTGGAATAACTCTGGCACAGAGCGCAAAATGGCCAAAAAACGACCCCTCCGCTACCTACCTTAGTCTTCTCCGCCCCGGATCTTCCCAGTGACAGACAGCCAGTGACCGAATAACGGGACAAATCGATTTTACACGTGCATTGCGCCTTATCTCTCTGATCTACACCGTCATGGCGGGGACATCGTACCACGCCACAGATCCCCCCTCTCCCCCCCCCATTCTATGCCCTTGACCCCATATGCATCTCCATCAGACAAACATACTCATAGTCCAGGAGACAGGCAGGCAGGCAGACAGACAGACATGCGCGGAGGAGGCGAACCACTCACACCAAACCCGGCACCGAGAGGTTCTTGAATCAAGACACCGACCGCGCGTGTGCTGGAGTCTTGTCTCCCTTGCCCAGTGCCAACCTTTTTTTTTTTTTTTTTTTTTTTTTTTACTTTACAGTTTCACCCTCTTTCCGCGACTCAACTCGCAGAAACTCCGATCCCCTCCTCCATCAGAGTTTCGTCACAGCACCACCAGCAAGCCAAGCAAAAACCTCCCGGTCCCGGTCTGTTCGGATGCGACGTTGGGGGGCAACAAGCTCTCTGGGGGCAGTAAGACCATTCATCCGACCTTTTTTGGTTCTTTTTTTTTTTTCTTATCCCTGCGCGTGCGAAACGTGAGAGCCCATTCGTCGTAGCCAGCCACCCTTCATCTTCCCCAGACTCCGCCGTCCGGGCTCATCGCTCCATGTCGGTGTTCGGAAATCGTACGCGCATGGGGGGAGAGCGCTCTGTCACTCCGGAGGATTATCAATCAAAGGCGTGGGTGCGACAACCAGCTGGTTGCACACCCGGGGAACCGGCGATGCGCGAAATGGGGGACAAATGAAGAGAAGCCCCCCCTCCCCTCCCCTCTAACATGCATCCGCTGCCCAACGAACCCGATCCCGAATGCCGTCCACACCATCACGAAACACCCAAGACGCCCCCAGATACCACAACTGGGAATCTCGCATCGAACGATTCTGCGGGCGACCGGACGAGCAGCCCACCCACTGCCAATTGGCTTCGCGACTCGACAAGCCGAGGCCAGGGCCATGGAGAGGAGGGTGTGCTCGTCAAGGGCTCCTCCTCTCTCGCCTTCCCGCACTCCTGATGTACATCGTATGTTTCCTTTTTGCACCCGGCTAACGCATACCCAATTCGGCAGGCTACAGAGCAAGCGGTGCGAGTCCGGAGGGAGGGTTAACAGTTTTGGGGGTGGGGGTAAAGGGAGGGGTAGCCCGAGAAAGGAAACAGTCAAGTGTCTAAATTGAGTTGAGAACGTATTCAACTCACGTCTGCTCGTCTGCTCTTCTATCAGCAAGGTTGAGTTCTGTATCCTATTACTCCACGATATAGACCCCTTTGATGATTGACTTCATGTTATGTAACTGGAGCAGCTGCAGCCTGCGCACGAGGTTTTGAGTTGGTGCTGATAGCTTGCACGACAAGCTGTCTGGGAGACCCTGTAGAGGGTTTTTAAACCATTCAAGTCGACGCATCACGCATTTTTTGCGTCCGAGTTGTTTTTCTGTCTCACTCTCTTATGTTCGGGCCCTAAAACATTGCAATGGACGCAACGAGAGAAAGGAGGATGAAGCCCTGCGATGGGCTCACGGCGTTCCCGGGACTCTCCACCAAATCCCCATCCTCAACCGCGTACTTGGCGCTCTGGGTAACAGAACCACGCCCAGGTGCATCCGGTGAGTGAAGCTTGGCCGTGAAGTAGAACGCTTTGTCGGACGAGAGCTTGCCGGTCCCTGCAACCAACACCTCTCGAATTGGGGCTGGATCCCATTCGTACTGACCACCGGTCGAGACGGTGATGTTCTCCTGGAGCGTGTACGAAAAGGAGCTGCTGCGGACGAAATCACCGTGCCAGGAGAGGTCGAAGACGGTCCAGCTGGCATCGGCTTCGGCGACGTTGTGCTCCCATGAAACAGTGATAGGCGCTGATAGATTGAGGTCCGTGTTGGTGTCCGGCCCTGTAAATTGCAGGCCATAGGCGGCGGACACCAGTATTGGAACGAGTTTGATGGCGTGTGCTGGTATCATGTCTTTCGTGGTATGGTTGACGTGACGGGTGAAGTGTGGGACCGGGTGTTGTTTATTGTCTCGCTCACATCTGAGAGAAGTCACAAACGTTGGTGGCGTTTGCTTTCCCCCTTGTGCATCGCGCTGGTTAAATACATCGTGCCAAGTGCTGGGTAGAGAGCGTCGGCCGACCTGGTGGGCTCTTGACCGTTGGGTCTGTGTCTGTGTATGATGCGGTGAGACGAAACTATTTGTTCGCGAAAAGGTCCAGCCTCAACCCCAGTGTCTTTTTTTCTTCTTTCCTTTTCTCTTCAAGTGGATCAAACCTCTTACCTTCCTTTTCCGACTTTCGCCGCGTGGCTCGGTCCTGTTGGTTGTATATTTGTTGGACAAGAATCTTGACCCTCCTTGCTACTGCTGTTGCCCCCAATCAAATTTTCACAAGCCTGCAGCGTCTACCCCTAAGCCAAACCCAGATTCTGTAGCCAACTTCAACATCTGTTCTGCTATCCACATTTCAGTGCGAGGACCTGCAAAACATGACGTACGAACCAATACCATTGGCCAAAACATCGTCATGGTGCGGTACGCGAGCCCCTCGTCGGGCGCCTGTTTGCCCTCCAATCCAAAGGCAATTCGAATGTCCTCGAGAACATCGTCTACCACTGAAACTCCGTCAGACCATGTCGGCATGGGCCCTAGGTCAGGGCCGGCGTTCCAGCCATTATTCTTCAAGATACTTCGTAGCTCAATGATTCTCTCCAACACATATACCCGGAGACACCGATAATGACTCCTTGCAATCGCGAACGAGGCTTCGCAGGATAGGGAAAATAGCCCGTTAAAAACATCTTGCTGTTGTTCAAAGCATGTTGAAGTGCGCTGAAAGCTGAGCAGAGTCACTGCAGCTTCAAGGTCATTGCTCAGCTTGATGCTGCTCCGGATGAGGGCTATCATATCTTCCTGCTGGCATTCGTCCAACTTTGACGTGTTACCCTGGAGCTGGGTTTTCAAGTTGAACGCTCTCTTGAAATCAACCACCCGGCGTATCAGTGGCTCAAGGATGGGACCCTTGCACCAGGGAGTCTCCATGTCTTCCAGAACCGACCAAAGGGGCGTCGGGTGCTTCCGTTGAATAAACATTCCCATTAGCTGGTTTCCGGGCCATTAGTTATTGATTGCTTTTCTGCCTCTCCTGACACTCGAGGCGAGGGACTCACTGCCGCGTGGCAAAAGAACATGAAGCAGCCTTTATCCACATCATTTGTCAAGCCCTGCTCCGCACGAAACTTGAGCAGCCCCAGGCCTCCAGCACCATGTGGGAAAACGTTCTGCTCCAAGTCGATCTTTATAGGACCACGTGTGCCATTAATTACCTGGAAGTTTCAGCGGCTGTGCAGATTTGTTCGGGAATATCACTCATGCTACTTCTCCCGGCACTTAAGTGCCCGAGAACAGTCACAGCTTACCTCAAACATTCCAAAGAGAAACAGCGATACCAGATTGGAATCATCCCTTATACCGACCGGGTCCTGCAGAGCCCGATTCAGAGTTGCGATTGCTCTGCAATAATAACGTCTAGCTTCCAGCATAAGCCCAGGTTGGCGCAGGGACCGGGAAGCACTGGCAAGCGCCACTGCGTGGGTTGCGTGCCGCGTATGGCTGGAATCGGAGAGGTTGGTGTAGTACGCAGGGAGTCTCTTAAAGATCACGGCGCTCGAGTGTGAAGCGTAGTTCGAGTGGAAATGGTTTACCGTCATTAACTCGGGGCTGATATAAATGGTTTTCGGCAGAATTATCTCAGGTTCCGCGCCTGCCTCCTGCGCGGCCCGAAGTGGTGGCTTTTGCGCACAGATGACCGGCCCTGACGCGTATTCTTCTTTCGGATTGTTGCTCTGCGTAGACTCCTTGCGCCTATGAAGCTTCCACTTTGAGGTCCAAGATGCGGGATAGCTTGCGGCTGTTCTCGGATGCGGGCCAGAGACAAATGCTTTTCGCTGCTTGTAGGCATCGCGCTGATAGTCGCACATTAGCATCAGCTGTTAAGTAATTAAGGCCACTAATCTTCTTGTACCTTTATGCGCTTCTCGTCGTCGCGAAAATGGCTCTGTATTTGTGTTTCCAAACTGGCCATGACGATTAAGTCTTGATAACACTGTTGTGGTGTAGACCTGAAATCCGAGCGGGTTCGCACGTGGTGTTGACAGAAACAGACCAACTACTTGGACAAGACGAAGATACCAGAGCGAGCTATGCTACGTAAGTGAGCTAGGTAAGTTCCCCGCGATAAATGTAGGAACTTGGAGAATGTCTTATCCGGCTGATCTAGGCTGGGATCCTAACGATACGACGACATTTTCTGCGCAGTTGAGGTCCAGACACAAGGAACAGGGAGCTCAGCGGATGTAATAGGTAGCTCTGACTGGCTGGTATGTTTTACTCGCAACGTGGTTTGAAACAAACTCAGGGATTGTTGGTTGTTATGATCCAACCTTGGGCTCGCCATCTCCAGGGTCTGGGTGTGGCCCAGCAGCACGGCGCGCAAAGGACTTCGGAAATTCAGCCGTTGCGGTGCCGGCCGCCCAAGAAGTGCACCGTGAGTCCAATGACCGTGAATAGTCGAGCTTGTGATCGGAAGCTTAAAGCTCAGACTCGGACATGAGGCTTAAGTTGCATGGACAACACCATGACTCAGTCGATCAAGTCAGGGTTTGGTCTGTTGAATAATCATCCCGAGGCTCATCCCCCACCTCGTTTCCCACTCTTTCGGGTTCGTGCTCTTGAACTGCATGGCGCTTCGGATTATAGAAGTAGCTATTAGGTTTCATTGCTGTAGTGCTGATAATTTGTAAGCCTTGGCGTGCCAAGAATACGTCTACCGAGACTATTCTGTTTCGCAGGGTGTGCACCTACGGCGATCTCGGTTTATCTTGAATAGATGGACCTAAGGTGTTGAGGGGAGCCACCAGTTTTGAGAGAGGATGATACTTCCTTGATCACCGAACTATACCAAGCCAAAGCAACTTGACCATGACACGGTTAAAGTTTACAATTGCTGGTGCAGCACCAGCAGGTCGACGTGCAGCTAGCTTCATGTTGTTTCCCCCTCAAAATCGAGATCTCGCTTTCTACCTGACTCTCAATGAACCAAGGATACGGCGCATAGGTTGGCCATTCTCTCTTGATGCCTAGGTCTTGTCGATACATAAACTTCTACGATGTAGAAACAGAAGATGAGAGCTAACCTCCCCGCTCAGCAAAACCTTTGCCCCACAAGACCATGTACCCTACCCCCCACGGCGTGGATGAGGAGGAGGGCACACTGGGTCCGGACCTTGCATTGCATTGCATCAAATGCTTGCGCGTGCGCGAGCTGGCTCCTTGGGTGGGATGGGATGGATGGACGGGGGCCCTGCCCGGGTCGGCCTTGGGCAGCAATGGCGACGGCTGCTTCCCGGACCGGCTAGGACAGCGAGCCGCCGGGCATGTTGCGCGTTCCCCCCTTCTCCTTGACTCGAGTTGTCTTGAGACAGGACAG
The DNA here is from genome assembly GCA_034638275.1 of Colletotrichum lini. Lineage (NCBI taxonomy): Eukaryota > Fungi > Ascomycota > Sordariomycetes > Glomerellales > Glomerellaceae > Colletotrichum > Colletotrichum lini. The sequence goes on from JAWQJV010000004.1 coordinate 5,578,396, forward strand.
AGTTGGCATTTGCGGGAAGAGGCGTTCGGCTCCGAGTCGTGCTTTGCGTCTGCCTCTGAGCTCGAGAGTCTTATGGTTTTTTGGTAAAATGTCACCACGTGTAATCCATAGCGTCTGTAGGCCTCCTCCGCCTAACGCTGTGCTCCCCTGATGATGCTCGTCGCCCGCCGTGTAAGGGGGGCAACACGCACGTTGCTATTCACAAGGAGCCGGGCCGGCCGGATGTTGCGAGCGCCATTTTGCGCTGCTCACACACTGCATTGGGGAGGGTGCGGAAGCAGGTCCCGATCCCAGTCGTGGGTGGTGCTGCTCCGATAACGGCACCGTGGTATGTTCGGCTGTGTGTGGAGCGCCGTCGAGGTCAAAACACGATTCGCGCGGTTGCTGCGAATTTGTCCACCTCGAGAAATGGAGCTCCTCCTCCGCACGAGTCTCGGTTGGATGGCGCGCTCCCGCATATTGATGACGGGCGAGATCTTCACCGGGGGCTACAGGTTGGTCGGTACCTAATGGAATTTCCGGGATAGAGTGCAAGAATCGTGGTCGATTTCAGCGGCGCTGGTCTGGGTTATTGATCGGGCAAAGCTGCTGCTGCTGGAGGCATCGACTTGGTGCAGTGTTCCATTGAAGACTCGAGAAGCAGCTATCCGTTGTCGCCGACACATGTGGCCAGCTCGCTTCCCACGGGGTTCCAGTAGAGCTCCACTCTACTCATTGTGAACTTCTTCCTTGCCATCCCGTGGCAATAGACCGACAGAATTAGTTGGACCCTATCAGCAAGAGGACATCCATGGTCACCGAGGGAGTGTATCGTCCGTTACAGAGAAATATCGTGTTGACAGTGAGTCCCAAAGCTCATAGGGCACATTGGTATCATCGGCAAATCGTACATCACAAGTGTGTCGTCCGTCCCAAACGCCGTATTCCGTCCCAAGAAATTTGTCTGCCCTTTATCTACTGCTCCTTCTTGTCCGCGTATCCCATGCTGATTCGCGGGGCGAAGGCGTCCAAGTTGGCGTCGTCGATGTTCCACCCAGCCTTCCGAAGTGCCTCCAAGCCCAACTTCACATCCTCGTTGTCGGCATCAATCTCGTCCACGGAAATGGCACCCAAAAGCTTGCGCGTGCCGGTATTCGCGTCAGACTTCGTGCCCAGCTGGCGATTGCGCGCGACAAGGATGGCATAGTACCACGCCATGAGGGTGTCGACGTTGTTCACCTTATCGCTAGAGCGGTCGTCGAGTAGCATGATCTTGACGGTGGCGAAGCCGTTCTTCTCGCAGACGCAGAGCACGAAGCCCGCCTCCAGCTTGCCCTCCTTCTGCGGCTGGACATTGCCCTTGAGCGTGACGAAGCGGATGTCGGCGCTCTTGACGTCGGCAGTCATGGCATCGGCGTAGCTCTTGGCAAACGCAATCTTGGCAATGACCTCTCCGCGAAGGTTCTTGATGACGGGAGACCAAAAGACAATGTTTTCGCGCCAGGCGACCTGCCTTGGCGTCAAGACGCGCTTCGTCTGGGCGTACTGCTCGAACAAGATGGTGGCGCGCTGCTGGTTGAGCGTGTCGAGCTGGACGCAGCGGACGCCGAAGTAGTTCATGGCGAGGTGGATGAAGACGAGAAATACCATTAGCACGAAGACGGCTTCCCTGCCCTCGACAAAGCGCACAACGATAGACCCGACGAGCAGGCCGACGAGACCGATGGCCGTCTCCTGAGACGCCTCCTTCGCGTTGAGCTCGCTAAGGTTGTTGCGACGGGCAAAGTGCTTAGAGAGGGCGGCCTTGCTGGCGCCGGCGGCGACACCGCACATGGCACGCAGGGCCTCGGCTAGGACAATGGCGGCGACCTTGGTCCAGGGATCGAAGTAGGGGCTAAAGAGGTCGAGGAAGAAGGCGCTGTCGTTGAAGATATCAGCGAGAAAGCGGTACCTCTTGCACTCGGGCTCAATGACCAGGCCAAAGCGGTAGGCGAAGGCGATGGTGGCGACGCGGGAGATGCCATCCTTGAGAATGGTCAAGAGGAGGGCATAGGTGGCTGAGGAGTTTGGGTCGCCGACTCCGAGGCCCTGGAGGATGGCGCGGTTGGAGAGGAGGCCGGTGATGGTGGAGAAGAAGGCCTGGAGGGAGTCGTAGGCCTGGTAGCCTATGTAGTCGGGGGTAACTGAGTCTGGGTAGCCGATAGGCAGGAACGCATCGAAGAGTATCTGGTTCATGTTGGTGAAGAGGCCAGCGGCGTAGCTTGCGGTGACGGCGGTGCTGGCCTTGGTGTTGTGAGGCAGAAGATGATTGTGAGGCTCGCGAAGCTGGGCTATTTTCTGAGAGTCGGAATTGTGCAGCCACTGGCGCATGATTCTGCCAGTTCCATATCTTTCTTCAATGAGAAGGACTTCCTTGTCTGTTCCTTCCATTTTTGGGTTCTTGGTGTTTGCCCTGGATTCCATAGATTGTCAGTGAAGGAAGGCACAAGGGGGAAGGAAGGTGAGATGGCAGGAGACAAAAAAGGTGGGTCACACTTTAATGTGGTATTGTGTTCTAGTACCTACCAATACCTAAGGTAAGGAAGGTGGCACAGGAATGTGAAAACTGCAGTCCAGCAGCGTCAAGCCATTTTAACAAAAACCTTGTCATTTTGTGTTTGCACTTATCCGTGATTCATACACATTTTCATCAGTACACTGTTCTTAACGCCGCCCCTTGTAATCTGATGTTTGTCATTGATAAACCAGATCTAGGGTGCGTGTGTTGCTAAAAGTACTATACCCGTCCGACATGGCCATGCTCACAACATCTGTTCCCTATATCTTTGGCGGTAGACTTCAGAAAGTTCCATAGATACAGATTTATGGCATTTATATTAGGAGCTTCTATACGGAACATCAACTTTTTGAACAGCTTCAATCGCATATCTACTTCAAACGACCTCTCTGCAAGTGGTTTATCAGACACTTCATCGCTGGACGGTCTGGCCATCCTCGCCAACGAGGTAGATGTCCGACTTGATCGGGCCCTCGCCAACGCCGGTCTGGATGACTCGGCTGACACCGCCCTTGAGGATGCCGGCCACGGTCTCGTCGAGCGTGACCGAAGACTTGACGCCCTCGACGCCCTCCTTCCACCCGCCGACCGAGGCCAGAATAGGCGCAAAGGCACCGACGACGGCGTCGGTGTCCTTCTCGAGGTAGTAGATGACGGCGTTCGGGCCGGCATCGAAGGTGTAGGCGGCCACAGTCTTGCCAGCGGCAGCGTTGATCTGCTCCACGGCGCGGATGGCGGCGCGCGACACGTCGTTCATGTAGAAGATGGGGGGGTACGTGTCGGAGCACGACGAGTGGAACGAGTTAGAGTCCTTCATCGTAACCTCGGCGAACTGTTCAAAGTCGCGCCGGGCGATGGCGTCCTCCATCTCGGCCATGTGCTTCGGCACGACCTCGGCCACGCGCTGCTTGAACAGCCCCGATGTCGCCACCGTCTGCTGCATGCCCGACGTCGACGAAACGCCCTTCTTGGCCGCGCTGGCGACGAGGATCAGCGCGCGCATGTCGGGCCAGTGCGACGCCTCGGCCACGAGGTCGGCCTTGGAGTCCGTGCCGTCCGCCTGGTCGCCCATCCTCCACGCGACGTACCCGCCGAACAGGCTGCGGCACGCCGAGCCAGAGCCCTGTCGCGCGATGAGGGACAGCTCCGAGGGCGAGTCCGGGAGCTCGTAGAGGTCGGCGATAGCGCGCACGAGGGCGGCGAAGCCTGCAGCCGACGACGCGAGACCCGCGGCCGTGGGGAAGTTGTTCTCAGTGACGATCTTCAGCGGCAGCGCCGAGAGCTTCGGGAGCGAGGGGTTCTTCTCCTCGAGGGCGGCGCGGCGGGCGCGCAGCTCGCGGAAGCAGGCCTGCGTACGGGCGCCCGAGACATCCGCGGCCTCGCCGTTGAGGATGAGGCTGTCACCTTCGGGGTAGGAGGCCGAGCAGGAGGCCGTCGTCAGGGTCCGAAGGTCGGCCTGAGAGAGGGTGACGGAGAGCGAGCTGTTGGTGGGGAGGTTGAGCTTCGCGTCGCGCTTGCCCCAGTACCTGTGGACGTAAGCGCTGGTGTCTCAGAGGAGGCGGCGGCTCGATGGGATGCCATACTTGACAACAGCGATGTTGACGGGCGCCGTCGTGCTGGCGCGGTAGACCTTGTTGTCCGCCATCTTGCGATATCGACTTTGCGGCCTGCGGGAGGAGACGAGGCGGTCAGCGGGATTCAAGGCGGGGCAGGGGCAGATTGGATGAAGAGTTGGGAGGCGATTGCCGGTCGGCAGAAGCTGGGCGAAACGTACTGGTGGGCGTGGATATATAGAGACAAATCGGCCTATTTCAAGCTGACAACGTGACACAAATTGTCCGAATCTCTCTCACTCTCTACAGACACAAAAGACTGAACCTGGCGGGGTTGGAGATAGTAAAGCTCCGTTCCTTTCCCACAGCAACGCCGCAATTTGGGCTGACATGCCGTCCTTGCCCATAAAGGTTTAGTGCGGGGTCTCTCGGGGTCGGGTGCTTGGACCCTGCCTACATAGTAGACTAAAGATACGTACTCCTCTGCCTCCACTACCTTCCTAAAATGGTGGAAGGAGCGTTGGATGGACCTGCGCCTGCCGCTCTGGCAAGCAAGACATTGGAATGTCACTTTCAACTTCCTAGCTTAGTCAGTAGCTCAGGTCATATTTTCATCCAGGAAGCATCAATGTTTGCGAGGAAATTTTTTGAATTCATCAACCGCAACGCCAATATCCCAGGCTCTCAATGCCTAGGTGGTTTTTCTGCATCTCCAGAATACCTTCCTGCTCTGAAACCATAGGCGGTTCCATCTTATGCCAAATCAGACCATTTCTCCTTATTCGCGTTTCTCATTATTCCTCTGGCTGTATCCTTTCTCTCATAAGCATTGCTCTTTCCAAGAAGTGCTAAGAACTCAAGAGTGAGCAGATGTGAGCACTCTCAACCATTCTTTGTTGCTGTCCTGCTCAAAGGACTCCTTCAGAATATTGCTCCCGGTCCTCAGTCTGGTGTATGCTGTGATTAGATGAACTCCAGAGGAAAATTCTCCTCGTTGATCTCTTCCTCATCCAAATCGGTATACCAGATGCCGCTTGAAAGGATGTCGAGAGCCTGGATGACGCGCAGAAGGTAAGGGTAGTCCAACGTGCGGATCGCCTCATGGGCAAGGTAGGCCACCTCCATGGAGGTTTCTGGGACAGTGACCTCAGGCGCATTCGATTCAACACTAATGCGGAGCGCCACAAGGTCATGTCGGTGATGGTCCAGGTAGCCAAGGATCTGTCGAAGAACCTGTCTGTCTTCGTTGCTGAGGGGCTCGTGAAGTCGGTTGATTGCAAGGCCAACCAAGTAACAGAGCTGGGCGTGTCCGAACTCAGCAATGGTCCCATCCTTTTGCATATTGCTGGGACTGGAGTGGAAGATGTGAGTAGCTCTGCCTACGATGTTGAGGGAGCGCTCCTGGAGGACACCAGGCGCCTCAACATCCAAAACCATGTTCTCAGCACTGCTGTGGCTGGTGACAGTATCAGTGATCTGCTGGCGGCGGCTGATGCGATGAGGAATACGGAGGCCGTTGAGAGTGATGTGGGGGGAGCTGAACTGAGGAGCCTGAAGGAGAGCACCAGTAGGAGAGCTGATGATGGGCTCGTTGGCATATAGCCAGCTTTGAGGCTGTGGCTCAGGCTCAGAGGTAGTCAGGCTAGAGGTTTCGCGGTGACGGACGTCAAGCAACTGTCGGATGCCGCTGAGGCGAGGCGGGACACGCAAGTTATTGACGCGTCTGCCCTCAACTCCCCTGGCTCTGCTGTTGGTAAGCAGAGCGGCAGTAGGCGAGTGAATCTCAGCTGGCTCATCTGCGAAAGGAAGAGGCAGTGTGATGCGGCGGCTAATCCGCTCAGGGACGCGATAGCCATTCACAAGGCGGTGGCCAGTGGTGGCGGTGGCTCGCTGGAGTTCGGCAGTAGGAGAGTGATACAGCTCCGAATTCTTGGCCAAGAAGGCAGACTGCTTGACAGGCTGCTCAACAGTCTGCTGCTTCACTTGGCGGTTGCTGAGACGCTCTGGAACGCGAAGTCCGCTGACCAGTGCAAAGCCATTGGTGATAGAAGGGGAGGATCTGTGTTGGAGGGCGGCGGTAGGAGAGTAGAACAGATTGAAAGAGTCCATCTCTTCTGTTGTAACTAGTTGTGCTGTCGGCAGTGGTACTTGTGGTGAAGTTGTTTAGGCCGGGTTGTTTGATTCCTCTGGAAGTTGTAAACGGAGGCGACGTCGATCTCGGTCTTTTTATAGGCAGGGCAAAGAAGATTTTTGTAAAGGGTCAAAAAGTGAGATGAAGCCAGTGAATTGAGAAAACGGCGCTTGACGTGAAAGAAAAATCAGATTGATGGGTCGGCAGCGAGATGAGATGGAATTGAAGGAAGAAAGAGCGAAGAGAAGAGGGGGGAAAAATTGAAAGGACAGTTGATATAGAAAGGAGGGAGATGTATCTCCGGTCGGTGCCAGCAGAGAACAAGATTTCAGTTGGCAGTGTTTAAATTTATGGGAACGTTGGTATTCCGAACCTACTTGGGTGCAGTTCCATGGGCTTGAGACTGTTTCTTGGTCTAGGTGTTTAACACTGGGCCAACCAAGCCAAATCTTACTTCATGAACTAAGCAAGGCCAGGTAAGTTTTGCTAGAGTTTGGTATTTATTGAAAAAATTTGAATATAGAAGACAGTACCTCTAAAAGTGAGGCCGATGAATACCTCTAAACCATTAGGATGACACAGCTGCAAGCAGCTTTCCCAGGCTATAGACCACTTCAACCAGGCTGCTTTTCACATTTTGCTTAGAAAGTCATCCTGGCGTATTCACTCTCCACTTAGATTTGCAGCTCTTGTGATCTCTGTTTACATAGTCTTTAGGCTCCATACTAAAAGAATAACAGTTTGTGAACCAGAGTTGATGTAACCACTGGTCTTGTATAAGGAATTGCAGAGTCTTTTCAGTCTTTTCAGTCTTTGAGCCACTATTGGGCGAGAGGTTCCAATTACAAAAAAAATGCTCTGTAGTCCAATCTGACTAACCTTGTTCTAAATTCAGCCCACCTATCCCAGTGGAACCATGAACAGGAGTCCAAATCACAACCACAACCACATGTCATTCACCAGCTTCAGAACAGCAAAATCCTCCACTAGAGAAGAGGGAGAATTCTGCTGTTGTTGCCTAAAACACATCGGATTCTCAAAACCAACATAAGAGAAAGTTATCTTACAAACTGTTGCTGTATCTTGCTTCTGTATTGTCTTTTGCGGCCACCATAGGACTGCAAACTGGCTGTTCTCTGTGGCTTTCTTCCAGTTTTCGCACCTTTACTTATTTAAGATCCCTGCTATCTCCCAGAAGACTGATTTTGAAGCTGCCGCGGTAGTAGGCATGAATACTAGACTAGGTGCCTGAAGAAACCCCCAATTGCCACTTAGTCACCCGTAGCACAGCTAGATCGAAGATCTCAAGAACGAAAACACAAAATTGACCTTTGGAGGTGATCCTATGAACGTCGAGAAAGCAGTCTCATCTTGGGTCTCGGAGGCTAGAGCCTTGTTGTATTGTTCAATTAAGCGCCGTTACACGTTGTACAGTCTTAATGTTCAGACAGCACGGCCTCTGTCTTGCTGACGAAGAGGACAGAGAAGTTCTAACAGACCTAAAAAGCGCACAGCGCATGGTTCTCAATTGGCTATCGTCGAAAAGCGATTCTCTTCTAAATTCTCGAATGTCTGCGTCCTAACATTATCCATGAACTCACAACATCATTGGCGCTCACTGATTGGCACCCAATCATTCAAGGCAGACGTCCGGCTCCTACTAATCATCATCTCTCCAGCAATTAATGGAGGTGACCTTGCCGATCTCCTGACATTGGCTCTCAAAATCTTCCCATATGAACGCATCCCCGGTATCACCGACGCACCGAGGTTTGTGTTAGTATCAAAACCCATGACCAGCGACTTTTTTTTTTTTTAGCCGAGAAACCTACCAGGTCATGATTCAGCCCATCAGAGGTCTTGCCTAGGTGCACCGACCCGCCATCATTCATCTTAAGCACGCCCTCTATGTACCGGTTGCATACTCTTCTCGTGGCCTGGTCTTCGCCTTTGCCGTCGGCAGCGCAGAGACAATAGCGGGCGTGGGCAGCCGCTCCACCAATGGATAGTCTGCACCGTCAGCATCGTTCTGGACTATGACGGAGGGCGGATCATCTTACAGTAGTGGAGTAAGAAGAGCGAGGAACTTCATGTTGACAGTGCGTTTGGTGTTGCGGTTTTTGGCAACTGATAAGACTATTGTTTTGTTTTACGACATATAAAGGAACGTAGGGTTGAAGCGGCAGCGAACTAATGATTGGTATATCTATTCTACCAGTGTTTTCGGTGTCACCGAAACTATGACGAGAATGACTATGATATAGATCGGGATGGTTGTGTTAAGGGTAGCAAGTTGAATAAGATGCCGTTGATCGGACGAACCAGCCCCACATGGCTTGGAAGCATCAACCTTCTTTGCCGCGTGCTGATCGTCCCATTACTCTGTTTGTCGACAGTCAGCAGGTTCAATGATTGGGCGGGGTGTCGGATATACCACTTCTTTTTACTCGATTCGTGCTAATGTTCCTTGTCAATTCAAAAGCCCTTAATCTATATTGTTCAGTCGGTAATAATGGCCTACAGGATCTGTATCGAACCATAAAAGGCACACAAATCACCTGGGGTGACAAGATAAGCGACTGTGGGCTGGACTACATTGAAGCTAGAACTGTTGTTGTGCCCTTCTATACTTTCCGTCACTAGGTAGGAGCTGAAGATCATTCTGGCGGTTGGTAGGATCATTACAAGGCGCTTCAGGGATGCCATACCCTGTGCTTCTCTCAGTTTCCCGTGAGCCAACACACGAGCAAAAGAGCTTGGCGGAAGACGGAGCCATCAGGACGCTGGACCACTGCCGGTCGACCTTCCATATAGAAGGTGGTGGAACGCATCGAATACGCATGCAGAGAACCTGAGGGCGCAAATACCAAGAATATTCGGGAGGAGAGCCGCAAAAAGGACACAAGGAGCCATCGATGCCGTCAGACGAATCCCTTCAACGTAGGGAAGAGGAGGGTATTGACGTCACTTCAGGCAAGGAGGTTGCCGTATTGTTATTGTTTTGTTCATCATGAGGTAGGTAGGCAGACAACAACGCATGTGTCACCAGCTGGTCAATCAGGCCTTAAGGGTAGAAAACCATTCGAAAAGTGTAATCCTAAGAAGCATATTCCTTCATGCTTGAAGAGAAAGTACCAATCTAAAAGAAACACCCTCATTTTGATGTAGACGACATATGCTAAGGAATCTCTTATTGTGACTGGCTGGCTGCTTCTAAAAGTTACACATTCCACTTCCCCTGTTCTTACAGCAGGTAGTAAGCCAACTAAGGTTGTCCACCCAACACTCTGTCTATTGATGTATGGTCAGCTTGAGCCTCGATGGATCCATGCTCTGTTCAAACATACGCCATCGAAGTTTCCTGTACAGCAAGCCTTTGTCTGGTCAGGATGATCGACGACTTGGTTTTGTGAATTGCTGGTGCAGCAATAGCCTGAATTCTGGGCCAGAGCACTGGGAATATTTAGCATTTGCGTCTACATAGCTATCGGAGTGCGAAAGGAAGGTACGAACCCCGTGGCGCAGAGGACACCGGAGACCAGCCATGAGATGTGCATTTTTGAAGCTCTGGGAAGATGCGCTTCAGGAACAGGATTCGAAATAGGAGAAGTCAGTTATGGATTCAAGAGCGTCAGTACGGATAGAAGCTCTGGAAACACGTAATGCACGGGCAAACGTATTAGTAGGGCGATCAAGAAAGACGTGGAGAAAAGCCCGGGGCCAACGGCCGGCGGTAACGGACTCAAAAATGAGGGATCGACTGTTAACCCCGGAAGCCGGAGTCCTAGTTCGGGGTTCAATCAAACATACTCCCACTAAGCCATGCTCTGACTCGGAACAAGAATATCTCACCAAAGACCAAAGAGCTTGGTTAACCTACTTGGAACAGATGACGCAAACTGATTCCGTTACACTGAGCATAGCTTTGAAGGGTACAATCGAGTGCAGTCACTGTAAATTTTGTGCAGAGCGAGTGATGCAGTTTTGAACAGAAGATGAAAGTCTGTGAAGTCGTGCCCTTGCTGTTCGTGCCGTTTGCAGTCAGGGACTGGTGATGGATGGGCCCGCCATTCATTTGTTTAATTTTTTTTAATGCCCAAGGCCCAGCTGTGCAACGCCTGATTCGTGCCAACGACTCCGAACGCCCGAGAATGTTGACCGACGGCCTAATGTGATTCTCTGTGTCAGGTGACGTGCGGGTTGCCCTGCTGCTGTCCTCTGATGCAGTCTCCGAATGCCGAAGGGTTCGTCGGGGCCATGCTGAAAGGTAGCCAGCTGGATGCAAAGCTCGTAACAATCCAACCATTTTCGTTTTCATCAGACTGTATGTGTGGATTAAACGAGAAATGGGCTCGTCCTCTGACACCATACCTGTTGATCCAAACATGCCCCCCCAGTATCACGGCCCCGCCAATGACGATGCGGCTTCGCGTCTTTAGTACAACTTCACAGTGCCCAGCCCTATGTATGGAGCCAAGTTTGCAATGCTTTGGATCTCTCAGTGGCAGCTTCATCGAACTGGTGCGAGTTGTGCATAAGTACAGTCCACAAGCTGCACTACCACCAACGACGGTGTACATAATGATTGCGCAACAGAGATAACCGAGCCTTGTAACTTGATGGCTGTAATTATGGCGCAACAACCGATCTACAGTTGGCGTGCAGCAATTTCGGCTGATACAAACATCGTGATGATAGCCTATCCAAATATTCAGTTATCGGCGAAGTCAGGACATGCGATTCTCCAGCCAGTTTCCGTGCTACCGCAATCGGCGTGCTAGTGAAGGTTAGCGACAGACTCCGTTGCGATGAACAGTGAGATGTAAAGGCTACTACATGGTAGTCTGAACTTTGTGACGTTAGCATGAAGCCTCAACATCAAGAACTGCCTCGTGCTCATTCTGATGTTGGGAGATGTTGATCAACCCCCCCAATCAAGCAGCCCAGCCCACGGCCCGCCATACTGTTAGTTAGCCAGATCACCACCTGTTCAGCCAGTACACGTGAATGGCCAAGATATTCCCGGCAGCCAACAGCATGTATGCTCTAAGCTGCTTCAGTGATACTGCGCCGAAATCCTGGTCGGTACCGCATCGGCAAGCAGTACTAAATGCTGACTTGTCCCTGGCTTCTTATCCTCCTGGTGATGCCAACCTGAACGTGATTGGCCATCTCGGACTTGACGCGAGCTCGTCCACGCGCCTTGCTCATGCTCGAGACGCATAGGATCCGGCATTGCCAAACCCAGGGGCTCTGCAACAACTGCACAACCCGCCACTTTTTCGCAACCAAGCGATGCGGCATATTTAATCAAACCACGACCGGAATGCATTTCTCACAACGCCATGGATCTCGAAGTCAGGATGCGAAAGCCCGTCAGGTAACAAAACAGTCGAGGCAGGCTTCTCTCGAGCCTATCGTAGTCGTAGGCAACAGCTCACATCCGTAGCAACTTGCAAGCGGCACAGTGCACCGCAAGCACAGTTTGGTCAGCAATAAGCCAGCATCAGCGAATTAACGTCAAGAGAGGGTAACTCAGAAGAAGGGGTGGTGTGGTGATCAGGGTGATTCTGCAGGTGAGGATTGGCGTTGGCTTTGGTGGTAGACCCCTCATCTCGCATCCTTTGGGTCGGGAACCGACACTAAATTCTGACGGGCGTCGCCCGTCAGGGAGCAAAGGTATTTGACGCCGGTCCCAACTGTCTTGGATAGGCTGCAATATCCTCGAAGTTATGGAGGCAGCTAGATGATAAATGCGTAACGACCGCCGCCCTTCGTCATTAACGTTGAGGAACACTCTCCTCGTATTTATCTGACAGTGGCGCGAGGTTGTCCGAATCACTCCCAAAGAGCCGCTCAGCGTTCGAACTTGACTGGCTTTTCCAGCACTGAGCGAGAAAATCAGGACCATGGCGGGCAACGATGGCCCAACAGCAGGGAGCTTCTTGGCCCTCGTCGTCGAGGATGTGCAGCGATCGACTTCGTCATATGTCACCGTGGCGGTGGTGCTGGCTCTCGCGATATTCGTCCACCGTTTCTCGTCGCCTGAGATGGACACACGCGAGCCGCCGCCAATGAAGCCCAAGATCCCCATCGTCGGACACCTCGTCGGAATGATCCGGCACCAGAGCCGTTATTTCAAGACTTTGGAGTAAGCCGACAAGGCAGAAGAAGCCATCAAAAGCGCTGACATGGGCACAGGAATCGCAACATGGCGGTCGCCACGCTTCCGATTCTGAACGGGAAGCTTTATGGCATTTGGGAGCCAACGATTATTCAATCCGTCTACCGAAATCGGCTCTTGTCGTTTGAGCCGTTCGCCGTGGAATTTGCCCAGAGGGAGATCGGCTTCAGCAACGAGATGCTCAAGGTCATCCAAGAAACCACGTTGCTGCCCGAGTTCTTTGATTGTATTCACAAGTCCATGACGGCGGACAACCTGCGCCAGATGAACGCCAATGCGCTCACGTATGTGTCTGACGCACTGGACGGTGTCTGCAATGGCTCTGAGACATTCGAGGCCACGAACTTCTTCGTTTGGGTACGTAACCTGATGACAATGGCTACGACGGAGGCTTTGTACGGCCCCGGCAATCCACTCAGAAATAGCGCGAGCTTGATGGAAGATACGTGGTAGGTGCTCTCTACTGCAGGGCCTTTAAGACGTGGACTCATTCGGGCACAGGGCCTTCGAAGCAGACCTGCCGCTGTTGATGCTCGGGGTGGCTCCGTCCATCACGGCGCGGAAATGCTACTACGCGAGACAACGACTCCAGGCGGCGCTGGGAGAGTATTATGGCAACAACGGGGATTATCACGAGGACGCTTCCCAGATCGTCAGGAGCCGCGCGGCGGTCCTACGAAAGCACGGGATCTCGGGCAAAGAAGTCGGCATGTTTGAGATCGCTCTGCTCCACGTAGCGACAGCCAACACGATCCCAACGTTGTTCTGGTTCATGATGCAGGTCTTTAGTCGGCCTGAATTGGTGGACCAGCTGAGAAAAGAGGTACTGCCAGTGGCCCAGCGCGGAAGCAACGACGATGTCACCATCGACATAGGAACGATAAACGAACGGTGTCCTCTGCTGGTCAGCTGCTACCGTGAGGCGATCCGACTGTCGAACCAGGGCATGGGCAACCGAAAGGTGCTGGAAGACACGACTATCACGGATGGAAAGGGACAGTCATACCTCCTCAAGAAGGGCTGCAATGTGCAGGTGTCGGCTCAGGTGCTGCACCGGCTGGAGAATTCGTGGGGCCCGGACAGTGCAAGTTTCAAGGCAGACAGGTTCGTGGTGAGGAGCGGCAAGGAGCACGCCGAGTCGGAGAAGATGAAGAGGGCGGCGTTTATCCCGTTCGGTGGCGGAAAACACTTGTGCCCGGGGCGCAACTTTGCCTTTGCCGAGAATCTAGGACTCGTGGCGTCCCTGTTGGCGGGATTCGAGGTTTCGCCCTTGGATCAGAACATGAAGGAGACGGAGGGGATTCCCGACTCGGCGGCCTGCCCAATGACTGGAGCCGTCGTGAAGCCCGTGAACAACGGCGAAGGGTACGGGATTCGGATCCGGAGACGAAAGGGGTGGGAGAGCGTCAAGTGGCGGTACATAAGCTGAGGACTGAAACCCCTAGACCGGCCTAAAAATGATGGACAGAGTGCTGTATCTGTGCCTGCACATTGGTGCATCACAGTATCCATCGATGATGTCGGCCGACTGGCGCGAGAGCTCAGGGAAAGCATGTAGGTGACTGACTGGTCTCGACGCAATAGACTTGGCGGGAGCCACATGCAGCTTGGTTGATCGCCCAATGTTGATTTTAGTGATTGGGGAACCAGGATTTGAGGACGGCCAGGAGCGAGGCATACCGCAGCAGAGAGACCAAGCTGGCTCCCGCGGAAATTGGTTAGGATGATGCAAAGGGCGAGACCGGTGGAGGAGCCGGATGAATGATGGATGACGGAGCATTTTGGCCATTTCGAGCTGAGGCTGCACCAAAAAACCTGCCAAGCCTGGATGGAGCTGGAGCGCTGGAGCTACAGCTCCGCAAGAAAGTGGAGGCCTCAGCTGCATCACGTGACCTTTCAGCATCCGCTGACGTCACATAGCCAGGTTATTGACGCTGGCAGCAAGACCTCGCTCTCGGCGGGCACGACGCCAATGCCTACCTGCCGGGTAACTTGGGGAGCCTGGGTCCCTCGATGAAGTATTTATCAAATAATAGAAATGTCCAGTCCATCTTAGTCGACTAAAACCTCTCGCCAAAAAAAGTAAATAAAACCGGATAAAACACGTTCCTACTACGACCACACGATATCGAAATGAGCTACGCGTTCCGTCGCGTATGCCTGCAACTCCCTACCAGCAGCTTCAGCCCCAAGTATGGTTCTCTCAGTCAAGCTTTTCGCCCAGCCGGCTTCGGCATCGGCACCCATGCCCCAGCGCCGGCACGCGCGTTCCGTCTGTCTGCAAAGCTTCGAGGCGACATCGATGATGCCAAGGCCAAGAAGGCAAGCCAGCATGACATGCACAAGGAGGAGGACAAGGAGAAGTTCGAGCGGGATGAGCTGATCGCCCTGCGGAAACAAGATGAGAGGCCATGGCATCGTGCTGGCAACGAGCTCGACCAGCGGGAATCGTCCAAAGATCCCACCAACGGGGACAAGACTCGAGGTACGTACGCCCTTCATGCACCCTCCAGCGCCCAAGCGTGTTTCGTTTGCCTCTTGTGCTCACGCCCCAAAATCTAGGACGGCTACTCACTACACCAACGAGGCTATTGAAGCTCATCTTGCCGCTTCCTTTCCATGCCGAGCAATCGCGGATCAGGCAGAAACCCAAGAATGACGACGAACGGGAGGACATCGCACCGCTGGCTTTGCTCGTCCATCCCCAGCAGCCTTTGTCGTACCTCGAACGGCTACTTCAGGCCGAGATCCCGCCCATCGACGACGGCCGCCGCGAACGAATCCCCAAGATCTACTTCCGCGCTGAGGCCGACCACAAAGAGACCAAGCCGGACAAGCGCGCGTCGCAGAAGCAGGAGGGCAACGTAGCGTCTTACTCGGGTCTCGGCCACGAGGGCCCAAAGAAGGACGGCGATGATACGAGCTGGGTCCGTTGGAGTAGCAGCACAGAGGTCGGCGACTTCATCAGGGATGCCGCCCGCGGACGGGAGTTCTCCATCGGCATCGAGGGGTACGACCAGGAGCTGCGCGTAGCAGTGCCCAGTTTCAACGACAGAACATACTACATGCGCATCAGACTGCGTAGGATGTCTCGCCGCGTCGAAGAGCTGGCCAAGATCAAACAAGAATGCGACTACCTCGCGCATCGCGGAGCCCACCGTCTCGCACAGGGTGGCTTTGCTCTGCTTGCCGGCTGGTGGGGCGTCGTCTACTACGTCACGTTCCACACCGACTTTGGCTGGGACCTCGTCGAGCCGGTAACGTACCTCGCCGGCCTGTCGACCATCATGGGCGGCTACCTCTGGTTCCTGTACATTAGCAAGGACCTCAGCTACAAGGCGGCGCTGAACATCACCGTGTCGAAGCGGCAGCAGGCGCTTTACCAGGAGCGCGGGTTCGACCCCGCGACGTGGGAGGCTCTCGTGCAAGAAGCCAACTCGTTGCGCCGGGAGATCAGATTCGTGGCGACCGAGTACGACGTTGATTGGGACGAGACCAGGGACCTCGGCGGCGAGGAGGTCCAGGAGGTGCTCGACAAGGAGAAGAAGGGCTCGAGGCGAAGGCAGGATGACGACGAGGATGACGCAGAGGAGGCCGAACGCGTAGAGCACAAGCGCAAGGACGACAAGAAGGGGTCCAAGGAGTCAGGGGAGAAGAGTGAGGACAAGAAGACATCATAACGCATCGTTACGTGTTGTTTTGTGTGTGCGCGTGTTTGTACGATACCCTGTACACCAGCCTCATCATACTGCGTACCTTAGACTGAGGGCATCATGGTAACGAGCATACCCCCGGAGCGGAGAACACATAGCGAAAGGAGCACTCTGATTTTACGTCACGATTTCGCAGGTTGACTAGAAACTTGGGAGGAAAACATCTGATTTGATACTGTCGCGTGCTCGGGTTCCAAGGTGAGATCTGCGAAGGATTAGAAGAGAATGCGTTTGTTAAGATGGCGTGTTCTAGCGGCGGCTTGCGGGTAGTGGACTGGCCAGCAACAGCCCATATGACCAAAGACCACGCTCGGTGTAGGCCGGTGAGGGGAGCTGGGGTGGGTTATTTCGGTTCTACCGAGAATCTCCGCTTTCAACCGCCCCATCCCAACCTAACCACTTGCTGGGAAGTACCTGGAGGGAGAGAGTTCTGAAAGGTACGTACCGCTTTTTGCATGTACCTAGGTACCTAGTGCGCCCGTCTCACGACACCACCCCGCCGCCGCCGACGCCAACAGGAAAGCTCCACCCCACTTGATTAACGCATCGTCATGCCACCACCCAACCAACAGGTCCCTGTTTGTCAGAATCTCGCTACCTCGCATATGGCTCTTCACTGAATGGCTGCTTCCTCGTTCCAGAAGGGGCTCTAGAAGCCGTCCCCGGATCTGACGAGAATCCTGCATCAGCCCGACGCGCATATCAACGTCGTGCGGCGATCGGGTACATAAGACTGTCTGTTCGATATCACTCTGAGGAGAGAGAGGAGAAGAGAGAGCGAGAGAGCTCTGATCTACCCCGCTGTCTTCCTATTCCAGGCCTACCCCCGACTCCTCGTTCTCTTGCCCCTACCAGTACCTGTACCTTCTCGTGCCCTAGGTAACCCCTCCATCATACCCCCCGTCCCCTACCTTCCCCTCCACCAGTAACTCAAGCTTGGGCTAGTGTCGAGGCCGCTGCGGGCAGATCCACAGCGATGCCTCCGCAAATCATCCACTTGCCGGACGGGCAAACGTTTACAGTGACACCCGTCTTCGCGGGTCTATTCTTCAAGTCGCACGACCTGAACACGCACAACAACCCCTTCCCCATCGGCTGGACTATCGTGCTCAACACCGAGGACGACAAGCCCGTCTTTGACAACGCGGATGGCGGCGACGAGAGCGACGGGGAGTGCGCACGCGCCCGCCGGCGTCACGTCCACAGTTTCAAGCAGCCCACCCTGCAGAACGATAACCTCTTCATCTCGTCGATATCGCAGCCCTCGAGCACCGAGTTCAAGCCCGCCGCCAGCCCGACCCGCCAGATCGCCATGATGCTCTGGGTCACACTCTATTGGTACTTTCACCAGCCCCAGCCATCGCCCTACCTCACGACCGACGCATCGAGGCTTACCCCCGAGAAGGCACGACCGAAGGGCGAGTGGCGCATCAACATCAAGCGCGACGGTGTCTTGCGCGGCAGGAACCTGATACCGAAGCTGGAGCGCATGGGGCTGGTCGCCTCGCTGGACTCGGCCGTGGGGACCAACATCAAGGACAACGGCGAGGAGTGGTCGCAGATGTTCGTCTCGCGCCGCATGTTCTGGCAGATACCGGGACGGTTGTTCCTCTTCACGCTGCAGCGCACGAGCGCCGCCTCGACCTACCCAGAGTCTCCGGCCGGCAGCCGCCCGAGCTCGCCAGCTCGCACCGAGTCCACCTACTCGCGGCACCATACGCCCATCCACTCCCCTCAACAGTCGACGGGGGGCCGATCCGACGTCGACGTACCCGGAGGCCCGCCGCCCATGTCCATGGTCACGACGCCAAGCTTCCCCATCGGTCCGTTCTACTCGAGCTCCCATCTCCCGACGTATTACCCGCCGGCGCCGTTGATGTACACTGTAACGAACGGCGTCCGGCATCCCATCCGCCGCAAGCCGGGCCGCATGGGAGAGGTGTTTTATTGCCGGTTCGTGCCGAGCGTGGGACGGTACCTGTCGTTCCGCGTCGCATCCCTCGCGCCGGACGCCGTGCCGTACCTTGGGCCCGTCGGGCCCAAAGCGGCCGAGAACAGCCACCTTGCGACGCTCTCCGACACGGCGCTTCTGCGGTCGTGGCTGGCGAACCCACGAGTGCAGAAGTTCTGGGGAGACTACACGCCCGACTTCCTAAGCAACGCGCTCGGCTCGAAGCACTCGTTCCCGGTGATTGGCATGTGGGACGGCGTGCCGTTTGGATACTTTGAGATATACTGGGTAAAAGAGGACGTGCTTGGGCAGAAGCTCGGCAGCGACGCTGGGGATTACGACCGCGGCGTCCACGTTTTTGTGGGCGAGGAGTGGGCGCGTGGTCGGGTGCCGGCGTGGCTGTCGAGCCTGGTGCATTGGTGTCTCACGGACGACTACCGGACGATGCATGTGTGTCTGGAGCCGCGGATCGACAACGCGAGGTGAAGAGACCCCCCCTTCCCCCCTTCCCTTTCTTGGTCGGGTTGTAAGGTCAGCGATGAGCTAACTGCGCAAGCAATAGGTTCCTGCAGCATTTGCAACAAGCCGGCTTCGCCAAGGAGCGGGAGGTTGCGTTCCCCCACAAGCAATCCTACCTGATGAGGCTGAACAGAGATGCGTGGGAGGGGCCAGCTTTGTGATAAGACACAGAAGGGAGGTTTTAGAGTGCTTCAGAGCTGGCGCGGAGGCGGCGAGCTGGCATTGGCATGCTTTGGCGAGAAAGACGCATGTAACGGCGCAGAGGCCGATGTGAAAGATGTTATTGGCCAACTACAGACAGGAGATACCCGATGTTCGGCTCATATAGAGGCAGATTAAATCGAAATGAAAGCTAGCATTACAGTCAGTATTCCTCTTCATAGTACTTTCAGACATGTATACCCTACAATGGACGAGACTCAATGAATGGAATTGGGACTGACTCGGAAGAACTGCTGTTTCAACGACGTAGCCGGCCACTTTACGCGACGACGTCACGCTGTTGTCCTCCGTCGCGTGGCCTGGACAGGGATGTCCCAGGAGGGCCACAGCGAGAGCTTCCGTAGCCTATCTCATCTAGGCGTGTCATTGGTTAAGCAGCCGTTCCACCGGCCTTATCGCCCCACTAAGACATCCTTATCTTGTGACCGATGTCCGACGCACCGAAACCATGGGACCAAGCCAGATCAGAACGCCCAAGACCGAACCAACCAGCGCAATAACCACGTTCTCCCCCCCCCTCCATCCGAAGTATCGAGATAAGACGTATCTGCCCGCACCTCGTTTCTTTCTCTCTTTCTCCCCCCCCTTCTAGATGCCTTCTCGCCGCGGGAACCGACAACCGCGCTGTAGTGGACCATGACCGGCCGATCGCCCTCGTCCTCCGGCTTCCTCCCGATGCCCGGGTCGCCGTCTTCGTCGTGGTCGCTGTACCGCGCCCGCGTTTCCGCGCTCCTCCGACATGCCGACACGCAGGTCGTCGTGGCCTTTTGGTTTCTCGGTACCGGTCCCTTCTTCGCTCCCCTCCGGCATGTCTTCTTGAAAGAAGAAGGAGAAAACAAAAAGAGCCGTGATGCTAACGTGAATGCGTGCCTCCGCCAGGTCTCATCAACAACGTCCTCTACGTGATCATCCTCTCGGCCGCCCAGGACCTCGTCGGCTCCTCGGTGCCCAAGGGCGTCGTCCTGCTCGCCGACGTGCTGCCGTCCTTCTTCACGAAGCTCGTCGCCCCCTACTTTATCCACCGCGTGCCCTACGCCCTGCGCGTGCTCGTCCTCATTGCCCTCTCGTGCACCGGTATGCTCCTCGTCGCCCTGACGCCGCCCGGCCGCTCCGTCGCCGTCAAAATGGTCGGTGTCGTCATCGCCAGCCTCAGCTCGGGCGGCGGCGAGCTCAGCTTCCTCGGCCTGACGCACTACTACGGCCCCGCGAGTCTGGCGGGCTGGGGCAGCGGCACGGGCGCCGCGGGGCTTGTCGGTGCCGGGTTGTACGTCCTCATGACGGACTGGTGGGGGTTCACGGTGCGCAGCAGTCTTCTGTTCTCGGCGTGCCTGCCGTCCATCATGTTCGTTAGCTTCTTCGTTGTGCTGCCCAAGGGACCCCTGCGCGCGGGCGGTGGGAAGGGGTACGCGGCGGTGCCGGAGCGGGACCTCGACGACGAGGACGTCGGGGAGATGCCGCACGACGCGGCGTCTTCGGCGCTGCTTGCGCCGGGCCCATCGGGTACTTCGGCGGCGTACTCGGCGCAGCAATCGGGGCATCATCATCATCATCACCAGCGTGATAGCAGCTTCGCCCATAACCTCGCGAGGGCGAGGGCGCTCTTCTTCCCGTACATGCTGCCGCTGCTGCTCGTGTACGTGGCCGAGTACACGATCAACCAGGGCGTGGCGCCGACGCTTCTGTTCCCGCTGGCGTCTTCGCCGTTTACCGAGTTCCGCGAGTTCTACCCCATGTACGGGTTCCTGTACCAGCTGGGCGTCTTCATCTCGCGGTCCTCGACGCCCTTCTTCCGCATCCACCGCCTGTACCTGCCGTCGCTGCTGCAGGTCGGCAACCTCGCGCTGCTGACGTCGCACGCGGTGCTGGACTTCCTCCCGTCCGTGTATGTCGTCTTCGCCGTCGTCTTCTGGGAAGGCCTGCTTGGGGGCGCCGTCTATGTCAACACGTTCGCCGAGATCATGGAGACGGTGCCGAGCGAGGACCGCGAGTTCAGCCTCGGGGCGACGAGCGTCAGCGACAGCGGCGGCATCTGCATCGCGGGGTTCTTGGGCATCTTGCTGGAAGTGCAGTTGTGCAACTGGCAGGTGTCACAGGGGCGGGACTGGTGTCGCCAGATCAAGGTCGGGTGAAGACGGGATGGGTATGAATAGCCCTCTTGGGTCGAAGCCAGACAATACATTCAAATAGAATCCCCCCCCCTCCTTGGCGCCCTAATGAGTGAGAGTCAACAACGTATAAAGCGCAAGCCCATTCAAGCAGAAGAGTAGGGTCAGGTATGCGAGTGAAGTGTGTGGATCGTCGCATGCATACCGCCAGTGATCCCGAGAGGCGGCAGCCAGACCATCTTTGTACACACGTAACTTAGAACAAGGCTGTTTCAAATGTCAGATGTCATGAAGGACAAACAAGGGAAGACTGAGTGAGAGACTGGGTAAGAATATATCGGTCCACGGCCCCGGGGCATCGATACGGCGGTCAGCACGGTGACGGCAATGCCATGACATGGTTTCAACTTCATGAATCTGCCACTGCTTCATTAGAGACGGATTATTGTTCGTCATCTCAAGGTCTTTTTCCTTGGTCCTTGGGTTAGTGCCTCGGTCAGTCACGGAATGGCATTATGTGACCCCGTTGTCCCCTGACTCGTTCTATGTGTCATTCTCGTACTGTCTTGCATTATGCGTGTTCTGGATTGAATCCGCCTAATGTTGAACTTTGCTGTCTATTCCATCCCTAGAAAACTAAGAAACAGTATGAGGAGACGAGGGGGGAAAATGTTTCTAGACTCGACGCGTCGTGGCCATCACCTACCTAATCTCTCTCTGCTTCGTTTCTCCCTAAACATCGGGCCACACTAACATATATTGCATCACTTATTTCACTCTTGTTACGTATCTCATCCGTGTATACCTCATCACTCACTTCCCTCATGTTGTTAATTTCACCTATGTGTGCCTCGTCACCCACTTCACCCAACTTAACCGCCTCAAGGCCCATCTGCCTTGATACCACACCATGTCCTATTTATACCAATCCGCTGAGCTGTTCTACATAGACCGGCTTCATCCAGCTGCTGCCCTATGCCTTTGCCGATTCCTTCTTCGTTTTGCTTTGATAAGAAGTCAACAGGCAGTGAAAATTGGTATCACTGACTCACTCCATCATGGCTTCTACGTCATCACAATACCTCCTCCTCAGCGCCGGACTGGCTTCCCTGGATCTCACCGAGGAGACGCCCTCGCAGACCTTCCACCTCTTCGGCTCGCTGCCGCCCGAGCTGCGCACCCAGATATGGAGCCTTGTCCCCTCCCCGCCCGCTGTCCTCGCGCGCGTCTTCAACAAGAAGACGATGTCCGGCTACCGCCCCCGGGGGTTCGCCCTCTACCGGAGCCTCATGCTCAGCGACGACACATTCGACCTATACCGCCCCATGCCGGCCCTCTTCCACGTCTGCCGTGAGTCTCGCGCCGAGCTGCTGAACACCACCAGCAATCGGCGGGGCTCCCGAGAGGGCTGGTTTGAGGTGCTGTATCTGACCCGTGAGCACAAGAAGCAGGGCAAAGGCGTCTATGTCAATTTCGCCGTCGATACGTTGCTGATCTACCAAAATGAATCTCAACCCTCCTGAGTCTTGCCTCTCCCCCCCCTAAGTCTCGTCTTCGCCCGAGGCCGTGAGCTGACGAAAAACCCTAGTACCGTCCTTACCGGACATGAAGGACGCCGACCATTTCGCCAACCTCCAGTACCTTGCCATAGAATGGGGCCTGCACTCGAGCTGGGACAGCTTGGATGGCAGCCGAGCCGGCGTGCGCTTCATCCGCAACTTCCCGCGCCTCCGGAAACTGACGCTCCTCGTCAAATTCCTGGTCATCAACGAGCTGCCGCAGGGCGAACCCCGCAGAAGGCACCGCGAGCAGACGCAGAAGCGCCGCGCCCTGCGCGCAATCCTGAACGACGTCTACCACGCCATCGACGTCAGCAAGGACGAGCGGCCCATGACCGACGAAGGGGAGTTGTGGACGGAGCCGGAAGTGCGTATCGTGCCCAAGACCAGGGCCTGGACGCCGCCCCGGGTCAAGGCGTGGCGCCCCTTGCCGGTGACGTGGGTTGAGCCTGAACGTACCGTGGTCGTGAGGATCGATGGTCAGAAGGGGCTGGGGAGCCGAATATGGACTTGTGGGAGTGTCCGTGGCATTATCCGCATCCCCCAGGCCGTGTTCGTTGATGCGACGCGGCGCGGGTTTTGGCGAGCGGCGACCACTACGCAAGGCACGAGGGATGCTAACTATTACGACTCCCACGAGGACATAATTCTCATGAATTGCCTCCATGTCTCCATCCACCGTGTGTATTACGCATCACGGCATTGGAATAGGGACAAGAAGGCCTCGCAGAGGTTCTGGCATTTTCGCAAATTGATTTCGGGTATGATACAGTGAATCCCCGAGTAATGTAGCTTAGCGGGTATAGGCATCAATAAATGACTTTAGTTCACAAACCGTGCAAGGAAAGGAACCTGAGCGGCTTGTGGCAGGTGAGACCTTTTAGACCACGTCCAGAAGGATTGTAAGAGGTGAAGTGCTACAAAAAGTACACAGAGAGCCGCACCGGCTTCTAGAACACGGCACGGTACATCAGGGACAGATTTCCCCTGAGATGGTGTAATAAAATGATTGGATAACGTCGGGCACCCACTTATGGGCACCCCCCACATATGGGCACCCCAAAAATGCCTCAACACCATGACCAGCCCCCTCATTTCTCCTACTTCCAACTATCGCAACAATTACAATATTTATCCAAATAACTTCATTTTTTGGGAATACCTTCTTCTATACCTAATGGTTCTATATACCGAAAATGAAATCCAACAAGCAATCAAAGCCATCAGCAACGGCAAGGCTATAAAGAGGGCAGCCATTGAGTATGGCATTCCAAGATCAACCCTTCAGCATCGACTCAATGGCAAGCAGGCTAGAAAACTTGCATTTTCTGACCTTCAGAGGCTTTCTCCTGATCAGGAGCATAAGCTGGCTGAATGGATTCGCATTCAGCATGCCCTTGGCGTTGCTCCAACCCATCAGCAAGTGAAGCTATTCACAGAAAGGATCCTCTATGCCATGGGAGACACAAAGCCTATAGGAAAAGGCTGGGTTTCTGGCTTTTTAAAGAGGAATCCATCAGTCAAGGTCCAGAGAAGTCGCCCTGTTGATTCTAGGCGTGTTAATGGGGCATCTACTGAGGTCATCAGGGACTGGTTCAAACTCCTCGCCATACCAGAGATCAAGGGCATCAAACCAGCCAACAGATATAACATGGATGAGACTGGTATACTTGAGGGCCAGGGATCTAATGGGCTGGTGCTGGGGATGGCTGAGACGAAGTCTGTCCGCAAGAAACAGCCTGGATCAAGGGCATGGGTGTCTATTATCGAATGCATCTCTGCCATGGGCCATGCCCTGAATCCCCTCATCATATATAAGGGCAAGACAGTCCAGCAGCAGTGGTTTCCTCTAGATCTTGGCCCTTATGAAGGATGGCAGTTTACTGCAACAGAAAATGGATGGACTACAGATGCCACTGCAGTTGAATGGCTGCAGAAGGTCTTCATCCCTCAGACCCTCCCTCAGGGCAAGAAGGAGGCCAGACTGCTGGTTGTTGATGGCCATGGGAGTCACACAACGACTGAATTTATGTGGACATGTTATATTAATAACGTCTATCTCTTATTCTTACCACCACATACCTCCCATGTCCTCCAGCCACTTGACCAGTCAGTCTTTGGCCCTGTGAAGGCAGCCTATAGGAAGGAGCTTGGATACCTCAGTCAGTGGAATGATTCTACTATTGTAGGCAAGAGAAACTTCATAGGCTGTTATCAGAAGGCTCATATGGCAGGCTTAACGATGGATAACATCAAAAGTTGTTGGAAATATACTGGCCTATGGCCTGTGTCTATGGCTAAACCCCTTATGAGCCCTTTAATGCTCCCATCAACACCAGGGCCAGCAGATCAGGCCTGCGAAGGGCAGTCTGGAGGCAAGGAAGTCAGGGAAGCTGAAAGCTGGGCATCTGCATCATCTGCAGTGGCATGGTCGACGCCAAGGAGGATGAAGGATCTGGCTGGCCAACTGAAGCTATTCACAGAGCTGGAAAATGATGCCCATACTCAACGCCTTTTATTCAGGAAGGTGAAAAAAGGCTTCAGTGAGCAGGCCTATCAATTGGCAACTGCCCAGCATAAGCTTGAGCTTCTGCAGGCCCAGGTTGCTAATACTGCAGCAAGAAAAAGGAGGGCAGTTCAGATGGATCCAAACACCAAGTTCGCCAACATTAAGGACATCCAGCAGGCACAAATTGAAGCTGGCGAAAAAGAGGATATCACAGGTGAATTCAGCGAGTCTGATTTACCTAGTGAAGCTGAAAGCTGTATTGTAGTGGCATCTAGAAGAGGGCAGTAATTAATTGAAGTCGATGGTGGTAACGGAGATGGCTTCATTTTTGGGGTGCCCATATGTGGGGGGTGCCCACAAGTGGGTGCCCGACGTTAAACGCCAAAAAAGGGAGCGTGAACGCGGCTGGTGATGATGCACATATGACGCATTTCCTCCGCCCCCGGATCGACTTGCGAATTGGTGTCGTCACCACCAATCAATCGCGTGTCCAGCCTCAAACTTAACATGAACCTCAATCATTGTTCAGCAACATCAATATCGCTTTGACCATCGACATCAAACCCCCTCGACAAAGATATCGCCTCGGACATTACCACGCGAAAAAAGAGCCGACATCGTCTCGTAGGCGACGGAATAATACTTGCATCCAAAAAGCCTGCCTGACAGCCCTACAGAGTCGCAAATACCCTTGAAATACACATACCTATACACACGGACAACAAAAATGGCAGCCCTGAGATCCCTCACCATCCGCCGTCTCGCCCTCGCGCGACCAGTCCCCAGAGCGGCTGCTTCTCCCGTGCCGCGGCAGGTGAGGTGGACCACGAGCAAGCCCGGCGGCGACGGCGACGGTGACCTCGGCGGCCCCGGCGGCCAGGAGCCCGTGCCGTCCAGCAGCGGTCCGTCCCAGAGCTGGTGAGTTTGGAACCCAATCCCCCCCCCCCCCTCCTTTTCCGAGGGAAGTTTCTCTGTGACGTTTGCTGACGGCGCTTAGGCCGACGTTGGCGGCGATTGCGGCGGCCGGGCTGGCCGTGGGCGGATACCTCGTCCACCTGACGGGCAAGTCCAAGGGCCAGGGGAAGGTGATGGAGAAAGGCGAGTTTGATAAGCTGGCTGAGAAGGTCACGCCGAGGAAGTGAGTTCACGACGTGCGGGTTTGGAAGTTCACTTGGAACGCCTGGAACAGTTGAAGTCGGTAGAGGAGCCGGCGTGAGAACCGACAAGACGTATGGTTGCACCATCAACTCAGTTTCACAAATCAAATAATGTTGTTAATTTTACTCGGCCCCGACACTTTGATACAGTGTATCTATCTATGGGCTCGTTACTCAGGTTCTCATTTGTAGCCTCTACATATCATACACACACAAGATTCGCGTCTCCCTTACATGACTTCTTTTGACAAGCTGTCGAGTCGACAAGCCATCACAACTTGCTTATAAGAAGCCGAAATGTGTTACTACAAAAACTGAAGTTCCTGATTTCCAGTACGTTCAGTCACGAAACCTCTCATTTCAATAATGGCATCGACTCATCATTCTGTAAATAATTGACCAACGTTTTTATTTGACTTGAACGGTGTGTTTTTGCCGTCCGGACAGCTCAGGAAAAATCCGAACAAACGTTGGCGTGAACGCAGTTCTCCAGTAAGGTGGTAACAGCGAGGCCGTTACAGGAACCACAATAAGCTGTTCGACTTTTTGACCGTCTTAACGACAACCCGGCGTTGGTATCATCTTAGCAAACCCCCTCGTCAGGATCAACCGCAAAATCAGCAGCAAAAGGATGTTTACTAAGTTCGCGACCCAGGCAGACCAAACCTAAAGACCAAGGCTTCGTCGTAAAGGCGGGACGCAGGGATGCGGGTGTAAGTGAACAGGCCACAGTGGTTGAATCTCGATGGCTAGAAGACCATTTTCAAGACCTTTTGATGCCGTACCATGCAAAGCAAACGTTGTGCCGAGCAGCCAGAGACTCAAAACAGTCACAAGCGCGCGCTCTTCCTACAAGGGGGGTTTAGTCATCTCTTGCTTGGTGGGCCAGCGATGCTTATTGCTTGTTATCTAAGCCAGAGGGCCCAGTTCTAGTCCACATTCATGAAAGTTTTTGGGACACGACGGGCCGACTCGAGCATGACAACACATGGGGCTCTGATTCCCTTAATTCCCCTACGTGCTTAGGAAGCGTTTCTCGAGACCCGTCTTTTTGTTGTTTCATTCACCAACTTGCGCCCACTCTTTTGCTGGCGTATGTCCGTAAATCCGAGCACCAAGAAGAGGCGGGTTGAACGTGGCCAACAACGTCAGGTCCACCACTGCATGATCCTTGGAATAAACACCACTTGGCGCGTAGGCTTGGCACATGAGCTTAAACTGAAGCATCAATACCCAGCCAGCCGGCCAAATAACATGGCAAAGGCGGCATGCCGTTGCGAAAGGTTGGTTGCATCGGCTCTTTGGCATGACGTAGGCCCGGGGACACTTTGTGCCTTGTTGCTAAAGATCCCTGACTTCAAACGACTCAGTACGTGCAGCCCAATCCTTGATTCGGGAATAGCCACCCGCTCTCTAGCATCTTCTTTCTGCGCCGGCCTCGACCTTTTCACCGGCCAAGTTGACGGCACTCGAGAAAGACACCCCTTGCAGGGGTTCCGCTGATCTACGCAGACATTTTCTTGCAAGCTCTAGATCCCTGGAACATCGAATTCCAATAATTGATAAGCATGTGTTTTCCCTGCCAACTACCGGTGGATCGGTCCGATCAAGCTCGGCGATACCCAATGAGATTCTTCACCGCGCAGCCCCGGTATATTCGGCATCGACAGCTACGCCGCACCCCCACTTCACCGAGCATTGGGTAAAGGGGGTGGGTGGTCGCTTGTCTAGATTGCGCTGCAGAAAGAGCAGTCACATACACCCAACAGAATGCTCCAGTCGATGCTCCGCGACGGTCTCCCCGTGTAATCCGGTTCATCGGGATGGGACCTGGATGGGTCGATGTGGGTGACGTGATGAGGGAAACTTGGAAGGCTCAGCTCAAGTCAAAACATTGAGAAAATTTCCACACCCGGCTGTGGACGTGTTAATGTAGATAAAAAGGCATCTGCACCTCCTGGTTCACCGGAAGTGTTGTTGCTCAGTCTCCCCAAGCGTCCCACGTTCATTCGCCCCAAGTCAACTCTCGCTCACTTACAGGGCAATATAACCACCGCACACGACTCATCATGAGAGGCCTCCTCACGACCTCCGCCCTTCTTTCGGGGGCAGCGGCAGCGGCAGTCCGCTTCACCAACTCCACCAACAGTCCCGACTACGTGATCGTGGGAGGCGGTACCAGCGGTCTCGCCCTCGCCAACCGCCTGTCCGAGAACCCCGCCGTCTCGGTTCTGATCATCGAGGCTGGCGGCTCCGTCTTCGACAACGTCAACGTCACCAACCCCAACGGATACGGCCTCGCCTTCGGCACCGACATCGACTTCGCCTTCCAGACGACGAACCAAACGTATGGCGGTGGCTTGGTCCAGACTATGCGGGCCGCCAAGGCGTTGGGAGGAACCAGCACCATCAACGGTTCGTTCATACTGGAAAACAAACAACTGAGCCCTAACTGACTGTAATTCAGGAATGGCCTACACCCGTGCCGAGGCTTCCCAGATCGACGCCTGGGAGCAGCTTGGAAACGAGGGCTGGAACTGGGACGCTCTT
This sequence comes from Colletotrichum lini, assembly GCA_034638275.1. NCBI lineage: Eukaryota > Fungi > Ascomycota > Sordariomycetes > Glomerellales > Glomerellaceae > Colletotrichum > Colletotrichum lini. The sequence continues at coordinate 5,607,085 of JAWQJV010000004.1, forward strand.
TTCCCGTACTACCTCAAGAGCGAGCACTTCCAGACCCCCGAGCCCGCCCGCCAGGTCGCCGGCCACCTCGAGTACCAGGCCGAGCTCCACGGCGAGGACGGCCCCCTCCTGACGGGATGGACCTACGGCCAGACCAACGGAACGGTCCCCACGGTCCTGAACTCCACCTTCCAGAACCTCGGCCTGCCCTGGAACGAGGACGTCAACGGCGGAAACATGGTCGGCTTCTCCGTCTTCCCCCGGACCGTCGACCAGGAGCGCGCCGTCCGCGAGGACGCCGCCCGCGCCTACTACTACCCCTACCAGAACCGGACCAACCTCCGCGTCCTCTTGAACACCCGTGCCCAGAAGCTCACTTGGAAGGACAACGCCACCGTCCCCACCGCCGACGGCGTCGAGGTCATCTCCGCCAACGGCTCCAGCAGCGTCGTCAAGGCCCGCAAGGAGGTCATCCTCTCGGCCGGCGCCCTCGTCTCCCCCTTGCTCCTCGAGCTCTCCGGCGTCGGCCGCCCCTCCGTCCTCCGGCAGCACGGCATCCAGACCGTCGTCGACCTCCCCACCGTGGGCGAGAACCTCCAGGACCAGATGAACAACGGTCTCTCGTTCGACACGAAGAACTTCACCGTCGACGGCACCCTCACCACCGTCGCCTACCCCTCCATCGCTCACATCTTTGGCGATCACGACGACGTCGAGGCGGTCGCTGCCCAGATCAAGGAGGCCCTCCCCTCCTACGCCGCCAACGTCGCCTCCGCCAACGGCAACGTCACCCGCGCCGCCGACCTGCTCGAGTTCTTCGAGATGCAGTGGTCCCTCATCTTCGAGTCCCGCATCCCCGTCGCCGAGGTCCTCGTCAACGCCGCCGAGGGCACCTGGAGCAGCGAGTACTGGGGTCTCCTGCCCTTCGCCCGCGGCAGCGTCCACATCGGCGAGGCGTCCACCTCCAACGCCGTCATCAACCCCAACTACTTCCTCCTCGACTGGGACCTGCTCGAGCAGGTCCAGATCGCCAAGTTCATCCGCAAGCTGTATGGCACGGCCCCGTTCTCCGCCCTCGCCGGGACCGAGACCCGTCCCGGCACGGACGTCGTCTCCGAGGACGCCGATGTCGAGGGCTGGGAGGGCTACATCAAGGGCAACTACCGCTCCAACTTCCACCCCGTCGGCACCGCTGCGATGATGTCCCGCGAGAAGGGCGGCGTCGTCGACGCCAACCTAAAGGTCTACGGCACCTCCAACGTCCGCGTGGTTGACGCCTCGGTCCTGCCGTTCCAGGTCTGCGGACACCTTGTCAGCACCCTGTACGCCGTCGCCGAGAGAGCGGCCGACCTGATTGCGAGGAGTGCCTGAGAGGCGGCGACTTGTCTGTCGAGTCAGGTAGACTGGGGATAAGAATTTGTACTTGTCATGCACTTATGCCTCGGCCTTGTATTTCTGTATATAGAGTATGATTGCTGGCGTCAGCTACCTTTGTTCAATTTTTCCATACCCGAATCGTGAGTTCTCGTTGGTTCCGGTCTCTACGTTTTCTTGCATCCTGGTCCTGGCTTGTCTTGAACCCTATCTGAAGTCGGCCCGTCTTACGTATATGCTTACTCGAGATGGCTTCAATCAACTCAACGGAAACTCAAAGGAATCCCAGGAGGGCCATCACATATCCAGCTGCAGAGATACGCAGCACATTTCGGCATTGGTCAGTGACTTGCTCAGGCCTCTCACACATGATGCTCCATGGATTTCCAGATGCCACCACCAGGGATGATACATACTGTCCAAGTACAAAGTCTTGTTGATCACTCGCAGAATTACACTTCCATCATACCATAGCGGCATGGATCTTGGAGAGGCTATAGCCTTTCTGGCACAGACCTCTACCTTTGTAGCAAGCGCGTCCCATCATTATACTCAAAGTCTGAAGCAAGATTAACTGCCCGAACGACCTGCGGGAGTCGCCGAACGGTAGGGCAGGTTGTTGCAGGGATCGCGCAATGACTACCGAAAGCAGTTAGCCCATTCCGTCCCTTCGGTGCCTGCGGGCACTTAAGCTTTGCTCTACCAGCTCGGTCCGCATCCTGCCCCTATTCCCACTGCGTAGTTGCGAGCGACACGTCAACGAGATACTGATAACTGATCCTTACAAGACTACAATAACAGTGCCCAGGAAACTCCCAATCTTGACCGTAATGTGGACGGAATTCGGCAATCGTCTCGGGCATCTACCGCCGTCGCAACGATCTCACTACGAGGATAATCTCCCCTCTCTTCACCCAGTCCAGTCTCGTCATCATGCAGAGATCATCACCGTGTGGGCAACAAAAAGCCCCAAATATCGGGCCTTTGGATAAGCGTCTCCGGCTACGGCGGTGTGAGCAGTGCCGTATACGTCGGACCAAGGCAGGTCGCAGCCAGACTTACACACCCCCATCCGTTTGGGCTTCGAGCCGGCGTGCTGATAGGAATGTGATCAATAGTGTGAAGGTGGTCGACCATGCGTTGCCTGTAAACACCGGCTGACGGTATGCCGGAGTCAAGCTTCTCGGAAGGTAACCGAGCCCGGAACCATCACTCAAGACAGGCCGACCTCCGCCGCCATCGATGCACCAGAGGGACCATTCATATCCACGACAGCTGTTCCAGGAATTCTAGCTCTGGTCCAGCAGTTCGTTGGGGACACTCCTTCACCAATTACCGATCTGTTTTCGGCCCCCGAACTCCTCCGTTGGTCCGAAGAAGACAGTGGTATCCGAACAGTCCTCTCCTGTATCGGCAATGTGTATGCCTCCAGAGGCTTGCAGTTAACTACCATCCAGAAGAGCGACGTACTGCTCATGGAGGTAGAGCAGCGCGAGATCTATGACACCATCCAGAAGCGTCTTCAACAACCCAATCCGCACCTGGACAAGTCTTTGCTGCACCTTGCCGTCTTCTTCTGTCTGCTGCAGGCACGTACCGGAACAGTCCGAGAGCTGATCTATTCCTGGCTAACCTCGACACAGATGATGAGCAGTCGGGGACCCAAGACCATCCTAAGAGCCTTGGAAGTGCTCGACCAGGTGGCTCGCCTTATTGTGCAACCTCGCGGGGCCCGCGGGTTCTCGACACGGGTTGACAAGTCCGTGCTGCTGCTCTTCCGGGTCCTTGAAGGGCTGGGCTGCCTCATGCGCGACTCCAGCAGCGTCTTCACGGAAGCCCAATGGCACAAGACTATGGCAGACTTCGAGAAGCTGAAAAGCGAGGTCACGCCGGTCGACGCGCACGTGGCGTTGCTGTTCGAATGCCACTGTACGTTTCTTGCTGCCTTCACAGACATCAACGCGCAGTAAGGCTGGTTCCCCCTAGAAAGTGTCCGTCTCGTATTGCTCACTCAACCAATTAGATCTGCTAAGTGGCTCAGCCGGGAAAGTGAGTACGGTGCCGTGCCAGGATCCAGAAACGACGCTGAGCCATCGTACGCAAATCATCTTGCTGTCGGACAGAAAATTATACAACAGGCGTCGGAACTGCTCGGGTCTCTTCAAGAGCTTGAAGATGCCGTGAAGGAGATCAAAGAGTAGCTACGACACCTCCTACGACATGTTCATGTCTACCAGTCTCAACTTCAAGATATCCACGCTTCGGTTGTTTGCCCACCCCTTGTGGCAAAACGCCTCGGTTTCCAAGCAGGCTCTCCACGAATCGGACATCCTGGAATATGCACACTCCAATTTGGAACACCTCGAGAAAAGAATGCCACATGCGGGCGTCGAGGCCTTCATATACATCGACCAGCTTTTGGTCATTGGCCTGGAGATGCGGCACTCTCTCGACAGACTCCGCGTCATATCGCTGTTGGACACGATCAAGAGCAGGGGATTTGGTTTTGCCGAAGTCTATATCGAAGATTTGCAGCTGGCCTGGAAAGCCGTTCCCTCGTCCCGTTCTTCGACTGCGTCAGGACTGAATGCGGTACCCAGTCCTCAACAGCAAGGAAGCGATTGCTAGGGGGCTAAGAATCGTCGGTGATTTCCAAAGTTTAACAAGAGAACTGCGTGTATCGTTGTATCCGTTTGGTCTGTTTTATCTATAGAGCGTAATGAGATATGATTTGCTTGCACAGTGACTTCTTCCAATGATTATGTAAGTTGTAGATCTAGACGTATTTATTGATCCATCAGCCGGTGACATTTCTCGTCTTGAGACCAGGGTGTTTAGTTAGATACGTCTGAAGCTAACACTGTTAGCTACCTAGATGGTAGGACACGAGTTCGACGACTTGTGGGATTCGCGACGAAGTGCACAGTTGTTTTTGTGTCTGTGTGAGACGTTCAGGGATCGCACGATTCAATCTCAATTGGGAAGATGACTCCACTCACGTTGCAAGCCAGAGGAGTCTACACACAAGCTGACAATGCCCCCCCCCCCCCATGCTTACCTGTGAGTACCGTACGTTTCTGGCCCGTGCTCAGCTGTCCTGCCAGTGGGGCAACCTCGAGGCTACGGGTTCAAATCTATATTTTCTCGAGTTTTTCCTCTAGTTTTTCCCTTCCAAAACGGGTCCGCCGGGGAGGGTTGGAATAGTCTATCCTACCCTGCTTCCTACGCTTCGCTCCGGGTCGGGATGGGCTAAGACTATCCCTTTTGCTATATTAGTCATCAGCAAGATCCACTGGCAGGACAGCTAAGCACAGGCCAGAAACGCACGGTACTCACAGGTAAGCATGGGGGGGGCATTGTCAGCTTGTCTGATCACTCAAGCCAGAGGAGCCAAAGGTAACAAAGGCCCGTGTTAGCCAAGACTCCCATGGACAAAGACTCGGGAGAGATAGCCGGCCGGTCAATATCACGCCGCCTTGGCTCCTGACATAAGCATTCTTGGCATCCCTACAGAGTTTCCGTGCTTCTCGGGACAGAACACTGAACCTGACATCATCGGGCCGCGCGGACATGGTTTGTTGACATTGGTTGCCACTTTCGTTACTCTCGGCCCCCGTGCACTCGACACCCAATCTTCTAGGAACTGCCATCAAGTTTTTGTGACACAAAACCCCCTGAGGCGCCCACAAAGTTCAAGCCACACTGAGCCTTAACTTCCAGAGTGGGTTAAAAGACGACCTCCTTTCCTGAATCGACCACGCATTGCCCCTCGCATCAATGTCTCCATCGCGTCTTCAACAAGACGGGGCCGCCCAATACGCCCAAACCCCAAACCACGCTCAATGCAGATGGCGAGGGCCAGGATGCCCACAGAGATAGGTGGCATCATGGTTTATGTGGATGTTGCGCCTCGTGCGAATTATGCCTGCTAGGCACCTTTTTACCTTGTCTTCGTATGTCACCAATCGGATTCGAAGTTTCGGAGCTGACGGTCCTCCAAAGTGTTTGGACAAACGTCCCATCGTATCGAGGACCCGTCCATGGAAGGATATAGTCACGTAAACAGCGACTGTATAGTGATGATGGGCGTGACCTATCTCACTGGGTTTGGCTGGATGTACGTCGTTTTTCGTTGTAGTGTTGCGAAACGTTGACGATGAACTCGGCTGATGATTTTGACGCAACGCAGGATTGTCATGCGCAAGCGTTTCCAGATCCGCCAGCGCTACGGCATCAAGGGAAGCGACGCAAGCGATTGCTGTGCCTCTTACTGGTGCTTCTCTTCAGCACTTGTCCAACATGAAAGAGAAGTGCTTGCTCGTCAGAAAACGAGTCCAGTCGTCCAAGGTTACCAAAGGCAACCTGCGATGGAAATGAAGCCTACACATGCTAACCCCACTACATAATACACGGATTGCCTGGCTCCGCGCATCATGAATCAGTCAACCTCTGGAGCTTGGATGAAGACGGAGAAGGCGACGGGGGAGGGCGGTCCCTCGGATTCCACACCACTCGTTGAAAGGCTTCCTCGTAGCTTTTTTCTTCTTTCTCGTTGTGCCGTCATTTAAAGAAAGCGAATAGCGTCTATACCCTACTTGAATGCCATTGGTTTAAACATTTGTCGTGAGAGGTATATCATTCAACAACCCTCTGTACAAGCCGCGCAGCAACTGTGGGTGCACTTTTGCGCCATAATCACAACAATGTATCTCTTACCTGGTCATCTCGCCTGAAAAACTAGCAGCCCAGCAGTGTGGATTGGTGCAAACTGGAAATTGCGCGATTGACGCTTGTTGACTCTATCAACGCGTGACCTCGTAGCACACAAAACACGACAACCTCCTATACGATCGAACTACAGAGTACATCGATGCTCGGACTCCTGCAGGGGCGGGCCCCGTAAAGACAAACAATCTAAGTCGAGTCAACACGAAGGGAATCATTTGTCGCGAGACTTTCGACGGGCCGCAAGATCTCCGAAAGCTGTCGATCAGAATTTGAGAGCGTCCTCTGATGCACAGGTCCTGAATGCTGTGATGGGAACAAATTTTCAATTGCTCTTATCTCTGTCTATTCCGTGGCTGAGGTCCTGTTCGGTGCCGCCGGAATGGCGGTGGTGATGCCTCAAGTCAGCAACCTTGCCCGGCCCCATACTTGTGTCAGGGAGTGGGTGGTCTCAGCAATCACAGAACAAACCTTGGGACTGCCACGTCTATATGAAAAACGTGTTGGCGATGTCGATCAGCCACCAAACACTTAAGAATAGGGGGGATCTACCCGGCGGGGCATCTTGACTGCTCGAGTCAAATCAATCTATTCCTGGGATCAAGATAGAGATTGTAATAAAGTCATCTAATGACGTTTCGAGAGATATCGATGATGGGGAAAAGGTGTTATATCACCAGGCAGTCCAACTTGAAAACAGAAACGCGAGAGCAATCAAGCTTCGAGACAAAGCTTCTTCATCCTTGAACCTTAAGTCAACATACCCACTTTTGGAACACCCCCTCATTTGGAACACCCAGAATGAAGCTATCCCCAACATCACCACCATCTTCAATTAATTATTGACTAGGCCTAGATGCCACCACAATACAGCTTTCAGCTTCACTAGGGGTATCAGAGTCGCTGGATTCATCTGTGATATCCTCTTTTTCGCCAGCCTCAATCTGAGCCTTCTGGATGTCCTCAATATTGGCGAACTTGGTGTTTGGGTCGATCTGGACTGTCCTTCTTTTCCTTGCTGCAGTATTGGTGACTTGGGCCTGCAGGAGCTCCAGCTTATGCTGGGCAGTAGCCAGCTCATAGGCCTGCTCGCTGAAGCCTTTTTTCACCTTCCTGAATAGAAGGCGTTGAGTGAAGGCATCATTCTCTAGCTCTGTGAATAGCTTCAACTGCCCAGCCAGATCCTTCATCTTCCTTGGCGTCGACCATGCCACTGCAGATGACGCAGATACCCATCCTTCAGCTTCCTTGCCTCCAGACTGCCCTTTGCTGACCTGATCAGATGATCCTGATGCTGCTGGTGTTGATGGGAGCAGTAGGGAGCTCATTAGAGGCTTCGCCATAGAGACAGGCCATAACCCTGTCCATTTCCAACCACTTCTGATGTTCTGCATCGTCATACCTGCAGTACGAGCCTTCTGATAACAGCCTATGAAGTTCCTTTTGCCTACAATAGTAGAGTCATTCCACTGACTAAGGTATCCAAGCTCCTTCCTATAGGCTGCCTTTACAGGGCTGAAGACTGACTGGTCAAGTGGCTGGAGCACATGGGAGGTATGTGGTGGTAGGAACAATAGATGGATGTTATTAATATAGCAGAGCCACATAAAGTCCGTCGTTGTGTGACTCCCATGGCCATCAACAACCAGCAGTCTAGCCTCCTCCTTGCCCTCCTGGCCCTCCTTGCCCTGGGAGGCAGTCTGAGGGATAGTCTGAGGGATGAAGACCTTCTGCAGCCATTCAACTGCAGTGTCGTCTGTAGTCCATCCATTCTCTGTTGCAGTGAACTGCCATCCTTCATAAGGGCTAAGGTCTAGAGGAAACCACTGCTGCTGGACTGTCTTGCCCTTATATATAATAAGGGGATCAAGGGCATAGCCCAGGGCAGAGATGCATTCGATGATGGATACCCATGCCCTTGATCCAGGCTGTTTCTTGCGTACAGACTTCGTCTCAGACATGCCCAGCACCAGCCCATTAGATCCCTGGCCCTCAAGGATACCAGTCTCATCCATGTTGTATCTATTGGATGGTTTAATGCCCTTAACCTCTGGTATGGCAAGGAGTTTGAACCAGTCCCTGATAACCTCAGTAGATGCTCCATTAACACGTCTAGAGTCAATAAGGCGACTTCTCTGGACCTTGATAGATGGGTTTCTCTTTAGAAAGGCATGGATCCAGCCCTTTCCTATAGGCTCCTTGTCCCCCATAGCACAGAGGATTCGTTCTGCAAATGCCCTCACTTGTTGATGGGTTGGGGCAACACCAAGGGCATGCTGGATTCGCACCCATTCAGCCAACTTAGCCTCCTGGTCAGGGGAAAGCCTCTGAAGGTCTGAAAATGCTGCTGCCCTTGCCTGGGTGCCTGTGAGACGGTTGTGGAGGGTGGTAATTGGGATGCCATATTCGCGGGCTGCCTTCCTTAGGCTTTGGCCGTCTGAAACAGCCTGGATTGCCTGATTGACTTCATACTCAGTATACTGGGCCATAAGGCAGGAATAAAGGTCCTCTGAAAAAATGAGGTTATTTGCATAAGGTATGAAATTGTTGTGATAGTTCGAAGTTGGAGGAAGTAGGAGGCTGGTGGTGGGGTTGAGGCATTTTTAGGTGTTCCAAATGAGGGGGTGTTCCAAAAGTGGGTATGTTGACTTACCGCTCTTCTGTCACTACGTTTCTCTTTGGACCGCTGGCTAAATTCACTCGCCATGGCGGTTCGAACACCTCTGCTGATGGGGCTGATGTGCACTGCAGCCATTGCCTCCTCGTCCAAAACGTTAGTCGCCGTCCGTGAGATTGACTGTTCTCCGTCATCGTCAACAGGCCTCAAGCCAGAGTGCTGGGCCCAGCTCAACGTGTCGAGCTACATCACAAACTGGCTGGCCGAGAACGGCACCAAAGCCGACTGCGACAACCTGGGATTCGCGCAGTGTTTCCTCGCGTTCAACGGCTATGGCGGTCGAACCTGCGACACCTTTAGCCGAGACACATGTGAAGGGTTCGAGACGATGGGCTCCGAGGCCACGTACTCCTCGCCGCAGCAGTTCTACACGCTCTGGAACATCTACGCCATCTACCAGTTCTTCAACCAGTATTCCGAGGCCCTCTGGAACGGACACTCGCTCGCTTCGGACACCATAGACGACATCGTCGCGACCGTCTCCCCATCTACCGACCCGCAGGTTCCAAGCACTCTTTTGTGGACGTCCATCTCCGGTGGCTTCTGGCTTGCTGCAGCGGCTGGTGTCAACCCCGTTCTGGGTCTCATCGCCACCGGATTGGCTGTTACCACGGGAATGAGCTCTTTCTTCATGCCCCAGAAAGCTGGCTCGTCCAACGCCCGCTTCGTCACCCTGGGCCAAGTCGGCAGCAACCTCGCCCAGCTCGTGATCGAGTACCAGAACAGCCTTCAGGATTCCTTGAAGGAGCTCCAAAGCAACAGCACTCTTTTCATAGCCGCGGCCGAGCCCGGCGGGTTCAGCCAACGTGCCGTGACCAGCCTCAATTTTGAAGCCACGACGCTGTACCACGACCTGCAGCTGTACATCCTCTCGTTGGCGTTCAAGGCGAACGGCATCGTCTCCGCGCGGTCAACGGGAGTGAACGCGCTGGACTACGCCCCCAAAACCAGGGGCGCCATATCTTGCCCCGGACTCGGCCCTGCCGGCAACTGCTACCAATTCTGGGTTGACCCAGACACGGGCAACACGTACGCGCTGCATAACCCCAAGGAGTACAAGAACACCTACGTCGACGTCCTGAACAAGATCCACGACAAGGGCTGGGCGAACCTGAGCGAGATCTTCAAGGTGGAGGACTGCACCGGCAAGGATCCCAGCTTCGACGGGAAGACCAGGGTGACGTGTCTTGCCTCGCACGGTTACTGCGAGTACAACTATGCGGACCAGGACACGGTCACCAAGTCGAGGACGGCCAACAAGCAGTTCACCAACTGCGATAACGACAAGGCATGGGGGTCACTTTGCAACTGGATGAACGGTGGTCTTGTTCTACCAGAGTCTTATCTGGGGCCGCTCCTGACTTTAGGAGAGTTGGCATGGTGCAGGGAGTATTAGGAAAGAGAGGGGAGGGAAGATTATTCGGTGAATTAAGCAAGCATGTCAGTAACAACAGAATTAATTGTTCACAACTTTGTTTCGGCAATTCAGACCGCAGCCCAGGATGGCACTGGCGGGAAGAGTTCGCAAAAGCCTCCACGTGCTCTTTCCAAGATGCCCATTGGTTACACGCCATATCTGACGCGCAAATAAGGCAACCGATTTGCGACTCCAGGATCTTGTGGTGATCTTGAGTTCTGCATGACAACAGTTGGGGAGGGTCGATCGTCATGGTGAAGTGGGGATCTCAGCATGGATATGGCGGCCGGACTCGCCGGCCCCGAGATAAGGACCATTGGCTCATGAACCTCTCGGACTCTGTCGATTGTTTGACTGACTACGATTCAGGATGAGACCATTCGACGGTTGCGGAGTTCCGCTAGATGGCGATTGTTCTTCAGTTCAGGTCGTCTCGAGACACGACAAACTCACCTTGAATCGTTTGCCGCTATTTTAAAAAGACATCAAAGTCTCTTGAAGACCACGTAGGAGTGATTGTCGTCCAACCAGGAAATTCGATCAGGCAAGATGTTCATTAATCGCAATTGACTAAGGAGCGTTGGTGTCATTTCAACTTCAGGGCTTGGAGCAACCTCTCTCTGGATTAACGTAATCATGACCCTCGCTCATGGTCTCATGTTCCAAGGTCCAGGAAGTTCAGTTTTGGCGATGAACTCTTGCACAGTGCGTCAAATAGTCGACATGGGTTATCCTGTTTGCAAATTCATCGCATTGATATGCTCATCATTTGTTCTTGGCTCTCAAAGACTAAGCTGCACTTGGGACTGGAAGATCTCTTGCGTGAATGATGGGTTCCGAGTTGTATATTAGCAACAATAGCCCATCCTATTTCCAGCATGGGAAACCATAATCCAATGCCCAGTTATGAAGATTTTAACCTCTGTCCGTGATCAATACCCCCCTCATGCCTATGTTTTGCCAATGCCCTACTAATGGATAGTTACAAACAGTTGATAAAGACCATGAGACCTAGTATCGTGGTATTCAAATTGAACAGTAAATGAGAATGGTAAAAGTCTCGTAGAAATTCAAATCTGTTATCCCGTGCTCCGGGGCATACGGGCGCAAAAGGCGGGCCCGGCGACTTATGCATGAACTGCATCCCTGCTGACGGGCGCACCAAACGCTTACTCTGAATGGCCTCACTTTGCTTTTGTAGACCGCTGCCGCAAAGAGCACTTTAACCTTGCCCCTTTCTTTCGTTGGCCATCAGTATTGTTAAGTAGAGTATCGCTGCTTCACCCTGCCTAAAGGCTGCACTGTGGTCATGGTATCGATTGTTGTTGTTGTTGTTGTATTTAACGCCATGGCGGCAAGGGTGGAGCCCTTGTCGCAGACCTCCCGAGGGGTATGTGGCGTGGAGAGCCGTGGGCTAGGACTATGCACTTCATACATCGCCCTTCCTTTCGTCCTCCAAATCCTGCCTGATGGCTACTATGCCTTCTATCTGTCCCTGGTTCCCGCTGGTTCCCCAGATTCATTGCTTCCCGTCTATTCCCTATGAGGGTTGAGTTGGCTGTCTAGATCCCGTGCCGAAGCCCGTTCCCTAGTAGCGTGGGCAGATCTTCCGGAAGAAGTTTGTCACGCCGAGGAAGGCCTCAAAGCCTTTTGGGTCAGTCATTAGTCCCTTGAAGTATCGTTCAAGGGATCCCATAGGTCCTATGGGGTCGAGCGGACCAGTTGGGTAGAGGGTGGGCCACTGCTGCCTCCTCGCCAAGGTCGCTGGGCAGTAGACCAGATGGTCTACGTCTTTTGCCTCTCCGCAGGAGCAGGTTAGCAAGGCTTCGGTGTGGTTAAAGCGTCGGTGATAGTGTTCAAAGTCCCCGTGACCCGACCGGGCCGCTAAGAGGTGGTGAAGGGTGCTCCGTGGTAGGGCGAGTTCGGGAGGGCAGGAGAAGTGTAGCCTCAGTCCAAGCTGGGTGTACCGTTCGGTCGCCTCTTTACCCCACCACTGTCTGTACTGGTTTCGTAATCTCTCTCTGCCAAGCCGTTTGATCCCGGAGAGCGTAGCTAGTTGGCCTAGAGGGACCGGCAGCGCTGTGCCCTCCTTGGCTAGCCGGTCCGCCTCTTCATTGCCCTTAATCCCCTGGTGTCCTGGCGCCCAGTGGGTGTGGATGTTGTATATCCTAGCAGCAGCTTGGATCTCGAGCACCGCTGCTTGCGAGGAGTCTGGGGCCTCGCCCCGTATTCCTTGGATGACACTGGTGTTGTCGATGCAGATGTGTATGGGTTGGCCTTGGGAGGTTAAGAGGGCCCGCCGGAGTCCTATCCTCGCCCCTTCAGCCTCAGCGTCGAACACCTCTGCTAGACCGAGTCGGCCGCAGCCCTGGGCCACGCGCCTGTTGCTGCGGTAGATGACAAACCCATATCCTGTGGCTCCGTTCGTCGCTTTGGAGCCATCTGAAAAGACAACCATGTGGCTGTCTGGTACGGTCTTAAGCCAGGCCTGGAAAGCTTTAGCTGCCTCTTTCTTAGTCTGCAGGACTATCAGGTCTTGTGAGCCTGGGAGGTACTGCGGTTGGATGAGTGCTGGTCTCGGGCATTTTGGTGCAAGGTCTGCAGTCCGTTGGAGCTTCGTCTGCTGCCGCCCTCGTTGGGAGAGCCTCGGGACAAGAGGGTGTTGTAGATCAACCTTCTTTAGACGTGCTGCAAAGCGTAGGCGGACTCCTTCTAGAGCCACCTTGCTTGGTGGTAGTCCAGCATCCCTAAGGAGGCTGCGCGTCGGGGTTGTTTTCCAGGCCGGCAGGATAGCCCTTGCTGCCGTTGTGATGGCCCTTTCGAGCTTGATTGCAAGACCCTTCTGGCCTGTACTGACTTCATCTATCGGGAGAGAAACATTGCGGCCGGTATCGATGGCTCTGCCAGGGGCTGGCTTGGTCATGCCTCCATACCAGGTCTCGGCCCCGTACAGGGCGATTGGCAGGACGCAGGAGATCACAGCCTTGCGTACAGCAGCGGCCGGGAGCCCGCCTTTTGTGTTTGTCAGGTGTCTAAGATGTTGGGCCGCCTTCGTCGCCGCAGCCAGCTTTGTTTCAACATGGTGTCGGAAAGAAAGCCTCTTGTCGAACCAGACCCCTAGCCAACGGATGGGCTTCGTTGATGCTACGATTCTAAGGTGTCTCGCCTTAATCTCTGGCAGATCTCTTTGCTGATTATGTTTCCTTGTGAAGTGGATAGCCTCGGACTTCTTTGGGTCAAAAGCGACCTTGTTCTCCGTTCCCCAGTCGAGAATGCGTGTGATCTCCTGGCCGAGGGTCGCAGCATTACTCTCAAGGGAGGGGCCCATAGCCAGAAGGCCGATGTCGTCTGCGTACCCGAACCGAAGCTTCGGGTCTTCTGCTAAGATGTCTGCGATGTAAAGCAGGAAAAGAATAGGAGACAGCGGGGAGCCCTGGGGCAGCCCGCAAGCCAGCGGGAAGTCCTCTGTTGTTGCGTCCTCCAGCCTGACTCTGGCTGTTCGGTTTGAAGCAAAGTGGAATATCAGTTTGGCCAGGCTGTGAGGCCAGCCTTGTTGGCGTAGCCGGACAATCAGCCGGTTCCGAAGGACAGAGTCAAAAGCCCCTTGGACGTCCATCGTCACCAATGTAGCTGTGAGCCCTTTGTCAAGGGCCATTTCGATGTCGTGGGCGAGGCAGGTGGTTAGGTCAACCGCTGACCTGCCAAGTAGAGCCCCTATTTGTTGTGGGCTGGTCACCCCTTCTAGGATGGTAAGGTAGGACATTCTTCTGGCTATCAGCCTCTCGAGACCTTTCCCAAGACAAGATAGTAGGGCTATTGGCCGCCAAGATCCGGCTTTTGAAAAGTCTGTTTTCCCTGCCTTCTGGATCATAGCGACCTCCGCTCTGCGGAAAGGCTGGGGGAAGTAGCCCGTTTGTATGCAAGCTTGGAACAGTTGTCTGACAGGATCAGATATAAGGTCCCAGCAAGCCCGAAGCAGCCGTGTTGTGATCCCGTCGATGCCAGGGGTCGTGGTCTTTGTCAGAGTAGCCTCTCTCAGCTCTTCTCTACTGATGGCATCATGCCAGGGTATCCGTCGTCGAGAGACCGTAGGGACGTCGAACGGGTCTCCTGGCAAGTCATCCTGTGCACTGAACCTCTCTAGGAGGGCTCTTCGGAGTGCTTGGGCTTTACCCTGAGTGTCGTTGATCGTCTGACCCTCCACTACCAGAGGGGGGCTCTTACCCCTAGGCTAGCCTTTCGCCAGCCCATAATCTTGTAGAGGTCTTGGTCCGAGGTAACTCCTTCGATCTTAGCAGCCCAGTAGGCCCGCTTAGCTTTCCTGACTGTACTCAAGAAGGCCTTCTGCTCTTCGAGGGTAGCAAGGCGTGGGGTCTGCTCTAGTTCTTGGGCTTGTCGGCAGCAGGCCTCGCGGTACGTTCGGTGGGCTTCTGCGCACTCCTCCGTCCACCAAGGGGCCCCTTTCCCATGCTTACCTCGTTTCTTTCCTACAGCCTGGACAGCCGTGGAGAGAAGGTCGGCTAGTCGTTCCGCTTGGGTGTCCAACTCGGCAGGGGTAGGTTCGTCCTGCAGAGTAGGTAAGACTGAGGCTCCTGCTCTGATCAGGTCTCTAAACCGGGGTAGGGCCGAGTCTGCGACTGATAGTGACTGTGGTTGGTCTGTCTGTTGTTGTCGGTGCTTTTGAAGCGGGATCGTTGCGATAATTGCTTGATGATCGGCCCCTGGGTGCAGGTGTGGGCTGACCACTGCGTGTGCGAGGGGAATGTTTGAGAAGGTAAGATCGAGTACATGGCCTTGGGCATGGGTCGCAGTCCCTGTCTCGCCGATGAGTGCCAGGCCGTGGCTATCTGCCCAGTCTGCTATGTCGCCCCCTCTGTTCCTGTTCCTCGATCCAGGCTCCCAGGAGTAATGATGAGCGTTGAGGTCCCCTGCTACAAGGACTCTTTCTGGCGGCCTGTATTCTAGTAGGGTTGTGGTTGTGTGAGATTGTGGGTCTCCTGGTTGTCTGTATACGTTAACCACAGTAGTTGCGTTGTCAACTGTGATCCATAGGATGTCCCTTGTCTGGACGGGCCTCTGCTGCTGGGCCTTCCCCTTCATCCCTTTCCGTATGTAGGTCATGACCCTAGGTCTGGTTTCCCTGTCCTTCCAGAAGTCCACTGGGACGTAGGAGTCAAAACCTGGATGTGTGTTGATTTGCATTTTGTCAACATAGCCTATCCAGGGTTCCTGGACCAGTACAATGTCGATCCGCTCAGCCCAGCAGAGCTCCAGGAAAGCTGTATGTGCTGGCGACTGCTTCCCTACGTTGCACTGAGCTATACGTAGCACCTGCGGAGAGGCCTGCTTCGGCCTACGTCTCCGAGTCGAGTTCCAGGTGGGTGTAGGCATTAGCAACGTTGTAATCCGGTTTCTGAGCTACCCTCTGACTCCTGCTCAAGAGAGGTAGGATAGCGCGGTTAGTCTGGTTAGTCTGGGGAGGACCCTCGGCATCCTCGGGCTCGTCCTCACTCGTGCTGCTACTATCGGTGTCCGTGTCCCCGAGGCACATAATTGAGCTCTCGGAAGGTGTCCTTTTGCGTGGCCGCTTGGAGCCGAGCGGTTGGTCCTGGTCGGAGGGAGGGAGGTCCCCAGGCTGTTGGGTGCTGTTCCGAGAGGCGTTTAGACTGGCCTCATAGAGGGCGTCATAGGCCTTCTGTCCAACCTTGCGGATCCGAGCCCGCTCCTTCCGGTCTGGGAGGGCAGGGATGCCGTTCATCGTCATAGGCCTAGCTGGACAATTCTTGTGGCTAGCCTGGAACGGGCCGCAACAGTTCGCACACTTCGGTTTAGCTGTACAGGGCCCAGTCTCGTGCGAGTCTGAAGGTCTGCTGCAGTTGTTGCAGAGCGGCCGTCGGTTGCAGTAGCTGTTTGAGTGGTAGCCCTGGCAGCCGGGGTCGTGTCTGATCAACGTCTTCCTCTTCTGAATGAGTTGGGACCTGCTGCTTTGGTTGAACAGTCTGAAGGGCTGTACCTCTGTTAGGAATGAGATCACCCAAGAGACTTCGTTCGTAATGGGGTTCGGCCCAAGGCGGGATTGCCGGGCCCGGGTGGGCTTCAGTCTTGTCTGGGCAAAGACCTCGTCTTCGATCAAGGTGGCTGGGTCCAGGGCGTCCCCATCAACGCTCCACAGTTTGGCTGGGCAGCGCGGGACGACGTAGGTAAACCACTTTATCGGGGTCTCTATCTTGTACGCCCCTAAGCAGCCCGCTAGTTTTTGCTTGTCCGCGAGGAGGCCTTGCTGGATCTGCTTGTTTGACGGCCTCAGTGAGTATCCGGTCGCAATGTGGTAGATATGAGGGATATCTGCCAGTTGGAGGTCGAAGGTTCGGCAAACTGTCTGGCGGAGGGCAAAGGGAGCGTTCTTTCGGGCAGCCGACAGGCCCTCCTCCGGGATGCGGGCGAAGACCCGGAGGTCCTCTTTCGGTTGAGGTTGGGGCTGGGGTGGGGCCTGGGATCTTGTCTGGGGTCTGGCCTGCGGGCGGGTCGGAGCCCGGTGGGGGTCTGGAGCTGTACCTGGTGCCGAGGCCGTGACGGCGGCCCAGCTCCGGCTCAGTGGCGGAGCATGTTCCTTGTTGATGAGCTTCTTTAGGGCTTGGATCACATAGGCCGTAGCCTCTTTCGCGATCTGCTTCCTGGGGCCCTCAAAGCTGGAGACGACATTATCAACAGACTGCGCGATGGTTAAGAAGACGTCCTTGCGGGCCTCATAGTGCCTGGCCTCCTCGTCCAGGGCGGACAAGACAGAGCCAGTGGCGGTCCTACCAGTGGCTGGAGTTGAGATCGGAGTCCCCTTTGCCGTTGGGGGGGCTGGATTGAAGGTGTTAGGCTGGCTTCCCGCGAGACTGGGCCGGAGTGGCTGAGTCTCGGTATTGCGGCGGCGTTTAGCCCTTGGTGGAGAGGTTGGCTCTGGAGGTGGCCCAGAGCCCCGATCGGGGCCGGCCGGTGAGGCCGGCAGCGGTCCGATGCCCGCCGGAGGCTGTGAGGCCATCGCGGAAGGGCTCCGGAGCAGAGAAGTGAAGAGTTTTCGGCTGTTAAGGATTCTAGTGGTTCATCACCTGATTCACTAACAGCGGATGCCAAGAAAAATTAGGCGAGAGAGAAGTTGTAGCTGTTGGTATCGATTGACCAAGGATAAGAACAGTTAGACAACTCGTCCAGATGTTTTACCTGCTATGCCAACAATTTTCGTAGTTTCAGTAGAGATCGGGTTTTTGAGAACTGAATGCTCTAGCAATATGAAGAAGATGCGTAGGAGTAAAGAACCACAAGAGTCTATCCGTGTAGAATGAAGAAGTAGGGCAAAGAAAGCGTACCCATGCCCATCCTGAAGCTGGCTACGTGTCGGACCGGGTCAGAGTCCTCCTGTGTCATGAAATGACAAGTTAGAACAATAAATGATAGCTCCAAGAAACAACAGACAATCCTTAGTTGATTCTTTTCGCGCAACATTGTTATTTTTGTCCAGTGGCTTCGTAGAACTGAGATTATTAGAGTTTCCATCAAGAAGCATCACAGCACTCAGGAACCCCTAATGGAGATCTTGACGATGATTCTATATCAGTCTGCTGTGAGCAGCCTCAATGGAGCGTGATGTCGAAGTCGTCCTTCCCTGGCATCGGCGAAGAAGCATCTTGTATTTATAACGCAATTGGGTTTACTCTCCATGCATATTCGAGTTAAACCCAAGATGTCGATTTGAAGCCAGTCATTGAATGCCCCTATTGTTTCTAAGTCTGCAGTAGTGTAGAGGCGTGTTACAAACTGTTGCGGGACAATCTATGAAACTTGATTTTGTTATAGGGGATTTCAATGGCAGCCTGTCTGGATGATATTGTTCGTGGGCGACCATGGTTGATCTGGTTTGGGCTTGCGGTCGGCCATGTGTTGAACCCAAGATACATCTCATCCCTATAATCAACTCCACAACCATGGGTCTACATCAAAACAGGCTATACGTGGTATAAGTCCCGTACTTATAGACGGAAAACTGATGCGAACCCTATGCAATCACTGCCGAAAGTGTACTCTGGGCGACAAACTAGCTTCTTCTCGGAGGGTCTTCCAGTATACTCAGGTTTCAGTTTCCCCGCCCCGTCGGCTACAGATAGACACCATGAAGCTGATAAGTGACTCGAGACAGCCTCAACATCACCTATCCTCTCATCCTACCATCCTACCACGCCTATTGAAGTGTCAAAAAAAAGTAATCGGCACATAGGCATGCCTACATCGACGAGGACTTCATCGCCAACCCGACTCTCACAGCATACAGCATCGGAGTAGAGGACAGAGTAGCACATGTGGTTGTCCTTATATACCCAAATCCATCTCGGTGGAGTCAAGAAAGCCAGCATCAGCGTAGGTCCAAGAAGCATTAAATTTGAATGACACAGGTGCCGTAAAGGTGTTACTATCGGGTAGCATCATAGCTCATACTAGATGGTTTGCAAAATCTCCCGTATACAAAGCCAACACCTGACATTTTCCAGACACTGGGCCAGACAAAGCTTTGAACTGTTCCGGGCCGGATAGAGAGTGAAGTCGTCAAGGAGAACATTCTCGGTGAAACCTCCAATCGTCAGCATCATCCATTGCTTGCTGAGTCTCAAGTGAGAGGATCCTTCGGCCTCGAATCTCGATACAGTGGCCACCTGGTGCCCATGAACTATAACACAACATAAGGCTAGGTATCCATGGTTATTCGGGTGCTTCTTCAACACATGGCTCATGGTCTGAAAGTTGCTTCTGAAAGCTTTGTATTAGCACTGATTCAGTTCTTATGTTTGGTCGCCTGGATTTGATCGAGGGAGATTCTTCGTGCATAGGATGTCTTGCTTGTCAGCCCATCACAATCTTGGTTTCATCGGTTTCGACTCTGGACATCAGAATTTGGAGGGTTTATGTGTATGCTTTAGCGAGAACACGACTTGACAAAATGTTACGGCCTGCTGAAGAGGTCCAGCTCTTCAACTCCGCAAGTCGCCGTGTTCGTGAGCATCGCACGGTGGAGATCCGGTGGACTTTTCGACGAACCGGCCCCATCTGCCCCTGACATGAGTCGAGTCTTGCGGAGTTCATCAAGCTTCGGCAACTAAACACAAAAAACCTTAACCGCGTCTCAGACATATTGGAGACGAGTCCCCCAGCAAATGACAGGTTGCGTTGGAATCTCTGGATCCCAGTGTCCTTCGACTACAGGGCCGCATGGCGGGCGGAATGCTTCCCGAGACCGAGACCGACTCACCTCTATGCCACAGAGGGATGGATACTCACCCTGAACGTGGATCATACACCATCCCCGGACCGCTTCCCCTTAGTGCAATGGCCAATGAAAGGGGTTTGAAGGGGGTTTACGCGATACTGTAAGCTGAACGAGCCCTGTGGCCTTGAGTCGTAGCACATGGTAGTCGGCGAACATGAGTCTGCTTAAAGACAAGCCTTCTTTCTCTGTCTGCTTCTGTAGCCAGTCAGACTTACACATCCCTCCGTCGAAGCATACGCCGTTCACTACTTTCGTTCATTACCATGTCTCGCCCTTTGAAATCGACCGGTTCGCTCTTTCTGATGGTGGCGGGCGTCGTCAGCGCTGCCACATGCCCAATCCAGTTTGACGGGAGAGTCCCCTCGAGCTTCACCCCGGCCGACTTTGACACATCTGCCAGCCCATTTAATAATGCTTTTGTCTTCGGCAAAGGGCTCAAGGCCAGTGACGTAGTTACTATCCCAACGGGCTTGTCATCCCTTGTAAGTTTTCTGTTGCTACCGCTCGATTGGTCATCTCTGCTTATAACCTTACCAGCTTGACGGCCCGGCAAATAAGCCCTTCCAGGTCAACATCGACGACAGGTCCATCTTCGCCCCGACGGAGACGAACGTCCAAACCGGCTTCCGACGGGCGGAGATGCTGCCCGTCAGCAACAATGGCACTGACCCGTCGACGTCCGGTATTAAAACCTTGCACTGGAGCATGAGGAAAGACCCGGCGCGACAGCTCAACCTGACGCACGAGTATCAGATGGTCTTCTTGGAAAGCTCCCTGTTCAGCTCGAACCAGTTTGCCCTCAAGTATGGCGACCTCATCGGCATCCACCCGGCAGACCCTGACGTGCTGCACCTATTTGGGAACTCCAACACCAACCCCTCGCCGGAGCTGTTCAAGACAAAGTTCACCGAGGGCGTTTTCCACAATTTTGCGCTGACTCTGGACTTTGGGAAGAAGTAAGATATGCCGAAATATTTGTGTGCCGACTAGTTGAAACTGCGCTGACGATGTTGTCCCCAGCTTGACCCAGGTGTTCTACTCCCAGGGGTCTGACCCTCTCGTCGCTCAGGGCAAGCCGATCGAGAACGACATCCAGGGACAGGGGCAGTATCACTTTGGCGTTCTGAAGAAGTCGGTGAACGGCACCGGTGATCTGACCAAGTCGGGTTTCCACGAGTCCGGCATCAACGAGGGCATCATCTTTGGCAGTATTTTCCTGGAGGACAGCGTTGACGGTTGCGTGACCTTGTCCCTTTAGGCTCAATTTCAATGCGCGATGACCAGCGTGTCGGCCTTAGGATCCGTCTCTGTACAGTAAGACAAACAAAAACACGTGGGCTCGCTGACGCTCAGCTGGGCACGGCTAGAGACGTGAGGTTATCATGAGTTACGTCGCTAGAGCAAAGTAATAAATAGAAATATGGCGTTCCCGAACAGATAACTCCTAACACCAACAAGATTCCCTTCACCATAAAACAGACTTCAGACACCTCAAATCTTCCACTTCAACTCCTCCAAGACCTCCCGCGCGGCCCTCTGGCCCGCGAAGACGGCGCCCTCCATGTACCCGTAGTGCTTCGTCGACGTCTCCGTGCCGGCCCAGTGTATCGCGCCGACGGGTTTCCGCAGCCACTCGCCCAGCAGTGTCCACATGCCCGGCGCGGGCGTCGCCATCGGGCACCCGGCGGACCACTCCTCCTCCATCATCATGTTGTGGTAGAAAAAGTCGTCCGGGTCGAGCGCCTCCGGGCCGAAGGCGGCGGCGAACCCGGCCAGCGCGACGTGGCGCCTCTGCTCGGCGCCGAAGCCGACGAACTCGCGCGTCTTGGTGCCGGCGATGAAGCCCACGAGCTTGGCCGGGTACCCGGACGGCGGGGTCGCGTCGTAGGTGACGCCGAGGAAGCCCGTCGGGTTCGTGCTCTCGCCCGTCAGGCCCTTGTCGCGCCAGAAAGGCGTCTTGTACGTCGCGTAGACCTTTGAGAAGGCGCCCATGGGCATGTTCTGCAGCAGCGTGACCTTCTCCACGGGCAGCCGTGGCAAGAAGTCGATCTTGAGCACATGGGGGGGCGGGACGGCGAGGATGACACGGCGCGCGCGGTACTCACCCTTGTCCGTCCGGATCGTCGCCAGGCTCTCGGTCCTCGTGATGCCGCGGACGGGCTCCCCGAGACGGACGACGTCGTCGCCGAGGCGCTCGCGCAGCTTGTCGGCGATGGCCTGGCCGCCGCCCGTGACGAAGTGGTGCTGCGCGCCGTTCTCGGAGCTGAGGGCGGACGTGAAGCCGGCGACGGCGCGGAAGAAGAAGAGGGCGTGCAGCATCGAGATGCACGACGTGTTCTGCCCGAGGGTCGCCTCGAACGCCAGGCTGCCCATGTCGATGGTCGCCTGCGTCCAGGCGCCCTTCCTCAGCCACTCGTGGACCGTGACGCGGTCGAGCTCCTCGGCGCCGGGGGTGCGCCACGGCTCGTCGAGGTCGACGGTCTCGCACAGCTTCTCGAACCGGCGCACAAAGAGGCCCATGTCGAGGACCTCCCACGGCCGCATCGGCGGGATGAGGCCCTGGTACTCACGCGCCTTGCCCCGGTACGCCAGGACGATCTTGCCGTCCGTCGGCGGCGTGAAGAGCGGCACGTCGAACTCCTCGGCTAGGGCGTACATCAGGTCCTGCTGGTCGCCGAGGAAAGATGCACCGACGTCCCAGTAGTCGCCGTTGTCGAGGGGTATCGTCCTGGCGCGCCCGCCGACGCGGTTTCGGGCTTCCAGTACCAGGACGTTCTTGCCCGAGTCCTTGAGGAGTCTTGCGGCGGCGAGGCCTGAGTAGCCCGCGCCGACGACGACGCAGTCGTATGTGTGCGTCTTTTCCGTCAGTGAGTCGCTCATT
This sequence comes from Colletotrichum lini, assembly GCA_034638275.1. Classification (NCBI taxonomy): domain Eukaryota; kingdom Fungi; phylum Ascomycota; class Sordariomycetes; order Glomerellales; family Glomerellaceae; genus Colletotrichum; species Colletotrichum lini. The sequence goes on from JAWQJV010000004.1 coordinate 5,629,442, forward strand.
CTTGTGTCGTGATGGATGTCGAGTCTGTGTTGGACAGTAGACCGGTGTCTACAAGAACGAATAAGTCAGCACACGAGTTGGAATAAAAGCAGTCGGTCGTCCGAGTACTGCCAGGGACTTATCAAGTCATCAGCGGGAGGACCGTCTTGCCGCCGACAGACAAGATTGAAGGGCGCCCAGCCACATCTCGACCGGGCCCAATCATCAACGCCTCGTAATCTCCCTTGCCATCCTTTGTCCTCCTTCGCCTTGTCCCAGAAACATCCTTCAAAGCTGCAAAGCTGCAAAGCACGTTCTCGGGGCTGAACCAGGGTTCTGCTTGCTGTACAGCCGTGGCGTTCACTAGGCATGTCCCATTGGGGACGTTCAAGTGTCTCTTGCATGGTTGATTGGGTACGGGAGCGTTTCCGGGATGCCCTCGGGGCGCCAGGGCTAAGCAACGACAATAGTTGGTACGCCTTTTTAACTAGATTAGCGTTGAGGCCAGAACGAAGCGTGTAGGGCTGATGGCCAGAGGCATGTTCGGGATCTTCCGAATTCGGCTTCACTGTTCTCTTAGGCTCTGGACTAGACAATTTTGCCAAAACATCGGCATTCCTTGGCTCTGACACTCGAGGAATTCGATTCCACCATCATGGCTCGAGGTAAGTCACGTACTGCGTGAATCAGAAAAGCTAGAACCCAATGTCTGTACTAGCTGTCTCAAAACTTTCGAGTTCATGTTTCACATTTCCACATCTTGTACCTCTCAATCCTCACATGCTGATGACGTCCGTTTCCAAAGAGCTACTCAACTGCTCACTTCATATGAAAGGTCGATCTGTGCATTCCGAGTATACCCTGGCAACTTGCAGCTTACTCTCAGCAACCACAGATGCGTCCAAGATGAAGCGGTCTCGATTCCAGCAACGCCAACCGGATCGTCGTTCCAGTTCCCTGCTGTAGATTGCAAGGTAGTTCTACGGGAGCAGTCAGTCACGGCGTCACTTCCGTCCATCCACTGAACATGGGGACTCACCTAGCCCAAGTAGCTTCGCTTCTGACACCAAAAGTGCTGGGAGACTTACGGCCATCCCAGACTTTTGAGCATCGCCGGTTCTCCAAGCAGTCCCCGGCCTGAGTCCCTCAATCGTAAGGGTGCGGAACGGAGGTAGGGTTGATTACGGGCCACGTGGGCATCGGCGGGTTCACCGTGTCCGACGAGTCGATCGTAGGCACGTTGGCCTCGCCATGCGTCCTCAGCCGGCACCGCATCGCGGCGTTCCGGATGCAGCCCTGGCGGCACCCGGGCACGTTGCCCTTCCGCACGGATGCGCAGCTGCCGAAGCAGCGCCAGAAGAGTCGGTCCTGGTACCACGGCTTGTCTAGGCAGGGGCCCCTGTACACGTAGTCGTCGATGGCAGGGTTCGGCTCCCAGGGCACGCCTATGCCGATCCGGGCGGGCCGGTGCTTCTTGAGGGGCAGCCTGCCGAGCGAGTGCGTGTCGACCTTGTTGGGGTCAGCCTGCGGGAACGGGTTGGGGCCTGGGAACGGTTCCTCCTCGACGTCCGACTGCCGTCGGCTGTTCATATGCTCCGCTGCCCCCTCTTCCGCCTGCTGCCAATCCCTCCTTCTGCGCTGGGAGGCGGCGCCGCAGTCGAGTTTGCAACGCCGGACTTGGGGATGGAACCTCGGGAGGGAGGCGTCGCACATCGTGAGGCAGGCTTCTTCGTGCTCATCCACGACTTTTTTCGTGGGAGTCGTCAGAATTGGGGCATCGGCCATGCCGTCGTCGCCGGGGACGACCCTGGGATCGTGAACAGCCGAGGGACTGGAATTGAGATACGTAAGGGGAGATGCTGGCGCCGAGACCATGAGGGCGGCGAGGGCCAGAAGCGTGAGCTTCATTATGGGTAGGTGTCTGCGTCGTGTAGTTGGAAGAGAGAAGGATTGCAAAAAGGGGGGGGGGGGGGGGGGGGGGGAGTGAAAGGCATCTCACCAGATCAGAAGTATTTTCCGTTTGGACATGTGTGTCCAACCAGTCAGTATCCAGGAAACCTGGCTGTCTTGAAAGTCCACCTCGATGTAGGCCTCCAAGTCGGCGGTTTAGTTAGCAGCATCTCGAACTCTGTTCGGTGGTACAGTATCACAAGGTCGAGAGTCCTTCTCCATCTCCAGCAAGCTTGCCCCTTTCTATAACCTTAAACTGATGGTGAATTGACCATGTTTCTCGCCTCAAGGCCATTGTCATACGTCGACTCGCCCCGCCAAGCATGATGATGGTCGGATTGTCGGGTGTGCATTGCAGAGAGAGGCCGGCTCTTGCGACTCTCGGCGATGGAGTTGACGGAAGAGATTTTTGTCAGACGCGCACCATGAGAAGTGGGCAGTCGATTTCAGACAGGTTGCCTCCCGAATGACTCACCCAGTGAGTTGACGAAGGTAGTTTTAGGAAACAGAGTTAGACACTTCTTCGGTGTGGTTTCCATCAGACGTAATGGTCCCCCCCCCCCCCCCCCCCCCCCCACCACAAGAGAAACTTCCTCGGCCATCACTGTTCAATGACCGAGGTGTCTATCGTACAATTGTTCAAGATGTCGTCGTGCTCCAGGTCATTGGCCTTAGCATAGCCAGGTCCTCTTCCACAGCCCATTTCTCATCAAAACTCCATGCGTTGTATATAGTCAACCCGATCCATCTACTTTTCGTTCATCTCCTCGTCCTCATCGTCCTCTTCAGCCTCATCGTCATCGTCGTCGTCGTCGTCATCGTCATCGTCGCTCGACCCCGAGCCTTCACTCTCACCCTCACTACCGGGGTCGTAGTCCTCTTCGTCTTCATCCTCGTCTTCCTGGAGAGCCTGCTCCGCCTCAAGATGGGCCTTCTCTAGCTCCGTCATGCCGTTGGCGTCGGCGTCACCGTTTGCACCAGCCTCGGCATCCGCACCCTTCTTCGCCTTCAGGTTTTCCGTCAACTCCATCTTGGCTTTCCTCTGCTCGGCCATGCTCCGGTCCTGCAGCCCGTGGCGCTTGACGTACGACTCGTCGATGCCGCCGTAGTCCTCTTGGTCCAGCATGCCAAACTCAATCTCCTCGGTCGCGTCGCCCTCGGTAAAGACCTCGACAACAATGTTGAAGGTGCGCTGCAGGACGCTCGTGTAGCTGACGGCCACGATACGGTCGATGGGCAGGAAGACGAGGGGCTTTTTGAAGCCGTAGAAGATGCCGTTGGGCAGGAAGAAAAGGTATCCGTCCTTGGACCCGCGGAAGGCCTTGACGTGCACCGCCTTCTCATTCGGCCTATGCGGCTGGCGCACGAGACTGTGGAACTTGCTGGGGTCCGCCGCGACGATTTCGGCCCGGTTGCCAGCGGAGCTGAGATGTGTCGTCAGCGCCCAGTCAAAGAGGGCGCGGTATGTGTCGGAGACGGTTGATGCTGCGTTCGCCCTCGGCCCGCCGATGGTGCCCTGCTTGGGCGGCGTGGATGGTACCGTAAACACCAGCGCTTCCTTCTCGGGTGCCGTCTTTGTCGGGAGGCACGTCCCACGGGGGAACAGCACGTAGTTGTGTTGCACCTGGGTCTTTTCGGGCACGGGGAGGTAGAAGGCGTATTCTATACAACGGTGTTAACCATGTCGTAAGCCCACCAAGCGACTCTGAACGTACCGATGTCTTCCCAGGCGTAGGTGATGCCCTCTACCGGGGCGTTGGTGTTCGGTGCGCGAGCGTATAGGTGATTGGCCGTGAAGCAGAGGTCGTACTTTTTGCGCTGCGGCACTGAGACGGAGATTTCCTTGATCTCGAGGAGCACCTCTTCGTCAGCCGCATTGCCGGTGCCGGAGCTCTTAGGTGCCGCTTTTGCAACCATGCCATTCGTGTTCGTCGCCTTGAAACCGTTCGTGGGACCCTCGTCTACCCGTCTGCGTTTCGATACGGGCTCTGGGCCGTTGATCTGCTCGTGGACGAAGCTTGCGATGTTGTTGAATAGTGCGACTCGGGCGGGAGTGTCTGAGAAGAGAACAAGTTCAGTATTTCCAATGCCAACGAGATTACAACAAGTTGCAGTGCATCTTCGTACCAGCCGCTTTCTCAATGCCCTGTAGAATGTCGGGCCGCGACTGGAAGACGGCTTCCAGCCTCTGGCTGTCGAGGCTGGCGGGCATTGTGATGAATTAATCCGGTGTTTGGTGACTGTCGAACGTATTTGAAATGTGTTTTGACAGATCTTCTCCGTTCAATTCGATCGGGTGTAGCAGGTTTCGGAGGGCGGGTATGGAAGGGTAGAAGGACGCCGTTGACAATGATTCCCAAGGCGGATTGGATGGTGTTTTCTTTTGACGCGACGTCGGTTGAAATTTTGAGATGTGACGTGACGTGTTGGACACTGAACAGTCACTACGGCCTACTACGGCCTACTACGCTCACTGCGCTGATCATAGCGGTGCGTTGCGCGCAGCACCGACTCGGACTTACATAAGTCGGCACAAGTACCTCGACAGACGTTTTGTTCATGTAGGTACTTGAAGCAAAACGGAGTAAATGGAACTGTTTACCCCTTTTCTCGAGTTTGCCACCATTCATCCTGCCCACCTTGGATCGAATCGAATTGGCCTCCCCAATGGGCAACAAAGAAAATCACCGACACGTTGTATTATTCACCTTTTCGGGCCTTGTTGTCCCAAGTCTACAGTATTTCTGCCCCCTCCCCCTTTTTTTTTTCCGTTGCTAGTCCCACCCATGCGGCCTGATATCTACTCAGAACTCGCTCCCATTCACCATACAGAACAGAACCCGTGATTGCCCAGGACGCCCTAAATCATCACCATCATGTCTTGCGCCGTTCGTGTTTTTCTCTCCTCTCCAAAACAGACCCAGGTTATACCAGGGAAGCCCGCAGAACGGCAATCTGCTCGAGGCGTCTTCAGCAGCTCGTAGCTGAGGTCGTTCATCGGGATGCCCGTCTTTTCCGAGAGGGCTACGCAGCGGCCCGAGATGTGGTGCGTCTCGCGGAACGGATCGCCCTTGCGGACGATGCAGTCGGCAACGTCGGTGGCGAGCATGAAAGGATCGAGCGCCGCCTTCATCATCTCGGTCTGCGTGTCCAGTGTCGCGAGGACGCCCTCGGCGATCTGGATGCTGTCGCTGACCGTCCTCCAAGCTGTCGGGGTTCTTCTTCTGGGGCATCAACGAGCTGCCGGTGGAGTAGGCATCGGCGAGGCGCGCGGAACCGAACTCGCCGGAGAAGTAGGATCAGGTCCTCGGGCCAGCGAGAGATGTGCTGCATGAGGATGGAGCCCCACTACAGCGTTTCGGTGACGAAATCGCGGTCGGCGACATCGGCCATCGGATTGCAGAGTAGGCCCTCGAAGCCAAGCTCCGCCGAGATGGCTTCGCGGTCGATGTTGAAGGGATTACCGGCCAGGGCACCGCACCCCAGGGGTTTACGGCTGACCCGCTTTATAACCTCGCGGAGGCGCTTGAGGTCTTTGGCGAAGGCCATGGCATACGAGAGCACCCAGTGGCTCCAGCTGACGGTCTACGCGCGCTGGAGGTGGACGTAGCCAGGCATATTGTAGTCGATCTCCTTCTCGGCGCGGGCGGCCGTGGCCTTGAGGAAGCTGATCAGATAGCCCTCAAGCTTGATGAGCTCGTCGCGGGAACCATACCCTTGTCGCCCTGGACGATCTCGAATGCGCCAGCCTCCCACTCGTTCTCGACCTCCAAAAGGCCCCTTTCGATCATCTCCAACTAATATCGAGTCAGGATGCCGTTGGTGTAGTTTGCGCGGGCAAACGCGATGCTGCCCAGGATGTCCTGCTTATTGAGGAGCTTGTCAAAGTGAATGCTCTCATTGTACTGCTACATGAGGGGGTCGAGGTGGCCTTTGGTTCGGTCAGTCATGAGCTCAGGAAATAGGCCATCGACAAAGTCGGGAGACCCGTACCAGTGAAGCGACCTCCCCACAGCTTGTGTTCTCCGCCGACTTTGAGTTTGAGGCCATCGTGATGGCGTTTCTGGGTGGGATAGGACAGATGAAGGAGTAGCAGAGAATGAATGGATGGGGATTGGAATAGTGCGTTGCAAGGTTCTTTCATCGGGGTTCAAAGTCGGCGCACTGAAGCACTGGAGCGACAGACTGACACTCAGCCTTGTCTTATCTGCTGCATATCATGTCTTATCGCAAAGCTGTTGGAGCTTTGACCACCGTGCCTCGCTCCAGGGGACCAGACTTCCCCTGAAGGCCCCCCGACGTCACAGTGGAGGATGCGCCCCAAGTTCCGCACCCATTGGCTTATTACGACGGTTCCAATGTCTTCCCCCCCCGCGATTCCCACCGCCGGTCCGTCACTCGGGCGCTTGGCCCTTAGCGAACGGAACGGGGCATTTCCTGCCCCACGTCGCTGTCTGTCACCGTCTTACCTCATCCGTCCTCCCCAACATCGCGAACCAGCTTCTCCTGTTCTACGTTCGACTGCTGCCGACGCCGTTTCGCCTCCTGGTGTCGGTGACGAGAAAGAGAGAAAGAGGGAGAGAGAGAGAGAGAGGCCCGCCCGCCCGCCCTGCCTACCGAGGCCTTGCACCATCTCCGAGTCGAGCTTGAACACATCCGCGAAATTTACCCCTGTGCCGACACCATGTCCTTCGCCAACATCTACACGCACCGCAAAGTTGCCGAGACGGCGGCCAAGGGCTGCGATGTATGCTATCGCGCCACAAGTAGCGTGCTGGTGGCACCAGAAAACAAGGTACGAAGGACGAGTTGCTTCCACACGTCCAGGGCCATCTGACGCAATTGCCAGGACTTCTTCTACGTATGCCCCAGCCATTTGAAGGACAAGAACTTCTGCTCCCCCATCATCGACAAAGAGGCCGTCGAGGCAAAGAAAAAGAAGGAGTTGGAAGAAGAGGTTGAGCGCGTCAAGAAGGAATACGAAGAGAAGCAGAGAAAGAAAAAGGAGAAGGAGGACAAGGAGAAGGCCGCGGACAAGGACAAAAGCAAAGACAAAGAGAAAGATAAGGACGACAAGAAGACGGATGACGAGAAGAAAGGCAGCGATGCCAAATCCCCAGAGAAGGTGAGTTATGCAAGCCTCTACTAGATCTTCGATCAAGCGCCGCCGCCGCCGCAACTGCGTAGAACGAGCCGCAAGGCTACGACTGACAAGCTCCTAGGATGGTGCCGAGACACCTACCCCATCCGCAGAGGAGGAGCCTCGCGTTTTTGCGCTCCACAAGTAAGCAACACACTGGCATGTTCAATTCTGTCTCAGACTAAGTAGGATAACACAGGAACTTCTACGGTATTCGAGTCGAGAAGAAACGGCAGATAGAGCTTGCCAGGAGAAACCGAGAGCGACTACAGCAGCCCAATCTGTTTCCGTCCGTCCCGAAAGGTACACCAGGCGCACCGGGTAGCTGAAATGTATCTCCAATGCTGAAACTACCGTATTTCTTTCGATTGGGGCCACGCTGAAGGCCTTTCACGAGGACCTCGCCAACACGACCGCTCTGCAGTCCATCTCAGAACATCAAACCTCCCTAAAGCAACCACCTGACCATGTCAGCCACATCGAGGACCCCCTTCTCATATATACCATTGTCAAGATCCCGCCATAATTGCCAGGACAAGGCTTCGAAAACCGATGAAGCCTCCGTTTGAATCGGGCGTGTTGTTGCATTAGTTGACTTCGTTTCGAGTCAATACCGGGTGTCATCGGCCATTGTGTGAACGACAACCTCGACAACGCACTCCATCACCCATTCTTGAACATTCATCATCCATCTTTGAACGCTCATCCCGGTCTAGCACTCTAATTGGCTACCTTACGCCTGCATTAGGGCTCACTGCTTCTGTGTGCTATGGCGTATGCTTCTGCGCATACTTAGACGACCTGCAGTAGCCCTAGTGGGCTGTTGGCGTGTTGCTGTTGCGGTTGCCGGAGCATAAGCTGCCGTCCAAGGTGCCGCTTCGCCAGAATCCTTGTCGATGATCACGGGCGTGCGTCTATCATCTGGTGACTCGCCACCAGCCGGCCAGGCCAGGCCAGTCATCGTTCAAGAGATCCGGGGCCTCGATCTAGCACGTATGCCGCTCACAAGTCCCAAAGTAGCGTCCCGGGAGGAAACCACCATCGGCCGCATTGCAGTAGTTAGCATGCGCTGAAAACTCTTCGACATGTAACCCTTGAACATCACATATCACCTCGCTTCCCGGCTGTTTCTCTCGGGTGCATGGTTCCACGGATTGCGCATATCTCCCACGACGCCACAAAGAGCACGGAATCCTACCTAGTATTCGCAAACGCCCCCCCCCCCTCCAGTCTGGTGTCATCTCTCGTCTTGGACAGCATCAACTCTTCAGCCTCCTGTGGTGTGACCAAAGAGCTTTCCACAAGACCGGTGGCGATCTCCTCTCCTGGCTTTCGGCGCCCGTCGCTCTCACCATGTACACCCGGACTACTGTCGGCTCACCAGATCTAGCCTTCCGGCATGCCAGTACACAATCACTGCAGGTTCCTACTGATCCCCAGTCCTGTCCTTTCTTCCACTCATGTCCCTTGTCAGGCTTAGTGCTTACATGCGTCTGCCATGCTTACGCTACCGGGCAACGCCTGCAAGTGCGCCCTCTATCTAGCTAGCCAGCAAATCAAACCACTCTGCCGCCCGCAGTCCGTACTAGATTGAGATGGCCAAGAGCGAGTTCGCAGAAGAAATATGATCAATCGCCAGAATGGCGTTATGTAGGAGGAGACCCCACCACAATCCAGCAGCATCACACCACACAGGTTTGCGCGAGCTTCGTGGCGGATGAAACCCTGTCTTAACATCGTTTTATGCAGGCGGCGGACGTGAGAGCGGCACCTTCGGTCTTTGGGAATTCCGCGTCATCCCACTGCCAGTTCCCAACATCGATCCGTCGGGAAGGGACTCGACCAGTTAAACCAAGCTAGGCATTTTTCGAGAAACTGGGCTCGGCAGGGCAAACATAGCCGTCATTGTCGGTCAGGTTCGAGCTCAAGGCGGCCGTCAGCACACCTGCACAAGACCGAAGTCTCATGCGACCCGTGGCATGCGAGTCACGTCCGGAGGGAGTTTAGGGCTGACGAACGCCTGCTGGATATGGGTGCTACCCGATGGCAATCGGATGACGATCAATCGACACGCTTGGGTGAGCGCTACTGCGAGGTGTTCCATTCATAGTAGTATGTCCTGGTTGCTGGCGTAAGGTAGAGACCGCAGTCGCAACAAACCCACCACGGCATTCATCTCTCTGACATTGTCCTCCACAGTACTACCCTCTGCTCAGGCGTCGTCAGAGATGTGAAAAGGGATTGCCTAGCCCTCGTCAGTGTATCGGCGGATACATAGTTATCAACCCAAGCGGCCAAAAGGTTTACTTCGTAGTCGGAAGATCATCCAGCAACAAAGATAATCAGTACCAGTTTAGGCCATGACGGAAGCCAATATTCTCAAACACACCTTGCCAACTCTTGGAGCGGGTAGTCAACTCGAGGGAAGGACCAGGCAATCTTACGCCAAGTGACTCAATCTGAGAATCTCCGACGGGTCTTCTCTTGCCCTTCCAATCGCTTGCAAGTTGCAAGTCGCACGTTTTGTTTGTTTTTGTCACGTCCGACAACAGCTGCAAGACGACCTTCGGTGCTGTAGACCCAAACTCCTTGCCACAGCAGCTTGATGGTAAATGCCGCAGGAAGGAAGAACACATGGAGTTTTCTTCTGGGTTAGGCAATGTGGGCGACAAGTCAACAAGCCTCAAGATCGAGTTGCCCGGGCTCTACCTCGCGCGGCCGACGCTGGGTTGCGGCGTATGCTGACATTGCTAGGGGTGTTTCTCTCGAATTGGAACTGCGCCGGCAGAAGAACCAACATCCATGATTCATGCGAGGGTACTACGTCCGACACCCGAGTCGCTGAATCCATTAGAGCGGACCGAGATCGAAGCCGGATGTTGAAGAAAACCTGGCCGGTGCTGAAGGCGGCCCGTTTGGCGTGGTGTAGTATGGTGTCTATCGATCGACCTGTTCTGAGGCGTAGACAAAAGCGGTCACAACTTCATTCACCCTTGCGTCAGGAAGCCTGGAAGGCTTGCTCAGAATCGTTGGTATCATCACTCATCACGCAAGAGATGTACAAGGACTCTTCAAATTCCCCAAAGGGAAAGGCAAGTGTGGCAAGACTTTTGAGTGAGCACTAACTCAATCTCGACCTCGGCGTCTGCAGTATTCCCTACGAGGCTTCAAAAGTACACTGTCAGGCTCACTTTCAGACGAACAGTCACTTCAGGCTGTCGGTTGTCGGTTGCAATTGCTTACTTTCTGACTGATGAGGCCGATCAGACGGTGACAGCCTGCCGCCTAACAGGTTGGCCGATGTGCCGGCGGGCGCGGTCTCTAGGGGCTGTCTCTGTGGCTCTCATACCTCGGTCGAGTCCCAAGAACCTTGCTCAGGAATTTGGCGAGGCCTTTCTTCTCATTAAGGAAGCCCAACTGCCTCTTCATCAGTAATACTCTAGCCAAGCAGACTTCAGCGGCGCCACAATGCGGAGCAAGACCACTTATAGACAACATGCCCACCGGCCGAGCCATCGACCTCCCCCCCCTCGGACGGGGACCATCAATCCAAAGGGGAATCCAATCCCGCTCGACGGGGCCTGTCAAAAGATGGCGGGAGCACGGTGCCCCTCTCCTCCATCTGACCCCCTTCCGCTCCCCGTACCCAGCTGATGCAAGGTCTGCCTAACAGGCTTGTTAAGGATGGAGGCTATCCTGATGATGGACATGCCGTGGGAGCGGGTGTCACTTTAGCGTTGTCCGGTCAAACGCCAGTGGTGTATGTCAAGCCAGCTATTTAGCGCCTCGGGCGTGAGAGTAGTATATTCATCCTGCGCCATGGTATGGAGGGGCGGATGACGGGTCTGAGTCGTGGCATACGGGTAGCTTGACGAAGGAATATCTTCCCTGGAGGTTGGTCATTGCATGTCCGTTCGACCGCACATGCCTGCTCACCTTGTACTATTTCGATATGATCATCATCATTACCAAGGCCGGGGTTGGTGAAGCAGACACATGGGGAAAAGTTTAGAAAAGTTTGAAGAGGGGTGTTGTTGCTGTTGACTGAGTGCCTTGGTGCCGGCGACGTTGTGACCCCTGCCTCATTGGCTCTTGAAGATCTAATGGGTCTTCATCCTCGACGGAGGGCTCGGTCGTGTGAACAACTCGAAACGCGCGAGATGCTGACGGCAGCCAGCCAGCCAGCCAGCCAGCCCACTTCCGACTTTGCACATGCGGTGCCTCCTGATGTACGAGTTGGCAGGAAACTGCATGATGCTCCCGCTCGTGGGAGAAAGCCTCCTTCCCCTTTCTTCTAGCGAGCATTCGGCATCGATTGGTCGGATCGGACTTGTGGTGGATGGGGGGCGTCATCAGTAGGACGAAAGGGGGGGAGGGGGTTGTCACCTATGGGTGCTTGACACCGGGGAAATCATCATCCATGTGCCGGCGGCGACGGGTGTGGGGGGGGGCGTTGGGAGATGGGTAGGCCTCTTCCGGCGATCACGCACATGGCCATCACCAGGCCTGGTGAGCGATTGTTATGCCTTCTTCTGTCGGTCTCGTCAGCAACGATAATCAAGGAGTGTGGTGTGGGAAGGGGGTTGATTTATCTTCCGCTGCGATCCCATGTCAGACCCATCTGTAAGCTAGGAAGGCAGTGAAAGTCTGAGAGCCTGCAGAGCCTGCAGATTCTCAAAGCCCATCGTGACGCGGCCGGGAGGGGTGGTTGAATCGGCAGCTTTGACGTGAGGCTTTGTTGTGCAGACCAATGCTGTGAGATACAGGTAAGGGAAAGGGATCGGTGTTGATGGCCGGCGTGTATACATGGGCCCTCGAGCCTAGAGCGCTGACTATCGAGTACATTGGGGTTGCACAACTTACCATGTACCTCGCAGCTCGGCGGCCGTTGGATGGGAGATCATGAGGGGAGGGAGGGTGCTTGAGAAGAGGGGGAAGCAAGTGATCTTACGTGAGAACCTTGTTCACTCGCGCGCCAGCCGGCCAGTCAGCCACAGAAACTCCCTCAAGTGATGAAGCGAAAGTCGATTTGCGGGAGCTGTTCATGTGACGGTGCTTTTTGATGGCCGGGCTTGAATTGTTCTTGTCGGTGTTGGTGGAAGAGTTGTGGCTGCTGACCAGGGTGAGCTTCATGATGATGCTGGGCGGGTTTGGCGTGATTGTAGTCATCATTAACAAGCTTCTTGTAAGACGTGCTGCGTAACCCAATAACATCCAAGGTTACGGTTAGTCTCATGCAACTCTTGGTTGAGAGATACATGATGCAGCTCAAGATGTGGGAGAGGATGCGAGCTCCTTGGGGTTGACTTGGGAATCGGGCTGTGATAGGTCGTGAGTGGAGCGATTTGGATCAGGGACTCAAGCTGGTTTTCGAGCCAAAAATGCACTGATGTATGCGGCCGCTGATGATCCTGACTAGGATAATGAGACCATGTTCTATGAGAGTTCTTTTCAACAGCGGCAGAAACCTGGTTAACACTTCGGCGCAAACTTCCATTGAGGCCTTCAAATAGCGAAACCATGCACATGTCACGGAAGAGCCCCTAAAATCCGACAACGACGACATTGGAAACTAGATAACTTTGAATTTAGTCATGGGGGCGTATTTTCAGTCATAAAGACTATTTTTTTGCATTCGTTCAAAGACTTTGGGTCTTTCTTGCAAACAGCCAGTTGGTAACTACATGTGGGGGTTTCCGAACATCTGCTGTGCTTCTCTCTGTCTGCAGTTCCAAATAACGGAACCCCCTGGGGTGTGATATAGATCCTTGATAACCTAAATTTCGGTCTCAGCTAGTTGATTGCTCCGTAACAGTGCTCGATAAGTACGAGATCTGTACTCTATGCATGATAGAAGCCAGCATTTCGCAGGGTTGATTAAGAAATCTTCAACGTCGTCTGTGCCCTGAAGTCTCGGCTACTGGCACCGGCATACAGCGTGTACACTCCGCCCTCGACCTTCCATTCCTGACCGGCAACGTCCCAGACGCTCAGGTCTCTCCGTCTCAGCGGGAATGCGACATCCGCGCTCTCCCCGGGCTGGATCGTGACCTTTGCGAATCCTCGAAGCTGTCTGACCGGCTCTCCGGCCGCGTCAGGGAACGAGACGTACAGCTGAGCGACCTCGGCACCAGCAACCGAACCGGTGTTTGAAACGCTGGTCGACACGGTGGCGACGACGTCCCATAGATCCTCCCGTCCGCCGATGGACCGGTCCCCCGTGGCGAATCCGCTGGTGAGCTTAGCAGAGACCTCGACCTCGACGGCGGACGAGTAGTTAAAGGTCGTGTATGACAGGCCGTACCCGAACTCGTACCGGGGCGTGACGTTGTAGTAGTCAAAGTACTTGTAGTCGATGTAGTTACCGTCCGAGAAGTCGAGGTCCAGCTCGGTGGCGCTGATGACGGTCTCCGGGTTGTAGTCGCTCTCGTTCCGGGCGATGGTGTGCACCAGCCTGCCCGACGGGTTGACGGCGCCGAAGAGGACGTCGTCGATGGCGTTGCCCGACTCCTGGCCCAGCGCTCCGGCGTACAGCACGCCCGTGACGTTGTCGTGCTCGATCCAGGCGTCCAGCAGGCGCGGGCCGACGGTGTTGACCACGACGACGGTGTTGTCGCAGACCCCCGCCACGGTCTCTACCAGGGCGTCCTGCTCGGCGTTGCGGAGCTCGTCACGGTCGGCGCCCTCGCCGCCCCAGGCGTTGAGGAAGACGACGCAGGCGTCCGAGTCGGCGGCCACGCCCGTCGTGGACTCGGTCAGCTCCGTGCCGGATCCGGACATGCCGCTAAAGGTCGTCTCGACGGTGTCGTTGAGCCACCAGCGGAGCATGAAGCCGTCCCGGGCGGCCCGCTCGTTGAAGAGCTGCAGGGGCGTCGTGAGGTGGGAGAGCGAGCCCATGGCGGACCCGCCGACGACGGCCATGTGGCCCTGCATGGTCGACGGCTCGCCATCGTAGACGCCCAGGGCCGTGTTGGCGCCGACGTACCGCGGGCCGGCGTGGTATCCGAAGATGCTGACGCTGGTCCTGTTGGTCAGGGGCAGCGCGCCGTTCGTGTTCTTGAGCAGTGCGATGGACTCGGCGGCGTAGCGTCTCGCCATGACGCTGTGGTTGCCGCGGTTGTCGACGCGGTCCGTGGCGCCGGCGAGACTCGGGTACCCTTCGTCCTGGCCCAGGTGGAAGTAGCCCATCATGTTGCGGATGACCATGTCGTCGAGCCGTTCGGCGGTGAAGCTGCCGTTGGTGAGGCCCGCGCCGAGCGTCGTGTTGGACCAGTACTGGGCGGAAGAGAGGTCCATGCCGGCGTTGGCGGCGTTGACGCCCGTCTTCTGGGCGCTGACGTCGGCGGACACGATGCCCGGGAAGCCGAGCTCGACCTTGAGGTACTTGGCGAGGAGGTCCTGGCTCTCGCACGAGTAGGTGCCGTTGACCTTGTTCATGGCGCACATGGCGCCGCCCATGCCGTTGTAAGTAGTGTCGTAAAAGGGCCACAGGTACGTCTCGTGGAAGGCCTTGTCGCCGATCGTCACGCTGTAGGAGCCCGAGGTATCCGAGGAGGTCGTCTCGTTAGCCGTGCTGTTGGTGAGAGTGGTGGTTGACTGGCGTGTAGTCAGAGTCATGTCGCCTCCGAGTCCTCCGTCAGGGGGGGCACCGCCGCCGCCTCCTCCTCCACCCAAGCCACCTGCTGAGCCGGTTCCCATCCGGTTGGTCTCCTGTTCGTTGAGGATGAAGTGCTTGGCGCTGGCGATGACACCGGCAGACGACATTCCCTTGACGACTGACCCGGCCATGATGCCGGCCTGGTAGCTGTCAACGCCGTAGGTCTCGCCAGATCGGCCGCCCCAGGCGGAGCGTCCCAGAGGCTCCAAGGTTGGCCCGTATGCCATGTTGATGCCCTTGCCCTTGAACTCTTCCCCCACACCCCGGCCTTGCCCCTGAGCGGCGGCCGTGTCCCAGGTCATGGCCATCGCAAGGCCAGCGGGCCACGTCGTAACGTAGAAGTAGGTGAGAGGGTTCGTAGCCGAGTCGAGGTTGTGCAGAGCGGTCCAGTTGCCGCCATCGCCGCCGGCCACGATGGAGATCTTTTCTTCAGTGGTCAGGGTGGCCAACAGTGCTGTTGCCTTATCGTAGGCGTCCTGCCATGTTCCGAGCTTGACTGTTTGGGGACACAGTTAGAGACTGCCGACTATATGATATTGATGCGAAGGGGAAACGAAGGGAAACTTGCTCGTTCCTGAGCTCAGGAGCTGCTCGGTGTAATTGGCCGAAGCATCTTGAGCCAAGGTGCCAGTCACCAAAGTGAGTATAGCTAGAGTCCAAGATTTCAAAGACCGGTACATGATGAAAGTAAAGGAGAAACCTCAATGAAGAAAATGAAAATGACGAAAAAATAAAGGTTGGGTAACCAATGTGGTTGTATTTAACGAATGTGAGTAAAGAGAAGGGAGAGACCGGGGATCTAGGGTCTGCGTTCCAACAGACCACCGGGGAGTGATATCCATCAATGTCATCTGTCCAGGCTATCTTCTTGTATCTACTATGCTCACAGTTTAGGGCCCCCATAGTTGGGTCTTGCCGCATGGGGAGATCAAGAGACACGCATGCAAAGGCAAGATGTAGTGATGAGCTGACGACGATGAGCTATGCCCACTGCCCCGTTCCGGGCATTGGGATATGTCCCGTAAGTCCGCAGCAGGTACGGGATACGAGTCCGTGTGTGCAGCTTCCGTCCTGAGCGGAGATTGCCCACTTGGTTGAAACGGTGAGGACAGCTGGGGTGGTGGATATTTGCGAATCCGGGCATAGGACGACGACTGATATCAGCCATTAAGTCGGGCTTCATCCAGGCTCCGAGAGGACGCGGCCTCGCAAAGCTAGTATGTATCCCGTTTCAAGCAAGCAGAGCTCTCTACCGGTCAGGATGATAAAAACAACGCACTCTTTAAAGATGGGTCTAATGCCCCCACACCGAGAAGAGGGAGTAGCGACGAAGGATACAATATTCTAATTATGGATTCCCCAGAACTGCCTACATCGATATGTAGGACCCCGTGTCATCCCAGTCACGGAAACAACAACTCCCCCCCCCTAGGACCTTGATTCGTTGAAACTGAAGTACTACGGGTTTGCGGTCCCAGCTACCGGGTTGTCAGGGTTGTAGGTGAAGTTGTGAACCCGATGCCGGCAGTTAGGCGGGGTAGAGAACCGCGTGTCAGATGCTTGCCGATAATCCAACGCACCCAGTAAGTGTGTTACAAGTTAGAGCATACAGTAAGGCATAGGAGAATAGGGGAGAAAGATGCTTATTCTATATAATGTAAAGAGAGTAAAATGTAGTCTAGTTATATAAGTCTAACTACGTAAGACAGTATATAAGAAGACTAATTTAGTAAGCTTTAATATATAAGGGTATTTCTATAATATACCTCTTAATTATTTAAGCAATTAAGTAATTATTTCCCTTATGCTAATATATAATAACGTGGTTGATAAGCTCGGCGATCAGACAAGCTCGGCGATCACGCAACCGCAACCACAGCACATTTCCAACTAATAAGCAACACCCAGGAAATCAATTGAATTCAAACTAATGAAGGTCCTCTTCCTCAGATATTTCTTCGACAAATTGACATGTTCGCGCATTATGACCGGTGTTCCCACAGACGCCACACCGCCGTTGGCCCGTCTCAGTCCTCGGTCGGCGACCACTACTCCGCCGCGTTTCCTCCTCAATCTGAGCTGTCGCCTCTCTCTGTGATTGAAGGTCCTCTGCCTCAGCTATAGTAAGACTTCCTCCTTGTTTGAGACGGGTTTTCTTAGCCCTCCTGCGTCGGCTAAGCAGGTTATTCTCCTCTCGAAGGATCTGGACCTCCGACCTTAATAAGGCAATCTGGTGCATAAATCCTCGCGCTCCCTTTGATAAATGCTCTACAGCTTCAATAATTGAAGTTGGGGAGCTATTCTGATGGCGGGAGATCCTCCTTTTAATGAGTTCAGACTGAGAAGATGCTTCTGTTGGGTTGTTTGGCGTCTGAGAAGTCCACGCAGGGGGTGTTGTTGGGAGGGACCCTGGAGGTGTTGGAGTGTGTAACTTGACATCAAGCTTTGAAAGCACACTTTCTGCGCTTAGAGGGACAAGCCCTGCTCCTCTGAATCCTCCCTGAATGTTATTTTCCGTGATAGCTTGCGTGAAAGCCTTACGAAACGCAGGGAAGAAGTCTTCTTTCGCAATATGCGTATTACCCCGGCGTATCTTATCCTCAATTTGTCGACCGTATGCCGTCTTTAGTGGCCCAAAACACCCAACGTCCAAGGGCTGAAGCAAGTGAGACGAATGAGCCGGCATGCAGAGTGTGACGATATTGTTTTCCTTGCAATATATCTCAAAGTCGGCGGCGTGGTGACTTTCGTGCCCATCGACGATAAGGAGGCGATAACTACCACTTGCACGCAGTTTTGAATGCCGATCAAAGTGCCGTAGCCAATCTAGGCCTCTTTCGTTTGTTGTCCACCCATTTTCAGACGTTGCAATGACCCAGTCGCGTGGGAGACCGGTTTCAGTATACCAGGTGGAGAGGTGATATTGGCCTGCAACGATGATGTACGGCGGAACGCTGTAGCCTGACGAACTAATGGCCTGAACGACTGTAACCCATTCACGATTGCCAGGCTGCATCATTCTCGTATTTGACCGCCTTTCGGCACTAGTGACGACCATTCCGGATGCAATCTGGCCCATCATAAAACCAGTCTCGTCAAAGTTGTAGATGTCGGAGTCCACGATGCCGTATTTCGCGATTGTGTTCGCCACAAGGCGAAACCACGCGTTTATCGCGCCTGGATCCTCGCATTGGGCCCTCTTATAGTCGTACTTACGAAAAAAGCGCGTCCGAAGCTGTGGTTGTCGCTTGACGAAGTTTGAAGCCCAGCGCTTCCCAACTGGGGGTGCGTCGCGGTCGGCAAGCAGTCGATTAGCCATATCTTCCACACCACTGAGGCGAGGAGGAAACGATCGGGAATCCAGGTCTAGAATGTACTCAACTAGCTTCTCCTCTTCAAGCGCAGTCAAATTTCGTAGGCTAGGCAATACGTCGCGTCGTGACAGCTTTCCCTTAATTCGGTCGCGTAACGTTGAGTAGGGTACTGAGTAGATCCGGCATGCGGCTCTTATACTAAGATTTTTAGTTTGTTTGATTGCCTGGATAGCTAAGTTCAATTGAGCTTCTTTATTCATGAGGGACATTGCTGAGTATGGTGTGATGTGTATGTAAAGGTGAGAGGTTAGTTTGTCCGGTCGGGTGATCGCCGAGCTTGTCTGATCGCCGAGCTTATCAACCACGTTAGCCCTTTAAAAGTAATCCCTTAGGTGCTTATATAATAGATAAATAAAAGAAATTAAGAATAAGTATATTATAGTATATTATATTACCTTTATTAATAGCCTTACTTTACTTATATAACCTTTTTTAAAATAGGTAAGAGGGTAGCTAAAGGTAGTATAAGTAGTATATATATAAATATTTTACCTTACCTATTATTATTTTTCTTTTCTTCCTTCTTTATGCCTTTATTAAGTTAATATAAGTAAAAATTTAAGCTGTTTTTACTGCATTAACATACTTTTACTATACGTTTTTACTAATAAAACTTAATAACGTACATGATAAGCGAGCGCGCCAGACAAGCGAGCGCGCCACCCAACCAGCCAGACGCGTCTGTCTGACTGTTTCCTTTCATTTCTCCACGAACAACAATGCAATCCACTAGCAACGAAGCTCAGGTACAGCTGGCTGTCCAAGCTTACAAAAAAGACCTAAAACTCAGCATTCGCGCTGCAGCAAAGATGTACAACGTCAGCCGCGACATTGTGACGCGTCGACTAAAGGGAACAGCATCACGACGCGACACCATGCCGAACTCACGGAATTTGACGGAGCTTGAAGAGCAGAAGCTAGTCGAGTACATTCTCGACCTAGATGCCCGATCGTTTCCTCCCCGGCTTACTGGTGTTGAAGAAATGGCCAATCGACTGCTTGCCGACCGCGACAAGCCACCAGTCGGCAAGCGCTGGGCCTCAAACTTTGTCAAACGACAACCACAGCTCCGAACGCGTTTTTTTCGAAGATACGACTATAAGAGAGCTAAATGCGAAGATCCTGAGGCAATAAACGCGTGGTTTCGCCTTGTGGCGAACACAATCGCGAAATATGGCATCGTGGAGTCAGATATCTACAACTTTGACGAGACTGGCTTTATGATGGGCCAGATTGCATCCGGCATGGTTGTTACAAGCGCTGAAAGACATTCAAACACAAAAATGGCTCAGCCTGGCAATCGAGAATGGGTTACAGTCATTCAGGCCATCAGTTCGTCTGGCTATAGCGTCCCGCCATACATCATTGTTGCAGGCAAAAATCTCCTCTCCACATGGTACACCGAATCTGGTCTCCCACCCGACTGGGTTATCGCAACATCTGAAAATGGATGGACAACAAATGAAAGAGGCCTAGATTGGCTCCAGCACTTTGATCAGCATTCAAAGTCGCGTGCGAAGGGGAAATATCGCCTCCTTATTGTCGATGGACACGAAAGTCACCACTCCACAGACTTTGAGCTGTTTTGCAAGGAAAACAACATCGTCACCCTCTGTATGCCGCCTCATTCTTCTCATCTACTTCAGCCCTTAGACGTAGGGTGTTTTGGGCCTTTGAAGTTGCCGTACGGTCGAGAAATTGAGGATAAGATGCGACGGGGTAATACCCATATTACGAAGGACGATTTCTTTCCAGCATTTCACAACGCCTTTAAGCGAGCTCTCACAGAAAAAAACATCCAAGGGGGTTTTAGAGGGGCAGGACTTGTCCCTCTAAGTGCAGAAAGTGTGATATCTAAGCTGGATGTCAAGTTCCACACTCCTTCACCTCCAGGATCCCTCCCAACAACACCACTACCTTGGACTTCCCAGACACCAAAGAACGCAACAGAGTTAAGTTCTCAAGGAACTCTACTTAAGGATCGGTTCCTTAATCATCCAGGCAGCTCTCCAACACATGGATGTACAGATGTTGAGCATATTCTGAAAGGAGCACTGGGATTTGCCCATGAGAATGCATTCTTAAGAGCTGAGAATAAAGCCCTTCGGGAGGAAAACAGCCTACTTAACCGACGCAAAAGGACTAAGAAAACTCATCTTAGGCAAGGAGGAAGTCTTACTGTAGCTGATGCACAGGATATTCAGTCGCAGAGAGAGGCGACAGCCCAGGTACAAGAGGAAATACGTCGGAGTAGTGGTCGGAAGCCGAGGACAGAAACAGGCCAAAGGAGGTGTGGCATCTGCGGAAACACCGGACACAATGCGCGAACATGTGATTTTAATGAAGATATGTCTGGAGAAGAGGATTCTGAGTAGTTTGAATTGATTTGATCTTTTTGTTGTTGCTTGGGGGTTATATTTGTGATGTGGTTGCGGTTAGGTGGCGCGCTCGCTTGTCTGGCGCGCTCGCTTATCATGTACGTTATACTTAATAGTAACTAAGAATCTAATTACTGTATATAGACGCTTTAGAGTCCTCTTACTATAAGCATAAAAGCTTATAACCTTATAGGTAACTTCTTTTTGCATCTTAAAAAGCGCTTTTAAGTAGGTATCTTACTAGCTAAAAGTATAATATAGGAAGAGAGGGTAAGTTTTTTTAGTAGGTGCTACATAAAGTAGCTGCTTTAGTAATAATTCTTATGTTATTACTATACCTACAAGCATGCTTAGTAAAGCATATAAAAAGCCTCTTACTATCTACCTTTAACTACTTCTAACCTAAAGGCTATATAACTGCAGGCTATTAAAGCCTTATTTTATATGCTTTTAGATTGTCTGCTATACTATTAAAGCATTTAATTATAGGTTAATCTATACTTACTACTAGGTTTAAGTAGCTAGCCTACTTTAGTAGCATATAAGTGCTATCTATTAATTATTATATAGTCTTATATATGCATCCTACTAGAAATGCAGCCTTAAGAGGCTTATATAATAGCTTTAGCTACATCTTATATTTTTAGTGTATGCATCCTGCTAGAAATGCTACCTTAAAGAACTTATGTAATAGCTTTAGCTACATCTTATATATAAAAATAGTATTATTACTATCTATAGGTAGATAAGATCTTCCTTCTTACCCTCTTATATCTAGTGTAGTTGTAAGTATAGTAAAGAAAGATGCTTTTAGAGGTGTAGTTAGAGGAGTTATAAGTTAGAATCTTGCTTTAGTATATAGTGCTAGCTTAGAGGGCCTATTAAGGCAGCCTTCTTATAGGCCTTTATTAAGGTTAAAGCTACCTTAGGTTACCCCCTTAGCTTGCTTAGTATATTCTATAATCTTATCTGCTTCTTTATTAGCTGTATATATAAAGCTTATCTTATATACTTCTTTATGCATAAGGTAGTTAATAGTCTGTTATATTTTATTAAGATCTAACTTTTATATGCTTTTAGTAAAGCCTTTAAGATTGCTATTAAAAATAGCGCCTTTATTAAAGATAACGTTATATATTATAAATACTTTACTATAAAGGGGGTTTTATATGCAAAAGAAGTTACTAAAGCTATAGCTAATAAGGTAACTAATTTAAGCATATAGGGTAAGCCTTTACTTATGCTATTTATATAGCTAGGTATCTGCAGTAAGTGTATATGCTTTACAGCTATATACCTAAAGGTGTAAAAGGTTAGGCCTTACGTAAGAAGCCTTTTCTTTAATTTAGAAGTGCTTATACTACAGTTAGTATAAGGTCTTCTAGCTGCAGGCTGCCTACAGTATGCAGTTATAGAGGTAAGTTGCTATAGTATATACCTTAAGCTAAAGGATATCTAAAAGGCTTATATTAATTGCTATACTGCATACCTTTTGCTTTATTATAGTAGTAATGCATTCTATAGCTCTATTTTACGCTTAGGTATTTAGAGCGCTTACCTTAAGGTATATACTACATGCTTTAAGGTTTGTAATAATTTTATAGTAGCAAAGAAGCTTATTATCTATTTTAATAACCTTTATGCAGCAGTTATATTAAGTATAAAGGAGTATAAGGAAGTCTTTAATTATTATAAGCAGTACGTCTATAGTCCTTTAGTAAAGGTAAAAGTCCTATATAAGACTACTACCTTAATTAGAAAATAGCATATAGGATTAATATCCTATATAGCCTATTTTAAGGTTATAAAAATTAATAGCTAAATAATTACTAGGCTATACTTAAGCAGCTAACTTTTATAGGCTTTAATAGACTATTTAATAGGCTTTTCCTTAAGCGTAGGCATTGCAGTCTACTATAGTAATCTATTAACCTTTAATACCTTAAAGGTATACCCTATAGGCTGCATTAATAATCCTTTTAAGTGCTTTTAGGCCTAGGTGCCTAAGGCGTTTATACTAAGTAATAAGGTTGCCTAGAATAGGCTTTTAGTATATAGCTGTTGTATATATATATCTTCTGCATGTAGGGGGTGCTTTATCTAACTAAACAGCTAGTAATAGTATAGCTGCTGTAAGTACAGCCTTTAAGCTAAAAGGCTAATAATTAAGCACTTATTAATTATAGATTTTATTAATGTATGTAATAAAGGACTTATCTACTTATTATAGGTAGTTATTTCCTAGGCTATTATCCTACTAAAGTCCTTATTACTTAAGTTTCCTAAAGGATATAAGGTTTGCAGCTAACCTAAAGCAAAAGGCAACTTTAAATAAAGTAAGCTTTATAATACTATTACTATATACCTTTAGGTTAATTTCTGTAGTCCTATATGCTTTAATAGGTAGTTATTATATGCCTACCTATAAAAAGTCTTTATAAGGTGTAGCTCTTAGCGTCTTAAACTATAAAGAATTATTAAAAATATATACTATAAAGCCTAAGTCTAGTATAGCTAATCCTATAAGGTAATATTAACTATAGGTAGTATAAAAAGACGCTAAAGATAGCTTCTCTTAGCAGCTACTATATAGTTAATTTAGTAGGTTAGCTGCTTATCTAACCTATCTTAAGCGCTTTATAAGTTTTAAGTTAATTTAAATATGCTTATTAATAAGGGCTTAAGTTGCTTAGTTAAGTAGCTTATTATCCCTTTGCAGATAAGGAAGCATATAGAAATACTTATCTATTTAGTGCTATAGGCTAAGGTATAGTTAGCAACTATTAGTATGCTTTATAAAGAGTATCTTAGTAGTACTTATGCTAGACCTTTTTTACTTAGTATATATACTTACCTCTTATTAGGTTATAGGTAATAATAATAAGGTTAAGGTTTCTATTAGTATACTAAAATCCTTTAGCAGTTAGCTTTGCTAACAGCCTCTGCAGCTACAGCCTTAGCCTCTATAAGCCTGTTTATTATTATTGCTATATTCTTCTTAAGAGGCATTATTACTAAGGTTAGTTAGGCTAAAGGCACCTTATAAAGCCTTTTGTATAGGCTTTATATTATCTGCAGTCTAAAGGAAGCATTTAACGTTAGCTAAAATGCTCCCTAGTGTAATAATATTCTTTTTAGCTTTGTAGATATAGGTTTTATAGTATATATATACCTAGCTTAAGATATATAATCTTGCAAATGCTATTATAAAGGGTGTAAACTATAGGCTTGAAGTCTAGGCCTGCAGTAGGCTGCTTGCAGAGGCTTTATAAAGCGCCTTTTACTACTTTATAATCTATTCTTTAATGTCTTATTAGTTGTTAAGGTGTTTTTTTATAGGCGCTATTAATGCAGCATTATATGCAACTTATATATTGTTTCTATATTTAAAAGGGTGTATGCTAATATGTTCCTTAAAAGCTTTTATCTATTAATTAACCTCCTTATCTAAGGTATAGTAGTAAAGCTTTAAGTTGTTAGATACTATCTAGTAAATCTAGTCTTAAAGGTTACTATATTATTAAAGGCGCTTTTCCTATAACGTGGCTGATAAGCGAGTCGATCAGACAAGCGAGTCGATCACCCAACCACGACTACATTACAAACCCAAGAAGACATCAATATCAACACCACTAAATCAATTAACGCTACTAAGAATTCTCTTCCTCAGTCGTTTCTACATCAAACTGACACGTTCGCGCATTGTGTCCTGTGTTTCCGCACACGCCACACCGTCGTTGACCCGATTCAGTCCTTGGCTTACGACCACTCCTCCGACGCGTTTCCTCATAAACCTGTGCTGTTGCGTCCCTCTGCGACTGTATATCCTCTGCATCAGCTACAGTAAGACTTCCTCCTTGCTGGAGACGCGTTTTCTTAGCTCTCCGACGTCGGCTTAGTGTGCTGTTTTCCTCTTGAAGAGTTTTGTTCTCCGCCCTCAGGAATGCATTCTCATGCATTATTCCTAGTGTTCCTTTAAGAATATAGTCAACGTCGTTATTGATAGGTGTTGGGGAGCTATTTTGATGACGGGCAATTCGATCCTTGATCAGTGTTGACTGAGAAGTTGCTTCTGTTGGGTTGTTTGGTGTCCTGGAAACCCAAGGGAGCGGTGTTGTTGGAAGTGATCCTGGAGGCGTTGGAGTGTGTAACTTGACGTCCAGCTTTGATAATACACTTTCTGCACTCAGAGGGACAAGCCCGGAGCCTCTGAAACCTCCCTGGATATTCTTTCCCGTAAGTGCTTGTGTAAAGGCCTCACGAAACGCTGGAAAGAAGTCTTCCTTCGTAATATGGGTTACACCTCGCCGCATCTTTTCCTCAATGTGTCGACCGTACGCCGTTTTGAGAGGCCCAAAGCATCCTACATCTAAGGGCTGAAGTAGATGAGATGAATGAGCTGGCATACAGAGTGGGACGATGTTGTTTTCCTGACAATATAGCTCGAAACCTGCAGAGTGGTGGCTTTCATGCCCATCAACGATAAGGAGGCGATGAGGACCTCTTGCACGTGGCTTTGAATGACGATCGAAGTGTTTGACCCAATTTAGGCCTATCTCGTTTGTTGTCCATCCGTTTTCAGATGTTGCGATAACCCAGTCGTGTGGGAGATCTGTTTCAGTGTACCAGGTTGAGAGGTGATAATGGCCTGCAACGATGATGTATGGCGGGACGCTGTAGCCTGACGAACTTATGGCTTGGATAACTGTAACCCATTCCCGATTACCAGGCTGCACCATTTTCGTGTTTGATCGCCTTTCAGCACTCGTTACAACCATGCCAGCTGCGATCTGGCCCATCATGAAACCAGTCTCATCAAAGTTGTAGATATCAGACTCTTGGATACCGTACTTTACGATTGTGTTCTTCACAAGGGCAAACCAGCTGCAAATAGCCTGTGGATCTTCGCATTGGGCTCTCTTGTAGTCATACTTGCGAAAAAAACGCGTCCGAAGCTGTGGTTGTCGTTTGATGAAGTTCGACGCCCAGCGCTTCCCAACCGGTCGCGCGCCACGGTCGGCAAGCAGGTGATTGGCCATTTCTTCAACACCACTGATCCGGGGAGGAAACGATCGGGCATCTAGGTCAAGAATGTACTTAACTAGCTTCTCTTCTTCAAGCAGCGTCAAATTCCGTGATTTCGGCATGATGTCGCGTCGCGAAGGTTTTCCATTAAGTCGGTCGCGTAATGTTGTGAAGGGTACTGAATAGATCCGTGCTGCAGCTCGAATACTAAGATTTGGAGTGTTTTTAATCGCTTGAACCGCTAGGATCAATTGCGCTTCTTTGTTTGATGACGACATTCTTTATGGTCGATGGACGTGTGTTGAAAGCGGGAAGATGGTATGATCGCGGTTGGGTGATCGACTCGCTTGTCTGATCGACTCGCTTATCAGCCACGTTATAAATAGAACTCCCTTAATAATAATAATAATAATACTATTAGTTAAAGGCAGCTTGTTTTTTAGCTATTAGCTTCTTAATTATTAGAATCCCTTTTTTAGATAAGGCTTTAGAAGAGATATCTTTAAGATTAAGGTTAATAAGTGCTTAGATGCTTAGTCCTTAATACTAGGATTTTAATGCTTAGTATTAAGTTAGCTAGTTGTATTAACTAGTTAACTTAACTATATTAAAGAGGGTAGAAGGCTAGTTTATTATATTAGCAAATAGAAGACTGCTTAAGATATACTCTTTTTATAAAAGGGATGTTAATAGATAATTATAGTTAACTGCATAATAGTAAGTAAATCTAGGCTTATAACTATTATAAGTTAGAATATATAGTAAGGTATAGGAGAATAGGGGAGAAAGATGCTTATTCTATATAATGTAAAGAGAGTAAAATGTAGTCTAGTTATATAAGTCTAACTACATAAGACAGTACGTAAGAAGACTAATTTAGTAAGCTCTAATATACAAGGGTATTCCTGTAACAGAGTGTTCCTAGCCGACGGAGAAGCGTCGCCGCAGGATGAGATAAACAGGTGCAAACGTCGGAACGAACGTATCCACGGCCACGTGTTCGGAGTTGAGAAAATTAGCGTTGGTAGACGGCTGCTAGGGGTCACGAAGCAAAAAGCTTCGCCGAAGCCGACACTCTCGGACTTTGACTGCCAGTCATCAAAAAGTAATAGGTTGGCCCCTTTTTTTCCCCCACAGATTTCCGGGTCACCGGCACATTATGGACTAGGATTCGGGCGAATTGCGTCCTCAAGATGACGGCGGGGCATTCCCATCTTATATGTCGAGTTTTGTCTTATACCAACGTCGATATCGTGCGTATGCTCGCCTGAACTGATCATACTCAGTTGAGACGTTGGTTCAGGGTAAGTAAGCCAAGGAAGGCCCAAAAAAAAAACATATTCTAAGACAATGAGCGGGAACAAAAAACGTCGGTGTGGCTTTGCTTTATAGTAGTTGGCCGGATAATGGATCAAGTTGCTTCACTGGGAGAAACCATTAGTATTGCGAAAAGCCTCTCTATCTATCTCCAGAACCAGCATAAGAAGAAAAACATGTCGCCCAAAAACAGAAACCATCATGACCTCGTCTCTATATTGCGTCTCTCTCTCTCTCTCTCTCTCTTAAATGCTCCCGTCCCATTCGCTTTTCCCTGATATCCTCGCCTCCCGGAACGCCGCGTTGAGCTCCCCGCGCTGCTCGCCCGTCAGCCGCGCCGCGTGGAGCCCCAAGTCCCGATCCCTCAACGTCGCCCCGTTCCGCGCCAGCATCACCGACAGCCTCATCCTGTCGCCGCCCAGCAGCGTCGTGAACAGACACAGGTCCAGCGGCGACAGGCCGTCCGCGTTCCGCAGGTTCGGGTCCGCGCCGTGCCCGAGCAGCACCGCCAGCGTCCTCGTGTCCTTGGCGGCCCCCTCGACCCTGAACCTCGAGTCGATGTGGTGGTGGAGCGGCGTGTTGCCCGCGGCGTCCGGGACGTCCGGGTCGGCCTTCATCTCCCCCAGTAGGAATCTCGTCACCTCGACGTTGTCGTACGCGGCGGCCTGGTGAAGCGCGTGGAGGCCGGCCGACTTGTGCGTCAGGAGCGAAGAGCCGGCCTCGACGAGCAACCGCGCCATCGTCAGCGTCTCGCCCGGGTCCCTCAGCCTGCTCGTCCCCAGCAAAAAGTACAGCGCGTTGGCGCCCTCGCCGCTCACGGGGTTATAGCCCATGGTGGTCTGCAACGCCACGCAGGGGAAGCTGGCGTTGTACTCGTCGCAGTAATCCTCCACGTAGCGCAGTGAACCGAAGTTCCCGGCGTCCAGCCCGGGGTGCACCGTGGCCCTCTTGTCCGGGGATACGCCGCCGCCGCCGTCTCGGCCGTGACGCAGGAGGAGCTCGAGGACGTCCGGCCGCCCGCACAGCGCCGCCCAGTGCAGCGCGCCCATGTCGAGCCTCCTCGGCTCCCGCCACCAGACCTGGTACTCACAGTGCTCGCAGTACCGGAAGCACTCGTTGGTCCACTGCAGCGGCATCGTGTGGTCGTCGGCGTCGGCGTCGGCGCCGTTCTCCAGCGCCAACCTCACGGCGCGGAGGTTACCCCTCTTGGCCGAGATCAGCAGCGCCGACGAGTGGTTCTTCTCCGCGTCGCGGCGGTAGAGCACGGGGGTGACGAGCTCGTAGAGCGCGCGGCACGTCGCCGCCAAGTTCGCCACGTCTCGCCAGACGTCGAAGCGGGGGAGCATGCAGAAAGGGCACATCATGTCCGTCTCGTAGGGGAGACACGACGACTCCCAGTACTTCTCGTAGCCCAGGGACACCTCCTTGGCGTACAGGTCGAAGAGGGCGTCGACGACGCAGAGGATGATCTCGGACGGCAGACGCAGCACCATGCCCGGCGCGTCGGGCTTCGTCAGCGCGTGGTGGTAGCGGCGCCGTCGCTGGGCATCGCCGTAGAGCGGCACATGGCTCCATACGCATGGGCATCCGAAAAGCGCCGGCACTTTCTCGTTGGGCGTGGCGGGGAAGTCTGGTGCGTCGAGGTTAGTCGGGGGCCCGACGATGCCGGTGATGCGCCGATGCCGGCGGAGAAGTAGAGGTAAGACTTGCACAGCTTGAGCCTCTCCCCTCCAAAGCCGAATGTGACTTACGTGAGTGGGCCATCATGCCTTTCAGGATCGAGAACCGAGTATCCAAGCACGATCTGCTCCTCTATGATGCTTCACGTCTATCAATGGTCTCAACTCTTTCGATCCAAGGGCGCAACGAGTGTGGGCGGGGGGGGAAGAGAGATAGATGGCTCTGGGGAGCGGGAGGTGAGACCCAAGGTCAAGGAGATCTCAACTCCTCGGGCGGTTCTCCGTCATCGTCGCTGAGAGTCATTGACGGCAAATCTTTTCCGTCTCAGTTATCGACCCCTATTTTCCCCCCTACTTCAGGGGTACGCCTGTATGTCATTTGCAGCGAGACCTGCGAAACTCCAAGAAAACCGTGTCATTTGGCCTGCCAGAGTTCGAGGGACGGTCCTTGCTCCGTTTGTCCCACTTACTCATGAACCTAATTGTTCTTGATTCGCATAGGCGCTTCGGGGCCAGATCGGAGATTGTAGTCATGTATCAGATTAAGCGTCACCGTTGACTGGCTCTTTGCCAAGACAAGACTCGTTCCTCGTCGACTTCATCCTTGGTGTAGTTTGGATGCGTAACTCCCACGCGTTGTCAACCCTCAATGAAACCGTTTTAAATCAACGCCAGAAACTACGTCACCTCCAAGTCTGGGTCTCGTCTTTAATGGAGTGATGAGCAGCTTTACGCTTCGTAATAGTGAGCGGAAACTGCCACTCCAGAGCATAATGAGGTGGTACAATTAACTGATTTCCGCTGGACAGTGCTACCATTAAAAAAGAATTGAATGCGGCCACGGTTTCTATTACGTTAGGCCAAGGACCGACGCATGGTGTGTATACTCCCAGCGACTTGTCGTTGTTGAGAATAGTTACTTACATTCAACTAGAAGAGTAGCCTGTAGAGCTCCAAAGATTGGCGAAATTCCTTCAACTGCACAAAGATGCAGTCCTGTTATTGCTGCGAGCCTCCAATGGTGAGCCAGTGGATTTACAACCATTAGGGAGCAAGAACAAGCTCAAAACTGGTGACAGGGACGACTTTTCATCTTTAACAATCTCTTTCCGCATTTGGGGTCTGGGTATAAGGTTGACGGCAGTCAATATCGCTGTTTGAGGCATAAGGGTGTGAATCCGCAATTCGCGCTACATCAGCCCCCGCCGAACAACTGGCCCGCTCAGCCTAACGAGATAACAGCTCTTTCCACGGTCGAGACTTCAAAGGGCCCAGCATAGATATATCCATCGTATACCGACCAATCAACGGGCTCCGCAGACGGTCCCCCAACGGCAGTCTTAACTTCTAGGCCCTAAAGGCTTAATGACATGGTCTTTATTCGTTCGAAATTGTGGTTTATCCGCAAGAGTCCACTTCCCCTCCTCCAGTAACCCATAACCACACGGTTGTCCCACATTAGACTGTTGCTGCACGTCGCCCAGAGCCCTTTTCAGCCCTTCGGTTTTCGGACTCCAAGGACCCCAAAGAGTCATCCGCTTTCAGCAATGCCGGTAGCTAACGCAACCTGAGAATCAGGTGACCGGGGGGTTGAGAACCTTACAAATGTCAGGAAAGCCGTTGAAAACTCGTTCTCTGTTTCGCCAGGAGGCGGGGGGCGCAGCCAGGGGAATGCCGGTTGTGTGTCTACGGAGGGCCTGTCCCGGCCGGGATGGCGATCCTCCAAGCCCTGATAAGTACAACGTAGAATAAAGGGGGGGGGGGGGGGGTCTAGCGGATCTGACCATCTCTCTTCATTGTTCTGCATTCGGGAGTGGTCGTGTCGTCAAAAAGCAGTACGAGACCCCGACGACTTTGAAGATTCCTATGCTCATAGGAGTCTCATCCATGCCCCCCGGTGTTCCTCGTCTCCACAGCACGACGGACCGACGTATAGGTGAATGTCCCCGTCCGAAAATTGACAAAGATCAAAAGATGCGGTGATGAGGGGGTGCCTCTATCACGACCCCCTCCAAGGAAGGCTATCTCGCTGCAGCCTTGGGAGACGAAGGAGCGGCCACGGCCACAGCATGCCATCTCCAGTCCGACAAGGGTTCTCTATGCGGGAATCAAAACCCGAGGGCAGTAGGGTTATAAGGCAGGGCTCGCTTCATATCGGGCAGACATGCGCCGCTGCCGCGGCGGAGGTTCCGCTTCAGAACCGGCGTAGGATCACCACGCACGTTGGCTGCGCCTCGCTGGCCAACACCCGCAAGGCCATACGAAGGAAACGAGCGGAGATCACAATAAAGTGTTTTGATGGCAAGAATTTCCGGTTGGCTTGCCAGGGTTGTGCGTCCCTGTTCTGCGTCGGGGGGTTGACACGAGACCGTTGTCACGCGGGCCTAGTCCTCATCGACAGTGGAATGAGAAAGAGAGAAGAAAGGACTATGTCCCTCGTTAACAACCGCTGCTCGCAAATACCAAATGATATCGTGAATCGTTTTCCATCATGAACTGATTCTGCTCAACCAGCAGGAAGAAACCGGAGGTTTTAGGACACCCCACTGTAAGATATAGCGCCTGAGCAATGGACCTTGGAAAAAAAGAAGAAAAAGAAAGGGAATAAAGGATAAGCCTCGACTTTGCAGGATGATCCACGGATTTCAATCTCACCATAAACCTTTTTACGTATCTGCGTAAGAACATGATGCCGTCCAGACCCAACACTGACACCTCGGAAAGCTGGAATCTAGAAAAAGAACAAACTGCTCATCCTGGAAACACTAAAATCCGTCAGGTTGACCAAAAGGAGGCTGGAGGGCATGTACACAAGCATTCGAATTCGCCACGACATATCGACGTGTATCTCTACGGGGTCTAGAAAACACACATGGCAGCCTCTCGTGCAACTCCTTGTATATATATATATCATCCGAGAAAAAGAAAACCATGACCTGCCGCAATTCCAACCCCTCTACGCCCCATGTCAACACCGCCCCGCCTTTCCCTCACAGTCTCCCCGACCCGGGCGGCATCCGGATCCCCAACGACGCCCTCCCCGCCGCGGATGCAGCCGCCCCCGGCGCCCTCAAGGCCACCTCGTCGGTCCGCCCCTTCTGTAGGCTGAACCCGGGCGTCACCCACCCGCCGCAGCTGCACCGGAACCCACGCCAGCTGTATCTCCCGACCGCGGCGCCGCACTTGCTGTTCGGGCAGCACAGCCGGCCCTCGAGCGCGCCCTTCTCCAGCTCCTCCCTCATCCAGCCCAGCGGCTCCACGAAGACGTGCCCGCACGCCTGGCCCCTCGCCCTGCCCTGCGCATCCTGCTCGTGCTCGAGCACGAACCGCGGCGTCGCCAGCGTCTTGCGGCACTTTTTGCACCGGATCTCGACGCCGCCCTTGGTCTGCGATGAGGAGGACGACGCTTCGTCCTTGCTCATCTCCTCGTCCTCGAAGCGCAGCCGGCTCGGCGCCTGCCCCGCCGCGAGGCTCTCGTCGATCTCGCGCTGGAAATCCCAGCGCTGGTAGACCGGGTGCGACTCGACGTCATCCGGGCACCCCATGGCCCACCACATCTCGAGCTGCTGGATGAAGCCTGGGTTCGGCTCGGCGATCTCGCGCGTGTTGCGGACCCACTTCACGGCGGCGGCGACGGCGGCGGCCGCAGTGTCGTCGGGCTTCGATACTTTTTGTGCGGCGGCTGCAGAGGCGGCGGAGCGGCCGAAGCGGGAGGGGTACTTCCAGAGGAGGTAGGCGACGACGGCGGTGACGGAGCGGGACTTGCCCATGGCGCAGTGGACGTACACGGCGCCGGGGGCGTCCGGTTTGGGCTTCTTCTCGTCATCGGGCCCGAGGTCCAGGGCCTCGAGCTGGGGCGCGGGGGTGATGGCATCAGGGTCCGGGTCCGGGTCCGTTGCTGCAGCCGCATCGGCCTTCTCGTCCTCCTCCACAGCCTGCCTCAACCGCTTCGCCTTCTCCTCGAAAAGCTTCTCGTCCTTCGTCTTCGCTCCGGAGCCGCCGCCAACGTGCTTCTGCGGGTGCAACGCCTCGTCGATGAAGCGTACGGCCTTGGGCAGGTGGACGAGGATGTCGGCGTCCTCGACGTCGTCGATGTCGATGACCAGGTGCTTGAAGCTCTTACCGTAGTTCTCCCACGTGTCGGTCTCGCTCTTTAGACCGGCCGGGTCGATGCCCACGACCGACAGGATGTGCGTGATGTTGCGCTCCTTGAGGGCGGACGGACGGCGCAGGGCCCAGATACTGAGAGGAGGGTGGGGGGTTAGTCACCAGTGACATGAGACGGGATGACATGAGATGGTGAGTGTAGAGAAGTGAAAGGCTCACCCGCCAACGAATAACTCGTCGTCGCCGTCAACGCGATTCATGGCCATCTCGACGCAGCTTTTCCGCAACAGGCGGTCTACCTCGTCCGAATGCTTGCTTCCGTCAGGCTCGCCGGTGTATATCTCCAGCACGTTGTTCACCACAGGTGCCGTCTCTTTGTGGTCCGTAGGCTCCGCAGGCGACAAGAATGTCGACTGGATGTCTTTTAATCGCTTCGTCACGTCCTCAGGCGGAACTTGGCCACGAACCATGTGAACAGCTGTTGAGGGAGCGGGCGTAAGTGCAAGTGCCGCTGATGAGTCGTCTCTTCACTTCACCGGCGCAGATGCAATCAGCTCATTCAACCTAGTCAGGATTCTCAAAAAAAAAAAAGCCGCCACAGGGGTTTGTTGCTGGATCCAAGTGGGTGGGTTGGTGAGCGGGTGGTTCCAGGGATGTGCGTGAGTAAAATGTGCCAGCCACGGGCTCCGGTTCTCCCAGCGACTCCTTAATCCTATCAAGCACACAATATCCGAGAGCGGTGGCTTGGTGGTGAAGCGGGATGACGCAGTTGAGCAGGTCCCTCGCTCGGCCTAGGGAAGTTGCGTTTGGTATACCCCAAAAAATGGTGTTTGCCGAAAAGAGTCACAGGTCCCACTTCGATCGAGCCGCCACACCGTAAGTTGCGACTTCGCCACAATGCCGAACGGCAACTGTGGCTTGCAGGGCTGAGATCATGTGATATCTGGCTGCCTCTATTGGCCCCCTATTTCCATGCTTGTGTCCGTAGAGTGACGATAATGGACACGGAGCATAGTGACACAAGATTAGGAATTGACAAAGGCCTCATGTAAAAACAGCAGTGCGAACGAACCACGCAGGATCAATGATTGGAACAGGGCATCATCATCTGGGCAAGTACGTACATACCCCGGAATCCATCACAGCACACTAGCAAGCGAGAAGTCTTCGTCTGGAATTCTTGTATTATTCAGATGGCTTCCATCATCTCGGTTTTGTTACGTTTGTGACTTGGTGTTCCAAGTCTTTTTCTTCGCTCCCGCCCAGCCCGTGTGTTCCGAACCCTTTACGAAAAAGCATCACTAGCCAGCCCAGCCGGCTCACCACGGATCCATCGTACTGTTTCTCCTCTAATGCTTTCATGTCATCGTATCGCTTCAACTTGCCGCTCCATCCCCCCTTCTCTAGCCCAACAATACCTGGTATAGCTCCCCACTTCAAAAAGAAATGCGCGCGCAATTGACAACATGCATCACTATGTATCCCGGTTGCCTAAAAGCTCCCGTTTGCAACCATCCGTACTCCCAAAAAAACAAAAAACAAAGAACAAAAACAAACCAAAGGCTCCAAATACGGGGCACTTTCAAAAGGCCAAGCCTGCGTGTCCCCCGTAAATGCTATCCATACGCTCGGTTAAGTTGCTTTTGGATTTTTTGACATGCCCACGGCGCTCGCTGGTGAGGAGCTGCCTTACCAGAGCGGTGGGCGGGTATTTCCTTCCATCTCCATCTAAGAAGAACCGAAAATTAAAACCACTCGGCATATGCGTCCCCGTCATCTGTTCTACCAACATGATCCCGAAAAAAAGATCGGGTTTGTTGACTTCGGGTCGGGCATTGTTCGGCCCTTCACCGCGGGGTCGGGTCCTCGTCCAACATGCAGGCGTTCTCCAGCATGTTTGTCCACTTGCCGCTCGTTCCAGCGTGACTGTGCTTGAGGTGCTGTCGGAAATGGTCCGCGCGGAAGAACTTCTTGCTGCTGTTGCACTCCCGAAACTTGTGCACTTCCTGGAGGTGACGGATGCGCTCCTCCCAGTCTTGATCCGTGGCGTGCCGCGGCGCCGAAGCACCGGGGCCTCGACCGTTCCGGGGAAACTCCTCGCCACAGTAGCCACAAGTGTCTGCCTCGCCGGGCCGGTTGGTGCTGTCGTGGAACGCTCGGTCGTAGTGGCTCAGAGCCGAACAGCTCCAGCTGTGTCTGCGAACGTGAAGACTGTTCTGATGGCGCTCCGCCTCGTTCTTGTTCTTGAACCTGTTGCCGCAGAACGAGCATTCATACTGCTTCTCTGCCTCGTGGGCCCTGATTTGTGTTAGCGCATGGTGAACCCGGCTCGGCATACTGTGATTTGTCGACTTACGCTAGCTCCTCGGCCGTCTCAAATTTCTTGGGTTTCTTGGGACAGCAATCGCACATGAAGAAACCCGAGATCTTGGTGCCGACCGGCTTGCTGACCTCGGCAAGTTTGCGCGGGGAAGCGAGAGGCCGGCTTTCGCTGATGGTCCGCTGGTGGGGTGCGCGAGAAAGAGAACCGCGTGGCGAAGGGTTCAGCGACATGGATGCGCTGTACGGCGAACTGCAACTGGGATCGGTGCCGCCGGGCGAGATGCCTCCTGGGGAAAGACCGCCGGGAGACACTCGGCCGTAAGACGGACTGATGCTGGCAATGCTGCCGGTCAGCAGGGACAGGTTGGAGCTGTACGAGCCTGCGCGCCCTCCCGAAGAGATGGAAGAAACAGAGCCCTGGGGGATGACGCTCAGACGAGGCGTCGGGGAGGCCCTCTGGTTTCCATCACGGCGACGCAGCAAGTCGCCTTGGGTTGTGAAACCAAGGGGAACGCTATCATCCGGATCGGCGGAGGCACGCCGCTTCGTTCCAACACCGTCGTAGTGGGCTCGCATTGGATCCTCGATACGCAACCTCTTCATTGAGTTCGTCTCCTCGATTTCCATGTCCTCCGCGTCGTATCCGTACGAAGATGCGTCGTCGCTGTTGTTCCTTCTCGACCGCATGGGCGGCGACCGGTCCAGGTCCGAGACGGAGCGCGGGGGTCTATGATCATGCCCCAGATGGAAGCTTCCTGGGGATGGCGACAAAGCCGAGAGTGGTGTCTGGGTGAATCTGTCGGGCGATTCCGCCAGGTTTGACGTCTTCAGGTGCAGGGGCAAGGTCGCATGCCCAAGATGCGGAGGCATGCGTTGGTCGCCAGACAATCTCCTCAGAGGGTCAAGGGCGGAAGCGCTCGAGGCGCTCAGAAGGGAGATGGCCGGCTTGTCGAAAGTTTTGGACGGGTCCAACTTCTTCTTCATATCGGTGAGTGCATCAGCGCTGGACTGGAATTGGAACCTGTCATGGTGTGAGCCAAAGCCGGCCGAGATGCTCGGTAGGGAGCATTCGGATCTATAGAGAAACAGCGTTAGTCTGGTGAAAACACACCTCGTCCCATTCTATTAAAAGACGGAAAGGGACCTGCGCGCGCGCACACATAACACTTACCTCGTCGAGGCCGAAGCCGAGCCCATGCTGGCATATCCTTCATCTCTCTCGTGCCTGTAGGCGGCTCTTTTGTAATCCGGCCTGTCGTCCAAGCTTCCTATGCTGTCGTGGTAGGTGTGTTCCCTCGGGCTGTAGGACGAGGGATCACGGTGATATTGCCTGGGTTCATGAGAATGATGCATGGAACCTTGACCAAACGGGAATGGAGGTGGAGGTAGAGGTGGAGGGGCAGCGTTGGTGATTCTGTCCGAACCAGGAATGGAGAGGGCGACTGAGGAGGAATACATGTTGAAAGGACCCGACCGGTCCGATGTCCTAGGGTTCGAAGAATCTATAAGGATGCTCGGGAGCCCGGCGGGGTCCCTGTATCTTGAAGTCGCCTCCATATCGACGAAGGGTTGTACGAAGCCAGCTGAGATTGGGGGATAGACAGTTGAGAATGGAGCGGAGCGTCTCCGAAAGGGTTTATAGTGACGGGAGCACGGGCGTCATGAGTGACGAGCTGAGGATTGTCTTTCTTTCGGATCGTGATGGGATACGAAGAATGCGTCCGAGGCCAAGGCGGTTGTCGTCTTGTTGGAGGCCGCTGGTGGCGATGGCAGTCGGGTACGCCGTTGGGTGGTGAGGGGCGAGAGGAAAGGGGGCCGATGCAGGTCGAGCGAGGGTGGATGTCTCTGTCTCTTGTTTCTCTTTTCCCCGTCTGGATTTCCGTCGACCTTATTGGGTTCCCCACACGTCGCAGTTTAGAATAAGAAGAGAGGGATCGTTAAGGGAAGGGAAAGACAAGGCTATGTAAAATAAAGCACAAGCAGTACGATTCGGCTCTGTGCGGAGATGCAACAAATGCTGGACGGGGCGGACTAGTTGTACAGCCAAGTGAGAGTGTCCGGCGGTCTATTCGCGGCGGCGGCGGCAGTGGGGGGGGACAAGCAGAAACAATGCAGGTCCGGACGGCGGTGTCGAGGAATGCTCAGAGCCAAAAAGGTGGTCGTTGGAAGAAGATTGTGACCGGAGCTTTTGGGGGGGTCGGGTCGGATGCTGCAGTTGTTCTGTTTGGTCGGTCGAAGCCGGCTCTGTCGAATCGGTCTTATGCGCAGTCGCAGTTGCAGTCAAAGTCGTTGAAAAGGGAATAGGGAGACGACAGCTGAAAGAAGAGGCGAAGGAGTGACGACGTTTTGCTTAGCCCCAGGAGATCAGGACTTTTAAGGCGGGAAGGAGGCAGCGAGTGGAGGAGGCAGAGAGCGACAAGCCGCCCAAGAGGAGACGAGAGGTAAGGGTGGGAGGGGGGGTGGACGGGGTGGGAGGGGTGAGTGAATTTGGCAGATGGGGCGTGCGTTTATACAAGGTGGTCGGCAGCGGCAAACGAAGAAAAGCCTAGCCCAGCCAGGCGGCAGAGCGGTAGGGAGCGGTAGCGGTGCGATGGCCTGTAAGTTGTAGTAGGCAGGTAGGGCTCCTGGGTAGCGGGTCTTTCTTTTTATCCACTGGCAACCTTACCCTCGGCGCAAGCCAGATGCAGTTGTAACGGAGTCCGGGTCGAATCCCAAAGCCCCAAGCTTGCCCAGGACGAGGACTGGCGCGACAGGGGGGGGAGTTGGCAGCAGGGCAGAAAAGAAGGTGGATGGAGAAGGGGGAACGGGGACGGACAGGGACGAGGGTAGACAGCCCAGTGGCAGGGTGAGCAGGGTGGAGAATGGAGACGGGGACGAGGACGGGGAGGATGGAAGGGGGTGAATCTTGTAGAGTGAGTGGGAGGAGGGGGGTGAGAGTGAGATTGAGAGTGAATGTGAGGAAGAGGATGAGGATGAGGATGAGGGTGAGAGTGGACACATGGAACGGCCAGAGAAGCGGGACGCCTGTCGGCCAGCAGCCCTAAATGGAATAAAAGGCGGAGGGACTGACTAGCAGCACACCACCACCAGGGAGCACACAACAAGTGGCCCGTCGCTGCTTCTCAATCTTGGGCCCTCTCAGTCACCTCTCTTTTGGTGTTCTTGGTGCAATGCATGCACACGAGCAGCAACAGCAGTAGAGCAGATGCAGACTAGATGCAGCCCTGTCTGTTTACCTTGAGTCTGGGTGTGTAAGTGTAAGTGCGAGTGCAAGTGTGAGTGCATGTAGCAACATGGAACGTGTACAGAGTGAGTAAGGGTGAGAGAGGTGAGGTGAGGGCAATGTTGCTGACAAGACGTGCCTGTGAATGTGACCAAGGACTCAGTGGTACAGTAATCAGGTCGCGCAAAGGCGTCGAGGGATGTGCGCCCTTCTCAAATCTGTAATGGCAAGGCGGGGAAGAAGGCACAGAGTGTTTATGGGCGGTAAGGGTATGGTTTGCGCATCTCCTCATCGGCAAGTTACAAAACCCGATGTGAAGGGAGATTCCGCACCCGAGACGAGCGAGGTGCGCGGATCCGGGCTCGTGAGCTGCCTTTTCTCCCCGGGGCCAAGGTCCGACCGGGTTCGATGTGGGTAAACGAGACGGCGTCGGCCTCGGTCTTGTTTCCCTCCAACAGGGCTGGACGACTCAGAAGGAGGGGTTGGTTGGTTGGGTGCGTGTTGGCGCCTCTAGGACGGGACAAAGAGGAGCTTGTTCGTTTGGAACACAACGCCAAGAGACGGACAAAAAGATGGTCAGAATGGGATTGTGTTTTGTCTGGGACGCAATGCCATACGTTGCAATGCGATGCTCGGCTGTCCAGACCAGTGGTCGACAATCGCCCTGTATCCCGATTCTGGACCAGGTTTGTAGACGAGGGTTCAAGAGAGGAAAGTGAAAGCTGTATCTGAAAAGGAGGGAAGAGTTGCAGTCCATTTGAGCATGCATTATCATAGGCCGACTGGACGCGAGACGGGGCTATTTACGCCGACTCGGCCAGAGTCCCAAAGCTGCTACCTGATGTTGATGCAGTACATACATGATGCAGCAGAGGCAGGCAGACGCGCTGCTGCCTTTGCGGGTTGGGACTTTGGCTTTCCGTCGGACGACGCATCGTCGGTTCGGGTCAGGGAGAAGAACAAATGCCAAGCACATCCCCACCCCTAAGTTCTGGAAAGAGGGAATGCGGATGGAGGAACTGAAATTCACTGTACGGTGAAGGGTGAAGATGGGATACCTAGTTAGTTACCTTCTCTATGTAGGTCGGATACATACTTAGCAGGCGTCGCAAAAAAGCATCTTGGCCAGCCTTACGAGAGTAAAGGGAGGGCAGGCAAGGTGCTAAGTACCCTCCAGTGCCGGCTTGTAAGAAGAGGTACCTACCTACCTGCCTGCCTGCCTGCCATTCAACTTCCCCCCCCACCTTCCTCCTCACCCTTCCTTCCCCTTCCTTCCTTCGTCGCCTGCCTAGCCTGGGCATTTTGGTTTTGGGGCACGGACATGTCACTATCCGCCCATCCATCAATCCTTTCACCCTTCCGTCGTCAGGTCAGATGAGGTATTACTTTTCCTCTCGCCTCACCCTCACCGCCCGCACCTTGTGTCCCCTGCGACCAAAGCTTCCACGGCAGAGGCGCGGCCTGCAAGATCCGTCTCTCTAGCAGTAGGCTCACCGTCTACGAAGCACTACCTATCTACCGTCCAGTCCAGTCCTGTTCTGTCCTATCCTGCCCGTCCCTTGGGCGAGTCGAGTCGAGTGATACAACAGCAGCGGCGGCAGTGGACAGAAGACCAAGGGCGCTGCCCTATCGGGCGTCGAATGGGCCGTAAAGACGTGAAGAGCTGGGAACAGGGGTATCGGCAGGGCAGAGACCAAGACCGAAACCCAGAGACCACCGTACCCGAACATCAAGAGGAGCGTGCAGCGACACGAACGGAAGTGTTAACGGGTTCAGGGCGAGTCTGCTAGCGACAACGGCACCGTCCATTGGCCGATGAGGCGGTGTGGGGCCTTCCTCGTTGCTCACTCAGTGTTCACTCCCACGAGCTCTCTCTCTCTCTGTGTCTACGGGGCTCACTCATCCATCTCGCCGCCTACACACAGACTACAACAGTCGGTACGGAGTGCACATCTAGGAGGAACGAGGAGAAAGCGCAAGGTGGTGTGCAACCTTGCTGCCGTCGAGCTGGAGACACTTGTGTAATGTTAGAGCCCGAAATAACGACAACAAGAACAACAACAACAACAGCTTGATATCATTGCACACTTGAGCAAGATGGTGATGGTATTACTCAACCCAGACTTGTACACACCTCCTATGCGCACCAGGAGTTAGTGAGCCTACTGTGCCGATAACAGGTGGAGACGTCGTACGCATTGAGATCGCATGAGCATTCACATTGTGTGGTACGGATGTGGGGTTCCATCTTACCCGACCGGCTTCGCGATGTAGAGTGCTGTGTATGTCGATGATGAGGAAAAGAGCGCGGCGGGCAGCAGCAACAACAACAACAACAATAACAACAAAAAAAAAACCCCCCCAAAGACACGATCGGGAAGGGGGTAAGGTGGCGGGAGGTGAGAGAAACAGACGCGCCCCAGCACGATGTGTAGGAGGGCGTGTGGAAAAAGAGCAACTGTTATTCGCACCCCTGCTCTCTGGTGAGGGTGAAAGGGGGGTTGCGCGTTGATGTGGGGTGTCATGTAGCCCTGCTGGCCTTGCTGGCCCTGCACCTGCCACCACGCCCCTCCTCCCATCCCTTCCTCGGGAAGGCAGTAATGAGGGTAGGTAAGATGGACATTGGGCGGGTACGTATCGTTCCTGGGAAGTAAGTGTATGGATACAGCTGAGTCTCTCTCGCGCACGAGTTTCCCCTCCCCTCCTTTCAAGGAAGAAAAGACGAAGAAGGGGGAGAAGAGAGGGACAACGCTCTTGCTTTTACCTGGCCAGGTAAGCCAAGCACGGCCAATAGCATGGATCAGACTACGAACCGCAAGAACCAGACGATACGCTCCATGACACTCGATGACATACATGTCGACTCGCCGACGGGGTTTACCAGTCCACACGTGCTGCTTCGCGCGGGCTGTCAGTCTGATGGACAGCGTCGTTGCAGCTGCAGATTACGTTATGGTCAGAATGTGTGTGTGCCATTCATCCCAACCAATACTACGGATGCCAAACCAGCACAGAACTGTTAACAGTGTACAGAGTATGGATATATATATATATATATATGACTAGAGCAACCAAAGTTCATAGGTCGGTACCCAGGTTATGTATCTATCTAAGCGGTTTTTGGCCCTCCGCTCAGTCCTGACATCTCTCCCTTTTCCCTCTCTCTCTCTCTCTCTCTCTCTCTCGGTCTCCGTCTACATTTAAGTCTCCTCCACTCCAACCGATCACCGTCGTCCCTCTCGGCCCTCAATTCCAGTCGAGTCTAGTCCAGTCTAGTTCAGCCTAGTCCGGCCCAGTCCTCGGGCTGTGGCCTAGTGGGTCTCTCCTTTTTACCTCTCGCAATGTCTCGCTGCAGCCCTGTTACGTTACTCGCCCCGGCTGCGACCATTGGTATGTGCGCTACGGATAACACGACTGCGCTCTACGCCAAGTCCACCGCGATACGATGCTCGACACCCGTACTCGCGAGACCAGACTAGCCCAGCCGTCGGTACCGTCGAATATCATGGCCTTGGTTGTCAGCAAACAGCAAATAGCAAACAGCAAAAGTCCACCCTCAGTCATCGCCCATGCCGTGGCCCACAGGCCGCCGTGTCGCTGCCGACCCTGGGTACCCGTCTTGACCGCATCTTTCGGCGGCTTGTTCGACTCGAGCAGCCTCCACATGGGCATGGATCGCGAGCCACGTACGGGATACACTACTACTACACAGGAGCGTCTTTGCCTGGGGCAACACTGTTACTTCTACCAGTCGTCGATGTCGTGCACACACGACTCTTGTCACTGTATTCGCACACTACAGCCGCCGTACCACGTCTGCGCGTATGGGTACCGCTGCTATACATACACATCGCACATGACCACCCTCATCTCCACCAGCTCGCGTCTCGCAGTCGTGTCGTTGTTGCGCAGCGACTATACGTGTGGAACCCTGTTCAGCTTCACACACCTAGTGTACTGTGCAAACAGGTGAACTGAACTGGACTGCGGTCCTATTGGTATGTTGTAGGGCATCGCCAGGCTCGCCGCCGTCCACAGTCCCCGCCGCCACCTTTGGCTGGCTGGCTGGGGTTCGGAACTTGGAAGCCTCCCTCCCCTTGCTCCAACCAACATCCATACTGTCTATCTTCACTCGACCGTCGCTTACCCGAGCCTCATGGTCTTCTTCCTTTCCGGACGGCAGGACGGCGGGTTGACTACTGTGCGGATCCCCTAGGGCAAGCCTAAGGAGCCAGTTCTTCGTACCGACTCTCATTCGACTTCTATGCTTGCTTTTGGCGTCGGGCCGCGTGCGTTTGCCTGCCAAGCCGCCCGTCTTCGCTCGCTGGGCTGTGTGCGTAGTGCATCGGCATTCAGTCCCGGCGCCCAATCACAGAAGAGGATCAGCCCGGAGATTTCACCGTCATACCGTTCATCCCGTCCCTCACCCGTGGGAGCTAGCCCTGATCATCGCTTGCAAGTTGCATACCAGTCGTCAGTCAGGAATAAGTTAGTATGGAAGTCAATCAGTCAGTCAGCAGCCACTCTACCTACTGTGAAAATTCTGGCGCGTATGTGCGTAGATATGTGTATGGTGTATATGCGTGTGTGTGTGTGTGTGTGTGTGTGTGGTATGCGGCCCCTGCTGCCCGCACACGCCCGGCCACGCATAATGCTATGCCTCTTTGCTCATCAATCTCCGACTGGCCGGTCGCCCTGGAACGAACGGCCCCTTTCGGTGTGCGTTCCTGATGAGGCAGCTTCCGTTCCGTCGAAACCAAAGACACAACAAGTCACCGTCTTTTGGCGCCATCCAAGTTTAAATGCTTTCGTCACCAAAAAAAAAAAAAAAAAAAAAAAAAAAAAAAAAGGAGAAGACGACGGTTAGACCACTGTGACAGGGCGATCCCGTATCACGCTTGGACATACGGAGACTATACTCTGTAGGCTGTTCGCCTGTCTTGACGTCCTGACTTTCTACACCACCGTTACGTGGTAGGGCACAGAGTCGCCGGGCTCGACGTATCGCCAGCCGCCCCCCTTGTCGACGACGATGAGGCAACTGTGGTCCACTGTCACACAAGACGGACAAGGTGGCTAGAAAGAGATAGAGAGAGAGACCGGACACCCATTCGGATTCAGCCTTCTTTTGCCCTACGAGGCCAGATCTTCTTCTCCCTTACAGTACCTGACCAATGACCCGTCTAGCCGCCTTGTCCAGGGGCTTGCATGCCACATGCTGAGTGCGATGGGACGGTTCTGGCCTGGGCTTTTGTGCAAGGTTTGCAGCGTGCATCATCGTTCCTTTCTGTCTCATCGGCAGCCACACGACGGCCACGAACGACTTGGGCGCCAAATTGTCAAACCCGATGACAAGTCGTCGCGGACCAGAATCGACAACAGAGTCTCACAGCTGCCCCCTTGCGGCGTAGCCGACTCTGGCCGCTGGACGCTGGACGTTGGACGCACAGCTGGATCACTAATCACGGCAGTTCTGGTTTATTGTCATAGATGCACACTATTGCGTCCGGCCCGCTAATCGAAACCAAACTTAGACTGGCTTCCATTCGTTCACGTCGTCTACGGCCGTGCAAGACCGGTCACTGGCATTTTGCAACTCCAGCAGCCGGTCCAAGCTGCCATTGCCAAGCTGGGCAAATCCAGCTAAACCATCAGCCACCCGCTGACTCTGGGGGGGGGGGGGGGGGGGGGGGGGGCAAAGCGGCCGGTCCCCCCCCATGCTAGTCACGGAGTCTTCTCCGCTGACAAGCGCGCCTCCTCCCAGTCCGAATCCAGAAAGTCAGAACGTACGAAGGACTTTGAGACAGCGGGTATTTGAGTTTCAGGCACTGACTGCCCTCGAGTAGGTTAGTACCGCCCGGTGGGAGGTTATGGCGCCGCCTCAATCTATCGGTAAGCATGACAAAGCGCTCTAACGAAAACGTGGCTTTCTGTCTTGGTCTTGAAGCTCGCAAGCCAGCGTTCAGTAGTCGGTCGCCATGTCGCCGCCTGGCGACGGACGAGTTGCAGATTTTCAGCGAGAGGCGCACCGAGCC
Organism: Colletotrichum lini; assembly: GCA_034638275.1. Lineage (NCBI taxonomy): Eukaryota > Fungi > Ascomycota > Sordariomycetes > Glomerellales > Glomerellaceae > Colletotrichum > Colletotrichum lini. Next base: position 5,673,628 of record JAWQJV010000004.1, read on the forward strand.
AAGAAGATGGGAGATATCGACAGTGCCCTACGAGGCTCACCCCCCCTCGCTCGCTGGTGGCATAGAAAAACGACAATATGGAGACAGCGGCACGGGTTCCATGGGGGGGAGGGGAGAGTGAGGGGGGGGGTTCGCCCTGCCTTCGCATGCCCGTTGCAACGCTATTCCCTGCTTCTGCACCACCGACAACGAAGATGCGCCCAGCCATGCCAATGGATGACGGAAGATGAAGAGACGATGCCTCTGCATGGTGGACAATGGTTCATCTGACGAGTCATTCGGGACATCTACGCTGTACTGTATATCAGTAAAGCTGAAAGGGGGAGGGACGGCCTCAACGACCCAAGAGCAGCCTACAACTCGGGCAGACAACCTTTGCAGAGCTTGTGGAAACCCACTCAAACTGTACAGGTAGTACGTTGTAGGCATCTCAGGAGGAGGGCAATGCCATTCGCGCGCCCAGCTGGGCCACGGCTCCAGGACAGTCGACCCTTCCTTTCTCCTTCTGTCAGCCCTACACCGTTCAGGCCTCGCTAAGTAGCCCGACGTTCCCAACTTGGCGTCAATCTCACGGCAGGGATGCTTCCTTGCTCTTCCTTCGCGGGGGGGAGGGATGGTCGAAGATCGATACTGCTCGCACGTGCCACTCATGTTTGTGAGTGAATGTACACACGAAGTAAGCAGTGCACTCACTTTCTTTGGGCGTGTGTCCGAGGCGGGACGTGCGGTTGCGGAGAAGAGCGCCTGGACATGCAGTTCATCAGCATCAGGCTCATGCTCTCAAGAGTGATGCCTGATGCGCTCGAGGCCAGGGCATCGTCGAGCCTTCCACGCGCCTTGTTGTTGAGATGTGGGGGGGAAAGGCCCATGCAGTGAATAGAATGTGACGCAGAGCAGAGCAGAGCAGAACAGAAACGCCAAAAGCTAGGAATCATTGGGCACAGCAACTCGGCAGATGAAGAAGCTTGGACTGGGTGAGATCGTGGTGCATTATGCGACCCAAGCACGTACGACTGCAGCCCTACCAGTCAGTAGCAGCATCCTATCCTGATCATCGACAATCACATCCCGTCCCGTGGTTGGTTGGTTGGGCATGTTGCAAGCAACGCGACCGGCTGCGTTGGGAACCGTTCTAATATTACACACTCATTCACTCCAGACACGGACCGAGCCCACGACGAATCCTCATCTCGGTTGTTCACGGTCAACCCGACGTGAGCACCACTCCAAGCGTAGCTTGCAGTCGCTGCAAGTGCAAGTGCAAGTGCGAGACGTCGTCATTCCAGCCACTTCTGTGAGGCTCGCTCTAGGCTGGAGAGACTAGGTCAAGAGCAGAACAACTTTGCGAATGGCGCACATAGGGCAGACAGAGGGGGGAGAGCAAACCCGGCGTTACGGTTTAGAGGGGAATGAAGAACGCCCACCCGCCGTGGTTCGAGGACCGGACGCGTCACAGGGACTATCGCGCGCGTCGTGCCAACGACTGACGATTTGGAAGCATGTCAAATCGGCGCTAGCTCCCCCAGTGGCTCCAATGATTCCATACATCCCATCCTTCTTCTCAGGCAGAGGGGGGTTCAAGCAAATGAACGGGACTTGCATTGAGCTCGCCGAGGCTTAGTGCGCATACGGATACAAGTACGCAGAAATGCTCCGTGTGTCACTCACCTCACTGTCCGGGGGCGAACGAACATTAGAGGCTTCCAATCACGGAACCAAAGCCCCTTTTGCAAACTCCAACGTGCCAAGCATGAACTGTAAGGGATCAAGTAGGGCGGCATCAGTGGGCGAGCGAGCGAGCTTCATGGTGGATGTCTGTCCGTTGGACTGGACAGCGTCATAACGGAGAAAGACAGTGAGAGAGTAAGTGAGTAAGAGACTGAGTGAGAGACTGAGTGAGAGACTGAGTGAGAGACTGAGACTGAGAGAGTTAGTGAGAGAGAAAGAGAAGCAAGCCGGACCAGCGGTCATACAGACGGCAAAGCGTCGCCACCGAACCTCAAACCGCCGGCGCCGCCAGACGCCAGTGCTTCGTCGCCGCAACGCCGCCGCAACGCCGCTGCCCCGCCCCCCCTCACAGAGACTCAGAAGCTCAGACTGCACTGCACGTCACATCGACCCGCGACTCATCTTGATTCGTCTCCACATTTACGCCGAGAGCCCCCCGATACCACCAAGCACGCCTCGCGGGAGCAGCCTGCAGTAACCTTCCCAAAAGGCTCCTCTTGCCTGTGGTGTAACTATGTAGTGTGCGAATAGCACACATCCCATACTTTCCTAGGTCCCTGGGGGCTCCTGGGGCTCCTTGGATTCCTGGGTTCCTGGGCTCCTGGGCTCCCATCGCTCGGTCATGCGGGTGTACGAGTCAGAGACCCCTTTACCTGCGTCGAGTCCGGGGTCGATGATGGACGATGATCACTGTATTCGTATGCCAGGCGGACTTGGCTCCATGCAACGCTCCCAAGTCCACCTCACGACGAGCAGGGCCGGACCATGGAACGCGGTGTGAGTAGGTGCGTCATGCAGTCAGTGTACGATGTACGTGCCTCTAACAGTTTGCGATGCCACGCGGGCTCGGCCACGGCGCCCTCCGTCCCTCGTAGGGCGAGCCAGCCATGTATATCTTACGGATACGGATACGCTGCTGGCCTACCTGTACCCTCTCTACTTACCCAAGCCAACGCCATGTAACGTCCTGTAAGAAGGAGAATAATAAAGGGGCCGAACCCCTGGGGGGCGGGCGGCTGGCAATGCCTCGGTACATGAACGAACCTGGACCCCTGGAAATCCTGGAATCCCCCGGTGGGTTCGGACGCCCTACGGAGGCGTCCAGGTCTTCTTGTCTTGCCGGGCTTGCCAGTCAGTACCAGTACCAGGCCATGGGCCATGGACGAGAAGAAGGCTGTGCAACGAAGCGCGATGGAGACCTTCCAACGGAGTCGCTCCGATGGGCGAAAGACGACAAGGCGATGACTTCCGTATTGGACGACGCTCCGTGGTCCCCGATCCAATGGGGCGTCCGAATCACGACGGCATGAAACATCAACCAGCTCTTTTTCCTCCGAGAAGCCAAAGCTCCCTCCCCTACCCTCCCCTACACCCCCAATTCCTCTCCTCCTCCTCCACTACACTGCACCGGTAGCGCACGATTCAAACGATCCAAGCTCCATTCATCATCATTCCCCCTTTATCCTGCCAGCATACCTGTACACTTGAATCATGACACCGGGGGGTTGGTTGGTTGGCATGCCGCCGCCCCCTCTGCCCCTGGTTCCTATTTGCAACTGCCGAAGACGCGTCCAACTGCCACACGCACACAAACAATATCAGCAAGCGAGAGAAGAACCAAAGGGCAATCAAAACCGTTCAGGGCCTGGGTACTTGCACGAATAACGTCGGTTTCCTTAACCTCACCCCCTCGAGTAAACTCTGTACTGTATATGAGTGGGCGAGTGGGCGAGTGGCAACGAGACGGACTGCTCCTATTTCCCCATTGCCAGACTCCTATTCTTAACCCCCCCTCGTCTGCAGTCGAAAAGAAGGGGGGGGACGTCGGCTTTTAAGCGAGAAAGGTATCTGTAGAAGTCACCAAGACCTCGACCGCAATCTGCGGGAGAGAGACAACGGATGAGGCTCCCCGAATCGAATGGGGGTTTGTAGGACTACTACCGCGTTGGCGGGTTGAGGCCTGCGTGCGGTGTGTGGCGTTTTGAACTTGTTGCGCAGCAGAAGCAGAAGCAGAAGTGACATACACACCTACCCACATCCCGTCTGGGCTGAAGACTGCATTTCCGGAGGGGAGCCGTGACATCAGAGAGGACGACGTTCTCTCACAATTCACAATCCCCGTCGATCATTCTCTTCTCTCGCCAGGCAATATCCGCCGCCGCCGCCGCCACGCGAGGTTTGCCATCATGACGAGACTGGCCCAGCGGCTCCCAACAGAGCACAGGTAGATTAGGTAGCACGGTAGCTATCAAACTATCAAGATTGAACAATCGAATAATTAAAAAGGATAAGAGGCCGGGCTGTCCGTGGCAATTAGACATGTGATTGGATATTGAAACCCCAAATACCACGATGCAGTTAGCGCGCGAACCACGAGATAACAGTGGGGGGGCGCAAGGAAGAGTTTTCTCCCCCCTCTCTGCGGTATGTCACTGTCTCTTCCCAAGTGGCCCGGCTCAACGGAGTGTGCGGATGGGTGGATGGGTGGTAGTGGTAATGCCCCGGCGGTCCCAGTCCGCCGTCCAAGGGGTGCAGGACCGCCTCCCATGTAAGCTAACCAAGCATTGAGTTTTTATTTTATTTTATTCATGGGAGGGGGGGGGGGGGGGGGGGGGGTGATTTTTCCCTTCAAGCCTTCGCTTTGACTTACTGCAAGTAGGAAATGGAAGCGGGAACTTTGGGGGGGGCCTAGAGTCAAGAACGGTCTTTGCCCCCGGATCGGAGTGGCTTGATCGCGGTGAAGGCAAGCTTGATGCGACGACGACGACAACGAGGTTTCCGCTTCTCATCCATCGACCACTATGGCCAAGACAGTTCGTGCCTGGTCGAAACGTGTTGATGGAAGGGGGGAGGTTTTTGAACAAAGGCCATGAAATCAAAATCAAAATAAGGGACTAACATGTTCGAGCTAGAGCGCTGGGGATATTTGTCAGAAAGGGCGCCCAACTGCTTAGCATCAATGCCCGGCATCCGACAACTTTCGGGAGAGGGGTGATAGAGTGAATGTCTTCGGCCCGAGTCACACCTTACGACCACGGCGGCACACGCACATAAACACGCAAACACACACACACACACACAGCCCGGGGGTTGCCTCCAAATACCATCGCTCTCGCTTTTGTTGTTGGACGTCGGCCGTCTCAATGTCTTGTTGTCCCGTGGTCGACGTTGGGCATGGGTCACTTACACGTAGCAGTTAGGGTTCGTCGGATCATTGTTGAGCTTAAACTTGAGTGTCTGTCTCCCCTTCGGCGCCCGTTTGGGATCAATACAGGCATGCACTTCGTCATCGCACTCCCCAGTCCGGTTGCGACGTATCAAACCTAGACATCATATGATCTCTCTCTCTCTCTCCCCTCCGCAGGCGCAAGCGGCGGCGTTGTCATCCGTTTCCTTGGACAATGGACGCCGGCCCTGGCGATCTCACGATCCGGCGGTCCCCCTCCCCTCCCCACTCCCCTTCCAAAGAGCCGTCAGTATCAGCCTTCAAAGGCTCTCCTCGCTCACTGACCAATCGGCGAGCGAGCGCACAAAGCCACAGATGCCCCCCTTCCCCCCTTCTCCCCTTGCACGCCTGAGAGTGCAGGGACGCTGAAGCCCTGTGCCGCTGAAGTACGGATGCACCATCCTCCATTCGGTGGCAAGCCACAAGCCTATCGAGCACCAAGCCCTACGACAGGCGCTGTTGTCAGCCGAGTGGCTGAGACAGAGCGAGCCTGAGCTGGAATGGAGTTCGCCACTAGCTGAGCTGGATTTTCTTCTCTCTCTCTCTCTCTCTCTCTCTCTTTCTCTCTCTTTCTCTCTCCCCCTACTACTCGGCGGCCGCGTTCCATGACCATTGGACGATATGATTCCCTCTTACCCCAAGCCTGCTCTGAAGGACAGGCGTCGGGGTCAAGCCTCCGGCCGAAGGTGTGTAGGTATCTCCGGACAAGGCCGGCCGTTCCCGACTCTGTTTGGGTTCATGATTGGTGAAAGAAAGATAGATAGAGACTCATGGCCGTCGAAGAACCATGCAATACAACCATTCCGTGACGCGGCAGTGCCTCGTCGTCGCGAAGATCAACGCCTGCGATGCGCCGATGATGACTCGTCCAGCTGTCCTGTAAGAGGGGGGGGGGCAAGAAATCCCGTCGTTGCTTTGCGCCTGTCAGCGTCCGCGAAAGAAAAGAAATTTCTGATAAAAGCCCCGATTTCTGCGGCATTGAGGCTTGAGGACCTGAGACCTGTGCTGAGGGAAACTTGAGTCGGCACACGCCAGGTTCACTCTGAACGCCTTAGACGAGACCTTGTTAACAGTCAACAACGACAACCCCCCCCCACATGCTGTAACGCGTCAACCAAGGTTGTTACCCAACGCCTATCAGTTAGACAGAGCATTGGTGGGGAGGGGAGAGACGACGCCACAAGTTGCGAGTCTAATGAGAGCGTGTTGGTTCAACGCACGTTTCTGTGCGCGACGCCACTTGGTCATTGGGCAGCTCGTAAAACATGTCGAGAACTAGGGGCCGGTGTCGGTTGTGTCTTCAGCTGAGGAAAAAATGCCACAATCCTGAACCGCGGTGCAAGTATCCGTAGGAGTAGGAGTAGGAGTGATTCGTCTCCACTCGGTTCCGAGTCCCCTTAGTCCAAGAACCTGCCTCATCTACGGGCCACAAACTACTAGCTAGTAGGTATGTATCCAGCCCGGCGGGCGCCCTACGGTGACATTTGGTTTCGTCGTGATGGGCGCGTGCTCTGGGTGAGGGGAATGGATGGACAGATGGATGGATGAATGCAAGCACCCGCATCCGCAGGGCTGAACCGACGAAGCGACTAGTTGAAAGGCGTGACTAGCGGGTTTTGTTTCGTCTTTTGTCCCGTTCGGGCGTGCTGCATCGCAATTGCATGACATGGGCGGGGGAGGGCTTGATACGAGAGGGATTCAAGACACTCAGTCACATTTGTGCCGCCATTGTGCCCGCCATTGTCGGGCTGAGGAGAGAGGAGGACGAGAGAGTGAGAGTGCGTTCGAGAGGCGGGCGTTGGTCTCGGGTAGGGTTTGTCGGATAGTCGTACTGCAATCCCAACTGCAAGGGTTTGTCCAACAAGCGGGTGACGGACTTTTTGAGGGGGACGGTGACCGTTGGTATCCCATGTCTTTGAACGACCAATTTTCCAATTTCTTTCTTCTCCTCTTGAGAAGGGGGGAGGGGAAGAGGGTGGCATGGTGAGTGAGCGAGCGTTGTTTAGAAATGCATGGCCTAAATGACATGCTCACCTTGCCCGGGCGAAGGATAAGCAGAGCGGGCGCCCGCACCGTCGGTAAACCCAGCCTGAAGTTACTTTGTAACTACGGACAGAATGTCTAATTTGAGATAGCAGGTAATCGTATGCGAGACAAGAAAGTCCCGAGGGTACGGTCACGACTCTCTCAGCCCTTGTAACCAATCTCACATGACTCGAGGATGATGATGAACATGGCTATCCCTCTCTCTCTCTCCCCTCCTCCTCCTCCTCCTCCTCCTTGCGACTCTGCCGGGAGCCAGGCAGGGTACGCAGCTCGGCCGAGACTTTTTTTTCTTTCGCAAACGGGGTCGGTCGACCAATACTATAAGGTCACGTAGGGCTGAGGTCCGGGTAATGACTTGCAGACGAGATTCGTTTCAAGTTGCGGCCTCGAAAACAGCAAGGAGTGGATGGATGGATGGATGGGTGGATGGATAAGATGCTTCGCATTATGAAGAGTCGCGGCGTTTTCGTCAACCACAGACGGGACTCGTCCGTGTCTCGTCCTCGTCGTCGCCCCATAACGACACGATACGACATGTCCCTGCCCCCGTCTTACACACGGATGGCCGCATCCTAGCCTCGCTCCCACACGGACTTGCTGACATCCTTCCTTTCGCCGTGTGTCACGATGATGCCTGGCCAGGGAGGAGGAGGGCCTGCAGCAGGATGACGCCTCGAGGAACAGCGAAAGGGGAAGAAGGATCGTGGACGAGAGTCGCATCATCGTCAACCGACCTCCGCATCTTTCTCTCGCCCAGGTTCAGACGATGCGCCCCACAGGCCTCATCTCACATTGGAGTCAGCGATTGCCTCCCCCGCCGCCCCCCTTGCTCGCATCATCGATCACGGCGTGCTTACACTCACAGCACACAAACAGATATACACACATGGCCCGTCTCGGTGCGTACCTGGGCCAACGAGAGAGTCCAGGAGGGAGACTGCTGCAGCGGACCAGCACTGACGAAGGGCATCGTTGGCGGCCGATGGGACGGGTTTGAGTCCGAATGCCCCCCAGGGCCGCTGCCTCTCTGGAGACTTTGGTGGGCATGGTTCTTACCGACGGGTCGAACCAGCTTGCAGAACTTGCCGGTCGCAGACAAGAGATAGAAAACAGAGACAGAAAACATAGACAGAAAAGGCGCGGATGTCAAGGTGGCTGCAATCCACTTGGCGAGGCATTTCTCTCTCGGCATGTAAGGATTCTAAAACAATGCAGCGCGGGCGACATTATTCTCGCCATGGAGCAAACCAGAGCCCCCCCCCCCCCCCCCCCCCCTTTGAGTACTTGTTCCCGAGTTGTCATCCCCCTTACTCGCCGAGACCACCCACACTCGTGCGGTTACTCGATACAAGACTATCAGTCTGCTATCACAGACACACTCACATCAACACGAAAATTCTGCTGCCTAGTGCTGCCTGTGCCCCTCTCTCACGCCGTCTCCCGCCCCTCCTTCTTCTTCTTCTTCCTCCTCCTCCTCCACCTCCCCGCCCGACCTCCTACGCCGCGCGCCTGCAGTGGTTATGGCCAGACATGGGCATTGGTTTGATGCCTTGTCCACGGCCCCTTGGGACTTTCCGTCGGAGCGAATGGTCAAAGGCATCGGGTACCGGACTTGCGAATGAGCGCGCCTTTGAAGCATGAAAGCAGGTATATGTGTACCATCGTATTGCGTCCCAGCGGGCCCTGGGCCAGAAGAGCGCGCGCCCTTCCGGAAAATGGGGAAGAACGCCAACGGGGGGTTTTTTTTTTCGGGGCCCGAGGCCGCCGCGTTCCCGGGCTTGGGTTCCGTATCGGCCGGTGCGTCCGCCCGGGGCGAAGTGGAGCCGAGGCAGAGACTTCGACATATCAAAAGAGGGGGTCGATATTGGTGTTGTTGGTACGGATGTAAGACGAGAAGAGGCAGTCATGCTGGGCTGTCAGCAGACGGAGATTGTGTATGCAAAACATGCCCAGCAAGGCTGATGTCGGGTCTACTACATACCACACACCCTCACCGGCCGGTGTCTTTTTCTTCTTCATCCCCCCCCCTCTTGCTCTACACGGTGTATTTCGCTTCGTTACAGAGTAGACATTCTAATCAACGCTGATCTGCCGTTCCTCATCTGTGTCAGGCGTTTCCCCAGCATCGCCACCTCCGTGAACTGGGCCCCCGTCATCTCCGGCCGGGGCTCGAAGGTGAGTTTCGCTCCGTTGCAGGTCACAGGCGTCTGTGCTTCTACTAAAGGACCGACGTCGAGCCCGCTTTTCGGTCTCTGGAGGATACAAAAGATCGACAACGGCACAAGGTTTGGGGGAGAGGGCCGAGCGCAGAGCACCCCGTGCTCATCTACGTGGTCTCGGGAGCACATAAGCATACTGTACAAACACACACACACACACACACACACACACACACACACACTCACACTCACACTCACCTCGTCAGCACCATGGGTGATGATTCAGCGAGGTGGGGTGTGCGCTCAGCTGCCCGTCGAGACGGCATTCGACCCACGATCGTATCAGCCCCTCGTTCAGTGGTTACGGAGCCAAGGTCGTCTAGGTGAAGAGAACCTTACCTACCGACCGATACCTGCCTATGGCTCACCGGTTACGTCGAACAGGCAGCACGCCGAGACGGAAGACCTGCTCCATCTGGCAAGCTCGTGGAACCGGTCTAGAAGCCTTCTGGAAAGTCTCGCCAGCTCCGTTTTTTGCCCATCCTCGTCGGCTCATGCCGGCACTCTCATTCGGCTAGTATCTGCTTCTGAAGCAGCAGCATGGAAGACCATAGGTTTCCGCGACAAAAAATGACAAAAAAAGGGCACACCACGACGGCGGCGGGTGCTGCTGAATGACTAGCGACGTTCAGCGCGTCTGACGACGTTGGCATGACACGACCCTCTCGGGTGGCTTGACTCGCCCTGTCTTTACTTGCTGCATATGCGGACCCTCTCAGCAGGAGACTTTTTCTTCTCTTTTTTTTTTTTTTTTTTTTTTTTTTTTTGGACAGGATCGACGACGGTGATCTGCTGCCGCCCCAAGATGGGGACGACCCTCCCTCTCCCCCCTTCATCCCCGCGGTAGCACCGGCGGAGGAGTGGGCTGTGAATGACTGTCTGTCTCGGCCTCACAGAACACACGCCTCGCCCGAATTGCCTCTGGCCGCACTGAAGTGTGTCATTTGGCCGAAAGGGCCGCTTCCAAGAGGGTGGCATGTTGCCCTGCCCATAAAAACGGGGAGGGGGCATCTAATAAAAGAGCCCGCCTGCGGTGATAGTCGGTCGTCAGTACTGACAGTCAGAACTATACTGACGATTGGCTGCCACCAACCACATCCAATTACACGAATAAACCTACGGTTGGTGTTGCGTTGGCGACACTCTGGGGGCGTCTCCGGTCAACCGAGATCACCAAGACACTCACTCTCTCATCTTGGCCGTCAAACGTCGATCCAAGAAGCCCATGTTAGTTAGTGTACATGTAGAAGGGGATGGCCACGCCGACTACCGGACTTCGCTCCGTGGCCTAAATGCCCACCCCCCGTGCGAGATCTGCCAGTTTGCGCATGCTGCGCCCAGCGATCAGCGTGCCGGGGGGGTTGTGGGGGGGAGGCCCCGTGGCATCCGGGATGGAACCTTTTACCGGCGCCAATGCTGCATACGACGACGCAGGACAGCAGCAGAGCACTCAATTTGTGAAGGGATCAACCCGTAACACGCGTGGTTTCCTTTGTCCACGACACACGAGGGATCGACCGCCTTGGCTACGCACTTCGGCGTCTCAGCACGGGCGTACGGATATCGACGTTCATCCACGGATGATGATTAAGTCGGCTCCGGAGCTCGGTGCTTGGGGCGGTGTCCTGCGAGGGAAACGACAGACCCGGCCCAAAACGACCAAGGAATACCTGTTTGGCCGATGGCAGGAGGGTTGCAAAGACATCAGGAACACAGGTATGTGCTGGTATAGCAACGACAACTCTCGCGTTCGGGATGGTGTTCGAATCAGCCACTGCCAATACGAACTAGGGGCGGCTCGGTCGATGGTAAGCTGGACGGCGAGGGTGACGCGTGCGCTCCGGCAGCGACAGCCAATCGCCGGCGGTGCTCCGGCCGGAGCAATGACTCTATTGGAGTCGTCCCGAATCCGGACAGGCCTCGACTGCCGGAAGCCCTGACCATCGACTGAGATACGTGGCCCTCTTCTCTCGACCCACGGCTCTTCTCTTTGGTCTAGCCCCCTAGTTTAATGTCTGGGTATCGAAATCACGCGACTATGTACAGTTACAGATACGCCGTACGAATACTCTAGGGAGATTTGACATTCAGGGAAGTCCCACCCTTCCCTCCTTGATGCCTTTCCACCCCCAAACCCAGCGGCCCTGTTTGTGGATCCCCCTTCCCTCGTTTTGTGCTGCTCAGGGTTTCGATGTTGGATCGCCGGCAACGAGAGTGGCAGTGCAAAAATGCAAACAAGAGCCAATGTCCCAACGAGGTTGCGAAAGAAGCCCATCGACGAGTCATATAGTCAGCCCTTTGGGGGAACCCTTGTTGACAGGTAACATTGGCAAGTCATTTATTGACTTTCCAACGTTTACTCTCTCTCTCTCTCTCTCTCTCTCTCTCTCTGTTGACTCTCTGTTGAGTTTTCCTCTCTTCCTCTTTACACTATTCATCTCTTCGGCCACTTCGGCGGGGTTTCATGGGCTTGTCTGAGTTCAATTTCGGTCGCATCCTCCCATCCGGAACAAAGAAGGGACGGACCAATAATGATAAGACGTCGAGGCAACTCATTTCTCTTCCCCTCGACTGACACTAGCCTACAAAACACCCCCATCCGGCTGATGACGATGTCACTGACTTGAAGCGATTGATTGCTCAAAGTTGACTTTCCCCCGACCCCTCGCAAACTCTCCTCTTCCCACACCCCTTCTACCTGTACCCATGCTTGGTAGGGCTCCGTCTCTCCGGCTCCTACCCAGGCCATCCCCACCCAACCCGACATGCCGAGGTTGAGGACGGGGATGCCCTCCTCTTCCGGAAAGGCTCGAGCAACGGGGGAACCACCGTGTCTACCAAAACCGCGCTGATTAATGGCCTTGCACTCTCCACCCTACCGAGCAACGCGACACTTTGGGACCGCGACGCCAATGCCTGACCCCCTGTCTACCGCTAGGGCAACGTGTTGAACCCTCCACCTGGGAACCTGACACGCAAACACATGTTGTAGGGCCACGAGGGGGTGAACTTGGGCTGGCTGGGCAAAAAAAATAATAAAATGGTGAAAATCACAGCCTCTTGATGTCGCCAAGGCGTAGCCCAGGAGCGCGGAAGAAGGGGGGTAATGAGTTGAACCGTCGTCCGATTTCGCCGGATAGTAGGGACTGAGCGTCCATTGTCTCCTTTGTGACCTGCCTACTTTTGTACGCCAAGAAGAAATTGGATGTCTTCTGGAAGAACACGAGAACTCGCAAACTAGCTTCGGTCTCAGGCACCACGTTTGAGAACGGCCCATGGCAATAGTCTGGAGACTAGTCTGGCCCTCGTACCCTACGCCAAACACTCCCCCCCCCCCCCTTCAACCGTAATACAAACTCCAACTCGAATCCCGAAGAGTTCTCTATTGGTCACAGCTTTTACAACTACTGCTCAACACTGCAGCACAAGTGTATCCGTGCCCTGCTGTTCCGTGTTACGTGCAGGGAGGCTCCATCGTTCCGTTCTCTTTCCGCGACCTCGAGGCTCGAGGGAACTGACCGACTATAACACGAACTACAGACCCGAACGTCCGCTGGCAACCCCCAATTGTTCCTCTCGCAAGCACGTCACGTCGATGTCAGACCTGCCAGACAGCCAGTTGAGCCGGAGAGGCCAACAGTGCCATATGTCAATATTCACCAAGTGTCCGGTCTGCACGGGACCCGAGGAGAGCGGGAAAGGGGGGTGTTGATTGAGTAACTTTTTACAGGTAAAATCCTTGCTAGTTCCCCATCGAATTCACCACGCCATTTTTACGGTTAGTCACCCTGTCCCGGTTTTGGCTCCTCTCTTTCTCTCTCTGTGAGCGTGCGTCTCTCGCTCTCCGTCAAACACCGATCCCCATGTCAGGGATACGAATGGATCATTATGAGGGTCCTGCACTCTTTTTGGGTTTACGCTCTACGGGTATCCGTAGCCGGCCCCCAACAGGCCAACGAGGATTGAGTTGTCTGACAGGGCACACAATTGCAGAGGGGGGCTGTAGGGACGACGGTCGTGCTCCTCGGTAAGCTTTGTCGTTGACCGCAGAAAAGCAGGAAAAAGGGCAGAAAGGAGCGTTTCATCCTCATCCGATCTTGTTTTTCTCTCACACACGCGATCAGCGGGCGATCGGCAGCTAGCCCCCGGCCAGCAGCAGCTTTGCTCCGGCTCCCAGCCAGCCAGCCAGCCGACCTCAAAAGGTGTGAACTAAGAGAGCCAGAGAGAGCGAGAAAGTTCGGCCTTTCATTTCACAAGGAGTACAGGTATGGCGCACACCTGAGCACTCCTGGACAGTGGTCTCCACATTCTTCAGTAGAGCCTGCTTTTGTCCTTCTCCACGAACCTGCAGTGCCCAAGGACCAGGGCGGATATCAGCCAACCTGACAACAAGCAGGCCAGTGAGCTGAGCCTCGGTGTGCAGCGGCGTGCTGTCACAACTCACCACCCTCCCTGCCTCTGGATGCCCTACGGGGTGGGCATCAGGCCCTGTTGCCACGGGGCTATCGTAACCTTGCCTTGTCAAAGGGCTGTCTGTTCCTTGGTTAGGATGATATCCCCCCCCCCACCCTCCCCGAAGGATTCCGAAGCGTTATCAAATTGCAAAGTTCCCAAAGTGCGGTGAGAGTTTTGAGAAGGGCGCTAACCAGCCCTGCCGTGGCTCCCCTCGAGATCCCGTATGTCGCGTGGTGGACGGCAGATGGAGAGAGGAGACAGCAACGCTCGCTCTGCAAGGGCGGCGCCTGGGGGTTGTTTTGGACATTGCAAGGTTGGAGCAGGGTTGCCATCAGCACATCACCGCACACAGGTCAGGATGATTAGGATGAAAAGCGGAAACTTCACGACATGGACGCGCATCCCCTTTCCACGATGGCCCCCACGACTTAACTCGAGTTTGGGCTATCTATCCGTACAAAGTCATCAGCTCTAGCCCGAAATGGTATGAAACACCTCTCTCTCTCTCTCCCTCTCTCTCTCCCTCCCCCGGTCTGTTGATATCGCTCTTGAATGCAACATCTCCGCGCAGCTCGCGCATAGCTGGTCATCCTGAACGGTAATCGCGACCATATCATATGTGTGATTCTGGCAGTTCACCGATAATCTCGGCACTTGGTATCATTTCTCCTCCTTCACCCCCTAGTCAGACTCTTGTCCCTCTCTGTATCTCGTTTGGGAAGCGAGTGATTTGCGCCCGGGTCCCGGTTTACAAGCATTCTTCAACATACCTGTACATACTCGAGTGACTTGCGAAGCTCGCCGCAACACGAGTCGACGGGCGTGCGTTTAACGGCATGTCCACCGGCCCCGGATAGGAGGTCAGGCCGACGACAAGCAACGTTGCTCCCTTCGCTTTTATGTCGGACATGTCTAGTCGAATCCCCTAGTCAGGTACCCGCAGGCCAGACAGAGAGAGTCAGAGAGAAACAGAGAGCCCGCAACCCGCCGTGTCCCCTGATAGAGCGAAGCTATCCCCAGACTCTCATGTTTTCCCTCGTTTACACACCGTACTTCCCTGGCTGATAAACAGCTGGGTTGAGGTCCATACCAAGAGCCAAAGTGACCCACGCAACCTAACCTCCTGAGCAACAACGAAGCCGGATTCGTCGCGAGGGATGGGGCCCCCATGTCGGAACGAATTCCGTGGGAAGAGCTTCTCCTTCCCCCTTTTCGTTTGTTCCCCCCCTCCCCCCCTCCCTCTGTCTTCCCATGTGAATGAACTGTGGGTTTGCGTTCAGGGCCGATATGTGTCGTCATTGCGATCGGCTCGGGAATTGTTCCCACAACTGCTTACACCAAGTATTCGTAAAAAGGGGGGAAGGGAGGGGACGACTGCCTCACTGGGTATCCCGTCTCCCGGTCGGTTTTTGCCGGGCTGCTAGGGTTACTGAGTAAGGCGAGTGCAGCTTTACTGGGCCGGGTTGCAAAAGAGAGTTGCAACTGTGCTGGATACTCGATTACCCCTTTGGGCCATGTTGCTATTCGGGGCATACTTTTTCTGCCTTCAGTTGGTCTGGACAGTCAAGTCAGTGCCAACACATGCTTTGTCAGAAGTTCCTAAGAATGGGCTGGGACCGGGGGGGAGGCGGGGAGAGAGCGGCCGTGGACTTAGTCAGGTTCTGTGAAAACCCACAACCATCATCCCATCACGCAAAACCTTTCCGGGTGAAGGATGCAAGTGGCTCCATGGACCATCTCATCTTGCCACGAGGCTGTTCAGCCCGCTCGTGTTTCGGGGAAAGTGTGTCAAGAGGAATGAATGATTTGATTCGTACAAGTACGCCCTCGTTCGTATTGGCCCAGGTCGGACTCTGTCACGACGTGCGCTTGTCCCGAGCGTCTTCGAGGCGCTGTGCTCCCACTTGTGATTTGCCAACAGTTCAAGCAGCCATCGGACTTGTGGAGTTGTGAGCTGCCACAGAGCTGTTGTCGTATAGATCGATGACGCTCACCTACACATTCCATCACAGAGCTTGAGGGTCTTTTGGTCCAGAACTGAGCTTCTATGGATATCTTGATGAGGTATTAATCGCGATGCCGTTCGGATATTGGTTGCAAGGGGACACAACAGGGATGGCGCATCCGTCGCTTCTTTTCCCAGCTTGCACCGTGATCATCGTCAGACGGGGACCAGCACCGGAGGTTTGTCTCGGATGTAGTGTAGTGTGAAGCGGTAGTGCCGTTTGCTAGTGTGAGAGAGGACTTTCGAGAACGTCTTCTCCAGTTTGGTCTATTTTGCCATTCCTCCCTTAAGCGCCCTGACGTTGTCGCAGACCCCCAGAGTTAATTGTCTACACTGTATCATAATGTTCTGTAAGAAGTTGTGTGCAACGACGAAGCTAACAACATTGTGTTTTGTTGAGTGTACATGGTAATGTTTTGTCTTTTGCTTCTCCTTGTAACTAGGTATACTGGTCTCAGAAGGAGTTTCTTCTCCTTGTACTGGGATTGTGAGGGCGAAGAGCCCTGGATCCCAGCAACAGAGGCGCGGTCTAAGTTTCGATGGGTGGATAGGACTGTGGCAACCTTTACGATCAACCTCAACGTTACAGAGTACTCGCCCCGGTTCCCAACTCAACAGTTGCTGAGCCGAGTCCTTTCTTCTTGCAATCCCACCGGACTTTTGCTTCACCAGTGAGCCTATAGTACACCAAAGAAGGCAAGTTTCACCCTGTCATGCCATGTTGCCATGTTGCCCGTTTTACACTACCACATGAATTATCTCCGACGAGGGCCGGAAAGCTCTGTGAAATATCCCAAATGGTCTGTGAGGGGGAGGGTGGGCCTAGTTTTGAATGTCTACATTGTAGTCCGAGCGGTTTGATGGTTGGCGGAGTCAGGTGGGCTTGGGTGGGCTTAACATCCGTAGGGGGACGGAGCTATTCATTGACTCGTCTCCATGTTCGAGATGGGCCGAAGTCTGGTGGGGGATGATTCCCTTCTGAAGTAGATGATGGCGATGGGCGGGTTTCCAGCCCTAACCCCCTCACGGGTTGTGGGTGGGAAACGTCGACCCGGTGCGCGGCCTTCTAGACTCTTTGCGTCCAACGAACAGTCTAGTGCTGGGTTCAGGCTAGTCTTTGCGGGGGTGTTGGCAGAAAGTTCTGACCGAGAAAGTGAGAATCGAAGTGGAACTCCGACTTGCGTTGTTGGGTGTCACCATGGAGGCTTGCGAACGCCAGGCTGGTCAGAAGACCACGCTTGGGAGACGATTAAGTTCGAACTGATACGCGAGATTCGTGAAGACCATGGCACACTCATAGCAGAGGAGGTGCCATCTCGCCGAGTCACGATGCTGGGACGTTGCTCACTGTGTGTGTCCCTCAATGGGCGGAGTAGCGCCATGGGAAAAGCTTGAGAACAGACTTCCCAAGTAAGCATGGTGATGTCAGATCGTAAACACTCCATACACGAGCTTACGCCGTCCTCTCAAGAAACCGCCACCGTTCCTTCGGCGAAACCTAAGCTGAGGATAGAGAGGCTGACGATGCTGACCCCGTGTCTTGGTCCCACACGGAGCGAGGTGTAAGATCGGTCGAGCTTGGAGAGCCGCTCAGTCAGCCCTCCCGCTAACCAGTGGCGCAATCGGGCGGGCGGTGAGGTTCGTGGGGTCTGCGTTCATCTCGAATCGTGTAGCAGATCGTGGTTTTGACGGAAATAACTCGCGGCGGAGTGCCGCGTGCGTCAGGCATGGTGCTCAGGGGCGCGCGCATTGGATGCTAGGGAGGGTAGGGTGAGTTGATATTGCAGAATGGGCAGACACAAGACTTGCTGATACTGATAGAATGATGCCGCCAGAACCGTCAGCCTGGCCTTGTGTGCCGACGAGAGGTCGTATGCCGTCCAATCCTGCGATGTGGTTCAGTCAGCGTCATGTCAGACTGCAGCCCTGGACTTACGGTCTCTTCGCCTTAGGTGCCCCTGTCGATCGAGTTCGTTCGCAGAACGCTAATCAGACTAGTCGGCTGGCCAAGATGCTTTAGTATCATGCGGAAGTCCTCAGCGTGGCGTGCGCTATGCCATGATGCCATGTTCGGATCGTTCGGGCACAGGGTTGTCAGCGTTCCATGTTTTCTAGGGCTGGTCTGTTGGCAAGGCGGTCCGCAAATCCCGCCCAGTGGGCAACGACCGCCGAAGAGACGTGGTCAGGAACATGGTCTCGATCTGTCGCGACATCCCGAGCGAGCCGCCGAGCTACCCAGCATGGTGGAAAAGCGATCCGGCTACCGGCGGTGCTCTCCATATTTCTGCGTTGATGAGGCATTCACGGTCTCCGCCTGGACCGTCCAACGGACAGCTGTACGCGCTACTCCTGTCGATGGCAACTTGTGAAGACCTCAGGTCCTTGCCGGGATGCTTCGGCCGGAGCAGAGCGGGGTAATGTGTCGTTGTCGTCAAGGTGCGAGGCAGTCCGCACTGCATTCGGCCTCCGCCAGGGCAGTAGTCCGGGAACTGTTCTCCCAGAGGTCTGCCGAAACCGACGCCGAGACCGGGCCCGGGTGGGGATACAGTCCAGCTAAGCCCACCTCATATGCATAGCACAATGCGAGCAGATCGATGACGCCTTCCCGCCTTTGTTAGCGCAGTGCCGGGGGGACGGACGACTGCCGTCATGCGGTAGTTGCTGGGCTTAGCGTATGCTTGTAATCATCATGCTTGGCTGGCAGGTAACTTCGAGGTACGGGGCAATGATACCGTAGGCCAGACATCAGAGGTTGACGACGACATCAACTGTCGAACGGTTGGTCCCCTAATCAAGGACTGCAGAGTGAAGCGATGTTATGCTTAGATTTAAATAGCCAAGCCCTGTCTCAAGCTGGACCTCTTCCAGGGGGTGATGTGATACGTTGTGTGACGTGACGGCTTATCTCCGAGGACGGCTGTGGGGGTAGGCCGGAGAATTACAGGTGAGGAAGCGGCTATCGTGTAGATCATCTGAATACGCGCAAGTGAATTTGAAACGTGACGGTTATGATTGGTCTGGAATACGTGGAAAGAAGTTGTGAGTGTTGGGATCTAGGATGTGTTCCGGACGAAAGCCTCCAAGGTCGTGATGGCATTGATGGAGAGAAACCGGCTTGGGCCGGGCCAAATGTTGCGCATCAATGGAGGCTTGGGCGCGGTGAAGCCTCCATAAAATTGTACCGCGAGTCCATGTAGTATTCGTTTTTTGTTCATGTTCATATAACCCCAACAGTGTTCTTCCGCGTATTTGGACTCTATACGTGGTGGTTGGTGGCGTGCCGCAGGCGCAATGACGTCTCATGAGTCGTTTCCGCGTATAGAGAAACATAGGCGGCTTGGCCACACGTGGATAGCACTTTGTTTCACTGGTAAGGACTGCAACTGCGCCTGCGACTAACCCACCACCTCCACAGAGACAACCATGCTGAATGGTAATCATTCAACATCTGATTGGTTCTTGTCGTTTCCGTGGAGTTAGTGATAGGGGGTTTGCTGCGAGACCGAGATGTTTGGACGGGATCGTCACCGGCAACCGGCATATTGGCATTGTCTCCGCTCAGGGGAACGGGATGGCTGGCGAGGTTGTCGGTGGCTATGGTGGCCTCAGAATGAAACGGAGTCGAGTTCAAAGGGGGGATCCTATGCGCGCTAGGAGCTCGCATCAGTGTTGTTGTTTATAAATACAAGATCCCGTGTGGTGTTCACACAGGAAGCGAAAGCAGATTGTCATCATCCAATCTTTTTCATCCGTTCCCAAAACCAATTCAGTTCGACTTCTACCTCAAACGAATCCAAAATGAAGCAGTTCATCGCCATCGTAGCTTTGGCCGTTGGCCTGGCGTCGGCCGACTCCCTTTTGGCGAAAGCACACATGTCCAACCCTCACGTCAGAAGAGGCTCCCTTGATGAATGGGCCCCCGCCGGACCCAACGACTGTTCGTAGAAATGGTTTCTCGTTTTTTTCTTTTAGACACTGACTGACATTTACAGTCCGAGGCCCCTGCCCTATGATGAACACTTTGGCAAACCACGGCTTCCTTCCCCACGACGGACGGAATTTGACACAGGAGAATGTGGTGAAGGGATTGCGAGAGGGGCTCAACTTCAACGAATCTCTAGGGGAGCTGATGTTCAAGATGGCGATTCCCGTCAACCCGGAGCCGAACGCCACATTCTTCACCTTGTGAGACGAATTTATTCATCCCCCGCTTCTAGTTGCACGAAAGGCTGACACCTGACCCCCCCAGGGACCAACTCAACGTTCACAACGTTTTGGAGCACGATGCGAGCTTGAGGTAGGTCCAACGCCGGGTCTCTATGAACTTTGCAGTTGCGCTGACGGTTGTTCACCAGTCGCACGGATGCTTTCTTCGGGAGCAACCACATCTTCAACCAGACCATCTTTGACGAGAGCAGAGCCTACTGGACCAAGGACATCCTCGACGCGGACCAGCTGGCCAACAGCAAGATTGCCCGCCAGATCAACTCCAAGGCCTTCAACCCGAACTACACCTTCACCGCGACTGTCGAGAACTTCAGCCTGGGCGAGGTTGCCGCCCCGATCATTGCCTTCGGCAACATGACCGCCGGCACCGTCAACAAGACCCTGGTCGAGTACTTTTTCTGTAAGCCCCTAAACTCCCAAGTCTTCTGGGGAAACCCTTTTCTCACACCGTGGCACAGTGAACGAGCGCCTTCCTGCTGAGTTGGGCTGGGTCAAGAAGGAAAACGCCATCACCCAAGAGGATATCCTTGGCGTCGTTGGTTTGATAAGCAAGGCGACCAGTCTTATTACCGGCGGCGAGGAGGAGGCGCCGCACGCTCGTGCGATCCGAGACTTGCACTCTGGCTCCAGTCTTTTGGCTCAGCGGGGGGACTGAGGAGCTTGCACCTGATGCCATACAACACCTGAGATAAGTTGGGGTTTTGCTCTCACTTCTAGACTTATGTTTTGACGAAAAGTCATGCGGAATTTTGTGCTGGTCCAAATTTCGGTGTGATTATTTGCACATCCAACAAAAAAGGGGGTTTGAAATACCGAGTTTTAAGTACCAATGACAAGTCGGCCATTTTCTTCTATCGAGTATTATCCTGTCACGTGCAAGACGATGCTGTTTCTACCCATGCTGGAGCGTATACTACTCTTTCTAGAGACCTCGGCTGTTCATCCAATACGATATGGGAGCGTCAAAGCCCTGGCACCTCGAGATCCTTCTCATTACACAAGCCTGGATAAGTCTCTGGCCTGATCCTGGGTTGTTGCCACATACCTATATGCCCGGGGTTAACGTCTAGAAAATCACTAGCCTGAATATGATTACCGTCTCCACCACAATTATACACATGAAAAAGCATCTAATAATTGGTGTCTTTAGTATCGTTAGGTGTAAATGCCAAGTTAACCCGAAGAGCACAGGTAGTTTTACTGTAAACATTATATTTTCGTTCAGACTTCAGGTATTTGTGCCCCTTATCACTGATAGCTTACAGAAGAACTTGAATTGAATTGATTCTAGCTGTACTCGAGGAGTTCGAGAAGGAGCTATGGGAGAGCAAAACAGGACGTGGGATTCTCGTCAGGAAAGAAAGCAGCGGATTAAGTGAGATCACTGAATGGACTTTTGCTAGAATATGGGCACCTTGGAAGTAGGTTTATCCATTGCTCGCGTGCCTTGCTCAAGTCCCGGGCGCCTGCATGTGTGTTTGCATTAGCTAAAGACTCGTGCCATGTAGGCCGGTGACCCTCCCAGAAACGCGACCGATTGTTCTCCGAAAGTCAAAGACATTTGGGTGGCTACAAGGTCCTAGCCAAGACAAAATGCTCTTGTCGTTCCACAGCTTGACTGATAGCTATACTTTGTCTCAGCTGTGATTTTCAAGTAGATTGAGCCTTTGCAATAAGCCGAGGGTAAAATGGTTGGATAGACAGGTAGGACTAGGTGTCTCAGCACTAGAAAGTTTACGTTTATTCAATCGACGCGGTTTAGCTATCGAGACATTCCAAGTACATAAAGTGTTTAAATAGAAGCTGACGTACGGGAGCTAGCCAGACGGTGAAATTTGTTCCTTAAATAGACCTCAATTACCTTGAGCCGTGGAAACTCTTAGCTCATCAATAAAATAAAAAAAACCCCCCAGCAAAGGGATGCATTGTTTCCACCCTATCTGATATTCTCCCGATATCCATACACAGTCTGTTCGTCTTGCATGAATAAGATTGTGCTGCACCACCGCCATTATCGCGTTGTGCTTCCCGTTTGTTACACCAGAGGGTGTCTCAGTCAAGATACTTGTCAGTCGTCGACGGGAAAAGCACACGGCAGAAGTTGTCCGGAGGAGCTATCCGAGACACACATGCCAAGCCCGGCGCCGGCGCCGGCTCCGCGCGACCCCTCTCCGGATGTCGCGTCACATCTCGGCAATTGGGTGCGGACTTCTCCGAAGACTGTTGATTTTGGCAAGGATGATTGCCAAGAAGGCGCCAAAATAACGTTTCCCCCCCTTCTCTGCAATCTTCTCAAGTTCCCCTCTCGAAATCCATGCTTAGCTTCACATACCAGCCGTACCCCCACCTCCGCCCCCCGCCTCCTCACTTGGTGGGAGAATCGACCCTTTCCTCTCCAGCTCCCCTTCATAGCAGCGGCAGCGCCGGAGTTGCCAAAGTCCAAGTCGTCCCAAGCGACCGGGACCCGAGATTGCGCGAGCGGTGTCTCCTCGACGACAACGACGCCCCTCTCCCTTTGGCGAAATCCACCCCGACCCGGTGGGATCGCGTGATGCAAGGCAGAGGAGGCGTCTTGAAATAAGCATTTGTCGAATGGCCCCCCGGAACCGGCGCGGCCTGCTAGCCTCCCCTCAACGACCCAGAGTTTCCGTTCAGAGGTCGTTTAGATTAATCGCACCTTTGGCCTTTTGGATGGCAACATTGGTCGCCGGCTGCACCCCCCGTCTTAGTCTAGCCCGTTCCGTCCGTCGCCGTGGGACACACACACCCCTGCCGCGCCCCCCGGGCTCGGGCATCTCGGTGTAGCATCAGCCCGTTCGACGTTGGAGAAGTTGAGTGACGCGCTTGTAGAGTGGGAAGGACCTGGTATAAGAGAGACTTGCCAGCCCACTCAGGGTCGGCAATGTAACCTTTGCATCCGTTGTTGTCCCCCCGTTGTCTCTTCTGAATCCAGACGATCGCGCAAGGGTCCCGTCAATCTACTCTCCCACATATCCCCCCTCCTCCCCGCCGAGGCCATCCTCACGTTCAATCCCTCTCAAGATGCGATCTTCCACCCCCCTCCTCGCCCTCGCGGCCTCGACAATGGCAGCCGCAGCAGAGACGCTCCTCTACAGCAACCCCCTCAACTCGACCTCGGACGTCGCCACCTGGGTCGCCGAGGGGCCTCTCAACGTCACCGCCGTGGACTCGTCCATCGAGCTCGCGGGAGCCGGCGCCGAGGCCGACTACTTTGTGTGGTGGGTGCCCGAGGTCTTCCCCGACGGCATCCGCATCACCTGGGAGTTCTCCCCGCGCGCCGAGCCGGGCCTCGCCATGTTCTTCTTCGGCGCCGCCTCCGCCGCCGACGACGGCAAGGGCTCCATCTTCGACCCGTCCCTGAAGCCGCGCAACGGCAGCTACCCGCAGTACCACTCCTCCGACATCCGCACGCTGCACGCGTCCTACTTCCGCCGCCGCTGGCCCGAGGAGCGCGCCTTCCACGTCGCCAACCTGCGCAAGTCTCCCGGTTTCCACCTCGTCGCCCAGGGCGGCGACCCGCTGCCGCCCGTCCCGGACGCGGCGGGCGCCTTCTACAAGATCGAGGTCGTCAAGGACAAGCGCGAGGTCAGCTTCTCCATCAACGGCCTGCCCATCTTTGAGTTTTACGACGACAAGTCGACGGGCCCCGTCATCCGGGACGGCCGGATCGGGTTCAGACAGATGCAGCCGCTCGTTGCGCGGTACCGCAACCTGCAGGTGTGGAAGTTGTAGGATGTTATGTGGAGGTATTCTGAACCAATGTGAAAAGGCGGGGAAGGGCTATGTTACAATAATCTAAATCTAATGAAGACAATAAAGAGATAATGAGAGAGAGAGAGAGAGGGAGTAAGGGAGAGTCCAATACCTCCTCCACCCCCCACCAAAATCTCACTCATCGTGCTCCTGAACTCCGTTCCGTAACCTCGACCTCCACCGGATCGGCCGGCCCAAGTCCGCGGAGAATTTGGGCACGAACTCGTCCGCGACCGAGCCCTCATCCCCGAGCTTGTCCAGCTCCTCAATCAGATCCGCCACGTCCGGCGGCGGCGCCGTCTCGAACACGGCCTGGATGTCGCCGTGCGGCGAAAACCCCGAAAACTTCCAGCCCAGAAGCGACCGGTCCCCTGTCCTGGCCCGCGCCCGCCGCGAGAACTGCCGCCTCTCGTAGAGGCTGATGAGCAGCAGCGTCGGCAGGTTCGGCGCGCGGATGAGCGCGACGTTGACCCTGTGGAACGCCTCCGGCGACACGAGGAAGCGCAGCGGCAGCAGCGTCGCGAGGGCGAAGATGTTGAAGGGCGGCGGGTACGCGAAGATGGCGTCGCTCTTGACCCCCTCGAACGTCAGCACGGCGCGGCGGAACTGCACCTCGGCCGTCTCGTCGGCAATGATCTTGGAAAAGGTGTTTGTGAGCATGGCGACGAGGATCGTCAGGAACAGTGTGTTGCCGAGGAAGGCGAAGCCGATCATAAGCGCAGGGCCCAGGACAATGTGGAACTGCACCGACTCCTCGATGCCCGTGCCGTCGAGGCCGAACCAGATCCAGAGCATCCACTTGCCGATGGTGAACCACGAGGGCGTCTCGTTGAAGTTGTCGTTGGAGTCGATGAGCCACTGCAGCGCGAGCAGGAAGCCCATGAAGCACCAGCAGGCGAGGAACGAAAGCAGCAGGAAGTCCTTCATCATGGCGTGCAGCGAGATGAGCACGATGTTGTCCGGGGCGATGTTGAAGGCGACGCGGGTCAGCAGGATGGGCGCCGCGAGCGGGAGGATGTGCAGGCCGTGGCCGTCGGG
The DNA here is from genome assembly GCA_034638275.1 of Colletotrichum lini. NCBI lineage: Eukaryota > Fungi > Ascomycota > Sordariomycetes > Glomerellales > Glomerellaceae > Colletotrichum > Colletotrichum lini. The sequence goes on from JAWQJV010000004.1 coordinate 5,698,346, forward strand.
GAAGTGGCCCGCGGCGACGTCGTAGATGCGCGCGATCACGTAGACGCCGTAGATGGCGGAGAAGGTGACGTCGAGCCAGGGCCACAGGTTCTGCGCGTGGACTTCCCAGCCGTGCTCGACGACGGCGGCGAGCTCGTCGAGCACCCAGCCGGCGGCGTAGATGCAGAAGAGGAACTCAAAGACCTCGTTGCTGCTCCGCCGGTACAGCATGGCGAGAAAGTAGAGCACCATGAGCACGAGGAATTGCACGAACTCGATGAAGTGGCGGGAGCGTGGGACGATAAGACGGTAGTGGTTCAGGATGGGCGCCTTGCGCGGATCGTAAAGCGAGATGGGGTGGTACTTGTAGTGGTCTGGGAGAATGTCGACGAAGGACAGGGGGGTGTAGATGACACGCCCTTCGTAAACGGCGTTGACAACGCGCTGGCAGGCGGGGGACCCGATGAAAGTCTTGCTCTCGGAGAGGATGGCGAGCTCGAGAGCCGTGAGCTTGCGCTCGAGGCCGCCGCGCTCCTGGACGGCCCACTGGCGGCGGCCCTCGAACTCGACGGCCTCGGGGGCGCCCTCGAAAGGATCGAAACCGCCGACGAGGATGTGCGAGAGGAAGAGCAGGCCCTGGGCGCCAGGGTTGGACTCGTGGAAGCGGCGGAGGACCCGGGTGGCGACCAGCTCGCAGAGAGCCGCGCGGGCCATATTGACGGGCTGGTGGACCGTGGTCGCCTGCTGGCGGAGGAAGTGGAGGCGGTTGGCCAGGAGGCAGTAGACTGAGGGCGGTGATCAGTACTGGTGATGTTTCTCAAAAAAAGAAAAAGGGGGGAGGGGGTAAGTGAGGAGTGCTTGATGTACCTATTGTGATATCCTTTGGGTGAAACAGACGCTCAACGAGAGGCCTTACAGTGAGAAGATTCATCCTGGGATCGCTTAGTTGATCAAGCGTGTATGGATCGTCTGAGGGAACGGCCAGTTAGTCGTCATAATACCGATGATGCGTCGCTCAGTGGTCTCACCTATGCTCGCAACGATGAGCCGGCGCACACTGCCTTCTCCGTCAGCGCAACACCCATCACTGGCGTCGTGTCAGGGGCGAAGTTACCGATGCATCGACACGTAAATGGGTAGGGCCGTCGCAGACCCGGAAGGCACCCCGGGACTCTCGTCCTCCTCATCGCCGAGACACGCCTCCGTCTCGGAGCCGCCAGCAGCTCCGTCAGGGCTTTCATCCTCGTCCTCGTCCGGGCCCCCACGGTGCCGCTCCCGGCCCGTCCACAGCTTGGCCTCCTCCATCATCTCCTCGGTTGGCGACGGTCTCATGTCCGACTTCTCCTCGCAGGTCGATCTGATCCGTCTGCGTCGCAAGTACATTCACGTTTTACATCAAGGCATCTCACGTCTTCAGAGGGAAAATAGGGGGAAGTCGGTTCGGCTTTGCTTGTGACGAAATGGAGAAGAAAAAAAAAAGGTACCAATGTCAGAAGACGGTTTGCCGAGAGTGGTGCTCCCTATACGCACAAACGAAGGGACACGCGGAACGGCTGGGACCCTTTTAGTCATGGAATCTTGGCGACTTATTACACGACCACTGCCGCGATGCCCAGGATGGAGGGGGAAAGCCATTATGTAACTGCGACTCGCCGTGCACAACTTGCCCCTGAAACTGTGCATCGGCAGCTGAGATTGGTGTCATTTTCTTGGGAGGGCCTGGACTGGCGGGTCTAAGGGGGGGGGAAAGGGCGAGGAAAACAACCATCGGATTTGCCGTTGAACTGGGAGCCATCGTCGAGGGAACGAAACGACGTGGTCATATTGGCCGCTTGTAACCTCAAAAACAGACTTTTAGTAGCGTCAGATAGAGTCCAGATAAACTTGCGAGCATTCCCAAAAAGGAGATGATGAACACAATCCACAAAGCGAAGAGTGAAAACCATGTATTGCGAAAACGCAGTCAAGCCCGAAATGTTTCGAAATATCCATAGTTGACGGGTGGTAGGTAATACAGATACCGATGATGTTTGTTGTGTTGCACGTAACAACGACGCCAAGTCGGACGCAGCTTCCGTCCATTGGGCCGTGGGGGACCAAGACGGGAGGGACACCATCTCGGCACATCATTATTCCGTTCCTCACCCAGCCACCCGGACCCGTATTGCCTCCGACTGCCCCACCCTCCGACCGCGGGGTCCTATCGATAAACCCGTCGCCTGGGAACGAACCCCAACAGCGCGTCCGCCCACGCAACGTCATCCAGGCACCCAACTTTCCCACCTCAGCTCGCACGAACCCAAACGACGAAGAACCGAGCAGCACACTAGAAGAAGAGGGGGGGAAAAAGACAGAGACAAAGAGAGAAAAGGGGAGAGGATCTTTCGCCCGCAACCACCCAACCCACCCACCCGCGATGAACCGCCTCTTCGGCGCCGCCCCCAAGGGGCCGAAGCCGACCCTCAACTCGGCCATCACAAACATCGACGACCGCATCTCCTCCATCGACGTCAAGCTCTCGGCCCTCACCGCCGAGCTCAACACCTACCAGCAGAAGCTCGCCAAGATGCGCGACGGCCCCGGCAAGAACGCCATCAAGCAGAAGGCCCTCAAGGTCCTCCAGCGCCGCAAGATGTACGAGGCGCAGCGCGACCAGCTCCAGTCCCAGGTCTGGAACATGGAGCAGGCCCAGACCATGCAGGACAACCTCAAGAACACCATGGCCACCGTCGACGCCCTGCAGACCACCAACAAGGAGCTCAAGCGCCAGTACGGCAAGGTCGACATCGACAAGATCGAGCGCCTGCAGGACGAGATGGCCGACCTCATGGACATCGGCAACGACATCCAGGAGAGCCTGTCGCGCTCCTACGACATCCCCGAGGACGTCGACGAGGCCGAGCTCGACGCCGAGCTCGAGGCCCTCGGTATGGAGGCCGAGCTCGAGCCCGAGATGGGCGCCGGCCTGCCGAGCTTCATGCAGGAGGAGCTGCCCGAGTTCGTCGACGAGGAGCCCAAGGAGGGCACCAAGGTCAAGCAGGCTGCTGGTTAACGACGTCGACAAACCTTGGAACTACAACCACATGCGAAACGTGAGCATGCAAGACGAAGCAGGAGTTGGAACGGCGTTTTTGGTTCTTGTTCCCATCCGTTGATTGGTACACTTCATATCCACTTTTCATTATTCAGAGAGAGCGAGAGAGAGAGAGGCACGAGACAGTAGAAACTGCTGGTTCGCCATCATGCACTAGAACCCCACTTGATTCTTCTGTCCCCAACTCCTTATGCCCCGTGAGGAAGAATATAAAAAAATTTACGCCCAAGAGGCGAGAGGTGAAGCCGCCCTCCCCTCTTTCCGTCGTCCTCCCTATACAATACGCTATGCCGGTGATGCTACAACTACTACTCCAACAACAGACGTCCATATCTACTCCACTGTGCCAAAGAACCGCGCAACCTCCTCCAGCTCCGGGTCGTTGTTGCAAAAGTCCCAGCCCACAATGGTATTTGTTTGACTACAACAAATAATCCTGCGGGCGTCGTATTGCAACTTGAACACCCGTGCCGGGCCATTGTCGCCGTTAGCCATGTGCGGGTGGTGCGCCGCGCCGGGCACCGCGTGCTGCGCTCCCTGTACCGGCACCGGCGTCGCCTGCGTCTGTACGGGCGCTCCTGGTTGTGTCGGCACCTGCCCTTGTCCTTGGCCCTGCTGTGTCGGTTGGCCCTGGCCTTGAATATGCAGGTGTCCCTGTACCTGGGGCGCCGCATGCGGCGAGGTATTGCCGGCGGTGCCGGGGGTAGCGCTGGCGGCAGGACCCAGTTGGCTGCGTACATCAGGTCGGCGAGCGTGAACGCTTCCGGCACTAACGGCCGTGGTTAATTGTCTACTGGGTGGCATGTCCATAGGGGGGCCACTAGTAGAACCTCCCGCCGACCCAGCCGTAGCAGAACCGGCTGTAGCCGGACCAAGCGGTGGTAACGAAGGCGGGACGATGGTCGGCTGTTCGCGAGCGGGCCCATGCCCGCCGGCTAGGATGACTTGCGCCTCTAACAAGGCCGCATGAAGCGCATTGCGGAGTTCGTCCCGAATACGCGAGTTCGGTTCTCGGCCGATGGCGGCCTGGATATGTGCCCTGTGTGCCATGGCCATGGTTGGGTAGTTGTGCAGGGTCTGGCGAAGCTGGGTCGGCCCCTGGGGCACGACGGTGTCGACGAGTTGCATGAAAACTTGGGCAGGGTCTTGTGCGGCGAGAGCAAGTGTTGCCGCTCTAGAAGACCCGGTGGAAGGTCCCCGGGCAGCGTGCGAGGCCACCATGTGCGACAACGCGCCTTGGCCGGCGGCTGCAAGCAACGCCTCGGCAGCTGCTTGCGAGTCCGCGCGCGCCTGCGCCTGTGCTGCTGCGGCGGCTTCCTCGGGTCGCAAGTGTTGCATGTCCTTCCACACGCCCTCCTTGTCGCGACGCCAGATGATGACGCTCTGGTCGTACGAGCCGGAAACGATGCGAGCATACTTGCCGCCGCCGCCGCCCGGGGGTAGAGCGGCGCCATACGCCGTAATATCCTCCGGTCTGCTACTGCCCGCGTTACGAGGTTGGCCTCGGCGGCTCCGGCTGTACTCGGTAAAGGGAGCGATGACGCCGGCTTCTATCGCCTTGAAGTACGTCTCGTCGACCCGCTTCGCCTCGGCCTTATCCTCGTCAGCGCTAAATGGGAGGTCGCCGAAACCTGCTTGGACGGTCCGGACGAGGCTGGTATGCGCCCGCAGGCTGGCCACTTCGAGACCGCTGGCGCGGTCAAATACCTTGACTTCGTTGTCGCTGCTGCCACTAACAATCCTCCGACCATCGTACTGCACGCAGGCGATGCCCTTGCCGTGGCCGACGACGGTCCTAATGCACACCTGCTTAGTCCAGTCCCAGACCTTGATGTTTCTGTCGCCGCTGGCCGAGACGACCTCGTTCTTGCAGATCTGGACGGCATTGACGGCCGCGCCGTGGCCCTCGAGCACGCCAATCATGGTGTAAGGGGGCTTGAGGGGCAAATCGTCCATGGGGTTTCCGTAGCTGTAGTTCCGGAGGCGGGTCGGGGCGGAGAAGACAACGTCGACGTCGCCGTATCCAGGTTCACCGTAGCGCAGGGGTCGGCGGTTGAAGATCTTGATGGTCTTGTCCTTGGAGCAGGTGACGAGGATCCTCTTGTCAAACTTGACGTTAAGGACGGACTCGGAGTGCGCGTTCTTGAGGCGCTGGATGATCTTGCCCGTCGAGAAACGCCAGAGAATGACGTCCGAGTCGCTGCTGCCAGAGACGACGAGGTCTTCCTCCGAGTCCGAATCGAACTGCAGGCACAGAACGGATCCCGTGTGCCCCTCGAGCGGCTTCATCTGCAAGCGACGGGTATGCATGCTCCAGATGCGGATCGTCTTGTCTCGACTGCCGCTGACGATGTAATCGCTGTCGTACTGCAAGCTGTAGATGCACTCTTGGTGGCCCTCGTCGAGGTGGTCGGGATGGGGCAGCTGGAAATGGGAGCACTTGCCGAGCTCCCAGTTCTGCTCCAGGCGGCGGCGCATCGTGTAGATGTACTTCCAGTTGAGCTTGTATCTCGAGCTGGGTGCGTCCCAGGACCAGAGGGTCGAGCGGGCAAGGCCTCCGCGGGCGTCGTCGGGGACCATGGGCGGCAGGGATTCCTCCTTGACAAGCGCCGCCTTGCCCTTGCCCTTTCCCATGGAGTCGAAGCCGAAGCTTCTCTCTCGGCTCCGGCTGTTGGAGGCCGGGGCGGAGCGGTCGACGTCCATGTCTCCGGGCTGAGGCGTCGCCGAGGCGGGGCTTCCAAAAATGCTGCTGCTCATGACGGTGTTTGCGGAGCTGTTTGCGGGTTCTTCCCGGGGTAGGGTGGCTCCGGCGTCCGTCATTTCAAGGTCGTTGTCCTCGGATATGGCGCGCTTCTTGTAGGTGTGGCCGTCCTCGGAGGATCGGACCCTGTGGAGGGAGCTGGCGGATTGATTCAAGCCCTCGTTGACTTTGTCCTCCCAGCGGTGGATCTCAGAGTACAGGGCCTTCCAGCCCTCCATGTGGTACAGCTTCTCCCACAGCTTGCGGTCGAGGGCCAGTTCGTGCCAGGCGCGGCAGGCCATGGCGAGGTTGATGAGGGACACGGGGTCGAGGTAGCCGAGGATCTTCAAGCAGACCTCCGGGGGCAGATAGTGGACGAAGTCGATGTAGAGGCGAGGGTGCAGGCGCTGGACGATGTCCACGACGGCCGTTGTGGGCAGGTTGTCGAGGATGGCCATGGCGAGCTCTGTTTGTGGACAAGCGACAAGTCAGTTCAGTTCAGTAGGGAGGCTCGTGAGAGCAAAGCTCCTGGAGAAGTTTGGGGGTAAGTAGACATACCGGTCTTGGCAGAAACGGAGAGGCCGGGCAGGTGTCTCGCCAGCCAGGCAGGCAAGTCGGCAGGCGGGCGGGCTGCGCTTGAGACATAGTGAAGGCTGCTGGAGCTGGGGTTGAGGGGGTCTTCGGAATAGCCCTCATCAGGGTCTTGGGAAGCGAAGGCGGCCATGCTGGACGAGTATGGAGAGGTGTGTCGCGCGCGGGTTCGTCACTACAACTTTTCTAGTGGGATGCGTCGTCGCGGGCCATGCGGGCGAGGGAGGAAGGAGGCTCGTGCTCGGGGTCTCGACGCAGGCTAAACTTAAGGCGAGAGGTAGGTATGTGTTGACACTCAAAGGTGCTGATGCCGTGGCTTGGTATCAGCGGGAAGTGGCCCGCCGTGGGGAGCTGCAGCAAAGAGTTTGCTTGTGCAGCAACGATAACGATGGGGAACTCCTTGGTTGCAGGGGGGAGGAGTATTGATGATTGATTGATTGATTGACTGATTGATGTCGAGGCTAGACTGGCTGCGTCACGTAAAGACAGCAGCGATGGTGCTGCGATTTATCTTTAATGTGGCGAGGGGAGGCGATGCTTTGTTGCGATGCAGTGAATCAGGCTCGTTGAGGCTGTCGCATTCAGAAAACAAAACAACATAAGGATGGGGGGATTGGTGATTGGGTCAAGGATTGGATGGTGGATGGGTTGATGGGATGGAGCGAACCGCCCAAAAGAAAAAGAGAAGCAGAAGCGGGTAAGCGTTCGGGAAGACGAGAAAACGAGACGGGACGAAGCGAGATTTGAGAGGATTGTTTGGTCGAGGTTCAGGTTTGAGGGTTGGAAGTTCTGTCCTGGCCGGTTTGGCGGGCTGATTCGGTCGTTTGTTTGCTTGGCTGTTGTTGGTTGAAGGTCAAAGGCAGAGAGGCAGGGTGGGCAGCCTAGGAAAGCCTGTTTTTTGGGGGGGGGGGGGGGGGCGTTTGACTGCCCGGGGGGAGGAGGGGAGGGGAGGAGAGGGGGAGAGAGAGGAACGGCGGAGGTGGCGGGATGAGGGCCGTTGCAGGACGACAAGACACTGCAGTCTGCGGCGGTGTGGAACAGTGGACGGGGGAGACGGGGGGGACGGGGTGACGACCATGCAGACTGGGGACGGGAGTACACTCTCAGGCAAGAGCAGTGTAGAGATACAAATCCGGGGGCGGCACAGCAGCAAACATGAAGGCAGCCACATCAACACCGGGCAGCGAAAGGAGAAACTCAATGAGGAAGCACGGAAGCCGGTGGGAAGAAAAGGGTCTTGGAGCCCATCTTGTCGTTCTTGCCTTTCCTCCTCCCAGTTGCCGGAGGGGAGGGAAAGGAGCAGGCACCATTACAGGGCGCTCTTTCCCGCACATACGCCCAACCAGAATCCACCTTGCTGCCAACCGTCAATCGCTACATATCGCTAACCAGTCGCCAATCCAGCCGTGCCACCTCCAAACCTGCTGTCATCATCTACAGAGTACAGATACATCCTCCACCTAAGGTATCTAGATACTTTACCTAGGTAGGTACTGTACGGAGTACGTATCTCTCTTTTTTACTCTTTTGTGTCTGTGTCTGCCTCTCCCCATATCTCTCTCCTCACAATGCTCCTTTATTCTCCCCAGTGTTTGTTTAATGCCCCCCCTCGGGCCGTGAGGGCAACCCAACAATACCGAGTGGCAACCGCGGGACTGCGCCGTTGTCGGCCGTTCCACATTCCAGCAATCCTGCTGCCAGCGGTATCCATACGGCCCACAACGCCCACTCGTGGACCATATAAAATGGCCACCGCCGGCGACCACTCACTCCGACGCTCCCTGCGCCAGAGGCCAGAGGGGGGGGGGGGGGGTTCTCGCGGTGATACAGATGGAAATAGAACGGGACGCGGCGTCCCGGCACGCCGTGCGGCGCTATCATCGGCCACCCGTCCGGAGAAACTTTACAACGGCAAGCGGCGAAGCTAATCTGCATCTGCATCGGCATCGGCATCGGCCCCTGATAACTGATACGTCCGGTCGGCTCTATTTATCCCCTCCCCTTCCGGCTCCCCCCCCCAGTGTGCTGTCGCTTGCTGCACGAAACACCTGCACTACGCCCACAGACACACGCACACACACACGCACACGCACACTCTCACACAACATACTCGCATGCCTAGTGGGTACAAAACACTGCTTGGGTGGCGAGTTGGCATGCATCCCACAGTGGGACGAAGCCGGGGGCTGGGCCAAACACTAGGTGGAGCATGTCAGTGGAGCGGCGGAGGATCAAGTCTCCAGTGGACATATGAATAGTTGGCATCGCACCGCCTTACCCTTACAGATGGGGGGCCTGTTGGAAATGGCCTACCTCCAATCCCACACACGAACACTGCGCATCGTATGTGTTGACAGTTCCCATAGACGAGAATCGTGCCCCCCCGGGTGCCATCTAGAGACCAAATGTCAACCCCCCCCCCTTTCGCGGGACGGCTCTTGGCCGCAGCGTCAACGGCCAGCCCCCGAACCTTAGCTTCAGGTCCCGTCCAGATTGACTTTCTCGCTCGCGGCCGTTCCTCCTCTAGAGAAACCTCAAACCCCCTCCGATGCCGTGCAGGAAAAGGGGAGAATCCCTGGGCCGTTGGGGGAAATGCCATGTCTATTCCATCTTTGGGCAAGTATCCGCCGAGTTTCCCATACCTTCATCCTCCCTCCTCTGCCTTCCCATACTGTGTTGGTTCATCACAACATGGACAACATTGAACTTGAGACTCTTGGTTTGAACTCTCATCTGCTGCCCTCGTTCGGAGCGTGTGTCGTTTTCGCATGAATCTTGGCATTCGTCACATCTCGGTCATATTGTCAAATTCTCTTCGACGCCCTCGAGTTGGTCAAGCTCGACCCTGCCCAGTCGCGCCTATTGGGTCTACGCGCCGGACCACCGATAAGTTTGCCCCTCTACGAGAACACTAATCGGCTCCGCGAGGCTTGCGGCTCTGCGGGCAAAGTCATCTGGACACGACTACAGCACTGGCATTTCGCGTTCCTCCTGGTAGATTCGACAAAGGTCAATGGTCGATGCCACCGTGTTCAGAGCACAGGGACTGTTGCCCAGTGGTGATTCCTCTGGCCATCTGATCCAATGGACCGGCTACCCCTTGCGCCCGCCAGCACTTGCAGATGAGCTGACAAAGGAGATAAAGAAAGAAAGAAAGAACCCTCGAGGAAAATAAACCTGCAACCGCCCCGTCACTGACACATGTAGGGCGCAGATCCTCGACGCTTCGCCCCGATTACCTGTTGTTCCATCCTGCGCGGCAACCCGACTCAGTCACCTACCTCTCTGCCAAGTCAGAGTCGCCCCGAAGGCCGCACCGACCAGCGCCCGCCCGCACTCCGGAGGCCGGACGGCCCGGGTACCCACATGATTGCGTTCACTTCCTCTTCCCCTCTCAGAGTCCCAAGGCGGGGGGGATCCCATCATCTCCGACCCACAGTTCCACGAACACGCGACAATATACGAGTGCTCTAATCGGGAGAAAAAGTTCGAAACTAACCTTGGGAGTGCAGTAGCGGCAGCAACGGCGACGGCGAGGTCGCAACAAGCTTCACGCTGATGTTCGCGAGCTTATTCAACAGACTCGGGTGATTGTATTACCTGTACGATGGTATGTATACCTGTACAACAAGATGTAGGTTTAGGCTTTTTGAAGCCAGCCTCTTCGCTCTGCATGTCTGTCGGGGACCCCTCTCCCCCTTCCTTGTCAAGGGTTTCAGGCGCAAGCATGACGGCAATGCCTTTTGCCGTCGCCCTGCGCGTGGAACCCATGTGACGCGGGATTCATCCGCGCAAAAACACCCTACCCTCCCTACGTGAAGACGCTGACGAGTCGCGCGCAGATCTTCGAAGGTGAGGCACCTTTGAGATGTCACATCGAGGAGGGGTTGCATCGCCAGGCGCCAGCCATCTCTGAAAGCACCGTTCGTGACGAGCAGTGGGCGTAAGTCTGAAGAAAGCGGCAACGCTTTGGGCGGGATAGTAGTTACGCATCTCTTGCCATAAGTGCTCGGCCATACGGCTGTACTTCTCCAAGAGACCGAGCTAAAGTGATTTTCCGGGGTGCTTCGGCTTTCACGCTACCTGGCTCCACCGAGACTCCTAGAAATGAGCCGCGAGGGGGTGCATGCACGAAAGATTTGGCCCGATAGACTATGCCCAGTTGGTCCATCGTTTGTGAGCCTCAGTCCAATCGGCCATGACCCCCCTCCCTGGCATCAGTGGACGGTGGCTTCGAGATGCGATGTCCGGGACCAATGTTCGGACTATTGCTTCCGGCTCATTGCTGACGGAGGCGGGCATCTGCTTGAAGACGTGGAGAGATGGAGACCGGATGCCATGGCAACTTGCCCTGCCATGCAGTCTTCGGCGGCTTTTGCCAGACCAGGAGAGGCAGCATATGGCCGGCCCAACGATCGGTCGTGAGCATTTCCCAGCACCCGCCGCGTCGAAGCCAAGCCGCAGCGCGGACCGTCTTGAGAAAAGAGCGCGGCGTTCATCATTCAGCCACCGACGATGCCTCGCGCTCCCAAGGACCTACGCCGGCGCCGCAGCGCGGACCGTCTAGGCCGCGAGTGAGACGCGCCATCGATGCCTCCAGCATTGGGGGCTGAAGGCGAGGGTGGTAACGCTGGTCGGCATGTCGCTTTTCCAAGGCCACGCGAACGAGAAACAAAGGGCACGAGCGTCAGACCCGGCTGGCTCTCACTGCTAGAAAAGTGACACTGACGATGTACTGTACAGCTACGGGTATGTCGTCGATCGTCGACTCGTCGCAGAGAGCAGCGGTGGCAATTACCCGGGAAAGCCCTTCGTACGGAGACATGGGTCTCCCTCTCGCATTTCGACACATCGTGCAGTCGTCTCTTGGTCTCAAAATACATTGTACTCATCATGTGAGGCTCTTGCTGTCTCCTTGGAGCCCCCTCTCCCCCAGGAAGGCCAGCCCACCGTATGCATGAACGGACTGTTTCAACTTTTTTGACGTGTTTTGGTCGACCATGATGGGTGTCCATCCAGGCCCGATCCGCGGTTCTGAATGCTAGCTTCGGCAGGTTGGCGCGGGAGGGATTGAGTTTTGGCCAAAGTCTTGGACGCTTCGACGGTACGACTGTTGAACGGCATCTCTCTCATCTGTGGGGAGGGGGGGGGCCAACTGAGGAGGTGCAGTCGGCGTTCGTATGCCCAGACAGACTGACAGCGACGCTGCTGCGGACATGTCAAGCAGACCCTGAAGAGGCGAGCAGAACGACAAGGATGGCAGAGCCAAGCCGCACGGCGCAAGTCCTGTCCGCGGCGTCAGAGCAGGGTAGTTCCGTGCTTTGGGGCAACGAAACAAGAAAGGCAGACGGGACTCTGGGAGATGCTCCATGCGCTTGTCTGAGAACCCTCAACCCGTCCCGCCGATAGCCAGCCGGTCGGGCGGCGGCTTGAAAGATGTGCTGACGGCAAGCTCAAGGGTTCGGCCGGGGGACCATGGGCATTGTCATGCCTAGCAGCGGATAGGGCGGCAACTCTGCGATTCCTGTTAAGAGACGACCAGGCGAGACCTTGTCGGGACGGGCGGCGCAGGCAGCATGATGGGAGAGGCCCGAAGACTGCAGACACAACCAGATGGCTGTGCTTCAAAGGCGTCTGGCGCGTCGTTAGTTTCATTGTCGGCGAAGGCCAAGCCCGATGAGGCGCTACGGCTGGTGTAGACGCGAGACTATGGCATCTGTCCGTATTGCACAAAGCATGACTGGCACGACTGGTTCTCTGGCGGGCGATTGTACAGTACACTCGCAAGGCGATGAGGATGCCTTTTTTGTGAGTTTTCAAGCGATGCGACGGGTCTTGTAGGTTGGGTCGGCCAAGATATGCAGAAGAGAAGCTTCGTTGGACGGGTACCTTATCGGACAGGTGTCAGTTCGCTTAACTAAGACATTGCTTATCGGAGGGAGGGCAGGCTCGACTGTGGGTACGTACTCTGTACATAACTCATATAATTTCCAAGGTACCTTCCTGGGCAGATAAGGTCTATACCCATCTAGGTACCTAGGGTTAGTAGGTAGGTGCTTGGATGCGGATTGGCATTCTGAATATGCCGGGCTGCATGCTTGCACCGAAGTTGTTCAAAATCAACTGGCTGGTTGACTAGCAGAGCAATCTTGAGGCAAGTGGGCAGACAGTCAGCTCGTTCGTTGTCTTCCCAGCTATCGAGTTCTTTGACGGGAGCAGGGAACAAAGGCAGCGCAATGGCAGACGGATCCAGCGAGTACCTTGCAGAGAAGATGGGGCTCTTGCAATCAATCCGGCACCACCACCTTCACAGATGAGACTCAGAGAAACGGGGATCCCGATGCCATGAGTAGCGTTGAGTGTCTGTTTGCTGTACACACAGTACACTGCACGCTATGTGAGAGTTAGTTGTCGATGACCAACAGCTGCAGGCATGGTTGGGGCGACAATATGGTTCAAAGCGGCCGCCGTCATTTGCAAAGTCTCTTGGTCTGTACTTCGTATACGGTGTACTGTATGCAGTCTTGTTGTCAGCCCCGTCCAGCAACCGCCTCTATCCTGGCAGAAACGGCCCGCTCTTGAAATGCTCGTCATTCAGGGCAAGGCAATGACAGCCGTCATCAGCGTGGATTGTAGGGCAGACATGTATGTCATGATTCTGCCAGCTCCGTTTCCGTTGCCCATTTCTGCGTCTCGGAGCATCTACTCAGCCAGTGACCCCTGGACCAAACTGATGGGATGGAGAGAGGGGAGTGGGCGAGGGAGAGTGAGCAAGCGAAGGAGGGGGGGATCTTGTCATTGCCTATCCCTTGGCTTCTTCTTCCCCTGCCCTGCCCTCGACCTACTAGTATGTTTGTTCCATTAGTCTTCTGGAACAAAACCGTGCCACCCGTGTGCTTCTTGTTGGGTTTGAAGTGGCAGTCATGTTGTGCTTTTGATCTGCTTTGGATCCCCTCCCCCCTCCCTCGGAGCATCCCCCATGTCGTCTGCAAATCCAGGGATCATGGTGCCTGCAAGCTGCACCAGGTGTACCACTAACCGCAGACAGCAGGACCTCGATGTCTCGACCACAATTCACAAGCAAGGAAATCTTGTCCCTCTTCCGGTGTCTGCCAAGTGAAAACTCCCATCATCCGTGGTAGCGATGGCTAGAGGAGATGATGATGAGTAGAAAGATGGATAGGTATGGAGATGGATAGGTATGAATAAGGATATGGATATGAATATGGAGATTGGGGACGAAAGGATCGCGCAACGTACCGAGCGCGCACCACGAGGACGAGGGGCAATCAATGGGAGACGAGATATGTCCATCGTGACGGGAGCCTATTCCAAATTGAGACTAGCGGATACATCTGCTAATTTGAAACGCCCAAACCCTCCAGCAGCATCAATGCGAGAAGCCAGACCGGAAACCTGAGCCTGAGCCTAAGCCTAAGCCTGAGAATCCTCTGGTTGTTCCCTGGTGTGTCGTCCTCTGTCACTGTGCCTCTGGGTACTAAGGTACCTGGGTCATTCCCCTTGGCTCAGAGGGTCACTGGTCCAATCAACGTACCTCACGCTCTACAATTCCACACGCACACACACACACGCACACACAGACATACACCATCTCCCACCATTGATACCTTACTTTGTGCCCCCCTGGTCTGCTTCCCTGACCCTTCCATCCCCGTTCCGTCTCCCCACCTCTGGGCAAAAGGGGAAAAAAGATGAAAAGATCCAGGCGGAAAGTGGAAGCGTGTGCGTGTGCGTGGAACGGAGAGAGTGAATGAGAGAGTAGGAGCAAGAGAGAGAAAAAAAGAGAAGAAAAAAGTGGGTGAATGTAGGTAGGTAAGAACAAGAGTGAGAGTGAGAATGAGAATGAGTATGATGAGAGTGTAAACAAATGCTCTAAATGCTCATCAACGCTGGGTGGGAACTGGGTCGGCCTGACCGTTCATTCACCTTACCCTCCTCCTCTTTTCCCTCGCCCACGCTACCTTGCCTCGGCCCAGTACAAGGCACAATACACAGTACACAGTACCTACCACAACGCATCCACCACCAAGTCCCCTGGATTGGTCCCCTCAAGCCTCCCTCATGCATCCCCACTGCACCAGCCGCCTGCGTCCTGCAACATCAACGTCGCCGACTCCAGCAACCTCAACACCAACCTGGACTGGCAAAAGCCCATCCCCATACCCAAACCTACCCACTCTGCGTCAACAGAGAAACACCCGCTGAACGACGACGTCCCCGTTTGCCCACCCACACACATCCCCATCCCCAGTAACATCGTCGGATTCGTCCAGGCTCCAACACGCCGCTACGGATGCCGCCCGACACTACGGATACAGAAGGGATCAAAGGACCATAAACCACCGCCACTACACCCCCATCGCGCAGGGGTCGGAAAGGCAACTTGTTTCGCCCCGACAGCCCGCATCGCTCCGCACCGCTCTGCCAACTTCGACTCGTCGACTCGACAATAGAGAGAGAGACCCTCTCGAACCAGCCCAACCTCTCTCCTCCACCGACCCTCGGCGCCGGCACTTCTGTTACACAACACAAACACCACTCGCACACACAGTCCCATCCCTCCTTTTCCCCTTCTGCTACTCTTACTACTCTTGCTGAGGACTGAGGACCCCCAAACGAAGGATCGGCGAGGGCCTATTCGACACCACAAGCGAAAAAAAACAACATAGCGGCCCAAAGCCCAAAGCCCATCACCCACCGCTCAACCCGCTCAACCCGCTCAACCCGCTCAACCCGCCGACCCCCCTCCCCTTGTTCTCCGGTCCCGCCTTTCTTAGAACAGAACAAACCACCCTTCCCTTACCACCACCCCCCATTCCTCCTCTCTCTCATTCTCCCCTTTCGTCGCGACGGCGTCGAAATCCCCCTCAAGAACCTTCCCCGACACCGACCGCGACCGCTACATCGCCGTCGCTTCCCGCCCCAGCCACCGAATACCCCCTTTCGATTCTCGAGCCCACTCGGCCACGACCAGACCGACTTTCGAGAACCCTTAGCGCTGGATGACGTGACCCTGTTCTCTTCGACTTGGAATAGAAAAGCGCTTCATCGATTTTCCACCGCTTTTCCACCGCCTCGCCTCCCCATCGAAACCCTGCCACGATACCCGCCCGAGACAGTCAACAATCTTCCCGACACTCGTCTTCCGACCGAGTCCTCGCCTCTTCCCTCCTTTGGCGGATGGGTTAGGACGTCATGGCTCATGCTCCCCTCCTGAGAACGAATACGGCTCCTGTTTTCCAGCAATCCAACGGAATTGGCGGCCTCACCAATACCATGAGTAATGCGCCCCGCGCCAGCCAGCTTTCCGGCTCGACAGTCTTCACCTCGTCATCCGGCTCGCTAGCCTCCTTCAACACTGCGTCAACAGTCACGCCCCCGCAAAATGGCGGCCCCGTCGTCGCGACCGCCAATATCATCAACCAAAAGGCCGACGCCTCGCGATCCCTCTACCAAATCTGCATGTCCTTGAAGCTGCGCCTATCACAGGTCCCCAACTTCGACCCCTATCTGCAACAGCTCGATCCCAACGATCCCGTCGAGTCATTGTGGAGCCTTTTCCGCACCGGATACCCGCTCCTGGGCATCTACAATGCCCTGCAGCCCGAGAAGCCGCTCGAGATCGAGGAGGCCAACGCCAACGCCAACGACAGCAAAAAAGCAAAAATCGCCCTTTTCAAGTTCATCCAGGCATGCTTGAAGGACCTGGGCATCCCCTCGGCGGAATGCTTCGTCATTAGCGACGTGCTTGGTAACGACACAACCGGTTTTGTCAAGGTATGTGAAACGGCCGCTCTTCCCGCACTCGCGGCCCTAGGCGTTCGAAACACCATGCTCCTCAACTTGTCTAACCTCGTCACAGACCACCCAAGTAGTGAATTACGTCCTCGATATTGCCGAGCAGAGAGGCCTCCTGCTGCAGCTGCAACCTTATCCTGACGATGACTTGCCCATCGAACCAGGCTCCAAGCTGAGCTACCGGGATCACATTGTGAAGGAGCTGGTCGACACGGAGCGCAAATATGTGCAGGATCTGGAGAACCTCTACGACCTCAAGAGCAGCTTGGAGACCAAGGGAATCATCACCGGCGACACGATCCACCAGATCTTCCTCAACATCAATGCTATTCTCGACTTCCAACGCAGGTTCTTGATCCGCGTGGAGACCACCAACTCCATGCCCAAACAGGTGCAGCATTGGGGATCTCCATTTGTTACATACGAAGACGCCTTTGACATCTACAGGCCCTTTATCGCCAACCAGCGCAAGGCCGCCCAGGTCGCCAACCAGGTCTTCGACCAGATCAAGGCCAGCGGGCATCCCGTCGCCGCCGACTTCAACACCTTGGACGGTTTCCTGCTCAAGCCCATGCAGCGACTCGTCAAGTACCCGTTGCTGCTGAAGGACCTAATGAAGAAGAGCGATGACGAGGAAATCAAGGCTGATCTGGCAGCCGGCATCGAAGCCGCGGAACGGGTGCTCTCTAAAGCCAACGAGGAGGTGAACCGCGATCTCTTGGACGAGGCTCTGGAGGATTTGCGAAACCGCGTGGACGACTGGAAAAACCACCGAGTGGAACAGTTTGGCCGCTTATTGATGCATGGCGTCTACACCGTCGTCACGGGCAAGAGTGAACAAGAGAAGGACGTGAGTACTCTAGAGGCTGCTGCTCCCCTTTTGCCCCCCCCCCCCCCCCCCCCCCTACCCCCCTATTGCTTCGAGCCTCGTGCTAATGTTAACAGTACGAGATTTATCTTTTCGAATGCATCTTACTTTGCTGCAAGGAGATCTCGGCGAACAAGAGCAAGGACAAGAAGGACAAGACCAGATCGACCGGCCCCAAAATCAGAAACAAGAATGCCAGGCTTCAGCTCAAGGGCCGCATCTTCATGACCAACGTCACTGACGTGGTCTCGCTCGCAAAGCCTGGTAAGCACCGGAAACCATCTGTGCACGCCTTTAGCACTAACCAAACGACAGGTTCCTACAGCGTTCAGATCTGGTGGAAGGGCGACCCTGGCGTGGAGAACTTCATGATCAAGTACACCAACGAGGAGCAGATGAAGAAATGGGCCATTGCCCTTGAGGCGCAACGTAAGGACAATGCGCCCAAGGCTTCAGCTAGCCCTGATCAGGCAGCGCCCGACTTTGCTTGGACCCGCGATAACGCCGGCAAGCTCGAGAACCCGTATCTCAACCAGCAGGATGACGACGACGACGACGAGCTGTGGCCGGCAGCCTCGGCTCCTGCCCAGTTCCCGGTGCCGACGCAGTCTACCGGTGGCAGCATGTTGCCTCGCAACGCGTCGAGCACGAGCCTGCGGCAACGTGCCGCGACGAACGAGAGCCTTGCTGGCATGGTGAGGGCGCCGCCGCCCCGATTCCGGTTCCCTCAACCTCCTGCGCCCTTGAGTCTCACGACCCAGATGCCTCCCGCTGGCGCGTCTTCGCCCGGCGCTCGCGGTGGCGACTCATACTTCTCCCCAGTGGCCGAATCGCCTGTCTCCTCGCGCACGAGTGCAGCAAGCGGCATGTTTCCCAACCCTGGGTATCAATTCCCCAAGTCCCTTACGCCGCAGCCTGGGTCGGGATGGGAGGATCCCAACCAGAGATACACCGCGCCGGCGATGCCCCGCGCTCCCTCCCGAGACGGTTCATCCCAGCACAGGAACCCCCGTGGGCCCTCGCTGCCGGCCATGGCGTCTAACAGCCAAAGCGCGGCGCAGCAGCAGCGTAGTAGATCGTACAGCACGCCCGATATTAACGGTCCCGGAGGCATCCGCCGCACTCAAGGCGGCACCCCCGTCCCCGCCGTGCCGGGCATCCCGCCTCACCTGCACCCCGCCCACGATCAGAACATCCCTCGGTCGCAGACCGGCTCACCCAGGATGAATGATGTGCCCATCCGAACGAACACACAGAGCCCCGGATCGCAGCGAGAGCGGCAGTATGGCCACCAACAGTCCGGAAGCTACGGCGGCACAATGTCGCAGTTCCCTGCCCAGCCCATCTACCCTCGTCAAGGAACGCCCAACTCTGTTCATGACCGACAGCTCAGCATTGACGCCGCCGCGTCGATGAATACGATGCTGTCTCCGCCTCCCGGTAGTGGCATCAGCGGCTCTTCGACGAACCCTCTTGCCAGCCCTGACCTGCCGATTCCCACGCAGCTCAAGGTCAAGGTTAACTTCGTCGACAGCGGCAACTATGTGACGCTGGTTGTTGCCTTCAACATCACGTACCAATCCCTGATTGACCGGATCGACGCCAAGCTCGCAAGGTTCACCAGCAGCAGTATCAGCAAGGGCATGCTCAAACTGCGCTACCAGGACGAGGACGGCGACTTTGTCACCATCGCTAGCGACGACGACATCCAAATCGCCTTCATCGAGTGGCGCGAGGGGGCTCGCAACACCGTATCGGGAGGAGTTGGCGAGATCGAACTCTTCTGCGTTGGAGAGACGGCTTGAACGCCTCATTTCTATGTCGAAGTAGGTCTTTTGGGAGAATTTCAGGACTTTCCCAGGCGCATCATACCCATATACCCAACGGGGGGCATTTCTTTGCATACAAGGCGTCTGGAGCACACTTGTTTCACCTCTTCCTTCCTTTCTTTCCTTTTTTCCCTCATCTTTCTTTTATACCTCTCAGCATCGCATTAGGTGGATGGCCGCTCATATCCCAATGGCGAGAGCGCTAGTGGCGGTCATCTGCGGTTAGGAAGCATTAGGACTCGCGAGAATTTAGACGGCATCATCAATCACCACGACCACATGTACAGGCCTCATGACACGCTCAGAGCCGTGTTCTATCGCCGAGGCGTTCTTTCACCTGGAACCTTGTTCTTGGAAATCTTTTGAGACCAATTTCCCGATCAACGACTCTGGTGACGATTTGCATACGCATCTCTATCTCTCTCTGGCCAGCGATTACGTGGCTCCAGGGGTTAGGTGGGGGAATTTGCCATTGAAGGCACTCGGGAGGCAATCCCACATTTCACTTTTTTTGTTGGTTGTTCACGCTTATGAAATGACTGACCCTCTTTCGATCGTTACGACTTTGATGATGGCGGAGGGACCTGATAATTGTGGTTTTATTTACTTGTCTAGATAAGGGCGAATTGCTTCGCCGGCCGGTGGGCATGAAGATAGCCGTCGCGTCGCTCGCTGTGTCCCTTGTGGGATTCGGCGTCTCAGCCGTGTGCTAGCTAAAGAATATTCGACGAATGGACAGACGTTGCGGTTCCTTCCAAATTGCTGAAACGTACGGTGATGTGACGTGACGTGTTATACGACAGATTGTGGCGAGGCGTCTTTCTAAAAGTTTCATGAGGGTTGACTTTGTAGTGGCGTCGTGAAGTCTCGGTATGCCGTCTCGACACCCAACTTTGACCGTCTTGAGAGAAGGGTATGTGGCTTGCCTTGCCTCGACAGTTTGGTTCTTCTCGGCACCTGAGAGGAGGTGGACGGTTGAAGGGGCAGGATGTTGTGGAGTGGACGAAGGAAGCGGTGGTTTGGAAGGTTAATGGTCGGGTGGGCGAGTGGGTGAGTAGCAGGGCCGTTGGGAGTCAAGACAGAATCTCACTAGCCAGTAAAGCAGCGCCATGTTTCTCTCGTGGAGATTGATATGCTTCTCTGGCATCTATGGGCGAGTAAAGGATTGTCTTTCCCTGGCCGCTGTGGGTGTTGGGGAGAGGGAGATGGAGAAGAAGCGGGGACCAGGTCAGTTTCTGGACGTGAAATGAGGATTTTCGGCTTTAGGCAGGGCGCTTGGCGAAGCAGCAGTCTTGTTTGCTTGTTGTGATGTGTAGATTCGCAGCGCAACTGTTCACACGTCGTGACGGATCGACTGAGGCCTGGTGTATCTATATGTGCTGTGGCTTACTTCACAACAGTCTACCGTTCTGCGTCTTGTGGGGTTTCCGGGCGCTAGAAACATGAGGCAGAGATTGCCTCAAGACCCGTGGGGAGGCCACGTCGTAAAATTTGAGATGCCGAGATTAGGCAGAGATATCACAAAGCCGATCTAGAACAACCAAGTTTCCTTCTCGCAGCTTCCCCTTGGCGTGTAAAACTAGAGGCACGCCGAAACAAACCAGCTCCCCATAACGGTGCGGAGCAGGGCGTGATCGGATTACTTCTCTTGTCATGTTGGGTACTATGGCTCTCTTCGCGTGGGATGGCCGAAGTCATAGGCCCGCATCTGGTTGATGATGGAAGCCATTGAAACCGCCCTTGTTCCACGCTGATCGTCAAAACGAACAACCCGCCCCTATCGCGAAAGGCAAAGGGGAGCCCCAGGGATCTGACACGATCAAAGAGGTCTGACGCCACGGCCCGTCAGATGTGGTCCACTACCGCTTCATTTTGGTTATATTGTGGCAAGCCCTGGGCTGCCGGATATGATACATAGTATACAACACCCGTCCTCTTGAACGCCTCGTCCCGTGTATAATGGTATAGCTGTACATTCATCTCGACACGCGGCCCCCGAGTCGATCTCCAGATTGGAACCTTGTGCAGCGGATTCTCCGTCTGCTGTCACGCCACCCGATTTGGTCCTCCTCTGGCGTCCTGGCAGCCATGCTTCAGGTCCGACGAGATCTCGTGATCGATGCATTGGGTATCGGGGTCATCGCCTGGAACCTTCCATCCCTCGTCTCGGGATTCTCACTCCCGCGATTCTTTGGCTTCGTTTACTTGCCCTTGGAGTGAGGTATAACCTTGTCGTACATGCGGCCGAGGTGGTAGTTGATGGTGGACGAGGGCTTCTTGGGCTGCTTGGGCTGGTCCATACAGTTGCGCAGGGCGTTCTCGAGAGTGGCGCAGCCGGCGGTGTTGTAGCCTGCGGAGGCCCAGCATGCTGGAGGGTATGTCAGTGGATGGATGGTTCAAGGGGGGGGGGGGGGGGGGGGATTCGACACGGGTGCACGGAAGGGAGTGGGTGGGTGTCTTCACGTGTTGCGAGATCGCATCACGACATGGAAAGGTTCTTCAAACGGTAGGGAGAGTAACAGGGGGGGAGAGACTTACCAAGGACGGTGGTCATGACCTGGATGCACGGGTTGGCCTCGGGCTTGTTAGGCTGGCGGACGCGGAGGTTCTTGACGGGCGGCAAGCGCTTCGGTTTTGAAGGCATGATGGGCGACTGATGATGGTTTTTTTGGGGGGAGGGGGGCGGTCTCCAATCGTCAATTTATATTGTCGGTAGTCGTCGGGATGGTTTCGTTTCTAGAGCTCGTCGTCGTCGCCGTCGTTGTCGTCGTTGTCGCCGTCGTCGATGTCGGCCAACTAACCTCCAAATTGCCCGTCGACCTGTCAAGGCATCGCATCACATCGCGAAAGCTTTGATGCGTCCCCGAACAACTTTTTTGTGGACCAATCACGTGGCCTTAGCCTCGCGCAGCATGTCTGAGTAGTATGATTGGCTAAAAGCACGTTGTGGCTTGCGCGTGGTGGGGTAAGACACGGTGCCGAAGGGGACAACTGCACGGGTCTGGGACCCTCACTCCTCACTGTGTACGCCCAGGTATGTCCCCTGGTGCGTGCCCGGAACAAGCAGTATTTAGGTGCCTTGGGCAATAGCTTCGGGAGCTGCCGATTGGCTGGCTGAGCCTCGAAAGTAAACAAAGCCCGTTGCACAGGCGCCGGGGAAGCAGAGAGCCTTCCCAGCCCACCACACCAAATTTCTCGCCTTCTAGCAAGTACCTTGGAAGGCCTTTCTTCCCCCGACCACGCACCACACACGCACACACACACACACACCCCAATCTCCGCGTCCGCGACAAATCACATAACACGCCCGACATCTGGCCGTTTGACGCCGCAATTCAATCAAGGTAATTCAAAGGTACCTAATTACCTACCTTACCCCGATTTGATCACGACAGTCTCTCTTACGACGCTTGCAGACGCATTTCCTCCTTCTAGTGCTCTCTCTCTCTCTCGCGGAGTACGTTCAGTTCTCTTTCTTTGCCGCCGGTGTGCCCACTCTCTTCCGCGTGCGGCTGCGCGCTTTGTTTACTTTTCCGCACTTTTTTCGCCCCCAACTCAACTGGCCATCGCACACATCGCGCGCGCCGCCCATATTCTTCTCTGCGGACCACGTCCGAGAGCATCTTTCCGCGCCGCGTCGCATCAGAGCACCACCACCACCCACCGCCATAGCTTCTCACGCTATTGCTCCCATCTCCCCTCCCGTTGGGCCAACCCACTCTTGTCTTCCGACCAATGTTTCGCCCCTGGACGCGATGAACATTCCTCGTTTGACCTTTAACCCGCCTTCGGGCGACGCCATCACGCCCCCGTCCTTGCGCACAGTCGACCGCGCCAGCCCTAAGGTGGCCTTGGCCGCCTTCTCCGCGTTCGAGCTTGCGCCTCAGCCCAACGGCAGCATGGCCTCCGGCCTGTCATCCCTCGCCATCGATTTCACCACGCCAACCAAGACTGCTGCCTCGCCCCAGTCCAAGTCCACCACCAAGAAGCAGCAGGCTCCCAAATTCGCCTCGCTGTCTCTCGCCTCGCCTTTCAACAAGTTCAGCACGGCAGAGACGCCCAGACCGAACAAGAGCAGTCTCTCCACGCACTGGAACGTCACATCCTGGGGCTCGTCGAGCACCAGAACGCCCTCGCCCAAGAAGGTCTCCTTCGCCGACGAAAGTTTCACCCCTTTGAGCGCCTCCACCCCGAAGCAGCACTTGAGTGCCTCAACGCCAAAGCTTGCGCGCGCGCTCTCACCAAAGTCCAGCCCTTCAAAGCCGGCACTCTCCGACTTCTCGGTCATGTCAATTGCCTCACCTGCGACACCCCAGATTTCTGACCATCAGTCCCATTCGAATCAGGGGCAGCTCGAGACCCCCGCCGCCCTCCAGTCGCTCTCCGAGTCCACTTACGACGAAGAGTCCTCAAACCTGAGCAACCTGTTTGGCCCGTCTCCCTCGAGATTTGCTGACCAGGGGCGCGAGACCGATTCTGCGTCCGGATCCCCTTTGAAGGCCGACACTACCATGCAGGACATTACCATGATGTCTGACTTTACCGTCGCTTCGCCCAGAAAGACTCAGGGCAATACCTTTGCTTCTGTTGAGCTTTCAGAAACGGCGAAGAACCTCTGGTATGTTTCCCCTCATGACCTACCCTACACCTTGGCGTTCCTTTGCTAATCCCTTCAGTGGCCCTTTCGATTCCGAGTCGTTTGAGGGCATCGACTTCACCTCCACACTTTCCCCCGTTCCTGACTTCCCCCGCCGAGCAGCACGCAATCCGCGTACAAAACAGAACAAGCAACGACGGAAGACAAGAGGTTTGATCTTCGAAAAGGTCATTGTCAGGCGGGTCGCCGAGTCGCTCGCCGTCCAGGAGCTGGACGCTGCCGTTCAGTTCCGGCATATCGCCGTCAAGGGTGAACTGGCGTATGCCCTATGCCCTCGCAAGCGGCAAAGGGTGGCAGAGGCGTGCGACGAAGACTACTCTGAACCGTACTGGCTTGATGAGGAAGTGGAGGAGAGACCCGTGATTAACATGATCGAGGCTCGCCGCGTCCTCCGCAACGACCTCTTCGCCCTACCAGCCGGCCCGAGTGTCCGAGAGCAGCGTCGGCAGTACAAGGCGGACATGGAGAAGTATGGTGAGGTCATGACCTCAACAAGAGGCAAGAGGAATTATGACGGCGAGCCCAAACGGGCTTATAACAACGGCCTGTTGACGCACGCCATCATGAAGCCTCTGCTTGCTTTCCCCATGCCCGACCTGAGTTTCGAATGGGTCCTCGAGACGGCGATCCGCGATTCGAACAAGGCCCACGGACGCGAGCAGCCCAAGCACCGCAACGTCCGCCAGCCCATCGCCGTCTTTGGAGAGTCAGACTTTTCTGTCATCGAGGAGGAGGAAGAACCACAAAGCCCGACGGCCAAGCTCCCGCACTTCCCCTCGAGCGCCACCTATCATTCTCGCGCCAGCAGGAAGAGCCGTTTGGAGCACGGCCTCGATTCGTTGCGGTCCAAACTTGCTGCCTTTGCCGCTCAAGAACCCGAGGCCGCGCCATCGTCGCCTCTGTCTTCTCCCATCGGACCCGGTTTCACATTTGAGGTGCCTTCCTTCATCTCCTCGCCCAGCATCATTCACGACAATGTCGACGAAGCCGAAGAGGCGCTTGACGAGACTTCCGAGGCCGCCGCGAGTCCCATCGTTTACTTCAAGGACCGCAGCCAGACGTCACCGTTCAAGAAGCGCAAGTCACTCCCTGCGGCGCGCCGGCCCTCTCTCACATCCCTTCTTCGCAGGGCGTCTCTCCCCATCGCCCTCCCCACTGCCGACTCCGACCAGGCTCTCGCGGTGCAGGATCTTCAAGATCCAGCATCCGGTTCGCTGGTGGGTGCTCCCGATTCGTCGGTCGAGCTCCCCGCGGTGCAGAATCCCTTCGTGGTTGATTCAGCATCAGCGGCGGCTGTCGTGGCATCGCCGGTTTCTGCCGGCGGGGCGTCACCATCGTCGGCTTTGGCGTTGGCCTCTCCTATGGGGTCGGCGTCTCCTTCGCCCGTTGTCGTCGACGTTAGGGAGAACCCCGACATCTTTGGCTCGTTCCAAGATCGCCCCGGCTCCCCTGTTCAGACCCTCGCCTCCCTCGCTCGTGTACTCGAAGAGGCCAAGGAGACGATGGACGCTAAGGTTCTCGTAAGTAGGGAAGGTGGCCGCCTGATCGTGCGCTTTAAGGTTTCGGACGAGCATTTGGCCCTCTTTGCCGCCACGGAGGCTTCTGAGGAGGCATCGGAGGAGTCACCTACGGAGGACGACATCGTTGACACTATCACTCTTGCCGAGACTGCTGCCCCTATGTCACCTTTTGCTCAGGCCACCCAAGAGGAGGAGCAGAAGGAGCAGCAGGAGCAGGAATCGAAGAATATGGAGGAGGAAGTGCTGCAGATGCTTGACCAGGCGCCTGCCACGACATTTGACGACGAAGACTCGGATCTCATCATGCTTAGAGAGTTCATGAGCCGTCACGCCGCCCGCAAAGCCGCCAAGGCTACCGAGCCAACCGAGCCCTTCAAATCCGCCAACCAAGCCCTTTCTCCCGTGTCCGT
This sequence comes from Colletotrichum lini, assembly GCA_034638275.1. Lineage (NCBI taxonomy): Eukaryota > Fungi > Ascomycota > Sordariomycetes > Glomerellales > Glomerellaceae > Colletotrichum > Colletotrichum lini. Next base: position 5,723,853 of record JAWQJV010000004.1, read on the forward strand.
TACGGCCCATGCCCTCTCGCCAACCGCCTTCCCTTCGGCCCCGATCATGGCTACCTTTGCGCCCACGCCAGAGCGCGCCCAGAGCATCTGGGCTGATACGCCCGCGTTCTCGGTAAACTCACCGGCGGAGCGTCCTCTCTCTGCCAGACGGGAGTCTTCTCGCCGACCTCTCGGGGCGTTGGATGTCAACAGCCCGAGTCCTAGAAAGGCCAAAAGGAAGGGCGAAGAGCTCCACGAGCGGGATACATCACCGGAGAAGAACGCTCATCCACCAAAGCGCCAACGTAGAGACAAGACGGGCAAGTCAGGCAACGACGAGAACGAGAAGCCGGAGGACGAGGAGAAGGCAAAGCCCAAGGAAGACGCGAAGCCCAAAGAGGATGATGGCCCCGTTGCTGGCGTCAGGACCCGGGCCCAGCGCGCCGCCGAGCGCGGAGAGGCGCCTCCCGTGACTAAGATTCCGGTTAGGCACCAGAGATACGCCAAAGTCAGGGGTGGAGACGGAGAAAAGGACCTGGCCGTTGTGACCCGCCAGAACACTCGCGCCAATAAGGGAAGTGCAATGTCGGCGGATGAGATGCTGGAGTACTTGAAGACGGCGCCCGCCGCAGAGGAGACTGGAGGCGCTGTCGTGACAGCCCGCAAGGACGGTAAGAGCGTCCAGTGGGCCGAGCAGCTGGCCACGAGCCAAGCCGAGGAACAGTTGCTTGCGCCTCTGAGCCCCGTCGAGGAGAAGCAGGTGGGTAAGGCGAGGGGCAGACCCAAGGGTTCTTCGAGCAAGACGGCGGGCTCGACCAAGGCGTCGACCAAGACTACGACCAAGACTTCGAACGGCACCCCGAGCTCGACCACTACGGTGGCCAAGTCGACAAAGTCGCGCCAGGCCGGGATTCCCGGACCGAAGACGGATGGGGCCAAGGTCAGCAAGCCGAAGAAGGTGACTGCGGCGGCGAAGAAGGAACTGGGCTTGAGCGCCAACGGCACACCTGCCAAGCGCAGTGCCCGGATTGCTCAGAAATGAAGGCACCCACGAATGAGAGAGAGAGAGTCGTGATGGGTGATGGAAAATGAACATGCCTGAAGGTTCACGGATGGCAAAAGGAAAACGGAGGGTCGGGGAAAAATCATTGCATATTCCAAGCATTGCATCGCATGGCTGGACAGGAGGAAGGAGGGGAAAGAAGAAGAAAAAGCACAAGCATCACTGGTTTGGCGTTTTGGGAACTGGAGGAAGTTGTCCTTTTGGGCCGTGTTTTATATAGCCGTGAGCTCGGCTCTGGCTTGTTTTGTCTACCTTGTTTGATTTGGAGGGTTTTGCATTCTCGTCCGGCGAGGCGTGTGTCCCGTTTTCCCCCCGTCCTTCGTTCTTTAGTCGGCTTCACAGCTCTATACCCCCTACTTTACATTGCTCTTTCTCGGCCATGGAGAAGACGGATAGAGACTTTTTATGAATGATGATGACGAGATTACATTCAACGAATTTTCGCCTCCAGTGAGCATTTGAGGATGGCGAAACCATGGAGAAAATGGAAGAGAGCCCGTTTGGTGGTGTTTTGACTGGATGTGAGTGGCGGGTGGCGTAGGGAGGGACCACAGGCGTGCATAGGCGCGGACAGTTATCCATCCACGGGTATCGTTTATTTTGTTTAGCCATCACCCCGGCGAAGTAGACGGGCAGTTTGGCTGTTTTTGGCTCGGCTTGTTTGATCTCAATCTCGCCAGGATCTCTGGACCCCCCCCCGGGACGGCGGTTAGAGAGGCGCTGCGTCTCGACCAAGTTCTAATCCCAGCCCTCTCGCACCAACGAGCGCCTCCAATTCGTCACTCACTGGTGCAAAAACTGGAGCATGTGACCTCCCTCCCCCCCGGTTCGTCTTGGGAGATTAGAACCTGCGGGTGTAATTCATCTTTCCGGATGCTGTCTGTTGGGTTGGTTGCCAGCCTGGAAGACAGACCACACCGCGGGAATTGTTGGAGAAGGATACTCATACGGGCCACTCACCCCCCCAGAGCAAAGCCGACAAACACCATCTACACGGAGACTATCCTCTTCGTCACCTTACGTTATCCTAGGTCCGCAAGCATGGCCGATACCCCGGGCATGGCGGCGCTCCATCCCGACGAGCTGGATGAGGCCCTCGAGGTCGACGAGGGATTTGTTGTTGGTCAAACCTAGACTGCTTACACGGACGAGTCCCAGCTGACAACGACATCTTCAAGTCGGACGATGGGTCTACTATGGATGATCAAATGTAGCGTGGAACCCGTGGCCCTCCTGTTCACTCGCCGTCCTGAGATTGATGTTCTTGGGTTTGTTAGTGCGAGGTACACTTTGTCGCTCTCCTCGAGCGTCGTCGACTACCCGGAAGAGTACGGCCGGCGCTACCACGCCTTCCGGCCCGGGAGTGAGTTATCGTCCCGTCGCGTCGACTTCTCGACCGACACGCGTGGAGCCGAGACACAGCTACTAATGCTTACCGCCACTCCTGGTTAGCCTACGCGTTCCCCAACGACGAAGTCGAGTTGACCCGTCTCGACATGGCACACGCCCTGATGGTTCGGGCAATGGGGAACAGGTTGTACCTGGCACCTCTGGAAAGGGACAAGGTGCACAGGATCCTCGATATCGGGACGGGCACCGGTGTCTGTGAGTGATGTGGTGTTCGCCGAGACCATCGATACCCCGCAGTGCTGATGATTGTCGTGTCTTGCCAAGGGGCTATTGAGATGGGAGACATTTTCCAGAACGCAGAGGTGAGGAAAGGGTTCTTGACTGGCCCTTGATTGGAGGCCTTTCTGTTTGGGCTGTGTGGCGTAGTAGGAGTAGGCGTTGACGGCATGAGCAGGTCATCGGGAACGACTTGAGCGCCATCCAGCCCGAGTGGTGAGCGTAGCTAAGCTTGCTGGCATTTGGAATTTGGAGGCCGGGGCTGATTTTAGATGATGCAGGGTCCCCTCGAACGTCAAGTTCGAGATCGACGACGTCGAGAGCCCCTGGGTCGGGCACAAGAAGTTCGACTACATCATGTGCCGGTACATGGCCTGCTCGATCGGGGACTGGCCGAGTCTGATTGAGAGGATATACGAGTGAGTGATATGCTTCTACCCCCCCCCTCCATGATGCCCGAGCCCCAGTCTCATCCTCGAATTCCCCGCCCGCGCTGACGAGAAGGCCCAAGCCACCTGAACCCCGGCGGGTGGGCCGAGTTCCAGGACATGAGCACCGAGTACTACTCGGACGATGGGACGTACACGGCGCGGCACGCCACGTACGCCTGGAACCAGACCTTTGTGAGGACGCTCCGGGCGGTCGGGCGCGACCCTTGCCCCGGCCCCCAGCTCGAGGGCTGGGTGCGCGCCCACGGCGGCTTCGGCCGCGTGTCGCACCACCGGTTCAAGACGCCCATCGGGCCCTGGGCCAGGGACGCGCACTTCCGGGGCCAGGGCATGTTGAACCTGGCGCAGATCCTGGAGGGCCTCGAGGGCTTCTCGATGAAGCTGTTCTGCGGCGTGCTGGGGTGGCCCGAGGAGAAGGTGCAGGCGCATCTGGCCGCCGTGCGCCACGAGCTGAAGTGCGGCGCGTTCCACGCGATGCTGGATCTGTGGGTGTTTTTTTTTCTCTTTCTTTTTTTCCCCACCGTCTCATTCAACCCCACCTCGTTTTTCTTTTTCCTTGGTGGTGTTGCTGTTTGGCTAATCGTTCGGCGCAGGCATACCGTCTATGGGCAAAAGCCTCCCAGGGTGGATTCACCCGCGGATGAATGAGTGCGTATTTTTGATGTAACAATTAGGTTGTCATACACGAACGACATAGCGACGGGTGAAGGACACGTCGCGAGTCACTCGCATTGGGGCAACCCGGCATTGAGAAGAATTAATCATCCTAAGATATAATCAGTAATAATAAGACCTTGGCTCCCATGACGGTTCGCTCCCTGGACCTACTTGGAGAAAAAAGGCATTTATCTACCGTGGTGCGTTGTATGACGAGAATAGAACCGAGACAATAGCTTAACCATGGTGGGAGTAGAAAGAGGTTCTTCCATCCTCACTTAACTCACTTTCACACTCACTCGCACACTCACCACGCGACAACTGAGATGACTCAGACGAGCGCAGCACAGCCCTCAGCCCTACGAGTTGGACGGGTCGTCCCGCGGGGGGCCAAGCTGGAACAATAGCAGCCGGAACATGGGGGGTCCCCGTAGATCACTGAGGACTTCGTGCAGGATAGATGGATGTGATGAGATGAGATGAGATGAGATGGCGACTCAGGCATGAGAGAGTGAGTGAGAGCCATGCGCTTGCCTCCCTCCACTCATTTAGGGCCAACGAAAAAAACAAAAAAAGAAGGAAAAAAAAAGGAGGAGAGGGATGAGAAGCGCATTAAAATGACAAAAACACCTAAATTGCCCGCCTCGATGACGCGCATCTCACTTCGTCTTCAAAATCCCCATTAGACAACAAGACACACCGACACACCGACACCGACCCTGACCCCCGAGAGGACCAATCTGGCGTGCAGCCGCTTCTGCAGCCCAAGAAGCCGCATTACGAATCCTCCGGCACGTCGGCGTCGGCCGCGGGACCCTGAGCTTGGCCACGTCTGATTTTCTCTCATTCTGCCCCTCGTCGTCCCAATTTCTGTCTCACTCGTAACTCGTCACTCGTCACCCGTCACCCGTCACTCGTCACTTGACCCCGCGACACTTCCTCGGGAAGGAAAAAAAAAAAAAGTGGAAGACAAAAGTAACTTGAGAAATCCATCCGCCCCCAAACCGTCCACCTTGCAACCCCCCCGACTGTCGCTATCGCAAGAAGGAAAGACGCCGAAAGAGGCAGAAGGGAGAGGAAAAAAAACCCAAAAATAAATAAATAGAGACTACCATGTCGTTCTTCGACAACTTCGACGTTGCCAAGCTGGCGTCGCAGCTGGGCAACTTCAGCATCCCCGACGACCCTGAGATCATCAACAAAGGTGAGTGAGTGAATGAGACGCTTTGCTGCTTGCCTTTGCACCTCACCCTGTCCCGCCTCGCCTCGTCTCTGATCCTGACCGCCGATCGTAGGCCACGCCGACTACGGCTACACCAACCACGGCGCTCACTCCGACGGCTATGACGGCCGGCCGCCCGACGGATACGCCGGTGGTCCCCAGAACGGCGCCGTCGAGTACCGCCGCGACCACCCCGCCGCCTACGGCTCCAGCGATCCGACACGCTCCGCCTACTCCGACCCCGTCTCCGAGGGCGCCGCCATGACCTCGCTGGCCGCCGGTGTCGCCGCCGGTGCCGCGGCTGGCGCCTACGGATCCCAGCCTCAGTATCCCTCGCCCCAGCCGGGACGCTACGGCGATTCTGGTGGTGACGCATCCAGTCCCTACCCGCAGTATCAGCATCAGCAGCAGCAGCAGCAGCAAGACGCCCACGGTCGACCGCCGTCGCCGCGCCTGCCGGAAGGGTGGGTGAAGCGCTGGGATGAGAACAGTCGGCGGTGGTACTACGTCAACCAGGCCACCGGCACCTCGCAGTGGGAGGCGCCGGCTGCACCTTCGCCCGTGGTGTCGCCACCGCCCATGTCGCCTGGGTATGGGGGACACGGCGACGCGTCGAGGTACGGTGGCCACTCGCCACAACCGCCCTACTCACCACAGCCCGGATACGGGGGCCCTTCACACCAGCCGTCATACGGCGGACACTCGCCTCAGCCTGGGTATGGCGGTCACTCTCCTCAGCCGGGGTACGGCGGTCACTCTCCGCAGCCACCGTATGGGGAATACGCCGCCGGCGCCGCCGCTGGGGCTGGCGCGGGGTCCTACGCCGGTCAGCACTACGGCCAGAGTCAACAGCACGGCTACGAGCAGCCGCAACCCTACGGCCAGCCACACGGACAGCCCTACGGCCAGCCTCACCCTCAACAAGCGTACGGCCAGCCCTACGAGCATGGCTACGGCGAGGAGAAGAAGAAGAAAAAGAAGAAGGGCGGTAACGGAAACATGTTGCTGGGCGTGGCAGGCGGCCTCGCAGTCGGCGCCATCGGAGGCGCTCTCATCGCCAACGCTCTGGGTACCCTTTCCCCTCTTGACCTCCTCCCCCACACCCAACCCAGGTCCGCGAGGGGCATCCGGCTAACCACCTCGCGCACAGACTCCGGCTCCGAATCCGGCTCCGAGCACGAACACCACCATCACGAGCGCCGGTCGTCGTCCGGGTCCGAGGACCACTACCGCGAGCGCTACGAACGCGACGAGAGCGACAGGGGGTCCTCGCACGGCTCGGACGGTAGCGGCAGCGACCGCGGGGAGTCGGACGAGTACTATGACGACTGAGGTGCTTTCCACTGGAACTGTCTTTTGATTCCCTTTTATTTGTCGACTTTTTCTTTTTTTGGGGGGCGGTTGGGGGGAAGGTTTGTAGATGGCTAGTGTTTGGGACCGGAGCTTGATGAGCAAAGAAGCCTTGATGGTACATGGTACATTAAGAACAGACGATGTCGCAAAACGACTGGGAGGCAATCCGAATCGACACTTGGATAGGTTGTGCAGAGTCCCCGTCTTGAACGCAGTTCAACGTACACTACTGGACATGGTTCCACCCCTCCCTCCCTCCCTCCCTCATCAAAGCATCTCAGAAGTACCTGGACGAGTTTAATAACGTCTTGCGACTGTATGCGAACTCGCTTGCTGGTGATAAGGCTTTGCTTCCCCGCCGCAGCCTATACGAGCACTGGTTCTGTCTCTCGGCTTACACGACCCGGCCGATCGGAGCACTGTTTCCACCCCTCGGCCTTTACAACCAGCCCGATTAAGGAACTTTTCCGTCTCTCGGCTTCTACAACCGACCCGATCAGAGAACTCGAGATCGCTTCCACCCTTCCAAGAACACTACAAACGGATCCCAGCATGTTTGTTTCTCTGCAATCCTAACTTCTATTTTCATCTTCGCAGGGAGTGTGTTTCTCACGGGCAGGATGTAGTCCACACACATAAAAATAGGAAGGTAGATCCCTAGGGCAAATGTGTAGCCTTACTTTAAAACGTTTAGAAATGTCAAAACAGATCTAGGTGGATAAAGCCAAGAAAGGGGAAGTGAATAACACTGCAGCCACAGGCAGCAATAAAGGTCCCCTACCAATCTATCACTTTGCTGGTTTCCGGCAAGGTTAGAAAGACCGTATACCCTAACATTTCTAATTTAAAGATTGCCAAGTCTGCAAAAAGCAGATCATAGTTCTGCTTATATGCGTCCATCACCATTTTAGTTGGCGGCATGGTTTGTACGCAGACGCTACGTAACCCAAACAAAACACACAGAGAGCATCCCAGTTCTTTTGTCAGGATTCAAATTGAATAGTGGCTGGGTGAGTGACAAACAATAATGCTCTTCCCTACCTGATTTTCCCGTATTTCTCTCTAACCAACCGAAGCAGTGCAATCTTGGTCTCACTCTAGCTACCAGCACGCAACCTCTAGGACGATTCTCTTCCCCTTCAACATGCACTCGCGCATTCGACCTATTACCAAGCGGGTTAGACTATATGTTTTGCTTGCTTTAATCCTGCTGCTTGCCTTCTTCGCATTGTTGAGCCCGCCTGCCGCAGTTGGCCTGCAAGAACCTTTCCGATACAACAAGCCCCAGCAAGAATCCGAGGTGTTGACTGCGTTACCTGAGCTTGCCGCCTACAGCAGGCCGGAGCAACAGGGACCGGAGCCCGAGTTCTGCACCCAACGCTTCGGCCCCGACTATCTCTACGGTCTCCGCGACCGCGCCATCCAGTACTGCTCGCCGACGTCAACATCTTCGGCCGCGGCTGCAAATCTGACTTGCTTCCACAGCCGTACCCAGAACCGAGACGATGCCTTCTGCTTCGCCCAGGGTGCAGTGCTAGACCCCCGGACCAAAACCTTCAACCTTGATTGCGACGTGCGCCATCCTACCGCCAGTGAATCCTCGCGTGGCATTATCCCCTTTACCAGCATCAAAGGCTACTGGTATGATACCGGCCCGGGCGTCTTGTTCCAAAAGTTTATCAAGGTGGCACATCGCTCTTCGGCCTCCTCTACGCCAGAACAGATGCAGCCCAGGCCATCTCAAGCCCGACCTATCATCTCGATCCTCTTGAAGCGAGAAGGTGCCTTGAACATCTGGCACTCCCTCATGGAGCTGTGGTCTATGACATTGTCCCTTGACGTACTGCGCCTGACCCCTGACCCCGCCGACCCTACAAAGCCTTTCTTTCATATTCCTGCCGACACCCCTAGAACCCAAGTCGTCTTCTTGGACGATCATCCTGAAGGGCCGCTGTACCCTTTATGGGGCATGTTTGCCGGGCGTGAGCCCGTCCGTCTCCAAACATCTTGGGGGATCCGGCCCAGTCCCAATCCTTTGCCGAGGCACCCCAGAACCTCGTCATCCCGCTTGCAGGCTCAAGCAACCCTACTTGGCAGAACGACTGGGAGGAGCGGAATTGCAGAGATGCGCCTCTGCTGAGGCTCTTCACCCGGCGCATCATGCACCACTTTGGCATCCTTCAGGAGACCGGACGACGGCCGACAGAGGTCCTCAACGTCACCCTCATCGACCGGAAGGGCTCCCGCAAGCTCCTGGACCAAGACGCCCTGCTGGGCGCCGCCCGAGCCAAATTCCCTGACGTCAACTTCCAGGCCTTTGACTTCGGCGCGCTGTCGTTCCCCAACCAGCTCCGCGTCGTGCAGTCTACCGACGTCCTGGTCGGCGTCCACGGCGCCGGCTTGACGCACACCATGTTCCTCCGCGAGGGCGGCGCCGCGGTCGTCGAGGTCCAGCCGGCCAGCATGTCCTACAAGGGGTTCCGCAACATGGCGCAGATGATGGGTCAGGCGTATGTGAGCGCCCACGCCGAAATGGTCGGGGCCGAGGATCGGAGAAGAAGTATTGCAAAGCGGGACCGATGGCACTGGGCCGACGTCCGTATTGGGGAGGACCAATTCCTCGAGTTGATTACTGAAGCCATCGAGTCCGTGCGCAGTCGAGGGATATGAGGGATGGGTTGGGTGGGTGGGTGGATGAGCCATGAGATATCAAAGTTGATCCCGCAAGAGACTAATGTCCATGAGGAATTGCAGCAGCCCAATCACATATTCTTTAGTCTTTTCTACGCTGCACCCTTTCGTACTTTCTCTCTTTTCTTTTACTAGAAATATCTAGGAAGGCAACCTAGCTGGTTAGAGAACCTTTCTGTCTCTTAGCCTCTACAACTAGGCTATTTAGAGAACTTGGAGATCCCTTCTGCCCTTCTAGGAACTCCAAAAAACAGATGCCAGCATGTTTGTTTCTCTGCAGTTCTCTGCAATTCCTACTTCCATGCAATCTTGACAGGGAGTGTGTTTCTCACGGCCGGAAGTGGTCCACGGCCCAGCTCCGGACGCGGTTGAAGTTGCGGCACGTGTGAGGCTCTCTCCAATCGGCCACGACCCTGCCGACGTCGTCGGACCAGCTGAACACCATCGGAGTGAGGTCCGCGTGACATTGCACGGTCTGCCTGAGATAGTCGAGGCAGTGGTCTGTGTCTCGCCGTCAGCGATGCCCGGGGTTTCCTTAATGAGTGGGTGTGCAGGTTATGGTGCTTACCGACGTGCATCCTGTGGATCCTGGGGCTCTCTGATTCATGGTAGTACTCCGGGTCCAGGGCCTTTCTGATTTTGTTCTGTGTCCGCTATCAGGTTCATGATGATTACAGCTCAGTTTGACGGAAAGGTTGGGATCAGGGTCAACAACAATAACAACAGCAACAACAACAACAGCAATTGTCGAGGAACGATTTGACACTTACCACACAATGAAGGGTGTGCATCACATCTAGACTTTAGCAGCGTCAGATTCTGTGCGAAAAACACGTGAACAAAGGATGAGATTCGAAAACATACGCTGCTTCGTAGTTGCCACTGTCATCTTTCCAAGTTCGCCCTACCATGGTGGAAGCTTCGTTGCCATTGAGATTCATGTATTGGCCTGTGACCGCGTCAGACCCGCACACACGCCCCGACTGCACGCGCTCACTTGCCTTTTAGCAATATGTCCCACGCCAAGTCAATATCGGGCGAGGGCGCCCCGACATATTGAGGCTCGCCGGCGATCGTCTCCCGGTACAGGGTTCCGTTCGGGTTGTAATGAAGACCGCCCGTGAACCGAACCGTCTCGCTGGCCAAGACGCTCTTGACTGGGTCTTTGACACAGTACCTCTGTCAGCTGCTACAAGGCTCAAAGGATCGTCTAGAGAAGGCTAGGCCAGACATACCCAACTCGGTAGGGAAGCCTTGGAGGAAGCCGCTGTCGATGCGTCCGGCCTCAAATTTTCCGTGAAGGAGGACGATGGCGATGGCGAGAAAGGAAAATATCACAAACAAGAGCAGAGATGTGAAGTAGAACGCTCTCGATACAGTCACAACGGCCGGGGAGGAGGTGTTGTGTCGCCAGGAAAGGTGGTCCTCACTCTCACTGTCTGGGACATCTTCGACCGTGTCGTATTTCGTCGTCTTGTCGGCCACAAAGGAGTTCATGGTCGCGTCGGGGGGGAGAAAGAGACAGCATGTACGAGAAAAGAGACGAGTCCTAAGCCTTTGGTACGGGGGAGTTGGGCCAGATGACTTGTCGACGGCGTTGCCCTTGGTTATTAGCCTTGCAAACGTCCACCGGACTCTTTACATGAATCAGGCTTCCGAAGAACAATGTTGATCAACAGACATGACTCTTTGCCAGCCCATTTGGTCCCTTTGTCGCAGGCAATGAGATAGGAAGCCAGGGGAGAGTCGTTACCGGTCTAACTGAGAGAGGAAGCTCCGTGAACTTCTAGTCTTTGCAAGCCACTAGACGTCTGTTCGAAGCTTCTCATAGCAGAAACGGAAGCTAGACCGGAACCATTAGACAGAGATCGGGTATATGACTCGACCAAGTTGAAAATAGCTGAGTCGATCATCGATGTCGCAACTTTTAGTATGTTTACACCCGAGGCGGGTGGTTTCGTTTACCCTCCGGAGCAGAATTCCTCTACGATAGCGGATCATCCTGGTGCAGTGTGATAGTTATGTAGGTCGTGTGGACGTGATTTGCGTTAGTTTAAACTAAGAACAGAAATCTGAGTTTCCAAGCGCGACCGAAACCTTAACCAGTGTGTCAGGCGATTGGTGAAAAAGCTTGGTTCCGACCTGCAGCGTCATGAGTCGAGCTGACCCGGACTGATAGCCTTGAGTTGAATGACGACTGGAGATAGGATTACCATCTCGAAGCCGCAGCCGAGGCTACTTCACATGTCGAGGTACTCGAATCCCGAAGGGTTAAGGATGTGGGGATTCAGTGATTGCTGTCAGGTAAGCCGGGAACTTCCCAAGCCTTCGCCCGCTTACACCCTCATGATCTGCGCAGAGGACGTCAACAGCCAGGCAAAAGCTCTTCTCCCATACACGCATTTCTCTACATTGATCTTTACTCCACCAATAGCTGTCGACATAATGGCCTTTTACGATTCTGAAGACGCCACTCGCCCCATGCTCGTTGAGGGGGAGGAAGACGAGAAGGCGCTGGCTCTGAAGCCTATACAACAACTACAACAACAACAACAGCAACAGCGGCGCAGCCAACGAAAAATCTTGTCTAGGCTTCTCGTCGGCCTCGCACTGAGCATCGTCTTTGCGTTCTCCGTCACCTGGACCTTCCAGTTCATCGTCACCCCTCCCCGCACCAACGCCGAGGGGGTCATCGTGAGCCCTTGCGGCAGTACGTCCAGTGAGGCAAGGGCTCGCGGCTGCCACTTCGACGTGCTCTCTTTCTGCTGGGTACCGGAGGAGTGCTTCGACAGGGAGCTGACCGACGAGTTCCGTAGAGCCGGGCCGTGGGTGTTCTACACCAACCGGAACAAGACCGCCTCGGTCACGGAAGAGGAGTTCGGCGCCGACGTGCGGCCAGTCTACCTCACCAACAGGCTGCACAAGACGCACTGCGCATACAACATCCTGCGGTTCCACAAGGCGCTGACCGAGGGCCGCATGGTGCACAAGGAGGACGTCTTGACGCACACGGAGCACTGTACGCAGGTCTTGACGCGGGCCAACGAGCCGGACGACATTGAGGTCAGGGCGAAGATTCAGTATCCTGACTGCGGCCATTTCTCAAAGGATTTCCCCGGAAAGGCGAAGGACGACGTCCGCAGCCACCATCATGTATGATAGTCAAAGGAGCGGCGTAGTAGTAGTTGCAGTCTGAGCGTTTTCAGACGCACGCCGCATGTCAAGCTTATCCAAAGCTTTTGGTTCTATCACCATCCCGTGGGAATAACCTCGACCCAAGATGGTGCATCATGTACCTCAGTTGCTACTATGGGGATGCGCATAGTTTCTGTTTGTAAAGTTCGACTTCGTGCGAGCTTAGATCCTCGAGTCCGATTGCGTGGAATATGAATCCCAGTTTTTCAATCAAAGAACCGATTTCGTTAGAAAACACGAGGAGGTATGAATGGAAAACGACTGTATCACTTGAGTAAATCATCAAGCTTGAAATCGGAAACTTGTTTATAATTCAGCTCTTACACCTAGAAACAAGGAAGAAGAAAAAAGAAGAAGAAGGAAAGGCCCAAAGGCAAAGCCTTTCCCCTCTTGAGCCAAGACTTTCGCAACTTGACAGCAGCAGCCCATACATATCCAGTCCCATGAAACACAGTCAACCGATGTCTTAATCCGTGATCCTCCAGTCACTGGGTAGCGCTCGTTCTGGCTGCCGCGACCATGCCAGCAGCGAGTCAAAATCATTGCAGACGTGCATAACACCACGGTCGGCTACGCGATGGGGGTTCTTGTCCATGTGGCCCTCGGCGGTGGAGTCGGCAAAGCACATCAGAGCTTGCCGGACGTAGTTGAAGCAATGCGCCTTGTGCTCCTCCCAGGTGAGCGTGACGCCGCTGGAGTAGCCAGGCAGCTGGCTCTTGGGCACACCGGCGGCAAGAAGACCAAAGTCTTCTAGAATGGATTTCTGGATTTCGCCGGTAGTCAGTCAGGGAGGTATGTAATACGGAACAACGGGAGGAGGCGTAAGGGGAGGTGACCTTACCAGACAGTGTATTTGATGAAAGGCGGCAATTTCAAATAGACCTCCTGCAAAGGGCTTCTGGGCCCCGCTACCGTCGTAGGGCGTGGCTCGGACAAATCCTTGGAGTTCGTCAGGGAAAATGTGCGACGCACCAAATAGATTGTTGTGGCATTCCTACCTTGGGAGAGCGTCTGCCAAGACGCGAGGGTCTGATTCAACGTTCCACGATCGTGGAAAGCCTCGGCTGTAACCTGGTAGGCATCGGGACCTGATGGTTTCGGGACTCCCCTTGAGCTGACATCTGTTCTGAACGTCAGTTGAAATACCGTACACAACCTTTGCGAGCTTGGCATCGATACCATGGGGCACGAAATGATTACAATCGCACCCGGCGCGGAAGACATGAGAGTCCAAGACCTGATTCCTCTGGCTGCCCTCCCTGAGAAGGACAGCAAACGTGGCAGCGAGGAGGATAATGAGCAAGAGTTCCATAGAGCATCGCAAGATCTGAACCCGAGTGAAGCTGGATTTCCGGCCTACTCTGCCCACGAATTCTTCCGTGTATCTCGCATCGCTGCCTAACGAGGAAGGGCCAAGTAGCTTACTGTTCTCCATAGAAACAAGTTTTCAACAAGAAAATGAATATGAAAGTCCGGCCTCGTGTCGATGAGAGAGAAAAACAGACTGAACAGAACGTCTCGGAAAAGTATAGGGGCGAACAGGAGACAGGCAATTCTAGGCAAGTTCCCTAAGAGTTCGCAAATCGATCCATGTAAAACTTTCATGGACCCTTGTTGTGAGGCGATAGTTACAACATGCTTGAACTTAGCAAAACAAAATAGAAATCGGAACCGTGGTCTATCCTATTTGTTAGCATAGGTTTATTAATATATCAACTGTTTAGTAATAACTTTACTTCTAAATTAGTAAGCAGCTATAGAGGAGGAGGAAATAATATAATAGGGGTGCCTGCGCCTAGGCTGCTAAAGGAGGCAAGTAGGCTGTAGACCTACTTACTACCTTAACCCTAATCCTCCCCTTATCTCCAAACCGCCTAACCCTAACCCTAAGCGTTGGCGTAAAGGTTGCGGCAAATACAGCACTCCCGGGAACCGCCCGCACGGTCAGCGCCGTAGAAGCCGCGCAATCAACGAACTCGCACCGCTTTGGGTCTTTGAGGTCCCAGTCGACCGAGATCTTGGGGGACCTGGTCCCGCAGCTGGTACAGTCGACATTGAGGACGGCAAAGAAATTTGTTTCCCGGTTTGTCGTCTGGTTTCTCGCGGCAGGGTTGGCTGCCCAGTCATAGTGATTCGTGTACTGTTGTCCCTCCAGATACCGCGTGACTTGGAGGTCTTCCATCATGCCAGTATTCACGTATCCCTGGAACTCGGAAGCCCTGGACGTGATACATTGAACGACAGGGTCGTCTGGCGGCAGGTAAGCGGTGTAGCTCGTCCTCTCTTCGGCGGCCACAGATCCCCCGTCCGTTCTGATGGCAAGAGACCGCTCGAACCTGGACTAGAGAATCCTACATCTAGCTGGGATCATTCGACAAGAACGGCTTGCTTCAAATGTGAACCGTACGATGTATTTACCTGTATGCTACGCTCCCACTTATTTAGGTTCAATTTCTTCTCTCCCGCTTACGCGTGTAAAGGGTTGCCCACCCCTTGATACATGAGGTGGTGACATAAGTACCAATAAGCCTTCACGCTACAGAATATCCGTAAGAAGGTTGCCTCTGGCGGCTTAGGTACTTGTTAGCTCTCGTGCTTGTTGAATGGGCTGTGTACACAATAATGATCCAAGGCGGCCGCCCTGATTTAGTGCAGGGACCAGTGGATCCTTAACGTTTCTGTCTGTAGCTGAATCAGTATACCGATTTCGTTCTACGTATAGAAGTAAATTAATAAGTCATGTATTTAGTTTAATTACCGTATGTGCCTCACTGTTAGGGTCGGATAGCTAGGCTACTATTACAGGGCAATAGCGCTAGTGTAGGAGACACTTGTAATAGGTAGGGGTTACTAGAGGGGTACTAGGGGGGTATTAGTGTCTTAATAAAAGAGGCTAGAGGATTATTTAACTAAAGAAGAAGAGATTAGTAGAAAAGGTAAGCATTCTATATATATATATATATAGAAGAGGTAGGTTAAAATAATATAACTAACTAACTTCTACTTACCTATTAGCAACTCTACTACTTTATGTAAACCTAGCCTATAATATATTTTAACTTCTACTTACTTATAGGTATACTAACTAATAAAGTAAGAATAGTACTTAAAAAGTTAATAGCAGCCTACTAAAAGGATAGTAATTATAATAAACTTAATACCTAAAGGTTTAGTATAACGTATTTATATAGTAAGTAGCCTATTATAGTAAGTAGCCTACCTCTACCTACCCTCTAGCTATTTATATAAGTTAATTAAGCAGCATTATACAAAATTAATTAAAACTACTTATTATCCTCTTCTTTAGAGGTCTCCTATACTACCTAACATATTTGTACGTTATGTCTAGTCTTTCTGCAATTGCTACATTGCTAACTGCGTAATTTACCCCCCTCTGTACAAGCCCCCTCCTAACGTGTATTTTTGCCTCTAGCATTAACAACCCCCTTCTCTACCTAGATTGCCTCTGCTTTAGCTGCATTAAGGGACCCTCTAAGATGCAGTTAGGTTTTTTTAGCCCTCTAACGCTTGCTTAGTATCTTATTTGCTGTATAAAGCCTACAGCACTTAGCTTTAACAAGAGCTAGTTTGTATGCTAACTTACTAATACCTTTAGCCTGTAAGTTAACTACTTTATATAAATAGGTTAGTAAGCTATATTAATAACTAGTAATCCTTTTCTTAAGTAATGTAGAGCTTTATATAGCATTATGTGCTGTAGTTAGTGTTTTTAGGTCTTAGGAGCCCTAGCTGCTTAGGTGTAAGTTAGATAGTGTTAGCGTCTTTAGCTTAAAATCTAGGTAGGAAATAACTACTTCTAGGTTAAAAGGGATAAGGCTAGCCTGTCTAAAGCTAGCTTATATGTTTTCTTTACCTATTAAAGTAAAAAAGGCTGCCTTAAAGGCAGAAAAGAAGTTATCCTTAGTAATATACATAATCTGCATCTGCATTATTTTCTTAATTTCCTTACTATATAACGCCTTCAGCAGACTAAAACAGCTAACATTAAGAGGCTAGAGCTTATGCAATAAATAGAGAGGCATGCAAAAAGCAATAATGCTGTGTTCCTTGCAGTAATTATTAAACTTAGTAGACTTATAGCTATTGTAGCTATTAAGAATTAGGAGCTGCTTAACACCCTTTGTATAAGACTTTATATACTTTTTAAAATGCTGTAGCTAATCTAGGCTAATCTTGTTTGTAGTCTATCTATTTTTGCTAGAGTAGACGTACTATTAAGGTAGGAATTAGCTATTAGTATACTATAAGAGGAGGTAATATTTGCCCTTAATAATAACGTATAGAGGTAGCGCCTAGCTATCTACACATACACCCTAAATAATAGAAACCTATTTGCAATTGCTAGGCTGCTTTATACAAGGCCTTCTACAGCAATTAGAGGTTGTAACAACCTTTACATGCAACAGCATTCCTATTAAGAAGCCTATCTTATTAAAATTGTAGATATTATTATTGTAGATTTTATACTTTGCAATTGTATTTTATATAAGGGCAAACTAGGCCTGCATAATTGCAGGATCCTTAGCTAACGCCCTTTAATAGTTAATTCTACATTAAAAACGCATCTTTAGTTGTAGTTAGCGTTATACAAAGTTCTCTACCTATTAAGGTCTAACATACGTTGCGTTGCGTTTATTAAGGAGGCAATTAGCTATATCTTGTATGTTATTAAGTTGCAGTAGAAATCCTTAATTAATTAGGTTAATAACTTATTTAAGAATTACTGTTTCTTCTAGCTTAGTTATCTTTATTAATTTTGTATAAGTCTTGTAGTATAGTAATTGTCTAGCGCGTTAGTATTAAAGTATTGTTCTTAGGATATTGTATATAGAGGCTGCTTTTTATACAGATAGATTTAGGTCTTTTTTAATAGCTTTAATTGCAAGGATAATACGACTTTTGTTTAAAGAAGAACTTATTATTGTACGTAGAGGAATGTTAATGTAAAGTTGAAGTTTAAGGAGGAAGGAGGAAGTAGGCTACTTGCTATAATAGGCTACTTGCTATGCATATACGTTAGTAAAAACTAAAAAAAACATCTATTTGCTAAAAGACCTACTAATATAATAATAATAATAATAAAGGTAACTAAGATACTACTAGTAGTACCTTAAAGAATACCTCTACCTCTATTTTAATTAACTATAGCTGTAACGTGGCTGATAAGCGAGTCGATCAGACAAGCGAGTCGATCACCCAACCACGACTACATTACAAACCCAAGAAGACATCAATATCAACACCACTAAATCAATTAACGCTACTAAGAATTCTCTTCCTCAGTCGTTTCTACATCAAACTGACACGTTCGCGCATTGTGTCCTGTGTTTCCGCACACGCCACACCGTCGTTGACCCGATTCAGTCCTTGGCTTACGACCACTCCTCCGACGCGTTTCCTCATAAACCTGTGCTGTTGCGTCCCTCTGCGACTGTATATCCTCTGCATCAGCTACAGTAAGACTTCCTCCTTGCTGGAGACGCGTTTTCTTAGCTCTCCGACGTCGGCTTAGTGTGCTGTTTTCCTCTTGAAGAGTTTTGTTCTCCGCCCTCAGGAATGCATTCTCATGCATTATTCCTAGTGTTCCTTTAAGAATATAGTCAACGTCGTTATTGATAGGTGTTGGGGAGCTATTTTGATGACGGGCAATTCGATCCTTGATCAGTGTTGACTGAGAAGTTGCTTCTGTTGGGTTGTTTGGTGTCCTGGAAACCCAAGGGAGCGGTGTTGTTGGAAGTGATCCTGGAGGCGTTGGAGTGTGTAACTTGACGTCCAGCTTTGATAATACACTTTCTGCACTCAGAGGGACAAGCCCGGAGCCTCTGAAACCTCCCTGGATATTCTTTCCCGTAAGTGCTTGTGTAAAGGCCTCACGAAACGCTGGAAAGAAGTCTTCCTTCGTAATATGGGTTACACCTCGCCGCATCTTTTCCTCAATTTGTCGACCGTACGCCGTTTTGAGAGGCCCAAAGCATCCTACATCTAAGGGCTGAAGTAGATGAGATGAATGAGCTGGCATACAGAGTGGGACGATGTTGTTTTCCTGACAATATAGCTCGAAACCTGCAGAGTGGTGGCTTTCATGCCCATCAACGATAAGGAGGCGATGAGGACCTCTTGCACGTGGCTTTGAATGACGATCGAAGTGTTTGACCCAATTTAGGCCTATCTCGTTTGTTGTCCATCCGTTTTCAGATGTTGCGATAACCCAGTCGTGTGGGAGATCTGTTTCAGTGTACCAGGTTGAGAGGTGATAATGGCCTGCAACGATGATGTATGGCGGGACGCTGTAGCCTGACGAACTTATGGCTTGGATAACTGTAACCCATTCCCGATTACCAGGCTGCACCATTTTCGTGTTTGATCGCCTTTCAGCACTCGTTACAACCATGCCAGCTGCGATCTGGCCCATCATGAAACCAGTCTCATTAAAGTTGTAGATATCAGACTCTTGGATACCGTACTTTACGATTGTGTTCTTCACAAGGGCAAACCAGCTGCAAATAGCCTGTGGATCTTCGCATTGGGCTCTCTTGTAGTCATACTTGCGAAAAAAACGCGTCCGAAGCTGTGGTTGTCGTTTGATGAAGTTCGACGCCCAGCGCTTCCCAACCGGTCGCGCGCCACGGTCGGCAAGCAGGTGATTGGCCATTTCTTCAACACCACTGATCCGGGGAGGAAACGATCGGGCATCTAGGTCAAGAATGTACTTAACTAGCTTCTCTTCTTCAAGCAGCGTCAAATTCCGTGATTTCGGCATGATGTCGCGTCGCGAAGGTTTTCCATTAAGTCGGTCGCGTAATGTTGTGAAGGGTACTGAATAGATCCGTGCTGCAGCTCGAATACTAAGATTTGGAGTGTTTTTAATCGCTTGAACCGCTAGGATCAATTGCGCTTCTTTGTTTGATGACGACATTCTTTATGGTCGATGGACGTGTGTTGAAAGCGGGAAGATGGTATGATCGCGGTTGGGTGATCGACTCGCTTGTCTGATCGACTCGCTTATCAGCCACGTTATAAGTTTTTCTATTAATATTTTTTAAGTATATTATTTTCTAATAGTAGTAGTAGATTATCTATTAAATAAAGTAGATTATTTAGATAAAGCCAAAAAGCAGGAGGAAGCATTACTTTATTAAAAGGCTAAGGCTTTATAAAAATAAGTAGAGGTTTTTTATTAGGCTTAAGCTAAAATAGATAAATCTCTAGTAAGGCTAGATTATCTACATAATAAGGATTATTTAATTAAAGAAGGAGAGATTAGTAGAAAAGGCAAGCATCCTACATATATGTATAAGAGAGGTAGGTTAAAATAATATAACTAACTAACCCCTACCTGCCTGTTAGCAACTCTACTACTCTATGCAAACCTAGCCTGTAACACTTACTGCTTCTCTAGCTAGGCGGTCTCGGCGTTTTTCAAAGTCGACCCATGCTCTCGCAGCAACCGAGGGGAAACTCCGGACCAATTCGCTAAGGATGCGTGGATCCCAAAGTATGACATGTCATTCACTTTCGTATCGACACGGCGAGTTCGGGCTTCTTAGTGACCCGTGATAATGCCCTGCAACTCCAACACTCTGTCCATCACCAACGTCCTGCCAGCCAAGACATCACTGTTCGTCCAAACGCTTCCAAAGCAGCCAGGATTCTGATTGGAAACCCTGCAACATCCTCGTATTCGGCGGCTTGAAGTTATTAACTACAGCAACCAGCATTTACTCGTGTCCAATCGCCCCAACTACAATCAATCATGCCACTAAACTGCAGTGGATTAAGTCTTGGCGTTTTGTGTGTTAGAAGGCTCTGTATACTCCAATATCTCATGAGTTCTTGATCGGGTGCTGCAAAGGTGAAAATCTAGAACACATTTATATACTTAGGGCGTAATCGGTGTTCAATTCGAATTGGGGGCCAAGGGCTAGGGATAAGATTTTAAGTGACTTATGCACTCTAATCTTATGCTGTTGTACTGCCTAATTAGGAATAACCTCTACGTTTAATTAATAGCTAACTGCTTGCTTAAATTAGCAAAGGTTTATAATAACAGTTTTATTGTTAGAGGCAAAAGTAAGAGGGAAGGTTAAGAATAGAGTTGTTGCCTGCATTTTTTGCTATTAGATTCTTACTTAAAAACAATAAATATTAATGCTTATAATAACTTTGTTACTAATAGAGTCCTACTAGACTATTAGTAATAATAACGTTATTATTATTAGCTCTAGAGAATCCTACTTATAGTTATCTAAAAGCTTACTATTAATAAGTCCTCCTCTACTACTACTACTACTACTATTACAGTTACCTTATTAAATATATACATCTTAGGCTTATTAATTACCCCCCTACGTTATATAGGATTATTAATTACTATACCTTTTTCTTAAGCTTTACTAAAAGCAGGTTAGCCTTAGCCTTCTTATTAATAGCTAGGCTGCTATTATAAGGCTAGCAATAGAGCAAATATTACCTTAGATAAGGTTAGCTAATGCAGCTATAAATCTTAATACCTTGCAAAATAAGTATAAGGCGCTGCTTAACAAATACTGTAAGGTAAAAACCTTCCTCTAATTAGGGGTAACATATAATAACAAAAGTAGCCTTATATTTACTACTAATAAGGCTTAGCAACTATTTAAGGCCTAGCACCTATACCTCTAATTAGTTAGGTATAAGGGCTTTCTGTATATAGAGAAGATAAGTAAGCTTTAGCCTAATAAAATAGGCATAGGCTAGTATATTATTAAGGCCTATAAGGCTAATAATATGTAGAGAATCCTTAGTAAAGATAATAAGTTAGTTAAAGCTATAATAATAGGATCTTAAGCAAGGAAGAGGGCGGTAGAGATTAATATAAATACTAGTCTAGACTTATTATTAGAGATAATATCTAAATTAGTAAAGAAAGCACTAAAAAAACTATTGCAAAAAATAACAAAAGGCAGAAAAGAAAGGCAGGAGGCCCTTACCTTCTTTAGCAATACTCTTAAGCAAGGTCTAGGTTGCTTAAGTAACGCTGTTGCTACCCTTACAGCGCCTTATAAGCCTATAGCAACAGCAGGGCTGCAAGAGGCTAAATCTAACAATATTTTAAAGGCAATAATTAACTTCTAGCAGTTATTTAAGGAAAAGTTAGATAACTGTATTGCAGCAAAGGTTGCAATATTTTTCTTAAAGTCGCCTTACGCAGCAGTCGCTTAGCTAGCAGTAAAGTTAGTTAAGGGTAAGAAGGAGTTTTTATGTAAAATTAGCATTATTAACTAGTTAAAAATAGCTTTAGTTAATTGCTTAAATAACTACATAATTAACGTATAAAAATAACTGCAGTTACCTACCTTCCTGCTGCCTTTTTTTTTACTTCTGCCTTACAAAAATAACACTTTTTTTTACACCTGCAGCATTAACACCTTTTTTTACACTTACTAACTAATTAAAATAACGCCCTTTTTTACTCTTTTTTCCCTATTTAAAATAACACCCTTTTTTACACTTTTTTACTTCTACTAACTAATTAAAATAACGCCTTTTTTATACTTTTTTACTTCTGCTAATTAAAAAAGGCCTACTAATTAAAAAAGGCCTCCTAATTGCTCTAAGCCTAAGCTGCTAAATTACTACAAATTTTAACCTCTTGTTACCTCTATAAGTTACTACTTACCTTTACTGCTACTACCTGCAGTATTTTATACTCCTGCTTATCTACCTTAATTAGCCCTTTACCTAACTTAATAAAGTTATATAGGGCTGTTATTACATATATAAAACAAATCTAATTAGCAAAAAAATACTCTAGAGGTGCTACCTGCAGTATTTTCTACCTTCTTTTTATGCAGCTAAATACCTTCTTAATAATAAAGCAAAGCCTTAAGTAGTATAGGTTATATAGCTCTACTAGCATCTCTAGCTGTAACCCTCTGTTAGCAAACTCCTTTAAATAGTACCTTTTGCCTAAATATAGAGTAATTATCCTCCTTTAGCTAGTAAAGCTACTATTACTAAGATAATACCTCCCTTATAGTATTTTAAATAATCTACTAATTGCTTATTTTAGTAGGGCTGCGTTGTATATAGAGCCCTTAGCTCCTGCTAATATATACAAAAACAACCTATTAGTTCTTACTACTACAAATACGTTTTATAATATACGTTGCTTCTAATTAAAGAATTAACTTTACTGCCTAAAGGGAATAAAAGCTTAAATAAGCATGCTGTTAACTACTTTAATACACCTATTAAAGCAACTATCCTTTGCTAAAAGCTTAATTAACAGAGAGACATACTTAAGCTGTAGTTAGATAATAACTTCTTAATAAAGTATAACTATAGCTGTAAGAAGTAACTAAACAATTGTAGAAATAGTACTCTATAAGATCTAGAAGAGGTAGATAGTATTATGCTAAGTCTCTTTTTACCTAACTACATATAAAAATACAAGGAGTTTCTATTTAATTAACTAATTTGCAGTAGCCTTTATAAAGCTGCTATTATTAAGCTATACCTTAAGTTAATAAAAGTCTACCTTTATTAGGTAAAAGAGTGTTACGGTCGGCTTTCCGTGGTAGTGTCTATTAGCAGAAGCTGAGGCAACGAAGCTGGAGAACAGTGCTGTAAGTCGTGCTGAAAGGATCAGGTCTTCAGAGGATACGGTGATCAGTCGTATACTCAACAAGGGGTTGTAACGTTGGTCACTAGTGAAGGGTGCCGAGAGTATCCGAGGGGATAATCACAAAGTTGATTGCTGAAGAGCTATGGAAGTCTGTCCTTGAGTTCGTCCAAGTCCATCCTATATACAAGTCCCGTGTGTCTGTTGCTGAGATCTGGCTTACACCTGATTACCAGTAATCCAGGTGTTGTATGGAGTGATCACTCGAAGTGGGGCGCGTGAGCGCTCACGTCGTTGTTGGTTGGTTGGTAAATTTAACGTCTCGAGCGACAAGAGACGTGCCGGGCGCAATGCCGACATGGTCTATGCTAATCTAAACTATGTTACAGGGCTACGTCTTCACCTAACGCTCCTGTTCAAACCGCTCCAAGTTGAAGCGGATCTTCTCACCTGACCAGAATTCTCTTATCCGTCATCCTTTTCCCGGGTCGCTTCATCCACAAGGAAAGTAGTTCGGATAGTGCTAGGAAAAACCACAAGGGGGAAAAACCTAGCACGGCCGGTCGTAATGTGGTTCCACGCCTTTCTCCTCTCCACTTTGATTGGAGCGAAGCAAAGAAGGCATACAGCAAGTCGGCTCCCAGCCGATGGCGATACAGGAGCCCGCAACAATCGCTCTCCGTTACTGCCTGAACTAGTCAGGCTCTGGCAGGAGCGAAAGTGTTCAAGACCTTCCAGACAGAAGGTCTGGCACGGAGACAGAAAATGTCCTGACTTTTGTGCCGGGGCTTTGGTGTGTGGACAAGGGCAATTCGAGCCCTTGTTGGAGTGGTGGCCCGCACGCGGCGGGCACAGCGCGCCGCAGGCTAGCGGACGCGCGGATCGGCGAGGGCGAGAGTGACCTTCAAAGCTTCTGAACTCTCGCCCTACTTCACTTTCGGGGGAGGTCTCGTCGTGTTTGGTGTTGTGAGAGGATTGAAGGGGAGGGGTGCTGTGGTGGTGTTGAGAGACGAGTCCGAAAGTGAAGACGGGGATGATAAGACCCGTTAGGGGTACGGGCCGAAGCCCTGCAAAAACCTAAAAATTCTTAACACTGGGTGCCAAGAAAAAGTTTTTACAGGAGAAGGTTGCGCTCACGTCGTGATCAATCGTGCTCACGCATAATCAGTTGCTCACTCCCTTATCACCACGTGACCTTGCACCATAGTTCTTCCGTTCCGGAGGAGTCACCCTTGTTTCCCGTGTCTGCCTGCTTATAACTTGTCCGTAACCGCCAGGCGCCCTGTGGGGGCGTCCCCTGGTCCTGTTATGTTTGACGGGTCGTAACAAAGAGGTCCTTAAATTAAACGTTAAAGCTATTAAGAAAATACTCTGCTAGCTTTGCTGCATAATCTGCTCTACTAGGATAGGTTATTTATTAATTAGAATAACCTCTTTTTTTAACCTTATTAAGCATAGCAACAATACTTACAGTAGCAGCAGCTGCTGCTACTGCTACAGAGGAGGCTGCTACAAGAATCTTATAATAATTATTTATAGAGTATTACTATTAGTATATTATTCCTACCCCTTATTTCTAGCCCTTAATCTAATCCTTAGCTAAGGGGTCTTGCAGTATTAAGAAAAACAGCAGAAAATTTACTTTTTATTAACGCTTTCCCCTTTTTAGTAGCTTTCTACAATACTTTTAGAAAGATATAATGCATAACTTTAACTTTTAAGTTCCCTACGCTATATCAAGTAAGGCGCGCCTGGATTTGTATATCTAAGAGTTATGCACGCTGGATTTCGCCTCTAGCCCTTGATTTGTATTGACCTGGCCCCTAACCGATCACGCCCTTAGTCTGCTGCTCTGCATTTCAAGTTTGAACTACATTACCAACAACAAGAATCATTCCGCCAAAAATATCCCAATTCACAGTCTTGCATCTTCCAAATACCCATCATGAAGCGTGGAGTTCGAGTTTTCCTACTCTCGGGCCTCTGTTGGTTTGGGGCTTGTCTTCCTGGAAGCGAGCAGCAACAACAAAAAAGGGCAGTGTCATGCGTGGACCCCGTCGTTCGGAAGGAATGGTAAGTCTGCGCTCGACACTCAATTTTCAATGTACTAAGAGGCATGGAATTAGGCGGTCGCTCTCCGAGGTAGAGCGAAGGTCGTACTTGGATGCTGTCAAGTGTTTGATGGAAAAGCCTGCGTGGACGTTCACCTCGGACCTTCCCGGCGTGGCAAACCATTTTGAAGATTTCTTGGGTGACCACATTCTCCAGGCAGACACGATACATTTCGTGGTATGAAGAACGAGCAAGATGAATGATTCTAAGTTCTTTAGCTGACATGAAGCATCTAGGGCTCTTTTTTCCCCTGGCATCGACTGCTGGTGTCAGTCTACGAGAAGGAGATTCGCGAATGCGGGTTTCAGGGAGGCCAACCATACTGGGACTGGACTCTTGACGCCGACTCCTTGGATGGGTTCCTCGCCTCCCCAATCTTCGACCCCGAAACTGGCTTCGGGGGCAATGGTGAATGGGTTCCAGGGACTGTCGATGAGCCTGAGCCTGGCATGGCTGTACACGTTACATCAGCTTTCAACATGTCTTTCGACGACCGTTCGGGAGGAGGCTGCGTTCCAAACGGACCGTTTGCGATCATGACGATTCACATGGGTCCCGGTGTCAGCGTTGAGCCAACCGAGTATTGTGTTCGACGCGATTTCACCCCTTCGGTGTTCATGACGCTCGGAAACAGCGCTGCCGTTTCCGAAATGATGAAAACCCCCGATTTTGGCCATTTCACAGACCAAAGTGAGAAGACCATTCACTCAGCAGGACATCCGGGGGTTGGGGGCATCTACGGAACCCTGACAGACCTCTACTGTAGTCGTAAGTTCCACTCACCGGATTGCAATTCGGCTTTACCTTCAGGCCTGTTCTAACTTGAACTCAACTTAGCGGGTGATCCTTTGTTTTTCCTCCATCATGCCAACATGGACCGTGCTTGGTGGTCCTGGCAGTCCCGGGACTTGGAAACCCGACTGACCGATATATCGGGGCCAATTGTGCCTTATGACGAGGAGAATAGACTGGGAGGTAACTACACGCTAGATCATACTGTCCGGGCTGGGACAACGAGCAATGTGACAGTTGCCATCAGATCTTTGATGGACATTGAGGCTGAGTTCTTGTGTTACACCTATAACACAATCTACTAAATAGCTTATCTATTATTGCTAAGATAGTTAGTTGAGGACATGGAAGCGAGAGTTGTACTTTTATTCTCAACTAGATTTTATGTAATATAGCTCTCTCTCTCTCTCTCTCCCTCTCCCTCTTTCTGTCTAGTATTACATTCTTACTCGCTTTCCCACAGCGCCCTTTGATCCAAGTTCCTCTCCCTTAAAGCCCTTGTCTGCCTGTCAAAAGGAAGTCGGCCCCTGAAAAGTATTCCCGGTAACAAATTTTCCATTGCCATGGTTGTTGATGCTGCCAGATATCACGGTGTCCCCTTGGGAATAGGAAGCACCCGACGGGTACCATTGTGCATTTGACCCGTATCCCAGCCGCAGGGGGCTGTTTCCTGGCGAAAGATACGCCTCCGTTGCCCCTTGAGATGAAGCAGGGACTCCGAGCCCCGGCGATGGCATCGTCTGGCTGGAGGCGGTTGGAGCGGCTGCTGCCGATCGCTGAGCCTTCTGGATCGCCCGAACCCATCGTAGAATCTCTGTCGATACTGAAAGATAGCCCGGATCCTCGGCGCTCGAGAACTTGGTCATGTCCATATGGTTCTTGTGAATACCGATGGAGTTGTAAGCTGGCAGAATGGCCGAGTGTTTAGGAACGATCTGTGGCGACTAGGTGTAAGTAGACCTCCCAACACCAACTTTGACGCCTCCAGGGATCAAGTACTCACCTCGCCAGCGCCCTTGACGGGGAGCTCCTCGTAGAAACAAGTCATCTTAGGGGCGGGCGACCTTGATCGGCTCGGTTCCTCAACATGGTGTGGAAGTCGCCCTGGATCAGTGCGAGGACCTCGGACTCGGGCTCGAGCACCTTGAGAATACTCGTGTTGGTCTTCTTCACGACCGTGGCAATCTGCCCGAAGACGGTTGCCCATCCCGCAAGGGTCGAGCCGCAGTGCGGCGTGCCCATGAAACGACCAGGAGTCAGAGACCCACGTTCAGTGGGTTTTCCAAGCCCAAGTCGAGGAGCAAGACAAGGAGGAGGAGGAAATAGAGACCGGCCAGGGTTCTCTGGAACACTATATCAATGCTAGGGTTGCCGAACTGTCACGGGAGATGGGATATGAAGAGTCCGTTTCCGCCATGGTCGACGCTGGGCTCCGTAGCAGGGGTGACGGCACGTTCCTCTGGGTCAACCTCGCTGTCGATGAGATCAAGCGACACCCTGTTTCCCAGCTAGAGGATGTTGTGGACCAACTGTTGCCGGGCATCGACAACATGTACTGTCGCACGCTGCTCCAGAATCCTCCCAGTCTCGTTCCTTTCGCAGCGGCTCTTCTCCGATGGGTCATCGCTGCTCAGCGGCCCATGTACCTGAGCGAGCTCTCGACCGCCCTCAGCCTCATGGGCTTCCACTCCTCCGACCCTCCCGGGATGGTCATGCAGGGCATCGAAGCGTGCGGAGCTTTGCGGTCTCTAACAGAAGACGAGACAGTGCGGATGCCTCATCTGTCGGTCGAGTATTTCTTGACAGCGAGAAGCGGTCCACTCTGGAGCGATGCCAACCTCTCCCAGTTCTACGTCGACACAGCTCAGGTGAATGGTGAGATCGCATCTTTCTGTATATGCTACCTTGAGCAAGGGTGTCTCAATGACGGATGGGTATCGGGCGAAGTCGATGATCAAGCCAAGGCACAGCAGCGAGTTGCCGAGTTCCCATATCTTGTATATGCCGTATTGTTTTGGCCGGACCATTTGCGGACGACACCAAACCCCCAGGTCGACCTCTCCTCGCCTTTCTTCCAGAGTAACTCGGCTGTGAGGAAGAGTTGGTGGTTCACGTACTACAACTGGACCACGAAGAAGAGCCTTTATTGGGTGCCTCGCAACTTCAACCTCCTCCATCTGGCCGCCTACGTCAACATACCCTACATTGCGCAGCAAATGGAACTCGCTGGCACTCTGGCCTCGCGCCTCGATAGCAAAGATAGTGATGCGTACTCGCCTCTGGCCATTGCTGCCTCTGCAGGCAACACGGAGGCATTTGCCTATCTATCCGAGCGAGGAGCCAGCCAAGAGTGTCCGGGGGGCGAAGATGTTTTCCGGTTGGCTTGTGAGAAAGGACAGGCCCAGATCGTAAACTACCTGCTGGACAAGGGCTATGATGTCAACAAAATATACGATCCCAGCGGCAAGGAGTTGTTCAAGGCCGTTCTTAGTTTTGCTCGCCGGTAAGAGAATTAGTCGGTTCCTGCTCGTTTTTTCGAGGCTGTTACTGACCTGATGTGCCCCAGGCCCCTCGGTTTCGTCAAGGAATGTAAGGCCCTTGAGAATGACCACTGGTCTCTGTTAACCGGTCCCTCCGACTGCGGTGACACGGGATTGAATTTGGCCTGCATCTTTGGTCACGCGTCAGTCGCGGAGTTCTTGCTTCGCAGGGGTGCCGACATTTTCAAGGAAAACAATACCGGCTGGACCGCCCTTCATGCCGCCGCGTGGATGGGGCAACTTGAATGCGTCGTGCTTCTTCTGCAATACGGCGCGGACATTCTCGGGACCACTGACGGCGGGCTCAATGCTTTCCACTGCGCCGCGTCTCGAGGGAAGCTGTCTGTGATCTCTCTACTCCTCGAGCACGGGATGGAGGTTGATGGTCTGACGACAAAAGAGAAGACAGCGCTGCATATTGCCGCAGCTACCGGGGGCCCCGAGACATTCAAGGTGCTTGTTGTCGCCGGCGCCTCTACCGAAGCCGTGTCCCAAAAAGGAGAGACGCCTTTGCACGTGGCGGCGCGCAAGGGAAACCCAAAGACCGTCGAGGCGTTGCTCGCGATGGGAGCAAGCCCAAAAGCTACCAACATGGAAGGGAAGTCCCCGGGCGAGATGTTGAAGGGCATCAAAAGCTTGACGGAAGGACAGAAGGAAGCGTTAAGGATACTAGAAACGTTCGGCACGACCGGCAGTGTGAGTCTGGACACTCGCCCCGTTCGAACCCATTGTAGCTGCTGATGCTAATCACAACTTTCAGATGACGAGTGAGTCGTACCAGGAGGGATCCGAAGCCCCAGCGGCCACATCAATGAGCCCAACCACGGGAGCAGGAAGCCCTTCTCCGGGCTTTCTATCACCAACCTCCACTCTCACATCTTCCTCTCCTTCCAACTCGCTACCAGGGCCACACACCACCGCATGAGAGTTGGCAAAGCTCTCACCAATCTTACTCTGGTTCTTCGGCATACAGTACCGGCGCGTATTCGTCACCCCCATCGCAGTCCGCGGCAGGTCCGGGACTGTACGAGCCTGCTCCGGCAACAGTCTACCAGTATCCCGGTCAACAGCAAACCCAGCAGCAATACAGACAAGTCTTGCCGCCACCGTTCAGCTACACGCCTGGGATTGGAGGGCAACAGGGAAATACCGGCATGGGGACGTATCTGCAACCACCGCAACAAGTACCGTCATCCGTCCAGAAGAGGAAGAGTTTGCTGAGCTTAAGGGACTTATCGGAGAGGGCGGAGAGGCTTCTCAAGTAAGCTATGAACCGGCTCTGAGATGCATTTCGCATATGTAACGTCACGGAGCGGCATGTGGTACAATGTCATTGTGAACGATGTCATCCGAGATGAAGCCGATCTCGGTGACCAACCAGCTCTGGGTATCGGCGGACTCAAACGTAGCTCCGCTACTCTCTGGCTCAAGGGAAGTATGCTGTACATCGTAGATTCTTGCTCGTGAGTCAGATGAGGTGACCGCGAGACCAATAACAGTCAAGGTAACAATGAGTTGAAACAAAGACGCATTTTGCAAAAGTATCTAACAAGAATAGGTTTCTACTTCCGCCTATTTCGTATATGCTGGCCTGCGGCGGCTGTTGAACGTACTAGCCCTCGATTCCACGCATGCCCCGAGCAACTACGACGATGCAAGATATTTTGAAAAGACAGCATCTTGAAAATTTTAAGAAGAGGATATTAAAACCAATTAGAATCTATAGAAGCGCTTCATCTTCTACAATAATACTTCCGGAATTCATGTGCCGAACTCAGGGTTCATCAATAGTTGAGGCACATCTTCTGAGCATGTCTCTAGATCTGGAAGAACTAAACGGATCCAGCGCCCAAATCGGAAAAACATGATGTTTTACACCCAGGACATCTTAGACGTCGTGATCGGTTCTCGCGACAAGCGCTTTTCTACATTCTCAATCCCGAACAGAGCAACTGATCGGATACGCCAGACAGGTCTAAAGAGTATTCCTGTGATGCCCGTCTGTCACCAAGCTCTCGGACACTTTCTAACACGCATCAATACCGAAGCGGCAGCCCCGCGCTACGTTACCACAAGAGCACTTGTATTCGAGCTGTTTCCCCACTTTCTGTTCTTGTGTTGCTACCGACTTTTGCCGCGATTTTTCAAACACATGATTACACCACAGCGGCAAGCGTTGGATGCCTAAATCCTGGTTGTCCAATTTGCTCCGTGTTATGATCTTGACCTGTAGCTGGGGGGCTATGTGATGTACCATAGGTTACTATCACCTAATGAAACTGCCGCGTACAGCCTTTAACCTTGCTTGTTACAGACGTTGGCGCGCTCCATTGTGGCGGAACCTCACAACCCAGTTTCAGCGACGGGTGTGTGTTACGGATGAGACGAGCAAGGAACACATTGACGGAGGCCCGATTACCGGCAACTACCGAGTCACTGGGCGGCAAGACATGATTCAGGCTGCGAGTCACGGCCGCGGCCAACCAGCTTAGACGCGGGAAAGATAAGGCGTTTAGCAGGCCGATGCATGTCAGCCCCAGACCAAGCCGGCAAAAGAAGGTAAAAGAGCCGCCAATGGACCAAGTAGACCGTAGTGTAGAACATTGATGCTATAGGCTGTAGCACAGACATACAGAGTCAAGAGGTTGATGCTAGGAGAATGGGTGGGTTAGTAATGAAGTTTACCTCTAGCTCCCTCCCTTCCATGGTCTTCAAATGAAGCTCGCTCTACAGCCAGTTCAGACCGATGTTGGAAAGAGATATTGTTAGTTTACAATAGTGCTGTTGTGGCAGGATTGTTCTTTGCTTTTGATACCCCTAACCAGGACCTTCAAACCTTCTATCCCTTCCCACCGTAATCCTGATACCTCCCCTAACTGCTCGACCCTTCCCAACTCTGACACCCAACTCCGCGGGTAAGCTGCGGATATCATCTGTACAGAAACTCTATTACCACCGGGGTGACCCATCGTCTCAGGATCTGCCATACGAACATCGTCCCATGTTCCCATCTGCGTCAGATCGCCTAGGGCGGCTGCTGTCTGTACGATGTAACCTGTAAGACAGGAGGCAAAACAGAGACGTAACTCCTACGAGGATGTTTTCCATGATCCACTTGCCGCAGGCCGAAGATCAGTCGTGTTTTGAAGACACATTTCCACGGAATAATTGATGAACAGACCGCTCCCCCCACAGCATTTAAATAAGTCGGTGATGAAGTTGGTTGAGAT
Source organism: Colletotrichum lini (assembly GCA_034638275.1). Taxonomy (NCBI): domain Eukaryota; kingdom Fungi; phylum Ascomycota; class Sordariomycetes; order Glomerellales; family Glomerellaceae; genus Colletotrichum; species Colletotrichum lini. The sequence goes on from JAWQJV010000004.1 coordinate 5,755,386, forward strand.
GCGTCTTAGCAATCTGCATCTGCTGTCGCCTTGTCTTTGTTGCTGCTTGGTCTCTGTTTCGAACGCTGGAATCGTCTTTATGATACTTGTTCAGTGATCTGATCCTCTTTTTGTTGCAAGCTCTCCCTAATGGCGGATATCCGACGCCCGTTGGCGCTGCTTGTCGGCGCCCTGCTCTCCTCCCAATGTCTCTCTGCACCCGCCGGCGGGGCGGCTCCGGCACCGGCCGCAAAGGAACCGGCCGGAGTGTTCCAGATGCCCATCATTCACTTTGACAGTGAGGCGACGGGCATCCTCCCACTGGTCGATGTGGGCATCGGTAACCCTCCGCAAATGGTGCGGATGATCATCGACACTGGCAGCAGTGACCTGATCGCCGCCGAGACCGGCAGCGCCGTCTGCAAGGACCCGGAGCAGCAGTGCACCAAGGGCAAGTCTGGCCTCACTCTCGGCTCCTTCGATCCGAAGCAGTCCAAGGGGTTCGAGAAGGTGGCCGGGCAGACCCTCGACACCAGCTTCGGAACGGGGGAGTCCTACCAGGGTCCGATGATCAAGGACGCGCTGACGCTCGGGGGCGCGCAGGTGCAGGCCGCCCAGATCGGGTTGATGGAGACGGGGAAGATCCCGCCAAACACGCCGTCCTTTTCCGTCTTTGGAGTCGGTCCCGTGGGGAACGAGGGCGCCGCTACGCCGTACGTGAGCGTCCCGGCTCGTATGAAAGAGGCCGGGGTCATCAGCAAGAATGCCTACGGTGTATATCTCAACGACTTTAGTAAGCAACTCTCCAATACGGCTGGCTGTGCATCCTTCATCCGAGAATACACGCTTGAGTAGCACGAGAGCTGACGTTCTATCAACTTAGAGGGCTCGGACGGATCCATCACCTTTGGCGGCATGGACACCGCCAAGTTTGACGGCAAGCTCCAGGACGTACCTCTCATCCCAGACAATCAAGGCAACTTCGGGCAGTTCGTGGTGAGCTTCAGTTCCATGTCAGTAAGCGGGCAAGCCGGTGCCGGCACCCAGGGCGGCAACGGCACGGACAAGAGTAAAGGAAAAAGAAAAGGGGCCCGGGCGGCCAAGAAGGGCGGCGCCCCGGCCGCCAACCTCATCTCCCAGCCATCCCCGGCTCTTTTAGACACCGGCAACCCGGCGCTCAACCTCCCGCTCGAGGCCGTTACGGGCATGGCGAAGGCGCTTGGTATTAAGACCGAGAAAGACGGCGACGCGACCCTCCTCGGCCCGATGCCCTGCAGCTTGGGCAGCGCCGGCATGAATCTCGTTTTCGGCTTCGACGGGGACGCCGTCAAGATGAACGTGCCGCTCGGCATCCTCATGTTCCCCGACACTGGTAATGGCAGCGGCGGCGGCGGCGCGGCGGGCCAATGCCGCATGCCGCAGGTCGTCGGCTTGGAAGGCGGCTTGGCCAACGGGCTCACGAGTCTCGGCGCGCCGTTCTTGCAGGCCATGTACGCGGTCTATGACGCGGAATTGAATAAGATCTCGCTGGCGCAGGCCAGGATGAACGTGACCGAGTCCAAGGTGGTGCCGTTCTGAGGCCTGTTTCTGCTTGGAGTTGTGCGAGATTCTGTACGAGATTCGGTTGAACGGTATCGGACACACAAAGACGCGACTTGATAGCGAGCGGTATCTTTTCAATAGATTTCTGGCCAAATCTCCTCAAGCACGTGGCATCGGTTCCAATTGCTCCCATAAGAAGAGTCAGTGGGTGGTTGATCGGACGTATGCTCAGTTTGGTCATCCCGATCTATTTGCAAAAGAGCAGCTTGGCCCAACGGGCTTCTTGTCGAACAGATAGCACTCTGTGAGCTTCTCGACAGTGCTCATGTTCGTGGCTCTCGACGTGTCGTCCTCATACGTGAAGTCGCTTAGCGCAAGTTGATCGAGGACATGGGTGCTGTGCTCGGCCAGTTCCCTCCAGTCTGAGTCCCAGACCTCGTCGAATGGTGTCATAGATCTCTTATGTGTCCTTGATTCTACCGAGGCTATGGCCTGGCCGTCTAAGATGCTCTTGGTGTTCGGATCCAGCTGTAGGGAGAAGATGAAGCAGCACAAACCGTTACGCATCCGTAGAATCTGCTCAAAGTACAGTTATAACACAAGCTAGCTGAAGATGACTGGAGGGTTCTGCTGAAATATTTTGGAGAGTTTTGTTCGGCCATTTTCTCGTCGGCGGTGGAATCAAGGCTACTTTTACTGAGGGGGAATGCTCGAGTACTTGCTCGACGGCGACAAAAGCAGACCGACCCGTTCAATCCGCTTTATTGCGTCCGCTGCACTTGCTCAGGTCCTCGTTCCGTATGGCGTCGAATATATAGACGACGTTATCTTTGACATACTCGAAGAAGAGCAGCTTCAACATTGCTTCGTACATTTGGAGTTATAATGGGCCTTGATCACGCAGAAGGCTGAGTGGCTCTTCTCCATGTCACGGCAGAGCTCTGCGGTGGTGTTCATGAGGACGACGAGGGGCTTCGGGGAGACGGACTTGTTGTGGCAATTAGTGTCCGCCACTGGGACTCGCAGGTCTGGTTGCGGCCGGCGCGGAAGTCCTCAAAGAAGAAGTGAGTCAACAAATAGCAATCCAGCCAGTCCTCATCGTCGTCGAAGGCCTCGTTGACGTAGAGCCGGTCTAGTCATCTGGCGCCGGCCGTGCTGGTGCCGGTCACGGGTTTTGCCTTCCTCGCCACAAATTTTGAACTTGTGTGGTCTTTTTCCACTTGCTTGCCACCTTTTCCCTTGGCATTCTTCTTCCTCAGTGCCATGACGACTCGCGGGTCCAAGATCGGGTCCCACAGAGTCTTCTCTCACCGGCTTGCTGTTAGTGACAATGATCACGGCGAGGCTTTTGACTCGATGCGGTGAACCTTGTCCGATCTCGAGTCTGGGTTTAGCTTCTTGGTCTTGGGACGGGCTGTTGCTCGCCGGGGGTGGGGGTGGAGGTGTTCGAAGGTTCAAAGTTGATCGCTGTCTGCTTCAGCCAGTTGGTGAAACGGGCTTGGCAGAGCTTGTAGAGCTTTCGATTTCTACGTTGGAACTGAAATGAAGCTTTGACCAGATAAGGTGGCGAGCTATGGTGTGGTGTGGCGAGCTGCCGGTGCAATGAAGTTGTGCATACCTTGATGTTGAAGAGACCTCTGGGTTTTATCCCTTCCAAAGCTGTCTGATTCTGTCACCTTCAACACAAACACGCTCAACCGCGTCTGCAATCCACTGTAGCTTGAGATACCACAGTGATTATGTGATGATTGCAAAAAGTTAACCTGCAGTCTGCCTACCTGTACATCGTATGTACAGTAGGCTTCATAACACAGCCCCCTCCCCGTCAGACGATATTTCAGGTGACTGTGCACTTCAAACCTTGTCATCGGGCACATTTGACCGAAACCTATTGGCTCCGACCTCGATTCAAGGCCCAGCTTCAAGCTTTTACTTTCTGACTCAGTTCGCATCTTTCACTCACTCCTTATGTATTCGGTCACAACATACTTCACAACAGGCAAAACTAGGGTTGTAATTATGATGATGGCGCGAAACTGGGCACGCAATTATTGGAATCACAACAGATCACAAGTCAGGAACAGCACCATGACTCGACGCGACTTTGCTGATAGTCTTTTCGGGGTTTAGTATTTTTGACAAGTCTTTTGTACGGATTTCTGTCGATTGATCGATGTTGTGGTCTCACTTGGTAGTGTAGTATGCAGAGTTGATCCGCCCTCTCAACCAGTTGCTCACGTCTCTGTCACTCTCATCGCCATGACTCTGGGTTTCTCGTCTGTTGGAGTGGATAAGAGAAAGTTGCTTTTTAAGAAAAATCCCGAATTGATCAAACCCGAACTTACACCGTACTGCGGCTACGTTACCTTTTGGTCTGTAAGATCGGCCGAGCCAGGGTGGGCCCGGGCATTTACTTGGATAGGAGGTATGTTGGTTGTGATCGCGGGAGCTAGGTACAAAAAGGTATGGTTCAGTCGTTCGCCATTCATGTCGTCAAAGCCTTTGTCCTCGAATCAAAGAGTGTTCTCTTGGTTGCATCCGTGATGACGTCGCATACTAATGATAAAAATGCTGAGGGAAGGAAAACATCAAATGCCTCATCACCCCCTCCCCCCAAATCCTGCTAGTCCCTCTGCAGCCTCGTATGTGTACGAGGGACAGTACATTGCGGCAACACTGAAATTCATGTTCAGCAGTAATAGAACTTTGATCCTCCGATTAGGTTAAACCCAGATCGGGACTGTAGTCTAGGAACCCCCGCAGGTACTAAAGTTACTAAAATTGATGTGCGTCGGATTCGGTTCCTTTGTGCCTACCTACACTGTGGCTGTTTATCCTTGCCAGGTAGACTGGAGAAGCCGATTTGGCTGCTGTTGTGCAACTGTCCGTTCAGGCGCCGACACGTCGGCCATCTCGTCCGTGCTTTGAATCCCAAAGTCTGTGCTGCGTACTGAAATCAAGAAGTTAGTTGCAACGAATGGGCCAGTTGGTTTGCGGAGCTATGGGACCCGAGCCTTCACAAGTTTCCCAATAGCCGGAACCTTCTTTGTACTCTAAAAACAACATTTACAGATGCATATCATGTATGCAGCCAACTGAGTCAGTCACATAGACTTGGACCACCAAACTCCCAACATCATAAGCTTTTGGTGGAGCAAAGGATCCTTACCAAACGGGCATCAGTGTGTTTGTCCCTAACTTGCAGAAGAGAGAAGTAAATCGCATTTAAAAACCCCCCGTGTTCAGGTTCGTTCGAGGGATGTGTGTGTGTGTGCGCGACCCCGACCCGACCGGTTACATTCCCAAGTCTCAACGAAGAGCGGCAAAACAAATGATTGCGGTCACGGCAGTGACGGCAGTGACGAGAACAACGACGACATGGGCGAATAAGCGGGCGTACGTCTCAGAGGACACGAACAACACGAACATCAGCTTTTTCAACTTCGCCACATACGAACTACTGTACGTCGTCGTGCCGCTCATGACCTTCCTCGATCTGTTGACGCTGTCCTTACGACTTGCGTCTCTGCGGGATCGTCGGGCACGACCCCAAGCCGATGATTATTCTGCGATCCTGGCTTCTGTATGTGCCCCAAAATGGCCAAAAAAGCTACCGTTTCGCCCAATGGCCGAGTTGTCAACTAATAGACTCTCTGGAAGCTGTTCGCCACGGCGACAGGAGTCATTGTCTTGTACGGTGCGTGGAAGCCCAATGCCCTTTGGAAACGTGGTTTCGCAAGCATTTCACTGGGTTCTCGAGATCCATACTGAATTGTTATATCAAAAAAACAGGAGCCGTCAAGCGTGTCAGCGGTCGACACGATTGGGACCCATGGCCTCCGCCAGAAGGACCCTGGCCGAAGAGCGACTACTCGTGGGATACCAAGGACACCGACCACCCAGTGTTCACCTGGCTATACCAAATCCACGTCAAGGTACGGTTTCAATACTCATTCAACACCTCCTCAGGAGACAGACTCATTTGGTGCAATAGGTCAACTATGCCCTCAACTGTATGCAAGGTGTCGGCATTGGTGTCGTTCGACTTGCCTTTTTATTCCTCTTCCGGAAGCTCTTTGCGCGCCAAGGACGCCGATACATAATCCTGGTAGATGTCCTCATTGCATTTGTGGCGGTCTTCATGCTGGTATATACACTGGTCTCTATCTTTATGTGCGGCATACATTTTGAGGCGCAGTGGACCAACCATGACACGGCAAAGCAGTACTGCTTCAGGTCGATCACGTACAGCTTCTGGGCCACCGTTGTAACAGTTGCCCTCGACTTGGCCGTTTTCCTGCTACCAATGTACCCACTATCCAAAATCACATCAACGTGTACGCTCCCAGCTGAGAAGACTGTCCAATCTTGGGGGATGTTGCTGACCCATGCGCACTCTTGCAGTGACGAAGGAGATGAGGACTTACGTGTTGATTGTATTTGCCTTTGGCTTTTTGTATGTTCTCCCGGGCTTTCTCTCATTCATGGCAATTTTTTTCCAATTCTTTTCAACCTCATTTGCTGGCCAGAGCTCACGCTAGTTGTCCTAGAGCTGTGATATCGTCAATATTCACGTTGGTCATTTACATCCCATGGTACATTTTCCCAAGTAAGTTACCGAATGCCTAGAAAGAGACGTTTTGAACTAATTTTACTAGTTGATTACATTTACATCTGGCTACGTGAGCATGGTGCTGGTGACGGTGATGCGTTCGGTATGCACCCAAAAGAAAAAAGCAACCCTTGCCCTCTTGATTTCATGCCACTTTTCTCCTTACCAAATGCAAGCCTGCTCTTGCGATACCAGCTGTTTTGCTGACTAGGAACATTGTGTCTACCACGACAGGCTGGTCCGGAACTACAACGCTTTGGTCCTTCACGGAGCTGTCTATTGGCGCTGCCGTGTGCAACTTACCGGTTATATCCCGTTTTCTCATGCGAAGGTGGTGGGGCGCGTCCAGGCAGGCCATAGCACGTACTATGAGCCAGGTTGTGACGAGGAACCGGAGAGTGATACGCCGGGGAAACGACCTCGAGTCGGTTGCATTGGAGAGCGGTACTCTGGACATAACCGCCGGCACGAGAGGGTCTGTAAGTGCGACGAGCGACAAGCCAGAACAAGGTACCACTACCGTGAGGGAGTGCGCACAACAGAGCGGCTCAAGCAACGATAATTGTAGTTCTGAAGGCACTGGTCACACCCAGGGCCAGGACAGGACTAACACACAAAATGATGCGTAACTGCAATGTTACAATTAACGAGTGTAACGCCCTTCACTTGTGGTGGTCATAATTGAAGTGCAGATTACAGCAGGATAAAAAAGTGGCAGGTTCTGTTCCCAATCTAGAAATCTTGGCCTGAACTGCGGAATCACGCAGTGGAGAGTAAGACAGCTTCACGCAGTGCATTTCGACGCAAAAGCCCGTGCCAGAGGTTGGAAAAATGAAAGTGTCCGTATGTTTAGCTTACAAAGAATAGTCGTTAGACATTCACATGTTGTCGCACATAGGGGTCAGGTATACGCGGTCAAAACGGTCCATCTATAGCAAAAGGGGATAGGGCAACTGACGGGCCTATATATACCCGTCTGGAGCACTCAGTCCCACACGTACATACGTACAGGGATACCCTGTACGACACATGTTCAACTAACTAGGAAATTACTTTACTGTCGTTCGGTTCTGTGAGTTAATCGTAGGCGATGTCTGTCGTTGAAAGGTCTGCAGAATATCCGCATTGACAGCCAACAGTTTTCACGCCCGTGAACATATTCAGTGTTAGGGGGCCAGAAAAGTCCCCTCCACCTCCACAATGTCGTCGTCGTTTAGCCTCTGCACTTCGATGATTGACCTGGGAGGGTGTCTGTTAGGATCGTCGCCCCAGAACTCCGTCTGTGCCTGGTTGCACAGCGGCCTGTAACGATACATGTCCGTCGTGTAGACTACTAAGCGCACTGCCGAGTAACGATCCGTCCCAGCCAGCTCGGCAAGCTGAATCATATTGGCGTAGGCCTGGCGGATCCGGTCGATGCCGACTGGCGCAAGGGTGTCATTGGATGGGTAGATGCCTCGCATGCCTATCATTGTTACTCATTTAGCAAGTAAAGGCCTGGTTGTCTTGGACCCGGAGCTCCTTACCGGCAATGTAGACAGTGTTGCCTGCCTTTGACATCAGGCTCCATGGTCCAGTGGGCGTGAACAGTGTTGAGGGGTTGTAGATTTCAACGTCCGCAGGGGAAGTATAGTTAGATTCTAGAGCGAGCGAGCTTGCCGCAGACAATAGTGGAAATATACCAAGGAGTTTCATGTTGGCTTGAGTAGGTCTACTAATGAAGAGACAAGCATTTCCGACATACGAATAGCAAGCCGCGAAATTCGATGGAGCAGTTATATACGCGATTATTCCAGAGCGACCTGCCGTGTTTCCTGCGGCACATGACATCATACCAAGACTTACTAGCAGGCTCAAGGTCGCGTAGGCCTTGATTTTAGTGAGTCCCAGTCTTGGCATTCGTGCCATGGCTTGTCTTTGCTTGTTCTCTAATGCCAACCTGATGTCGCTACACTCAACACAACAAATTACAAATAGCTTAACAGCCAGTATCGTTCATAAAATCAAAAGCACTTTTCGAGAGTTTCATCTCACAAACAATTTCTTTGTTCTCTGATTGTTCTACATCTAAGCTGGTTGTGAATCTGGCTTAATGCTGGTTTTTTTAATACATACCGAAGAAAAGGGAAACAGAGAACGATAAGCTACAGAAGAGAAACTGGCGAATGATGTACAGGCATTTAGCAGGGTAAGGTGTTCCAGTTGGAATGAAATAATGCTGTAAGGGATAAAGGGCGTAAATGACTATCTGTAATTAACAGCGTTTGATTTTACGGCAGACATCAGAGTCCCGGGTTAAGTCAGCATACCCACTTCCTGGCACCCCAAAAGTGAAGTTATTCCCACCATGCCCTTCGACTTTAATTAATCACTACCTTCTTCTAGATGCCACTATAATACAGCTTTCTACCTTACTAGGGAAATCAGAGTCGCTAGATTCAGCTGCATTATCCTTTTTTTTTGCCAGCCTTAATTTGCGCCTGCTAGATGTCCTTAATGTTAGCAAACTTAGTGTTTAGGTTAATCTAGACTACCCTTCTTTTCCTTACTGCAGTATTATTAACTTAGGCCTATAGAAGCTTTAGCTTATGCTAGGCAGTAGCTAGCTTATAGGCCTGCTTACTAAAGCCTTTTTTAACCTTCTAGAATAAAAGGCGTTAAGTAAAGGCATTATTATCTAGCTCTATAAATAGCTTTAGTTAGCTAGCTAGATCCTTTATCTTTCTTAACGTTAACTATACTACTGCAGATAATATAGATGCCTATTCTTCCTCTTCCTTACCTTTAGACTACCCTTTACTAACCTAATCTAATAATACTAATAGCTTTAGTATTATTAAAAGTAGGAGGGAGCTTATTAGAGGCTTTACTATAAAGATAGGCTATAACCCTATCTATTTCTAACTACTTCTAATATTCTATATTATTATACCTATAGTATAAGCCTTCTAATAATAGCCTATAAAGTTCCTCTTACCTATAATAGTAAAGTTATTCTACTAACTAAAGTATTTAAGCTTCTTCCTATAGGCTGCCTTTATAAGGCTAAAGACTAACTAGTTAAGTAGCTAAAGCATATAGAAGGTATATAGTAGTAGGAACAATAGATAGATATTATTAATATAGTAGAGCTAACGTACATGATAAGCGAGCGCGCCAGACAAGCGAGCGCGCCACCCAACCAGCCAGACGCGTCTGTCTGACTGTTTCCTTTCATTTCTCCACGAACAACAATGCAATCCACTAGCAACGAAGCTCAGGTACAGCTGGCTGTCCAAGCTTACAAAAAAGACCTAAAACTCAGCATTCGCGCTGCAGCAAAGATGTACAACGTCAGCCGCGACATTGTGACGCGTCGACTAAAGGGAACAGCATCACGACGCGACACCATGCCGAACTCACGGAATTTGACGGAGCTTGAAGAGCAGAAGCTAGTCGAGTACATTCTCGACCTAGATGCCCGATCGTTTCCTCCCCGGCTTACTGGTGTTGAAGAAATGGCCAATCGACTGCTTGCCGACCGCGACAAGCCACCAGTCGGCAAGCGCTGGGCCTCAAACTTTGTCAAACGACAACCACAGCTCCGAACGCGTTTTTTTCGAAGATGCGACTATAAGAGAGCTAAATGCGAAGATCCTGAGGCAATAAACGCGTGGTTTCGCCTTGTGGCGAACACAATCGCGAAATATGGCATCGTGGAGTCAGATATCTACAACTTTGACGAGACTGGCTTTATGATGGGCCAGATTGCATCCGGCATGGTTGTTACAAGCGCTGAAAGACATTCAAACACAAAAATGGCTCAGCCTGGCAATCGAGAATGGGTTACAGTCATTCAGGCCATCAGTTCGTCTGGCTATAGCGTCCCGCCATACATCATTGTTGCAGGCAAAAATCTCCTCTCCACATGGTACACCGAATCTGGTCTCCCACCCGACTGGGTTATCGCAACATCTGAAAATGGATGGACAACAAATGAAAGAGGCCTAGATTGGCTCCAGCACTTTGATCAGCATTCAAAGTCGCGTGCGAAGGGGAAATATCGCCTCCTTATTGTCGATGGACACGAAAGTCACCACTCCACAGACTTTGAGCTGTTTTGCAAGGAAAACAACATCGTCACCCTCTGTATGCCGCCTCATTCTTCTCATCTACTTCAGCCCTTAGATGTAGGGTGTTTTGGGCCTTTGAAGTTGGCGTACGGTCGAGAAATTGAGGATAAGATGCGACGGGGTAATACCCATATTACGAAGGACGATTTCTTTCCAGCATTTCACAACGCCTTTAAGCGAGCTCTCACAGAAAAAAACATCCAAGGGGGTTTTAGAGGGGCAGGACTTGTCCCTCTAAGTGCAGAAAGTGTGATATCTAAGCTGGATGTCAAGTTCCACACTCCTTCACCTCCAGGATCCCTCCCAACAACACCACTACCTTGGACTTCCCAGACACCAAAGAACGCAACAGAGTTAAGTTCTCAAGGAACTCTACTTAAGGATCGGTTCCTTAATCATCCAGGCAGCTCTCCAACACATGGATGTACAGATGTTGAGCATATTCTGAAAGGAGCACTGGGATTTGCCCATGAGAATGCATTCTTAAGAGCTGAGAATAAAGCCCTTCGGGAGGAAAACAGCCTACTTAACCGACGCAAAAGGACTAAGAAAACTCATCTTAGGCAAGGAGGAAGTCTTACTGTAGCTGATGCACAGGATATTCAGTCGCAGAGAGAGGCGACAGCCCAGGTACAAGAGGAAATACGTCGGAGTAGTGGTCGGAAGCCGAGGACAGAAACAGGCCAAAGGAGGTGTGGCATCTGCGGAAACACCGGACACAATGCGCGAACATGTGATTTTAATGAAGATATGTCTGGAGAAGAGGATTCTGAGTAGTTTGAATTGATTTGATCTTTTTGTTGTTGCTTGGGGGTTATATTTGTGATGTGGTTGCGGTTAGGTGGCGCGCTCGCTTGTCTGGCGCGCTCGCTTATCATGTACGTTAGCTTTAATTGCTTAATAAATGTTATCTTTAGTATATTAAACTATAAGGTAAAGAAGAAGGTGTATGCAAAAAATAAGGCTGTTTAGATAAGTATTGTAATTGTTGTGGTAGTTTAAAGGAGGAGAAAAAAGGAGGCTGGTTATAGTGTTGAGGCATTTTTGGGGTGCCAGGAAGTGGGGGGTGCCAGGAAGTGGGTATGCTGACTTATCTATTTGATGGTTTGGAATGTTCTCATCCGGTGTTAAGTTGCCGGACACCGCTGGGTATTATCTACGTGCTTTTTAGAATGTCCTTGATAGTCCCGTCGATGAAGCTCTTCCCTTTACCAAAGAGGTTATCCGAGTACAAGCTCAGGTTGACGAAATGATAATCATCACGGGGCTTGCAGCCCGTTCCTTTATCCGCCAGCCTTCTAAGCAACGCCTTGACAGCCTTCTGCTTCTTCAAGGCGTGGGCCTGTTGTGGGAGATGAACTCTCGCATACATCATCAGGAATGCCGTCATGCCCGCCATGATGGGGGTCGCGTACGACGTGCCTGACTTGTGCTTGACGTACTTGGTGTCGTCCTCGCATAATACCACAGGCCATGCCGACTCAACTGCTTCGCCGACGGTAGCCAAGTTGATGTCGTAGTCCGTGGCAGTCGGGCTGAAGTGGGAACGGTTGCCATTGGCGTCGGTGGCGTGCACGGCGATGACCTCGGGCTCGCGTGCCGGAAAAGAGCGTCCGAGTTTGCCGCCACTGTTTGAGGCGGCAGCAAAAAGGACCACGTTGTTAGCGTAGGCGTTCTGCAGCGCGTTTTCCAACTCGACGTAGCCTTCAATGTCGCGACCTGGAAACCCAAAGGACATGGAGATGATGTCCACCTTCCATTCAGTGACTGCCCAGTTAATCGCCTGCAATAACTCAGGTTAGAGAACTGGCACGATAATAGAGCGTCCAAAGGGCCCCAAGTACTCACTTTAGCAATGACACTCGGGTTCGAAGGGTCCTTCTCGGCAATCTTGGCAACGAACAGCTCAACGTCGGGGGCGTAGTCGAGAATGAGGCATGCCGTGAAGGTACCATGCCCGTTTCGGTCATGCACTATACTCTGATGCCTGTCGGTCAACGAGTTGTATGTCCCCTTGACTCTTTCGACGCGAGCTTCCACGTCCGGATGTGTCATATCGATGCCCGTGTCGAGAACGGCGACTCTGACTGGCGTGATGTCCAGCTCGTCTGGAATGAATTTGTCGTAGACAGCCGTGTAGTCCGATTTCCACTTCTCGTAACGATAGCATCTGCTGATCATGTCAGTAGGCAGCTACGCTTACGGTAGTCGAATATCCATGAGCACTGATCTGGCTGCGTGAACGTACGCTTCGCTGGTGGCGGCCTCGGGGATGGCCTCGTCGTCAAAGAATTTGAAAGACTTGTAGTCGCCGCTCATCGGTGGAGGATTTGATAAAACGGGAAGGACAGTGTCAGAGCCGCTGTTTTGATAAATCACGATGGGCGGGCTTGGGCTGTAATGATGGGTTCGAGGATCTAGAGCGTGTGGGCGTGGCGCGTAAAACAAAGGCATCGCCCCAGGAGACGGGGTGTTACTCGGTCGGCCGAGCTGGTCGTCCGCCGCCGTGTCATAAGCGGACTGCTGGTTAAAGTCCTGTACCGGCTGGTCCCAGCTCGCAAAGTCCAGACTCTGCGCGAACCTGTCGAGATCGTCGATTGGTATTGAACTGTATGCTTGGCTTAGTTCGACCTCGAGAGGACGGACTATCTCCTCGTAAATTCGTGCTCTCAACGTCTCGCTGTCCAATCTCTCGCCGTTGTCGTCCTCCCAAATTTCTGGGTCGAGACATTTCTCAACGGCTTGGTGAAAGTGGGTATCCTCCGGGAGATCGTCTTTGCAAGCTTGGAATACCAGGTTTGCGTTGATATATCGGATAAGGTCCGGCTGGGTTTCATCTTCATCTAAAATCACGCCAAAGTTTCTGGCGAGAAGATCGAATGGGGTGACGAAATACACCTCCATCAAAATGATTGCCAACGTGACGAGAGTCGGACAGTGGTGTTGTGCCTGGTCAATCAGATCGTCGAAATCAGTGTCGTCCGGATCGATATCATTTGGGTCGAAGCCGTCTGACCTATCAGTGTCGTTGTCATTGGATCCATCGAATTTGGCGGCATAGTGAGGACACGCTTCGAGACTTGAGAGTTTCGTCTGGAGGAAAGGCCGAAGGGGGATAGCTGAAGACGATGTGCGGAAAAACAGAACATCTGAAGAGCTCCACGTGGATTTGAGCCACGGTGTATCGTGTAAATGAAGGACCGCCGAACTCAGAATCACGGCGAGGATTCGCCTCGTTCTTTCGGTCAAGGACCGCGACCCGCTCTTAAGGAAGTATTCCAACGGGACGGGATCCGTCGCCCTGTCAACCAAAGACTCACTCTTCTCTGGTTTCAGTATGAACAACTTTTCCCGCATGACCTTCAGTTCGAGCCGGTAAGCCCTCATAGTCATGATCTTGGTGATGGGTTCGCAAAGACTCTTGACCTTGGATGGCTGAACCTTTGATCTGATGATCTTCCTCTGGAGCTGAGCTGCCCCGCCACCGAATCGAACGACCGATTCCTTAGGCATGTGAACCCGGGCCTCGTGCCAGTCTTTCTTCATGGACAGAAACATATTGAAGTCTTGGCCGGCGTCTATAGCCATATCGCAGGCAGTACCAGCCGGTTGTCGATAGGTTCCTAAACGAAGCCGGGCCCCAAACTCGTGAGCAGGTTCACATGGGCAGTTATTGCAAGATACCAGAGCGTTGAACATAGACTGCGCGGCTTTCCATACCGCGTAGGATGGTTCTTTGATCTTCTTTTGGGGGGCGAAGTCTTCTGCCATCCACGCCGATGAATTCTCGGGGTACCTCGCTGCTAGTTCCTCCTCGCATGTGGCAAGTGACAGGAGGAAGTTGTTGCACTCTTCGGCAGTCTTTCCGAAACTCAGGTGGGACTGTATGAATTGAAGCTTCGTGGCGGTGTCTTCCAGCTTACGAACGTCTCCCCAACGTCGAATGAGTGTCCGTATCCTTCCACCCGTCAGAGCCTCGGCGGCCGAAGGGTTCAGAACGATGGTCGAGTCCAGGAGACAGAGAGTCCGCCTGATGAGTTCATTGTCGGACCCAACAGGTGCCTGGCCGATGCGGCTTGTGTGGTTTCGTATGATGACACAGTAGGCAGTAAGGCTAGCGTAAAAGACCTTGAGTTGGACATTCTTCTCGCTGGTCCTTAGAACTTGAGCGATTTCTTGAAATGTTGTGTATGCCGCCGACGCCAAGCGTACATCATCGACATCAAGTTCTCTGGGAGTCTCCAAACTCTGTGTCATGTCGTTCTTGGAAAATTGCCATGGGTTAGACGCTGGTATTACGTGATGCCAGGTCGAGTCGAGAGCGCAGATGATGGTTCGAAGCGTACCGTTGGAATCAGGCTGAACAGCCGACATCAAAGATGACGCTTCGCTGGCCCAAAGGAGCGGGGAAGTGGTATGATCCTTCCAGCCTATGGAAGCAGATCTCAAAAGATTCAACGCTGACAAAGCAGCTACGGCCGAGAATCAAATCATTCAGTCAATCAGAAGGGCGAGTCTTGTCCAGCTGCATCATCTTATCTGCATGATGTGTCCGCCGAGCCCTTGACAACCAACCCCGCCCCCCTCAATCCTCCTCGACCAACATTTCACAGCCATGCATTTTGTTGAGAATGGAGGCCTTTGAGAAGAAAAAACAACCGGCACTGACAGAGACGGCACCATCATCGCGGACGATTGCAGACCTCGCCCGGTCGTGTCTAGAGTCTTTTCAAAAATGCCTCAACAAAGCCGCAGACGTTCATCCGCGAGAGCTGACTCTGGTAGAAAACCAGGTCGCCAGATTCTCGGTCTGGGCGGCGAACATTGGTGTTTTTACTCCCGGTCGAGGTTCCTTGGACCATCGCTTGCGTGAGGCACCCGACGTCCAAGACGCCGTTGGCGGACTTTTGGAAGCCTTGGGACTAAGGGCTCTAAGCTGTGTGTATTAAGGGTGTCTTTTCAGATGAGGTTAGTGGAAAGTGGCATCTGGCTGACCATATCCATTCAGGTCTCGAGATCTTGACTTCACTCAGCTTGAAGGTCTCTGAGGAGTCGCTGGAAGCGATAGATACCAGTTTTGACCATGTTCTCGAGGGTGTTTCCAAAGACATCAGTCTCTTGCATAGGTTTTCAAACACTGTCCGTCGGGCCAGCAAAGACACGCACAAGAAAAAGGTGGCGAGCGCATTTCGGATCCGAGACGAGCAAGGCAATGACGTCGAAAGCTTTCTGGAAGCGCTTTTTGCGCACAATGTTCGCGACCAATTCCCTGGCACTAGCGAGGCCATCCAGCAACGCCTCGCTCAGACGATGCTATTGAGAAGAAAAACGATACTGTATCGAAGATCTCGTTACGGCAAGACACCGACCCGGACCCGAGAGGAACCTGTACAGCCCGTTGCATCGCAACCCAGAGTCCGATGTCAGCCAGGACAGAACCTACCTCAAGTTACAACAACCGCACAAGAGGCAGAGGCTCCAGACGAAACGGCCAAAAGCGTCGCGAGGTCCGCAGCAGTCACTGCCACAACATTGGCACCTGATCACTTCAAAAAGGCGTCTACCCCATCGGTGGTTTCACGGTCCAAGACCGTGGCGCTGAGCAGCCATGCCGATTTGCGATTTCCCCCGGCCCCGTGTGGAGCTCTTACACGGAAACATAACAAATTCAGAGCCAAGAGAGAAGCTAACCTCGCAATTGTTGTCAAGGAGATTGAGGCCAAGGGGGAGCAAATCGACGGGGCTTCAAGGGGCGTCGAAACGAGAATCGGGAAATCCGGCTTCAACTCCGTTGCTGATGCCGAGGCCGCTCATAGAGAAGCATTGAAAGCGCACTGGGAAGAGTGTCTCAAGGGAGTGGAAGAAATAGTCTGTCCCTTTTGCTTCTGCACGCTGCCTGTCTCCGAAGTCGTCGACGAAAAGAAGTGGAGGTATGTACACAGGACAGGCTTTTAGCCCGTTCTAAGCGTTTCGTCAGACTGGTGCCAGATGAAACCATCAATCGCCTGTGATCCCCCGTATACTGATTCTATTAGGGAACATGTCAAAGGTGACCTCGACCCTTACGTTTGCCTGTTTGAAGAGTGCGACTCGGGCGAGGAGCTATACGCCCATAGCCGCCCCTGGCTCAAGCATATGCGCGAACACACCCTGAGATGGAGTTGCAAGTCAAAGTCTCACGGGCCTTTTACGGCTTCGTCGAGGGCGGACTACCTGAACCATATGCAGGAGTCTCACGCCGGAAAGTTCACTGAAGCCCAGCTTGGAGTCCTTGCTGATAGAAATGGCCGGGCGTCTGGGACCCTGTTCCAGACCTGCCCTCTCTGCGGAACGGACGAGGTCAGCAGTATGGAAGATCACATCATCGGCCACATGCGAGCCCTTGCTCTCAAGTCTCTTCCCAGTTACGAGGAAGATGACGAGGCCCGTTATGATTCAGAGAGTCAACAGAGCAGCGGCTCTTCTGCCAAAGCACCCAGCAGAAGTACACTGAAGAATGATGGCTGGGACGTATGGTCATCAACTGATGATACCACAACTCCGAACGGCGAACAGCCCGATACTTTCGCTTTGACAACTCAGGGCCGAGCATCTCCAGCCAGCTCGGACCCGGAATTGCCTACTTTGTTTCATCAGGACGAGGCTCGCGGCGTTCTCCCGATGGCAGATTACTTGAGAGCATTCTCCGGGATACGACGCAACGATCACCGACTCTTTGAGTGGGGCTTCATCGCTACCATTCACGGTTCGTCAATCGACTCAGAGAACGATCCAATCATGTATGCATTTCGCAGACAACGATATGACCTACCGTCAATGCCGGGCATAAATCCTGACTGCGCCATCTGCGGCGCCCCAGCAAGTTTAATGTGTGATTGCGAGGCAAGAGCGTTGGATGAATCTGTAGTGCAGGCGGAAAACAGGATGATGTATTATGTATACAGCGACATCCGATCGTGGGTGCGAGGCAAGTCAACCGATTATGTTCTCAGGACGTTCAGCCGATCTTGTGGGATCGAACAAGATCTGCCAGGGGCCAAAATCGACGGGAAGGTTCCGCCATCGGAAGAAGGCGAGACTCCTAGCTTGGGTCAGAGCATGGGAGATGCTCTTTTGCAACCGAGAGGGGAGAAAGATATTACGCCCGGCGAACTGAATCATATCGAGGCCTCCCCATCGGACAACCAATCCTTGTCACGAGTTGAGCAGGAGCAGCATCTGAGACCAAGGCTGGAGGGGAAAAGTCGAAATGAAGTCTCAGATCAAAGCCAACCGCCCAAGGCCGCCATACCATTGCAGAAGCACGAAGTTGATCAAAAGTGGCAAGAGATCTGGCAGAGGTACCCCGAGGTACTGGAATATCATTTCTCGCTTGTGGAGGTCCATTTGCCACCCGACAGCGACCCAAGCGTCAGCGATCCGCCATTATCTGCAAGAAAGCGGCGAGATAAACAGGAAGCCAACTACACTGAGA
Organism: Colletotrichum lini; assembly: GCA_034638275.1. Lineage (NCBI taxonomy): Eukaryota > Fungi > Ascomycota > Sordariomycetes > Glomerellales > Glomerellaceae > Colletotrichum > Colletotrichum lini. Next base: position 5,773,105 of record JAWQJV010000004.1, read on the forward strand.
TCTGGAAAAAGGCATCCACTGGAGACGAATCTCAACCTTTTAGCTGAATTGCCTCAAGCAAAACGGCAGATGGCAACTGTCTCGGGGTGAGAGATGTATAGCGAGATCAGATACTCGACCTTGGTTTCGGGCATGGATGGTTTTATGGGTATCGTGGTATCGAAGCCGACATTTGTCAAAGAGTTCCACTATCGACAGAGTTGTTGGGTGACTCATAGGTAGTAACGACAAGTCCAGCTTTCTAAGTCGACGACCCCTCGCTTCTCGCGGTTGGGAAACTATCCCATCATGTAGTCGTTTAGCAGTTTGTTGATGATCCTTTGGTGTCAACAAACTCATCGTATTCCAATCATAACAACGGCAGAGGTGAGATGCGTCGTTCTCGTTTCTGGAATAAGAACCCCGATGTAGTAACAGCAAGGCTTTTGCAAAAAAAAAAAGCCTTGGCTCCCCTCATTTGGAACTCGTGGGTAGCGCGCAATGTTGGTGTGAACCAACCTTGATCTCGGCATTTGGGAAAGGTCGTGGACAATAGTCTCTCATCAGCGCAAGTATCTTGGCTCGTGTGTCCGGTAGACACGAGGTAACATATCATTCATTCGTCAACAAGGGGCCCATGGAGAACGCACGTTGGGCGTCGGTGAAGTGCATTCAACCCTCGTTCGTGGGAGGTCACGATTGAGAGGGAATGGACTACCAAGTCTAACAAACGCCCGCTAGCTGTCACTGTTGTGGGAATACAGGTTTGGCGATCTAACAAGCCAAGGCAGTTGGCATCAGCTCATGATTTGGCCAAACAGGCAGGACATTACGCCAACAGCATACGACCCAGAGTCTTGGAAACCAGTCTGCCCACATCATTGGGTGCACCAAGTTATGATGGACTTGGCCTTGGAGGGAGATCCGCATCGTTCTAACCCATTGCAGGAAGATTGGCTGGGATCTTGTTACGTTGGCTGTTGGTTGTGATGTTGGTTGTCGAAGATGACTCCAACAGGTTGGTCATGGCCCGCGCCCCCGTGAAAAGTAGCATCGGAGAGGCGGATAAAGGCCCGAATCTTTTCAGATTGGATTTTCTAACTGATCATTTCCCCCTCTCGATTTGGGGATTCCGTACCGTCTCGTTGGGACCTTAGCTTGGTTGTTCGGTAGACGGATTGGAGCAAACTCCATAACCAGCAACTGGCTGCATCCACTTCTACCAAGATAGGGTGTTTGTTTGTATTTAGGCGTATGTGATGGAGGCGTTCTTGTAATCTGCTATTCCAAGTACGTGCCGCAAGGCAAGCCTGCAGGACTGGCAGCCATCGCCTGGTGGAGAGGCCAGCAGGAGTGAGAGGCCCCGACGATCTCCAACAGAAGGACAACGTCTCTCTGCCAAGAGACACAACATCGGAGACTATGTGACCGACCTGGCAGACGCAGTTTGCTCAGCAACAAGCCAATCCCACCCGCCGATTCCCGCCAACGTGGTGTGGCACCTTCATGCACCCGTATCGCGCGGCACAGCTTCGTACTGCATACCTTCCTGTCACCTAGCAAAAGGCAAGCACCGCAGACCCATGGCCCATCAGCTGCTCTCCTCTTGGGTCAAGATTTATTGTGTCTATTTTCTTGGCCATGGTGTTTGCTAGTTTGATCACCCCATTGCAGGGATGAGAGATGAAGATGACCTCTCTGATCGTGCAAACTCAAGAGGGTTCTACTCCCCAATCTGTATGTATCACTTCGGTCAGGAAGTGGACTCGCACCCCCCCGTCGTGTTTGCTCACCGGTAGGATATCTTTAGAGTAGCAGACGGCCCACGCCAGTGCGTAAACCCACGTGTCGAAGGGGTTTCGTTGCAACGCTGGATTTGCTCGTATGTGACATGACGCCTCTTCATCCGGCCCCTCTAAAATACCATTGTGTCTCGAGGAGGGCAGGAGAACGTGTTGTTCCATTCCAACTTTCACGAGGTGGGCTGCGCCGGGCGGTCCGGCTCGAGACCCGGTCAAAGTCAAATCTTTTGACTTTGAACCGTCAGCACTTCGCCCGGGATGTGCGATATCTCACTCGTCTACCTACACTCGTCCGTGGGAGGCAGACGGATGCTGAGAATTGTGGAGAGGGGTCAGTAATATGGCGTCGCTTCTTATTGTCCGACACCTGAGCGGTAAGACGTTCTAGAAATTGGTCAATCTATCCCTCGCAGCGTCGTCTCTAGTCCTGGGCAACTGTGCAAGGGGCAATTTCCCCCCTCCAGAGTGCCGCCGATAAGAGACTGATGATGGCCATGTCCGTACAGAGCATTCTGGTCTCTGAAGGGCGAAAGATGGATACGAATAAGTGGCGGGCTTGACGCCCAACGCCCACATTGGGCCGACCATACTCTAGCAAATCCTTGCCGGGGCTCGTCACATGAGCATTGCCGTCTGCAAGTTGTTTGCGGAGACGGTTGTGTGGTGTAACCAGGTGAGAGAGAGAGAACCGGGCTTTGTTTGTCTCTGTTGCATTCGGAGCGGCCTTGCCTGAGCCTCCCTGGACCTTCCCCCCCCTGTAGCACCTGTGGCACCTGTAGCAGAGGCAGGATCGGCATAACTGAGCATGGTGCTTGGCGGGTCAGACGGGGATTTTGAGTCGCATCAGGGCGTTTGTGGCCCCTCCTGACAGCTGCAAGACATCAATTTCGAGGGGCAGTCGAGGTCCCCTAATCCAAGGGTGATCCGGAGGTCATAGCGATTCATAACGGAGGTACAGAGCATTTTCCTGGAACTTCGTGGCTGGGAAGCAGGGAACATTGCGCTCGGGCACGCCTTGTGAAATGAGGTCGAAGGGGGCCACCAGGGCATTTTGCCGACTGACGCTGTTTATGCTGGAATATTTTATGAATATTGAGTACGACATCCCCGGCACCTCCGGCACCAGAATCTCAAAGAGAGGCCGGCACCTGCGGCCAGGGTTCGAAGTGGTGCTATTCTGGGTGGAGCTGCGTGCGCATTGTGCTCGACGTCGCATTGCCGAATACCGACGGGGGCCGGATACAAGTGAGAGTTTTGACTTTGTCGAGAAGGGAACGAGGATCATTGAATCAGTCGGAGACTTTGGTACCGCATTGGATGGACACATGTTGAGCCAACTAGGCCAAAGGCTGGTTTGATGGTGATGATGAAGAAGATGATGGTGGTAGTGTTTTGGTTGGATGGGGATTCAATATTGAGGCCGGGGCCGGTTAAGCAGGTAAGCGTGCAGTGATTGTTCTTTTGCATGACTGCATATAGTGACTACTTATTGCAGTAACAGGAACTTTCTGAAGATGCACATACTGCACAATGTACTAATACAAGAGTTTGTAATTAGCAAGGAAACGGGGGTAGCAATATCAACATTGAGAGCCTTCACCGCCAATGCAGAACGCGCAGCTTAGACTTTCTTGACTCATATTGTCCGATGGACAATCCCTAAAGACATCACGCGCAGTCCGATTTCCACTTTCTCATATGGAAGACACGCCATTTCTCTCACCGACACTTTCACTGCCGGCCTGTGTGGTTGGTCTAGGTGCTGCTCCCCCATCTGCTGCTGCGCCATGGCGAGCTGGGAGCATCGGGGGCCAAAAGCGGAATTTGTGGCAAAAACGAACATGTATTCACCAGCATCATATCATGGCCATGGAGGAAGGAGACAACTACAGTCCGCCATCCCTGTCGACGCCCCTCAGCCCGACCCGTCGACCGCTTCTCACCGAAACACTGTCAGAACTGACGCGCTCGCTGCACGCCTGTCAGACTTCTAAATCCTGCCGAGCATGGGGCCTTGTCGATCCGACTCAACAGGTGGCATCTCGAACCGAACCTTTCTGGCTTGTGGGTACGTCTGGAAAGTGTACGCCGCGACATCTTCCGAGACTGGTCGGACGCTGTGCTCATATTGGCACCAATGGCATCATCGCGACCGAAACTCGTTTGTTGATGGCAACTGCTCTGCTGTGATTAGGACGGAGCGGGAGGGGGAGGGGTGCTCAAGGTCAATAGCTAGGTAGGTAATGAGGCGGTGGCAGATGACGCACGCATAACAACGGCAGCGTATTCATACTTGTCCGTATGTATCGTTGCCGACTCCGAAATTAACGATCCTTCTTCAACCCGTCAAACCGGGTAATTGGGAGGATGGTTATACCATCACGCGCCAGGCCGTGCACATCTTCCCTTTCGCCCTTTCTTTTCCACGGCGGCATACCTCTAAAGGGGTCAGTCGCTCCAACCGAACCCGGGAGTTGGGTCATTGGCACGTCAGCTATGGACGATCCGCGTCGCTCTGAACGCTCGCCAAGTGCACAATGGGGGTCTCTATCGTCCTGGCGCGACTGACCTTCCAGACCCGGAACCTCGGTGAGCCAAGGCGGTGGAGACGCTCCGGCCCCTTTTCACGTAGAAGAACTAGGGAGGGGAGTTAGAGCGTGATCCTCTGACGGCGACCCGCTGAACCGGGTGGCCGGCGGATGAAAAACTCAAGTCCCTCGGCGGTCGTTCCAGCTGAAGCAGGTCGGAAACAAGCCCTGGGCCGACCCTGGAACTCGCGCCGGCGCAGACGAGTGATAACGACACAGGAGCCCGGGGGGAAATGTCTGTCGACTCTACCGCATACGTAAACGGCCGTGTCCGTAGAACTGCTTTGCAACCTGGCATGGTTGTTTGTCTTTGCAACCTGCTCGCTTTTGCCCCTCCTCCTCGCCAAGATGGCAGGTCGGATAATTACTGCAGCATTTGGGGGGGGAGGCTCCCATTTAGTCGGTAACTGTGGACCTGGTGTTCGGGTACAACAAACATTTGGGGAAGCTCGGCACGACGCCATGGCACGACAAAAGGACCCCCGATGGACACAATACAGGATCGTCGTCACACTGGCGAACAATGCCTGCGGTGACAATAGAGAGCCCTTGCCCTGCGGAGCGGTCTGGAAGTTTGTCCACGCCATCTTTGTCTCGAATGGGCTACAACCGCGTCTGTCTTTCGTACAGAGTCTACGGATGCTGGCTCGACACACGGGGGGTTCAAGGAGGCCCCGCACCGGTCAATCAAACGGGGCCTTCCGGGGGGGGAGGGGGGGAGGGAAAAGGTCAGGAGACGTGAACAAATAGTGGCAGAATAACTTCTCGCGTGATATGCCTCGGAGAAGCTGTGTTGAGTTCGACGGCGCAGCCAAACTCAATCAGGGTGACGACGAGCTTGAAGATACGATTCCAACGGGAGGGATATCCCGCATAACCACGGCTTGTAAGTCAAGGACTGCTGCCCCCCCCCCCCTAAACCTCCCCCCACACCTCTCTTATCGGCTGGGTGTGTGATGAAGAGCGGCCGAAGAGGGTGGCCATCACCAAGGCGCAGTGATAATGATAACCCGGCTCCTACTTGTCTTATCACAGCTATCTTTCGGCGGCGGCCTGGCTTGCGTGTCCGGAGAAAGCTCACTCCTCACACCATCAATCACACCATCAAGGGTTCGTTCGCCCTTCGAGAACGTCCCAGGAAACGCTGGGTGAGCGGGCAGATAAGCAGGCGGTAGATCTGCAACGGGGACGGATATGATATGTGACGGGGCCACCACCGGCGGCGCGGTATGGGGGCTGGCTGCTATCGCTCAATGGCACGTCGTCTCGAATTCTCGAGGCCGCCCTTCACCGGCCGGCCACCTCGCCAGTTCAGTATCACTCTGGCCGACGAGAAGGATGGGCTTCCGTTGATGAGACCGGACGTCCCTCCCGCCTGGGCTGGTTCCCCCGCGATATGTTTTGAGAACCCCCTTGCCAGCGGAGGATTATGACGAGAGAATGACAGACAACCTTTGGCAAGAAAGCATCTGTTGGTCGACTACTACCCGCTTCGACGTGGAGCTGGGCTTGACGGCTTGCAGAGAATGGCCATAGCTCCCTGCAGCTGCGTCCACTTCCAGGTGAACATGGTTTGTTGTAGAATGATGATTTTTGATTAACGCCAGGAACCCCCCCCCTCCTCAACGGCATGGTGCAGGGTCAACTGGAAAGTCAGTCGAGCGTCATTTGAGTCTGTGCTAGACACGCAATGCACCGCAAATCCGGAGCAACAAAAGCAACGGTGCAGCGCCGAGCATCCAGCCCTACCCAGAGGTGTCACTCACGTCCGGTCCCCTCCCTTCCATCTCTCCACCCCCAGGGATGCCTCGGTGCGGGCGGGGGTCGTTTTTTTCTGTCAGCAAAGTCCCCAACACAGTGCTGTACATGTTGGTGGCTGACATGCTGCTCATGCTCGTTTGACGACGGGACTCACTCCCCCGGGGCCAGCTTGGCAAGCTCAAAAACCAGTTCGTTTGGTCGACACTCGGCCAGTCAGTCAGTCAGTCAGTCAGTCAGTTTGCACATGCAAAGTTTGGGGGGGGGGGGATCGGATCCACAACCTCACCGGTCTTCCAAGTCGAGCCAAGCTGCGAAATGATGGCCCGCTTGCGTTGCTGCAGCAGGACAAAGCTAGCCAAGTGGTAGGTCGAGCTGCAGTGCCGCACCCGTCATTGTCAATGTCGCTTGGCCTACATGCAGGAGAGCGAGAGCGGCATGATTACGAAGACCTGGTAGGCCACGTTGATGCCCATTACCATTTCGGGCGGGAAGCAGGGCGGTCGTCAGTCACATTGTGTGAGGGTCAGTCAGCCCGACTTACACCAGCTTACACACGTCGTCCATGAAGCAGACGGTCAAGATAGACAGGCAGACAGACAGACAGACAGTAATCGCGTGTGTCGAGTAAGACCCCAATACCTGACTCTAATGTGGCTCGACCATCACCCAGCCGCCGTCGACCGCCCGGTGAAAGGAGGCAGCCCGGACAGACAGACAGACAGACAGACAGACACGACATTTGCCGTACCATACCGTACCGTACCAGCGCCCGATAAGGCACGCCAATAAGCGTCCCCTCGTGCCTGACGCCCACGTCTCCAAGGCGTCGCTGCCGGACGAGGCTTCCCAATATCTCACGTGCGCTGGACGATGCCCGACTTATCCCTCCACCAGCGCATCTCGACTGACAGCCAGCAACCGAGCCCGTCTCGTATGTTATGTTTGTGTGTGTGTGTGTGTGTGTGTATGTGCCGTCGTCCATTACCCGGACAGCCAACCATGGACAGCCAGCCTGGCTGTCCAACCCTAGCCCGTAATCACCACCAGTATCAATCACTTACACCACCCCACGACAACTCATCCCCACCTCTGCCTATCACGGGTCGACCGGGACGCGGACGGGAACGTGAACAAACAGTCAAAAGACTTCAGATGACCTACTCCTTCGCAGCGCTAGAAGGGCACTAGCCCCCACCTTCTACCACTCACTTCACTTCACCATCTCCCCTCCCCACGTTGGGCTGGCGTCCCCTCCCCCCCTAATATTCGAGACACGGCGCCACTGTAGAAAGGGGGCACGCGTGGTGGCTTGCGGAACGGGCAGCCTCAAGACCTCTCGAAGCCTAACCGGACGGGTTCTCGTGCTGGTAAGGGGGTGCATCAGTGGCATGAGTAGAGCGAGATGCTTGGATGGTCTCACTCTGACTCTACTCCTTCACACACACACACACCTTGACCGTTGCTCTACCCCACGCCAGCACCCACTCTCTCGGTGTCGGTGCCTGCGAACGGGAGCACCTCTCTGGAGCCCTTGTGCCAGGGCCCCCTGAGCTTCGGCGGTCCACACCTATTCCCTCACCGAACTCACCACGGCGTCGTCTTCTCCGCCCGTCGTCTAGTTGAGGGTCACAGGGGAGGGTAGGGACGTGGGCGGCAATGGCCCGCGAAGGATGGTCGATGGCCCTTCAGCGTGTCTTCGACGCATCTGATCGCAACAATAAACGGACAGACACGAGGCAGTCAACAATAGCAACAACACGTTTGAGTACCGTACAGCTCAGTGCCAGCCCGAAAACCTCCAGATGCCTGATGTCACCACAACTGTCACTTCTCAACAAAGCCGTTCCGCCTCCCGCAACCGTTTCTCGGAACGCGGCGCCCGACGAAGATGACGGCGCCCGATCACAGCACGCCATATCCTCACCGGCCAGTTCTCTCCTTACGCCTTCAACCTGCTGCTGCTGCTGCTGCTGGTCTGCCTGTGTACAACTGCTACCCCTGCCCGCCAATGCGACCCTAATCCCTATCCACACCGCGTCGCCAGTGCTGTGCGCTAAAGCCGTCAAGCAGTAACCCTGTCAGGCGCCTGAGGGGTGACTAACTCAGCAGCAGCACGACTAACACATACATACCTGTACACACGGCACTTTGGACACAACTCCTGGGGCGTGCATGTGGCATCGGTACCGGCTGCGAGGCTAAAGGTTATTGTGTACGGATATGCAGGGCTTGTGAAACTGCTAAATGCAAGAAAAAAAACCACCATTGCAGAAGAACTGACTCTCCATAACAAGCAAGCCCTTCGTCAGGAGTGTTTCCGGCCCGAGGCAGGGGGTTTTGAGGGGGAAAGGAAGAGTAAACGTAGCAATATGGTGATTTGAATTTTGGTAGGTGTACATCGTACGGAGCATCTGAATTGTCTCTTTTCTCCTTCCAAGTATGGGTTTGGACATGCACTTGCGCCGATTCTTACTGTACTCGGATATGACGAGGTGTCTATCTGACAGAAACCTGTTTGCTCCTCAGCTCTCTTCCATGCCGCCCTCCCCCATCCACCCACCCACCCACCACCGCAACGCGACACAGCGCCCTCTTCCATCAGCCTGGGTTAGGTTGGTCCGGATGGTGGATAAGGGACTTTCAGGAGAACAAAGGATGGCAAAACGGATGCTTAAACTAGGTATATACGATGTACACTGGGGGGAGTAAAAACTCCGCAAAAATTTGATGAAGCCCCCCTTCCTTGTGCCCGTGTGGGCAAGACTGCTATGTGTGCTAGTAACCTAAACTCCTGGTTCCCGCACGCCCTGGCCCCCAACGCCCCCGATTTCAAACAGTGTTCTTCTTGTTTTGAACACTTCAAGGGTTTTTTTTGGCTAGTTTGAAAAGGGAAATCTGTAGAAAAAGACTGCTGCCACCGTCCTTGCCTTGGTGTGGGTGTCGACATCTGTGCTGTAGATGTGGTGGGTGCGTTTTTGTGTGTACGATGTATGTGTGAGAGATCATGGTGGTGGCCGAAAAAACGGTCCAGAACCGAGCCTGACGCGGGCCATGTCAGCCAGCGTTGGGCAGTGTCAACAGGGCTGGGATGGGTTGTCGTCGTCGTCGTCGTCGTTGCCGTCGTGGTCCATTGACTTAGATGGTGACGGTGGTTGTGGGAAAGGCTATCCCGTCTTCCTTGGACCGGGGAGCGCCGTCCTTGGCCCGGCATCATCCTCGGCGGAAAGCCTCCAGTCCTCCCCTCCATTGCCTCGCGGTTCCTCCCGTCTGGGCCCGTTTCTCTGTGGCGAAAATGTTCCGTCTCGGTTTGTGCGTCCTTTTCGCGTACGATGTACATCCCCCAACACGCTGAATGTCGCTATTTCTTCAGCTTGTTGCCCAGCTCCTTTGAGTGGTGAAAATGCTCGAATTCCCTCTGTTGCGCCGTAGACATCCCTCTCCATGATGATGCTTTGCCCGAAAAACTCCCCACTGCTGAAGAGAGTTCTTAAAAAAAAAAAAAAAAAAAAACCACTTCAAACGCCCCTCGTTGGTGAAGATGCAGGTTTGGCATCTCCCTCCCCATAGTTTGTTGCGTTGTTCGTCTTTTAAAAAAAAAAAAGGAGCCGGTTTCCGTGTTCCTCCTCTTACCTGGGCAAGACTCTGGTAGTTCAGCCTCTCAGGTATTCACTCTTGTCGTCCAGTGTGCCCTATTCGTGGCCGGTATGGTATGTTTGAGTGAGTCGCCTGTTAGAAACCCCTCACAGACCGCTGCGTTAGTGCGATGCAGCTCCGTTGAAAAGGCCAGGATTAGGCCGTTCCGCAGCCAAGGAATGTTGGTCCTGATGGTGGTGTTGCGTGGTTTGACCGGTGTGGAAACCCTCTTCCCCCCCCCCCCCCTCTCCCGCCCAAGTCTCGGTTATGAAAGTTCTGTGGGCTGTGACGAAGTGCATCCTTCTTGTTCCCAATCTCTCCCCCCCTCCCCGGTGAAGAAAGAGTGGGTTGGGCGGGAAAGACGGAAATATGAGCGAGATGACATTTTTCTCCATGTGCGTGGTCCCGAGAGGCCGGAGGGTCGGTGGCTAGAGATGCGAGATGTGATAGAAGCAGACCCGAGTGCAGCTTCGTCGTGAGTGAGCGCGGGTTTCCGAGACACACACTTCCTCGCTCTCACGCTCCAATCTCTCTCGGCGTTCATCTAGAGGCCGACGGGCGTGTTGTTGCGCTTGATCATGCTCTCCCAGACAATGGGTGCTGAGGGCTTGCATTCGCCTGTGGTTGGAGGTTTTTATGTCAGTCGCCTGTCATTATAAAAAAATCTGGAGAATGGCCGCATCCTCTGCCACATCAAGGGGCGCGCGGGCTGCTGTCTCTGCCGCTATTGGTGGCAGCAAAGTTTGCCGGCCAAATCTCGCTGGCCACTCCTCCTCCCATGCTGGCCGCCGCCCCAATCCCCAATCCCAGGTGTTTGGAGTTGGGTGGAGCGTGCTGAAGGGGGAGGGGGGGGGGGGGGGGGGGGGGGGGCGCCTTTTCCGTGGCACCATAGAGCAGACAGAGGGACCCCTGTCGGCCTTGGGAAGATGAGATGCAGAGCGAGAATCAAACGTGGCAGAGACTTGGGCCAGTCCGCAGAGGGCAAAAATGGAAGAAAGGAGGGGGAAGACATACCACAGACTTCGTTTCCTCTGTTAATATACAAATGTCAGTTACTGTTCGGCAAGACGACATGGGACACAAGACAAGTCGTCTTGAAGGGATAAGGGGATGGAAATCGGGACAACACGACGTACCTGTACTCGCAGTGGGTGACGTGCGGAGGGCAGCGTCGTTGTGTGCGGGCGTAGAGCGGACACCAGCGAGACACGATCCAGCGGACGTGATTGCAGCGGAATTCTCTCTGGAAACACACCGCAAAAAGGGCAAAAGTCAGCCTCGTTTCCCGTGAGATGCGAAGCCTATTTTTTGGACACACATACTTGTGTATAGTTGCACATGTTTAGTTGTTCGAGATTTGTGGTTTTTGATCGGGGAGGACTGCAGGACGGGTTGTCTGGTTCGACAGCGGGGACTTGCGGGTGTAAGTCGGCGTTCGAGTAAAGGAACGGCGGTGGGAACCCGAATATCGTATAGTTCAGGTCGTACGGACGGGAAGAGCTTGGATAAAAGTAGTGGTGACAAGTGAAATGGTAAAAATAGTCCGACTTATCGACGCGTAGCTGAGGACACGAATAACAGATGACAATAATAATAATACTTAAAGACAAGATAAAAAAGGGCTGTGAATGAGGTCGTCGTGAGGCAAGCTGGGCCAGATGAGGAGGGGGGGGGCGGGCGCGTTCTGTATTTGAAGACGAGCGTTCGTGGTGTGGATTTCAGCGGGATGGGCGAGGCGGTTTGCTGTTCTGTATATAGATGGCCCAAGGCGGCTTGGAGACCTTGAGAATGGGATGGGGGTCGCCTGGTCGGTCAGTGGACAGCGCTCGCTCAGGGAACCCACGCAAGAGGAAGAATCCCTGAGTGGTGCAAGGTTTAGGTTTAGGTCGACAGGTACCGCTACCTCGGGAGGTGTATGTCGAGGTCCAACGGGGGGAGGGTGAGGGCGGATACTGGGTCTCTGAAGAGAGAGAGAAAGAGGGAGAGAAAGGGCTCCTAGTAGACACAACATACACAAACAGATACAGGGGGGGGGGGGGGGGGGGGGGAGACTGAGAGTGTGTGTGTGTGTCAAAGGCCAGACCAGACTGGCGGGCCAGTGGGCTTCGACCAGCATCACCCCCCAGAACCCAGGAGCATGATAGCCCCTTGTCGCTTGCTTGCCGGGCTCCAGAACGTACATCGTAGAACCCAGTCCGGCTCCTTTTGCCAACTGACAAGACCAAGACTGGCGGCGGGTCGGGCAGAAAAACGGGTGTGTGTTTGTGCACGAGAGCCTTCATCAGGCTTGTTCGCTCCTCTCCTGGGTGATCCCTAGGCTCTCAGGCCGGATCCAAGGGGTGTGTGCGTAGGTTTTGCCGTATGAGAGGAGTGAGTGCCTTCACCCCCAATTCGAGAAAGAAAAGCCTGCACGGGCAAGTAGTAGTAGTGTCATGGACACAGCCAGCCAGCGAGCTGACAAGACGGACAGACAAATGGACCAGACGGGATGGATAGAGAGAGAGAGAGAGTGGCCAAAGAGCCCGAGAGCCCAAGTGGCGTGCGTGGCGCAGAGTGGTTCGGGAGAGCCCTCGTCCAGTAGCCTCTGGTTCACCTTCTCAGGTACCAATCCAAAACCCCGGCACCCTTTGTCCGGCCGTTCTTCTTCTCGTCGGTTACTCGGTCAGGGAGGTCTAGTCTGGTCTGTTCTGGATTGGGTGCTGTCCAGTCTCTTCTCGCGCCCGGTCTGCTTCGCAATTCTGCCTCTCATGTCAGGAACAGAAAAAACCATACATGGCGTCACTATGTGTAGGGAACGGATACCGTGAAGGCTCCGAGCATTCTACTCCTGTCACGACCTACCTCGACCCCCCGAAGTCCTGACGATGCTTCCCGCGCCAGATGTCCATGGCTTGCATACAGGTACGGATGGCTCTCCCATCCATAGGGCAGTTGGTCCTACAGGTACTCCCAAAATTGGCTCTGGACGCCAGCCCGCGCGCCCGGGGTGTCTCAGAGATGGCGAAACAGGCCCCGTCCCCTTTGTAATGTGTGCCTTGCTGTGATATTTGTGTACCCCGTATATACTTACACGCACTACTGTTTACCGCTTCTTCTTCTCCGTCTTCAAGTCTACCATAGTACACTAAGAGAGGGGTGTGGGGGGGCAGACTGACCACGCAAAACCGGCCGGTGACAACATGTATGCCGCTGTATGGTGACAATCCCTGGCCCAAAGAAGGGGAGTCTGCGCTAGACCTCGAACCATGCCGGAAGAGGATGTGCAGAGAAAAGAGAGTTTTCTCCAAGTAGGAGGCTAACCCCTCTTTGGAGATTTGGCCTGGACGTTTGGCGCGTTTCCCATGTGTCATTGGAGCCTGCTTGCTCCTGTTGTTCTCTCTCACTCTCCCCGTCTCATTTGCAGCTTTACCTGCGATGAATATGACCAGTCAACAACGGCGGCCCCTTCCACAGCACATGGCTGTTCGGTTTTCCTGCAGGGCCTGCAGGGATCGTGGAAGCAGAGAACGTGTGTGTGTGTGTTCGCTGGGTGCCGCCAAGACCAGGAGGAGGCCGAGGGGGAGGGGCCTGGGTGTGTGTATGAATCTTCAAGTGGCCCTCGACCGACCGGGAAAGCTGAGAGCACGAGACGATCAAGGAGAAAGGAGGAGCGGGCTCCGAAGAGAGGGAGGGGGGGAGAAGCAATGATGAAGTGAATTATGCCAACTGAGGGGCGGCAGGTCTTGCGCCCATACCCTGGAGCAAAGGTAAAAAAGAAATGGAGACAGTTGTGCATGGCTTCTGCCGACTACACTACAACACGGTACGTGATGAATACCAACCCTCCCGCACCATCGTCAGGATGGGGATGGGAGACGTTGTAAAGATGACATGTACTTGCATATTACACTGGAGAGACGCTCAGCAGTAGGACAAGGGTACAGTAGATAGTTAAGGTAGGATTTTGCATTGTTCAACACCGACTCAGGGCTTGGCTTCACCTCGACAGACACGACCAATTGCATACACACACACATACATACATACATCGTACATACATTCATTCATTCATACATACAGTACAGCACCATGCTGGCCGGCAGATGCCGTCCTCGGGCCAAGTTCAGATGGAGATGACCCCTCCCCCCCTTGCTAGCATTCTGCCGCCCTTCTTCGTGGCGTTGCTGCTGCCGTCTCTCGTAACAGCGCCCGCATGCGCGCGCGGGGCCCGAGTCAAGCGGGTCAATTTCCACGCCTAACAAGACGCTGGAAGATGAGGTCTCTCCGGGGAAACGAGTCTCGTGAAGAAGATGAGGTACAACCAAATACGGACAAGTCAGCTTGCAATAAAACGTTGGCCCGTCCTTTGACTGAGTTTGGCAATCACATGAAAAGAAGAAGAAGAAGAGAAAGCAAAAAAAAACCTCCGGTTAATGTAACCAAAACAAAACAGAGGCAAGCAAAAAAGAGGGCAGAAGAAAGAAGTGTCTGCCCAGTCCTGATCTCACGCCCGTTGTATATACAAACTAGCTGCATGTCTCGGGTCCAGATTTATGCATGCCTCATGCGTCACGCCCGCCTCGCAGGGCCCCGGTACATACACACCATGTTGACGTTATGCCTCGGCAGTCCCGTCCAGTCCAGTACTGTACTATATACAGTCTGCACAGTCCAGCCCAGGGCAGTGTTTTATTTACTTACAGCTTGTATTCTTCAACCGAATCGACGGGGCTGCGAAGGTTTCTGACATAGGTCACGCGGCACGTGGCTTGGCCCCTGTCTCTTCTCCCCCCCTCCCCGACGATCACCAGGCAGAAAAGAAGGTCTGTCAAGGCGAAACAATGGACAGCCCGTACGGTTGACGCACTTGTCCATCTCGCGCCCCTGGCGGTGGCCCTGTCGACGGTTTGAAGATGCTCTCAAGGTGCCGGCGCTAGTATGTCTTTGGCAGTTTGGTCGTCCCTCCTCCTCCTCCTCCTCTTCAATCCCTCACCCCCCCCTGCGCGAGAAACATCCGCCGGGGAATAGCATCATCTCCGAACGAGATTGATAAGGTCACCGCAACTTTGGCGCCTGACGACATCTTCCCAGCGCACTGGAAGTGCCGTTGATGAGCCTCCCGTATTTGCTGGGGGTAAGAGGAGGTCCGAACCCCAATCCCCCTCCCACGAACCATTTATGGATGATGGTGGGTTTCGCTGGCGCCATATCGACAAGGTGTATCCATAGGTAGTCTGCCGTGTAATCAAAACAGACGTGACAACAGTCTTTCCGATGCTCACGCAACTAACATAATCAATGGTCCATCGACCATACGCCCGAGCAGACACAACGTTACTGTATTTCGTACGCCGCATGTGTATCCGTAGAAACCAGCAGAAACCTCGACTGCCAGATCATGTTCCTTCTCCCCCCCCCCCCCCCCCTAGCCCTGGACTGTTTAAACTTTCCAAGGGGCCTCGGTGGTGCGGGCGTCATGTAAATCCTCCTTGGCCGCAAGGAGACGTCGATGAGTGTACATCGTACCCTTCTCCACACCGGTCAAGCTGCGTCCAGGGCTTTAGGGGCTTGGGTCCCGCCATCAACTGTCACGAGTGGCATGCAGGGTCGCGAGATTGACCGCTGGCGAGTCAGGCCGAAGCGACCCCTTGGCCAACCAGCACCCAGCGTTTCCAACTTCTTCAATGGTTGATGGGTTTCTAGCTCGCTTCTAGCGGGAGAATTGAAGAACGGGTTGAAGAACACGCCCCCCTTCGACGGCACTTGATTCTGTCCACCCCTGTCAAGGCTATTCCTGTGATGCTGATGCAGTGATGCAGTGATGCAGTTCGTCAGAACGCCAGACAGGGCGGCTTAGTAGCATAGCATAGTTGATGAGCTGTCAACCGGACTTTTGATAGCTCTGAAACATATTTCCGCAGTCGAGCGCGCCAAGCGACCTCACGATCATCGGCTGGTGTATGGCCTCATCGGTGGCCTCCTCTCCTCCTTATCGTCAACCTACTCCTCCTTCTCTTCTTCTTCTTCTTCTTCTTCTTCTTCTTCCTCCTCCGCCTTTTCCTCTATCTTATTTCTCAACCTCGTACTTGTCCCCTTCTTTACTTTACCGTCGATAGCTCCCACCGGCCTCGGTAGGGCTCTTCGTCTCCTGCTTTGATCCATACTCCAGGAAACATCGAGAACAAATGGCCGTGGGTGGCACTTTTGGATGGCGTGCAATTTCGGGCAACCCTGCCCTGCGCGTGGATTTCGCTTGCATAGCGCCGTGGATCTTGACCGGCCGTTCCGTTCCTCTGGAGCAGGCAGAGGGGGGGCCAAAAAATATTTTATTCTCTTCTTGTTGTATTTTATTCTTCCGCTTTCCACTTTCCTCTTTCCCTTCCCTCAATGTCGGCAGGGTAATGAAAGAGATGACAGGGTGTGAATATTTCCTCATCGTCCTTCATGTCACAAAGCTTGTGAACCCTAGGCCGGGTTGAACATCCTGCTGGCTCCCCCGGCTAGCCAACGGGGCAGTCTCTATCGCAGAGACCCAACAGCGTGGCTCGGGGTGGCTCGGGGTGGCATGCGTGGGCTGGCGCCATTATGGATGCGTACCAGGTCGCCGAGGGGGGTGGCGGATTTGATCCAATCATCTCGAGTAAATCGGGTCCCGGTTGACCATCTCGGCGTTCCCAATGGCATGGATCCGGAATCTGATTTCGTAAAGGGATTGCAGGCGACATTTCCGATATGGGACTCCTCCTTTTTCCTCTCTGGGGCGGTCTTCATTAAACACCGCGGCAAGGCCCCCACGTCTCCGTCCGGTCGCTGTAACGTAAGTTGACGAGGCGTGGACATTGCCTTCATCTCCATTTTGCTCCCGAGTGAGGAGTGGTTAGAAATGTGTGGTGTATTAGCGATGGATGGTGGTGCAGTCGATCGTCAACCACCACCCACCCCCATCAAGCCTTCGGTTTCGTGATTGTTGGTACATGTACAGATACGGATATACATACATGCCATTCATGAAAATATAGCGTGTCTCCGAGGACGCGGTAACTTGTCGGAGCTGATATAGCCCTGGTCGCCGATCTCGTCACATGATCCGTTCAAGTGCTCATTGTCATCACGCGAGGTTCATCTACGGAACGTTCAGTCGTGATGGCTTCTTCATATTTGCTTGGGGGACGAACGCCAACCAGTGGTGACATGTCTGACGACGAATCAGGTGGGCGAGACGGCCATCACGAATACCCCGAGTCTCCGTCGACCGAGTCATTGCCCAGCATACAGGAAGATGTGAGAATGAAGACGTGGCTGCTTATTGATTCGCGTTCCCTTCCCTTCGCGCCGACGCGCTGGGCCGTCTTCCACCCGCTGCCGCCGCCCACGCATCTGTCCGCCTCCGTCCACATCCATGCCTGCGTCTGCATCGCGTGAGAAGTGACACCGGCTGGCGGGTTCATTGCCCCAGATTTGCCCATTTTGCCCGGTATGGGTACGGACATCTTACAGGCTCTTGAAACGGCGCTTTCGTAACGAGTCCTGCGAGCAGAGGCGGAGCCCTCCCCTCCATCGGCAGTGTACACTAATGACACAACATACCCCCCAAGCTGACTCTGTTGATTGGTAATTGAGAAATCCACAAATATCCATCGGGACCTTCTAGGCCGAATTGTCGAGGCTGATTGGTGTGGCTGTCTTTTTACACCGAAATTGGCGGTGGTGATGCCGTCGGTGACTGGCTTTGTTCAAAGACCGGCGGTGGGACGGTGGCCAAGGATCGCGAAATCACATGTACGGGATTGACCAACAGTTGTGCGTTGTGCAGACACAGGTCCCAAATAAGGCAGTTGGTTGCTGTTCGGGGAGACCAAAGGGGAGGCTTCACATAGTCCGTCATGATATTGAAATCTCGTACAAGCCAGAGGAGCCACAGTTGTTTGAGGGGTCCAACGCCTCCCCCCTCCCCTTGTGACATCTGTCCTTCGTTCATGTACCGGTACTCACTTTGTACGGTAGTCAGGGGCTCTTGGGCGCTTTTCGAAGGGCATCATCTGCCGTCTCTCTCCCTGGCTCGTAAGATCGACCCACGCTACCGTTCATTTGGGTCGCCGCCCCATATCGAAGTCTAAAGAAGAGGAGGATTGCCGATACGCGGCCCAGGTGAGCCTCTGACCTGCGGAAACTGAGCCGAAGTCGACGTTCGTGGCGAACAGTTCCCGGCGATCCTTTTTGGGGGGTGTTGCTAGTCAGGCCCATGGAAGCTTGGGGTATCAAGACCGTTGATGCCCAACTCCAGCGGCTGGCCAGAGGAGTCAAGCTAAAGAGGGTCACGGGACACATCGAGATTAAAAGGCCCATTATGGAGGCGAACTGGTTGATTTCGTGGCGAAACCCATGCAGACCCTGGGGAGCGCAATGAACCGGTGGCTAGGAATCAGTAGTTAGGTGAGTGAATCTCAATGCTCGGCCAGGAGTCACCCTCAAGATAGTCATGGTGCTTCCCCGATACAAGCATACTTCCAAGACTGGTCGATATCGCACTTGTTCTCATGCGACTTGTCAAGTGGTCCGCCGCATTTGCCCACGATATGGGGCCTCTAGGAAATGCTCCAGCTTCAGGGAAAGCTATAAAGTTTCAACCGGCCGGTACAGGAGGCCAATTAATTCTAATGGAGGGTCTATCCGCTGTTGAGACTCAGGAATAGGACGAGGTTCCAAGTTGAAGTCGTCAAATTAAAGAGGGGACTTTGATTGGCGTTCTAACACGTAGAGAATGGAATTGAAACCTTGTCTACATGAACAAAGGTAGCCTAACTGGCAGAGGACTCAAGGAAGAATTCGAAATAATTCTGTCAAACTCCAATGCGCAAAGACGACTACAGTTTCTTCAAGGTGTATTGCGTCGCGAAATCCGTTGAGCTACAAACAGCCAACACCCTCTCGCTCGAGCTGGATCCCCATCCCCGCGGGATACTGCACGCCTTCAGGCCGACGCTCGGCGTTCGCAACCGGTATATGGTGGCGAACCCGTTCGAGTTGCAGACGTTCAGCGTCTTCTTCGCCGAGGTGAAGGTGAACCCGCTCGGGACCGAACACGCATCGATGTTGTCGGCCGGCTTCCGCAGCGTGTAGATGGGCGCGAAGCCGTTGGTGCTGCACACGTTGAGCGTGGACCGCACCGAGGAGAAGACGAAATCGCTCGGGACCGAGCACGCCTCGAGCTTATCGGCCGGTTTCCGCAGCGTGTACATGGGCGCGAAGCCGTTGGACCCGCACACGCCCAGGACGTTCTTAACGAAACTATGCGTGAAGCCTGCGTATGTGTTAAAATGGCCGGTCTGTTCTCGTTGAAGGAGCCAGAATACCGTGTAATTACACAGGAGAGAAGGCTGTCGACGGGAAGATGACGGGGCGAGCTGTGAAAAGGGACGAGGACGGGAACGGTAACTTGCCTGTTGCTAGCTGACAAGAGACAAGATTGTCACGGGGGTTAATGACAAAATACTTCTTCTTGAAACCGGAGCCGCACTCGTTCAGCACGTCCTTCCCCTTGGTGTAAACTGCACCGTTGGGTATGATGCAGGACCAGTAGCCAGTGGTGAGTGATTCTACTCCACAATGTTAGGTTGTTCTTTAAGCTTAATAGATGGACCACATGGCGAAGGCGGGAAATAGTTTCGGACGCACCAGCTCGTTTTCCAATCTCCTGGTCTTTGGGAACAACTGGCCTTGAGTCTGATGGAGTGGGAGTACACAGGGAAAGAGTAGCAAGACCAAGGATCAAGAGGGACTTCATTGTGGCAGCGTATCGATAGGCACTTTGACCATTTGTAGCTTGTTGGAGGCTTGGAGTCCTTTTGAAATAATCTCACACCGTGGAAAACACTAGCCCTTATATCTTCCATCTCGTACCCGGCGTATGCGTTAGCTGAAAAAGCCATTTTAGATCGAAGGCGTCTCAGCTTTGTTAGTGTACGTGTAGAGGTTAGTCTCGATTTCTGACCTACATGATCGAAGTCATTTAGGCCAGTCTAGACTTTTGCGCCACTGCTGTTCTCGTCGAGCTAGGAATCATGCTTTCCTGACGCATCGGCGATGGCCTCAACGTCCCAAGTTTGGGTTTTGAGGCGGTGTACCTATGCGAGATGGAGGCAAGCCACAAATAGCCATGTGAATGAAGTCAACCTCAGGTGACGCTTGATGAGGACCTGTTCCGGGTGCCAGACCGCACATGATGAGAAGAGTGCGGGGTAAGGCTTGTCTTAGCTTGTTCAGCTCATGTAGTAGAATCAACTCTGGTAGACGCGGAGGGTTGAATTTTGCTTTCAACTCTAGCAGCGTGTCTCAAGAGGCAAAGAAAGGACGTTGACCTAAACGTAACAAGTTACTAGAGACGCCCTAAGGATAACCTTGATACTTTTACTATATTTTGATAAGGAGTTTAACAACCTTACTAATACAGTCAATATCTTAGCTACTAACTAACTCAAGACTATTAAAGAAAAGTCTTTATACTCTAGTAGTATGTAATTTAGATACTTCCCATGCCGCGGGACCTAAATCTAGAGATTGACAGGCAGGATGCACGGGTGGGAGGATGCACTGCATCGGCCTTGTATCCGCCCACTTGGGCTGCTCAGGCGTCAATTGAGGGGTGATGTTAAGTTTAGGGTGCTACATGCCATAGAGAACGTTTGATCGCGTCCTGTGATCTCGTTAGTTGAGTCCCATCAGGCTCATACATGATATTGCTGGATTGCTGCTTCCAGGCGCTTCAACTCTTCAAGCCAGATAAGAAGGGGAAATCGACATCCGGACCCGCGAGACTCCTCACGATCGCTCGATAGAATGAAAAGGAATCCAGCGGCAACCGCAATCAAAAGCTCGGAGGGAAGTGCCAGGCGGACGTCGGCATTGTCTCCCACAGCGCAGCCACTGTCATAACCAATATAGAGGTAAGTATGGTGGGATACAGCATAAACCACACGTCGTCTAACATCCTTCTTTTGCCATAGGACGTGCAGTATCAGTACCGTCTTCCGACCGCAACGCCCAACTGGAAAAAAGAACCAGCGCAAGACCCTCTGCGAACGCCAACCCACCGTACCTCTCGAACATTGGATGCAATGAACAAGATCCAGACGAAGGCTTCGACGAACACGAATCTCCGTGAGAGGTGCGAGGGACAAGTAGGCAACTCGCAATAACTGCAAACCATAACTGCTGATTTCTGCGTAGATCGGAAAGCTTTGTGCTGGGGCCGATTGGCTCGATTTAAAATGATCTGAACACATACGAACCGGCCGCAGATGTCGTGTTTCTGCTGGTATTAGATATGTGGAACTCGGAAGATGCCGTTATTTACATCCATCGCAGCGCTACTTCCGAAACGGTGGATATCGTTGGCAGCGATGAGATTTTGGGGCCACATGGTTGTGTGAAAATGAAAGGGAGGCTGGTCATACTTTGAATGGCCTACGGTGCAACGGGGGTTGCTATGGTAAAGTTGAAGCCTACTGAGGGCAGTTCTACATAATTTGTTTCCTGTTATTCGTCAAGCGCAAAGTTGTTTCTCTTTAACAGGAAAACGAGATGAATGGAGATGCTGACTTGTGCAGAGGCATATTGAGTTATATTGAGTTGAATTGTTCCGTTGGACTGAAAATGAGAAAGCACTTGAATAGCATCGATCGCGTTCAACTCGTAGACCCTGCTGTTGAGTGGAACTGGAGACTGTCGATTATTTCCGCTTCGATATTTTGTGTAGGAGTTGTCATACCGTCTTGAAGGACCAGAGGGCTACTATCTTCAGGGCTGTCCTCGTCCGTGTCATCCACGTCGTCTTCGCTGTCGCTATCATCATCGTCACCATCACCATCCCCGTTGTCATCACCGAAATCGCCGCCGCCATCGTCTCCATCAACACCCGCTACCTTGCAACTAGAGAGTCGGGCATGGTCTTCAACGACCATGCTGCCGCGACGCCGAGGGCTCAAGCTGGCTCCATCTCTCGGAGAAGAGGCATGAGACTGGAAATCATCAACTTCGCTAACCCCCGCCCTTTTTCTGACGAGAAGCTCTTCCCGATCCACAGGTGGCGCTGGTGCAGTGCCTAGAGACGCCAGTGGACCGGGTGTGGTGTCACCAAAACCACGGGGTCTCCCTTCCCTTGAACCCTGAGTCATCCTCCCAATCGACATTGCTTCAGAACCACAATGATGCCTGGGTTTCTTGAGGGGATTTTCAAGCTTGCACGAACCTTTCGAGGCACGCTGTCGTTTATGATTGGGTGATTTGCCTGCGAGATGGTCGTCGACTGCTTTCATCGCTCGGATTTCAAAATCGTTCGGTATCTCATTCCGGACTTGGTGGAACCATTCCCCGAAAAAGCCATTAGAATTACTCGTCTCTGTCTGTGATGAGCACCATACGTCTAGGAATGAGAGAGTGAACAGTGGTTGATCTTTCTAAGATCTATTCTACACGAAGGTTCGGGTTGAAATACCCTTGAGACTGGTCACGTGACACATTCGTGTGACTCGTGTCATACAACGTGACTTACGGAGCAGTTCTGCTTCACGACAACCTTTTCGCGAACCTTCTCTTTACAAGGTACCCACTGTTAGTAGCTGTTAAGATCATAGAGGGCTCCGGCCCACCACACTATCGTTTCCCATCTTCAGCCCACGCGAGCTGAAATTCACCATCATGGCCGTCTCTCTAGACGCAGGGCCATCGATCACGGTTCACGGGGACGCCAGTACATCTCGACGGTCTGGACGTGTCCGAAAACCGACCGCAAAGGTCAGAGTGGTTGAGCAAGTCAGCTACCAAGACAATGCGGAGCTTAAAGACGAGATCAACAAGCTCTCAAACCTCGTCCAGGATCTCCTACGACGGGACGCCGAAAGGGAACAGTTCCTGAAAGACTGTTTGATGAAGATCGAATCCTTGGAGAAAGAGCTTCAGGAAGAGAAGCAGCGTTCAGACCGGCACCAACGTGGTCTAGCAAGGTCCATGCATGCTGTTAGCACCGGACCCAGCGAGTCCGCCCTGAGTTTCCAAGGGCATCCCTTACACACAGCCCAGAACCAGCCGCCCCAAGTTCGGTCCTACGCGATGGTGGCGAGCCAGCCGCTTACCAGACAACTGCATGAAACAACGCCAGCAAAACAAGCCGCAAACCGGGCGGCTTCAAAAGACCTTCGCATCTTCGCACGTCTGCCACCTGAAAGCCCGCTCCGCAACGAGAGAGCCTACGACATATACATCTTCGTTCGAGAAAAGCTAAGTCCCCAAGCTCGAGAAGCCCTCAAGGGGATCGACCATGTCAAGACAGGATTAGCACTCCTACCATCGTCAGCAGACGGGGCAAAAGTCCTGCTAGAGAACAGAGAACAGATTGGTGCCCTTCTCCAGGCACAGGCGGTCGAGCAGCGCGACACCTGGATCCGGGCCTATATCGCAAACGTCCCTTACACCAGACACTGCCTGCTCACCAATACTGAGCTGGAAATCACGACCGAGGAGCTCCTTGAAGAGATCCAGGCCACGACGAAACTCAAGCCCGAAAAAGCATACTTTTCCAGAAAAGACGAAGCCGAAAGGCTAGGCACGGTGACAGCCTGGTTCAAGGCGGAAGCCGTAAGGCAACTACCAAGACGCCTCCGTTTGATGGGGGCCAGCGTGTTTGTGAACCTGCAGTTCCCGAAGGAGAAGAGGTCTCCCCAATGCCACCGCTGCGGCGGCTTTCACAACGAACGAACGTGTACCAGAAGGAAGAGATGCCTCAAGTGCAGCTCTCCTTCCCACACGACCGACCAACATCGGGCACCTTGCGGCGGCACTGAGGGTCACGATGGCTGTGACTGCCCCTTTAAATGCCCGTCGTGTAACGGACCCCACGCCGCCTTTGATGCGATGTGCCCTATCAAACCCAAAGTGGTGAAGGGCGTAGTCCAGAGGAGGAACAAGGCACAGCTACGGGCCATCCGAGCCGAGGGAGAAAGATCGTGGAGAACTGCAACCCAGCAGTCGCACCGACACTCCCGCGATGAACGACAAGCGATGGACTGTACCCCAGCAAATGAGACACAGGAGGAGAACGCGGCCATCTAAAACCCTGCAAATCATGCAAGCGAACGTGGGCAGGCGGCCATCTGCCCACGAAACAGCACTGAACCTGGCGTACGCAGCCCAGATTGATATACTCCTACTACAAGAGCCCTCTATCCGCTCGGAGGAGAGGAGGCTCACAAGATTCCACCCAGCTTTTGAGACTTTCACCCCGGTGGATAACTGGACCGAAGACCGGCCCAGGGTGCTTACTTATCTCCGCAGAGGAGTTGGGCTACGAGGCGTACAAATACGGCCTCTACCCGTTCCATCCACAGACCTGCTTTTCCTACGACTCCTCTCAGGAACGCAGGAAGTCCTCACAGTCATCAACGTGTACAACGCCCCTTGTGGCTCATTGCGACACGGCCAGGCTGTCATGGACATCATAGCGGCCTGGCAACCCAAACCCGAGGATCGAGTACTGATCGCGGGGGACTTTAACTTACACCATTGGACATGGCAGCCCGAGGCAACAAGCTCCTTTGACGCGGACAACCTGGTAGAATGGGCAGAAGACGCCAGACTTGTCCTGCTGTCGCCGATAGGTGAGCCTACGCACATAGACGGCAACACGCTAGACTTATGCTGGGGGTCCAGCAA
The DNA here is from genome assembly GCA_034638275.1 of Colletotrichum lini. Classification (NCBI taxonomy): domain Eukaryota; kingdom Fungi; phylum Ascomycota; class Sordariomycetes; order Glomerellales; family Glomerellaceae; genus Colletotrichum; species Colletotrichum lini. Next base: position 5,797,553 of record JAWQJV010000004.1, read on the forward strand.
CCTCCATGGGGCATCCACCAGCATAGAAACGTCCCTACACACGACATCAGACCACGAATCCCTGCTTACCCGGGTCCCCTTGGCCCCAACCGATTTACCCAGTCCAACCGCGGGAAAGTTCCGGCTCGACACGATGGATGAGAAGCTTTTCCTCGACATGCTGAAGCGAAACCTACAACCTATACGACATATTGCAAGCGACACAAGGGGCCCACAGGCACTAGACCTCCTAGCACAGCGGCTCACGGACTCCCTCGTAGAAGCGCTCACGGCTTCTACAAAGCGCACATTGGGCAGAGGGCCTGGGAGGCCATACTGGAACGAGAGCTGTGCGCGCAAACACCAAGCCTACACGACGAAGAGAGCAACTGTAAAGAGACTTCGCGCCTTGGGGATAGACTGTCGATGGGAGCTAGATGAGGAGGATGCTCTCAGACTGGACTTTCTCCATGAGCTACGCCGCTCGAAGGACACTTACTGGAGAGGGAAGATCGCCTCAGCCTCCACAGGCAAAGACGTATTCGAAATGGTCGGGTGGCATAAGGCCACAGGGTCCTTCCAGATCCCACCCCTCCGAGACGAAAATAACCCAGCCACGCTCGTCTCACAAACGAAAGAGAAGCGCGATCTGTTTGCCCGCGTTCTCCTCAGAAGATCTGCTATCTCCGCAGACATATCAGCAGAGACCCCAGCACCTCAGCTGCAGGCCAAACTCCCTTTCCCACAGGTTACGAAAGATGAGGTACAAACTGCAGTTCTCTCTGCGGGAAACACTACCCCTGGGTCTGATGGAATCACTACGGCCGCTCTCAAGACAGCGTGGCCCGTTATTAAGGACACCGTTTTCTCGCTCTATAGTGGATGCATACGCGAGGGCTGGCATCCCACCTGTTTCAAAGAAGCCATCCTAGTCATCCTGCCTAAGCCGGGCAAGAGAGATAGGGCGCTCCCACGCTCTTATAGACCAATCGCGCTCTTGTCTGTACTTGGAAAAGGCTTGGAGAGGCTTGTCGCAAGAAGGCTTGCCTGGATCACAGTGAAACACCGAGTACTGCACGACCAACAGTTCGGCGCCCTCCCCCTTCGCTCGTGTAGCGACCTCACCGCCGCCGCCATTCACGATATCGAGTGCGCCTGGCAAAGAGGTCTTGTCACCTCTATGCTCACACTCGACGTGAAAGGGGCCTTCGACGCTGTGCTGCCAGGGAGGCTGATCCGACGCCTCCGATGCCAAGGATGGCCGGAGAACCTCGTGCAGTGGGTCTCGAGCTTTGTCCTTGGGAGAAGAGCAAGAATAAGGCTAGACGGGGAGATGGGAGACGTCTTCGACCTCGAGTGTGGGTTACCACAGGGCTCGCCTGTGTCCCCCATCCTCTTCATGCTCCACATCGAACCCCTATTTAAGCTGGGCACTTCCCGTCCAGGAGGGAAGCGGTCCCGATTTGGCTATGCCGACGACATTGCTATCCTGGCGAGCTCAACTTCACTAGAGGACAACTGTGTCCTGCTAGCCAAAGAATGGGAAGAAGCTCAAGCATGGGGAGCGTCAGAGGGAGTCACTTTCGACACCGACAAGTCCGAGCTCATCCACTGCACCAGGAGGCACAAAGACGGAAACCCGCCAATCACAGTCACCTTGTTGGATGGAAGACAACATACAGTCCATGCCGCTAACCAAGGGGCCTCCCTACGATGGCTTGGCGTCCACTTCGACCGAAGGCTCACATTCAAGAACCATGTGAGAGACCTCTGCGCCAAAGCCCGCCGAGTGGTTAATGGACTACGGGGACTAGGAACCACTGTCTGGGGTGCGCCGGCACACCTGCTTTGCCACGCTACGATCTCTTGCGTATTGCCCATCCAGTACTATGCTTCCGAGGCATGGTGGCCCGGCAGGAACCGGATCAAGAATGGACACGTCACCTCGAACGGAGTCAACGATCTACTCCGCCAACTTGACACCACGCAAGCCAAAGCTATTAGAGCTGCACTTCCTGTGTACAAGACGACGCCTGCACCGATCCTGCAGCGCGAAGCTGCCCTGCCCCCAGCAGAGGTGATGCTAGATGCAAAGCTTCACAAAGCCTCCGCAAGGATCCATCGCCTTGACGAGCGACACCCCCTCCGAAAGAGACTCAGAGGAAAGCCAGGACCAGACTCAAGGCTCCGACGAATGGCAAATCTCGTAGATAACAACGCTGAATACATCGACCCGCTTGAACTACCACCTTGGGAGCGCTTAACGGACTGGCAAACGGCCCTCAGCATGGTCGGTCACAAGCCTAGGAAGACCAAGGAAGAACTGGCACTTGAGTTCACAGACAGACTGGGAACGTTTTCAAAGCGGGACATTGTAGTCTATACCGACGGTTCCCAAACGACGGACGGTAGCAGAACCTCCGCCGGAGCAGGCTGGGTAGGGTACCAGGCCACACGGCAGATCTTCCGAGGATCCGAACCGCTCGGTCACCAGACGGAGGTCTCTGACGCAGAAGCGCAAGCCGCTTTTCGGGGCCTACTGGAAGCCATGAGGTCTCCCACGGCGCGGATGGCAGACAATGTTCACATCTGCCTCGACAACCTCGCAGTCGCAGCCGGACTCTATTCCCAGAGCGCTGGAAGCAGCCAGGCCAGGTTTAGGGCCTTTAGTGGGCTCTGCGCCTCTTGGGCACAGAGAGAACGGGCAAGCTGGACGATCTCTGGCAGGGTGTACATTTGGTGGTGCCCCGGGCACACGGGTATACCGGGAAACGAGGAAGCAGACGCTCTAGCCAAGGAGGCCTGCAAACAGATGCCAGAATCACAGCCTCAGCCTACACTCGCGCACTTGAAACGGCAGTCTAAAGCAGTCGCTTTCCAAGCTTTCGCTAGGAGATGGCCGTCAATCTGCCCTCGGCAGTATGCCGACCTTGGGATAGTTCCTCATCCCAAGCCCCCCGAACTTCACCTTCCTCGGCATCTGCTGGGAAGGCTATATGCAGCAAGGTCCCATCACGGAGACTTTGCAGCGTACCACGAGAGATTTGACCACCAAGACGCACTGCTCAACTGCAGTTGCGGACGGCGCAAAAGCCCAGTACACTTTTACTTCTGTAAGCGCGGCCGGAAGGCCACGCCTCGCCATCTCCGCCAACGCATGGCGAAAGCAAGCATAGATGTTCTGCTAGGCTCTACGCAGGGAGCTTCTCTTCTGTGCGAATGGATGGAGGCAACCAATTTCTTTTCCGAAATCTGCCCGACTTTCGAACAGGAACGTTAGGTGAAGACGGTGGCCTGTAACATAGCTTAGATTAGCATAGACCATGTCGGCACTGCGCCCGGCACGTCCATCGATACTCCGGACGTTAAATATCATCATCATCATCATCATCTGCTTCACGACACTGTCTTAACACCGAGTGCGGTGATCGAGGAGGCGAACAGACAGATGTAGTAGGCAACATCCCCAGAGTTGACGCGGATCTCGCTCAAATGCCGATACGCTTGCTTATGTCGACTTCGAGTGGAATGGGTCATGATCGTTTTCACAAGTGGAGTTTTGAGTAAAGGGGCCATAGCCGTAAGACAGCATAGCAGGTCAACGTCCTGTTCGGAGTCCTTGAGATTCTGGACGAAGGTTGCGAGAGGCTTGATGGACCTACAGGCAGTGAGTCGTCTGAGACACACTGCCTATTGGTTGCCTGGACACTAACAATTCTATCCCTAGCTACCAGTGCGCTTTAAAACGTGCGAATCATCCTTTGTGGTCCGTTCCTGCTTTGGGACCCGTTCGATCGGTTCAACTAGTATCAAGTCCGCCACCGGCTCAGCTGTCAATGCTGGTATGTAATGAACCAGGCGTGATCGCCTATTCGGGGTTTTGGGATTTTCGGATCATGTCTTTGCATGCCCATATCACAGGAGAAGATCTCGCACTTTACAGTGGCCATGAAGAAGGAATCTGGGTATATTTCCCTCGAGAAGGGAGAAAAGATATCCGAAACATGGAACTATGCCCAGTTCATACGAGAGTCGACTTTAATCGTAAGAAAGCTTGCTAATCATCCCAAAAGAAACCCTACTTATGTTTTTCTCTAGTTTAAGACAACCCATGGCCGTTTTGCTCTTTTTGGTCCTCGATTCAAAGCAGAACCATTACCTCAGTCAACTTTGATAGATCTTCCACACCAAGAGAGGGGCAGCCGAATTTTCTATGAACACTCTCCAATAGGGGTACGCAATCTAGCTTTTGAAACGGCTAAACCAGTGCCTCCTCCGGGTTCAATCACTCTCAACCAACCCTTGTCTCAATATCCAAGATCGACCTTTTTCGAGACTTACTTCTATTCTGCAGCCAGTCTTGACTGTGTTGATACGATTGTGCCCTGTCAGCGGTACATACGCGACAGACTGCGTATTATTGGGCTGCTTCTTAAGTTTCCTGAGGGCCGTCAGTCTTGCGTTGGTCAGATTCGTTTGGATAGCTTGGATAATCCTTTGCAAGCGTACAGCCATCAAAATCCATGGATTGGCTTCTCTTTGGAAGACTGCAGGCCGTTCGTGTCTGCCTTGGCACTTTCAGAACCAAACCTTACTGAGGGCCTCTCGTGGTTTAAGGTACAACTTCGTGGCACATTAGAATGGTGGTTTTCCTTGAGGCAATGCCAATTGCATCACATGGGGAAATCAAGCCCACTACCTAGGCTCTAATTGATTTATATCATAGTCATGCAGTGTGACTAGGCTTTTAGAGGCTATTACAGTATAGAAGCTTGTAATAGGACAGGTGACGGTTGATGAGGACGCCATACCGCACGTGATGAGAAGATTGCGGGGAAAGGCATGTCTTAACTTGCTGAAGTTCTGCTATTTAGTCAATTTGGGCAAACACACAGGGTCAAAGTTTAGATTCAGCACTCGGTAGCGTATTTCTAGAGGCAAAGAAAGGACGTCGACTGGGTCGGGACAACCCTCCGGAGACGCCCCGAGAACGACGATAGAATAATCAACGAAGCTGAACTTTTGACAAAATGTACTTCTTACATACTGTCACAAGAGAGTCGCAGGTTCTGTCAACGCTGCGCATGCAAGGTAAAAAATAACAAGAAGAACCATCTGCCATCTGTCTTTAGCAAAGGTCATCATAGCAGTAGACAATGTCGCCTCTGTTGAACAACTAGATCGGTCGGGTGTCAACCAGTACTGGCAGGTGTGCCAATCTGATACTTGGAGCTAAACTCAACATCTTAGGCTGGCGTCTGATACTTGAAGCTAAACTCATCTTTTTAGGCTGGCGGAAAGCCAGGCATCTTATCACTGCAGCCTGCGAGAATAGTTACACACACAACACACTCAATATCCGCACAATTGACCCATCACGGTTAACGTCGTGCACCCACTTTTGGGCCACCCCCACATATGGGCCACCCAAAAATGAGGGTATTCCCATCAACACCACCATGTTCAATTAACTATTGACTAGGCCTAGATGCTACTACAATACAGCTTTTAGCTTCACTAAGGTATTTAGACCTGCTAGTTTTACCTGCATTATCCTCCCTTTTACTAGCCTTAACCTACGCCTTCTACACATCTAAGATAGTAGCAAACTTAGTATTAGGATCTAGCTAGACTATCTTCCTTTTCCTTACTGTATTATTAGTAACTTAGGCCTGCAGAAGCTTTAGTTGCTGCTAGGTAGTTGCTAGCTTATAGGACTGCTTGCTAAAGCCTTTTTTTACCTTTATAAAAAGGAGGCATTAAGTACTAGCATTATTATCTAGCTTTATAAATAGCTTTAACTAGCTAGCTAGATACTTTATCTTCCTTAGCATTAACTATAATACTGCAGATAATATAGAAGCCTATCCTTTAGCTCCTCTACCTTTCTTACCTTCCTCCTTACCTCTAGACTGCCTTTTATAGGCCTAATAAGATAATGCTAATAGTATTAATGTTAATAGGAGCAGCAGACAACTTATAAGAGGCTTTACTATAGAAACAGGCTATAGTCTAGTCTATTTCTACCTACTTTTAATGTTTTAGATTATTATCCCTGCTAGAGCAGCCTTATAATAACAGCCTAAGAAGTTCCTCTTACTTATAATAGTAAAGTTATTCTAATAACTAAAGTATTTAAGCTTCTTCCTATAGGCTGCCTTTAATAAGCTAAAGACTAACTAATTAAGTAGCTAGAGGATATAAAAGGTATATAGTAGTAAGAATAATAGATAGATATTGTTTATATAGTAGAGCTATATAAAGTCTATTATTATATAGCTTCTATACCTATCTAAGATTAGCAGTCTAACCTCCTTCTTACCCTAAGGGATAGTCTAAGGGATAAAGACCTTCTGCAGCTATTTAACTGCAGTAGCATCTATTATCTATCTATTCTTTATTACTATAAACTGCTAGCCTTTATAAGGGCTAAAATCTAAAGGAAACTACTACTGCTAGACTATTATACCCTTATATATAATAAGGGGATGCAGTCTGTAGCCTAAGGTAGAGATGTATTTAATAATAGATACCTATACTTTTAATCTAGGCTGTTTCTTACATACAGACTTTATCTTAGATATACCTAGCACTAGCCTATTAGATTCCTAGCCCTTAAGGATACTAGTCTTATTTATATTATATCTGTTAGCTAGTTTAATGCTAATAATCTCTAGTATAGCAAGATGCTTAAACTAGTCCCTAATAACCTTAGTAGATGCTCTATTAATACATCTAGAATTAATAAGGTAACTTCTCTAGACCTTAACTAATAGATTTCTCCTTATAAAAGCCTAGATCTAGCCTCTTCCTATAGGCTGTATATCCCCTATAGCATAAAGGATCCTTTCTGCAAATAGCTTTACTTATTAATAGGTTAGTAGGAGCCTAAGGGCATGCTAGATTTACACCTATTTAGCTAACTTAGCCTTCTAGCTTACTATAAGCCTCTAGAGGTTAGAAAATGCTAATGCCTTTGTTTAGGTGCCTTAGAGTTAATGCTAAAGGGTAGTCCTTAGGATACTATACTGCTAGGCAGCCTTCCTTATACTCTAACTATTTAAAATAGCCTTAAGTGCTTGATTAACTTTATCTTTAGTGTAATAGCTTATAATGCCTAGGAAAAGGTGCCCTAAAAAGATAAGGCTATTTAGATAAAGTATAAAAATATTATAATAGTTTAAAGTTAGAGGAGGAGGTTAGTAATGTTAAATTAAGTAGTGCAGTAATAGTAGGTTAATTGCATGTATTGTAGTTATATATGTTATTTGTATTGTTGTCTATTATGCTAATTACCCTACTTCTAGCTACCTAACTTAGCCCTTAAGAATCCCTTTCCTAGGTGCCTAAGGCCTCTACAAAGCCTACTGCCTAAGTCTAAGTATGTAATAGTCCCTCTGCTAACGCTAAGCAGGCTAGCTAAGCTAGGCTAATATCTTTAATCTCTAGTGCCCTCTATATGCTTTATACCCTCTAATTTAATATACCCCCTTGGGGAAAAGCTTACTACTAGCCTTTTTAGGCTTGTAAAGGTAGTACCTTTTGCTGCACTATTAGTAGGGACTTTTCTATATTCTTATAGAGCTTGCAGAGGCTTATAGTGCTGCAGAAGATTATAGGCCTCCTCTACAGCCTATACGTTATTAAGTCTTATTTATGCTTCTAAGCAGCTTTTATCTACCTTAAGATCTCTTGCGTAGTTAGCCTTAAGGATGTACTTTTTGTTAGTTATATTTAGCTAAAGGAGGAAGGCATTATGTTTTATTATATTAAGGGCCTTTATAAGGCTGTCTGCTATTAGCTTTGCTAATAGGGTATAAGTAACTGCAACCTATCCTTTAGCAACTTCTTATTATAACTAGTAGTTATAACGTGGCTGATAAGCGAGTCGATCAGACAAGCGAGTCGATCACCCAACCACGACTACATTACAAACCCAAGAAGACATTAATATTAATACTACTAAATCAATTAACGCTACTAAGAATTCTCTTCCTCAGTCGTTTCTACATCAAACTGACACGTTCGCGCATTGTATCCTGTGTTTCTGCACACGCCACACCGTCGTTGACCTGATTCAGTCCTTGGCTTACGACCACTCCTCTGACGCGTTTCCTTATAAACCTGTGCTGTTGCGTCCCTCTGCGACTGTATATCCTCTGCATTAGCTACAGTAAGACTTCCTCCTTGCTGGAGATGCGTTTTCTTAGCTCTCTGACGTCGGCTTAGTGTGCTGTTTTCCTCTCAAAGAGTTTTGTTCTCCGCCCTCAGGAATGCATTCTCATGCATTATTCCTAGTGTTCCTTTAAGAATATAGTCAACGTCGTTATTGATAGGTGTTGGGGAGCTATTTTGATGACGGGCAATTCGATCCTTGATCAGTGTTGACTGAGAAGTTGCTTCTGTTGGGTTGTTTGGTGTCCTGGAAACCCAAGGGAGCGGTGTTGTTGGAAGTGATCCTAGAGGCGTTGGAGTGTGTAACTTGACGTCCAGCTTTGATAATACACTTTCTGCACTTAGAGGGACAAGCCTGGAGCCTCTGAAACCTCCCTGGATATTCTTTCCCGTAAGTGCTTGTGTAAAGGCCTCACGAAACGCTGGAAAGAAGTCTTCCTTCGTAATATGGGTTACACCTCGCTGCATCTTTTCCTCAATTTGTCGACCGTACGCCGTTTTGAGAGGCCTAAAGCATCCTACATCTAAGGGCTGAAGTAGATGAGATGAATGAGCTGGCATACAGAGTGGGACGATGTTGTTTTCCTGACAATATAGCTTGAAACCTGCAGAGTGGTGGCTTTCATGCCCATCAACGATAAGGAGGCGATGAGGACCTCTTGCACGTGGCTTTGAATGACGATTGAAGTGTTTGACCTAATTTAGGCCTATCTTGTTTGTTGTCTATCTGTTTTTAGATGTTGCGATAACCTAGTTGTGTGGGAGATCTGTTTTAGTGTACTAGGTTGAGAGGTGATAATGGCCTGCAACGATGATGTATGGCGGGATGCTGTAGCCTGACGAACTTATGGCTTGGATAACTGTAACCCATTCCTGATTACCAGGCTGCACCATTTTCGTGTTTGAACGCCTTTTGGCACTTGTTACAACCATTCTGGATGCAATCTGGCCCATCATAAAGCCAGTCTCGTCAAAGTTGTAGATATCAGACGCGTTGATGCTGTATTTTGCGATTGTGTTCTTTACAAGGTCGAACTAACTGCGAATAACCTCTGGATCTTTGCATTGGGCTCTCTTATAGTCATACTTGCGAAAAAAACGCGTCTGAAGCTGTGGTTGTCGTTTGATGAAGTTCGACGCCTAGCGCTTCCCAACCGGTCGCGCGCCACGGTCGGCAAGCAGGTGATTGGCCATTTCTTCAACACCACTGATCTGGGGAGGAAACGATCGGGCATCTAGGTCAAGAATGTACTTAACTAGCTTCTCTTCTTCAAGCAGCGTCAAATTCCGTGATTTCGGCATGATGTCGCGTCGCGAAGGTTTTCCATTAAGTCGGTTGCGTAATGTTGTGAAGGGTACTGAATAGATCCGTGCTGCAGCTTGAATACTAAGATTTGGAGTGTTTTTAATCGCTTGAACCGCTAGGATCAATTGCGCTTCTTTGTTTGATGACGACATTCTTTATGGTCGATGGACGTGTGTTGAAAGCGGGAAGATGGTATGATCGCGGTTGGGTGATCGACTCGCTTGTCTGATCGACTCGCTTATCAGCCACGTTATATATTAATATAATAAAGCTTTATATAAAGCTTTAAAAGCTTACTTATTATAAGGTTAATAGTCTGCTAATTATTATACTAGATTTAGATTCTTGTAGGTATTAATAGTATAGTATATGTTGCCTACCCCTTAAGCTTAGTAGGAAGCTAAACCTAAAGGTATAAAATTAAATAGCTTGCAAAAATAGCTTCCTTAGCAGCCTACATAAGTACTAAAAGCTCTACTTTAGTTATTAACGTTATAATAGTATCTTGCTTATTAGCCTGCTACATAATAAGGCCTTTAAAAAACTTTATAGCAAAGGCCTAACGTAGTTCACAAGCAAGTGAATCACACAAGCTAGTGAATCACTTTTCTACTACTTGTACAATAACATGTAAGAGAAATCAACTACAACGCCTTAAACTAATTTAAATTAACTGGAATCCGCTTCTTTAGATGTAGATTCAACCTTTTGACATGTACGAGCATTATGGCCAGGCTCTCCACAGATACCACATCGTCGCGCGTGCGTTTCCTGCCTCCTCGTACGACCACTATTCTGACTTGTTTCTGCCTTTAACTGCTCTGTTGCATCTATTTGAGACTTTAAATCCTTTGCCTGGTTAATTGTAAGTGTCCCTCCTTGCTGTAGCTGTTTTTTTTTTGTATGCTGACGGCGGCTAAGGCGGTCATTTGCCTCTTGAAGTTCAGCCAAATCCTCCTGCATTAAGGTCTGTTCGTGCACCATCATCATCATCCCTTTCTTCAGCTGCTGCATACCTGTAAGAATTGATGTTGGGGAGCTATTTTGATGTTGTACGATGCGATTACTGATATAATTGGATTGTGACGTGATTTCGATTGGGTTGTTTGGTGTCTTTGGTACCTAAGCTGGTGGTAAGCCAGCAGAAGAACCTGGTGGTGTTGGCGTATAAAGCTTAATATCTAGCTGTGAAATCACATAATCAGGGTCGTACAGTATAAGGCCAGTTGCTCTAAAGCCTGCTTAAATGTTTGACTTAGTTATCGCCTTGTCGTACGCCTTAGAAAAAGCTAGGAGGAAGTCTTCCTTTGCAATATGCGTAACATGCGCCCGCATAAGGACCTCAATTTCTTGACCGTACACCCGTTTCAAGGGACCAAAGCACCCAACATCAAGAGGCTGGAGCTTATGCGATGAATGAGGTGGCATACAGAGCGTAATAATCTTCTGTTCCTTGCAGTAACGTCGGGCACCCACTTATGGGCACCCCCCACATATGGGCACCCCAAAAATGCCTCAACACCATGACCAGCCCCCTCATTTCTCCTACTTCCAACTATCGCAACAATTACAATATTTATCCAAATAACTTCATTTTTTGGGAATACCTTCTTCTATACCTAATGGTTCTATATACCGAAAATGAAATCCAACAAGCAATCAAAGCCATCAGCAACGGCAAGGCTATAAAGAGGGCAGCCATTGAGTATGGCATTCCAAGATCAACCCTTCAGCATCGACTCAATGGCAAGCAGGCTAGAAAACTTGCATTTTCTGACCTTCAGAGGCTTTCTCCTGATCAGGAGCATAAGCTGGCTGAATGGATTCGCATTCAGCATGCCCTTGGCGTTGCTCCAACCCATCAGCAAGTGAAGCTATTCACAGAAAGGATCCTCTATGCCATGGGAGACACAAAGCCTATAGGAAAAGGCTGGGTTTCTGGCTTTTTAAAGAGGAATCCATCAGTCAAGGTCCAGAGAAGTCGCCCTGTTGATTCTAGGCGTGTTAATGGGGCATCTACTGAGGTCATCAGGGACTGGTTCAAACTCCTCGCCATACCAGAGATCAAGGGCATCAAACCAGCCAACAGATATAACATGGATGAGACTGGTATACTTGAGGGCCAGGGATCTAATGGGCTGGTGCTGGGGATGGCTGAGACGAAGTCTGTCCGCAAGAAACAGCCTGGATCAAGGGCATGGGTGTCTATTATCGAATGCATCTCTGCCATGGGCCATGCCCTGAATCCTCTCATCATATATAAGGGCAAGAAAGTCCAGCAGCAGTGGTTTCCTCTAGATCTTGGCCCTTATGAAGGATGGCAGTTTACTGCAACAGAAAATGGATGGACTACAGATGCCACTGCAGTTGAATGGCTGCAGAAGGTCTTCATCCCTCAGACCCTCCCTCAGGGCAAGAAGGAGGCCAGACTGCTGGTTGTTGATGGCCATGGGAGTCACACAACGACAGAATTTATGTGGACATGTTATATTAATAACGTCTATCTCTTATTCTTACCACCACATACCTCCCATGTCCTCCAGCCACTTGACCAGTCAGTCTTTGGCCATGTGAAGGCAGCCTATAGGAAGGAGCTTGGATACCTCAGTCAGTGGAATGATTCTACTATTGTAGGCAAGAGGAACTTTATAGGCTGTTATCAGAAGGCTCATATGGCAGGCTTAACGATGGATAACATCAAAAGTGGTTGGAAATATACTGGCCTATGGCCTGTGTCTATGGCTAAACCCCTTATGAGCCCTTTAATGCTCCCATCAACACCAGGGCCAGCAGATCAGGCCTGCGAAGGGCAGTCTGGAGGCAAGGAAGTCAGGGAAGCTGAAAGCTGGGCATCTGCATCATCTGCAGTGGCATGGTCGACGCCAAGGAGGATGAAGGATCTGGCTGGCCAACTGAAGCTATTCACAGAGCTGGAAAATGATGCCCATACTCAACGCCTTTTATTCAGGAAGGTGAAAAAAGGCTTCAGTGAGCAGGCCTATCAATTGGCAACTGCCCAGCATAAGCTTGAGCTTCTGCAGGCCCAGGTTGCTAATACTGCAGCAAGAAAAAGGAGGGCAGTTCAGATGGATCCAAACACCAAGTTCGCCAACATTAAGGACATCCAGCAGGCACAAATTGAAGCTGGCGAAAAAGAGGATATCACAGGTGAATTCAGCGAGTCTGATTTACCTAGTGAAGCTGAAAGCTGTATTGTAGTGGCATCTAGAAGAGGGCAGTAATTAATTGAAGTCGATGGTGGTAACGGAGATGGCTTCATTTTTGGGGTGCCCATATGTGGGGGGTGCCCACAAGTGGGTGCCCGACGTTATAGCTCAAAATCGACAGAATAGTGGCTTTCATGGCCATCAAGGATAAGGAGGCAGTAAACACCCTTCGTACGACTTCTTGTATGGAAATCAAAGTGCTTTACCCATTCTAGGCCTTTCTCGTTTGTCATCCAACCGTTTTCTGTAAGGGTAATTACCCAGTTAGGTGGGAGGGGGCTGTCGTACGTCCAGGAGTCAAGATGGACTTTGCCTGCAAAGATGATGTACGGTGGGATAGAATAGCCGTACGACCCAATGCCCTGGATTACTGTAACCCATTCCTGATTCCCTTGTTGTGCTCCTCTTGGCTTGCCACGTCGTTCAGAGGCTGTAACAACCATTTCAGAGGACATTTTGCCCATTGCAAACCCAGTCTCATCAAAGTTATAGATATCGTCATCATATATCCCATACTTCGCAATTGTATTTCGTACAAGGGAAAACCACGCGCAATACACGTCAGGATCTTCGCAAAGGACTCTCTAATAGTCGATTCTTCAATTAAAACGCGTTCAGAGCTCAGGTCGTCGTCATACAAAGTTTAAGGCCCAGTTTGTTCCAACGCGTCGCACGCCGCGGTCGCAAAGCAGTCAATCAGCCATTTCTCAAACAGCACTAAGGCGTGGCGAAAATGCTCGCGAATCCAGGTCAACGATGTATCGTACAATGGTCTCCTCTTCGTACAAGGTTAAATTCTGGCAGGGTGGTCGGATATCGCGTCTAGCAGGTTGGCCATGGTATCGTCGTTGGAGGGTTGCACAAGATACTTTGTAGTGAGATGCAGCCTTTCGCACGCTTAATTTTGGGTCGGATCTGAGCGCATTTAGTGCTAGGACTAAATCGCTTTCATTTGAATGTTGTACCATAGTTGTAGGTGGAGAAAAATAAAGGGAAAGGTAGGTTGTGCGAAATTCTAGAAAAGTGGCTCACTCACTTGTGTGGCTCACTCACTTGTGAACTACGTTACTTCTATAGCAAAAGAGGAGCTGCTGCTGCATAAAGATAATATACAGCCTAGTAAGATTAATTAATACTAATGTAAAGTTAGCATAATCCTATATACTGCTATAATAATGCAGCTAGATGTTGCTTTTGCAGCTAGTAGGCTTATAAGATTTAACTAAAATCTAAGTAAAGCCTACTAAAAGGCTGCTAATAGAGTCCTTCTATACTTATATAAAATATAATACTTTTACCTCTATTTTAGTACTAACTTAAGTAGCAAAAATAATACCCTTAAGGTAGCATCTAACGTACATGCATAGTGAGTCGGCCATCATAGTGAGTCGGCCACCTCCTCCTACCCTCCAGCTATTTATGTAAGTCAATCAAGCAGCATCGTACGAAATCAATTAAAACTACTCATCATCCTCTTCTTCAGAGGTCTCCCATACTACCTGACATGTTCGTACGTTATGTCCAGTCTTTCCGCAATTGCCACATCGCCGACCGCGCAATTCACCCCCCTCCGTACGAGCCCCCTCCTGACGTGTATTTTCGCCTCCAGCATCAACAACCCCCTTCTCTACCCGGATTGCCTCTGCTTCAGCTGCATTAAGGGACCCTCCAAGACGCAGTTGGGTTTTTTTAGCCCTCCGACGCTTGCTTAGTATCTCATTTGCCGTACGAAGCCCACGGCACTCAGCTTCAACAAGAGCTAGTTTGTGTGCTAACTTGCTAATACCTTTGGCCTGCAAGTCAACTACTTCGTACAAATGGGTTGGTGAGCTATCTTGATGACTGGTAATCCTTTTCTTAAGTGATGCAGAGCTTCGTACGGCGTCATGTGCTGTAGTTGGTGTCTTTGGGTCCCAGGAGCCCTGGCTGCTTGGGCGTGAGTTGGATGGTGTTGGCGTCTTTGGCTTGAAATCCAGGCGGGAAATAACTACTTCTGGGTTGAAAGGGATAAGGCCAGCCTGTCTAAAGCCAGCTCGTACGTTTTCTTCACCCATTGAAGTGAAAAAGGCTGCCTTAAAGGCAGGAAAGAAGTCGTCCTTAGTAATGTGCGTAATCTGCATCCGCATCATTTTCTCAATTTCCTTGCCGTACGACGCCTTCAGCGGACTAAAACAGCCAACATCAAGAGGCTGGAGCTCGTGCGATGAATGGGGAGGCATGCAAAGAGCAATAATGCTGTGTTCCTTGCAGTAATCGTCAAACTTGGTAGACTTGTGGCTGTTGTGGCCATCAAGGATTAGGAGCCGCTTAACACCCTTTGTACGAGACTTTGTGCACTTTTCAAAATGCTGTAGCCAATCTAGGCCAATCTCATTTGTAGTCCATCCATTTTCGCTAGGGTGGACGCGCCATTGGGGTGGGAATTGGCTATTGGTATACCACGAGAGGAGGTGATATTTGCCCTTGACGATGACGTACGGAGGCAGCGCCCAGCCATCTGCACATACGCCCTGAATGACAGAAACCCATTCGCGATTGCCAGGCTGCTTCGTACGAGGCCTTCCACGGCGATCAGAGGTTGTAACAACCTTTGCGTGCGACAGCATTCCCATCAAGAAGCCCGTCTCATCAAAATTGTAGATATCGTCATCGTGGATTCCGTACTTCGCAATTGTGTTTCGTACGAGGGCAAACCAGGCCTGCACAATTGCAGGATCCTCAGCTAATGCCCTCTGATAGTCGATTCCACGTCGAAAACGCGTCTTTAGTTGTGGTTGGCGTCGTACGAAGTTCTCTGCCCATCGGGGTCCGACACGCGTCGCGTCGCGTTCGTCAAGGAGGCAATCAGCCATATCTCGTACGTCGTCAAGTCGCGGTGGAAATCCTCGATCGATTAGGTCAATAACTCGTTCAAGAATCACTGTTTCTTCTAGCTCAGTCATCTTCATTGATTTCGATCGCGTTTCTTGTCGTGGTAGTCGTCCGATGCGTCGGTCCTGAAGTGTTGTTCTTGGGATATTGTAGATAGTAGCTGCTTTTCGTACGGAAAGATTTGGGTCTTTATTGATAGCTTGAAGTGCAAGTATAATGCGGCTTTCTTTTAAGGAGGATTCCATAGTCGTACGTAGAGGAAACTTAGTATAAAGAGGAAAGGTGTAGAAGTAAAGAGGAGTGGCCGACTCACTATGATGGCCGACTCACTATGCATGTACGTTAATGTAAGCTTTAGTAATAATATACTTTATAGAAAGAGCTTATAACGTAGTTCACAAGCAAGTGAATCACACAAGCTAGTGAATCACTTTCTAATTATTTCGTACGCATCCTCTTTCTCCTAGTTTTTCTCCACCAACAACTATGGGACAGCAATCAATTGAAAGTGATTTAGTCCTAGCGCTTAATGCGCTCCAATCCAACCCAAAATTAAGCGTACAAAAGGCTGCATTACTCTATAATGTATCATTCTCTACCCTCCAACAACGAAAACACGGCCGACCTGCAAAACGCAACATCCAACCACATAACCAGAATTTGACCTTGTACAAAGAGGAGAGCATTGTACAATACATAATCGACCTAGATTCACAATCATTTCCACCGCGCCTTAGTGCTGTTCAAGAAATGGCCGATCGACTGCTTTGCGACCGCAGCGCGCGACGCGTCGGAACAAACTGGGCCTCAAACTTCGTACGACAACAACCTGAGCTCCAAACGCGTTTTAATCGAAGAATCGACTATCAGAGAGTCCTCTGCAAAGATCCTAACGCGTATCACGCGTGGTTTTCCCTTGTACGAAATACAATTGCAAAGTATAGGATACACAATAACAATATCTATAACTTTAATAAGACTGGGTTTGCAATGGGCAAAATGTCCTCTGAAATGGTTGTTACAGCCTCTAAACGACGTGGCAAGCCAAGAGGAGCACAACAAGGGAATCAGGAATGGGTTACAGTAATCCAGGGCATTGGGTCGTACGGCTATTCTATCCCACCGTACATCATCTTTGCAGGCAAAGTCCATCTTGACTCCTGGACGTACGACAGCCCCCTCCCACCCAACTGGGTAATTACCCTTACAGAAAACGGTTGGACGACAAACGAGAATGGCCTAGAATGGGTAAAGCACTTTGATTTCCATACAAGAAGTCGTACGAAGGGTGTTTACCGCCTCCTTATCCTTGATGGCCATGAAAGCCACCATTCTGTCGATTTTGAGCTATACTGCAAGGAACAGAAGATTATTACGCTCTGTATGCCACCTCATTCATCGCATAAGCTCCAGCCTCTTGATGTTGGGTGCTTTGGTCCCTTGAAACAGGCGTACGGTCAAGAAATCGAGGTCCTTATGCAGGCGCATGTTACGCATATTGCAAAGGAAGACTTCCTCCCAGCTTTTTCTAAGGCGTACAACAAGGCGATAACTAAGTCAAACATTCAAGCAGGCTTTAGAGCAACTAGCCTTATACCGTACGACCCTGATTATGTGATTTCACAGCTAGATATTAAGCTTCATACGCCAACACCACCAGGTTCTTCTGCTAGCTTACCACCAGCTTAGGTACCAAAGACACCAAACAACCCAATCGAAATCACGTCACAATCCAATTATATCAGTAATCGCATCGTACAACATCAAAATAGCTCCCCAACATCAATTCTTACAGGTATGCAGCAGCTGAAGAAAGGGATGATGATGATGGTGCACGAACAGACCTTAATGCAGGAGGATTTGGCTGAACTTCAAGAGGCAAATGACCGCCTTAGCCGCCGTCAGCATACAAAAAAAAAACAGCTACAGCAAGGAGGGACACTTACAATTAACCAGGCAAAGGATTTAAAGTCTCAAATAGATGCAACAGAGCAGTTAAAGGCAGAAACAAGTCAGAATAGTGGTCGTACGAGGAGGCAGGAAACGCACGCGCGACGATGTGGTATCTGTGGAGAGCCTGGCCATAATGCTCGTACATGTCAAAAGGTTGAATCTACATCTAAAGAAGAGGATTCCAGTTAATTTAAATTAGTTTAAGGCGTTGTAGTTGATTTCTCTTACATGTTATTGTACAAGTAGTAGAAAAGTGATTCACTAGCTTGTGTGATTCACTTGCTTGTGAACTACGTTAGGCCTTTGCTATAAAGTTTTTTAAAGGCCTTATTATGTAGCAGGCTAATAAGCAAGATACTATTATAACGTTAATAACTAAAGTAGAGCTTTTAGTACTTATGTAGGCTGCTAAGGAAGCTATTTTTGCAAGCTATTTAATTTTATACCTTTAGGTTTAGCTTCCTACTAAGCTTAAGGGGTAGGCAACATATACTACACTATTAATACCTACAAGAATCTAAATCTAGTATAATAATTAGCAGACTATTAACCTTATAATAAGTAAGCTTTTAAAGCTTTATATAAAGCTTTATTATATTAATATATAACGTGGCTGATAAGCGAGTCGATCAGACAAGCGAGTCGATCACCCAACCGCGATCATACCATCTTCCCGCTTTCAACACACGTCCATCGACCATAAAGAATGTCGTCATCAAACAAAGAAGCGCAATTGATCCTAGCGGTTCAAGCGATTAAAAACACTCCAAATCTTAGTATTCGAGCTGCAGCACGGATCTATTCAGTACCCTTCACAACATTACGCGACCGACTTAATGGAAAACCTTCGCGACGCGACATCATGCCGAAATCACGGAATTTGACGCTGCTTGAAGAAGAGAAGCTAGTTAAGTACATTCTTGACCTAGATGCCCGATCGTTACCTCCCCGGATCAGTGGTGTTGAAGAAATGGCCAATCACCTGCTTGCCGACCGTGGCGCGCGACCGGTTGGGAAGCGCTGGGCGTCGAACTTCATCAAATGACAACCACAGCTTTGGACGCGTTTTTTTCGCAAGTATGACTATAAGAGAGCCTAATGCGAAGATCTAGAGGTTATTTGCGGTTGGTTCGACCTTGTGAAGAACACAATTGCGAAATATGGCATTGACGCGTCTGATATCTACAACTTTGACGAGACTGGCTTTATGATGGGCCAGATTGCATCTGGAATGGTTGTAACGAGTGCCGAAAGGCGTTTAAACACGAAAATGGTGCAGCCTGGTAATCGGGAATGGGTTACAGTTATCCAAGCCATAAGTTCGTCAGGCTACAGCGTCCCGCCATACATCATTGTTGCAGGCCATTATCACCTCTCAACCTGGTATACTGAAACAGATCTCCCACACGACTGGGTTATTGCAACATCTGAAAACGGATGGACAACAAACGAGATAGGCCTAAATTGGGTTAAACACTTCGATCGTCATTCAAAGCCACGTGCAAGAGGTCCTCATCGCCTCCTTATTGTTGATGGGCATGAAAGCCACCACTCTGCAGGTTTCGAGCTATATTGTCAGGAAAACAACATCGTCCCACTCTGTATGCTAGCTCATTCATCTCATCTACTTCAGCCCTTAGATGTAGGATGCTTTGGGCCTCTCAAAACGGCGTACGGTCGACAAATTGAGGAAAAGATGCGGCGAGGTGTAACCCATATTACGAAGGAAGACTTCTTTCCAGCGTTTTGTGAGGCCTTTACACAAGCACTTACGGGAAAGAATATCCAGGGAGGTTTCAGAGGCTCCGGGCTTGTCCCTCTGAGTGCAGAAAGTGTATTATCAAAGCTGGACGTCAAGTTACACACTCCAACGCCTCTAGGATCACTTCTAACAACACCGCTCCCTTCGGTTTCCAGGACACCAAACAACCCAACAGAAGCAACTTCTCAGTCAACACTGATCAAGGATTGAATTGCCTGTCATCAAAATAGCTCCCCAATACCTATTAATAACGACGTTGACTATATTCTTAAAGGAACACTAGGAATAATGCATGAGAATGCATTCCTGAGGGCGGAGAACAAAACTCTTCGAGAGGAAAACAGCACACTAAGCTGACGTTGGAGAGCTAAGAAAACGCGTCTCTAGCAAGGAGGAAGTCTTACTGTAGCTGATGTAGAGGATATACAGTTGCAGAGGGACGCAACAGCACAGGTTTATGAGGAAACGCGTTGGAGGAGTGGTTGTAAGCCAAGGACTGAATTGGGTTAACGACGGTGTGGCGTGTGCGGAAACACAGGACACAATGCGCGAACGTGTCAGTTTGATGTAGAAACGACTGAGGAAGAGAATTCTTAGTAGCGTTAATTGATTTAGTGGTGTTGATATTGATGTCTTCTTGGGTTTGTAATGTAGTTGTGGTTGGGTGATCGACTTGCTTGTCTGATCGACTCGCTTATCAGCCACGTTATTCCATTTTACAAATTTATAACCTTCATTCTTAGTCTTATCTCCAATATGCATTCTATAAATCTGCTCTTTCTCTTTTAGTTACTATTATGCTGCACATTTGCCGCTTCTAATAAGGGTCTTAGTTATGACAACGATATTTATACTGTTAAAAAGGATGGAGACGCTTACTCCGTGTACACACCCTATTACACACCACCAACCCGCTTGCAGCGAGCACCAGTTACAAAGTTAATATTCTCAGAAAACGATCACGACCTGATAACTGTTGTTTCGGCTTTTAACGGCAGAGAAAAACGACACGCCGATGGTAGCCCAAAGCTACATCTATCTGATGTAATTCAAGCTGTAGCAAGCAGCAGGCACGCAAATAGGCCACTTACATCTATCAACTGGATGAGAGGTACAAATGTTATAAACGACGAGACGATTGCGGTTCTCAATAGATACTTCGACGAGTGGCGAAAACTTAACCCAAACGCCAATATTCCAGACACATTCACTTTTACCCCGTCTAGTTCGCTCTGGCCATCCTTGGAAAGCACGGCGTTCTTTAAAGCCGTTAAGTGGACGTTCGATGGAACCGGGAAGACTGTAGGATCTATACACATTAGTCCAAAGAAACGGGGTAGTAGCCTG
Source organism: Colletotrichum lini (assembly GCA_034638275.1). Classification (NCBI taxonomy): domain Eukaryota; kingdom Fungi; phylum Ascomycota; class Sordariomycetes; order Glomerellales; family Glomerellaceae; genus Colletotrichum; species Colletotrichum lini. Next base: position 5,818,173 of record JAWQJV010000004.1, read on the forward strand.
TTTCAGTGGCGGTTCTATGGGGCAACGATGTCATGCCACCTAGAATGATTTAGATAATTACAAAAGTTTATTCTTGATTTTGTCTCGCCCTTAGTATCTAAGGCCGAGTTTTCCTAGGTATAGTCATATGTGGTGGAATAATGGTACAACAATGTCTATAAAAGCGTGGTGGGTGACGATGGGGTAGGATGCATGCATGCATGCCGTATTCGGACGGATCCCATCCCGAAGTTCCCTGTGGACGTACAGAAATAGCCCAGCATAACTTCTGACTACAAACAAAGTTGATTACAAGATAGTGAACTTCATCAGAAAGACCTTTGTGGGTGACATCGATAAGACCCAGTCAGGCTGCTCGTCTTGATTTGAACTTGGCAGAGGGCCGCCAAAAGATCACAGAAGAATGTTCAAACAAGCAGAGGACTGCTACAATGCATGTATTACTAGCATCTTGATTTTTATTGAGTTGAATATGCCAAGTATACGTCGGCTGCTTCCTCTTTCGCCGTGTTTTCCTTTTGCGGCTCTACCATGCCTACTCCATCCAGGTCACCGACTTGCAGTAGAGAAACTCCTCCAAGCCCTTCGTCCCGTTGAACCTCCCGAAGCCGCTCTTCTTAACACCCCCGTGGGGCAGGGCAAACTCGTCGTGAACCGTCATGGAGTTGATGTGGACAGCGCCAGATTCCAGCCTGTCTGCGATTCGGAACGCCGCCCGGAGGTCTTCGGAGTAAATGGAGGCAGCCAGCCCGTACTCCGTGTCATTGGCAAGCGCGACCATCTCATCCTCCGTCTCAAACGTGTAGATGGAGACACTGGGCCCGAACGACTCGCCGCCGTAGAGGTCCATCGTCGGGTTCACGTTGGTGAGAATGACGGGCCGCATCTGAGTCGGGACTTTCCCTTGGTCCAGCTCGGGTGAGATACCCAGTGTCTTGGCACCCTTTGACACGGCATCCTGCACGAGGGCTTGGTTGCGAGTGACCGACCCGGCAGTGATGAGCATGGGCGTGTCCGGGGCGGAGCCGAATATTTTGTCCACCGACGCCTTGAAAGCGGACTCGAACTGTTCCGCGACCGAGGAATGAACCAAGATGCGCTCCGTCGACATGCAAATCTGACCGGCCTGCTTTATCTGTCAGTTCACCGGGCGCACATTTTCAAAGCCCGACGAAGCAAGGACGCACGTTTATGAAAGCTCCGACGGCGCAATGGAGGGCGGCCTTTTCGAGGTCCGCGTCCGCCAGGACCACGGCGTTCGACTTGCCGCCGAGCTCCATGAGCACCGGCTTCAGGTGGCGGCCCGCCTCCGCGGAGATGATGCTGCCGACGCGACTGCTTCCGGTGAAGTTGATCTTCCTGACCGCTGGGTGAGCGATGAGCGTGTTCGTAATGGCGGATGCGTCCTCCGGGCGATGGAGGACGAGGTTCAGGCAGCCGTCGGGCAGGCCGGCCTCGCGGAAGACATCGACCATGGCCCAGTAGCACTTGGGGAGGAGTTCTGATCCCTTGAGCACGGTGGTGTTGCCCGCCGCCAGGGCAAAGGTCACGGCTCGGAGGCCGAGATGGTAGGCTGCGTTCCTGCGATGCATCAGGATTCCTGCCCTGAGGCTTGCGAAAGGGGAGGGGGGAAGGGAAGGCTGTGGCGTTTCCGAGCTTCGTGGGACTTACCATGGCGCGATGCCCAGAACGACGCCGTACGGGCGTTTGTACACGATGGCCCGCATGCCGTCGTGGATCGAGTCGGGGACGCTGCCCGTGCAGGCATCCGCGATCTTGCCCGCGGTGTCCTTCAGGCCCTCGATGGCCAGGCCCAGGATGAAGTCCTGGTAGCCCTGGTTCGCGCCGACCTCTTGGCGCATGTACTCGCCGAGCTCGACACGCCGCTTGTCCATGATGTCGGCCGCGCGGAGGAAGATGTCACGGCGGCGTGACGGCTTCGTCTTGGACCATGCCGGGAACGCGGCCTGCGCCGCGTCGGCGGCGGCGATGGCGTCCTCTTCGGAGGCGGCCGACGCGGTCCAGATCTGTTTGTTCTCGAGGGGTCCAACCTTTGAAAACGTTGTCTTCGTCACGACATCCTTTCCGTTGATGACGAGGGGGATGGGGCCCTGAGCCGCCTCTGTGCCAGATGACTCGTTTGGGGGTCCCATCGTCGGAGCCGAGAGATATCGTGGGAAATGGATGCTGCAACTGCGTAGTATTGGAGTAAAAGGCAACGGGCGGCGATCTGGTCAAATCGGGGGTTAAATACCTCAACGTCAAGCGTAGCCTAGCGCTTACTATGCATGCATCTCCATTCAACTTGGCAGCTCGACCCTTGTGTCTGGACATTTTTCCTGCCAACGACTATGTCTCGCGTCTAGTTGTTACACGTGCACAATGAAACGTCGGAGTCGAAGCGAGAGTCTTGGACAAGAAAGAGTTCGCAAGAGGATCCTTCTCCTCTGGTTGGCTGCGGGATCGATTTGTGGTATCCTAGTTACAAATCTGCTGTTATATGTACATCCTTTCGCATTGGTTCCCAAGATGGATCTACCGTGACACATTCAGTCAAATCTCTGACATGACAGCCGAAATGCCGCTGTTCGCTGCCTTTGCTGTCTCTATCATGTTGGTCATATCGAAGAAGCCATCGACCGGCGAGGCGATGGCGTCAACCTTCCCTTTCCTATAATTAGCTGTTGGTGTGGATAAGCTGCAAGAGATTGCAGCGAGGGCCTAACAAGTCCTCGGCATGGTCCTTCAGCGAGATGGAGAACATCCCTCCATCGCCTTAAAGCCTCCAGCGAAAAGCAGGATGTTTCCATTCAAGCTGCTCCGCCTCCTCCGAGTTCAAAGAAGCGAGCTCGGCGCCGACGTTCTTCTGGTCCCGCCTGCTGTTGTCCCGGCGCATCCATACCCACGCTCCGGCGGCGGTGACCATGATGAGCATGGAAGTCGCCAAGTTCAGACCGCAGCCGATGGGGTAGTTGGGAGCGTCGCTGGGTAAGAAGGACCACGTGGAGACCAGGCTGCCGACGTTGCCAAAGAACATGCAGATCGCGATGGACATGTTCCTGGCCGTGTCGGAGCTGACGTTGGCGCTGGCCTGCGAATGGCAGAGCGGTCCGAGAATGAAGGACGTGCCCGCCATGAGAAAGACGGCCGCGTACCGAGCCGTCGTCTGCGTGTGATCGGTACACAGGAATATGAGGTAGCCGATCATCATGGGTGGCGCGCAGGAAACCATGAAGACCTGGCGTCTGTTGAGCTTCCAGCTGGCGAAGCACATGGACAAGAGGCAGACGGCTCCGAAGGCGTACGGAGGGACGGTCAATAGCTGCTGACGAGTGACACTGGCCTGTGTCCGTGACTGTTTAGACACTAGATATGGGGGGAATGGGTTTTTCAAAAGGAGGCAAGACGTACATCAGGGTAGATGGACCTAACAATCGTCGGGGCGAAGAGAGCGAGACCCTGGATCGAAAGACTGCAGAACATGAAGCAGACGGACGTGGTGGCCGTGACCGGGTTGATGGCTCCCTTGATCATCTTGGTCTTGCTGATCTTGTCCAAGATGACGGTAGTGCCAATTCTCTCTTCTTTCAAGCGGTTGGCGGCGATCTCACGCTCCTCGGGACTCAAGAAGCGGGCCGTCTCGGGTCTATCGGTCAAGAAGACCAGAGAGAGCAAACCCACGGCGACCGTCAAGATGCCTTCTACGACAAATATGGCGCGCCAGGATCCCGCAGGAATATGAGCACCGAAACCTTTGAGTCGCAAGATGGCGGACGCCAGAAGACCGCCGAAAGCACCGGCGAGGGGCCCCATGACGATGTATAGCGAGAGGCGAAAGGTGAGCTCCGAGTGCGTGTAGAAGCGGGAGAGATAGTACGACAAGCCCGGCATGATGCCGGCCTCTGCAATCCCGAGAAGGAATCGGCAGGCCGCCAGTTGCGAGTAGTCGTTGACAAAGGCGCTGGCAACGGTCTCAAGAAGAACTCAGTGTTTGCCACCAAGCACAGCAAGCAGACATGTTTGAGGACCAGACTTACAAGGAGGCCAAAGAGAACAGTGAGACCCGGGAGGTACCAGCCGGGGCCGACGATCTTGCAGAGAACGTTGGAAGGGATCTCGAAGACCATGTAGGAGACGTAGAAGATGGTGTTCACCGAGTTGAAGTCGTAGCCGACGAGGCCGAGATCCCGCTCCAGCCCCGCCAGGCGAGCGTTGCCAATGTTGGACCGGTCTATGAAGCAGAACATGAAGATGAGGGCAGCCAGTGGAATGACGCAAAGATCGGTCTTGAGACGGATCCTGCTTTCCACTTTGTGGTCGCCACCCGCAGTCGAGATAGCAGACCCGTGGCTAACCACTTCGACGGTGAACTCTTTCGTGGAATTGTCCATCTTGGCGGACATGGCGATGGAAGGATGATGATTCGTTACGGAAGTTTCTAACGATCTTTTTTCAAAATGATTCTGCAGAAGGAAAAGAACTCGGGGGATTCGCCTGCTTTTGGGCACGGAGACATAAGCATGAAGTCACAAAGGCATGCAACCGAGACACGCATGATCGGGGATGCAGTGCTACCAATACCCAGCCCACTGCGCTTTGAGCTCTATGTGAGCTCGGAACTGTCGAGGGGAGGTCTCACTCTTCGAGACCTGACATGGCGGCGATGGATGACCTCTGCAGCAAAGTATCCGCACGCTGGTGCAACGGTATCTTGCAATGCTGCGTTTGCAGTAGTTACCGCTTACAGTCTTGGCTTACCAACCCCCGTAAGACAAGGGTTGGTTGGCCCCAGTGGTGATCTGGGTTAGTTATTGCAAACAGACGCAAGCTGCATGGAATAGGCAAACATGTTTGCTGCTTCTTGTTTGTGGCTTTCCAGGTTTTGTCACTGAGACAAGGGGTAAAAGGTTGACGGGTGAAATGCAACGCAACGACGGCTGTGAGATGTAGTCATCTTCCACATGAAGCCACTCTCAACATGAGGTTGCTCTACCACGTCGTGTGCGTAGCCATGCAGCTGGTGAAAATGCAATACTACCACTCCAAGGGGATGGCGTCTAAAGCCACAACGTACAAACACATCAGCAAGCCCTAGTCTAGTCTGTCGTAACTGGATGTACTTAACAAGGTAAGATACCCCTACCGCTGCTCCGCATAGATAATAGAGAACTAATCGTTTAACCCGCAGCCGAGGCGCGTGCTGATCACACCGTGATTTTGCGTCCAAGGGGGGGCTGGTACCCTATGCGAGAGAACTTCCCTTTCTTGATTCCCATCTTGACCGCCAACCTTTTGGTCCGGGGTCCGAAAAGCTTGGGATACCTAGGCGACACTTACCTGCCAGTCGTCGCGTACAACAGCATGAGCGACACAGCATAGAAGGCTTCCAGCTTCTAGCAGCTAGTGACCGATGTTTCGTTGCTTTGGAGATATCAACATGAAGGCTTATTTGGCGAGGGGGGCCTTTTGGGCACCCTAAACTCACTTGCTCTTTGTATTACTACCGCTTGTTTTTGGGAAATCATAGGAAGCCGGGTTGGAACTCGTAGGAAGCGGCATCGGATTAAACATTTCCCAAGGCTTATCCAGTGGACATTGCCCCCAATGACTCTTAAAAAATGATGCAGGATAGAACGCAATCACCAAAAACCTAATCTTGCATTCCTAAGGGGTTCGTGATGCAAGAATGAGACATTACCGTTGGTGCCTGTGGACCATCAAGACCAACAGTCGTCAAAGACTGCCGGCGGTCCACCCCCGATGTTTCGTGCGGGCCCCGAAAAACAGCTCGGTCTTCGGCATCAAGGGGAATCGTTGCCTTCGGAAACGGAGAATTCCTGGATCTCAAAAACGCCGGCGGACAGTTCGTGTTCTGTGCCGACATCCGGTGACGCATGATCTTATTCCACCCAAGCCCACTCTTCGGCCTCAACTTGAAGTAGTATTTGCTCCATTATCACACGTCATTCCGTCTGACGACGTTGTCTTCCAGCCTTTGAAAAAGCTTGTTGCGGAACGGAAGCCTATTCGTGACTCGACTCGTTCTAGCCACTGGGGCAACAAATGAACCCAACCAGTCTTTGTTGAATCAACAAAACGTACACCCTCGGAACTACAGATTAAAGCCGAGTGAGCGGCTGCCATCAATGTATGCGCACTCAGCAACCCGCAGCGGCCCCGCGATGAATGCGTGTGTTCTCGAGGGGGGGACTTACTCATCCACCGGTGCCCAAAGGCGCCACTGCACACTTCTTACTCACCGTGGACTAGTATATAAACCCAGAGATGCCCTGATATATGTACACTGTTCTGGGCTTTAGTTATGAAAAGGTCTGTCCATCTAGTTACGTGCTTCTACCCGACGTTTATTTCCTTCTCAACCCATCTCGACCTTATCCTTCCCATCAACCGCGGCATCATGCACGCGGCCCTCGTCAACTCGTGGGGATCCCCCCCGACCTACACCACCACCGCCGACCTCCCGCCGCCATCTCCGACCCAGATCCGCCTGCGCGTCCTCGCCGCCGGCGTCCACCGCCTGGTCCTCTCCCGCGCCGCCGGCAAGCACTACACATCGACGACGCTCCCACACCTCCCCGGCGCCGACGGCGTCGGCGAGGATCCGACGACAGGGCAGCGCTACTACTTCTCCGCGCTTACCACGGGCTCCTTTGCCGAGTTCGTCAACATCGAGCGCGACATGCTGGCCCCCTTGCCCGAGACAGCCGACGCCGTCGCCGTCGCGGCCTACACGAACCCCGTCATGAGCAGCTGGATGGCCTTCGCAGCGCGCGCCGCCGCGGCGACGGCGGTGCGGGAGCCTGGGTTCTCGGTGGCGATCCTGGGCGTCACGAGCGCGAGCGGGAGGGTCGCGGTGGACGTTGCGCGTTCCAAGGGCGCCGGGAGAGTCGTTGGGATCGCGCGGAACGCGGCGGCGATGGCGGCGATGGAGCTCGACGAACGGATTGTCCTCCTCGCGGGAGGGGAGACGGACTGGTCGAAGCTGGGGGAGGTGGACGTTGTGTTGGACTACGTCTATGGCCCCCCAGTTGTGGAACTGCTCAAGGCGCTGCCCGCCTCGGAGAGGGAAGTGCAGTTCGTCCATGTTGGCTCCGTGTCCGGCGACGGGGATATCAGTCTTCCCGGGGCCGTTCTGAGGGGCAAGAGGGTTGCGATCCGGGGAGCCGGTCCGGGGAGCTGGACGATGGCGGAGTATGCGAAGGAGCTCGGAGGGATGGTGGGTGTGAGCTCGGGGTTAAAGGGGGACAACGTTACTGTAATTGGGTTCAAGGATGTTGAGAAGGGCTGGAAAGAGGCGGGGATCGGAAAGAACAGGGTTGTGTTTGTGAGTGAAGATCTTTTGAGTCGTGATGAGATCTAAGAAGTACGGACTCTGGAAGTTGGATTTGAATGAAAGGCCAATAGACAATTGGATAATCTCACTTTTGTCTTGGAAGAAGTCTATTCGTCTCTTTTTGAATCTTCCCACAAGTCAAGGGCCTTTATCTGAGCTATGGAAGCTTGCGGGATGGTGTTGAATACTCCCAAGGGACCTCTCGGGACATTATTTATGAGTGGAGGGCATTTCTCCCTACGTAGCATTTGACAAGTGAGCGACGGACTGAAGACTACACCACGGGTCTTGGACTTGAACCTATAAAGATCACATGAGGAGTTTTATTCATAGCCAAATTACATCAAACCAACACTAGTTACACTACGCTATCAAGCAAAGTCAGCAACTTGACGTCTTCATTACCCTCCGTCGGCGGAAAACAACTCACCGGTAAACCACGGCGCGCCGACAGCTTGTGCGACGGCCTGCCCGACGAGCCGCTGGATCTGCACGCCCGGGTGGTAGTCGTTGAACCACAGGCAGCTGACGCCGTCGGCTTTGAAGCAGGTGGCGTCGGGCGAGCCGTAGGCCGTCGGGTTGGCGATGGCCTTGTCGAAGGCGGCGGCGGTGTCGACGATCCAGGACGTGACCCCGGCGTTTTTGGTCTTGAAGGCGGCGAGGTTGCTGACGATGAGGTCGTTGTACTGCTTGATGGCGGCCGCGAGCTGGGCGTTGGAGTCGGCGCCGTTGGCGAGCATGAGGGGGGTCTTTTGGGTTGCTGTGAGTTGTGTTAGTCTTTGGTGTCGTCGTCGTCGTCGACTCTTTGGAGGGGGGGGGGGCTCGAATGCATCTTTCCAACGAGGAGGAGAAGACGGATCCTGGACGAGAAGGCGAAGCAAAAACAGAACTCACGTGGCACGCTGAGGAGGACAAACTTCCTTACGCCGGCGTCGTACAGAATCTGCAGCTGCTCAAAGTACTTAGCGAGAACCTGGACGAGCAGCGCCTCGCGGTTCGACGACCAGAACGCGTTGCCGACGTCGTTGACGCCCATCCACACCCCGACAAGCGTATTGTCGGCGGTCCACGGCGCCCAGGCGGGTCGCGGGGCCAGGCTGCGCGAGAACTCGGCGACCTGGTCGATGAAGCTGAGGACGGTGCTGGTGTAAGGGGCGATGAGGCTGGCGTCGGTGGTGGCGCCGCCGTAGGCGAGGTTGTAGGAGTAGGTCAGGGAGGCGTTGAACTGCGTCACCATGAAGCCGACCCAGTCGAGGCCGCCGCTGGCGGTCCAGCCGGGCAGAGCCGGGTTGCCGAGCGGGTTCTGAGGGTTGGGCTTTGTCGAGTTGATGTTGAAGCCCGTCTGGGAGTACGAGTCGCCGCTGGGAAGGGTTTAGTAATAGTCGCTTGCCTGGTGGGTGAACGGTCGAAGGGGATGACAAGGTGGATAAGAAAAGGGCTCGAGAAGGGGATTGCTTACAAGGTAATGAAGTACCTGGGGCCGGACGGGATCGGTACGGGGACGGACGTCGACGACGGGGCGCGTGAGGACGAGCTGGAGCGCACAGAGGCGGCGGTGGTTGTCAAGGCAGTGGTCGTCACGGCGCGGCTTGTGGTCGAGGCCGGGACGCTGGTGACCCTGGTCGAGGACGCCGCCGGCGTGGTTCCGGGAACGCATTGGTCTGGAAGCAGTCAACATCATCACCAGCTCGGTCGTCTTGTTTCATGAGAGTTGAGAGTTACTCACAATACCAGGGATTCTGCGAGGAACAGTACGATCCCGCGGCGCAGCTGGTCGAGCCGCCCCAGCCGTTACCGCCGCATTGCCCCCAGACGGGAGCTTGAGCGTTGACCGTGAGTGCCAAGCTGGCCGTGAGAAGGACGGAAGCCGTGATGCGAGCCATTGTTGATGGAAAACCGAGGGACGTGAGAAAGAGACCAAACCGGGGAAACTAGAGTGCAAGTAAATACATCACGGCGAGCCGTGGTTATATAGATATACCCGACCGGTACGTTGCCCCTCTCTCTCTCCCTCCCCTGACCTCCGTCGGCCCATCTGCATGCGGAAGAGAGCTCCATGCTGCACACCCAGACCAAAGTGGGAAGCTGGCAATCTGAACGGGGGCGGGCTCCGAAGCCTGTGGTGGTCATCGCAGCTCCGGGGGGATGGCGGGGCAGCCACTCCGTCATTGGCGGGAAAAGGATCGACGGTGGCCCATGGAACCAAGCCTCGGGTGCGGAGATTCGTGCCCAGAGTTGTGTTCCTGGCGGGATGGGGTGGTAGGAAGCGGTCTCGAAAGACCCGGGTCGGCGGGTTCGCTTTGGTAACGAATGGTGTGGTCTGGCCTAAAAAGAATGGGAGGAGACGAGAGAGAGAGTTGGCGTAGGAGAAGCGAGACGGGTATCAAGGTGGAGGGGGAGGGATTGCTGGGAGGACAGGGTGGGAACGTGGTGCGATGCGGGGACGCGGAGGGAGGGCATCCCCAGTCCGAAAAGAGCAACGGTTCTCCACATCCGTCACCGGATGAGCGGGATCTTGTCTTGGTTCTTGAACTGCTTTTGGCCTGGAGGACGGAACCGCTTGGCCACGTATCTCGATTTCCAAGGCTTAAATCCAAGCACGTCGTTTGAGTCTCTTGTGAGCAGGGCAGAAGCACTGAGGATTCTGCTATGGGAGTCTGATTCCCAGACATTAAATAGTTTCACGAAGAAGACGCAAGTTTTCAACTAGAAGAACAAGCTGCTTACTGATAACTAACGACGCCAACTGAGTATGATAAGATATGTAAAGACCGTGGTATATCGTAGCAAAGACCCTCCAACCCATACGAACAACTCCAGAATGTAAGAAACCAGCACAGAACAAACAGACAGACAACTCTGGAATACTGGCAGAGTGTCCCAAAACAGGCAAATAGCTCCAAGCACGCGTAAAAAGAAAAACCCCGAAGTCAATCCCAACCACCAAGCCGGCCTTTTCCAGTCCAGTTCGAAGCGCCGTGACTCAACCTCCCATCAGACACAAGAGACCTTCTCATCCATAACTTGCGCCTGAAAAAGAACAATCAAACAGGACAAAAAAAGACCCCAGCCGTGTCCTTCTGCCGACCTCTTTGGGTCCGTACCAAAGCATTTTATGCCTTGCTCTTCTCGTTGACATAGCCCTCAGCAACCTCGTGGCACACTACTCAAAAGTCAGTCTCGAGTCTCGGGGGAACAAAAAGCGACAATCACCAGAAGAGGGGGAACCACTTACACTTCGCGACGCTTGCGCTGCCGAGAATCTTCATCACCGAGACGTCCCTCTCGACGACCTTCCAGAACCAGCCCCTCACCTCGACGGCGACGAGCGAGTCCATGCCCAGCTCGCCGACGCTGTGCTCGCCCTTGACGCTGCCCTCGCCCTGTCCGAGGACGACCTCGAGGTACCGCGCGAAGCCCTCGGTCAAGACGCGCGCCACCTCGTCGACGCCGCCCTCGACGACGGCCTTGATGGCGTCCTTCAGGCTGACCTTGCCCTCGTTCTCTCCCTCGCCGCCGGCATCTTCGCCATCGTCAAAGGTAAAGTGCGAGAAGCGCGCGTCCCTCTGCCAGTGCAGCAGGTCCTCGCGGTTGACGGCGTACCGGCTCAGCCCCGTCGTGATGTCGTACACCTGGCCCTCGACCGGGCGACCCGCGACGATGGCCTCGAGGAACATGTGGTGAATATCGCGCTCCGAGATGGGCGGGTAGCCGTCCCGCTCGAGGAACGCGTAGATGTCGTTGCGCTCACGGTGCAGCAGGCCGAGGCCGTAGACGACGCCCATGTTGAGCACCGAGCCCGCGAGGCCGCGGAGGCGCCGGTTCGCCGCGAGCCCGTTCATGTACATGTTGGCCGCCGCGTAGTTGCTCTGGCCGCCGTGGCCGCCGGGGGCCGCGAAGGAGGACGTCATGATGAAGAACTCCATGTCCGCCTCACAGAAGACGGCGTCGAGGTTGCTAGACCCCACCGTCTTGGGACGCAGCACGCGGTCCCAGGTGTCGACGTCCATCTGGGCGAAGACGCGGTCGTCGAGCACCATGGCGCCGTTGACGATGCCGGCAACGGGGGGCATGCCGCAGCCGCCGTCCTCGGCGGGAGAGGCCAGGCGCTGCTTGAAGGCCCGGACGCTGTCGACGCTCGTGACGTCGAGCCGCTCCATGCGGACCTGGCACCCCTTGGCGGCGAGGCCGGCGATCCACCGCGGCTCCATGTTGGGGTTGCGGCTCGCGAGCACGAGGTGGCGAGCGCCGTGCTCGAAGAAGAGGTTGCACAGGCTCTGGCCCATGTCGCGCGTGAGGCCGACGAGGACGTACGTCTTGTAGGGCCGGAGGAGCTGCGTGCCGAAGAGGGGCTTCGCGACGTGCTGCAACTTACGCTCGGCGGGCCAGTCGAGCATCTGGAAGGGCTTGCTGCTCGCCGTGTGGTGGTCCAGCAGCTGCGGCACCGAGATGGTCTCGAGATCCGGGAGACCAATCTGAGCCCCCCTGGCGCTCCTGACATTGGTGATGGCCTTGCCGATGGCCATCTCCCAGAGGTGCTCAATGTCCATCGAGTCCCCGAGGGCCATGACGTGCTCCGAGGTCAGCAGGGAGAAGCGGGAGTGGTACTCGCAGTTCTCGGGGAGGCAGTCGAGGATGGCCTCGGAAAGCTCGCTGCCCTCCGGGAGGAAGTCGATGACGGCGGCGCCGGCGGCCGGGAAGAGGGCCTTGAGCTCGCGGTTGCTGGCATAAGGGTGGATATACCGTTGGCCGAGGAATCCCTTGTTCTTCGGAGAGGAGGTGGTCGTGCAGGCGACGACGGTGGCGCCCTTGGCCTCGAAGACCTCCCTCATGCACTCGAGGAGCGCGGCGTCCGGCTCCAGGAGGAGAACGGTCTGCTCCATCATGTCCTCGGCGACGGACAGGGCGACGATGTAGCGCAGGACGAGGCCCAGGAGCAGCTTGGGGTCGATGTTGCTGCTGCTCAGCTGGAAGACGCACGAGTCGGGCACCGTGACGTAGGACGAGTTGGACTTGGCCATGGCGAGGCACAGCTCGCCCGAGGTGACCTCCTTGCCGATGCAGACATGGGAGGCGTACTTGAGCCCGAAGTTGACGACCTCGACGGAGCTGTAGGCCACCTGGATGACGCTCTGCTCGGGGATCGCCATGCCGCCGACGCCGCCGCCGCAGCCGATACTACCTTCATCCATGTCCGTCTCCTCGACGATGTTGGTAGTGTAAGCGGCCGAGCCATCGCCGGACTGGGACGAGATGACCTCGACGCACTGCCGGAGCGTGTTGACCTCGTTCGAGACCAGCCGCCGCGGGCAGTTGACGCGGTCGTTGCCCTCCTTCCAGGGCAGCATGCGCGGCACGAGGCGGCGGCCGTGCTCCATGAAGATCTCGTTCTCGTGGCTCCAGAGGAGCTCGCCGTCGGCGGCGGCGGCGCGGAGGTCCCGCATGCCGAGGCGGAGGAAGGTCTCGGCGACGATGCCGCTCGCGTCCCGGCGCGAGTCGAGGTCGAGCATCTGCAGCTTCAGGCTGGGGATCTCGGCGAGCATGGAGCGGGCGAAGCCAAAGGTCGCCGCGTGCTCCGGGTTGCCGGCGCGTGAGTTCATCGTGACCCAGAGGACGACCTTCTCGGGCGCCATGAGGGCGCGGAAGAGGTCGAGGCGCGCCGGGGTCATGGTGCTCATCATGGGCTCGTCCAGGTCGGCGAGGAAGACGACGGAGGAGATCTCGTTGAAGACGGCCGGCTGCAGCGCGTCGAGGTCGGCGATGACGTCGATGCTGTCGCACAGGGGAGCCAGCTTCTCGTGGATCTCCGTGGACAGCTCGGCCGTGTTCTCGGCCGCGCCGATGATGACGGTGTGTCCGGCCACCCGGGGTTGTCCCACTACGGAGCCGAGGCGGCCGGAAGATAAAAGTGGGGCCAGCGCCGTCTGCTTGAGGTCCGACTCGGCCTGCCGGACAATGAGAGAAAAGTCCGGCGCGAAAAACTGCTCGGCGTTCTTGGAGACCCGCGCGAAGCCGCACTCGTCCAGAAGGTCCGGCCATTCGGGCGGTGTCAGGGGCTCCTCGGTCAGTCTCTTGACGCCGAACGCCCGCCGGAGTCGGTCCCGGAGGGGGCTCATGGACTCATGTATGAGGATGAGGTAGCCCCCGGGCTTCATGAGGCTCCGGACCTGCTTGAGCTTGTCACGCTGCTCGGCGCCCTTGATCACGGAAGTCGTCAGGACGACCAGATCAAAGGGCTGGAGGGACGAGTTGTTGTTGTCCTCGCCGTCGTCATTCTCCAGGATCCGGGTGTGCTTCTCCGTGTCAATCTTTCTCCGGACAGCCTCGGACGAGAACCGCGCGAGCAGGTTCTTGTCCGTCTCGGTGCCGACGGTGTACGACACGAACGAGGTGCCGAGGCCGTCGATGACATGCTCCGTGAGGGCCGTCTCGGGGTCCGTGAGCCCCAGCACGCGCATGCGCGGGTAGCGATGGGCGAGCTGGGAGACGACACGGCTGACGTGGGACCGGAAGCGGTACAGCTGCTTGGCCTCCTGGATGATGGTCGACAACATGGCCGGGAGGACGTCCGGGATGTTCTCGCCCAGCAGGCGGATGAAGCTGAGAGCGTGCTGGAAGGGGGACTGCGCGATGTAGGCGTCGAGGGTCTCGGGCGTGTCCTGCGGCCAGGGACTGGCAGTCGTCTCGGTCGGCGCAGACGAGGCGGAGGAGAAAGAAGAGACGGCTTTCGTAGGAGAGTGAGGCGTCGCGGGAGGTGTGAAGAAGGTAGGAGACGACGACGACATGGCGATGTCCTTGAGGGAGGCCTCGTCATGGACGTAGAACCGCGCGACTCTCTCGCAGGCCTCGAGCAGCACGCGCTCCGTGGCGACGTCCTCCTGGCTGAGGTCGGCCGTGACCATCTCGTGCTCCGGGTCGAGGTCCATGACGGTCGTCAGGTAGAGCTCCTTGTCGTCTTCGGGCCTGGAATTGGCAAACGACGCGACCATGAGGCCTTCGACCTGGATCTCCATCTCGCCGCGGGCGTTATAGATGCCCATGTCACCCACGAACTTGGTTGTCGCCGTCTTGGTGCGCGGGATCTCCTGCGTGATGGCCGAGTCGACCACCAGAGAAGGAGACGAAGCACCCTGCTCGCCACGCTTTGTATCGCAGAGGGCCAGGTTGAAGCGGATCTTGTCGATGCTCCTCGGCAAGAAGGACGTCCAGAGCGACTTGTCCCCGGGCGAGGCCACGGCGGCGAAGACGGAGTGGAAGCAGCTGTCCAGGGTCGCCGGGCTGACGCCGAGGCCCGTGGTGTCGGCCTCGTGGAACCTCTGGAGCGTCGCCGAGCAGAAGTTGTACCGCCGGTCGATGTCCTCGAGAGCCCGGAAAGGCCCCGTGTAGTCCAGCCCGATCTCCGACATCATCTGGTAGAACGAGTCCGTGTCGGCCGGCAGCGTTTCGGCCGTGGCCGGGTCTCGTGCCGGGAGGGCATCTTCGGAGGGTTCACCGAGGTAGATGCGCAGGTTGCCCGTGAAGTTCTTCTGCATTGGCGTGACGCCGTCGGCGTAGCACGAGGTGATGGTGAAGGCCCCATCGATGACCTTGCCGGCCAGGCGGCCCCCGCCCTTCGTGGTAGAGGAAGAGGAGGGCTGGATGCTCAGGGACACGAGTGTCTCGACTCCGTAGGTATTGGACTCGAGAGAGATGCCGCTCATGAACTCGAGGTCCGTCAGCTCGACGACGGCGGCCGGGCGCCCGTTGAGGACGGCCCTCGCGGCATCCAAGGCCAGCACGCAGTACGCAGACGCCGGGAGCAGAGCCTGGCCCTGGAACTTGTGGTGCTGGATCCACGGCACCGTCTCGAGCTTGAGGATGTTGCGCCATCTCAGCTCGAACTCGGTGTCGTCGCGGGTGCGGACGCCGAGCAGCTCATGGGGCCCTTGCTGGCGGAACTGGTACTGATGGGCGACGCGGGACTCGCGGAAGTGCATCTGGCTGTGGTCCCAGGGGTACGACGGCAGCTCCATCCTCGAGCCGAGGAGGTTGGGCTGGGACGAGTTCGAGATCAGGGGCTTCCAGTCGATGGCGTCGGTGCCGAAGTAGTTCCAAGTGAAGCCGAGGAACTCGGCAAACGCGTGTCTGTCATCCTTCTTGCGGTCGAGGACGCCGGCGTACGAGAGAGCACCGCCGGTGACGGCCTTGACGGTCTGCTGGACAGGGCCCTTGAGAGCGGGATGAGGTCCGACCTCAACTGCGCTGGCAAACGGCCCCCGAGAGGTGAGAGCAAGGTCAATGGCCTCGTAGAAGGAGACGGGCTTTACCATGTTGTCCCTCCAGTAGCTGCCCTTGAGCTCCTCGATGCTCGGCTCCGTGCCGTCGGCGTAGACACTAGACACCCAGACGGTCGTCGAGTTCCGCTCTCTCGGCTCGATGCCGCAGCCCGCCAGATCCTTCATGTACTGCGCGGCCGGCCGCTCCATGTGGGCCGAGTGGTACGCCGTATCGACGACCAAAAGCCTGGCGAACTTCTTGTCCTCCGTCAGCTCGGCCTGAAGCGCCTTGACGGCGTCGACGTCGCCCGAGAGCGTGACGCTGGACGGCGCATTACTGGCAGCGACCCAGACGCGGCCCCGGACGCCGTCCCGCTCGCAGAGGGCCGAGGCCTCGGCGCGGGTCATGCCCACGGCCATCATCATGCCCTTGCCGCCGTCTTGGCCGCCCGCGAGGTGGGCGGACTTGCCGCGGTAGTAGGAGATGAGCATGGCGTCGCGGGCACTGAGCACGCCTGCGGCATACGCGGCCGCGATCTCGCCAGAGGAGTGGCCGACGACGGTGTGGAACGAGACGCCGAGGCTCGCGAGGAGGTCGATGAGGGCGACCTGGACGGCCGTGCAGAGGGGCTGGGACAGCGCGGCGATGTTGATGCGCGTGGCGTCCTCCTGGTGGATGAGCTCGTCTACGAGGGACCACGTGGGAGGATGGGGGCAGTTCCGGAGGACCTTCTCGAGAGACTCGATGGTGGTGCGGTAGACGGCGTTGGAGTGGAATAGCTGGCGGCCCATGCCGGACCACTGGGCCCCTTGGCCGGTGAAGATGCCGAGCGTCTTGACCTCGCCGCCGTCCAGCTTGGCCCGGACGCCGAGCTCCGGGTTCGACGACGAGGACCCGGCCTTGGCGAGGAGGCCGTCGAGGCTGGCGATGATCCCTTCACGAGAGTCACTGCTGACGGAGGTGCGGTACGTCAGTGCTGAGCGGTGGGCGTATAGGTTCCAGGCGATCTCGTCGGCCGACTTATCGGTGTGAGTCCCCATGAAGTCGCGTAGAGACCGGACAACAGCGACAAGGGACTTTTGCGACTTGGCGGAGAGCAGCAGCGGGAGTCCAACGGAGGGTGCCTCGAGATCATACGCAGGGGTAGTCCGGATAGCAGCAGACACCTCCAAGGCCGGGGCGAAGTGCCTCGCGACCTGATCGTGGATGCTCGGCTCGTACCGCTCGATGATGGCGTGCGAGTTGGTGCCGCCGAAGCCAAACGAGTTGACGCTCCCACGGAGCGGCTGACCGGCCGGGGCCCGGGGCCATGGTACAATGTCAACGGGGACGTGGAGGTGGCCGTAGAACGGTCTCACGCTCGGGTTCAGCGTTTCCAGGTGCAGGTTGGGCGGGATTGAGCGGTTGATCATGGCATGGACAACCTTCAGCAGACCGGCGAGGCCCGCAGCACCCTCGGTGTGGCCGATGACCGTCTTGACGGAACCAACGACGAGCTTCTGTTCGTCATCGTCTGCCGCGGCCGATGCTTCGTCGCCGAAGAAGGCCGTCGAGATGGCCTGCGCCTCTCTCGGGTCGCCCGCCTGCGTCCCCGTGCCGTGGGCCTCGAAGTACTGGCACCGGTCGGTCGGGCTCAGGGCGTTCAGGCCGGACCGGCGGTACGTGTCCCGGATCAGCTCGGCCTGGGCCAGGGGACTCGGCATCGTGATTCCCTGGGTGCGACCGTCCGAGTTGACGCCCGTCTCGCGGATGATGCTGATGACCGAGTCGCCATCCCGGAGAGCCTGGGACAGGGGCTTGACAAACAGGGCCGCGAAGCCCTCACCGCGGGCGTACCCGTCGGCGGACACGTCCCACATCCTCGACTTTCCCGTCGGGCTGAGCATGTGCAGGCTGGCTTCGCTGATGAACTGCTCCGGCGTGATCATCAGGTTGGCGCCCGCCACGCAGGCCATCTCGCACTCGCCGGACCGCAGACTCAAGACGGCCTGGTGCAGCGCCACGAGGCTCGACGAGCAGGCCGTGTCGATGGTCATGGACGGGCCGCGGAAGTTGAAGAAGTAGGATATCCGGTTCGAGAGGATCGCCCGCGAGTTGCCCGTGGCGAAGTACTGGTTCGACGTGATGTCGTCGCGCTGGCATAGCGTGTCGTAGTCGGCCGTCATGAGCCCGGCGAACACGGCCACCTTGCGGCCGGCGTACTTTTCGATGTTGTACCCGGCCGACTCGAGCGCCTCGTAGACAACCTCGAGGATGATGCGTTGTTGCGGGTCAATGGCCTCGGCCTCCTTTGGCGTAATGTTGAAGAAGCCGGCGTCCCAGACGCGGTGGTCCTGCTCAAGGAAGTAGCCCTGCGTGGCGTTTGTTGCGCCGTGATACTCGCCGTCGGCATGGTAGAAGCCCTGGGCGTGAAACCGGTTTGGAGGCACCTCTTGCGAGAGGTCTCTAGGGTTTGTGAGGAGGTCCCATAGCTTTGACGGGGAGGTGACGTCGCCAGCAAACCGACACCCTGTGCCGACAATGGCAATGGGCTCGGATTGGGGTCTCTTGTATGTAGACATGTCTGTCTTGGAAGGGAGGGGGTGGGTATTGATATGGATGTATTATGAATTATGATGAGAGAGACAGTATCAGAGGAGGCGGATCGCGGGATGGGGGAGGGGGTATAGTCCCGTGAGGCTCTATAAGCCCAGCCAGCAACACTTGGACTATGGAATCCAACTGTGTGTGTGTGTGTGTGTGTGTTTATATGTGTGTGTGTATGAGGGATGATGTGTGTGGGTGTGTTTTTGGTTGTGGTAGGGTGGACTTTAAAGAGGAATAGGAATAATAATAGAGAAGAATGGGAAGGGGAACGTGATGATGGATGCTCTCTGGAAGGGAGAGAGTCAGTCATGGTGAACGGTGCGAAGCGAAGGGATATATAGAGAACCACCTCTCACTGCAACGACAGCATCATCATCATCTTCGACGTCCGGCCTCCCTGTCAGGCAGTGCCGACACTCGATCGGGAAGGGGGCGTGTGTGTCCGTACCCCATGCCCCCCCCCCCCCCCCCCCCCATGCCGAAAGAAGAAGAAGAAGAAAAAGCAAGGGAGAAGGGCCCACCGTGCTGTCTGCACAAGCCACGTTCTTCCAAGGTCCGGGGGGGGGGAGGGGGAGTGTGCCGAAGCAGGGTGTGTGTGTGTGTGTGTGTATGTCTGTGTGTATGACAGGGTTGAAGGGTTCGGTGTTCATGGTAGTAGAACAGAGGAGAGAAAAGAGAGGAAAGGGGGTGCGAGGTGACCATGGTGGTGGTGGTGGTGGTGGTTCGGAGTTCCATCGCCGAATGTCTCGAACGGCCACCGGCATCGGCGTTGACTAGCCCGGCTAACGGATGAGGACGACGACATAAACGACGACGTCCGACCTATTTAGCCCGCTTCTCATCACCAAAACTTGCTCGAGCTTCTTCGAGCTGGCGTCGCGCTGGCGGCCCCGGGTGGCTTGACTTGACAAGTCTCCTTCTTCCTCTTTTCGACCATATGGACTGATGGACGACGCCGACAACGTGTCGTGGTGTTTGCTTCGGCGATGGGAGCACCCGAAGCCAGCCACAGAGGGAAACCAGAGATAACGACGAAAACGGGGGCTGGGCTTAGACTTTTGCCTCTTGAAGCATATGGCTTGTGGAAGGGCGATCCGTTCCGCAACCTTCTCGATTCTGTCGATTAGGTACCATTTGCCTCGTGAATAGGGTACCGGATAGAGTATCGGATAGAATATTACAGTCGGTAGTATGGGGGATGGGGAGGAGGAGGGGTACTTGCACATGAAAGACGTCCTCTTTGTCTCGCTTACTTCCCTTGGGCTTCGATACTGCTTCAGAAACTTCCTCGTGTCTCTTGAGTCTTTGAGTCTCTAAATCTCCGAGTCTCAAAATATGGCTGGCTCCATCCTTAACTCCAGAAAACTCCGTTCCCTACACCAAACCGCCTCCATCCGTCGTTCACTTTGCCGCTAGGCACATAGATAGAAACCTGTCAAGTAAGAGACAACAGCTTGCAGCTTGCAGCTTGAGCTTGAGCTTGAGCTACATGACACATGACACATGAAGCCCACCCTCGCCGCCCGTCCTCATCCGTCGAGGAAGACCTCCATCGCCTTGCGTAGATCCCTTAGCTCCCTGCCCAGGCTCTCTTCTTGCCTCTTCAGGGCTTGGAATGAGACATCCACCACCCCCGAGAACATCGAGGCCGCCGCGTCCAACACCGCCGCTTTGCCCGAGGAGGCCGGCGGGCCGCCGCTCCCGTCCGCTCGCAGAGCTGGATCGAGAGACGCAGCCGCCCGCCGCATCTGTAACAGAAACTCCTCGGCCAGCTGGATCGTCAGAGACATCTGCAGCGACGGCGTCGAGTCCACTGTGAAGGAACCCACAGTAACGCCGGGAAGCTTCCATGACTGAAACAGAGGGTTCCTTGTCGTTGTCGTCGTCGTCGTCGTCGCCGTGCTCAGTTGCCCCAGCTGGCCTAGCTCCGAGTGAATGCAGCGGAAGACCTTCTGGTACATGTCCAGGAGTCGGACGTACGTCGACAGCACCAAGAGACAGGTCGCCGGATCCGACATGGAGTTGAGTCGTCTAGCGAGCTGTTGCGAGGCCCCGTCATCGCTTGCGGGAGAGCCCACCGCCTCCGTCACCGGCGGGGACATCTCCGCAAGGAGGTCGGCAAAGTGACGCGAGAGCTGGAACATGTCGTCGATGGGGAAAGGCGTCGTCGTCGTAGTGCATAGAGAGGGGCCGCCTCCGTCTTCGTCGTCTTCGGGTGTCGACACCATGCTGCTGCTGGGCCGACCAGGCTCCTCGGGCGACTGAGACTGAGACTGAGACTCCGCCTGGAAGGGCAGATCCGACGAGAGCTGCAAGAGCCGCGAGTTGACTTCGGTGATGCGAGCCATCCACCCTTCCGGAGACGAGCCCTGCCCGCCAGCGTACGGCCGCAGCGTGATCTGCCGTGCTCTGTGCCTCGCGATCCGTTTCTTGGACTTGCGTTGTGGGGTCGTTGAGCCATGTGGCTTGCTCGGTTTGGGTATATGCCTGCGTGACGAAGGGCTTCTGGGGTAGATTCCAGAACCGACCTGGCCTATTTCCGGGGCCATGGGGGATGTGAATGCAGACTCGGAGGTGACGGAGTGGACAGGACTCCACGAGTGGACAATGGCCTCTCCGTGGTCCGTCATCAAGCCATCCATGTTGCCGGTGAAGGTCTGGGGCACTGGCTGCTGCTGTTGCTGAAGTTGGTGCTGGTGCTGGTGATGTCCCTGGCTCGGCCCCGGTTGATAGAGGGCTGCAGAGTGGCCGAAGCCAAAGTCGAAGTCGACCATGTCCAACATGGCATCAGGTGAAACGACGGCATTGTCCTCGAATGCTGCGTTATCACAGATGGACCCGACAGACTGGGTCTTGACAATAGCTACATTGGGGAATGTCGTCAGTAAGGGAGAACAGACAGACAGACAGACAGATAGGCTCCTAGACACACAAAAAACAAACAAACGCACACACATGTACACACACACACACACACACACAGAAGAAGACTCACATAGGTCGGCGTGGTGTGCGAAAGGGCTCCCGCCGTCGGTCCGTTGCCGCTTGGGTGACGGAACAGCTTGTCTCCGTACATGGTCTCGAGAGGTACTCGAGCTGTGGTACTGGTGCTGATGTTGATGCTGATGCTGGTGCTGTTGCTGTTGCTGTAGGTGTTGCTTCTGATAACGCAGGGACGGGCTCGAGGTGCACTCCTCCTTGAGCCGAATACACCGCTCGCATGCCTCGTCGGCGACGCGTTTACAGCTCAGCTTCTGCCTGTGGCAACGGTCGCAGGCCTTCCGGATCGGACCGTCAGACATTGTTACTGCCATGGTTCGGCGTTTGCACAAAAGAGACAGGAACAAGAAACAAGAAGCAAATTTGCGAGGGAATTCCAGAGAGTAGGTATGTCGGGGGTGAGAAGGGGGAGGCGTGTCGTCAAATAGGTCTGGATCCCTATCCGACAGGAAAGTGGGCTCGATCCCTGAACATTAAGACAAGTTTGCAATCAATGCTTTTCTCTCGACAGGGGAGACAAGTACCGTGGGCGAGGCACATGCGAGGGGGGGCCGGGGGAGGGGCGCGGAGGGAGTGAGACCAAGTGAGAGAGAGAGAGAGAGAGAGAGAGAGAGAGAGGGTTAGTGAGTGAGTGACGGCACATGGAGACGAGCAGACAGACAGATGGACAGACAGACACAGAACAGGAACCCAATGGAAGATCCATTCCTCGCCGCAACCATAAGCCGAGTGAGAGGAAAAGTGCTCTCTCGACTGCCGGATCACCTGTCATTGGACCGACATCTGGCTAGCCTTGGGGCGAGATAGTAAAACATGACCATGCGTGGTTGAGGGTGCTGGACCTTGTCCCATCGGACCTTGAACGAGATAGCATCTGGACTAACCGGCCTTCCTTTCCCATGACGATGGAATCAGACTGGAATTGGGGGACAGACAGATGGATGGACTCTCTGGAAAGGGGGGTGGGGGGGCATCGAGTGTGTGTTCACTATCGACGCTTGCTCGCCGGGGAGGGACAGCCAATGGGCACTCTCCCCGGCGGCCCAGCGAGACGGTAAACAGGGCCTGCGTGACTGCTCCTGTTCTTCGATCTTGGTACATCTAGGTGGGGGAGTAGGACGACGATGCCAGAAAGAAGAAACCCGGAAAAAGACCACACCCCCCTTTCCCCTTCCAACTAGTGTAAGCTCGAGGACAGATGCGCATCCCATCTCCCAGATCCAGAATCGAGTCTCTCTTCTGCACTGCACTGCACTAGACAGCCCAGGGGTCGGGGGGTTGCAAGGGGAGGGAGGGGGGGGTTCGAATGAGATCGACCGGGGCCCCTGTCTGTGGAGACGATGAAACATGGAAAACGAAAATGTCGGGAGGGCTGAACACCTGATGTAGTGGTGTATCGGGAACGACAAAGAAAAGCTTTTCTCAGGAGAAGGGGATAGTGGAAATGGAAGTGGAAGTGAGAGTGAGGGTGAGGGTGAGAGTGAAATTGGGAGTGAGAGGTAGAGTTAGAGTGAGAGCTAGATTTGGAGTGAGAGTGTGAGTGAGAGTGATAATGATAGTGAAGAGTGGGAGGAAACATAAGAGACGTCTCCCATCATGCCGGGGGGGGCCACATCCGCCAGGCGTGGCGTATATGTCTGACCCTCCTACCCGCCGTCGAGGCTTTGCCCCCACCACCCTTCACTCACCACCGCGCGGCATGACCTGTGCGGTCGACAGGAACCACCGGGCAGGCATGCAGAAAGTGGCTGAAAGACCAGTCGTCGAGGGCTGCGTGTGAGTGCCAAGGAATGGCTAAGGGGGGACAAGTGGTGATCCTGCGCTCGAACGGCGTGGCAGATGGATCACGGCCATGCCACTTTTTTCCACCACCGCCCTTCTCCAGGAGACGATGCCGCCCTTGATGCTGTCAGTCAGTCCCCCTCTCTCACCGCACCAAACTTCATATTCCAACACCCCCACCCCCTCTCAGCAAGCTCTGGTGGTCTAGGGCCGGGTTTGGAGAGGTGGACGGATGGCTTGCTTCGCGTCAGAACATGGCCGGCGTGACAAGAGATGAACGAAAAAGCGCCGCCATGTCATGTCCGCCTTTCCCCACCACGTCCATCAAGATCCTATAAGCAGGCTCTCTAGACCATGCCACAAGGGCTCATCGACGGCTTCACCTAGTCTCCCGTAGTCACCGCGGAACTCGCGTCACGGCCAATGAAGAAGACTCGTCTTGGCCGAAGAGCGCGGTCCAGAACCTCGTTCCGTACGTCTCAAGTGATGAGGCTTCGGAGACTGAAGGGCTGGAGCTAGCTAGCTAGCGACCATCGGGGCAGAGAAAAGACGTTGAGGCCGAGTCGACGTTGGGCGCCCGGCTAGCAGAGGTCGAGCAAGAGGGAAGAAGGGGGAGGAAGACACCGTCAGAAATCGGTCCCGAAATCAAGTCCGATCGATCTGTCGAGTCCTCTCTTACCAAGATGCGACGAGACGTTTGCCGATCGCCGTGAACGTCGTCAGTTTGCTTGGACTTTTGTTTGCTCGACAATTGTTTGACAAGCAGCCCAAGCCAACGCGAAAGAAAACAATGAGACTACAATGTTTGTTGCCTGCAATGGTCCCGGCAGACTGGTTTAATCGACAGGGGGACCCTGTGTTGCTGCGTGTCTACGGCCAAAGTTGCGTCAGAGATTGCCTGCGGTACTTGTGATGAAATGGGGCGATGAGCATGCCCAATGACCTCAGATCGAATTCGACGACCTGTCTTCCGGGGCTGGCGCGACAGGGGCAAGCGTGCCCCTGCTCGAGTCGGTGAAGTCGGCGACGGAGAATGCCAGTAGTACATCACTTGGAGAGAGAGAGGGATACCATCGCCGAAGTTGTCAAACGAGATGAGGCGTGAGATGAACATCTTCATCGGAGGAGGAAAGAAGAAAGCAGGGCCATGGAGGAGGATTCGGAACCGCGGTGGGAAGTCGTCATAGACTAAGGAGGCAGCCTTGCAACCAAAGGCCGTTGAATAAGGGCCCGTTGTGGGCTCGGGCAGCTTAGGCCGGTAAGGATACGGCCGAGAAAGGTGGCAGGAAGGCGCCGTCTCTTTGTTGCGCGGGAAGACCAAGTAAGCGCAGTAGGCGGGCGCGCGGCGGTTGACAACGAGATGTCAAGGCGAAGGAGGAGGAGGTGGTGGTGGTGGACGCGGAAGAGGACGCGGAAGACGAGAAAGGAGTCATGGAGGCGCGCGCCGCGAGGAGGTTTGGCTCGGTTCGAAACGCCACGGCCAGTGAGGAACGTGTATTCCCTTGGAGCTTGCGCCGCCGGATGGGGAAGAATGTAGCCCTAGCGCGATTTCTATCGAGGAGCTTGGGGGGAGAGAGAGAGGGAAGAGGGGGGGGGAGCAATAGAGCTCGTTGGGTGCCCGTAAAGGGTCAAGCTTACGGCTTGCTAGCAAGGATCTTGGGGGACGCTACCCCTCGAGCCGGACCCTTGCAGGCTTGCGGCATCCGCCAGCCCATCATCGAATCCGGATGTCTGATGAGCGGAAGCCAGCTTCGATGGGAAGCTAGCGAGCGCTGGGCCGGCGTCATGTTTGGCTGCCGAGCCCTTGCAACATTCGAATTTGGGCGGCTGATAGGAGGAAGGAAGAAAGAAAGAAAGAAAGGCCTACAGACACTATTGAAAGTCGCTTGGGGGGGAGGAAGAGGAGAGGAGAGAGCTTGGATCCAAAAGCAATGGCAATGCTGAGTGAGTCAAGGGGGTATTGCCAGAGAGAGAATGAGAGAGTGTGAGAGTGAGAGTGAGAGAGAGGGGTGGGGAAACAAGAAACAGAGGAAGAACAGGTACGAGAGTCACAGGTCTCGATGCAGAGACTCAAAACTCGTGGCAGCCCGCCCTCTCCTTTCCATGGTCCGTCAGATCGCTCAACAACAATGCCTCTACAGCCAGTGCTGCCGCAACCCGTTCCGTGCGGTCGAACAGAGCACAAAGGCGGAGAAAAGACTTGGCAGGTCGCATCATCCATCACCTGGGGTAACGTTAAGAGACGCGTTTTGTTTGGACCGTCCGAAGCATGACGCCTTTTCCTTTGGGGCCGGCCTGCGTTTCCCGATTGTCGTTTGATGTTTCTCATTTTTTTGACGGGAGACGGGGGAAATCCCTTTGTTATGAAGCATGTGGTTTTGGTTCCGTCGAGGGTCGAGGGATGGGATGGGATGGGATTGGGGGGCCATTGACGAGGCGATAGCGGCCGAAACGTAAAGTGGCCACGCGCGTTTGAATGAATCGACCGAGTCAGTGTAGGGAGTAAAAGCAGTTGCGCGAATGCGGGCCGTCCCACGGAATGAAGCTTCAGATGATGCGCTTGTCCATGCCGACGAGGATCCACGGCTCGCCGAGAGGCGGCGAGGCATGCGTCCATCTCGCCACGGCTGCTCCCATGCCACGACCTCTGGTCTGGTCCATGGGCTCCTTGGCCGTCTGCTTGGCTCAGTCGGCAGCCAGCCGTGGATGGCTTTTGGTGTTGATGCGATGCGGTGCGGTGCGGTGCGGCGCGGTGCGGTGCGGATATGCACACGCTTTCCTTGCATCATGACAGCCGCCCTCCCCCCCTCCCCCTCCCTTGGGTGCATCGGTGCCCCCAGTTGATGAACCATGGGTCATTCTTCAGCTCCGTGTCCGCGAAGGTGGGATCCCAAGGCCAATGCACTGCGACATCAGGTGAGCCGACCCGTATTGGGGGCCAACAAATTGCCATTATTGACGGGGAAAACTCCCGAAAAGGATGTTCGGGGGGGGCGGGTTGCGACGGTGGCGCGATGCACCCACCCGTGACCCGAGGGATTGGAAGGGCGCCGAAGGATCTACTTCTCCTCCTCTCTATGGGTGGTGGGGGGGAGGTTCTTCCATCTCACCGTCAACCTTGGTTGAAGCTCGTCAGTCATCAGTTGGCGTGGAGCAGCATCTCGGCAGTTCTGGGTCGCGACGACACTTGCCCCCGTCCCCACATGTGCCGTTGTGCAAATGATGTGCTGGGGCATGCGAAAGGGGGGGGGCGGCCGGCTGGGAAAGAAGTCAGCCAGGCCGGTGTGCGAATAGCCTCAAGGTTATCCGCTGGGTCTTGTCTGATGATACGATGCACGGATAGAGTTTGAGCACCAGCATTCCACGGTCGTCGGCCCCTTGATAAAAGGAAAAAGAGGCAATGGGCGTCGGAATGCAACTGACCCTTCCAGAACTCTCGCACTCTTGCCCCTTTGCAGGGCGCACTCGGCGAGCAGAGAGGTTGCTCGGCTACTTGGAATGGTCATGATGAATTGTGACCAAAAAAGTGTGTGTATAAGTGTGTGAGATCATCTGGCAGGGGTCCGGCAGATCCCGGGATCTGACCCGGAGATCCATCGAGCAGAAACGCCCTCCGATGTGAGAAGCCAGATGTGACGGCCACGAGTCGGCAACTTGAAGAGGCTTCAGGTAGGCGGCTGCTCACTAGACCATCATCGCCGCTTGGATTCTCAGCATGGAGCCCGAACGAGTTGGAAAAGGAAGTGGAAGGGGAAAGGGGTGTGCGAGTAAATGATGAAAAAAGCAAAAAGACAGAGAGAGAGACTGGGAGTGAAGAAATCAGTAGATCTGGATTGATGAGGGCAACCCCCCCTCCCCTGTCGCGTCTGTGAACCCCGGTCTTGACGCGAGGAAGGAAAAATGTAGGTGGGGAGAGACACTGAGGTAGGTAGGGGCTAGGTGAACGGGAACCATGCGTGGCCAGCTTTGTGCAGCTCTCGGTGCAAGTGAGCTGCTGAACATTCCTGAGGGAGAGCAACCCTGATGGGAAAACATGTTTGCGGGAGATGACGATGGCGGCGTGGTGAAAGAAGGGTAAAAGCAGGGTCTCCCGGATATTCCGGGTTTTCACGGCGAAGATACGTACCTGGCCCCGAAAGAGTGGGCTCAAATGCCGCGCCGGTCGGATCCGTGCGGATCCCGGTCCACTTGGATCCCGAGGCGGGCGGGAACAGAGAGGGTGCATAGGCATTGCATCTGGACAACATAACCAACAAAATAGTCGCATTGTTGGCGCAACGCAACTCAATTTCAGGCGCTGATTCTCTGCCATAGAGCACCTGTCTTTCAGCCCCTGTCCCTACGAACCCCGTCCGCATCCCGCTCGCCTGCCGGTCCCGGTCCTGGTCTCTCGTCTTGACTGTTTCGCTCGTAGGCTCTAGCGTGCGTCCGGCACCGAAGCCCCGGCTTCCCGGCTCCCCCGGACACGTGGTCTCATCAGCCCCGGTCGGCGTGCAATCCCTGGGATGATCTAGTCTTTGCGAATTCGACCCAATTCCGCCATCGGCCGCGGGACCCTTGCTACCCGCGATCTCTTCGAGCTTGCGCGCGAACATCCCCCTCCTCCCCGTCCGCCATGCACACGAAGAAAGTCAGACATCTTGACTCTACCACCGCCAGCAACCTGGCTTCAACATGACATGACCCCTGCCTTGCCCCTCGGCCTCGAGGGCTCTTTTGTTCATACACCTCCCTCCCTTCATGTTCCGCCGTGCATTAGCCTGCCTCTTTCTAACCCCCCTTCCCGCCCCTGCGTCGGGGCCGTCGCCCCGTCGCATATCATATTGGATGCGTGTTCCAGTCCAGCCCAGACCCGACAAACGGGGAGGCCCGCCCTGACGATTTCTCAGATTCTCACGACGACCCGATGCGCCATGGGTATATGCTGGCTGCCTCACTTGCGTCGCTGGATCGCCGGGTCGCGGATCGTGCATCGTGCATCGTCTGAACCCATACGCGCGCCTCCAGCGATCATCCTCTGCTCTCCCCCCATCGCGGTGCCCCTGCCGGAAGCGACCCGCACCCGCGCAAGCTCCCGCTCGGGGAACGAAGCCGCCATCTGCAAGCAAAGCCGCATCGTGACGCCTCGGCCGCGGGGCATCGATCGTCATCACAACTAAGTGACGACTTACGACACTCGCCACAGCCAAGTTTCCGGGTCCTCCTCCTTTCCTGTCCTGTGCTGAGAAAAAGCAATGTTGTTGAGCATGGCGCCCCTAGTTTGAGGTTTTCGGTATCACCCAACCTAGTTTATTTTTGGCCCGCGGGTCGTCGTCCCTATCCTCGCGGACGCCATCCTGTCTCGTCCACCCTCCCGCCAAATGTGCCTCATCCGGTCATTGAGTGAACATGACAGCTCAACGGCTCCCCCCCCCCCCCCCCCAAATAGGTGGCGCGATATACCAGATCATATAGAGAAACTCCTGGACCCTAACACGGTCCCGGTCTTCAATAAAAAAACGGACGGACCGTTCCGTCATCACACACATGCCCAAACGGTTGTTGACGTTCTCGGCGCTATTTTGCCTATTCTTCACGAAGCGATGGCCAACGCCAATTTGTCAAGGCTCGTCAACGTGACACATCCCAAGATCCGAGCCTGCGTCTGGGAAACCTTCATTTTCCCAGGCCGTGAACTGCATCGCACGGGGGTGGGGGAACGTCTATACATCAGAGAAAGGCTTTTTCCTTTGCTGGGCCAGTCAGCCTCGAAACGAAAGAAAAATAACCCATCCGAGGGGGGAGGGGAAAAAGCAACGAAAAGGCAAACGCTCAGCTCGCGCCACCCCTGAGGACGATCAAGTCTCGCAGAAAGGGCATACCCAAACCAAAAAGTAAACACAACTTCCCCCCCCCCCCGGACCTTTTTGGTTGTTTTTCCCTTCGTCAGCTACGTGACTGGCTTTTCTTTCTATCGAGGCAGGGGGAAAGCGACAGAACGACAACTCGGGAATGAAAATTTGTCAAAGATTTGTACATTCTTGAGAGGTATCATCTGTCTATCAGTCTATCCATCCAACTGAAGCAAGGCGTTCAGGAAAAAAGAAGAACAAAAAAAAAACCACAATTTGAAAAAAAAGACCTTGCCCCGCTGTGTGTCATCCCTTCGCAAGATCCCAGTCCTACTCGGTCGGATCATTTCCTTCTCTTTCATTCCCCCTCTCGTGTTTGAAGTCCCCAGTGTGCACAAAAGAATTGCTCGCTTGTCGACTCACTGCTCTCTGCCGGACCCTTACTGCTCGACGTCACCCGTCGCAAACAGCTCCAGCTTCACCCTCTCCCTCTCGACGCCCAGGCCCTCGAGCACCAGCCGGACCTTGAGCATCCAGTCCCGCGGCCCGCAGACGTAGTACTCGGTCCTCGCGTCGCCGAGGCCGAGCTCCTCGCGCGGCAGCTTCGTCAGGTCGAGGTGCTGCTCGTAGTCGTACTCGCGGCCCTTCTCGTCGCCCGGCTGCACCTCGCTGAGGAAGATGTGCGCGCTGAGGTTGGCCCGCTCGCGCGTCAGCCCGCGGATGTGCTTGGCGAAGACGAGGCTGCCGCTGTTGCGCGCCGCGTGCACCCACTTCACCGGCCGGTCCGGCGTGTCGGACTCCGGGCCGAGCACCGTGTTGAGGATGGCCATGAGCGGCGTGGCGCCGACGCCGGCCGAGAGCAGCACGAGCGGCGCGTCGGCCTTTTCGGCGCGCGCCCGCGCCGTGTCGAGGAAGAAGTCGCCCTGCGGGTGCGACACCTCGACCTCGTCGCCGACTCGGTAGTCGTTGTGCAGCAGGTTCGACACGAGGCCCGGGACGAGGCCCTTGCTGACGTCGTCCTGGGGCGCGTCGACGACCGTCGCCTCGCGCTTGACGCTGATGCGGTAGTACTCGCCCGCCGTCGAGGCGGCGGCGTCGCTGAGGCTGTACTGCCGCGGCTGGGTGATGCCGCCGAGCTGGGGCACGGGGACCTGCACGGAGATGTACTGGCCCGGGAGGTACTTGGGCAGCGGCAGCTTGCCGTCCGAGGGGGCGAGGTGGAAGCTGGTGACGGAGTCGGACTCGTCGATGCGGCGGACGATCTTGAACCTGCGCCAGTCGGTCCAGGGCCCAGCCTCGCGGTACATCTCGGCCTCGCGGCCGATGAAGACCTGGGCGAGCTGGGCGTAGGCGGCGGTCCAGGCGGCGGCGATGTCCGGGGTCAGGGCGTCGCCGAGGACGGTGCCGATGGCCTTCATGAGATAGGTGCCGACGATGTCGTACTGTTCCGGGCGGATGTACAGCGAGGCGTGCTTGTGGGCGATGCGCTCGACGGCGGCCTTGAGCTTGGGCAGGTCGTCGATGTAGGTGGCGTAGGCGAGGACGGACTGGGCGAGAGCGCGCGGCTGCTCGCCCGAGGCCATGTTGCGCATGCTGAAGACGTTCTTGAGCTCCGGGTGCGAGTCGATCATGTCCTTGTAGAAGAGCGTCGTGATGGTTTCGCCGTGCACCTTGAGCACGGGCGCCGTCGACTTGACGATGTTGATCTGGTCTTGCGTGAGGCCCATTCTGGCGGTGGACGTGGTGAAGGATCGGCCGATGCGGTGGGCGGGACGGGCCAAGGTCGGTAGCAGACGGGATGTCTTGGAGGGAAAGGCGAACATCTACCAAGGAAAGTGGATGGTGGCGTTGATGATATTGGGGAGGAGGAGGAGGAGGAGGAGGAGGATGATGATGATGATATGCTGCAGCAAAGTTATTCAGCAGTCTGAAGTCTGATGTTTCTTATCGTCCGTGTGTATGTTACACGGGAAAAGGGAATGGCCGGTAAGAAGAGGTTTTGTTGTTGTTGTCTGATGTCTGGATAACCAAGTAACGTACATGCATAGTGAGTCGGCCATCATAGTGAGTCGGCCACCTCCTCCTACCCTCCAGCTATTTATGTAAGTCAATCAAGCAGCATCGTACGAAATCAATTAAAACTACTCATCATCCTCTTCTTCAGAGGTCTCCCATACTACCTGACATGTTCGTACGTTATGTCCAGTCTTTCCGCAATTGCCACATCGCCGACCGCGCAATTCACCCCCCTCCGTACGAGCCCCCTCCTGACGTGTATTTTCGCCTCCAGCATCAACAACCCCCTTCTCTACCCGGATTGCCTCTGCTTCAGCTGCATTAAGGGACCCTCCAAGACGCAGTTGGGTTTTTTTAGCCCTCCGACGCTTGCTTAGTATCTCATTTGCCGTACGAAGCCCACGGCACTCAGCTTCAACAAGAGCTAGTTTGTGTGCTAACTTGCTAATACCTTTGGCCTGCAAGTCAACTACTTCGTACAAATGGGTTGGTGAGCTATCTTGATGACTGGTAATCCTTTTCTTAAGTGATGCAGAGCTTCGTACGGCGTCATGTGCTGTAGTTGGTGTCTTTGGGTCCCAGGAGCCCTGGCTGCTTGGGCGTGAGTTGGATGGTGTTGGCGTCTTTGGCTTGAAATCCAGGCGGGAAATAACTACTTCTGGGTTGAAAGGGATAAGGCCAGCCTGTCTAAAGCCAGCTCGTACGTTTTCTTCACCCATTGAAGTGAAAAAGGCTGCCTTAAAGGCAGGAAAGAAGTCGTCCTTAGTAATGTGCGTAATCTGCATCCGCATCATTTTCTCAATTTCCTTGCCGTACGACGCCTTCAGCGGACTAAAACAGCCAACATCAAGAGGCTGGAGCTCGTGCGATGAATGGGGAGGCATGCAAAGAGCAATAATGCTGTGTTCCTTGCAGTAATCGTCAAACTTGGTAGACTTGTGGCTGTTGTGGCCATCAAGGATTAGGAGCCGCTTAACACCCTTTGTACGAGACTTTGTGCACTTTTCAAAATGCTGTAGCCAATCTAGGCCAATCTCATTTGTAGTCCATCCATTTTCGCTAGGGTGGACGCGCCATTGGGGTGGGAATTGGCTATTGGTATACCACGAGAGGAGGTGATATTTGCCCTTGACGATGACGTACGGAGGCAGCGCCCAGCCATCTGCACATACGCCCTGAATGACAGAAACCCATTCGCGATTGCCAGGCTGCTTCGTACGAGGCCTTCCACGGCGATCAGAGGTTGTAACAACCTTTGCGTGCGACAGCATTCCCATCAAGAAGCCCGTCTCATCAAAATTGTAGATATCGTCATCGTGGATTCCGTACTTCGCAATTGTGTTTCGTACGAGGGCAAACCAGGCCTGCACAATTGCAGGATCCTCAGCTAATGCCCTCTGATAGTCGATTCCACGTCGAAAACGCGTCTTTAGTTGTGGTTGGCGTCGTACGAAGTTCTCTGCCCATCGGGGTCCGACACGCGTCGCGTCGCGTTCGTCAAGGAGGCAATCAGCCATATCTCGTACGTCGTCAAGTCGCGGTGGAAATCCTCGATCGATTAGGTCAATAACTCGTTCAAGAATCACTGTTTCTTCTAGCTCAGTCATCTTCATTGATTTCGATCGCGTTTCTTGTCGTGGTAGTCGTCCGATGCGTCGGTCCTGAAGTGTTGTTCTTGGGATATTGTAGATAGTAGCTGCTTTTCGTACGGAAAGATTTGGGTCTTTATTGATAGCTTGAAGTGCAAGTATAATGCGGCTTTCTTTTAAGGAGGATTCCATAGTCGTACGTAGAGGAAACTTAGTATAAAGAGGAAAGGTGTAGAAGTAAAGAGGAGTGGCCGACTCACTATGATGGCCGACTCACTATGCATGTACGTTACAGAAGTTTCTCTTTTTATCGTTTCAGATGACGGATGGGGAGGGATGCCCGGCGGTATTTAATCCAGGAACAAAAGAGAGAAACGATTGCGAGTTGCACAATGCAAGTGTTGCCCGTCGCCCCATGTCGATATCCACGGCGCGACGTCGTCGCCCCATTGACAAATATCCATCACCTCAATGGTCATGTCATGTCATGGTCCGCGGCGATTATCCCACCGCACCGTGGACGCAGCCCAATCCCATGTGATGTGCGCGTGGTTTCTGTCCCTCTGTGCCTCTGTAAACCTGCGGGCCTCCACAAAAAGACTTCTGGGAATTCCCGTATCATGCTTCTCCCGCCGGGTGGCCTGACATCGGGGATGCCCACACACGTATTGTCGAATCTTGCATCTCCGCGGGCGGCGGGCGCGTGCAGCACGATGGTCGGCGGGACGGGATGGGACGGGATGGGATGGAATGGATCATGGGATACCCCTGACGTCTGGCTGCCGGCGGAATCTTCGGCGGATCGGCCGCCTTGGAGTACCTGTAATAGTAGAGTGAAGAAGGGTGGGTGGACTACCGATTTAGTCCCGAGTGAGAGAGTCTACAAGAGTTCTCGAGAGGAGAACCAAGAGGAGAGCGAGCGAGAGAGAGAGAGAGAGAGAGAGAGACAGACAGACAGAAGAGCCTGAAGAAAGATGGTTTGGTTTACTGGGTAATGAATGGGACGGGTTTGCGTCACTTTCAGGGGCCGTAATCATATCCGTTCCATCTCCAACTGCTCCTCCCATCGGCACTGAATCGCTCATGTCGCAGTGCGGTCCACTGGACTGGTGCCAGACTTGAGAACGATCAACACACTCACTCATCCACACCGACAAACAAGCCTTGACGCGTCACATGTCACCATCGTCATATGTATCATTGCTGCTCTGAGCGCCTGGAAGCCCTGGGACGCACGCTGCATCAGCACACTAAGCACATCGCATTCGCAGTCTGAGGGTGCATGACACAAACCCAACCCGCACAAAAACCGGCAGTGTGTATCCGTTATTACCGATGCCAGACACAGACACCGCTCGACCCAAAATAGGATGCTGAGGACCGCCGTTAAGCTTACCCGCGTCGTGGCGCCGGCGGTTCCTGACACCGACACCACCAGGCACACACACCAGTGACACCCTAAACCTACCTGTGTTGTCTATCAAAGCCTAATCCGTCCTTCCCAAAGGCTTGGAGTGGTTCGGGTTGCGCACCTTGGTTCCCCTTTCGGACAGACAGAGAGACAGACAGAGAGAGAAAGAGAGAGTACACGCGGACGACTCTGTCTGGATTGGGTTGTCAAACATCTGGCAGATGGCCGGGCCAAGAGACGGTGGAACATGTGGTGAGGCGTCCCCGGGGAACGATGGCACTCCCAAGCCCCCTTTTGCGAAAGAGGAGAAAAGAGGCGATGGTGCAAGACTGAAGAGGCAAATGAGACTGAAGAGACAAATATCGCACCGCCACTCCCGCCAGCATCTCTCTTGGCCATTGGTTTTCTGTCCCAGTGTGTCCCAGTGTGTCCCAGTGTGTCCCACCGGTGTGTGGTGCACAGCTCAAAGACACGGCGTCGGTTGCCAAAGGCGGCTGAATGCGGAAATGTTCGCCTCTGGAGGCTGACGATCGATTCCCTACCCAATCTCTCTCTCTCTCTCTCTCTGTCGTCACCTTTGTCGGCTCAGTAATGTCCACGCGCAGCCGAGTCCATGCATGGACATGGGCTCCGGAGATGCTTCATGTGTATATTCTCTGACCCTCTCTGACTCTCTTGCCCCATCGGTATTTTGAGGGTTTCTGTCACGAACTCGGAAGCGAACAGCTTGAGCCAGGACGAGCGAGAAACCAAAGTGAACGAACCACTAAAAAATAATTGAAAAGGATTAAAAATAATAATTAAACACCAAAAAAAATTCCCATCACGAACCCCGCGCTACCGACGGGATGGGCTCACATCACAGATGACTCCCGAACCCTAGAAACACACCTTCTCCATCGTCCATCGACC
This sequence comes from Colletotrichum lini, assembly GCA_034638275.1. Classification (NCBI taxonomy): domain Eukaryota; kingdom Fungi; phylum Ascomycota; class Sordariomycetes; order Glomerellales; family Glomerellaceae; genus Colletotrichum; species Colletotrichum lini. The sequence continues at coordinate 5,852,910 of JAWQJV010000004.1, forward strand.
ATCGACGGGGGACCCCGCGAGACATAAGCCGCCATGACAGAACCTGGCCTGATCCTCTCTTTTTCGCCATGGGACCTGATAATAGCAATGGTCGGCAGCCCCTCCCCATGTCAACATTGTCAACATGCCATTCCGCCTAAGCCTTACGACCAACCGGGAACATGGCAATCCTCCCAAAGAAGCACAAAACCAGGATGGGGAACCCGGCCAGAAACGTGGGCGGCTGACATGACGCACACCCGATTTACCTAATCGAAAGAGGGTGTTCCCGGAACCCGCACGCTAGAAAAGGCTGCAACATTACACACGCAAACTGTACTCACACACACGGATGCTTCCATGCCCGGGCCTTTCCGGGGGTTGGACGTCTCTACGGAACGACAGCGCCAGTGGGCGGGGACGGACCCTTCAGAACTGGATCGTCCCAAGGGGGTGTTGAGTTGCCGAGCATCGTAATATTCCGTCTGGAAACCCTTTGCTGGAGCTCCCGGGTGCTCATGATCGATCCATGACCACCATGGCATGGAAGATGGAAGCAGGAGGGAGGGTTCTAGGACCCCCTCATCAGCCTCCCCTGGCAAAAGACCAATCGCGCAAGTTCTAATGGCATGACAAAACACGCGCGTGAGCCTTACGAGTGACGAAAAGTGAAGCCTTTCGTGGGAAATCTTTAAGTAAACAAAACAACCCAAAAAAACAAGAAAAACAAGGGGCTGTACCCCGATCTTGGCAGACAGACATGATCACACTTTCTCACCCCACCCTCCTTCGCACCTCGGACATCTCGCTATAGCGAGATCTGCGAGGTTCGAGGCGGGCAAGTCCCCTGATGCTGGTAAAGAAAGGTACTCTTCCAAGAATAGCCGGAGGCAACGTGGAGCTCGGGCGCTGGGGGGGAAGATCCAGGTTTCGTGGCTCCATGCAAACCAAACGTCGACCATGAAACCGGGTCATCCCGCCTCAAGGATGCGGTACATGTTTCCAGCGGGGGCTTCTTTTTGGTTGTTGTTGTTGTTGTTATTCTTGTTGTCTGAGATTTGGAATATTTTCAACTATCCCAAAGTCATTATTTTGGGTGCCGACTGCGACTTTGCTGACAAACTGGAACGTCAGTTCCTGTGTCAGAACGAACCATGTTGGAGGGTTACTTTCGTACGCGTCCTTTTTTCCCCCAAACCAAGGCGGCTTGGAGATGCCTTTTCGCAGTGGGCTGCCAGCGTTCTGCATCTCCTCGGCCGAGTTGACGCAGCCTTCTGCTTTCCCGCCTTTCCAACCACACCTTAACTCGCCGCGGTCGAGGTTTGTGGTGATGGGAACATCTTAAGACATCATGACTCGCTTCCAACATCGTTTCTCGGTCCAGTCCTTAGAGATTCCCGTTTACCCGTGCGATACACGTGGTAACGTCTGTATGAGGATCACGCTTCAACGAAATGCAGAACAACAATAACCAGATCTAAGTGAAATGTCTTTAGAATAAAGAGTAGTTAGATACCAACACAATAACGGCTACGACAAAATCAACTCTGTCAAGTTTCGGTGTTACATGTCCAAGAGAGAGCATCATATAAACAAGAACAGCACCGCCCGGCGACCATTCAAATAGGTCCATCGACAAACCCGTACACAATGACTCTATCACCCCCCCCCCCCCCCCCCCGCAACTCTCCATTTCCCGCCAGAACCCGCGCCGCGTCACAATCACCTGGGCTCCCACTCCCAGTACCGCTCCTCTTCGCCGTGCCGCGCCCCCCTATCCTCCAACGCGCTCCGGTTCTGGCAGCTCGGGCGGTAGTGGTCGTCCTTCAGCCCGAACGGCCACATGGCCACGAAGCAGATCTCGGCCACGCCGCACCCGGGCTTGCACCTCTTCCACAGGCTCCACCCGAGATCCCCCTTGAGCGTCCTGATCGTCTCGCGCCCTCGCCTGACGGCCCCTGCGAGCTCGTCTGCCGCGTCTCCGTCTGCGTCTGCGTCTGCGTCTTCGGAGCCTCGCCGGCTCGTTGCCGCCGCCGCCGCCATCGCCGCCATCACCGCCACGACATCCGCCTCCGTAATCGCTCCCGCCAGCTCCGGCACCGCGTCCAGGACCAGCCCGCGGACGTCAAACAGATCCCCGCAGATGCGCTCCGCGACTGCTGAGATGGCGACGTAAATCATCTCGTCCTCCCGCGTCCACTCGTCCCTCCACGCCGTCGCCGGCTCCAGGTAATGCGCCGCACACCTTCCCCTTGCCTCCCTGATATATCCCTCCTCCTCCTTCTTCTCTTTTCCCTCCTTCTGCCCCCCTTTAACAGCCGCTTTAGAGTCGAACTCGTCCCACGGATAGTCCACAAACGTGTTCGTCACGCCCAGCACCTGGCTCAGGAACGCCTCGTCCTCCGCCACGGCTTCATCGTCGGCAATCGCCTCGATGCGGTCCCCGAATCTCGTGACGATGAGGTCCGCCACGCCCTGCCAATCTACTTTCCCGTCCGACCACGCAGCGCCCTTGACAATCTCCTCGACCCGACCGAGCATCACCTCCCGCTCCTCCCTCGCGAGGCGTCCCAGCCTCGGCATGTCCCTCCGCCCGTTCGGGTTGGACACGTTGAGGGGGTACCAGAGCCCGCTGACCGTGCCCCCAAACCCCAACCGCACCCTGCCGCTGCCGATGCCGTCGTACCGCTGCGTGACGGCCCTCGCCCAGTCAAAGAGGCCCCCCCCGTCGCCGCCCTCGACCTGGTCGCTCCACGGCCGCCTCATGACCGAGACGGGGTCCAAGCCGTCAAAGAAGTCGCAGTAGATGGCCTCGAACCCAATCTCCATTCGGATGACGCCGTCGAGGCCCCACGCCTTGACGACCTCGCAGATCTCCTTGGCGCGGTCGTACTCACCGAACCCGGGCGCCTCGTCGAGGTCGCGTAGCAGAAAGTCCTGCGTATCGAGCGTGCCCATGCCCGTCTTCCCCGCGGCCATGCCGTCGAGGTACAGCAGCTTGAGGTCCCGGTTGGCGCGGTACGTGTGGAAGTACCCGCGAACAGGTTCATCCGGGCCCCCGGGGCCTCTCGGAGGTCTCTCATCGTCATTCTCTCCGCCGAGTGGTTTCTGTCCCTCCATCATCGGGATAATCGGCTCGCCCCCATGCGGTCTCCGAGATGGTGGTGGTTTCCCCTTGCCCTTGCCTGGCGGCTTCGGCGGCGGCGTCCCCCGTCCCTTTCTCCAGCTCCTCGCAAAATTCTCCGAGTGCTCCATCTCGAACGCGAGCCACTCGAACCCCTCGGGCGTGCTGTTGGATCTCGTGCCGTGGTACATCAAAGTGCCTCGCGGCACCGTGGCGGGAATCAGCCCCAACCCGTTGTGGTGCAGCGATGACCCCCACTGGCGCATGGCCGAGTGCACGGCGTTGAAGATATGCACCGCATTCTCGCGCGCGTGTTCCGGGCTGGGTGCAAAGTCGGAAGACGACGAAGATGGCGGTGGTGATACAGGTGAGTCTTGATGCGCCGCCGAGATGGGCTCGGCCGAGACGAGGACCGTTGCCGGAGATAAGGTTATGCTGTAAACCGCTGCCAGGGCGGCCGCCGCTGACATCAGCTGAATCATGTTTGCTCCGTGATTGTGTGTCTAACACTCAAAGCAGCAGTGGTGGTGGCTATCTGGCTGGCTGGTTGTCTGTCTGTCTGTCTGTGTGTCTTGGGAGTGAACTATAAAGAATAAAAACACACAAATGACTACACAGGGGAAAAGACAAACGAAAAAAAGGAAGAAAAACCCCTCAAGATATCATCTTGACAAGCCAACAACGGGAGGTGGGAGCTGACGACTCGGCTTATCTATCCGAAAGGATTCAACTGCTGTAACACCCGCCAGCGAGCGGGCCCTGTCTACCCGAACGCGCGGCTGGCCGCAACACGACACACATGACTGATTCGTGACCACCAGACCAGACCAGGCCAGGCCAGGTAAGCTACAGGGCTACAGACTACCTGTACTCCTTCTCTCACTCGAGATGCCACACTACACTATCCATACACACCTAGTCGGAAGCCCGATCGGGGGTTTGCTTGACACCGCTCGGTAACCGATACATTGCACCCTGACTGATGCCTGCCGTCCACCGCCTGTCAGCACCTGTCAATCTCTCGGCACCAATGTTTGGGCACTTTCACTTTACTGCCAAACAACACATAAATCAGCCCCAAACCTTTCTTCCAACAAACAAACCACAAACCACAATAGACAAGGTAGATCACGACAAGCATCCATCCCTCGATTCGAGCACGATTACATCTATAATCATGTATCCGTTAACAAAGACTCGACACATTACTTTTTCTCATGATAAAAAAAAAAAAACCCTCAATCCCAACTGTCCCAAGTTCAACCATAACTCATACCATCGTCATGCGCCAAATCGACAACCCACTGCTACATCACACTACTGCGCCTTTTCGCCGCCCTTCTCACCCGTCTCGCCGTTGCCATTCGTCTTTCCCGACACAATGGCAACGTCCTTTTTCTGAGTAAGGTGACGCGGCAGACGGTTCTCGCCCTCCGTGTAGGGCTTGCCAGCCTCCTCTCGCGCCATGTCGTTGACCCATCGCTCGTCGCCGCGCAAACCAGGCTTCACGCCAACCTCGGCCCACTTCGCGGCAAGGTAGAACCAGCCCAGTGCGTTCCCGACCGTGCCCACCTCGTCACTCACGCCCGTGGCGGCAGCATAACTCATCTTCTTGTGCAGCTCACTGTCGGTGAAGAGATCCAAGAGATGACCGGCCACGGCCTTGAAGTCACCGGGCTCCACCAAGAAGCCGTTGACGTTGTCCTTGACCTGGAGCGGGATACCGCCTGCTCGTGTAGCAATGACGGGCCGGCCGGCGTGCAAAGCCTCAGAGACCTTGACCTCGAACCCCTCGCGCGTCGAGAGCTGGAGGACGACGTGAGCGTTGGCAATGACCGTGTTGAGGAGCTGGTCATTGGGATCCAGGCGCATTATGCTGCAATCCTTGACGAGGTGGGGGTAGTGCTTCTCGAGCTGGTTCATAGTCTGGTCGTAAATCATGCTAGCATCGGGATCGTCAACCGACCCGTTGCCGCAAACGACAAGCTGCGGAATGTCCGTCTCGCCCTTCTCTTCCAGCAGACGACGGAACTCGGCATAAGAGTCAATGACGGTTGGGATGCCCTTGGAGGGATCAAATCGAGCCACCTGGATGATGTACTTGCGGGCGGGCCACTCGAGCTCCGTCATTCCCTGGTTGCGACAGGCGGTGTTGTAGATGTGGCCGTAGTAGCCCGTGTCCCATCTGTTCAGGGGCTTGTTCAGGCCGTCCAGCCAGTCAGTCGTGGCAGGGAAGTACACCACCTTTTCCTTGGGCACCGTGTGAGGCACAAAGATGGGGATGGGGTGGCTGATGAACATGTCGGCATGTTGAATGTTGCTCCACAAGAAGTTCCAAATGTCCTCCTGGGGCGAGCCAGCCTTGGCAGTCAAGTCGCTGCGGATCTGGATGTGGGATCGGTAGAGAACAGGCCGGTCAGGCGTAATCTTCTTTATCAGGGGAATCAGACCGGGCATTTGAGGGTCGTCAATCTGAATCGCACATGTCAGCAGTAGTTCATGATCAGACCTTGGGCTGTCTGATGCCGAGTGCCCTATGCGGGAGATGTGGGGCGGACCCGAGAGAAGAGCTCGTGTGGAGACCATTACACCTCCCATGCAGCCTATGGAGGGATGGAGATGGAGGGGTAGCTGTGCATATGGGGGGCGGAGGGGTAAGGGGGGGAAGGGAGGGTTTGGAGAAGCCCTAGGGGTGGGGGAGGCGGGTTGGAGAAGGCTCACCATGACCACATCGGCGCCACCCTCTTCGGGGGGTCGCAGAGGGCCTCCTTCGGAAAGCCAGTAGCGGTTGGCATTATCCGTGATCCAATCAATGATGGACTGCTTCTCCTCGGCCGAGATGCGCTGGTCAGGGTGGCTGACACCTTGGAGGATGTTGTGGATGTTTTTGGTGATCCTGAAGACACCGGGTCTTGGCTTGGGCACTGGCCATGATGTCAGATCCGTACGATTCTGCAAGAGGTGGACGCAAGGGGAAAACGTACCATACCAAGTCAGGTCAACGCCAATAAGACGGGCAAAGCGGACGAGGGCGTGTCGCATCAAGGCGACACCACCTCCCTGGGGAGTACTGCTGAAGAAGGCGAACTTGATCTTGTTCTCGCGAAGCTTCTTGGCAAAGAACATGGTGGCATCCCAGGTCGGGGTGCCGCAAGTGTCCTTGTGGTTCTGGACCGTATTGAGCTGCACACGAAAGCCAGCGTCCGTCTGAACGACACCTCTCCAGCCGACCTGGAGGAGGGGAACAAGGGACGGACCAAAGTTCCTGTGGATGGAGTATCAGTAACTAGTCCTGTCGAGTTTGCACGGATTCAAGGGGGAGCACGGAGCGGGCAGCTTACATGATGCACTTGCGAGCCATAGAATCGGCTTGCTCATCCACTCGCTTGATGTCCCAGAAGCTCTTCTCCTTGTGCTCGTCGTCAGGGCGCAAGACAACGGGGACGATGTCGAGGTCGAGCCAAAGACGCGAGCACAAGGACTGGCTCATGTACTTGAGGGTCATGGGCAGACCCGCACCAATGAACTTGGAGAAGTTTGCATGCTCGTAGTCTTCGAGCGTACTGATGATGTAGTCAGCAATGGCATCGTTGCCCGTCTGGGTGGCATCGTCGAGGTTGATGTGCTTGACTGTGAAGTCAATCAGGTAGACCGTGTCGTGAATTGCAAGGGCCACGACAGCTGTGTGGGAGTCGGCGAAGACGGCCGAGATTCCGCAATAGAGAGTCTGTCAGGCTGGTGTTAGTGGTCAAGCGTGAAATGAGACTACGGGATGGTGAAGCAATTGGTCGTCTCATTGGATTATCGAGCCGAGAGAGGACAGACAATTGAGTCCACGGGCCGATCAATGTCTTGGGCCAGTGCATGTGTTGCTGAGACATGCGGGGAATGCAAGCTCGCAAACGGACGAGGACGCGATTGACAGACTTACAGTCAGAGCTGGACCGAAATGATTGCCCTGGTCATGCATGGTGCTCATCTGTCTCCTGCGGTGCGCCGAGGCGCCCAAGGAGAACTGACGGCCCGGCTGCTTCGGAGTGACCATGATGGCGACTTCCAGGTGCTTGGGTGCTGGAATCTCGATCTAGGAGAAGATGGGGACGATTAAATGAGGCGAGTGGAAGTTCGAGCAAGTCGTCTACGAGGTGCAATTCGCAGGCCAGAGGGCTTGGGAGGAAGACAAGCAGCAGCAGGAAGATGAGGAAGATGAGGAGGATGTTGATGAAGACAGGATCGAGGAAGAGAAGAAGGGGACGAGGGGATGCGAGGGTTTTGTGCTGGGAGTCGGGAGTCAAGGCTGCCGGCTGCGAGCTGGTGCCAAAATGGGAGGAGGTGACGAGCAGAGACACACAGCACGAGGAGAGGACATACGTAATAATGTGAGGCGATACGAGGAGTAAACGGAGGGCAGGAACTGGATTGAAAGGCAAGTGACAAACTGGGCTGGGCAACTGCAAGGAGGGGGAGGGAGGGAAGAGCACAAGGCGAAGAAAGACGGGAAGGTGAGGATGAGGATCAAAGGTCGGTAAGGTCAGGTACCTGCCTCCTACCCCTCTACTAGGTAGGTAGGTAGGTACCTTAGAAGGAGTGCCGGAAAGGGTGGTCGTCTGGGGTCGGGAAAGGGAAGCCACCATGGGGTGATCTTGCCGTATGTGCGTCGACGAGCAGGAGGCAGGAGACGGGCGACGGACGACGGGCGACGTTGATGGGACAGCAGCAGCAGGAGCAAAAGCAGGATCAGGAGCCTACAGCTTGGTTGGAGCTATGGCCACGGCATGTGTGACCGTAGGTACCTTGCCTGGTGCAACATTTCTACCTACCGTGCCTGACGAGTACATCTACTCTATCGAAGCTCAAACAGTAAGGAGGGGGGGGAACCAGGGCAGTTTCTTAAGATACAAGACGACAGATAACAACAACAAATAACAACAACATCATGGCAATGTGTGAAGAGGGAACAGTGGCCTGGGTAGATACAATCAAACACTGACGGAGGCTGAAGGAGGAACGCACCTCCCCCAACCGGTACCTGACTACGTGCCTACCTGTCTTTCGGACGGATGACGGCCAAGTGGGGCCGGCCGTGAACGGTCGGGCAATGTCAGGTCAGGTCACTCCAACCACAGCCCGGGCTAGGAAGGCACTTTTCATCTCCCCATTCCTAGGTACCTTGCCTAGGTACCTAGGTAGGCCATCTCGCCCTCTGTTTTTGCTGCGAGAAGGGGCTACATACATGTTCGAAGCACCCGCCTCAAAGAGTGCACCATCGTGTACAGATAAATACCTGGGTGCTTTCACGGCGCCGTGTCGCCCCTCACTTACCTCGCCTTCCTCAATCCCCCAGAAGCTGCTGGCCTGCATGAATGGTGACGCAAGACCGGGCAGGCGCACCTGTGCCCAGGGTCGAGTAGGGAGCAAAGTCCAACGCTAGCCGATGAACGAGAGCAACCTTTGGCTCCCCCTCCCCCCGACTCTGCGCGTAATGGATGCCGCCGTCCGCTAGCCTTGTCCTGGGGTTATGCCGTTGAGCTTCCATGCTAGGAGCTGTACGCCGTTACACAACACCATCCGGTCTTCTTTTCTCCCGAACGGATGAGGCGAAGTTGGAACCGTTGTAATCATTGTCTGCTTGACCGACTATCTATAAACGTTTGTCATTGAGTTTACAAGTACCATCTGCTTCCCCATAGCAGCGCTTCAACCCAGCCAACTATCAACAAACACCTCCCTTATCCCGCATTTCATCACCCATCTATCTCCTAAGCTGCCGCCTTCCTCCTGCCGTCATGCGAGCGACGGGCCCCGCCACCGGCCCCGCCAACGCGCCTTAGCTCCGCTGCCACCACCAACGCCACCGTGCACCCACCTAACCACCCTGACAGAGAGAGAGAGCACCGTTAACAGCTTACAGTTGACGACTTACACCGTGAATGTGAGGGACCCTCGCTGCTAATGACACTGATGGCATTCTGCTCTCTTTTCCTTCCAACATAGCCTCTTCTATTTGCGAGTTGGGTCTAGACTCTAGCGTTGAAGTCCTCGTTGCCCGGCAAAGTCCACTAGATCGCATTATCCGACTCTCAGGGTCAGCATCGGTCCCCGACGGCAGCCTTCGACGCACATTGCGCAACCAACACGAACCACCAAATCAGCCACCCATGCAACCTTGTCAACACCACGTACCACGAGTCGAGCCCTTCATCATCCCGGCTCTCCCCTTTGCCCACGCTGCGAATTAGTCGGTGAGCAGGCTGCCCACCTCGAACGACTGTCACCGGCTTTGTTGACCGTGGGGAGGGGAGGGGGGATGCCACTCCTGGGCCGTGGGACTTCAGGAAACCATTCCTACTGGGCTGCCTGTCCTCAACCACCCACCATGACACTCGGCCAACGGCCACACGATGGCACCCGAGCGGCCGGGCAATGTCATGTTTCCCACGTCGACGCGCATCTCATCAATTCCCATCTTCCTTTTGCCTCCCCCGATTGGCGGCTGCCGGCAGCCCTCCTTCTCGAGCACACCCTTTTTGTACCTCTCCGAGATTGACGAGAACCAGATTGATGAACGCCGCTCGTAGACACTCACACAGCCCGGCATCGGCTCAAAGGTTCAGTCCCCGGTGAGGTTGGGCTTTTGCGGATGCCCTGGATGAAATGTTAGCCCCTCCGGTTGGCTACGACTTTGATGAGAGCTCGGCGACCATAACTCGACGACCAGAGCTCGACGACCAGAGCTGACAGGAAATATCAAGCGGAGGCGAAGCTGGCGAAGCTAGCGAACATCAAGTCCGAGCGGTACCCAAGCCTTAGCGCTGGTGTACCCGTGCTGATGGTGACACTAAACTGGCCCCTGCCGCTATTCTCGGGTCTCCGCCCCCGCCCTAGCAGCGGCTACTTCTGGGTCGGTGCAATGTACTTCCAGGGGGGGAGGACTGAACAACGGTGCTTCTTGTAACGCAGATGCAGAGTGATCCGGGGCTCTTTTCTCCATTATTTGGAATGTACCGTTATAAGCACACGTTCATTGTGGGGAGTTTCTGCGAGTTCTTGATCAACCGGGTGCCAACAGCTTCTGGCCGAGAAAAGCACCCAGCAAGCGTTAACAGCTCCAAGCCCGCTGCTGCCCTGACACCTTCAGCACAGCAAGGGGTATCCCTCATTACGCCGCCAACCCCGCCATGGAGGGCTGCGCTACAGCGACCGCCCCTGGGCCAGGAGCCGAACATCGCACCGCCGGGTTGCTTTTTCCTGCGGTCCTTTTCTCTCGCTGGTTTTGCTTCTCCCCAAACATTTCGGTCAGACCTTGCTCTTGTTTGGGGATCGGATTTGCTTTGCTACTTCTTGGGATTGACCAGCTCAAAACATGCTCCACTACACTCGGAAGACGAGAGTGACCGTCATGATCATCTGCACCTCACCGAAACAAACCAACCAACCCCGTGATGCAGCGAGGGGCCTTCTTCTGGCCTCGGCAGGCTTCCAATGTCGCTAACATCGTACGATACCTGCGCACCCAAGCGACTGGTCACCTCCAGGACACCATTCCCCCGGTTTTTGTCAGATCATGTTCTGCTACAACGAGTTGAACTAGGTTGCTTCCAGTGTTGCTCTTTAACCTGCTAAGGCCACTCAAAAACGTGGGGGGGAGGGCCTGGGGCATCACACCCTCTCAATGCAACTGAATGACAGACGTGGGGGTGTCAAGCATACGGATATGAGGTGAGGTTTCTTTGGCATCAGATCCATCGGCATGGTTAACTTGCAATTCAGCCTCGCTAGTCGAGAATAACGAGCGACGAGTGCGCCCCTAGGCGCCGTAGTTGGAACACGCACGAGTGGATAGCTAAAGATTAATGTGGAAGCGACCAAAGCCACTATGCTTCGTTACTCTCACCCCGATGTGCAACTCGACACATGCATTGTCTAACATTAGTATAGGATGACAGTAAATTCTCATACTTTTAACAATGTCCTTTAGCTATTTCGCCTCAGCTCCTCCACAAATGCATAAACCAGCGGCCCATCCAGCGAATCTCCGACCAGAACAGCGCTCTCAAGAAATGGCAACACCACAATACAGGCTACAACGGCTTCTGACCGAGAAGCACGTGAAAATACACATGGGCGTGGACCGAAGGGTCCCTGAGGTCCTTTCGTACCTCGTCGAGGAAGCTCGCAACGTCGGCGTGCGACCACTTTAGGATGTTGATGAACGGGCGGAGGGTGATGGCCTCGAGGCCGTCGTAGATGACGTCGTGCGTCAGCAGGCCGATGAACTTCTTGGTGTCGTCTTTGGGCCAGGGCCCGACGGGAACCTTTTTGACGATGTGCCGGATGTTGACGAAGCCGGCGTCGCGGAGGCGGTCCGGGTTCCGCTGGGCAGCGTTCATGTCCGTGTCGGCGAGTCGCAGGGCCTCGGTGAGGTAAGCCACCATGCGGATCGGGGCGAAGTCGGCGGGCATGGTGCCGTCGTCGCAGCCGTAGAACCAGCGAAACTCGTGGAGCTCGATCCAGCCGCCTGGCTTGAGGGACCTGTGCGAACTTGGTTAGACAGGTACGCGTGGAGGAGGGGTGAGAAGAGAAGAATGAAACGAGGGAGGCCACGATGTGGTGGTGACGTCCTACCTGTAGGCGCTCCTGAACAGCCTCGGCCAGTCGCGGATCGAGGGAGCCATATTTCCCAGGCGGACAAAGTCGAGAGTATCCGGCGGGTCGCACCAGTCGTCTTCGGCATCGTCTATGACGAAGGTCACGTTTGGGGGTTGCATCAGGAACTGGATGGGACTCAGGTCGAGGCCAACGACAGCGGCACCCGGGTACTTGTCGCCCACTGCGCGTGTGTAAGCAATCAAGCCATTCGCGATGAATATTGGCCTTTCAACATGAGAACACACAGCCGGGTATGGAGGAGGAAGTTGGAAACGAGCGGGGGTGGTTCACTCACTCTCCTCGGCCCACGCGCCGACGCCGGTGCCGACGTCGAGGATTCTCTGGGGGTTCAGCAGCGGGGCGTAGTGCAGGCGGACGTCACGCAGGAGCATCATGGCGTCGTGCTTCATGAGCTCGCGGCGCTGCTCGGGGCCATCGTTGGGGAAGTGGTAGCGGCCCTCGCGGAAGCGGTGGAAGGTGCGGCCGTCCTGGTGGACGAAGTTGGTGACGCTGGGCGTCAGGGAGTAGGTGCCGTCGTCGGCGATGTCGGACGCAGAAGCGTAGCCGTCGTCCGAGTGCGCGTAGAGGCTGTCGTCGTCGTCTGGGACCATCGCCTCGTCGTCGTCGTCGTCTGGGGCGGCGGCAATGGCGCCGTGAGGTTGATGGATGGTCTGCGGCGGGTGGACCGAGCCGATGGCGGGGCCGGTGCCGGGGCCGAAGGGCAGGAAATGGGAGGTCATTGGTCTGGTCCGAGCGACACGGGGACTCGGAAGGGTGGGGGATGAAAGGCCGGAGACGGGTGTGTATGTACGGCCTCTGATATCTCGCGCAAACAGGCCACAGCTTGAAGAATGGAAGTGGATGGAAAAGAGCGGTGGAGATCCAAGACCATTTCTCTGGATGCACGCGTGACCCGAGAAGGTGTTAGCTGGATGTTGGTTGTGTGTGTGTGATTGCGCCCGTTGGAACATGGGCCCCTGGCACCGTTGCGGGGGGAGGGCCAAGAGCTTCTGTTGGCGTTGGTTGGACTGATGGGATATTACACGTCCTAGAGCGGAACAACGCTTTGTTGTATCGAGCTTGCTTTGGGAGTAGTTAAGGCCGCATAACGATGAGAACAAATCCCGGATACCGTAGTTGAGGGTTTTCCCAAGGCGCAAATTGCTACCAAGAGGTTCCGGGACCCAATCATCCTTTGCTCTGGTAATGATACTTCCGAGGAAGATGCCGTGGTCTAGTCATAAAGCCGTGCCGCTTGTCTAGCTGAGGCTCCATGTCGGACTGGAAGCACCTATATCATCATGACAGAGTGACGGCGGGATGTCATAAGCAAGTGTCGTCGACGAAGGTTTGGCCGGCGCGGATTAGACGAACTGCTAACAAGGATGGACCTGCGTCGCGCCGTCGTGGGGAACCTGCAGGGGATCAATCTGGTCCGATGTTAGTGTGTATAGGTAAGGTAGCTTGTGTGTGTGCAGCTTTGGCTAGCAGCACGGTGAACTCGAATGATCGCTTGCCGGCTAGCTGAGTAAACCGGCCTCATATGGCATCTCGATGGATGTGCTTGTTTTCCCCAAGTGCGGATGTCCTCGGCCGTCTTTCCCCTTGCTGACGTAAGTATCGCAGCACACAGGTACTCTACCCTCTGTGCACCTACCTGCCTTAGGTACCTAAGGTAGGTCAGTACCTTACCCAGAGGAACACTTAGCTTCGGTGAAGTACCCCACCTTCACCATTCACCTTGGTTTTCTTCACCTAGAACTTTTTCTACCCCGCACCCCTCCCTCGACTTGGTGGCTGGAAATCGAGGGAGAAACATCTAAACGTCCAACAGCAAGACGACGACCTATCGTAAGCCAAGGTCCTCCCACACCCCCCGTTGAAGGAAGCACGAGCTAACATCATGGAGGGTTCGGCATTGAAGGAATAGCAATCCAACCAACCAACCAACCAGCCATTCGTCATACCATCCGTTCATCCATCCATCCCTCCAACCGCACCTTGGACATTCCTCGGCGTAGACAAGACGGATATCTAGGCGCATCTAGGCTCACCTTCGCTCGCATTCCCGACGCATCCATCTGGTTCACTCCTCGTTCAGGCGCCGTCATTCCATCCCAAACCATGGAAGACCTAGTCGGTTGGGCCAAAAGCCACGGAGCCGCCCTCCACCCGTCGGTCGAGGTCTACAACGACCCCAACACCGGCAACTCGTTCCGTGTCTCCCCCGAAGGCGCCGGCGTCGACCCGGGCGAGACAATTGTCACCTGTCCCTTGGACCTGACGCTGTCTTACCTCAACGCCGCCGCTACGCCCAGCCCAGGCTTCCATCACGAAGGCGCCGCTCCTTCGTCCAGCCCCTTCCCCCCCTCGTTCCTCGCCTCCGTCCCGCCTCACGTCATCGGCCGCTTCTTCCTTATCCACCAGTACCTGCTCGGCAAGGATTCTTTCTGGTACCCCTACATCAAGACCCTGCCACAGCCGCACCACCTCCAGTCCTGGATCTTGCCGCCGCTCTGGCCCGCCGACGACCTCGAGCTGCTCGAGGATACCAACGTACACGTCGCCGTCGCCGAGATCAAGTCCCGTCTGAAGGCCGAGTTCAAACACGCCATCGCCTCCTTCGCCGACGACCCCGCCCGCCACGACTACACGCGCCTCCTCTACAACTGGGCCTACTGCATCTTCACCAGCCGCAGCTTCCGCCCATCCCTCGTCATCCCCGCCGCCCGCCAACCGACCCTCTCGCTGCCTGAGGGGTGCGCCATCGACGACTTCTCCCTGCTACTGCCCCTCTTCGACGTTGGCAACCACGCGCCCACGGCCGCTATTGCCTGGGACGCCGACGCCGCCACGAACAAGTGCACCTTGCGCACCCTGCATCCCTACGTGCCCGGCGCTCAGGTCTTCAACAACTACGGCACCACCAAGACCAACGCCGAGCTGATGCTCGCCTACGGCTTCTGCATCCCCGAGTCGGCCCACCTGCACAACGACTACGTACACGTCCAGAGGCGGGGGGGCGCGAAGCCCGCCGCCGAAGAGAGCGCTGGCCCCAGCGCCGCCGCCAAGCCCAGAGACTACCTCATCTCCCTCCGGCCTGTCGCCGATCCGAGCTCTGTGGCGGCAAGATCTGTGCGCCTGCTCGCCGATGTCGACGGGAACAAGGTCTTGCCCCCCTTTCGCCATGTTCAGGACACCATGGTCTGGGAGCTAGTCCTGGCGCAGACGACGCCCGAACAGCGCGAGGAATTGCTACCTGTCCCCGAGGGCGCCGGCCCTGATACAGACCTGGAGCGGCTGCGAAGGGTGTTGACGGGGGATGTCACCGCGGAGTTCCAGCCGGTTCTGTTCCAGACCGTCGCCGTCATCCAGAACAAGATCCTTCAGGAACTCGAGCGGCTGGACCAGTCCGAGTTCGAAATGGACGAGGCCGCGGCGACGCGGAACCAGCTCATGGCGTATCACTACCGGAGACAGTGCCGCAAGGTTCTGATGAATGTGCTCGAGTCCATGGAGATGCCTGACGAGTCTGCATGAGAGCTTCTTTCCTTCTGCCCGCGCCACGGATTTCCCCCGTGGTGCATGACCACACTATGCATGCCCGTTCGTTCTATGCAAGTTTCTGCTTTACACATGCTTACTCCTCTATTGGTCGAGGAGCTCCCCGTACACGGCCCTTTCTAGCTCATCATACAGCCTGCCCACAACTGGGTCGCCGTGAGGAACAGACTGCACGATCAACGCGCCCGCGACGCCCGTCCGATGGTCCATCCACCAGTGGCTGTTGCACATGCCGCTCCACTGCAGGCTGCCCTTCTTTCGCTTCCCCGGCGCGTCGCTCATGTTGACGCACCCAGCCAGGCTGTGATTGAGCTCCATGTCCGACGAGAACTCCACCGAGAGAGAACCCCACAAGTCCGCGATCTCCTTGAGCATCTTGGCCTGCTTCTCGTCCAGCTGGGGCACCGCCATCTCCTCCAACGTCTCCTTGCTGACGAGGACGCCGCTCAGCAGCGCCTGCAGGAACGCGCCGTAGTCGTGGGTGGTGGTCCACAGCCCCGCGCCGCCGCTATCGATGGCGTCCTCGGCGACGTTGCGCGGACCCGGGCCGGGGGCCAGGGACGATCCGTCACCGCCGCGGTGCTGCCACGCCGCCGTCCGCTCGGCGACGTGGGGCAGCTTCTTGGGCCAGAACCCCGTATCCCGCATGCCGCAGGGCGCGAAGATGTTCTCCGAGAGGTAAGCGCCGAGCCTCTTGCCGGTGATGCGCTCGAGCGCCTGGCCCGCCCAATCGACGGCGGTACCATAGTACCATCCCTCGCCGGGGGTGAACTTGAAGGGTGTGGTAAAACCGTCGAGGGTGGCGTCGAGGTTCGTCACGGTGCGGCCGACGGCCTTGTGCCACTTCATGAGGTCTGGGTCGGCGACGTCGTAGCCCAGACCGACCGTGTGCGTGAGCAACATCCTTCACAGGGGGGTGTCAGTAGAGATGTGTAGATGTGGGGACGAACGGCGGTTGGGGCGTCATCCTCGTTCGACGTACCTCAGCGTGATGGGCGTAGTGTTGTCTTCGAGGATCGGCTGCTCGTCCCCGTCGAAGCCGCGGAGGATCTGCATGCGCGCGAGCTGGGGCACCACGGCCCGCATGTCGTCGTCGAGGCCGACAAGGCCCCGTTCGACGAGCTGCATGACGGCAGTGGAAGTGATGAGCTTGGTCATGGAGGCGACGTAGGTGAAGGTGTCGGCATCCCAGGAGCGCGCGTCAGCGGCGAAGTCGATACGGCCTGCTGAGCCGTTGTACAGGATTCCTGCTTTTGGGTCAGAAAACTTGGGCACGGAACGGAGGCATGGGCCTGGGGACGACGATGCTGCGAACCATCTTTGTTCACGACGATGAAGGCGGCGCCGAGGACCTTGTCTTTGGTGTCGTCGCCGGCGGCGGTGTACTTTCTGAGGATCGCATCGAGGGTGGATGATGCCATGATTTATATCTGCTTTAGGAGAGATGACAGGAGAAGTGTGATAGTGCAGTAGGAATTGAAGGGTAATTGATCGCTGGAGAAAGGCGAGAGTATGCGATGCTATATAAGACGGTGCTGAACAAGTGGGTTGCTTTATGAAGGTGTTGAATGCAGAGTCCTACTGGCTGGCCTGGGGGACACGGTGGCAGTCCAAGTCCGTTCAGAGAGGCGAAGTTTGCAGTTCGAGATTCGAGGTTCGAGGTGCGACCGGAGGGGAAGGGGGGGAGATTTTGCCTGGCGCGCCTTTGATCCCCGGGAATGCGAGATGGATCCGGCTGCACTCCCCAGCACCCCGCACAATGCTGACCGACCCATCATTTCGGGGAAGGCCAGATAATACATAATGCTCACCGGCCGATTGAGTCACCGCGGGCGATCGGCATGGGGCTTACTCCGCCGGCTGAGGTGAATGCGATGAAGTGTCCTAAGTGGTGTTTTACGCATTTTTGGCAACACTTGACATTAACAGCCTCGAATGGGAGGGGGCGGGGGGATCCCACTCTGCGCTTCATCGGCTTAATGCCGCCTGTTGGTTTCTGAAGAGAGAAGGGATGTTTGACACCCCACATCTCAATGTATCGACGATAACATCTGATTGCAACACATTGTGATTCATGCAACGATTAAGAGACAGTAGAGACAGAGCTTGGAACGGGGGCCGAGATGTATGCACTTGCAACGCCAGCGCCATGTCCGCTCAGGAAGTCATCGTTTCTTCTGCTGCTGCTGCCGTCGTAGTTTTCTGGCCCAAATTCCAGAACAAATGAGCCAATCTCCATTACCTTTGGTGGAGAAAGAAAGAATCCCTCATCTTCTCTATTCCGCTTCCGGCTTGTCACGCCGGGGCCACGGGTTCCTGCCTCGCCGAGTCCGATCACAGGACCCACTCTCCGATAACGGATCCACCAGACCGGCGCCGGAGTCGGAGCAGTCTATGGATGCACTGATGTTTGACTGCGGCTGCTGTACTGGGTTCGCGCTTTGGACCCGACTTCTTTTTTATTTTCCCCCAACACTTCTCCTCCTCAAGTCTCGACCACTAGTTACATCGGTTTTTGGTCAAATGCATCGCACTTGTCCCGCATGACACGTTTGGCAGCCTCACTCTGGGCAGCGCCAGTGGACGCCCCCGAGGTAGGCTACGTGTCCGCATGTTGAATGGTATAAAACGCGCCCTCAACAACGCTTTGCCCGCGGGCGTACTTGGCCCGTAATCAAGATGTTCTTCTCCGGCAGAGGCACGGCCATGGCGTTCTCAATACTTATGCCGAAGCCCCGTCCAAAAGTCGGTGATGCCCAATCAGCGCGGAGGGCCAACATAAACATGGTGTATGTACATGCAGAATTTAGTGGCTTGTTACGCATCTCAGAAATCAAGAATATCAATTGGGTAAAGCAATCATTCGGGGTATGTGTGTGGGTCGCACAGAGGAAGGTCGCATTAAATCAGCCATATGCCTAAAATTTGGAGTATAAGACCATCCTCCTAGCCTTCAAAATAGTGCACTTCCCCAAGATTTGAGACGGTCAACCGATACAAACGACTTGTCATGGCTCTCGAGCTCTACATCCCACCCTGCATCAGAACTCCTGCTAGCCCTCTGCATCCGCCGCGAATCGAGTCGCCCCTCAGAGTCCAGATCGAAGGTCCGCTGGAATCGATTCAAAAGCTTTTCCCGTCCGTGGTATGGGAAACTAGTCTAGTTTCCCGGCCGTTTCCCCAGGCAGCCGGTGCAGCGCTTGCAGCGCTGACGTTCCGGCACATTTTTGGGACAGACGTCCGCCCCAATGTCCGCGGCGATATGGTTGTGCGAGACGAGTACATGGGATGGGTTAAACTAGATGAAAAGATATTAGAGTAAGACCGCATCTCTTGACTGGATTAGTTGACACTGACAGACTCGTCTCTCCAAATAGGGAAATCGACTATTATGGTGTGACGTTCGATCATCTGGTCTCTGTTGACGATGTCGATCCAGAAGTGCTGCAAATCAATATCATTGAGACGGACAATGATGATGCCGAGTATGCGAATACATACTTGCCATTCTCAGTCGATGCGTCGGAATATACTGGAAAGCGGGTGCTGGCCGTTCCCAGATGCTGCCAGAAACGAAAGGGCACACAAGATCGCCAAAGGGTGAATGAGTCGGTTTTGGAAAGGGATGCGCAGCGTTCATATTCCTGAAGCAGCCCATTTGAGGTTATGGTCAGCCATTGCCTTGACCTCGAACAAGTGCATGAGGACCAAGACACTCGGTCCTTGATGAAGACGGTGTCGAGAGGGGAGCGCCTCAACACGTTCCATCAGGGACATCAGCGAATGAGCACGATGTCAGAGCAGGAATAGACTATCTAAAACTGGGATAGCTCTCGTACTCTACGAACCCCCCTGACGCCAAATGCCACGACGCGCAGCACAAGTCGCCTCTCTTGCAAATCCCACGCGCAGGTTCCAAGGGGTAGTTTGTACAACGCGTTTTAGTAGTAGCTTGTCGTAGCGACAAACTCGACGGCGATCGAAGAGGTCTTCTCTTCGTCGAAGAGCTGTTGTGTATTTAACTCGATGGGCACTAGGAACGCTGCTTTCGGCCCGTTGAAATTGCTTAGTTACGGGCATTACCCTCGATACAGCGTAAGAAAGATGGCGCAGTTGGCATATACGTCCTGCATTCGCGAGGACTGCTCCAGCCAGTCTCGTTCGTGCTTCGGTCCCGTCTGTATGATGTATATCCAAAGGTATCGACTACCCAGGCTCCGAGTGAGTTCCATGACTTCTCGGAAGGCAATAGGGAGCCGCGAACTCAAGGTTCATATTAAATGGGGAAATTTAAATGTCTGAAATGAAATTCCACCCTCCACTGTCTTGCTATGCCATGTCAAGGCGTCGAGTCGACGAATCTTTTGACGAGCTGGGCTTGTTTTGAAAGGGATGGCGAAGCGTGAAATCTTGAAGGTTTTGTATCTCAAAGCAGTGACAGACGGATGGGGATGTTTTTCCGAGAAACAAGGCGTAAGAGAAGAGGGTAACTTGATCTTTATAGGTAGTCTCTGAGGCTCAAGTATGTTAATGTTACGATCAATGACTGGCAGAATTGGGGCACAAGCATGACCAGCCCAATAATACGAAATTGTAAATATAAGCGTTACATGCTGCATCAGGTGACAGAATTCCCGGTAGGATCGTACGAGAGACTTGAGTACACACCCAATCACGCAAGCTGGTGTAGATCTAGGTGAGAGTCGCAGCCTTGACAGCAGTGCCTGAGCCTCATGTTGTGCCCCTCTTCCCTGCTCGCATGCGCATCTGCGTCATGGTGCTGAAGGTGTGTAGTCATGTCACCGGACAAGGCTGGACAATGATGTAACCCACGAACAGGCCCCTTCGCCTTAGACATGGCGATGCATTAAACCCAGGGATTGTTGGCGTGAGCCATCGGCCATGGTGTCAACGAACAATACGTAGGAGATTCAGTAGTTGATTTGGACCGGCCATCCTTTTCTACTGTGGGTGTGAGTGAGGAAAGAGAAGGGTCGTTCATCGACCGAAAGAAAATAGACCCCAGCCAACCCATTTGGAAACCCATGTGTAAGTGTTTATTAATATAATCTAAATCTGCTACGCCACAAAAGCCTGTTACGGCCACAGGCAGACCGCCTTTGTCGACAGCGTGGAATAGTCACATGACCTCGACAGTGGAGGGGAGAGTAAGGCCAAGCCAACCCAGCTTACTTCTGCAACCTCCCTACACATAACCTGTACAGAGACAACACATATCAAATGGCGGCGTTTGCCCGAAGAGTCAGAAAAGTCTTCCGTCCATCCGCATGCGTTCGCATTCAAATTCTCTCGGACCTACACCTCGAAGTCGGACAGCAGTACTCGTCCTATTCGTTTCCCGCATCCGCGCCACTTCTCCTCTTGGGCGGCGATGTTGGGCGCCTGGCCGACTATGACGGGTACCTGCGATTCCTCGAGGCGCAAACCTGTCGGTATCAGAAGGTATTCTTGGTGCTGGGGAATCACGAGTTCTACGGTTTGGACTACGACTCTGGAGTCAGCGAGGCGCGCCGTCTCTCGGGGGAGCCCTCGCTTGCCAGCCGGCTTGTCCTCCTCCACGGGACCCGGTGGGACGATCCCGATTCTCCGCTGACGATCCTTGGCTGCACGCTCTGGTCGGCGATTCCCGAGACAGCACACCTCGTTGTCGAGTCCAAGGTTGCCGACTTCAACAAGATCGGCAATTGGAGCGTGCAGAGACACAACCAACTCCACGCCCAGGAAGCTGCATGGCTCCGCCAGCAGGTCGAGCAGATGGCATGGCAGGGCGGCAATCATGCGAGACGACTCCTTGTTGCGACACACCATGCGCCCTGCACCGAGGGCACGTCTCGGCCAGAGCACTCCAGAAATCCCTGGACGTCTGCGTTTGCGACTGACCTGTTGGATCACGGAGATTGGACAGGTGTTAAGACGTGGGTGTTCGGCCACACGCATTATTCGGTGGATTTCATGAAGAACGACATCAGGCTCGTCGCCAATCAGCGGGGTTACGTGCTACCAGGCAGCATCGTGGTCCAGGGGAACCGGGCCAATTCGACCAAGAGGGCGGTTAATGGATTTGATGATACATTCATAATCAAGATGTAGCAGGGCCCGACTCCCCAATGGCACCGAACCGGCAAAGGCCGGGCCGGCTCCTCCGTCCGGCCGTTCTTGGCGTCGGATCAGGTGGGGACACGGGGTCCGGCCCGGTGTTGGTCCTGTTGCTCGCTTTTGCCAACAACATTGCCCGCTGCTTGGCGTCCACAAGCTAGGGTTTTAACCAAAAAAACTCGTTGCATTGGACATAACTTAGCGAGAAGCGCTTGGAAAGGTTGACATGATACGAGGGGGGGCCATGAGTTGCTACTGCTTGAGAGCATGAAAGAGAGGCTCGACCATGCTCAAGCTGCAAACAGACCTTATGTGCGCTACACATCTGCGCAATTTCACGTGGTTTGTTCTCTTTTCCCCAGACTTTTCAAAGTTTGCCCCTTTGCATCCCCAACGCCTAACATAATGGGTTCAGAGCGAGGGTTTTTGCTTCCATGAAATCCGAACCCCGGCTTTCCTAATGCTTCTCGAAAGCGTATTTCAACACCATCCGCTGACAGCGTTATTTGTGGGGGTGGTTGTCAAAACTACCTAGATACGGTCAAGTCAAGACAATCTCGCTTGGGTAGGCTGGGTTCTCAAGTGGATCTAGGGTTTCTCGTCCATCATGGACAACACAATGAGACGGCAACATCTTCTTCCCCCCTCTGAATCTCGCCACAGACATCGAGTGTCTGGGATAAGCCAGCTCTCACAAGCAAGCCAGTGTGTCAATCACAACTTCAAATAAGCATAACTCCATTGCGGGGGAACGATCTACCGTCACGTCGCATTCGTGATGATCAGTTGCCCTGTGCGATAAGAACGCGGTCTTCAGCGGGGGGCGATATGGGGCGGACGGGGGCTTGAGGTCGTATTTTGCAAAGACACTCCACTTTGAAGAAAGGGGGTAGGTATTCTCTCTCCGTTAACCTTGGGGGGGATTTCCCTCTCAGCTGAATCTTCATTTCTCTCTACACCTCAAAGGTTCTCGACAAGGTACATCATGGGCATCGTCAACATGTTTCCAACTGCAGCAGGCATCGCCCTGGCCGCGGCCTGCTTATCCCCTGTGGTGGCGGCCGCAAGTTCATGCAGCAGCAACAGCAACTCGACGCGGACAGCAGTCCCGAGCGCCGTCCTCCCTCAAGGGACCATCAGAGGGTTCCGTGATGCCAGCTGCAACTCCGTCTTCCTGGGCGTGCCCTTCGCCGGCACGACGGGTGGCGGGAACCGGTGGCGGGCGCCACAGGACCTCCCCAGGTCGAACCGGACGTTCGCCGCGACGTCCTACGGCCCGACGTGCCCCCAGGCCATCTCGGGCGACCTCTTCAGCCAGCAGGGCGAGGACTGCCTGAACCTCAACATCTGGGCGCCCTCGGCCGGGGAGAACCTGCCCGTCTTCGTCTACATGTACGGCGGCGCAATGGTCACGGGGTCCAGCAGCAACCCGCAGATCCAGGGCTCCAACTTCGCCCGCAAGGGGGTCGTCTACGTCAACTTCAACACGCGCGAGAGCGTCTTCGCTTCCCCCCATTCGGCGGAGCTGGCCAAAGAGGCGGGCGGCAGCACGGAGGCGTCGCAGAACTTCGGCATCCTGGACGTCGAAAAGGCCCTCGACTGGGTCCGCGAGAACATCCACGCGTTCGGGGGCGACCCGGAGCACGTCGTGTTCGGCGGCCACTCGTCCGGCGGCGTGCACGTTGACCACTACCTCTGGAACCACCCGGACTCGTGGCTCAAGGGCGCGGTGCAGATGAGCGCCAACGCCATGTCCGGCCCGGCCTTCGCGCCCGTCAACGAGGCCCTCGACGCCGTCGCCGCCGAGGTCGGATGCCCCCAGGCCGGCGAGGGCGGTCAGCTGGACTGTCTCCGGGAGGTGGACGTGTACGCGTTCCAGACGGCCAACTTCAACTCCACCTCCAACACCTGGTTCACGCCCGTCATCGACAACATCACGCGGCACGCCGACTACGCCGCGCGTCTCGTGGCCGGGCAGTACGCCTCCCACGTGCCGCTCTTGACCGGCACCTCGGACGGCGAGGGCACCATCTTCAGCCTCGTGTACGGCGCCGAGAACGGCGACTTCGGCTCGTGGATCAACACCTTCAACGCCGACAGCGCGCACATCGAGGACGACGTCCTGCTGGAGGCGTACAACGCCTCCGACTTCGGGTCCGAGTCCCTCCGGAGCGGCGCCCAGTACGGCGACGCCCGGTTCAACTGCGCCGTCGACTACCTCCTGGACCTGCGCAGCGCCGTGCAGGACACCTGGGTGTACCGCTTCTTCGGGGCGTACGACAACGTCGTCGGGGTCCCCGGCACGGCGCCCACGCACGGGACCGAGGTGCCCTTCTTCCACGGCGGCAACGAGTGCTTCGCTTCCCTCGCCAACGTCACCGAGGCGCAGCAGGCCCTGGCGGATTCCATCCATGACTGGTTCGTCGGCTGGATCAAGGACCCGGCCGCCGGGCCTGCGGGATGGGCCAAGGCCTCGCCAGAATCCGGCGCTTTGGTCAAACTCGGCGTCCCTGGCGACGAGCTGTCTGCCATTCCTGGGTCGAGGGAGGAGTACAACTCTCGCTGTCAGTCGGTACGTATTAGACTTTGTCACTGGATATTTCCGCACCCCCCTTGGACGTATCACCCCTCGACTAGCAAATGATCTCGGGTAGTGCCTGAAACAATTCTTAGGGGTTGCACCAACTCGACGGATGTATCCGCGATCCGGCCTTCTTGGTCCGTCGGCATCAGTTCCATCTTCCGGATGGCAACTTAAATTAAGCAACCTGACTGAAAGAAGGAGTCCAGAGGCGCAATGGCAGTGCCACTCAGAGCCAGAAGCCCTTGGTAAGGACTTGAAGGTGTCATAACTTGGAATCTTCTGCCCATCCATCGTACAAGTATGCAAAAGACCTGATGGGATAATGTAACCTTTCGCGGAGCAGGGATGCCGCCTCCGCTCCCGGGACCCGCTTCCCCCGGGGGCCCTGGTACGGTGTTTGTTTGCTGGGGTTCATCCAACCGCATACGACCAGTCACCTTCTTGGTGGTCTCCTAAACTTCCAACAACCGATTGATACTTTTCTTTATTGTCCTTTCTTCCTCCCGTCCACTTTCTTGATCCCAGGAGGCGTAGCACCGTTGTGTGAGTTGCGAGCCGGTTGCGACGGAGAGTTGCCAAGGCGGCAAAATACATTTTTCCAAGATTCGTGCACAAATCACGAAGATCTCAAAGACAGTCTTACTTGACTTTGAGGACGGAAGGATGGAGCAGACCTGTATGCTCTTACAGCTTCCTACAAAATACGGCGGTCAACAGACTTGGTAGTTTCAGCCAATGGTTCCAGATGGTCTGATTGCAATCACCAAGTCTATCTGAGCCAGACATTTTCAATCATCTCCCACTCCCCCCCCGGGGGACCTTTTGTTGGAGCAACAGTACATCCTTCTACAAGTAAGACTGAAAGACCTTGTCGTACTTCTCCCTCGTTGTCCGATTACCAACCCAGACGTCCTTCCTCCCGTCCACGATCTCAACGTCGGTGCCGACAAAGGTGGCGACCATGCCGGCGCCGAAGGCGGCCTTGTCAATGAAGACGTGCTCGTCGGGCTCGACCACCTCGAGGTAGTACGGGTGGGCAAGCATGGCCGCGAGCACCTCGTCCGACTTGTAAAGAAACATGGCGATGCCGTCAAACTCCACCGGCTCGGTGGCGGCGGGCTCGGTCGAACCCGCTGCCGTAGGGAGGATCTGGCCTCCGACTTGAATCTGAGGCGAGAGAGTCAGTCCACGCACAAGAAGACGACGGCGTTTTGACCCAGAGAGGGGGGGGCGCCCGTCTGACGTACCTGCTGGTAGCGCGTGATGTTGAAGTGGACGGCCAAGGGCGCGACCTTGGGCGCGTGCTCGGTCTGCCAGTAGTCCCAGAACTGGTCCCGGGTGACTTTGGCGGCCCGCTTGACGTAGGTGACCATCTGGGTCTGGCTGGTGTTGGTACATGAGGCCATGCCGCCGGGGAGGAGCGTGGCCGCGATGGCGAAGGGGACGGCGAGGCGGACCATGTTCTACTTAGAATCCCCCGGGCGGGAGAGATGTCGAGAACTCGAGTTGAAGTGGTCTGACGCGGGAATGCAGTGGACAGTGATTGGGTTGGCAAGGAATCAGGGAAACTGGATTATCTATGAGTTTCAGACAGAGAGGAGTGGGAAGGGGGAGGAGGGGAGGTATGTGTACGTCAAGACTTTTATCCCTTTCGTTACGTTAGGGTAACGTTTGCTTGTCAACTATCCCTCTCCAAAGAGATGGAAGACCGCTTTTTCTTCTTTTGGTCTCGATCTCCGTGCCATGTCGATTTGGCCTCTCTTCGTGTCTTGTTACCAACTCTGTCGGCTTGATGCGTGAAATATACACAACGCAGGAACACGCCAGAGTCGAGACGGCGGTGGAGTTCTCCGCATGCCCTTGGATTGTGATTCATCAATCCGTTGGTGCTTCACAGGTAGATGGAGGGGGCCCTGGAATCTTTTTCATTGAATCCACTCCAAGCGATGCATGGATATAAGCCGCCTACAGGCACTACATGAGTCCTCAGATCTAAGAGTACATACAATGGCACGGGATATAGATTCCCTGCCCCGCGCTCCCTTGGGAGCCAGGCACAGGCACAGGCACAGGCATAGGCACCAGGGTATAGGAGTTTGTCGACCGGGATTGTGGCGGGCTTCTGTGGATGCATCATGCCTCGCGTTGACGGTTGGTTGTTGGAACTGGAAACTGGAAAAGTGGCGATGTGATAGCTCGGTTTCTTAGCCCTCGGCTCCCTTGTCGAGAAATCTTGGGAGACGTGATTTCACTTCATCCAAGTGACCGGAACACTCCGCCCACGAGATGTCGACAAAGAGAGGAACCCGGTGATTATGGATAAATGCCATAGGAGCCGCAACGGCTTTTCTTCGCGTTATATGCGTGAGATCACTTCCGATTTCTCTCGCTCTCCCCAGGCCCCTTCAGCTCTCTCGAGCCTTTTTTTTCTTTCGGTTCCTTTTCTCTTTAAGGATCTGTCCCGCAGTTTGGCCCCGTCCCGATGGCCGAGTTCCCGGTGACGAACGGCGTGACGACCTTCATCGCGGCGCCGGCGGGCTACCGGGTCGACTTTGAGCACTCGCAGCAGCAAAAGGTGCTTGAGCACTATCTCGTGTTCGGGGTCCTGGGACCGTTGGCCCTCCTGACCTTGGTCCAGCGGTTCTACACCAAGCTCTTCCTCTCTGACGGCCCCAAAATCGACGATTGTGAGAGCCCCTTCCCTTCCCCTGATGTCCCCCCCTTTCGTGCTTAGATCGAGACTGACGTTGGCGGCCTGGAGTTTTAATACTCTTTGCTTGGGTGAGTAGAATGAATCTCTGACAGCAAGTCGTCTTTGACAACTTACTGACCCCTTTCCAGATTGCATCCATCGTCATGCAATCAGTGCAAACATGTAAGGGCCCCCCACACGCCCCCCAATGGTATTCCAGGCACAGACACTGACCGTCGTAAGGGTCCGTATCGATCGGCGGGCTCGGTCACCACGCGTTCGAGATGTCGATACAGATATACGAGAAGCACATGCTGGTTCGTGTTCCCCCCTCTGCTCAATTTACACCCTCAGACCTCCCTCACTCACTCACTCACACACGCTCACACTTCTCCTCAACCCCAGAGCTCCTACATCGTGGCGCCCGTCTTCATCGCCTGCAACGGTTTCACAAAGACGTCCCTGCTGACGGCATACCTCAACATCTCCCCGCAGAGGTGGTACCGACGGGCGATCCTGCTCGCCATTGCCATGGTGGCCGCCTACACCGTCGTCATCGCCTCGCTGCTCCTCTTCCACTGCCGGCCGATCCGCACCAACTGGGACCCCTACAGCCCGGGGCAGTGCCTCAACTCGGCGGTCCTCTACATGGCCATCGCCGTCTCCAACATCGTGTCCGATGTTGTCCTCTTCGTGATACCCATACCCATGGTCCTTCGTCTGCAGATGCGGCCGGCGGTCAAGGTTGGGGCTGTGCTGATGTTTGGCATCGCGTCCATGTATTGTCCCCCCCCCCCCCCCCCCCCCCTTTTTCTTTTGAAGCAACTAGACGGAACGATACTGACTTCCACCCCTCGGCAGAACTGTCACGACTTCTGTTGTTCGCTTGGTGTATATGCAGTCGCTGCTTTCGACGAATGATATCCCGTGGGTCGCAGCGCCGGCGAACGTTTGGTCGTAAGTGTGATGACCACCGTGATGGAAATCCCCTACTTACACTATCCACGCGCCCTGAAAAGCTTCGTCGAGGTGAATCTGTTCATCATCTGCGGCTCGATGCCGACCCTGCGGAGGTTCTTTCGGGCCATGGCGCCCAAGCTGATGGGCTCCGAGGGCTCGAGGGCGAAGCGGAGCGCCCACGCGAGCGCGTCCCGGGCACAGCGGAGTCACTACTCCCAGTTCGACGTCG
This sequence comes from Colletotrichum lini, assembly GCA_034638275.1. NCBI lineage: Eukaryota > Fungi > Ascomycota > Sordariomycetes > Glomerellales > Glomerellaceae > Colletotrichum > Colletotrichum lini. The sequence continues at coordinate 5,880,808 of JAWQJV010000004.1, forward strand.
AGATGGAGAGCCTTTCGAGCGAGACGGCGGTTCTCGAGGAGGACAAGACGAGCGGGCTGAAGGAGAACAGGTAGTATTTCGAAGGCCTCGTTCAGTCGGACCGTCACGTCAGAGCCAGACTATCACCATATTGGTCTATTAGACAGTGTGAAGAGATAATACGATTACGTTTTATTGGATATCATCATGCCATGCAATCTGCTCGCTGTTGACATAGGGAACCGCTCTTGAAAGGCTGTACATATACAATACTCCAACACTGTTCTTACAACACCATAGACACACACCCAACACCCTTCAACGATGCCCCAACTTGGACCCGGATAAGCTCACGGGACTGACGAGGCTGATGCGGCTCAGCACGCTGCCGGCCTTCCTCCGGATCCGGCTCTCCTTCACCGGCGACGGGGCCGTCGTCGTCGCGCTCAGCGGACTCACCACGTCTGCGTCCTCTTCCCGATCCTCTCTGTTCCCCGGCACGCTCGCCCGCCGGTCGTCAGCCTCCTCGTCGGTCCGGCTGCTCCCCGTCGTCAAACTCTCCATGCTGCTCCCGTCGTGCTCGACGGCGAGACTCAGCCTCTGCCTCCGCGGTCCCTCCAACTCCACGGGCGACGCAGGCCTCGCAGCACGTATGCCACCGCTGATGGCGCCCTCGGCGATGGAGTCCATGAACGGCGCCCCTCCCTGATGCTGCTGCTGCTGCTGCTGCGCGGAGGGACCGCGGTAGACGTCCACAGAGCTCGACGAGCTGGCGTTGACGCTGACGCTGGTGCTCGTACTCGTACTACCACCACCACCGCTCATGAGCATCTTCAGCCCGCGGCGGCCCCACGAGGGATGTGTTCTGGACGATGATGATGACGACGAAGACGAAGACGTCGTCGAAGACGAAAAAACCTCGACGATGGTCCTCCGCCTGGCGTCGCGCATCTTGCGAGCCGCCAGCTCGAACTGCTCCGCCATGGTCGGGTGAGCCATGACCTCCTCCATCGAGACGGTCAGATGGTGCGAGCCGGGCAGGCCGAGGCGCGGGAGCTCCTGCGTCAGCATCTCGGCGAGCTGGAAGGCCGGCACCATGCTGCCCCAGAGGTCGTAGAAGGCGGCGTTGTGCAGCTGGGCCTCGGGGACGCCGAGGGAGCGCGGGTCGAGGGCCGCCGTCCAGACCCGGGAGATGGCGGCCTGGACGGCGGCGCGGTGGGTCCCGGACATGGCGGCGCCGGCGGCGGTGGTGGGTTTCGTCTCCATCTCGAGCCGCGGCAGCGGGATCTGCGGCGGCACGTCGCGGTAGTCGGCGGCCGAGGGGATCAGCGGGTGCAGCATGGAGACGGAGGTGAGCAGCTCGATGTTGGCGCAGAGGGCGCGGAGGGCGTCGGCGGCGAACATGGCGGGGATGCGGTTCTCGCAAAAGGTCAGTGAGATGTCGCCGGCGGCGGCGGTCTCCTGGGTCGAGACGACGTGGAGGTCGTAAACGTCCCGGCTGGCGGCCTCGTGGACGGCGAAGCGGCACTTGACGGCGCCGCCGAGGTTGAAGACGGCGGCGGCCTCGCGGGCGGCGTCCTGGTGGCGGTGCTCGACGACGGTGCTGAAGCGCGTCCAGTAGGGCATCTTGGTGCACTTCTCGACGACGTCGAGCCAGCCCATGTTCTCGAACGGGATGCTCGCGACGCGCTGGCCGTGGACGTGCTTGAGCAGCTCGAGCGGGCTGCTCAGCGTGTCAGCGAACCGGACCCGGACGGGGATCGCGTTGGACACGGGGCCGAGGGTGCCGGAGACGTCGGAGCCGTCGGGGAGCCGGAGATGACGGCCCTCGACGACCTCGCCGAAGAGCACGTCGCCGCTGCCGGCGAGGTTGCCGAGCACCATGGCCCAGGCGGACTTGACGACGGTGTCGAAGGAGATGCCGATGTTGGCCAGGGACATGACGGAGACGCGCTGGGAGATGGTCTTGACGTTGGTGCTCATGGCCGGCGGCTTGCTATGGGCGACGACGCGGGTCATCTTGGCCCCGTCGAGCACCGAGGCCCAGTGGTCCTTTGCGCTGCCTGCGGCGGCGACGCCAGTGGTGGTGTTGTTGCTGGTGTTGATGGTGTTGTTATTGTTGCTGTTCACCGAGCGGGCAAAGTCAAAGTAGGTCGCCCTCCGCGGCGGGCAGGACGGGGACACGTATATGCTCCGAAGGTGTTGGAGCAGCAGGGACACGGAGGCGTCGTCGTACTGAGCGCCGGACAACCGCAGCACGAGGTTGGACTGCTTCCCGGCGTCGACGAAGAAGAACTTGGTCGCGGGCACCTCTAGGTTGAAGGAGCCCGTCTGGTCCCTCTTGATGAGCTTCTCCGTCATGGCCGATACGCGCCAGGTCGGCACCTCGACGCGCTTGAACTCGGGCACGAAGGACTTGAGCGCCGCCTGGTACACCCTCCGCTCGTGGACGACGAAGGCAGTGCGCAGGATGGGATGGATCTTGGCCAGGCAGAGGCACACGGCCTCGAGCTTCTTGGTCTGGACGGCGCCGGTGAAGCTGAAGGTGAAGTAGGTGAGGCTCGCGTTGCCCTTCAGCAGGCCCGTCTCGAGGAACCTGAGCTGGGTGGCCGAGGCCTCGGCAACGTCGCTTATGGCCTCCCGGGCGATCTTTAGCTTCGGGGCGATGACGTCGCGAATGAAGTGCTCCTCGAACGACATCTCGGGCGACGACGCGGATGCCGATGCCGATGCCGGTGCCGATGCCCCTGATGCCGACGCCGATACCGACGCCGACGACGGAGCGGCGGACGTCTCGGTGGACAGCTCCGCCGCGGCCTCGAGGGCGTAATCCGAGCTGATCGTGATGCCCTGGCAGAGCTCCGTGAGGCTGGCACCGCGGAGCACGTCGGGCAGGGCGATGATGAGCCCCCTTTTCCGGCACGCGACGACGAGGCGGCCGGCGAGGTAGCTCCGGCCGCCGAGCATGACGAAGCTCTGGTTGCCGTGGATGGCCTCGGGCTCGACCCCCAAGACGGACGCCCAGACGGACCGCATGCGCTCCTCGACCTTGGTCAGCGGCAGGGGCTTGATGCCGACGGAGCGGATCTCGTCGGGCGAGGCGACGGCGGACAGGGCCGCGAGCTGGTCCTGGGACAGCCAGCCGACCATCTTCTGCAGCTTGCGGCGGTTCACCTTGAGGGAGGGCGTGACGGGCAGGTGCTTGACGGGGACGAAGACGGTGGGCATCATGTGCGACGGCAGGCTGGTGCCGAGGGACGACTCGATGAGCTTCTTGGCGATGTAGGTGCGCTCGCGGGTCGTCACGCTGATCCTCGTGAGGTCCTCGGAGCCCTCGAACAGCCTCTCGCCGAGCTCGACAAAGGCCGCGAGCGACGGCTGCGCGTCCCGGCTGATGATGGACTCGACGGCGAGGTCGACGCCCTGGCCGAGGCACCGCCGGAGCTTCTGTTCGATCTCGGCCACGGGCAGGGGAGCGGCCTGGCCGATGCCGATGCCGCTGTTGCTGTTGCTGCTGCTGCTGTTACTGCTACCGCCGCCGCTGCTCTCTAGATCGTCACGGCCGCTTGAGACAAAGTCGAGCATGCCGTCCTCCATGTACCGCACGCGGTGGCCCGTCTTGAAGTAACGCGTCCTCGGCTTGCCGTCCTCAAGCGCCAAATCGGCGTCCTGGGGCAGGCGGCACAACGGCTGGCCGGGGACGAAGCGGTGGGCCAGGGTCGGGCTCTCGATGACGAGCTCGCCGACGGCGCCGATGGGCATCAGCTTGCGGTGGTCCTCCGGGTTGACGATCCAGAAGCGGCCGAGGAAGGGCGGCGCGACGCGGGTGAGGTCCGACGGCCGGGCGACCTCGAGGACGGACACGCCCAGCGGACAGACGTCCGGGGCGCCGTAGGCGAGCAGGACCCTCGTGGCGGCCATCCAGGGGCCGCAGGTGTCCCCGTCGAGGCGGCGGGTGCGGAAGCAGACCGTCCTCAGGCTCGGGATGGCGGCCGGCGTCATCTTGCGGGCCAGGACGGGCGTCATGTAGCTCCAGTTGACGTCCATCCGGCGGGCGGCGCCGACGATGTCGCTGGTCCGCTCGACCGACGACGGCACGCACACGCAGCCGCCGTGGACGAGGGTCGACAGCAGCTCGACCAGCGCCGTATCGACGCAAAAGGACGAGAGCTGCATGACGCGGCTGTCGCCGTCGAGGCCGAGGGCGCGGCCCTGCGTGACGAAGGCGGACGAGAGGGCCGCGTGGGGGAAGACGATGCCCTTGGCCTCGCGGCCGCGAGACGAACCCGGCGAGAGGAGGATGCAGGCGGCGTCGTTGGGCGCGGCCATGGGTAAAGGGGCCTCCATGGCGAAGTTGACCTCGAAGAGGGAGTCGTCGACGACGACGACGCCGTCGACGATGGCCTCGAGGTGCTTCCACATCATGTCTGTGGCGACGACGACCTTGGGCGAGAGCTGGCGGACAAAAGTCTCGACGTTGGCTCGGTCCTCGGCATCGATGGGCACGAAGCAGCCACCGGCTCTGGGGATTGTCGTGTTAGTTGGATGTATACATATATGTATGTGTGTAGTGTATGTATAGATATATACACATGTAGATATTTGGAAATATAGATATGGGGACAGGAAAACAACACTGCACTGTCACAGTGGTACAGTAGTAGTAGTAGTAGTAGTAAAGAAAGTACTTACTTCAACACGGCCAGGATGCTAATCACCGCCCACTTGTTCTTGTCGAGGATGACCGGCACGGCAACACCGGGCCGGACCCCCCACTGGCCGAGAAAGGTCGCCAGCCGCGAGACGAGACGGCAGACCTGGCGGTACGAGAGCTCGCCGTCCCAGGCGCAGATGGCCTGGGCATCCGGCCGGAGCCGGGCGTGCTGCGAGACCAAGGCGTGGACGCACCCGGGCGGCGCGGCCTCCTTGCCGCCCTTGTCCGCGCCCCAGTCGCTGATGAGCAGCTGGGCGTAGTCCCTGTCTGTGAAGAGGTCGACGCCCCCGACCGCGGCGTCCGGGCCCGCCTCGAGTAGGGAGAGCACCGCGCGGCCGAACGTGTTGGTGAGGTTCTCCGCCTGGGCCGCCGTCATGAGCCGGTGCGAGACGCCCGTGACGAGCCGCCCGTTGACGAGCGTCAGCGACAAGGTGACGTCCATGTCGGGCGTGTTGAAGGCCTGGATGCACGAGAGCCTCATCGGCGGCCGCGCCGTCGAGCTGAACCGGCTCTTGAGCTCGTGCGGCTCCTCCTGGTAGGACAGACACGTGTTGAAGAGGAGGCCGTCGTCGCGCTGGTGGTGGTGCTGCCGCTGGTTCTGCTGCTGCTGCTGCTGCTGCTGCCCCTGAAGGCTGAGGGCATGCTGGATCTCCGACATGGGCACGTGCTGGTGCGGGCGGCAGGCCTCGACGTCGTCCTGGATCGCCTTGAGGACCGAGCCGACCGTCTTGTGGTTCTCGAGGCCGACGGAGCATGCCGTCGTGTTCTCGAACGTGCCCACGGAGCGGGCGAGCCCTTCCGGAGCGTCTTTCGCCTCTCGGCCGGAAGACCGGTAGCCAAAGCACACTCGGTGGGAGCCGGTGAAAGCTCGCAAGACGAGCGCCCACGCCATCTGCATGATAACGGACCGGCTGATGTCCAGGGACCGGCAAAAGTCGTCGATCTGCGCCATGGGAAGCTCGACGTGGAAGTTGGTGTGTCTCATGGCGCTCGCGGCGTTGTCGTCGTTGCCGTTGCCGTTGCTGTCGTCTAGGAATGTCATTGCCGCCGTCTTAGTCGTCTTCGTCGTCATCAGGCGCGGGAACAGGCATGGCCTCGTCTCCCGGAGCCGGCCGAGCCAGAAGTTAAGGCTGTTCTCCCGACGGGCCGACGAGATGTACCGGACGCAGGCAGCGTGGGACGGGTCGAGCATCTTCATCGACGACGACGACGATGACGACGACGACGACGACACCTTGCTGCTGCTCGTGCTGTCGTTACTGCTACTGATATTGTTGTTGTTGATGATGCTGCTACTGCTGCTGCTGCTGTTATACATCCTCTTCAGGTCCCAGACAATGTTCTGGAGGCTCAGGGCGTCGCACAGCGCGTGGCTGATGTCGAGCCGCAGGAACGTGCTGGCGTGCGACTTACACACCGACACCCGGTGCCGCGGGCTCGAGGGCGACGCGCTCATGGGCGGCAGCGCGTCGAGGACGGCCACGGGGTCCTCCCCGCCCTCGGCGTCGACGAAGAGCATGTCGGGCGAGCACCGCCGGAGGACGACCTGGTCGAAGAGCCCGTCCTCCGAGATGCTGTCGATGAAGACGGTCCGCAGCGCCGGGTATCGCGCCACGATGTGCTGCCAGATGCCGCAGATCTGCGCCTGGTCCGCCACGACGCCGTTGGCCGACGCGAGCTCGTACACGGCGTGGCTGTGGCACGTCTCCATGTCCCGCGTCTGGCTGATGAGGATCTCCTGCTGCAGCGCCGTCACGGGCAGCACATCCTCAATGTCCCGCGCGCTCGAGAGGCCCAGCGCCACGAGCCGGTCCGTGTTGAGCTTCGCGAGCCCCCCGTACGTCGTGTTGAGCATCGGCACGTCCGACAGCGTGAGCTCCTGGCCGCGGTACCGCAGCCGGCCGATGGCCTCGTACAGGAGGTGCTCGTACGTCTGGATCCACTCGGCGATGCGGTCCTGGTGCCTCGAGTGGCGGTTATACACGACCTGTACCGACGCCGCGCCCCGGTCGACCATGGCCGACACCTCAAAGAGCGCGATCCGGGGCACGTCCGGCCCGATGTCGGCGGCCTCGGTCGACCACAGCCTCCCGGGGATCGTCAGCTGCTCGAGCACCCCCTTCTCCCGCTCCAGCTGCTGCACCGATCCGGCGTAGGTGAACATGATCTCGAACGGCCACCCTTCGGTGCTCCTCGCCGCCGCCTCGGACCCGAAGTACCGCGACGCGAAGTAGCTCCAGCCGCGCCGCGGGATCGACCGTCTCGTGTCCTTCATCTTGCGCAGCACGTGGAGCAGGTCGTCCGCCGCGTCGACCGCCATCGCCACGGGGCACAGCGACGTGAACCAGCCGACCGTCTCGGTGATGTCCACGTCCTGGCTCCACGGCTCGCGGCCGTGCTCCTGGTTCCAGACGACGGGGGGCGCCCGCGGGCGGTCGTGGAACGTCTGGCTGAAGGAGAGCAGCAGCGCCGCCATGTAGATGTCCGACATGTCCGTCCTGAAGACCTGGTTGCACGCCGTGTGCAGGATCGACGTCAGCTCCGGGCTGAGGGTGAAGCTGGCGACCGAGATGTCGGCGTACGTGTTGAGCGAGTCCTCGAGGCCCCAGTAGCCGTACTGGCCGCCGGGCAGGACACCGGCGTATTCCGGCGGCATCACGAGCTGGTCCGGGGCTTGGCCGGCGATGTACTCCTCCTGCAGCTCGTTCCACCGCCGGAAGGGCATGGAGCGCTCTGAGAACAGCGTGCCCTCGCGCAGCAGCTCGTCGAGGTCGTGGATGATGATGCGCCACGACATCATGTCCACGACGAGGTGGTGCGCGAGCAGGTAGACCAGCTGCTGGCCGTCGTGCGTCCGGAAGTGGTCGACGGCGAACACGGGACCGGCCTCGATGTCGATCGTCGCCTGCGACTGCGCGACGATGGCCATGACCTCGTCCGTCGTGCTGACCGAGTGGTACCGGAACCCGTACGACCCGTCCACCTTGGGCGCGATCCTCTGCGTCCAGCCGTCGACACCGGGCCGGAACCGCGCCCGGAGCATCGAGTGGTGCCCGACGACCGTCGCGATGGCCGCGTGGACGTCCTCCAGCGTCGAGTTGTTCTTGACCCGGAGTAGGAGGCTCTGGTTGAAGCGGTAGCCGCCACCGCCAGCAACGGCTCTGGATGCCATGCGCTGCTCGATGCGCCCGCCGATCCCCGTGTCAAAGTACAGCTGCTGCATCGGCGACAGCCGGAAGCCCTCGAGCGACTCCTCGCTCCAGGCGGCGTCGTCGTCGTCGGCATGCCTCGCGTTCTTCCGGTACGCGCGCGCCGCCAACTGGCCCAGCGTCGGGCACTGCTGGACGTCTTCGGGCCTCACGATGACGGACTCGGTCGTCCGGCACGCCGACACGAGCATCATGGCCGAGATGTCGTCGCCGCCCAGCTGGCCAAAGGAGAAGTTCATGCCGACCTGCCTCGGCGGTATCCGGAGCACGTTGGCGACGGCCGTCTGTACGATGCGTTCCATCTCGGTCAGCGGCTCCTGGAAGAGCTCGTGCGACTCGAGGCTCGATATCTGGTGGTACATGTCCTGGTTGATGTTCTGGATCCACGTCTGGAGCCGCCGCCGGTCGACGGAACCCTCTCCGTCGGAAGGCATCTGGTCAAGCACGATCCATGAGCTGGGCACGGCGTGAGAGCCCCCGGACGTCTCGAGGGCCAGGCGGACGGCGGCGACCTGGCTCCCGGCAAAGTGCATCTGCGACTGCGGCACGAGTCGGATGCTCGATAGGCTGGACGACTGCGAGAGGCAGCCCGACGCCAGCGTGATAAAGGCCACGAGCTTGCCTTCCAGGTAGCCGGCCTTTGGTCTGATGACGGCGGCGTTCCTCACCTGGGGCGTTGACTGGATAAAGAGTTCAATCTCAACACCTGGTTTTCTGAGCGGTGCCACGTCGGCGCTGCTGTCTGACGAGTTACGACGGCAGGACGACGATGTTGTTGTTGTTGTCGTCGTTGTTGACTTTGATGTTGATGTTGATGATGATAACGATGTTGTTGATGCTGACGCTGATGTTGTTGAGCAGGCGCTCTTTCGTCGTCGTTGTCGTCTCCTGGGACTTGAGGCGAAGACATCAGAGGGAGAGGTGCTGTCTTCCTCGGAGTCCTTGGACTCGGGGGGCACGGTCTGAACCTCGACGACCAAGGGGGTGATGCACGTCTGAAGCTCCGCCAGGGTGTGACAGCGGAGGATGTCGCTCGTCCTCACGCCCAGTCCGAGGCTCATGCACCTCTTCTTCAACGCGACTGCGGACGGTCTGTCGCCCCCGAGGTCGCAGAAGGAGTCAAACAGCTCGATGCTGTTCTTGGGCAGGTTCAGCACCGAGGCCGCGGCCGATATGAGCCTGTCCTCGACGGATTCTGTGTGGAATGACACCATGGAGGTGTCGATCCTGGGGAGGTGTTTTGGGCTGACTGAGTTGGCCATTGCTGGATTGTCTAAGTATGCGCTCGGCCCGGTCTGATCTGAAGGGGATGGAGCTTGGGAAATAGCTTTCTCGGAGAGGAGGGGTATCTCAAAAAGGCATCAAGGCGAAATAAAGAAGACGGCCGAGCAGCAAGTGGCCAAATAACACAGATCGGACGTTGGCCTTTTAGGGGTGGCGAGGGTCCGAGAATACGGGGAGCAGCACGAAGCAGGTGATGTCGTTGGTGGGACGAGACGAACAGTCTCTACGTCGTTTGAGGTTGAGGGCAGAGGTGGGGGGGCGCTCAGCTTTGGGGGCTTATTTGTTTGTTGGTGTTGCGTCTATGAAGGTGTAACGCGATGATTAAAGACTACATTCCCAATGGGCCATGGATTTGTGTGTGTGTGTGTGTGTATGTGTGTGTGTATGTGTGTGTGCATGTACCTGTGTGTACATGTGTCGGTTACACGAAGAGAGGGAGAAAGAGAAAAGAAGAAGAGAGATGGAGAGGCAATGCGGCCGAGGGTCAAGTCGAGAAGAGATAAAAGGAAAAGACTGGACCAGAGTACGTGAGGGATGGAGAGGCGAGAGAGGCGATGATGAGGGTGAAATAATGCAGAATCCGGCTTCTTGGGCAGCTCTATTCATCCTTTGGGATCCTTTCGTGCTCGCTCGAAAAGGCATACAAAACAGAGTATCCGCACAGAGTAAGACCAAGGACGGGATGGCGGAGTGCGCAAGCGATGGATAGATGGCAAACAAGCAGATCAGGTACCTAGTACAGCAGCAGTGCAGGATGAGGGTATGTGATGGGAATAACATAGCAACCAGCAAGCAAGCAAGAAAGCAAGCAATGACCAGGGGGGGGCGAGGACTGGCATGATGAGGTAGATCGTGCTTTCGCGGCCCCGGCCCCGGCCACTCTGACATTCTGGGGGGGGTGGGAAAGGGTGTCGAGGGTAGCGTGGTGGTGTAAAGGCTTGCGTTTGCGTGAATGACTAACAGGACGAAAGTCTGGACGGACGGACGGACGGCGGATGGACCATATGGTGTGTATGGGATGGGTGCGACCATCAACCAGTTGAAGGGACGCATGTGTTTGGTGAGGTATGCCGCGCCACTCCAAGACATGGCATGTTTACTATGTCGCCGTCTGCTGCTACTTACAGGCTGGACTGGATGGACTTTGCATACCCGCATCTAGCTGTACCGGTGGAACGAAACGTCGGGGCCGAGGACGGGGGGGGGGCCAGGCATCCGCGGTGAAGAATCAATCCTTACGATCCACGAGAACTCGCCGGCCGACGGTGATGGAGAGACGGATGAGCTATCTGTGGTGAACAAAGAGAAGTGCTCCGCCCCCCCACCCCCAATGGAGTTCGATCTGGGGGGGGCTCATGTTGCTGCCTTGGGGGGCTGCACTTTGCAACGGGAGACTAATCAGCTAGTCTCCTGTCAGCGGCGGCACAGCTCATCTGAGCCACGCGGCGGGGCAGATGAAGCCGTTGTCACCGCACCGGCAAACGGAGAGAAGCGCGGCAACGCGGGTGAGCATGGATGGGGGGGGGGGGGGGGGGGGGGAGGGAAGAGGATGATGGCTGTAGCATGGTTCCGGGCTGAGATGGGGGTGTGTGGTCCCTCCCCCCAAACTGGATTAGAACAGAGTCCAATATCAGAGCCCAGCTGGGAGCAGACAACGCAGCAGATAACGCGGCAGACAACGCGGCGGACAGAGCCTGTTTTGTTTCGCTTCGCGTCTGTCGGTATGCAGGTGGAAGCGGATGGTGAGAGAGAAGAGATGAGGGAGAGAGACACACAGTCAAGTTGTGGGTAGGAAAAGGCAGAGGTAGGTACGTACTCTGTACCGTTTCTCCAGAGTGCGGTACGTACCGCCGGGAGCGTCCACCTCGCTACCACGGTCCCCACAATTATCCATCCCTTCTTCGGCCAATAAGAGCCTGGCGGGGGTCGGCGCTATGTCAGCCACATCCTTGCCTTAGCGGCGTGGCTGAGTCGGGAGGGGCTGCGCGGCTTTATGCAGCTATGCAACCGTATGCAAGTACTGTAACAATGTATCCGTACACAGCCCGGCCGGCCTCTTCAGAATAGCATCATTCCGCCTCCGCCCAATCATGTTCAACTCCTCAACTTGTGTACTGTACAGGTATGGTGTGTGTGTGTGTGTGTGTGTGTGTGTTTGGTTGACTGCCCATGTTCGTTGCCGCCATGGCAAAAGCTTCGATTGCTTCATCTTCCTCTCAAACCCAAAACGCCGCAAACCATCTCTCACTCACTCACACACACTCTCTCTCTCTCTCTTTCTCTCTTTCCCCCAGTCTTCTCGACGAAACTCAATTCCCCAAGATGGTCCCCTTCTCCTACTCAGCTCCCGTTGTTGAAACTCGAAACTCGCGTCCTCGCAATTAACGACTTGACACTGGGCACTCGAACTATTTGACTTTATAGGGATGAGTCCTTCACACTCAGTATGCGACCCTTTTCCCCCTGCTCGACCTCGTCTCCAAAAGGGGGTGGCGCTCAGCTTACACACTCGCATCATGAACAAACTTTGGCATCAGGAACAGCCAAGTCTCGTAATCACCCATTTGCGAATCCTCTCTCGGCTCGCCATCCATCGGACGGAGGCTCGTGTCGTCGGCACGCTCCTGCGGCGGTCAGCGTCGACGGCCAGCCAGACCCTTCGCTTGCCCGGGTCCGTCCCTGCGGCCGGATGGCGAATGTCCACGAAAGCTGGCTGCGAACCCACATTCTTAATCACCATCCACATCCGCGGGACGGACCTTGACTGATTCCCATGTTATTTCCCCCCCTCCCCCTCCTCCTCCTCCTCCATCTCCGGTCTCTTCCCGCCCTGTACGCAGTATACCCTATATCTGTACCGTGCTTCACTGCCACCTCCTCCCGGGACGTACGTCGCGTACGCGGCAGCAGCCCTCCGGCTCCCCCCCTAAAGCTCCGGTCAACGTCAACCACCGTTTGCCATGGAGCCAATAACCCACGATGCCGGTACTCCCTTTTGAGCAAGTGCAGAGCCAAGTACCATTTACATCTGGCCGTCTCTCCCTCCCTCGGCCACTTCAAACAAGCGCAACGCTGATTCTTCACAATGACCAAACCCAACAGGCAGTTGTAAAGGACGCGCAGGACGAAGATACTTCCCCTACGAAACATGCCAACGCTCATCTGACCCATCCGACCCAGAACGTTCAGCCCTCGGCCAACTCTCGGATGTCGAGGTCTGGTAGACAACGTTGCTGACCAAAGTGCGTCGACCACACGGACCCCTTCCTCCCCCAACTGTGATACTCCCTCCCGTTCTGCCGGCTGCCGGCTTCTGACCCCCCATTCTTGCACTCTCTCGCCCCTCCGCTGGTCCCCCGTCCCCCGTGGTCCGACCACGACGAGACCCCGCATATCTGCCTCGTTCCTCCCATTTTCCCGTCTTCCTCGGAAATAAAGGGGAGATAAACAGCCCCGGTTGCCCGGCTGGTTGGGGGTTGAAAGAGCAAAGACACCGCTTGGGGGCTAACCCCCCCCCCCCCCCCCACCTGGACTCGGCTTTGCGACTCTCGACCACCCAAAAAGGTAATCGTCGGAGCCGTCTCGGTCACCATCGGCCAACTCTAAATCTAAGAGGAGCAGCACATGCCTAAAGAAGAAATAGAGGTGTTCTCGCCCTCGAGACAAGCTCGTGAAGGTTGGGAGGGGACCCCCCTCCCCCCTCCCCCCCTCTGCCTATGATGAGCCCAGCCGAACCGGCCCAGCCTAGACTCCTCCATCGTATGCGTGTCTGGCTGAACTTGATGCTTTTGTTTACTCTATGAAGTCGTCTCAGACCCAGACCGACCCCAACGCTCCAAACTCAAAAGGCGGGGGACCTCACACACCCATGAGTCGAGGTGAAAGCCGGGCCGGTGGACAGTCACAAGTCGTCAGCCCGCCAGTGGGCAATCAACTCACATCGTATGTCCGTTTGATTAAATGTGCATCTATCTCAACGGCGACAAGCCAAGTAACAATAGTAACTTGTCGTTGACCTTTGAGTGCTCGGCGTCGCATTAATTGTCTCGCTTCTCCCCATCGTCACTCGGCTCCGTACCCCCGTACCCCGTATCCCGCACCTCCGAGACCTTCCGCCTCCGCCCCGCTTTCCACCGGAGGTCCGGCGCGTCCACCACCAATCGTGAACATCGTAATCGTGGCCACCACGGACTGTCAAAGGCATCACAAAGGATTTCTTGGCGGGTGGAGATCGCTGCAGCACGCAACCTACCTCATCCCCCGATCCGAAAACCCATTCATGCCTTTGTGATATCCCGCCGACGGATCCCAACAGAGGGACAAGTCCTCCGGGTCCAACCAAGGCATCTATCTATTCGACTGCCTAGTTCCACCGTTCCACCGGCGGCGTCAATGTTTATTTTCTTTTCGTTTCTTTTGCCCCAGTAGCGTCTCCAACCGCCCACCCTACTGGGCTGCAGTGTAAGCTGTCATCTTTGCCTACCGGCGACTTCCCGCCCTATGGAAGCGCACAAGTGGTGTGGTGCGGTGATTGGACAAACCCCAGGGTTCCTCGCGGCAAAGGGCGCCTGTCGTGGTGGCAGTGCCCGCCCCGGCAACATCCAGGCGATCGCCAAAAGTAGACCGTAAGCTGCCGAGCCACCCAGGGCAGGGTTTGACGCGCCTCCCCCCTTGCCATGCGGGCAGACGGCACGGCGAGTTGACGTTCGTAGGTGGGTGCTTTGAATGATCGATTGTCGTCGAGCAAGGAGTTGATGTGTCCGATAACGCCCCGTTGATGGAAGGGGAACAGGGGGTGACAGGCAATCTTGATCTTGTTTGCTCCTTTCACTGGGTCCGCATGTTTTCGGGCAGCTCCATGCATAGTCCACAATCGGGGGAGATGAAGGAATGTCGCCGCTCGTCGCGTGACGCTACCATCAAACACCAGTGACGATGTCGGGGTCTCGCGATTCTTTGCTGTCTCCATTCAGCGGCTCCATCAAGCGATTTGCTGGGAGTCGCGTCCCATTGGTTTTACTTCCCTTCTTGGTTCGAGTCTTCAGGACCGGTGCCTTGAGTTTCCTCTGCCCCATCACCGGAAACGGGTCTGGTAGGCGAGGTTCGGTTGGGGGGGGGGGGTTATGAGTTACACGGGTTCGTCCTCTCAAAGAATGCCGCATAGTTCGTCCAAGAGAGCTTCTTCGCATGGCTGATATTGCCATTGCAAAAGGACAGGTTGAATGGCCCCATTGCTGCCGAAGACCGTCTGGAGCTTCACCGCCACTCTAGGACAGTATTCATCGTAAAAAGACCTTTGTAACTGCGCTGTGTGTTCCTCGCTCAAAACAGTATTTTGGGCCAGTTTGTTTCTTCAAGGTTTTTACAACTTGCAAGCTCAAGAGGCGCAACGACAAAAAAACAACTGTTTGTCACTTTGTGTGTCACTTTTCCCTCTGTTCCTGCGCCGGAAGCAGAAGGCAGGGTAGACGGTCCTCTCTGCCATTAAGCTCAAACAACGACGGCAAACTTGGTTGAGAGTCCAGGTCAGGATGGGCCTTTTGTCGACCAAGGGCCAGCCAGGGGCGTCGTTGGTGCGACAAGAAGTGCATGTCCGGCCATTGACGCGTCTGTGATGTCTGGGGAGCATGGTCCATGAACGGTGTGTCTGGGTCATGAAGGGTTTCCAAGGTCGCTCGAGTCTGTACTGCAACGTCAAGTCCACGGTCTCAACGCAAATCCTGGGGAAATATCGCTGAGCCGTACGTCACGTTGCCGAAATAGTAGAAGTTGAAGACAGCAGCATCCTCAAACCTCGGTCAACCACAGCCCGAAATGTCACCCAACTGGTCAAAGCCGGATTCAAACTTAGCAAAGAATAACAAACATAGCCGTACTGATGATGCCTTGAGCCAGCTCAGCTATCAAGTTCTATCAAGTCGAGAAGTGTCCATCATGGGTGCAGAAGTTCGGGATAGTGGCACACTACCCATATGCTCCATATGCCAGGCGATCCAGAGTCCAGCTGATTCATACTCTGCATACACACCGGAACGCACAAGAAAGGCTTCCTGCGCCCACAAGGCCCGCGAACCTCCAGCCCCTTTTGCCACGCCGGTTAGTCTTGGGTAGCATCGGGGGCATCGGGGACATCGGGGGCGGCCCCCGTCTGGCCGGTCCCCTACCGTTTGACAAGATTCCGTGGGGTCCGGGGGCCTTTCATCACGGCCACGGCTCTCTTCCGTCCATGTCACCGATACCGATGACAGGTTCACAAGACGGACTTTCTTCAAAACGAGGCTATTTGCAAAAAATGCCCAAGTCGTCTACGCAGTCTATCTTGTCACCACCAATTCTTACACTCACGCCACTTTGTCTCTTTCAGCATGTAGCCTCATCCAACAACAACAACAACACCACCACCATCACCACCATCAAAATCAACATACCAGGCGAAACCCCTCACTTCCAAGCCGTCCGCCGCAACCAGTCCCCGATGACCCCCATCACCTTGACCGCCTTGGCGTTGCCGTCCCTCACCGTCGCCGGGTCCGACACGGCGGCCCCCATCTCGTGCAGGTCGAACGCGTGGATCACGTCCGGCACCAGCAGCCACTTGACGCTGCCCCTCGCGTCCTCCACCTCCCACGCGAACCGCTCGTCGCGCAGCTCGAGCTCCTGCCGCGGCGCCCCCGGCGCCGCCTCGTCCCGGCCGACCCTGGCCGCGGGGGGCCTCCCCTTGCCGCCCAGCTTGCACGCCAGCTCCCACGCCTCGTACGCCAGGTAGTCCAGCTCGGCCGCGACGATGCACACGTGGCCCGGGAAGTCGGCGCGGCCCGCGTACAGCGGCGAGATGAGCGTGTCCCGCAGGTTCGTGCCGTAGGGGATGTAGCTCCAGTCGAACACGTCGGCGAACTCGAGCACGAAGTCGCGCTTCTCGCCGCGAATCCCCGGCAGGCCCGCGCCGACCTTGTACGGCCGGCGGTCGTGCTTCTCCGCCGTCGGCGTGACGAAGTCGGTGGGCGGGTAGATGGGCACGATGGCCCCGGGCGCCGCCGTCGCGTGGTCCCGGACGGACCGCATCTGCGACAGGCACAGCGTCAGGTTGCCGCCCGCGCTGAAGCCGGCGAGCGCGATGCGGCCCTTGTCGATGGGCAGCGAGGCGTCGTCGACGACGGCGAGGTACAGGGCCTCGAGATCGTGCAGGGCGCGCGGCCACGGGGCCCAGGGCGCCTTCCAGTAGTGCAGCACGACGACGAGGGCGCCGTTGAGGTCGGCGAAGGTGCGGTTCCAGGCGTCGTCGTCGTCGGGGACGCCGATGCAGAAGCCGCCGCCGTGGATCGTCACGAGCGTCGGCAGGGTCTGGGGTGACGTCTGGTCGTAGTTGGAGGGGAAGAAGATGCTGCGGGACCGACAGTTAGCTACCTGATGTATCTATTATCGTCGGGGGTAAAAGACCTTCAGGTGAGAGTGATATATAGAGGTGAAGGGGGGAGGGGGACACATACCGTACAGGCAATGCCTTTCTACAGTCATACTGCTTGATGATATCGGGTCGCTGGGCGGGAGGCCAGAAGTACGACTTCCACGCCTCGAAGCCGGCCTTCTGGAAGTACCATTGCTGCAGTGTCGAGATCTTGGTACCGTACACGATGCGGTTGAGTAGAGGGGCCACCGGTTGGTAGACGGGCTTGCCGGACTCTGCGTTGTTTGCGAGGCCCATGTCTGTTGCCATTGATTTTCTTGAAGATGGTTTTGGTGTCGTCGCCGCAGCTTTGGGGGTAAACAAGGGTTTAAACTATCAACGGTATATGGCCACTTCTCGGGGGGCCTTGGTGCGTATACGGGGTCCGAAACGAGGCTGCCTTGGTGACGACAGCGACGCGACGACGACAACGGCGACGATGACTACGATGACTACGATTGGAACGGGCTCGGGAAGGTGGACGGTTCCGAGAGACGGAAAATAATAATAAAATACTAGAAGCTGCCAGAACACCAAAGAGCGCATTAGCCAATGTCGTTCTCTCCCCCCCTCTCTCTCTCTCTCTGTCTCTTGTACAGACGGCGGCAACTTCAGACCGAGACGAGACGAGCCCCTCCTCCCCAGGCCAGAGGAGCCATCATCGTGCGTCGTCGGAGGTGAACGGGCCTTTGGGAGGGGACGGGACGGGGAACTAAAGGGCTGGCGCAGTTTCACTAGTTTGCGACCCTGAACGAGCCATTGTGGCGGGAACCGCAGAGACACCGAGTGCCCGCGGGCGACGATGCGCGATGACGAAAAAGCAGGGCGTTCGGACGGTGCAATACGAACGAGCAGACTCACGGGATAGCGCGGGTGGATGGATGGATAAGTGGACGGATGGATGGTGACCAAGAAGAGCAGAGCGAGGGTCGATGGATGATGGATGGCACGCGAAAGACTATTCTTTTTGATCCTCGACTCGGCCGATTTACATGTTGGCTAGCTGATCCGCTGGCGTCATGCTTTCTTATTCCGGTCTGTTATTGTTACCGTTGTCATTACTAGCATTGCTTTTCCCTGTCGGAAACTGAGTGTGAAAGAGAGGAATAGAGAGAGAGAGATGGTAACTTGACAGGGATGGGTGGCGGCCACGTTCATGCCGTCGCTGTCATGTCAAACGTTGGCTTCCCGTGCATTGTCCGGACGGAGCAGGTGCTGCACATTTGGTTGCATGGGCTTGCATGGGCTTGCATGTGCTTCGCCTCCCTCCCATGCGTGTTTCTGGTTCCTGGCTGGCCACAGAGTCCAAGCTCAAGCTCTTGGGGGACACGGGCGACTCGGGCGACTTTGGCGACTTGGAGGACTTGGAGGACTTGGAGTTAAGTAACCCTCTCGGGCAGAGAGTTCGATGAGTACCCATGACCGTCCCATTCCTCAGTACATGTACGGAACCTCTCCATGTCCTTCTCTCAGCGTCTTCTTGGTTAAAAGTAAACAGCAGTAGTAGTAGATGGAGACCGTTTTGATCTTTCGCACATAGGTAGGTAATGTAGGTAAGGAAGTCTGGGAAGGGTGGAGCCTCCGGGCCGGAGCGACAACCGGAGCTGGCCACCTACCGGAGCTCCGGCCGTTTCACGGAACCCTTCCTCCTACACACCTACCTACCTACCCAAGTCCAAATACCGTTGCCCACTTGAGATAATTTTACCGGCGAGGTGGCATGGCTTGGCTGAGAGGTCTTCATCGCGCAGAGATTACTAGACCGACCCCTTTCCCCCATCAAAGAAGGCGAAAAGAAACCGCCCAATCTCACGCTGGAAAACATCACCCTCGTCTCGTTTCGTCTCGTGCATGCTCTCTTCCCATTCCAGTCGTGCTGTGTGTGCTCTACGGCATCGTCGCGTACCTAAACAAAACACATAATAGTACAAAACGGTGACCCTCTCATGTGACCGTCTAGCCCGTTGCATTCAAGCCGTCAACGTCATCTACTTCCATCTCATAGGCTTGACGGCTTCTGCACCACCACTTCGTCTTCGTCGTCGTCGTCGTCCGGATCCTCGATGCTCGTCCGCCGCGCAGCCTCAATCGCCGCCTGGATCGGCTTCTCATCGTCCCCCGTCGCCGTCTCGTCCGCAGATGACCCCTTGTCCGCATCCGGCGGCGTCTTTTCGTCCCTGCCGTCTTTCTTGCCCGCGAACGGCCACAGTCCGCTAAAAGCCTTGCCGCCGGATCCACCCTGGGACGGGTGTACGGCGAGGGGCTTCAGGATACTCTTGTCGTTGAGGTCCGTCCCCGGCGCGGCTTCCACCTCGGGCATAGCGAAGTCGCCGAATTCCTCGTCGTCATCGTCCTCCTCATCTTCCTCGTCGTCCGAGTCGTTCTGTCCGTCGAATCGTGGGTTCCGGCCTTGCCGTCCTGCACCACGCCACCACGACCTTTGTCCTGGTTGACTCCACGCGCCCGTCGCCGCTGCTGCAGCTGCTGCTGCACCCGTTCCGCCATGATCGTCGTTGTCCTCGTCGCTCGAGTTTTCTTCGTCGTCTTCGTCGTCTGCGAAAGGGTTCTTCAACGTTTCGCCTTCGCCCGACTCTTCCCTGTCGCCCTTTCCACCCTCACCCTCGCCGCCCTCGTCACGAGATGCGGCCGCGGCCGCGTTCTTCTTTTGGTGCATCGCTAACCGGGCTGCCAGTTGCAGTCGCGCCCTTGACGGGGGCGTGTTCAGCGGTGGTGGTGCCGGAGGCGGAGGCGGCGGGATCGATGGCGGGTCCAGTGGCGACGACGAGTTGCCCAGAGGGTCGGTGTAGGCCCGGAACTACGGAGAAGACAAACGAGTTAGCTGGGGCCGGCTCGTCCGGACAACGGCGCGCGCCGGGCGCGAGAAGGCTCCCCTCCTGGTGAAGCAGGTTTTCGTCAATGCCGTGATGCTGTCTGTCATACGAGGGAAGGACCCGATTCCCGGCAGGTTGAAGCGGTTAAGAAAAGTCCAAAGTTGCCTGGTATCCCAAGGAATCGACGCCGGCGCGGACGGGGGACATGTAATCCTACACTATGCGTCGTTCCCCTTCTTCTCGCAGTATATCATGAATACGCCCCGACTCCGATCACCATCTATCTCCGTCTCCCTCTCTCCATCTCTCTCTCTCTCTCTCTCTGGCGTCGTCCCTGGCCCTCTTTATTCCTTCATATCCTCGCCCATGCCATCTCTATTCATTCTCCGTCTAAGCCACGCCATCATGCCGAGGGAAGGTCGAAACATGTACATATCCTCGTCCGACTCTTTGTCGCCGAGCTCTTTCTCTTCGGTTCCCTCGTCATCTTCAACTACAAGAAACGCTTCTTCGCCGTCTTCGGCCGCTTCATCCATTCCATGTCCTGTTCCGCAGCCGGCGCCATCGCTGGTACCTTCTCGGGTTCCTCGAACACGACAAGGCATTTCACTCCCGTCTGCGCACTACGCATTCCCCTTCGGGTCCTTGTCCTCGTCGGAATCCGGGTTGTTGTCGACAATTGATTGTGTCCAGGGGTCCAGCGCGGGAGAATTCGTCTCACGAAGCTCTGAGAGCACATGACTCACCTCGTTGTTCACATCTTCGTCGTTCTCCTCTTCACCCTCGTCCTCTTCGTCGCTGGAACTGCCAAAGCCGGACATGAGAGTGCCTGAGCTGATGGCAAACGGGCCAATGCCGTTGCCGCCGCTCTCTTGGATGTCCGTGTTGCCGTTGAGGCCGGCGTCGGCGAGGGCACTGGAGCCGGTGTTTCCTTGGGAGTTGGAAAAGGACGACCCGAGGCCGGAGAGGCCCACGGCCGCCAGTCCATTGCCAGACATGCCGGCGCGGTTGCCCAGCGCCACCTCAGGACGGACGCCGCCGAGAATGGCATTGTCTCGCTCGCGGGTCTCGGCCAGCGCCCCCTCGACGTAGCTGATCCATCGGGGGTCCATAACCCTTTCAAGGACTGTCTCTGACAGGAGCTCGGGAGGGTGTCGTTCCGTAAACTTGACCACCTCTTCAGCGATCAAAGTCAGATGACCCATGTAGCCCATACGCGTCTTCATCTTGGCCTGCGACTCGTCGCTAGCGAGCTGGCCGTTGATAATGGCCGTCGTGATGTCGGCGGCCTCGAATAGTGACACGGCCAAAGTCGGGTTGTAGCCCCGGTCCATAGGCCCGTTGAATACCTGTTGAACAATGTCATATACCACATTGTGGAGGAAGTTATTCCACGGGTACGCAAAAAAGAAAGACTGCTCTCCCGTGTCAGCTCGGCCACATGCCCAAAGACGTCACGCTGTACAAGTAAAAAATAAAAAAACTAAAAAGTCCAACTCACCAGAATCGTGGGCACAACGCGGTGTTCCACAAACTGAACCTTGAGGTAATCGCCCACCACCGGTTTCACAGTGCTTGGGTCGGGCCGCCGAGGAACTGCAGGTGGCAGGTCACTGGTTTCCTTCTCCAGGGCATCGTCCGCTCCCGCAGGTGCCGGAGCCGCTTCTGGGGCATCTGGGACGGGAGGGGCCATGGGGACCTCCGGAGCTGGCGCAGTCTCGGATTCGGGCTCCTGTCCCGTCTCTCCCGTTTCGCCTTTCGGGGCGGAATCTATCACGGACTTGGAGAACAGAGGCGCTGGCACGTCTTCGGGGTGCTGAGGAGGCTCGGGAACGGCAGGGGCCGTCTCGGCGGAATCGGGTTTGGCTTCCGACTCGGTGGCGCTGGGGGTGTAGACAACAGACGAGTCGGACTCGTCACCCTTTTGGTTATCGTCGGAAATCGTGCTTTTGTCTGCCTTTTCTTCTTTGCCGTTGTCGCCGTCGTCGTCGTCGTTCAGAGAGAGCTCCTCCACCTTGGTGACGGTGGCATCCTCCGCGGATTTGTCAGCGTCAGCATCAGACTCGATTTTGGCGTCCTTCTCGGTTTCTGTCACGGCCGTCTCGCTCTCGACCGGCGTCGCTTCACCCTTAACGTCAGCAGATTCCAACTCCTTCTCTTTGTCAGCCGTGGAAACCGGTTCTGCCGCAGCAACAGCGTCTTCGTTCGCGGGGGTCTTGGGCTTGGTCGGCGAGAGGGGCGCGACAACCAGGTCGGGGTCGTCGAAGCGCTGCTCCTTGATCTTGTCGTCGGCGACATTCAGCCTCGGGGAGCTGAGGGGCTCGTCGACAAAGTCGTCTTCGTCTCTGTCCAAGAAGGACGAGGCGGGCGGGGCAGCGACGGGGATCTCTTCCTCGGCCTTGACGAACTCGTGGGACGTGTCCTCATTCATCTCGCGGCTTGGCTCAACCTCTTCGAATCCGTCATCGTCTGAGATATTGGTTACCTCTAAACGGCGTCCCTCCTTGGGGGAAGAATGCCCGATGCGCATAGTCAAATCGTCGGTGGACGAGGGCGCTTCTTCTCCGCGGTTTGGGGTAAGCTTACCCTCCGTTCTCAAGCGCTGGCGCTCGGCATCCCTGGATGCAATCAAATCTTCGGAGCCGACCTCGTTGAGCAGGCCCATGTTGCTGCAGTGGAGCAGCTCGGCCATCAACTCGCACGTCTTAAAGCGGTCGAATCCGAGGGGCTCGATCTTGTCGCCAAAGGTGGAGCCCAGCCGCTGCTTCTTGGTCGGGGTGTTCATGATGAGGTTGACAAAGTCGGGGACGTGTTGGGCGAACAGGCGCAGGAGGGTGCCGAGGTAGATTGGGTCGCGGCTCGAGGGGACCGAGTTGGCCTCGGTGCCGACGTCGGGGTCGTAGTCCGAGTTGTTCTTCCTGATGACTTCGATAATGATGCCCACACCCACGGTTAGCGGGTTCCCACCTCCTAGCATGTACTTGATCAGCTGCTCGATGCAGGGCTGCGAGACGAGCTGGCGGGTCAGCTCGTTGGGGCCGATGCACTGCTGCTCGTTCTGCGAGGCGTTGGCAGAAATGGTGATGATGGCCTTGATGAAGTCGCCGGCGGCCGTCTGGACGACCCAACTGTGTTCGGGGCCGAGGCACGAGAGCAAGGTCGGCACGACGTCCTGGGAGTATAGCCACTATTGGGGGGGAGAGAGAGAGAGCCACCGCGTTAGTTTCGGAAGGGACGTCACCATCACTCGAGCGGGTAAGCGGCGCAAACTTACCTCGACAACGCCCTGGCCGCCCTCGGTGCGGTCAAGAGCAATGATTTTGAGGAGCAAGTCCATGATCATGGGACACTCGACGTGGCGGAGAAGGTCGGGGACGGCGTCGGGCAGGGACTTGAGAAGAGTGACCATTTCCTCCGTCTTCTTGTCGAACAGGGCCTCGTTGACTTTCGTAAAGTAACTGGCTTGCAGAGGGTCCAGAGGAGTAGGTCGCTTCAGGAAGTGCCAAAAGTCGCGGACCAGGGGCTGGTTCTCCATCATGGCCTCGTAGATGGACCAGGTGTCGGACGACAGGACCTCGGCGGCGACGTAGGCATAGCGGTTGCGCTTCTTCTCCTGTTCCTCCTCTTCATTTTCGGTATCGGTAGCCCGCGAGGAAGCGCGGGGTCTTGAGAAGGGGAGGAGGCGGCCCTTGCCCTTGGTCTCCTCGGCGGGTTCGTCGGTCTCGGGGGTGGCGACAGGCTCTAGTTTGGGGGCGACGACGTATTCGAGCAGGGTCTTGAGGACGTTATCCTCGCGAAGGTACTCGGTGAGCTTTGTGTTGTGCTGCTTGAGCTCTTGGATCAGGTCGCTCTCGTCGAGAAGATCTTCTACGGTGAATTCGGGCTTCTCGAGGATGGTGTCGATGGTGGAGATGTTGGCGTAGCCGCCGAATCTCCAAAACATGATGGCGGTGTTGGCAGGCGATCTATGTCACGGCGCCGGACGAGTCGCGGCGACGATTGACACGGAACGGGGGAGACGATCAGGTGAGCAGCAAGCTGGGACTGGAGCATGCGAAGGTCGGTATCCAGCCGGGATTCGGGGAGGAGAGCGGGGGCCGGGGGGGTCCCAAAGAAGAAAAAAGGAGGACAACGATTCGAGTAGAGCGAGTGTCAAATGTCGTCTTGCTTGCGAGAGTGGCGAGGCATGCGAAATGTCGTCGTCGTCGTCGGGGTTAGGTTGGGTATCGGTCGCTCTGATTACTGAGAACTGAGCGACGAACTCTACATTAGCGACGAGGTCGGCGGAGCGATGTGGTGACGCAAGTGCGGGATGGGAGGAAGGGTAAGAGGAGGGGGAGGAGGAGGAGGAGGATGCGGAATTAGAAATGTGCGTGGTGGTAGATGATGTCGGCGACGGGGTGGAGGGGCAGCGGACCAGGCCAGGCGCATTGGACCCAAAAAAGAGGAGCTGCTTGACGATGGGAGGGGGTGGAGAGAGAGAGAAAGAGAGAGATGAGGGAAAATTGGCGATGTAGCCACAGGGTAAAAACAGTAGAAATAGCAGGGGATTAAAGGTGCGAAGCTGCTGCTGGTGGCGGGGAACGACTTGGAGCAGCAACCCGAGATGTTCTGAGAGAACCGGCTAAGCAGCAAGTCGCAGTCGCAGTCGCAGTTGCAGTCGCAGTCGCAGTGCGCGTACCGAGTCTCAACAAGGCAGCAAGCGAAGAACAGGGCAGTTCGTGATGGTGGGAGGCAGCGAGTCGCGGGGGTGGGCGGCCAGGGCAGACTTGGAGAGAGAGAGAGAGAGAGATAGAAAAAGAGAGAGAGAGAGAGGGTACGTACGTGCAAAAAAGTGGGAAAGCTGTGTCTTCGTGTTCGTGTCGTATCGTCTTGTGCTGGCTTGTATGAATGAGTATCCTGTGCGCACAATAGAGGCCAAGATGCAGAAGGACCGTCGGTGGTGGTGCCGGGCCCGTCGTCGTCGGTGGCCGGGTTGAATCGTCGGGTCGATTGAAAAGGTTGTGGATGTGGTTTGTGGTTGTAGTTGTGTGGTAGTCGTGGTCGTGTGCTGGCGGGGGGGGCAGCGCGGGTGTTTAGGAAGAGAATATGCGTGGATGGGGGTGGGTGAGTGAGTGGGTGGGCGCAAGGTGAGATTCAGACGGGAAAGATAGCCGACGTCGTCAAGATGGGACTGCCCAGCGGCGGTTTGAGGTACAGTGCCCTGTACCTGGAGATTTGGTAGGGTAGGCGCTAGGTACCAAAGCAGGCTGTACCCAAGCAGGCCGTACCCAAGTTGTCAGTGAGGTACCTAACGCGAGGTAGGTAGGTAGGTGAATACCTGGGTACCTGGGTAAGATTATGTAAGACCAAATGCTGCCTCGCTCGAGGGTCGCCGAGTCGAGCCGATTTGGGCCGGGGGGGGGGGGGGGGAGAGGAGGGAGGAGTTGGAGTGTGTTTGAGTGTCCAGCTGACAGCGCCGGCCTCATGTGTGAACTGGCACAAGTGAGTACGTGAGTGAGTGACTTGAGCAAATAAGTGAGTGAGGAGGAGTGAGTGGGCGAGCAGGTGAGCCAACCACAAAATGAGTACTCTGTTGTGTGCGTGGTGTGTGTGTGTGTGCTGTGTGACCTGGCCCTCGGAGCTCTGGGGATGGCTGAGCAGTGCTGGCTGACTGACCTTGCTGCAAGTCTGTACACCTGGCGCTGGTCTCGGAGTGTCCAAAGCTTCGCTTCCTGTTTCTGTTCTGCTCTGTTCTGCGTGCGCACAGTGTTTTGGACAGGATAACAAAGGCAGCCCTCCATCACATGGATTAAGGGGGCAACTGAGCAGTGAAGGCCACACACAACCCAGGGCTGATTGGATCCCAGCCTGGTTGGGTCCAGATTGGGTTGCGTTTTGTTGCCTCCCATCCACATCCACATCCACTGCCAGCTGCCAGAAGCCAGAAGCCAGAAGCCAGCCGAGTTGCCATGCACATATGATAGGTAGGTATCTCGGGGATAGCCTCTCGTCCTCCCTCCCTCTCTCCTCTCGACAAGCTCTCTCCTCTCGACCAAGCTCTCTCCTCCCCTTATCGAGAGGTGAGAGGAGAGATAAAAATAAAAAAGGCAGATAAGGTCGAAGTACCCCCCCTCCGTGGGGCCGACCGACGGGGGCCAAGCAACGTGCCCTTGCCTGTCTGTGCCTGTGCCTGTGCCTGTGACGGCCCAAGATTCAAGAGGGCCTAGACAAGGAAAGCGGATGGCCAAATGCGATGGTGGCGCCGCCTCCATCAGGTTCCGGGAAATATCTGTCAAAGACACGGTCTCGAACCGCCTCGTCTGTTCCGATCGCGGACGACAACACCAGAAAAAAAAGAAAGAAAAAAGAAGGCGATTGTGAGACTGCCCTCGGAGCCGGGCAGGTCGGTTGTTTCGTTGTCGGTGGTAGTGGTGGTGGTGGTGGTGTAGTACAAGCAGGGAATCAATTGTGTGCCTACCTACCTTACCTACCTTACTTACCCATCTGCCCATATACGGACTGTGGGAAAGATACTTCCCGGAAGTACCTCGGCCGCCTTGCCCTCTTCGCACATGGCCAGAAGGAACAGCTAGGTACAAAACCACTAACAGCTTCCTCGGTTGGAAACAGACACATACCTATTGACAGTCCTTCCGAGCATTTCAGCGCTTCCAGTGAGAGTGAGAGGGAGCAAGAGTTAGAATGGGGAGGGACGAGAATGAGAGTGAAAGTGAAAGTGAAATTGAGATGAAGAAGGGGAGAGGAGGGGAGTTGAGCTGGATGAGTGAGTACTCTGTATCCGTGGTTCTTCTTCGTCTTCCCCCCCATCCAACAACACCTCCTTCTGCGACACCCGAACTTCCCGCTGTTCATCGCACATCTCATCTCATCTCATCTCATCTCTCTCATCTTCCGCTTGGGATCCTGCCGCCGTCTGAGAATGAGGGACGTTTGTGCCCCGGCAGCCCAGCAGGATATTCTCCATCGTGTCGTACGTCGTACGCATTCCTTGCAGAACATCACAACCAAAACCCACCCGGCCTGGACTTTGTAACTTCTGCAAACCCCCTGGCCCATCGCCACGTTGCTCGTCTCCCTGCAGAACGCAGAACACCCGCCCACGTTGTCAGCCGCCGCAACCTATTCGGGCCATTATTCCCCAAGCAATGTCCCCCTCCCCTCCCTCCCCCTTCCGTGCCGCCGCTTGTCACCCGCTAAATAATGCCTCCCGAACGCTGGCCCAACCGACCCGTCGGTTGCTGCTGCTAACAACAGTTAAAATAAAAAAAGAAGAAAAATAAAGAAAAAGTTTAGAAAACCCCCCCTCCGAGGGGTACGTAAAGTCTTTACCACATGTTTGGTTTTCAGTTCTAGACATAGCACTTATCCTGTGTTATCTACAATGGTTTTTTTTTCCCCTTTTTTCTTTTTCCTTCTTCTTTTTCTTCTTACTTCCATGTTGTGTGATCTCAAGAGGGACCGGACCGCCTTTGGCCACCTAGCAAAGTCTTCACCAAAATGGGCAACCCACCGCTGCGGGAGGCCACATGCTCCGTCTCCCTAAAGTTCGAAACCCTTGTTTTCGGCCCACAAGATCTAAAGTGGGGTTGTTGTTGTTCTTGTTGTTGGATTCCTTTGCCGTCCGACGGTCTGAGTTGACGACCACCTGTGTCTCAAAAACGGAATCGCTGCCAGCTGGTTTGTGGTTGCAGACGAAGAACCGTCCTGAGCCTTCTGCCGACTCAGCTGACCAAGCATAACAACGCCTGGCTTATGAGATCAATATCCCCAGAGCGTAACAATTGCTCATCCTCCATCCAGCCAAATGCGGCCAAGAAGCACACCAAGAGTAAGCGTATATGCTTGGCACGACTGCGAAGCCTTGCATCAGCGCACTCCAGAAACAACCGGGATTCATTCCCATCGTACCAACGTTATCAAGCAAGCAGATCCTCAATCGACTGGAATTCGGACATGCCAGACACACGGACTGTGACGGCGACGCCAATTCAATCTTGTCATTACTACATTGTAGATAGGATGCATTTGCCATGTACAGAAGACTGAAGCAAGTGGTGTTGGAGGCTTGTGCCTCCAAAAACAAAACGATGTCTTCTTGACAAATCACCAAGTGTTCCTACGCAGCCAAAGGTACCGTTGTTAGACCGCAAAGCCGACTTGTCTACCTTGGCCAGTGATTTGCGACGACGACGACGGAACTGGCTCCAGCTTACGGATCTGACGACGAAAAGATGTTGCCATGGTCAAAAGATACTGCTAGGCACATCTCAAACCCCCCTTGGAAGCCTGTCTGAGAATTGCTTGATAATGAACTATGGCGATGCCTCGAGGCTCCAGATGGTGTCATGCGCTACGTCATTCTCCAGAGCCCCGGCCGATGTGCGGTCCCGGTTCTTCGGCGCGTAAGCATCTGCCGCTGTGACAAACACCACCACGCTGCCGTGAGAGAGAGAGAGTGTGTGTGCGTGTGTGTGGGAATGGTTTCCTAAGCAAAACCCACTTCTGGTGGAATCTGTAAATGTTAGTAATCGGTAGATTTTGTCAATCTCCACCGATAGTTCGCGATATGATGTGTCTGCTTAAATAAGAGAGAACGCCGTGAAAGCTTACGGGTCTTGTGTGTGTACTCTTCAGATCATCAAAATAGTCACTGCCTTGTATAACACGACTCATCGCCATCGGAACCCCCGCACTCATCGGACTACTTGACCCCTAGACCTACCTCAGGTTCGTTCAACATCATCATGTCGGACCTCACAGCGCTACCCAAGGGATCTCTGGTCCTCGTCACCGGGGCCAACGGATACATCGGCTCTCACACCATCAACACGCTCCTTCAACTGGGCTACCGCATCCGTGGCACGGTCCGGTCCGAAAAGCCATGGCTCACCGAGCTGTTCAAGAACAAGTATGGCGAGGGCGTCTATGAGCAGGTGGTCGTCCCTCGTCTCGACGACCCGGAGGCTCTCGGGCAGGTCATGACTGGCGTTGACGGCGTCATCCACGTGGTATGAAATCTTCTCGTCAAATCCGGCCAGGAAGTGTTTGCCCGGTCGAAATACTGACACCAAAGCGCCAAGGCTTCCGACGTTTCCATGACCGACGACCCCAACGCCGCCATTCCCTGGGTGATAAAGGCAACCGAGAGCGCCTTGGCGGCCGCGGCGAAACACTCTTCGGTCAAGCGAGTCGTTCTCACGTCTTCCGCCTTTGCAGCAGTGGTCCCCATCCCCGACAAGAAGGGCGTTTACGTAGACGAGAGTACGTTTCCCCCCTTCCCTTTTGCGTCCTGTCTGTGGAGGGACTTTTCACCCAGCAGTGTTGCCAGTGTGGTACTGACCAAGAATCGTAGCGACGTTCAACGAAGACGCCATCAAGGCCGCCTGGGACCCCAACACCCCCAAGGAGATCAAGCCGGGTTACGTCTACGCGGCGTCCAAGGCTGAGGGCGAGCGGGCTGCTTGGAAATGGGTCGAAGAACACAAGCCCGGATACACATTCAACACCGTCCTGCCCAACTTCAACGTAAGAGCCCGAACCATCATCACCCGCGAAGTTGTCAGTTCGAAGCTAACATACGTTTCCTTCTAGACGGGAGAGATTCTCCACCCCGAAATCAGGGGCTCGACCATGGGCTTTGCCCGCGACGCGTTGAAGGGCCAGGGAGATATGCTGCTCGCCTTCATGCCTCGTAAGTGTAATTCCCAGCGAGGGCAGGCTAAGTCCACGGGCTAACGTGAAGATCCGTAGAATGGTACGTCGACGTCGTTGACGTTGCGCGTCTCCACGCCGTCGCCCTGCTTGCCGACCCGGTCAGGTCGCAGAGAATCTGGGCGTCCGCAGCGCCCGTCAACACGTCAGACTTTATCGATCTCTTCCGCGAGGTGAGGCCGGACAACAAGCTCATCCCGGAGAAGCCCTCGAACGAGGGCCGCGACCTCACCGAGCTGCCCCCGGCAGCCAAGGCCGAGGGTTTGTTGCAGAAGTACTTTGGCCAGAAGGGCTGGACCCCTTTCAGGGAGAGTGTCGAAGCGGGAATCCGCGATTTGTAATTCGAGCTGAATGGGAGAGCGCGGTCGGTCTCCAGGAGGATCCTGCTTTGGTGTTTGTAATGAGTCGATATGTGATGAGACGGGAACAATCCTTTGAGATTTTCATGACAGGGAAAATGGATTGGTGATAGGAACATGCCTAAATCTAGGTTATTGGATGTATCCTGCTTCATGGCTTCACCTCTCACAGTCTCGCCGTTGAGAGCACGACCGAGAGCTTCAGCTCTGTGACTAGAATCTGGCTCCAGAATGGTGATTTCGATGCCCGAATTCCATTTCTCTGCTAGTAAGACCAAAGATCTATTGTTGTAAGAATCTACCTAGAGCATAAATCGTTACGTGAGATGAAGGAGAGTGCAGGTTGTGATGAGTGAGCGAGTGGTAAGTGAGCGAGTGATAAGCAATCTCAGGACCAGTGCCGAGTAGAAGGCCACATCACGTGACGATAAGATAAAGAGAGACCCACCCAAGGTCTCGGCCGTGTGCCTACGGATGATGCGTTTCCTCCAAACCAAAAAAAAAGCAGCATCGCGGCACGTCTTTGAACGTAATTCTCCAACTTCTTTGTGCGCCGCTTCGTGCCTAGCTAACAGCATGGCCAGCTTTCCCACGTTCGACCCGTCCCGTCTTACGAAGAAGGCGGCCGCGCACTACTCCTCCGAGTCGGAAGAGGACGACGACGATGATTACCTTGCCCCCGTCGCGGACCCCTCGCAAGGCGACGACTTTGGCGACCTGAACCCGCGAAAGCGCCGGCGCGTAGGCAACACGAAGGAGAGCGCCGCTCTCGGCATCTTTGGATCGGATAGCGAAGACGATGGCCCCGGGCGGCGATGGAAGAAGAAGACGCTGCGCAGCAAGGGCATGAGCTTCGTCTCCACGGGCGCCACCACACTCGACCAAGATGACGACGAGGCGAACAGTGCAAACACCAAGGAATACTCGGATGACTCAAACGACGAAAACGACGGCAATGATGATGATGATGACGACGACGAAGATGAAGACGAAGACGAGGTTGGCGGAGTCGGCTTGGGATTCGGCGGAGCCCAGCGCGGCTTGGGCTTCAAGCCCGCCCAGCACGAAGAGACCGACCAGGGCGCAGCCGTAGCTACCGCTCCTTCCACTCGACCGTTCACCAAGACCAAGTTCGACGGCAAAAACCCCCTCGGCCGTGGCTTCGTGCCGTCGTCCGCGAACGTGCCCGTCTTGCGAGCCGACGTCCAAGATGCGCCTCCCCCGCCAAAGGTGGCCCACCCCAGTGCGTTCGGCCCAAAGGGCAAGGCGAAACCCAATCCCAAGTCCTTTGGCGCCCGGATGATGGCAAAGATGGGCTACAAGGAAGGAGATGGTCTCGGAAGAGAAGGACAGGGCCGAAGCGTCATCATCGAGGCGCACCTCCGACCGCAGGGCGTCGGTCTCGGTGCGGTGAAGGAGAAGTCGGAGCACGAGAAGAAGGAAGAGAAGCGACAGGCCAAATTGCGAGGCGAGGAGGTGATCGATTCGGAAGAGGAAGAAAAGAAGAGGAAGAGAGAACGGAAGAAGAAGTCCGCCAGCGCAGGCGGCAGCAGCGTCAGCACCCCGAAACGACAAAAGCCCAAGTACATGACGGCCGAGGAGATCAAGAAGTCCGCCCCCGGCCTTCACATCCCCGAGGCTTTCGCTCCCATTCTCGACATGACAGGGCCGGGCAACAAGCTTCTGACCACCGCGTCTGGGCTCTTGACGCCGACCTCCTCTGCCGTCGTCGAGTCTCCCGAGGTGGCGGCTGCTCGCAAGCTGGTCAAGAGAGCTCACGCTGACTTGGCAGCTTTCTCGGAGGAGTGGAGGAACTTGGAGGAGCGCAAGACATGGGTCGACCTGGAACTGCGCGAGAGGGAGCAGGAGATGGCGGACCTGGCCTCGGACTTGGCCAGGCTACAGGTCTTTTCCAACATCGTCACCAACGAGCTGCCCGTGGCCACCGAATGGGACGATGTCATCCGCTGCCTGGAGAAGGCAGTCCAGCACATTGGACCGGCGACCGAAGAGATTGCGGACCTCGCTGTCGCGGCCATCCATCCCTTCTTGCGCGAGCCCGACTGGAACCTGTTGGAGCAGCCAACGCGATATGCCGCAGAACTCAAGGGTCTAGGCGGCATCCTCACAAAGTCGGGCGAGGGCCACAAGACGATGAACAAATGGGACTCGGCGGGCCTCCACGCCAACGACCTCTACCGCCAGCACCAAAAGGCGACGACGCCCTACGAGACCATGATGTACAAGCTCTGGTACACGAGGGCCATGTCGGCCGTCCGCGACTGGGACGTCTTCAACCCGGCGCCGCTCCTGGCCGTCCTGGAGGCCTGGTCAGACCTGCTGCCGCCGTTCGTGCGAGCGCAGTTCCTCGACGCCGTCGTGCGCAAGCTGGAGACGGCGGTGGGCGAATGGAACCCGAAGAAGAAGCGGCAGAGCCACAAGCTGCCTCACCTCTGGCTGTTCCCCTGGCTCCAGTACCTGCCGTCGTACCACCTCGAGCCCAAGGGCACGGGGCTGGTGGCCGAGGTGCGGAGGAAGTACAGGCAGCTGATCGACGTCTGGGAGTTTGACCGCGGCGTCATCCCCGGGCTGGAGCAGTGGCGCGACGTCCTCGGCGACCAGTGGCGTCCGCTGATCATGAGCCATGTGCTCCCCGCCATGGGACGCTACCTGCGCAGGAACTTCCGGGTCGACCCGAGCGACCAGGAGCCGTACCTCCCGATGCTCACGGGCGTGCTGCAGTGGTGTGACATTCTGACGCCCAAGGTGCTGGGCGAGGTCCTCGTCGCCGAGGTGTTCCCGCTGTGGCACGAGAAGCTGAGCGAGTGGCTCGGCCTGGAGGACGCCAACTTTGAGGAGATTGGGGCGTGGTTCGAGTGGTGGAGGGACGACGTGCTCCCCGGGGAGATCAAGAACCTCAAGTCGGTGCAGGCGGAGTTTGTCAAGGGCTTTGCCACGATTGAGCAGGCGTTGTAGAGCCCCGGCGGTTCTGGCGACCCTTGGAGGAGGATTCACGTAGACGTCCTGTAGTAGACAACCAATAATAATACCCTTTCCTGTTATGTATGTTTAATAATGCTATCATTTTAAAGAGAGCAAAAAGAATGGCTCATTCATGCGTGACATCAAGACTCTCGGTTGCCATGGCCTTCACGTTGAATGAGGGCCGCGATGGCGGAAGCGCGCCGTAACCCTCAGTGTGATGTCCTCGAAAAGACGTCAATAGCACCACCATACATAGCCGGCGCCAACATGGCAATGGCACATGCCATCCCGGCTCTTCCCACCCACGGCAGTCGTCAGGATGGCTTCCCGGGGAGAAGAACACTCGCGACGCGACCCCCTTGACCATGCTTCTGCCCAGCTTATCTCTCACGCTGTTCACTGGCCCAAGAGAGAAAGGGAGAACAAGAGAGAATGCTTGGGTTGCCAAGCTTCCTGGGAAACAGGACTCGGCGTCCAATCCAATCTCTCTTTTTGCCTTGCTCCTGCGGATGATGACAAGACTTGGCGGGGTTGATGGGGATGTCCCCTGCGGCAGTTGGGGGAGGGGGGGTTCGGGCGTTTTTCTTGGCAGTGTGTGAACACGCAAGCATAGCATGATGGACGGGAAGGGGGCGCACACGGCTTTGAAAGGAGGAGAAAGATGGGGGAGAGGCGGAAGGGCGATGATTTGGGCAACGTTCTTCAGACGAGTTGTCGGAGGTGTTGCTGCGGGTTGTTCGAGGGGGGGCAGCCCTGCACTCACTTGAGTGACAAACGCCTCTTCTCGTTTCCTATCAATGACAAACTCGATGGCTTTTAACCTTTCTACGCATACACACTCCACGAGACCTCAATGGTGGTCAATATGGCAAAAGCCGGTCCCCTTGAACGATGGTGCAACTCCAGTCTGAGACTCGAGCCCCCTGATGACGGAATCAACGAGGGATTCATTCCTCTGTCTCGAAACACTGCCATCTTGTAACTCGTTCAACCTTGATTATGTAACAAGCACTTTTACATTTCCCCTAGGAGGGTGAGCAGAGGAGAGGAAGAGTCTCAAAGAGCCAAAAGCAAAAAAAGTTCGGGAAGTGGGAGCCGCAAACCCTTTACTTTACCCCTTGTCTGTATGTTATCACCCTTGTCTTCATCCTGATGAACTCCTGTCGAGCCCACGTCACCTATTTGAAACAATTCAATACCCGTGAAAACCTGGGGTGGCGTCTTTAGCCTCTGACAGACGTTCCTTCGGAAGTGAGCCCCCCGTATGAGACCCGGACAGGCGCCTAGGAGTTTGAATGACAGCGACGTTTGACAGGCATCGCACCTATTTGAATCGTCCTCAACATCTGATGGCCAGTCCATTTAACCCACATCACTTCTTACCGCGCGGAGACAGGATGCTGTGTGTCTTCTGTGGGCCCCCGTTGGGGTCCGCGGTTCCAAGACGTCGAGGTTGTCATGGGGTCTGAATCGATAAAGCTCATCCTGCGGCGCTGGGAGACGAACTTGAAAGGTCCGTCCACCATTGGAGCCGCAGAGTCCAGACAAAAGAAACGAAAGCTGTCGTAGCTACTACTTACTACACCTCACCTCAACAGCCATTACTGGGCCCGAGCTGCATTTAATTCCACTGCCGACCGCCCACACTGCCCGAGTATCCGGCGATCAAACAACCCATGATCCCGAACGTGATGATGTGCTCTGCATGTTCCCGTACCAGACGATCACAGGACCCAGACCGAAGAGGGCTCGTTTTTTCTTTCTTTCTTTTTCCTACACGATAACAAGAGACGCGGCAAAGCATGCAGACGGCCGTCACCCCAGTGCCGTCGCCTCGCCGTTCCGATGCGAAGAAGAAGGAAGTCCTTGACACGCTTCGAGGTTTGGGGGAATGTCTCTGTACGGCATCACCAGCACCTGGAAACAACACATTGCTGGACAGTACCACCACCCGCCACCTGCATCGACGATATCCCAACCATCACGTCCCATGGGCGCCACGGAACTGCCATCTGTAGTTCAGACCACCCTTCCGCAGTTCCACCGGCACGGGCTCTCTCTCTCTCTCTCTCTCTCTCCCATACGACGTTATGCGGCACTTGGCATCGTCTCATCGCGTCCCGAAACAGGGGCCGTCCGGGGTTCGGGACTAGCCCCGAATAGCCTCATTGGCGTCTTGCCACGAGCCCCTCCGACATCCCCGCCGTCCTCCTCCTGTGGCGCCCCCCGCCTGCATCCTCAGATCCCACGGCATTTGACCATACCTCTGACCCTTGTCTCGCGGCCACATGGGGTTTCTCAGGCTTTGCTGATACCGGCCGGCCGGCCGCTCCAACACCCCCGGCCGAGGAAGGCTCCTGGCCACTGTCTCAAAATACGGTTATTCGCTAGCGTGAGGCTTGCGCCGGGGTCTCTCTTGAGTCTCATCCGTGGAGGACATGGGTACTGTTTGGGCTTGTACTGCCAAGTTGGCGCTACCTTCAGCTTGACATCACCCCCCCACCCCCCCGGCTTGGTCGACAACATGTCGTGGGAACGTCTGATCGGGAAGAGAGCAGGAGCTCTACATATCAAACGCCTCTCTCCTTTCTGGCGTCCCTTAATGACTCTGGATGATGATGTTCTTGGTCTTTTAGGACGGACATCCCATTCCAAGTTCGCCGCCGTCTGTTTCCCTTCCTCGTTTGTTTTTATCTGCCTTGACGGCAATTCCCTTCTTTCACCCTTCGCCCAGGTGGCTTTGCTTTCTAATCTGGTCTCGTCTTCCAGAGGGCAGGTCACCCGGTGTAATTTATTTCTAATAGAGTCATGTCTGAACGAGGGTGTCCCATGTCTGGGTCTATGGGCGGTGGAACATGTCCCGCGGGCAGACAGTCGGTCAACAACAGACGGGTTGGGCCAAGAGGCTGTTCTTTCTCGGGCTACACCCAGCAGGGCGACATTCACGCCGCTTTTGATGTGAGAGAATCAAATCCTCCCAATCTCGATCATCATATGCCATGGCTGACCACACCAGATACCGAGAGGAGTGGACGTGGACGAGTGGCTACGTACTAGGTATGATCTCTTCCCTTCATGTCCATCTCCATCCTGCTGCTAACACCGCGAGCGTAGAGAACGGAAGGCCATCAACGAGATTGTCTACTCAAACATCCCGTCGGCGGACCACATCGCCCAAGTCAAGAACGTCGACACCCTCGTCGCCGACGACAGGGACCTGCTGGCCGTCGCCCTGGGCGCCCCGGCGCGGCAGGTGATCCTCCGGGCCGAGGGCATCGGGCCGCAGAGCGGGTGGAGGGACGGATACCTCAGCGCCGAGTACGGCTTCTGCCCGCCCGACTCGAACGAGGCCGCCGGGGCCCTCGCCAGCTGTCCCGGCCGCGTGTGGTCCGACCTCTGCGAGCGGATGCCCGGCTGCGTCTCGCGGGGCCGCGTCCGAGAGTCCGTCGCCGCCCTGCCGCTCGTCGAGGGCACCGAGGAGAACGTGCCGGACCGGGCGCTCTGGGCAGCCGTCGTGGCGCTGGGCATGCTGTGCTCCATCTACCGCTACGAGGAGAAAAACGACGGGTACGACGGCGTCAGCACCAGCTCGGCGTCCACGAGACCGCGGGTCGGGATGAGCGACGACCTCGGGCCGGAGCTGGTCGGCATACCGCGGAGCATCGGGCTGCCGTACTGGCAGGTCTCGCGGCGCATGGGACGGGCCATCCCTCACCTGACCTTCTTCGACCAGGCCTCGTACAACATCAAGGTGCGGGATCCGACGTCGGTCCATCCGTACGTCGGCCGGTTCGACAACACGGATCTGCGGTGGCCCATGTTCGGCGAGCGCACCGAGATTGCCTTTTTGAAGGGGTGCGCCGACACGGCAGGTTTGTTGAGTCTTCTCTTCACGTGTTGTCTCTTCTCAATCTCATCTTCTCACCCTTATCCCCTCAATATTGCTCCCATTCTCATTTTCACTTCATTCTCACTTTCACTCTCACTCTCACTCTCACTCACCCGTTTACTCACTCTATCACTCACTGAGATACTCACTCACTCTTTCTCTTTTTCTGTCTTAATTACACGCACACTCAAACACGCTCTCTCTCTCTCTCATTCTCTACTCCTGTCTTTCTCTTTGTCTTCCTCTCACTAAAACATGCACATTTGTAAGCTGACCCGTCAACAGCCTCTTTCCAGCACGGCCCCGACGCCATCGCGGCGTGCCAGGAACACGTCATGAACCGCGACAGCGAGGGCCTGCTGCGCGAGATGATCCGGCTCAAGGAGATCATCGAACGCATGCCCAACGCCTTCCACTCCATCTCGACCAACCCCAGCTCGGGCGACAACTACGTCTCGGCCGCCGAGTGGGTGCGCTGGGGCAAGTTCTCCGCGCCCCTGTCCAAGAGGTGCCCGGCCGCCTCCGGCCTCCAGTTCCCCCCTTACCTCCTGCTGGACGCCTTTCTCGGCCGGAAGAAGTACGACTCGTTCCTCGGCAACGAGGGCCTCCACCTGCGCGCGTGGCTGCCGTCGAACCTGCGGGCCTTCATCGCCGCCGTCGAGTACCACTACCGCATCCCGGAGTACGTCCGGCAATCCGGCGACCCACGGCTCATGGGCGTGCTGGACGGCATCGTCGAGGCCTACACGGGCGAGCGCGGCTTCATGGGCACGCACCGGTACAAGGTGTTCGGCATCCTCGAGGTGGCCTCCAAGACAGGCCGGACCGAGACGAACGGCGCGTCCGGGGCCACGGATGACTCGGGCCGGCCGTGGGAGGAGGTACACCGGCAGTTCTCGGACGCCATGAAGGAGCGCCTGGAGCCGTACCGCGGCAACATCCCTGTGGAACCGCACGAGATGCGCGGCACCTTTGAGGAGTGCCGGTACAAGTCGCCCATCCTCGCCCGCTCCTTCGTCGACGCGGACCGCGAGCGGTCCATCGCCATGGTCACGCTCGACCTGCATAACACGGGCATCACGTTCCAGCCCGGCGACAGACTGGCCGTCATGCCCCTCAACAGCTGGGAGGAGTGCGCCAAGGTCGCCGCGGCCCTCGGCCTGGACACGATGCTTGACAGTCCCGTCCTCCTTGACCGCAAGTGGTCACGTTTCGCCGAGCATCTGGAGACGGTCTCGAACCACGGCGTCCCGAACCCCCTGAACAGGACGAGGAAGCTCACAGTCAAGGACGTTCTTCGCCGAGGCCACCTGGCGCCGCTGACGCAGGAGCTCGTCCTCAAGATCCACGCCATGCTGAGAGCCTCGTCCAACACGGTGCTGCAAGTGCTGGCAACGGACGAGTGGCCGGTCCGCGGCTCGCTCGGGGACCTCCTCCAAGCCGCCGTCACGGACACGCCGA
Source organism: Colletotrichum lini (assembly GCA_034638275.1). Classification (NCBI taxonomy): domain Eukaryota; kingdom Fungi; phylum Ascomycota; class Sordariomycetes; order Glomerellales; family Glomerellaceae; genus Colletotrichum; species Colletotrichum lini. The sequence goes on from JAWQJV010000004.1 coordinate 5,918,677, forward strand.
CGCACATTTGGGACCATGCCTTTGACCTGTCTCACGACGTGTCCTGGCTCAGCGACCTCATCCCCGTCGAGATCCCGCGGACGTACTCCATCTCCAACTATCCCGACGAGCTGCTGCCGAGCACCGTCGACCTCACCGTCTCCCGGGCCGAATACAACCTGTGCGCCACCTTTGCGGGAACGTCGTCCGACATCTCGCGGTACGGCGTGAGCAGCGGCTACCTCAACCCGCCCGTCGACTCCCCCGAAGACTTCGTGGCCGACAACGACGACGACGACGACGACGATAACGGGCTCCTAGTCGGCATCTCGCGGCCCATCGCCTTCCAGCTACCCCTGGACGGAGCGGCGCCATGCGCCTTCTTCGCCGGCGGCAGCGGCATCGCGCCCTTCCGAAGCTTCTGGCAGGCCCGCGCCGGCCGCTCCGTCGGGAAGAACACGCTCTTCCTCGGCGTCCAGAGCCGCGAAAAGTTCTGCTACGAAGACGAGCTACGCCGGTACGTCAGCGCCGGCTTCATGGAGGTCCACCTCGCCTTCTCCCGCGACAGCCGCGGCCTCGCGTTCGACCCCGTCGCTCGGGACCTCGTCGAGCGCCGCACGGAGCCGCGGCACATCGACGCCCTCATCGTCGAGCAGGGCGCCGGCGTCTGCGACCTCGTCATGTCCAAGAAGCAGGGCGGCCTCGGCGGGCACCTGTACATCTGCGGCTCGGTGGCCGTCTTCGACTCGGTCATGAGCGGGCTGCGCAAGGCCATCTACAACCACCGCACGGCGACGGCGGAGTCGACGGACCTCATCATCAACACGGCCTTCGCCGAGCGCCGCATCATGCTCGACGTCTTCATGACGCCTAAGCCGCTGCCCTGCAACCGCCCGACCATCCCGCTCTCGCAGCTAGCCGTCCACACGGGGCACCGGCCCGGAGAGCGGATGTGGATCGCCGTCCACGGCAGCGTCTACGACGTGACGGACTTCTCGCCGATGCACCCGGGGGGCACGCTGATCCTCAAGTCCAACGCCGGCGTCGACTGCACGCGGTCGTTCGACAACCTCGCACACACCAACAACCCGGAGGTTGCCAGCCTGCTGACCAAGTACTTCGTCGGCCACCTGACGCCCAAGCCCGAGTTCCACGGCGGCTGCGAGGAGCTTGGCGGCCTCTACGACGTGTGGGCAGCGTACCTGCGGACGACGGTCGAGACGCTCGTGGCGCAGCAGTTCGAGATGGACGACATCCTCGGCTCGCCCGAGCTCTGGTTCCAGGGCAGCCTCATCAACATGCTCGGCGTGCGCATCTTCTACCAGTACCAGTCGCGGCTCCTGCAGGGCGGCTTCTCAGCCCTCTTCGGCCCCAAGTTCCAGGAGCTCGTGCTGAAGCTCTCCTTCGCCATGGCCAACACGGCACACGACGGCGGCGGCGGCGGCGGTGGCGGCGACGGTGGCGGTCCGGAAGTTAAGCTCCCGGACATCCTCGGCATCATCGCCCGGGCCAAGACGTCGGCCGACGCCGTCGCGACGTCCCGGGAGGTGTCCCGCGTCGGGCAGTTCGTCTGCGACAGCGAGCCGGCGCGGTTCATGGAGCGCGGCATCATGGACTACGCCACGCGGTCGGTGCAGCTCGACATGGAGCTCCTCGAGGACATGCGCGACGAGGCGTGCCACGGCATGGACGCCTTCGCCAGCGTCGCGGACCTCGATGCGACGGTGTCTGATGCCCAGCGGGTCGCGGCCCTCTGCCGGTTCCTCATGCAGACGCTGGAGCGCATGGCCAGGCGTCTCGAGGTGTTCTACTCGAGGCTCGCGCAGTGCTCCGTCTACCGGCCCGAGATCGAGCGGAACCCGGCCCGCACGCGCTGGGACCTCGTGAGGCGCCGCGTCCGAGACGGGTCCTTCTTCGTCTTGACGCAGAGCACCGTCATCGGCGGCGAGCCGTCGTATAAGTCCGCGCAGCAGGAGACGGTCGTGTTCGACAACGTCCTCTCGCAGATCCAGCAGACGATCCGGAACGCGCCGCGAAGGCCGGTATCAAGGTCCGAGTCCGGTCCGGCAGCGGCGCAACATCACTATCAGCAGCAGCAGCAGCACAGCATGAGGCTCAACGAGCGGCACCGCGTAAGGACGGAGGCGCCCGTCAACGGCGCGTCGGCGTTCGAGTCGCACCAGAACAGCAACGCGCTGAACCGCATGTCGACCTTCATCGACAAGAATATGCGCGCCATCCGGCGCCTGAGCAAGGTGCCCCGCGACATGAGCTTCGAGCAGATTCTGGCGGCGAACCAGCCGCAGTTCCACGCCCACGGCGTCACGACGCCGCCGTCGAGCCGCGGATCCAGCCGGTCGCCTACGAGGGGCCGGCAGTCGTCCGCGAACGCGCTGCACACCCAGAGCGTCGTCCCCCGCTCGCGCGCTCCGTCGTTGGCCGAGGAGTCGATGGGTCGCGTGACGCTCAACCGGCGAGGCACGGCGAGCTCCGATGGTTCGCGGTCCGTCTCGTCCCTCTCTCACCATCAACATCAACATCATCGTCACCAGCAACACCACCATAGCCATGGTGAGGGGACGAACTACTACCACCACGGCGCATCACACCACTTCCCGCCTACACCCGTCGCTACGCCACCGCCGCCGCCGCCGCTGGACCCCAACACAGCGATTCGGTCGATGGTCAGCCGCCTGAACCTCAAGTCTCGAAGCGCGGCCGGATCGTCGCCCGCGTCGCCCGCGCTGTCGCTGGACGACAAGGGCCGGATGGCGCGAGTGTCGGCGCAGATGGCGGGCGGGTCGACGGCGCACAACGCGCGAAACCGGTCGACGAGCTCGCTAAGGTCGTTCAAGCTGAGGGAGCTGGTGGCGAGCCAGGAGCCGGGCCGGATCGCGCCGACGTTTTGAGTAATTATCGTAGATTTATCAGCGGACCAGCGAGAGGAATGGTTGGAGGAGGACCTTGGAATGTATTTCTTCCTACGATAATGCCATTTTAGATCGGCCTCTCATCTCTTTCACGTACCTAGTGCCCGAAAAGCGCGGTGAAGCACATCTACATGTTGACTTGGCCGGTGTATACTCACGAAGATGTCCAACTCACCTTAGTTACTTACCACTATTAGTATCACTGTGCAAGATGGATGTTCCTTGTTTGGTGTTTAACTGACTTCTTATGCCAAGGAGTTGTTAGTCTGCTTGGCTTGAATCATGCCGCCGAGGGCTTCTAGTGGCCAGTTTCCAGTCAAAGAAGATAGTCAACTATCCTACAACAACCTCTCAGAAAATGAAAAGATGGAACAAAATAAAAATGAAACCGTAACGCCCAGCCAGAGGGGCTTGTGGAAGAGCAGAGACCTCGTCGACATCCAACAACAGGGGTTGATATTACGCGATGTAGGAATGCGCTCCAGCCACAGTTTACTGGCCACAGCCCACAAGCCACAGTTAGGCCCCAATGCACGATCGTCCCATGTGTGGCGAGTGCGAGTGGAGAATAAGTGTGGCTAGCGCACTGGACTATGGCTGAGCGCCCCACCCCCGGTCCCGTGCCCAGGCCGGCACGACTGCACATCACTACTTGGCCCAATCATCGCCCAAGAAGCCCCCCAATACACCGTATGCCCCCGGGCGACATGACGCTCTCGCTCTCGCCGCCAACCGGGCCACGGGCGCCAGAGGCGAACTGCCTGCACGGGTGACCCCGGCCCCGACCTTTGCACCTTGGACGTGTGTGTTATACGTACCTGCATCGGCTGGGCATACGCACATGGGGTGTTCGGAGGTACCGCTTACACGCAACACTTATCTGGACAACCGTGGGCACTTACACCCACCTCTTCATCTGATGTCAACTACGCCGGGTACGAGTGACGAGTGTCCCTCAGGCGTGACAGGCAGACGGCAACAAGGTTGGTTCACTGTTGCCCGAGAAGGCGCTGGGCTGTGCCACCCATCAGACTTTGAATATAAGTCACTCAAACTCTCTTGTTGTCCCTCTCTCACCACCACCTGTCGTTCCCACCTCCACCTCCCTCCCCACTCCCCATCCCGTACCCTCCCTCTTCACCTTTCATACCCAACTCTACAATCTACAGGTAAAATCAACGACGATAGAGGTCCTTCACGAGAGGTCCTCCCGACACATCATCACACACCATGGACAGACCGTCACAAGAACAAAAACAACGGCAGCAGCCCGCGGTCGAAGTTCCGGCCCACGACAATTACATGTCGTCCGCCTCCGGCCCGCCGCCTGAATACCAACAACACCACCAAGCACCGCTCGACCACCAACAGACCGGCACCGCGATGCCCAAGTACGGTGGCCCCGCCAACACGCCCCCTCCGCGGTCCTACGGCGCCTACGAACCCCCGGCGCCTCAGAGCTTCCCAATGCACAACGGCGGCGGTCCCCAGAACTTCCAGCCCTACGGCACGCCCCTTCCCTCCCTCGGCCCGCACCCGGCTCCAGTTGAGTGCCCCGAGTGCCACGCCCGCGGCGTCACGGCTGTCGAGTACACGTCCGGCGGCTTCACCCACGCTCTGGCCGCCATCGTCTGTTTCGTCAGCTGTTTGGGATGCATCCCCTACTTCTTCACTTCGCTCAAGGACGCGAGGCACAAGTGTTCCAAGGTATGTTTCCCCGTGCATCGTCTTGCGTTTGTGTGTGTTGCTTTTGTGTGTGTGTGTGCGTGCGTGCGTGCAAGAGAGACAAGGGAAAGGAGAGAGGGAGAGAGAGGAGACACTAGAAGCTAACGACCACCAGTGCGGCATCCCTCTGGCGACGTACCATCGCAGTGGAAAGACCGAAGTCCATTGGCACCACGCCTACAACGGATGAAGAGGTGTCAAGGGAAACATCCCATGAAGAACGCGGAGAGCGGTGCGGACAGCCTGTTTCATAAATCATACACCCACCCGGCTGATGCGGCGGATAGAACGCTGCCAGATTGATGGTTGGTTTTGGGAATATTCGTTAGTACAGGTCATTAGTATTACGCGAGGCGCATTGGATACCCTTTCTTTCCCCCCCTTTTTTCTCTCTTCTGTAATTCGGAGTACAAAGTATTAAACCGATTTTTGGCTGGAACCAGTTCCATTATTGAACGTGAAGTCGTTTCCTGTCGCTTCTTGTACTATTCAGGCTTGTTGTACTTGGATCATATCAACGCCAGCACTATTGGTTCTGAGATTGCAGTTTTTCTTCTTCAATACACCATGATTGTGTCTGTATCGAGGCACTGCAAACCCAACCGTTCCAATCGAACCAAGCCCACGCCACTTGGAAAGGTGAGACTCTCAACTTGGGTGTTGACCAGAGGCCTCCAAATGCTTGCCCCGTCACGGCACCTATAGCAGACGAGCACGTCAGACAGCGGCGTGGATGTGTAAGGTGAAAGCCCAGCGAGGACACGTTACGGGTATCTATTCGATGTATGTACAAGCTCCCTAAAATCTATATCATCAGCAAAGGCATCATGTAATCGTCAGATCGTACGCCGTACTTTGGTCCCCCTTTTGACGCCTGCCTCCGGTTTTGCCCCATTCGCATTTGCTTCTCGTGTGAATCGTTACGCCGTGATCCTGCACCTGTTCTCTCGCGCGTGGCCGACGGCGGCCTCGGCCTCTCTGCCCCTATGCCTCTCTCGCGCGACGCGAGTCGCCCCGTCTCGGGGCTCTTATAGTGTCGTCTGCATCTGCTGTTCCTTCACAAGAGTGCTCAGTTGGCAAAGATGCGCACGTTCATGTCGACGCTCCCTGTTGCAATAACACAGCGGATCTGGACGTCCTGGGGCCTCGCCGCCGCCTTGCTTGGTGTCCCGTTGGCGCCGTTGGCGCCGTCACCGTTCGTTGCCGGTTCCCGCACAATGACGGGCGCCCAGCGCAAGCACGACACGAAGTGGGTGTGTACGTCGTCGACCACCTTGACGCATTTGCCTTCCTGGGCCAGATCCCAGCATCGTAATGTCTTATCATCGGACACGCTGAGCAGATACTTGCCGCCCGGGTGGAAGACCAGAGCGCGCACCCAGTTGTCGTGGCCCGTGAGCGTCTTGATGCAGTTTCCTCGGGCGTCCCATAGCCTGATGGCCCTGTCGCGGCTGCCCGTCGCCATGAACTCGGCCGTGTTCGTCGCCGGCGGCGGCTTCTTGAGGCCGGCCAGTGTCGCCAGATGGGTGTAAGAGGTGGGCGGCGCGAGGGTGCAGCATTCGATAGTGTGCTCGTGGCCAACCAGCATGAGCTTCACTTCGGGATTGGCGACGCTGATGTCCCAGAGGCGGGCCGTCTGGTCGTTTCCGGCCGACAGGAGAAAACGGCCGTCGGGGGATGGGCAGACGTCGCGCACCCACTCGACGTGTCCCCGTAGCGTCTTGACGCAGTAGCCTGTCGACACGTCCCAGATGCGCAGTGTCTTGTCGCGACTGGCCGAGACGAGGAGGTTGCCCGTGGCGCCGGCGGCCCCCGAGGGGATGAACCTGACGGCGCTGACGCTGTGATCGTGGCCGGGCAGCGTGCGGATGTTCTTGTATTCGTCCGAGGGGTCCCATAGCTTGATGGTCAAGTCGCTCGAGCAGGACGCGAGCAGGGTGGCGCCGCGTGGCCCGCCAAAGTCAACGTCCAGCACGGCCTTGGTGTGGCCCTTGATGGTCCTCTCCAGCTCGCCGAGTTCCCAGTCCCAGATTTTGATCGTGTAGTCCTCGGAGCCCGAGGCAAGGGAGGAAAACACAGGGTGGAAGGCTACGCTGGTGACGGATTCGCGGTGGGATTCGAGGGTGTGTCGGGCGGGAGAACGAGGCAGCCAGCTGGTAGGATCCTGGTTTCGTCGGGAGAGCGAGGTGGGTGTCGCGTTGTCGATTTCTGACTGCAAGGAAGCGGTTCGAGACTCGAGTTCCATTATCTAGTAGCGGAGAACAAGGTCAGTCGAGGGGGAGCCCAGGCGGATGTAGGAAAGAGGAGGACTAGGTCGGGGGACGGACGAACCTTCTTCTGTAGGCGCACGACACTGGTCCATTTCTTTTCCAGCAAGCCTTCGTACTTCTTCGAGGTGGCAGCATCGAAGGAGTCACCGATTTGCAGTTCTTCCCTGAGGGCATTGGCGGCATTGGGGAGGTTGCTTGAGGAGAGATACGCGATGATGGCCTTGTGCCTAGGGGGTCTCGGGGTCAGAAGAGGCGCACAATATGGGGGGGGGGGGGGAGAGTTGGTGGGGAGAGGGGGAGACCAACAGCTCCTCGGCCTGGCGAGGGGTCAGGATTTGGCTCATGCTGGCTTTGCGGTTGGAAAAAGTACCAGGAGAAGGATGCGAAGCGATGGTGAAGAAAGACGAGGGGGGTGAGGTGCAGTGGGTGGTGCCACAGCAGGGCGCACAAAGCCGAATCGACAATGGAAAGGTAAGTCGGTGAATGATTTGTTGACGTGTGTCCTCGATGCTTTTGGCGCTCGGGGCTTTCGGCGGTGTTAGTAGAGTAGTAATGATGGTGGTGGTAGTAATGGTGTTGGTGGTGGTCGTCCGTCGTATTGGTGGTCGCAGCAACCGCGATGGGCGCGACACGTGCAGTGCAGTCAAGGCAAACCGGACGAGAGAGGAGAGAGGAGAGAGAGGAGAGAGACAGAGCTTGAGGTGGAAACTCGTGGGCGAGGCTGATGGATTTTTTGTGCAAGTTCTCGGTCGAGGGAGGGGAGGGGGGCTAATTTGGAAATTGGCAGCCTTGCCTTGTCAGTCGGATATTTTGTCGCAGCGACGGGAGCGATGCAAAAAAGGGTCGGTCAAGACCGAGAGGGAGAGGCGGAGGGCCAGATGTTCGTGGAGACGGCGGAAAAGCGGTGTCGGTCGGTGTTGGTGTTGTCGCTGCTGCTTCAGGGTCGTGTGTTGTGTTGTGTCGTGTCGTGTCGTGTCCAGTGCTCAGTGCTCAGTGTTCAGGGGTTGGGCTCCCAGCTGTCGGGCAGCATGTCTGTGTCTGTGTCTGAGTCTGTGTCTATGTCTAGGCTTGTGATGTTGAGATGGTGGATTTGTCGACTGTTGTTGGCCAGATAACCCCTATTGGAAATGGTTGCAATGTAAGTTATAGTCAACTAACTACCTTAGTAGGTATTTCAGGTCGGGAGCGATAACATTAACAGCACCAAGGCGAGACGAGACGCGGCGAAGGAAGCGGTCGGGGTCCAGTTTGGAGGCGGCTCGGCAAAGGGGGTCACGGTATTGAGCAACAAGCGGTAGCAGCAGCCCTCGGCAGCAGCACCAACAGCGGCAGTGCAGCATGAACAGAGCAGCATCAGCAGCAGGCGAAATGTTTCATGTGCTTCGGGCTGCGGAGGGACCACCTTGAAGAACCGATACCCTGGGCCTGCACTACATACCTTCCTTAGGGAAGTAAGCCACTCTCAAGTAGAGTGGGAGAGGCTGTGGCTGGTGGCAGGGTTGACGTGGTTGATACAAAACAGCATGTGGCTGGTGCAGGCGCTGGAGAGAGATTCAGGGACATGCCAGCTGGTCCCACCTGTCATGAGACGCCATCCCTTCTTTTCTCCCCCAAGGTTCAGTACAGTGACATCACTTGACTGACTACCTGGCAGATGCATGTTTGTTTCTATGGCAATGGAACAACACTCCTAGTGCTGCAGCCTTCGGCGCACAAGAGCAGCCCAACGCGCCGTTTCCAGAGAGGCAGAGAGTAAGAGAGAGAGACACATGTACAGAGAGAGAAGAGACCTGCGCAAAGCATCAGCGACAGCCACAGGATTTTGTGCCGTGCTGGATATCCACACTGCAGTCTGTCTCAGTCGTGGTGGTTTACCAGCTGGTGACTGACCTGGCGCTGTAATAGACGAGTGAGAATAGACAGGGTTTATCCGTTCTTCCACTAGATATCCATGATCCACATCCATGGATCCACGGTGGCTTACAACCACTGAATGCATGAAATGAACAAGTCTGTCTAATGCACCCTTCCGAAGGTGAAAAGAAAGCATTGACTGGCATGCATCATTCATTTCGAGTTTTTCGTCGTGAAGGAAAAGAAGAAGAAGAAGAAGAAGCCCCCAGACTTCACCAGCTGAGACCAGGTGACAGAACATCCGTGGCCCCTCATCACCGCTATCCCCTCTTATCCATTGGCAGTCCCCCCAATCTCTCACGTGACTCATGTTTACCTGGGAAAACAGCGACCCAATCATGCCCAACCGCCCCCACTCACCCCCCACAAACATGCACAAACGTCAGGTTCACCGTTCACTTTCACTTTCAGGGTCAGGAACAACGGGCCAGGCCAGCTGCCCAATGCTTTTGCAGGCCACACACCCACCACCATCCACTCCCACCCACACCACACGGCGGCTGCTGCTGCGTCCCGCCTTTCGCCCTTGTCCCGACAACCAAAATTCCCTGTGCTTCGTCTTCCCGGACAAAACAAAAGAAACATCGTCTTGTATACACATACAGCGACCAACCTACACACGACACCCACCACCACCACCACCACCACACATTCCAGCGTCCCAACCCTCGGACCGACGCCCAACTTGATCCTTCACCTGCGCCGACCGAACACGCGCCACATACGCTACGAAGGCTACTACCGCTTCTAGTCTCTCTCTCTCTCTCTCCTCGCTCTCTCACGACCTCCTGACTTTCTCGAAGCCCTCTGTCGCGACCCCTTGCTTCGGCCCTACTCCTACAACAACTCCAAGAACGAACTCGGCCATCTTCAGCATCCCTGCCTCCGCGCATACACCTCTCCCGCTCGCACCTCCCACCTCTCTGAACACGAGCTACCGCCTTTACCTCTCCATTGACTCGACGACCACGACTCCTGCTGCTGCGACAACCTCGCCGTCTGATCTGTCCGGCAACCACTCCGACTCCCATACGCTACCTAATAATGTAAGTCATGTCGGCGCCCTTCTCCCATATCACCACGGACATCTCCAGTCATTGCTGCTGCAGCTGCCCGCCGCCTGCATGCATGCATGCTTGCCGTTCCCTCGGTCCACTTCTGTCTTGTCCCCCTGATATCGACATCAATATGGGCCGTCGCGTCAAACCCTCCCGTTCGTTCTCCATGCTGATCAGACGAGTAGCTAGCTTCAGAAAGCCAGATATCCTCGACAAGGAGAACTGCTCCCCCGAACCGAGACCTCTTCCTTCTCCTCCTCGCGCCCTCCCAGCCACTACCAATCTTCTACAAGCCCGACAGCAAGCTTCCATTCCGATGGCCGAAGAAGAAGATTTTAGCTCCATCCCCCTCCAGGACAGATTTGTCCACAAGGTATGACGATAACCCCGCGCTGCCCCCCCCCTCGCCTTGCGCCGCCTCCTCCTTCTATGGCCATCTCTTGCTGATGCTGACGCGCATCAGGTGTGGAAAGTTCGAAAGCAAGCCTACGAAGATGCCGCCAAGGCCTTTTCTGCCACCGCCGACGAGTACGACAATGCATTCAGACCCTTTCTCTCCGATTCCGGCATCTGGAAAGGCGCCGTTGCCGACTCAAATGTCGCTGCGCAACAGGATGGTCTTGCCGCATACTGCGCCTTTCTCAAGTTTGGAGGCAAAGAACACTGCACAAGAACACGCGGCGTCACGATAGGGCCCATTTGCGAAAAGGGTCTGCCCTCAACGCGCGCCGCCGCCAAGGACTCGTCGTTAGAGGCCCTTCTCCTGCTCGTCGAGCTCGATGTGGCTGCGCCCGTTATCGAGGAAATCATCCCCGTCCTCTCCAACAAGCAACCCAAGGTTGTCGCCGCCGCCATCACCGCCCTGACCACCATTTACCACAACTATGGATGCAAGACGGTCGACCCCAAGCCCGTCCTCAAGGTCCTCCCCAAAGCCTTCGGCCATGCTGACAAGAACGTTCGTGCTGCCGCCACAAGCCTCGCCGTCGAGTTCTACAGATGGCTGCGTGAGGCCATGAAGCCCATGTTCTGGGGCGATCTGAAACCCACCCAACAGACCGACCTCGAGGCCCAGTTCGAGAAGATCAAGGCCGAACCCGCCCCGAAGCAAGAGCGCTTCTTGCGCTCACAACAAGCCGCCATGGCCCGCGCCCCGCCGCCAGGGGCCGACGGAGAAGAGGAGGACGACGGAGACTACGGCGAGGAGCCCGCCGAGATGGACGCCTTCGACCTGGCAGAGCCCCAGGACGTCTTTGGCAAGATCCCCGCCAACTTCAGCGAAGCCCTGGCCTCGTCCAAGTGGAAGGAGAGGAAGGAGGCCGTCGAGGGTCTCTACGCGGCCATCAACGTACCCAGAATCAAGGACGGCGACTTCAACGAGATCAACAGAGGGCTCGCCAAATGCATGAAGGATGCCAACGTTGCCGTCGTCACCCAGGCTGCGCAGTGTATCGAGGTCTTGGCCAAGGGCCTGAGGTCCAGCTACGCGAAGCACCGCACGACCGTCATGCAACCCATCATGGACCGACTGAAGGAGAAGAAGGCGTCTGTGTCGGATGCCCTGGGCGCTGCCCTGGATCAAGTCTTCCTCGCCACGAGTCTCACTGACTGTCTAGAGGACATCAACACCTACCTCGTTCACAAGAACCCCCAGGTCAAGGAGGGCACCATGAAGTTCCTGATTCGCTGCCTGAGGACGACACGAGACGTGCCCAGCAAACCCGAGATCGCCACGATTGTCGAGTCGGGTAAGAAGTTGTTGTCGGAATCCAGCGAGGGTCTTCGTTCGGGCGGTGCCGAGATCCTGGGTACCGTCATGAAGATCATCGGCGAGCGTGCCATGAACCCGCACATGGAGGGCCTCGACGACATCCGCAAGACCAAGATTAAGGAGTTCTTCGAGACGGCCGAAGTCAAGGCCAAGGAAAAGCCCAAGGCGCCGCCTCCGGCAGCAAAGGCGCCCCCCCCGAAGAAGCTCGTGGGCGGAAAGAAGCCGGCGATGAAGAGGCCAGTTATGCCCGCAGCGGCCCCATCCCCGCCAGTCGAACCGGACCCCCTTTCGCCGCAGGCCACCTCCCGCCCCAAGCCGGCCGGTACCAAGATGGGCATGCCGAAGCCTTCGGGCCTCGCTGGTCTCAAGTCGAAGCGTCCTCTCGGAGCGCCGGGTACCGGTTCGCCGCGTCGTTCCGCCGCCGCTCCCATCATGCCCGAAGACGACCCTGCCCCCCCGCCACCACAGCCTCGCATAGGGCTTGGACGCGGCGGCCTTGCCGGACGCTCGCTCGTCAAGCCTGCCGCTGCCCCCGTGCAGATGCCACCTTCGTCGCCACCGCCATCTGACGGACTGACGGCGATGGAACGAGCCGAGCTCGAGGAGTTGAGGGCAGCGAACGAGCGGCTCACGCGGCAGGTGGAGGATATGCGCCACGAGAGGAGCAAGTACATGTCCGAGATCCAGGAGCTCAAGAACCAGAACGCAGGCCTCATCGAAGATCACACTCGTGATGTTCTCAGCATCAAAGCCAAGGAGACCCAACTGGTCCGCGCAAGAAGCGATGCAGAGGCCACGGAACAGACCAACGATCGCCTCCGACGTGAGCTCGATCGCCTCAAGAGGGCGCTCAACCACGCCGAAGGCCTCAACTCCAGGTCAGGCATGGTCAGCCCTGGTAAGTTCGACATTTGCGGGGTTCATTCCTTTTTTTTCATTATTCATCTTTCCGTGAGCTCGGTTTCTAACTTGGTGATAGGTCTCGCCTCTCCCACACACGATGACGTCGGCATTTACCGTGACGCCTCATACGGCTCATCTTCTGCCCGGCACAACCGCGTTAGTTACGCCAGCAACATATCGGAAGAGAAGGAGAACGGAGACCATCACTACCCTCGGTCGAAGGCACTCAGTCCCGAACTTAGGTATACGGGCAGTGCATCGTCTGGTCGCGGTAGCCCTGCTAGAGGCTACCGAAGCTCTGCTGCCACTCCCGTTGACGACATGCCGCCACCTTCATACCCCTCTGGCGGAGGCGGAGGGGGAGGAAGCGGCTTCAACTCGAGTAACAATGTTGTGGAAAGCTGGAAACGTGCTGCCGAGGTGACGAGTCAGCTGAAAGCCAGGATCGAACAAATGAAGGTAGGTCGCCTTTCTGGCTCGATCCCCATATCGCTTGTCGAGAGACATGAACTAAACATTGTTTTGCAGGCTAAACAAGGATTTGCTCGTCCCTAAGCTTGGCCGAGGACACTCGGTGCTTCGCAGAAGAAGGCATTGTCAGATATTGATGTGGATATGAAGGCGGTTTTTGGGTCAAGGCTTGATGGGTACAGTACGGTCGGAAGAGGGGGGGTTGCGGAGGCTTTTTGCTTGTTCTTGGTTGCACATCATTGGCGTCGGGATGCATACCCATACCTCATCTCATGTCCGGCCTGCGCTTGGAATAGGCATATTTTCTGTCTGTATGAATTATGGATTTCTTGTTCAGTCAACTCACCTGTACAGCTTTGAGTGGCGCAGGTGTACTTAATTCATGATGTTTATGAAACAAACTTGGTTCTTATCACAGAATCACTCGCAGTGATGAGGGTTAGCAGGTAGTGAGTGAGTGACCGTCCGTTAGCGAGTCAATCAGTGACAGAGTGAGTGTGTTGACATAGCAGTGAAGCTGCACATGGATGGATTGAATTCATGCTTTTTGGTATATCTCATCCTAGGCTGATCAACGAGTGATTGTTTCACACCCCCTCGTCCCGTTTAAACATCTTCAACAAAACGCCTCATCCGACGTGTTGTCAACACGCTTGCAAGTTCCCAATCATTCATCAGATCAAAATGCGCCCAGCCAGAGATACCCACTGGCCATCACGACGGATATTTAACCTCCGCCAAAGAAAGCCAAGTCCGTCCAGCCAAAACAAAAACAAAAAAAAAAAGAAGAAAAAACTCCGAAGACGCCTTTCTTCCCACTTGATCGATCCCATTCGCACCTGAGACATGGTAAACAGCAGTTTCGTCTCCAATCGCTTCAAGTAAAACAAACAATCGCCCTCTGCGACAGGCGGCACACGAGTCCCCCCCGCCTCCTTCAATAGTGCTCAACCCATTCACCAGCGTCGTAGTCGGCCCTAAACTTGGGCAGGTACTTGGGGTTCGGCGCTGACCCCGGCCCCGGCCCCGGCCCCGCGGCGTTCTCCTTCTTTCCCGCCTGCTCCCCGGCCACTCCCGCCTCCGCCGCCTCCGCCGCTTCTCCCCCCGATTCCGACTGCCCCCGCAACCCCGACTCGACGACTTGCGGCGACGGTCTGTGGACATCCACGTCGGCCTCGACGCGGTCGACTTGGATCGGCGAGTGGCTGCCGCCGATGCGGCCGTCCTCGGGCTCGAGGAGCACGTCGCCGCGTCGCGTGAGGGAGGGGACCGTCTGCGTCGAGGACTCGGCGACCCGGTTGAGCACGCGGACGGGGTCGACGCGCAGGCTGTTGAGGTCGACGCGGTCGACGCCGATGCGGCCCGTGTGCTGGCCCAGGTCGGTGACGGACGGGTCCAAGGCGTCAGGGGTGAAGAACTTGGCGTCTTTGGGGGTCGGGAGGGAGGATCCCGTTGAGAGGAGGAGGGCGAGGAGGCTTGGCGTCGTGAAGTGCATTTTCCCCCTTTCTTCTTTTTTCTTCTTCTTCTCCCTTGCTTCTTCTTTTAAATCTTTTGTCGTTTCTTGCTCTTCGGGGGGGTTTTGGTGATCTCAGCTTTCGATCTCGTTGATGGGCGAGCTGAATTTGACTTGTAGCTAGTTAACTGGGTTGTCTCCGTTGGGGTTTTGAGGTCGATGGTGAGCGGCTCAACTGGCCACGATACGACGTGCATACACGACAATAGTCTGAGCTCGTGGAAGGAGAGAGGGGGGAGAGAAAAGAAAGAGACACGATTCGTGCGGTAGATGTTTAAAACACATGGTCTTAATAACATTAGCAGGGCACTGTGTGACGGTACCCAAAAGAAGCTTCCTCTCTTTCTCCGTGGTTCCATCGGCTGGAGCTTGGGGGCGGCGGACGGGCCACAACGGTGTACGGGCAGCACCGATCACTTCACTTTTTTGACAGTTTTCTCTCAGGACTGGTCAGGGCGTCGAAAAGCTTGTGCGGAGGGGGAAGAGGGAAAAGAGGGGAAAGAAACAGAGAGAGAGAGAGAGGAAGAGCCTCACATCTTGGCTGAGTGCAAGAGGGCGCGCGGAGAGGCGGGGTCGGCAAGGTTTGTAGTAAGTGTTCCAGGTTTCGGTCGAGGCTCACTTGTTCACAGATGAGACCAACCTTGATCAAGGCGTCGACGGCCGATGTTGCGCGAGGGGTCGATGTCAGTGGCTGCCACGGCCGCGTGGTAAGGTTTTGGAGAACCGGATGGCTGTCTTGATGCTGGTTTTAGGATCGCTGCAACTTTGACCCTGAAAAAGACCTTTGAATTGATAAGCCATGAGAATGACTTATTGCAAATCTCTAGGAGCAGACTCGAAGCATAATCCCTGTGCCCTCTTCTTTTTCCAACCTTGACTACCACAGTGACACTCACATTAGTTCTGTACATATCAACCACTATTTGCCACGCGGATAGGATGCCGCCAGTTTGGCACCACTCTGGCAACTTGTTTCAGCAGTTATAGTGGTCAGCACTGGCTGCATCTCTAGAGTCTAGACTGCTCCCTTATTCTGCTCTGAGGTGTATCTTCAGGGTCTCGCTTTACGCCTCATCTGTAAGCTGTGTGCTAACCTGGGACGACGAACAGGGAGCTTGCGTGATTGATATTGCAGACTGTAGGCTTCTTAATCAGAGACTCCTGACGGTTTCATACATGATATGGGAGGCGCCGAGTAGCTGGTCAGGTCTGACCGTGTCTTGCCCACAACGAGTCCTTCTGTGTTAGGTGCAGAGAACCACATCAACACCTAGTCTTTCCTACATAGCCATGATTAAAAAGAGTCAAAAACCTTTGGTTTATCTCAGTGCTGAGTCGGGAAAGAGTTGTGAATTGTCTCACCTTCTCTTTCGGCACGGCTTGCCATCGTGTGAATGCAGAGACACAGTCTTTGCTGCCTAGACTTGAAAACTGGGTTGTACTTGGTGGCACTCTGTGGCAATTTACAGTGCCTAAAACGGGACCGCAAACTTCTTTATCTCTATTAGTGAAGCATACAGGTCAGTTGAAGTTAGGTAAATCAACACAAGAATAGTTCTGTTCTTGTTGGTTGGCAGGGATCGGAGCTGCCGAAATGGCAGTTTGGAGTTAAGGGGAGGATTAGGGTTAAGGCGGTAAGTAGGTCTACAGCCTACTTGCCTCCTTTAGCAGCCTAAGCGCAGGCACCCTAGTTATATTATTTCCTCCCTTCTCTATAGTAGTTATAGTTAATATTACGTAAAGCTATTACTAACTATTAATATATTAGTAACCTATGCTAATACTAATTAGTAGTTAACTATAACTATAGATATACTAGGCAAAAGAAGAGGATTTTAGTAGGATATTATAATCCCTCTAAAATTGCTATAATAATCTCTTCTATTATTTAGTTAGCTATTAAGATTGCTTTAAGAAGACTTACCTTCTATTATTTAGTTAGCTGTTAATAATACCTTTAAGTTGCATTCTATTATGCTGCTTATTAATCTTATAAAGTTAGGCTTTACTTAATAAGTATTTTCTATTATATAATTTCTCCTCCTTCTAAATTTTTACCTCTTACCTTACCTAAAGATCTATTTGCAGACTATTACTACTATTATTATATAGGCTAATAGACTATTACAACTATTATAAGACCTATCTAATGCAGCCTTTATGCTCTTCTTTACCCTCTTTCTTCTTCCCTTTACCTAAGTTGCAGGCCTTAATGCTAATAATAAGACGCTAAAGCAGAAGTATAAGGTTAAGCTTAAGGACTATAGTACTTAATAAACATAAGAAAAATAATAATAATGCAACTTTTATTCTTATAAAAGGTACTACTACTATTATAATTATTATTATATCTTTTACCTTATTATTTATCCTTTTATTACTAGTCTAACGTTTTATTATAATAGTTAACCTATTAGGCTAATTAAGTTTATTATAACCTAAGGGATTAATAACTTTTAACCTTCTTTCTATTTCTTTAGCTTTTATAAAATATATTAATTATATATTATAAGGTAATATTAATAAAGAATTTATAGACTAATTAGAACTTAAACAACTAGCATTATATATTACTTACACTATTACTTAATAGGAATATAATAGCCTCTATAAATAAGATCTTTAGTATGCCTTTATTAAAGACTTTTGCAGATAGACTAAGGAGACTATTTATGCTGCAAACAACGCTATAAAGGAGATCTAGAGGGATACTTTCTGCAAGAGAGAAGTATATATATTTAAGGACTATAAGAGCATTACTACTAACCTCCTTAAGTATTTTAAACATTAAAGGTACTATAAGTAGACTATTAAAGAGGTTAATAAGGTAGTTAAGAATAGCATTAAGTTTAAAAACCTTATTTAAATAAATGCTACCTATAATAATATTATAGATTAGAACTAGAACTTCCTAAAGGTAACAGCCTTATTTCTATAAAGAGATACTATAAGTAGGATTAATAATAACTAGCAGGCTGCTATTAACTATACTTAATAAATAAAGGATATATTAGAAGATACTAATAATAGATTTATAAGGATAAAAGAAAAGTTATTTATTAGCAAAGAGATATAATAACTACGTTAAAGTACTTAATTCTTCCTAAATAACTACAATAATAATAATAACGTTATAAGTAGGGTAAGAGAAGATAATTATAAAGGTCCTCTTAAGCTAGCTACCTATTATTATTAAAGAGACTTTATTAATTTAATTAATCCTTAGCAATAAGAATCCTTCTTTTAATTATTAGCAGCTTACTATAATAATAAGAAGCTTTAATTAAGGGTATATAAAGACCTTACCTATATCTTTAATACTAATAAGATAAAGTATAACGTACATGCATAGTGAGTCGGCCATCATAGTGAGTCGGCCACCTCCTCCTACCCTCCAGCTATTTATGTAAGTCAATCAAGCAGCATCGTACGAAATCAATTAAAACTACTCATCATCCTCTTCTTCAGAGGTCTCCCATACTACCTGACATGTTCGTACGTTATGTCCAGTCTTTCCGCAATTGCCACATCGCCGACCGCGCAATTCACCCCCCTCCGTACGAGCCCCCTCCTGACGTGTATTTTCGCCTCCAGCATCAACAACCCCCTTCTCTACCCGGATTGCCTCTGCTTCAGCTGCATTAAGGGACCCTCCAAGACGCAGTTGGGTTTTTTTAGCCCTCCGACGCTTGCTTAGTATCTCATTTGCCGTACGAAGCCCACGGCACTCAGCTTCAACAAGAGCTAGTTTGTGTGCTAACTTGCTAATACCTTTGGCCTGCAAGTCAACTACTTCGTACAAATGGGTTGGTGAGCTATCTTGATGACTGGTAATCCTTTTCTTAAGTGATGCAGAGCTTCGTACGGCGTCATGTGCTGTAGTTGGTGTCTTTGGGTCCCAGGAGCCCTGGCTGCTTGGGCGTGAGTTGGATGGTGTTGGCGTCTTTGGCTTGAAATCCAGGCGGGAAATAACTACTTCTGGGTTGAAAGGGATAAGGCCAGCCTGTCTAAAGCCAGCTCGTACGTTTTCTTCACCCATTGAAGTGAAAAAGGCTGCCTTAAAGGCAGGAAAGAAGTCGTCCTTAGTAATGTGCGTAATCTGCATCCGCATCATTTTCTCAATTTCCTTGCCGTACGACGCCTTCAGCGGACTAAAACAGCCAACATCAAGAGGCTGGAGCTCGTGCGATGAATGGGGAGGCATGCAAAGAGCAATAATGCTGTGTTCCTTGCAGTAATCGTCAAACTTGGTAGACTTGTGGCTGTTGTGGCCATCAAGGATTAGGAGCCGCTTAACACCCTTTGTACGAGACTTTGTGCACTTTTCAAAATGCTGTAGCCAATCTAGGCCAATCTCATTTGTAGTCCATCCATTTTCGCTAGGGTGGACGCGCCATTGGGGTGGGAATTGGCTATTGGTATACCACGAGAGGAGGTGATATTTGCCCTTGACGATGACGTACGGAGGCAGCGCCCAGCCATCTGCACATACGCCCTGAATGACAGAAACCCATTCGCGATTGCCAGGCTGCTTCGTACGAGGCCTTCCACGGCGATCAGAGGTTGTAACAACCTTTGCGTGCGACAGCATTCCCATCAAGAAGCCCGTCTCATCAAAATTGTAGATATCGTCATCGTGGATTCCGTACTTCGCAATTGTGTTTCGTACGAGGGCAAACCAGGCCTGCACAATTGCAGGATCCTCAGCTAATGCCCTCTGATAGTCGATTCCACGTCGAAAACGCGTCTTTAGTTGTGGTTGGCGTCGTACGAAGTTCTCTGCCCATCGGGGTCCGACACGCGTCGCGTCGCGTTCGTCAAGGAGGCAATCAGCCATATCTCGTACGTCGTCAAGTCGCGGTGGAAATCCTCGATCGATTAGGTCAATAACTCGTTCAAGAATCACTGTTTCTTCTAGCTCAGTCATCTTCATTGATTTCGATCGCGTTTCTTGTCGTGGTAGTCGTCCGATGCGTCGGTCCTGAAGTGTTGTTCTTGGGATATTGTAGATAGTAGCTGCTTTTCGTACGGAAGGATTTGGGTCTTTATTGATAGCTTGAAGTGCAAGTATAATGCGGCTTTCTTTTAAGGAGGATTCCATAGTCGTACGTAGAGGAAACTTAGTATAAAGAGGAAAGGTGTAGAAGTAAAGAGGAGTGGCCGACTCACTATGATGGCCGACTCACTATGCATGTACGTTAGTAGAGATATATATAATATCTTTAATATAAAGCTTAAGATATTTTATAACGCTTATAATAAAGTTAGTATTAGATCTTAGCATTATTTATATACCTTTTTAATAATACTTTAAGATAAGGCTGCTAACTTCTATTATTAATATGTTAGTAAGAGCAGCAATAAAGACTTTACTACTATAGTAAAGATAGTTTATAACTACTTTAAGACCCCTTAGATAAAGTAATTATATATCTCTAAATAGCATAATACTACCTTTATTAATATTAGTAAGAAGCACCCTAATAAAAACAAGCTAGAGGTCCTTAAGACCCTTATTAAGAGGCTTAAGGTTATTTAAAGGGTACTTCTAGATAGTATGCAGAATAATAAAGCTATAAAGATGCAGCTTCTTAATGCATATACTAAAATTAAGAAGTATAATCTCTACCTATATACTCTAGCCTTTATACTTAAAGAGATATACTTATAACTTTAGTTATTAATTGCAACTATAATATATATTATCCCTTATTAATACCCTTCTAGGCTATACATTATATAAATATATTTTATTTTTTTTAGGATTTAGTAAGGTATATTAAGTATAATAATTACATTAAGTTTTTAACTAACAACCTTCTAACAACATCTCTACTTCTGTCTATTAATTATACTACACCTACTAGATAGCGCGGATTACAGCCTGCAGCTAGCCTAGGTGTTGCTTAATTGTTGCAATCCTTAATATATCCTCCTGCTGGTAGGCTATCCTGCTAATAAAGAAGCAGAGCCTCTGCTATAAGACCTGCCTTATCCTAATAATCTAGCCTGCATTAGCTGCTAGGCTGTTAAGAAGAAGGAGCGCTAATCTAATGCTTATAATATTAATTATAGTATAATTATCTATCCTAGCGTTAATAGCAATAATGCTATATAATACTCTCCTTCTATATTATTTAATAATAGCGCTTATTTAAGCTGCTATTAACTGCTATATAACCTCTAAGAGGTTATAGTTAAGAGGGGAGGGTAGGTTAAAGGGGTTGTCTATATTAAGTATAGCTATAACTAAGGATATAGCTTAATTAGATTAAAAAGAAGGATTTAATTTAGTTGCTTTAGTAGGTTTTATGCAGCTAAGGGATAATTTATCTAGATTATAGGTTTTATAGGTTGTAAGTATAGTTAATAGGAGAATCTTAGATTCTATTCTTACTAACTATATATATCTAAAAAGCCTGCATCTTAAGGTTTAATACCTCTATAGTTAAGAGTTCTTACTATAAACCTTAATAGTATAGACCTTAATAGCAGCAAAGCTATCTCTAGTAAGTTAATCTAGCATTAAGACTATACTAATCCTATAGTACTATATATTCTTAAACAAGCTACCTTACTAGGTTAACAGCATAAGAATAGGGTATAGTGCTTGTATTAGGCTTTTTACTGCTATTTTGTTTGCATTATGTAACTAGTCTTAACTGCTAGATCTAATTAGTTCTACACTAGTTAAATTAGCGTTCTTTAATCCCTTATTAATAATATACATCTAAGAGAAATAACTAATATATTACTAATTAATAATACTATAACGTGGCTGATAAGCGAGTCGATCAGACAAGCGAGTCGATCACCCAACCACGACTACATTACAAACCCAAGAAGACATCAATATCAACACCACTAAATCAATTAACGCTACTAAGAATTCTCTTCCTCAGTCGTTTCTACATCAAACTGACACGTTCGCGCATTGTGTCCTGTGTTTCCGCACACGCCACACCGTCGTTGACCCGATTCAGTCCTTGGCTTACGACCACTCCTCCGACGCGTTTCCTCATAAACCTGTGCTGTTGCGTCCCTCTGCGACTGTATATCCTCTGCATCAGCTACAGTAAGACTTCCTCCTTGCTGGAGACGCGTTTTCTTAGCTCTCCGACGTCGGCTTAGTGTGCTGTTTTCCTCTTGAAGAGTTTTGTTCTCCGCCCTCAGGAATGCATTCTCATGCATTATTCCTAGTGTTCCTTTAAGAATATAGTCAACGTCGTTATTGATAGGTGTTGGGGAGCTATTTTGATGACGGGCAATTCGATCCTTGATCAGTGTTGACTGAGAAGTTGCTTCTGTTGGGTTGTTTGGTGTCCTGGAAACCCAAGGGAGCGGTGTTGTTGGAAGTGATCCTGGAGGCGTTGGAGTGTGTAACTTGACGTCCAGCTTTGATAATACACTTTCTGCACTCAGAGGGACAAGCCCGGAGCCTCTGAAACCTCCCTGGATATTCTTTCCCGTAAGTGCTTGTGTAAAGGCCTCACGAAACGCTGGAAAGAAGTCTTCCTTCGTAATATGGGTTACACCTCGCCGCATCTTTTCCTCAATTTGTCGACCGTACGCCGTTTTGAGAGGCCCAAAGCATCCTACATCTAAGGGCTGAAGTAGATGAGATGAATGAGCTGGCATACAGAGTGGGACGATGTTGTTTTCCTGACAATATAGCTCGAAACCTGCAGAGTGGTAGCTTTCATGCCCATCAACGATAAGGAGGCGATGAGGACCTCTTGCACGTGGCTTTGAATGACGATCGAAGTGTTTGACCCAATTTAGGCCTATCTCGTTTGTTGTCCATCCGTTTTCAGATGTTGCGATAACCCAGTCGTGTGGGAGATCTGTTTCAGTGTACCAGGTTGAGAGGTGATAATGGCCTGCAACGATGATGTATGGCGGGACGCTGTAGCCTGACGAACTTATGGCTTGGATAACTGTAACCCATTCCCGATTACCAGGCTGCACCATTTTCGTGTTTGATCGCCTTTCAGCACTCGTTACAACCATGCCAGCTGCGATCTGGCCCATCATGAAACCAGTCTCATCAAAGTTGTAGATATCAGACTCTTGGATACCGTACTTTACGATTGTGTTCTTCACAAGGGCAAACCAGCTGCAAATAGCCTGTGGATCTTCGCATTGGGCTCTCTTGTAGTCATACTTGCGAAAAAAACGCGTCCGAAGCTGTGGTTGTCGTTTGATGAAGTTCGACGCCCAGCGCTTCCCAACCGGTCGCGCGCCACGGTCGGCAAGCAGGTGATTGGCCATTTCTTCAACACCACTGATCCGGGGAGGAAACGATCGGGCATCTAGGTCAAGAATGTACTTAACTAGCTTCTCTTCTTCAAGCAGCGTCAAATTCCGTGATTTCGGCATGATGTCGCGTCGCGAAGGTTTTCCATTAAGTCGGTCGCGTAATGTTGTGAAGGGTACTGAATAGATCCGTGCTGCAGCTCGAATACTAAGATTTGGAGTGTTTTTAATCGCTTGAACCGCTAGGATCAATTGCGCTTCTTTGTTTGATGACGACATTCTTTATGGTCGATGGACGTGTGTTGAAAGCGGGAAGATGGTATGATCGCGGTTGGGTGATCGACTCGCTTGTCTGATCGACTCGCTTATCAGCCACGTTAGCTTTAGTAGGGATAACTACTTTAAAAGAAGAGGCTATTTATAAAGCAACTTATCTTTAGGTAATAGTTATAACTATAGCCCTCTAACTAATAAGAAATACTATATCTATTATTAATAAGGATATTACTTTATATACTATACTGCAGACAAGCAGCATAAGGCCTATATAAAGTTTAAAGGTAATAAGTATATAAAGGATGTATTAAAAAATATATATACATCCTTTCTAACTAGCTACAAAAGGTATAATAGTAATAGCTTTAGTAATAAAGATATTTACTACTACCTTAAGGTTACCTCTACTACTAGCCTTAGTAATAAGTTAGACTTTAATAAGGGTAGGTATAATAATACCTTTATAGTTAGTACTACCTTTTTTAGTAAGAAGAGCTTTAATAGAGATATACTTATATTATACCTTACTAATTAGTCTATTTATTACTAGTTAATAAAGACTAATAACTTTTATAATAAGCCTAAAGGTAAAGCAGCAGCTTTTACACTTAATTAATACTTATTAGAGGTATTTTAAGGTATCCTTCTAGATACTAGCGCTACTAACTTCTCTACAGCAGGTTAACATTAAGTAACTACCCTCTAGTAAAGTTATTAAAATATAATAATTAATATATTATAAGTTAGGTAAGTAAAGATCTAATTTAGCAGCAGTAAGCCTATCCTTTTAATTAGGACTATTATTATTTCTACTCCCTTTAGCCTAATTAACGTAGTTCACAAGCAAGTGAATCACACAAGCTAGTGAATCACTTTTCTACTACTCGTACAATAACATGTAAGAGAAATCAACTACAACGCCTTAAACTAATTTAAATTAACTGGAATCCTCTTCTTCAGATGTAGATTCAACCTTTTGACATGTACGAGCATTATGGCCAGGCTCTCCACAGATACCACATCGTCGCGCGCGCGTTTCCTGCCTCCTCGTACGACCACCATTCTGACTTGTTTCTGCCTTTAACTGCTCCGTCGCATCTATTTGAGACTTTAAATCCTTTGCCTGGTTAATTGTAAGTGTCCCTCCTTGCTGTAGCTGTTTTTTTTTCGTACGCCGACGGCGGCTAAGGCGGTCATTTGCCTCTCGAAGTTCAGCCAAATCCTCCCGCATCAAGGTCTGTTCGTGCACCATCATCATCATCCCTTTCTTCAGCTGCTGCATACCTGTAAGAATTGATGTTGGGGAGCTATTTTGATGTCGTACGATGCGATTACTGATATAATCGGATTGTGACGTGATTTCGATTGGGTTGTTTGGTGTCTTTGGTACCCAAGCTGGTGGTAAGCCAGCAGAAGAACCTGGTGGTGTTGGCGTATGAAGCTTGATATCTAGCTGTGAAATCACATAATCAGGGTCGTACGGTATAAGGCCAGTTGCTCTAAAGCCTGCTTGAATGTTTGACTTAGTTATCGCCTTGTCGTACGCCTTAGAAAAAGCTGGGAGGAAGTCTTCCTTTGCAATATGCGTAACATGCGCCCGCATAAGGACCTCGATTTCTTGACCGTACGCCCGTTTCAAGGGACCAAAGCACCCAACATCAAGAGGCTGGAGCTTATGCGATGAATGAGGTGGCATACAGAGCGTAATAATCTTCTGTTCCTTGCAGTATAGCTCAAAATCGACAGAATGGTGGCTTTCATGGCCATCAAGGATAAGGAGGCGGTAAACACCCTTCGTACGACTTCTTGTATGGAAATCAAAGTGCTTTACCCATTCTAGGCCTTTCTCGTTTGTCGTCCAACCGTTTTCTGTAAGGGTAATTACCCAGTTGGGTGGGAGGGGGCTGTCGTACGTCCAGGAGTCAAGATGGACTTTGCCTGCAAAGATGATGTACGGTGGGATAGAATAGCCGTACGACCCAATGCCCTGGATTACTGTAACCCATTCCTGATTCCCTTGTTGTGCTCCTCTTGGCTTGCCACGTCGTTCAGAGGCTGTAACAACCATTTCAGAGGACATTTTGCCCATTGCAAACCCAGTCTCATCAAAGTTATAGATATCGTCATCGTGTATCCCATACTTCGCAATTGTATTTCGTACAAGGGAAAACCACGCGCGATACGCGTCAGGATCTTCGCAGAGGACTCTCTGATAGTCGATTCTTCGATTAAAACGCGTTCGGAGCTCAGGTCGTCGTCGTACGAAGTTTGAGGCCCAGTTTGTTCCGACGCGTCGCGCGCCGCGGTCGCGAAGCAGTCGATCGGCCATTTCTCGAACAGCACTAAGGCGCGGTGGAAATGATCGTGAATCTAGGTCGATTATGTATCGTACAATGCTCTCCTCTTCGTACAAGGTCAAATTCTGGTTATGTGGTCGGATGTCGCGTTTCGCAGGTCGGCCGTGTTTTCGTCGTTGGAGGGTAGAGAATGATACATTATAGAGTAATGCAGCCTTTCGTACGCTTAATTTTGGGTTGGATTGGAGCGCATTAAGCGCTAGGACTAAATCACTTTCAATTGATTGCTGTCCCATAGTTGTTGGTGGAGAAAAACTAGGAGAAAGAGGATGCGTACGAAATAATTAGAAAGTGATTCACTAGCTTGTGTGATTCACTTGCTTGTGAACTACGTTAACTTTTATATTATCCCTATAGATACCTCTTTTCTACTATACCTTTATAATATAGATTAGCTTTACATTTAGTTTAACAACCTAGCTAACATTATACACTAAGAGAAGCTTTTTATACCTATAATCTATAAATAAGGTTATCTATAGATGCTGCTAAGACTGCTTAAGCATACTATTATAATATATTACCTAATAGATATAAAGCTTTATTAACTATATTATTGCTTTAGTTATCCTTTAATTTAATAACTATATAAAGTTCTTTATAAAGCTAGTTATAAGGTTAAAATAACTACAATTTGTTAGAGGTTAATAGGGGTCTGTATAAGCAGATAAAAGAGGTATATTATATAAAGAGTAGATATAATAGTTATAATACTTGTTGTTGTTAAAAGAAGAGAAAGGAAGAAGATCTAAAAAGGGAGAAATAGGCCCTTTTATAGTTATTTCTTCCTATAGTAGAGTTAGGGCTTGCCCTAGCCCTTATTATGTAATTCTCCTGTTATTTACCTCTAAATTGCATATCCTTTAGCCTTAATAGGTATAGTGTAAAGGCTATTTTGTCTAGGTTAAAGTATATACCTTAAGAGGATTTCTAGCAGTTTCTTCTAGTTTCTACTGCTTTATTAGTATACAGTGTATACAGTATTAATAACACTGTGTTATAGTTATAGTTAATATATAGTTATAGTTTAATTATAGTTATAGTTATAAGTGTTAGAGGTTAATAGGGGTCTGTATAAGCAGATAAAAGAGGTATATTATATAAAGAGTAGATATAATAGTTATAATACTTGTTGTTATTAAAAGAAGAGAAAGGAAGAAGATCTAAAAAGGGAGAAATAGGCCCTTTTATAGTTATTTCTTCCTATAGTAGAGTTAGGGCTTGCCCTAGCCCTTATTATGTAATTCTCCTGTTATTTACCTCTAAATTGCATATCCTTTAGCCTTAATAGGTATAGTGTAAAGGCTATTTTGTCTAGGTTAAAGTATATATCTTAAGAGGATTTCTAGCAGTTTCTTCTAGTTTCTACTGCTTTATTAGTATACAGTGTATACAGTATTAATAACACTGTGTTATAGTTATAGTTAATATATAGTTATAGTATAATTATAGTTATAGTTAACGTACATGCATAGCAAGTGGCCCATCATAGCAAGTGGCCCACCTCTACCTACCCTCCAGCCATTTATATAAGTCAATCAAGCAGCATCGTACGAAATCAATTAAAACTACTCATCATCCTCTTCTTCAGAGGTCTCCCATACTACCTGACATGTTCGTACGTTATGTCCAGTCTTTCCGCAATTGCCACATCGCCGACCGCGCAATTCACCCCCCTCCGTACGAGCCCCCTCCTGACGTGTATTTTCGCCTCCAGCATCAACAACCCCCTTCTCTACCCGGATTGCCTCTGCTTCAGCTGCATTAAGGGACCCTCCAAGACGCAGTTGGGTTTTTTTAGCCCTCCGACGCTTGCTTAGTATCTCATTTGCCGTACGAAGCCCACGGCACTCAGCTTCAACAAGAGCTAGTTTGTGTGCTAACTTGCTAATACCTTTGGCCTGCAAGTCAACTACTTCGTACAAATGGGTTGGTGAGCTATCTTGATGACTGGTAATCCTTTTCTTAAGTGATGCAGAGCTTCGTACGGCGTCATGTGCTGTAGTTGGTGTCTTTGGGTCCCAGGAGCCCTGGCTGCTTGGGCGTGAGTTGGATGGTGTTGGCGTCTTTGGCTTGAAATCCAGGCGGGAAATAACTACTTCTGGGTTGAAAGGGATAAGGCCAGCCTGTCTAAAGCCAGCTCGTACGTTTTCTTCACCCATTGAAGTGAAAAAGGCTGCCTTAAAGGCAGGAAAGAAGTCGTCCTTAGTAATGTGCGTAATCTGCATCCGCATCATTTTCTCAATTTCCTTGCCGTACGACGCCTTCAGCGGACTAAAACAGCCAACATCAAGGGGCTGGAGCTCGTGCGATGAATGGGGAGGCATGCAAAGAGCAATAATGCTGTGTTCCTTGCAGTAATCGTCAAACTTGGTAGACTTGTGGCTGTTGTGGCCATCAAGGATTAGGAGCCGCTTAACACCCTTCGTACGAGACTTTGTACACTTTTCAAAATGCTGTAGCCAATCTAGGCCAATCTCGTTTGTAGTCCATCCATTTTCGCTAGGGTGGACGCGCCATTGGGGTGGGAATTGGCCATTGGTATACCATGAGAGGAGGTGATATTTGCCCTTGACGATGACGTACGGAGGCAGCGCCCAGCCATCTGCACATACGCCCTGAATGACAGAAACCCATTCGCGATTGCCAGGCTGCTTCGTACGAGGCCTTCCACGGCGATCGGAGGTTGTAACAACCTTTGCGTGCGACAGCATTCCCATCAAGAAGCCCGTCTCATCAAAATTGTAGATATCGTCATTGTGGATTCCGTACTTCGCGATTGTGTTTCGTACGAGGGCAAACCAGGCCTGCACAATTGCAGGATCCTCAGCTAACGCCCTCTGATAGTCAATTCCACGTCGAAAACGCGTCTTTAGTTGTGGTTGGCGTCGTACGAAGTTCTCTGCCCATCGGGGTCCGACACGCGTCGCGTCGCGTTCGTCAAGGAGGCAATCAGCCATATCTCGTACGTCGTCAAGTCGCGGTGGAAATCCTCGATCGATTAGGTCAATAACTCGTTCAAGAATCACTGTTTCTTCTAGCTCAGTCATCTTCATTGATTTCGTACGAGTCTCGTGGTGTGGTAATTGTCCAGCGCGTCGGTGTCGAAGTGTTGTTCTTGGGACGTTGTAGATAGAGGCTGCTTTTCGTACAGATAGATTTGGGTCTTTTTTAATAGCTTTAATTGCAAGGATAATACGACTTTCGTTTGAAGAAGAACTCATTATCGTACGTAGAGGAATGTTGATGTAAAGTTGAAGTTTGAGGAGGAAGGAGGAAGTGGGCCACTTGCTATGATGGGCCACTTGCTATGCATGTACGTTATAAGTTATATAAGTATTATTTTATAGAGAAAAAGACTTCTTAAAGCTTTAGAGACTTTAAGAGTTTTTATCTCTAAGAATAAGTTATATAAGTATTATTTTATAGAGAAAAAGACTTCTTAAAGCTTTAGAGACTTTAAGAGTTTTTATCTCTAAGACAATTAAGCACCTTATAAAGGTATACTACTAGTGCTAAATAAATAGTAGTATACCTTAGAAGTTTAAGTTTACATTATATAATAAGTACTACTTTAACTAACGTACATGCATAGTGAGTCGGCCATCATAGTGAGTCGGCCACTCCTCTTTACTTCTACACCTTTCCTCTTTATACTAAGTTTCCTCTACGTACGACTATGGAATCCTCCTTAAAAGAAAGCCGCATTATACTTGCACTTCAAGCTATCAATAAAGACCCAAATCTTTCCGTACGAAAAGCAGCTACTATCTACAATATCCCAAGAACAACACTTCAGGACCGACGCATCGGACGACTACCACGACAAGAAACGCGATCGAAATCAATGAAGATGACTGAGCTAGAAGAAACAGTGATTCTTGAACGAGTTATTGACCTAATCGATCGAGGATTTCCACCGCGACTTGACGACGTACGAGATATGGCTGATTGCCTCCTTGACGAACGCGACGCGACGCGTGTCGGACCCCGATGGGCAGAGAACTTCGTACGACGCCAACCACAACTAAAGACGCGTTTTCGACGTGGAATCGACTATCAGAGGGCATTAGCTGAGGATCCTGCAATTGTGCAGGCCTGGTTTGCCCTCGTACGAAACACAATTGCGAAGTACGGAATCCACGATGACGATATCTACAATTTTGATGAGACGGGCTTCTTGATGGGAATGCTGTCGCACGCAAAGGTTGTTACAACCTCTGATCGCCGTGGAAGGCCTCGTACGAAGCAGCCTGGCAATCGCGAATGGGTTTCTGTCATTCAGGGCGTATGTGCAGATGGCTGGGCGCTGCCTCCGTACGTCATCGTCAAGGGCAAATATCACCTCCTCTCGTGGTATACCAATAGCCAATTCCCACCCCAATGGCGCGTCCACCCTAGCGAAAATGGATGGACTACAAATGAGATTGGCCTAGATTGGCTACAGCATTTTGAAAAGTGCACAAAGTCTCGTACAAAGGGTGTTAAGCGGCTCCTAATCCTTGATGGCCACAACAGCCACAAGTCTACCAAGTTTGACGATTACTGCAAGGAACACAGCATTATTGCTCTTTGCATGCCTCCCCATTCATCGCACGAGCTCCAGCCTCTTGATGTTGGCTGTTTTAGTCCGCTGAAGGCGTCGTACGGCAAGGAAATTGAGAAAATGATGCGGATGCAGATTACGCACATTACTAAGGACGACTTCTTTCCTGCCTTTAAGGCAGCCTTTTTCACTTCAATGGGTGAAGAAAACGTACGAGCTGGCTTTAGACAGGCTGGCCTTATCCCTTTCAACCCAGAAGTAGTTATTTCCCGCCTGGATTTCAAGCCAAAGACGCCAACACCATCCAACTCACGCCCAAGCAGCCAGGGCTCCTGGGACCCAAAGACACCAACTACAGCACATGACGCCGTACGAAGCTCTGCATCACTTAAGAAAAGGATTACCAGTCATCAAGATAGCTCACCAACCCATTTGTACGAAGTAGTTGACTTGCAGGCCAAAGGTATTAGCAAGTTAGCACACAAACTAGCTCTTGTTGAAGCTGAGTGCCGTGGGCTTCGTACGGCAAATGAGATACTAAGCAAGCGTCGGAGGGCTAAAAAAACCCAACTGCGTCTTGGAGGGTCCCTTAATGCAGCTGAAGCAGAGGCAATCCGGGTAGAGAAGGGGGTTGTTGATGCTGGAGGCGAAAATACACGTCAGGAGGGGGCTCGTACGGAGGGGGGTGAATTGCGCGGTCGGCGATGTGGCAATTGCGGAAAGACTGGACATAACGTACGAACATGTCAGGTAGTATGGGAGACCTCTGAAGAAGAGGATGATGAGTAGTTTTAATTGATTTCGTACGATGCTGCTTGATTGACTTACATAAATAGCTGGAGGGTAGGAGGAGGTGGCCGACTCACTATGATGGCCGACTCACTATGCATGTACGTTAGTTATAATAAATATCTTATTAAATAGAAAGGCTACAGACATAAAGATAACTTATAGGAACTAGTTAAGAACCTCTAATACTTTTAGGTACTACTAAGGGAGTACTAAAATTAAAGTTAGCTAACTTTAGATCCTTAAACACTGCCTTCTAGTTAATAACCCCAAAGGCGCTACTAGCCTGTACCTCTTTAGCTACAACTAACTTAGAAGAGAATGCAGCAGAATTAATAGATTTACTATCTAGGATCTCCTAACCCTTCTTAAATACTATTTGCTTTGCCTTGCAAATATGCTCTAGTTTTGCAAGCAACTTATCTATTTTAGCCTAAGCTTAACGTAGCGCGTCTGCTCTTTGTTAAAGAATTAATTCCTCTAACTCCTCTTTACGCTTAAGACAATTAGACTTATTTAAAAGGCAATCTACTACTGCAAAACAGATTAGCATTATAAGGAAATAAGAATAAAGAGAATACTTACATTTGTAAATTGCATTTGCTAATGCATTACAAGAACAACTATAGCAAATGCACTTAGAACATTTTAATTTACTAGCTAGCATCTTATAGCAACAACTAGCTAACTAATAGTATAAATAAGGTATAACTTTAAAACTAAGCTCCATAATTTTAAGCGCAAGCTTTAGGCAATGTTGTATAGAAGAGCCCTTAGCGTAGGAATTGCTGTACAACATTTTGTTAGTATAAAAGAAGAATACTTAACGCTATCTTAGCCTAGATAGTAGGGGACCTAACCTACTTATGTAGTTTAGGGACTAAACCTTTAGAGGAGAGACCTAATGTTACAACCTGTTAAACATAATAGGACTAAAGGACGCCTCTATAGGGCACCTAGCTGTTACAAACAAGTTATATACTGCAGATATAGGAAACTAGGGTGCACTCCTCTAGCGCAGAAGAACTATAATGCAAGGTTACATAGAGATAAGGAAGTAAGTAACTAATTATGCGTAAGCATAATTAATTATAACGTAAGCGCTTATGCACCCTACTTTAAGTAATTACTCTATATAACACCTAGATTACTAGTAATTAGGTGTAAGCTAGAACCTTAGCAACAAGCATATAGGACTTATATATAGGATAGACTTAGACAGACTTAAGGATAGACTTCTATAGCTCTTTAGCAATCAACTTTATAATTATCCCCTTAGATACTCTTAGCACCCTTTACTAGTAACTAACGTTACAACCCCTTGTTAAGTATACAACTAATCACTGTATCCTCTAAAGACCTAATCCTTTTAGCACAACTTACAGCACTGTTCTCTAGCTTTATTGCCTCAGCTTCTGCTAATAGATACTACTACAGAAAGCTAACTGTAACAGTATTATCTTAGTAATAGTAGCTTTGCTAGCTAAAGAAGGATAATTACCCTATATTTAAGCAAAAGGTACTATTTAAAGAAGTTTGCTAACAGAAGGTTACAGCTAGAGATGCTAGCAAAGCTATATAACCTATACTACTTAAGGCTTTATATTATTATTAAGAAGGTATTTAGCTATATAAAAAGAAGGTAGAAAATACTGCAGGCAGCACCTTTAGAGTATTTGTTTGCTAATTAGATTTGTTTTATATACGTAACAACAGCCTTATATAACTTTATTAAGTTAGGTAAAAGGCTAATTAAGGTAGATAAGCAGGAGTATAAAATACTGTAGGTAGCAGCAGTAAAGGTAAGTAGTAACTTATAGAGGTAATAAGAGGTTGAAATTTGTAGTAATTTAGCAGCTTAGGCTTAAAGCAATTAGGAGGCCTTTTTTAATTAGCAGGCCTTTTTTAATTAGTAGGAGTAAAAAAGTATAAAAAAGGCGTTATTTTAATTAGTTAGCAGGAGTAAAAAAGTGTAAAAAAGGGTATTATTTTAAGGGAATTGATATACGGGCATGAAGAATTGATACACAGGCATGACTCTTATCCGGGCATGAAAATTCCCTTCTGTGATTGGCTAAAAGCTTTTCTGTTAGCTTGCCTAAATTCTGCCAAAAGCTCTCAAAGTACTGCCCCCACAACAAGCTCCCTTAACCTCTCTATCCCCTATTTTTCACGCGTCTTCTTTGCTTTATTATCATCAACAACCTCTATTATCATAATTTAATATGTCCCAATCCAGCTCAATCTCAGATCTATTACCCTCACTAAGGCGTAATCCTTATCGCAGGTCACGAAGCCAAAGCTCAAGCAACCAGCCCCCTCCTAAACGTCTGCGACGCGACGCCATCCCTAGTTTGCGACCCCCTTCGTCAGGCAGCACTGGAACAAGCATCGGCAGCCACTATGGCGTTGGTGACGAAGGCGCCATCAGCGACTTGCTTTCGAGGACTGTTCGAAAGGCAGAGCAACCAGCTGTCACAATTCAGGATAACCACGAGATCTATTTCGACCGAAGCTACCCTTCCCGACACGAACATCTTCAACGAGTCGCAATGCCAATGCTAGGCCCTGACCCTAATCAAGTCCCCTCTTCCCCAACCGCCCAGCTCCAAGCAGAGGCCCAACAGTCCCAAGCTCCATCCCAGGCTGAGTTTGCGTCTGCTTTGCGCCTAGTCCAGGAAGTCATTGGGGAAGACCGGAGACTTACTCTTGAGCTTGCGAAATCCTACGAACGAGTGCGTCGATGGCGGCAAAGATGGGGTTATTCACCACATGCCTCGGACACATCTACTTCGCCTCCGCCATACTCTCCCCCTCGACAAAGGCAGTCTCCAAGGCTGACTACACCTTACCGATCACCAGCTTTATCACCGTCCTCTGCACGCGAACAATCAAAGTCACCCCTTCCTAATATAATTCCAAACCCACCAATCCCAGGCGACCCAGAGCTATCATTCAACGCTCTATTCGACCGAGTCAATAGTTTTGCAAGGCAACATAGTTTTGGTATTGTCCGGAAACACGGTTATACCTATAAGGGCCGTAAGATGAGATACTCTATCCAGTGCGATCGCTTTGGAAACCCACGCCCCTCTGAAGGTGCTGGGCTACGTAACAGAAAGTCGCGTAAATCTGGTTGCCAGTGGATGATAATTGCAGAGGCCCGAGAGGAGGGCAAGTGGCTATTACGTCAGCATCAAGACCCCCAGCACAGCCAACACAACCATGGCCCCAGCCTTGAAGCATCTGCACACCCCTCTCACCGCAGGCTTACCCAGCCAGTCAAGGATGCTGTTCAAACAACAAGCCGACGGGTTGGGATTCGGGCACGTGATGTACGTGCTGTGGTCCAAGAGCAGTTCCCAGATTCCTCATTCACCCAGCGAGATATCTACAACGCCAGAGCTCTTGTGAACCGGGAGAAGCTGGATGGGTATTCGCCGACTGCAGCGTTGATCAAGTTGTTTGATGAACGAGATATCCCATACGTTGTCAAGTGGGATGAGGATGAGCCAAACCGCCTTGTTGGCCTTGTTTGGACCTTCCCCTACTGTCTCCAAATGTGGAAGCGGTTCCCTGAAGTCATCAGCTTTGATAACACATACAACACCAACCGCTTCAAGCTTCCACTGTTCCAGGCTACTGGACAGACCTGTCTAGGGTCTGTCTACAACGCAGCATTTGGTCTTATCGACAACGAGAGACTGGAAGGCTTCCAGTTTCTCGCTGCAAGCATCCGTCAGCTGGTTGAGCAGCACTCTATTCGCCAGCCTGCTGTTATTATTACAGACTACGACAAGCAAATGAAGGCGGCTCTGAACGAGCATTTTCCCGATGTCCAGCAGCAACTCTGCATCCACCACATCAACTCTAACGTTATGCTTAAGGCTAAGCAGAAATGGGTTAAAGATCGCAGCAGCAATAGCGATAGCAGTGGGACTGACGATGAGGACAACCACCCAGCAACACAAGCAACAGCTGAACTTAGCGACGAAGACCGCGCCTACATTGATACACCAGTGGATGCAGCCACTCCGCATACCTACCGGGGGGTCTTTATGCTGTGGAAACTTGTGGTGTTTGCTGAGACTGAGCACGATTTTGAGAAGGCCTGGTCCAAGCTCTGCAAAGAGTTCGACGACCAACGCCTAATCCTGCAGTACCTCCACACCACATACATGCCCCTAAGAGCACAGTGGGCCCGTTGTTCTATTCGCAAGTACCAGAATTTTGGTGTTCGCGTTACCTCTGGCACAGAGTCAAGCAACAACAACATTAAGGGCTACCTTCTGAATGGTCTTAGTCACCTGTATCATCTAGTTGACGTCATGCAGGATATGATCAGTGATCAGGAGCTGCGCTTTAAACAGGCATGTGCAGAGGATGAGGTTCTTACAGGCCGAGAGTATATGAGTACGCGCTCTGAATACCTTGGCGAGCTTCGAACGATGCTTTCCTCAAAGTGCCTTGAGTTAATTACAAGGCAATACCGATTGGCACGAAAAGCAATGCCTACTGGCAAGAGGCCTTTTCCAGCCCCCCTTGGAGAGTGTGGTGACAATTGTACTGTCTCCGTTGAGCTTGGTATACCATGCTGCCACAAGATCTACTCAAAGATGGCAGACTCGGCAACCTTCAGCAAGTGGGAGGTTCACCCCCGGTGGCGTCTACGAGAAACCTCTTCTCGTGATCCATACCGCCGCATTCTTGATCCTAAGATTGTGATATCCCTCCGTGGCAGACCTAGGAACATGGCGCAACCTGTTCCAGCGCAGCTGGCTATATCAAGCCAGCCAGCCAGCCAAACCAGCAGACCCCATGCTAGTCAAGCCTCAACCGGTCGGAAGCGAGGCCGCCCACCCGGTAGCCGGAACAAGTCAACATCAACTAGGGTCACACAACAGGCAACTCAGGCAAGTCAAAGCCAGGCCCCAACCTCAACCCAGCGACAAACAAGGAGCCAGTCTAGTGTTCTTAGTAGAGGGAGGACAACAGGCAATCGTGCAAGTGGACGGCCCTTGCAGCCAAGTATTCGGAGGCGGCGCTGTGAGTGGGAAATGTTGGTTAGTGACGATAATGAGTATTGGCCTTCGCGACCACGTCGATTAAGGAAGTAGTTATGTAGTAATTTAAGAGGGTTCCAGTCTAGCAAATCGCAGGCAAAGGGAGGGCTACTCTCTCTCCACGGCCGTGAAGGGTAACGAAAGGGGCCCTTTGAGATTTATAAAAATAGAAGTAGGTTAGTTGCTGGTTGAGTTTTATAAATCTCAAAGGGAAGGTTTGCAGGAGTTTAGGAAATGCAGAACAGAAAGAAATGTTAGTGCAGTCGTCTTCACCGCCTTTAGAGGGATGTACCTGTGGGTCATTAAATTTTTAGCCAATCGCAGAAGGGAATTTTCATGCCCGGATAAGAGTCATGCCTGTGTATCAATTCTTCATGCCCGTATATCAATTCCCTATTTTAAATAGGAAAAAAAGAGTAAAAAAGGGCGTTATTTTAATTAGTTAGTAAGTATAAAAAAAGGTATTATTACTGTAGGTGTAAAAAAAAGTATTATTTTTGTAAGGTAGAAGTAAAAAAAAAGGCAGCAGGAAGGCAGGCAACTGTAGTTATTTTTATATATTAATTAGGTAGTTATTTAAGTAATTAACTAAAGCTATTTTTAACTAGTTAATAACGCTAATTTTACGCAAAAACTCCTTCTTACCCTTAACTAACTTTACTGCTAGCTAAGCAACTGCTGCATAAGGCAACTTTAAGAAAAATATTGCAACCTTTGCTGCAATACAGTTATCTAACTTTTCCTTAAATAACTACTAGAAGTTAATTATTGCCTTTAAAATATTGTTAGATCTAGCCTCTTGCAGCCCTGCTGTTGCTATAGGCTTATAAGGCGCTGCAAGGGTAGCAACAGCGTTACTTAAGCAACCTAGACCTTACTTAAGAGTATTACTAAAGGAGGTAAGGGCCTTCTACCTTTCTTTTCTACCTTTTGTTATTTTTTGCAATAGTTTTTTTAGTGCTTTCTTTACTAATTTAGATATTATCTCTAATAATAAGTCTAGACTAATATCTATATTAATCTTTACTACCCTCTTTCTTACTTAAGATCCTATTATTATAGCTTTAACTAACTTATTATCTTTACTAGGGATTCTTTATACGTTATTAGCCTTATAGGCCTTAATAATATACTAGCTTATATCTATTTTATTAGGCTAGAGCTCACTTATCTTCTCTATATATAGAAAGCCTTTATACCTAACTAATTAGAGGTATAGGTGCTAGGCCTTAAATAGTTGCTAGGCCTTATTAGTAGTAAATATAAGGCTACTTTTATTATTATATATTACCCTTAATTAGAGGAGAGTTTTTACCTTATAGTATTTATTAAGTAGCACCTTATACTTATTTTATAAGGTATTAAGATTTACAGCTGCATTAGCTAACCTTATCTAAAGTAATATTTGCTTTATTACTAGCCTTATAATAGCAGCCTAGCTATTAACAAAAAGGCTAAGGCTAACCTACTCTTAGTAAAGCTTAAGAAAAAGGTGTAGTAATTAATAATCCTATATAACATAGGGGGGTAATTAATAGGCCTAAGATGTATATATTTAATAAGGCAACTATAATAGTAGTAGTAGTAGTAGAAGAGGATTTATTAATAGTAAGCTTTTAGATAACTATAAGTAGGATTCTCTAAAGCTAATAATAATAATATTATTATTACTAATAGTCTAGTAAGACTCTATTAGTAATAAAGTTATTATAAGCATTAATATTTATTATTTTTAAGTAAGGATCTAATAGCAAAAAATGCAGGCAACAACTCTATTCTTAACCTTCCCTCTTACTTTTGCCTCTAACAATAAAACTATTATTACAAACCTTTGCTAATTTAAGCAAGCAGTCAGCTATTAATTAAACGCAGAGGTTATTCCTAATTAGGCAGTACAACAGCATAAGATTAGAGTGCATAAGTCACTTAAAATCTTATCCCTAGCCCTTGGCCCTTAATTCGAATTGAACACCGATTACGCCCTTACTTCTGGTCCCTCCAATGACGAGCCATGGAGAAGGATGCCGGTTCGGTTTACTTGTACAAAAGGTCGATGCACAAAGTCTAAATCGTCCCCGTCACACACCAACTTGGCGTGGCT
Source organism: Colletotrichum lini (assembly GCA_034638275.1). Classification (NCBI taxonomy): domain Eukaryota; kingdom Fungi; phylum Ascomycota; class Sordariomycetes; order Glomerellales; family Glomerellaceae; genus Colletotrichum; species Colletotrichum lini. Next base: position 5,956,599 of record JAWQJV010000004.1, read on the forward strand.
CCTAACAAGCAAGACTTGCAGCTCGACGAGCACTCCACCCATCCTGTCACAGCAAAGGAGGAAATGAGGTTGCAATGATCTGACACATACGGCATCCAGGTCAACAACTCGTCCCGTAAAAGAGTTGCACACAGAACATGCTCTTCGCCGTACCATTGACGCCGCAGCATCTGTTGTTACGCTTGACCTTTATGGGCCCTAACTAACGCCCTGAGTCATCGGCGAAAAAAGCACCCTTTTAACCACAAACTTACCAGCAGTTGACATCTGTTGTTACCCCTTACCTGACCTGACTAGGTAGGTTGAGATTCGCGAACCCGAGCCACGTAAGTCATTGGGTGGGGGGCGGAGGGTGGCTCTTGTGGGTGGACGGACATGCTGGGCGCGGTTGTTGGATTCTTCCAGAGCCGCCGGCCTTGCCAAGCATTACTCACAAACGTCGTCATTCTCACGTCTTCGTGTGGTAGGTAGTGTACACGTACGATCTCTGTACCTGTAGATAATTGCCCGTGGCCCCTCCCGGGCCCAACTACGGTTCGGGCAAGTCGCTCGGGGCTCTCCCCTTTTGTCCCGCATACGGTGATGATCAGCATGTCCACGTTTTTTGGTGGGGACGCACAGTCAAGTCGCATCTTTTGCGCAGGCGTGGTGTGGTTGGGAGGGTTGTTGGTGCCCATAAGCTTTCTTGCAAAGTTGAACCTTGACACGTGCTCGAGGTCAACTCGGACCTGTTTACCGGGGACCGCCTACATGCGGTGATGGGACACGATGGGATTCTCAAGGTTCAAGAATCTTCAGAACGTTTCCGTTACAACTTTATCTCTTTGCAAAACGCGGGGAGATGGGGGGGATTCTTGGACTTCTTCACCTACTCATGTCATCGCGGACGTCGACGAGTTGTCATGTGTATTGAGCCCAGCTTCAACGGGCTCTGCGTACCAATTGTTCTACAAACCTCACCAACCTCATCAAGTGGACGAAGCAGAAAGAGGATTGAGGGGGATAGGGGAAGAGAAAGAGGGGGGGAACAACCTAAGCTCTGAGCCATTGTCTTATGAGGAACCATACGCCGCCAACCAAAGCCAATCGAACACATCGGTCCCTCATCTTAGGTTAGCTGCCAAAAGGCTATGTGCCTCTGAGTAGACTCGAAACACTGTCCCGGGATGTTGCATACCAGCTGGACGGCAGTGAAAGTCGATAGGTGACAATAGTCTTCAAGGGCTTCAGCCAGAAAACAACAATAACGACAAGGGATCGCCTTGGACGACAGCAGCACGTACTTGTAAACGGCCAGGCAGTGGGCTGCAGCAAGAATGCCGTTCTTGCGCCCGCAAGGGACGCCTTGTCCCTCTACGATGTACAGGTATACACATGGTTTGGTTTGACCTTCTGGGTGCGCAACTGTCCTTGAGACCTTGTCAAGGATGCCTTTGGGGAGCTTCCTCCCCCCGATTCCACGGGGCTTCTCAGAGTAATAACCCGTCCAACGACATTCACTTCCCCTTTCCGCGATTGAAGCCCATCTCCTCCCTCTCGAAGTTACACAGGGCATAGCACCTGTCTGCCATGCGGCAGCATCGAGAGATCCCATCACCACCACCACCTCCTCCGCCGGCGCCACCATGTCGACGCCCATCATCCCCGTCTACTTCGAGCTGAGCTGGTCGATACTCAGCACCATCGGCGCCACCAACGTGCTGTTTGGCCTCCTCATCATCGGGATCACGAGCTTCTCGCAGATCATCGTGGTGCCCATCGTCTCGTCCGCCGCCGGGGCCATCGCGAACGGGCTCTGTTACTACGCCTATTACGACGAGAGCTACTCACTCCATCAAAAGGCGGTTGCCTCGGCGGTTGGAGATGTGTTCTGGGTGGTGAGTCCGTCTTTTTCTTTTTCTTTCTTTTTTGTTTTGTTCTTTTGGTTTGACGAATCTGTGTCTTGCTGGTCATAGATGAACAGTCAAGCTGACGGGAGTTTTTCAAGATCCAAGAAGTCGCCCTGTCATTCTACAGCTACGCCCTTCTCCGAAGGATCCTGAAGGACACGAGATGGATCGTGTTCAACAGCCTCTTCTGGATCATGGTCGTCGCCATCATTTCCATCCGGATCGCCATCGCCGTGTCGCGCGTCCGGTACATCCTCAGGGGCAACACGAACCTGCAGGACACCGTCAACGACCTCCACATCGGCTACTTCGTCCTCATCGCTTCGCTCGAGTGCGTCAGCGCCTTCTTCCTGCTCAACACGTTCGCCGAGGTCATGTCGACGTCAGCCCGGGCCGCCCTCAAGGCCGACTTTTTCAGGTACCTCATGCGCAGCACCGAGGTTCGTCTAGCGATGCTGGCCCTCTTGGGCATAATGAGGGCCGTTACCTACTCATTCCAAATCACGGCCCAGAGCGCCACGAACCCGGCCAGCCAAATCGATCGGTTCGCCTACACGTTGGAGTGCCTCTTTCCCATTGTCATGTTGTAGGTTTTTTTTTCTCTTTCTTCTTTCTTTTGATCCGGAACCTCATACATCCCACCCATCTGCTCGGTACGACTCCCCCGTTGCTGACAAGGGCCTGGTGGTTCATCTAGTATCGACATACTCGCGTCCAAACTCATGTTCACAACGTACTCGTATCACCCCACGCAGCCAAAGCGACCGACGCCGAGGGGATACGTTGCGTCTAGGAAGATGACCGATGGCTGGTTCGACGGCACACAGCCGAGCCAGCAGCTGGTTGTCGTCCACGGTGGGAAAGACGAAAGTTCAGAAATGGATTATGCGTGCCCCGGTCCGTCAGGGTCCATGATCAATTTTGAGAATGCGGAATCCGATTATGTGTGCAAGGGTGGGATCAACAAGACGGTCGTCATCAGTGTGAATCATTCGATACCGGCTCACCCGGAGAGACCTAGGCAGTGCCTCACCTCGCCTTGATACTATAGCCGGCGACTCACTTTGTAGTGTCTGGTTAATGTCGTGGGTAAGGCCAGAGCCCAATGACTTGATATAATGTAGTTTTGATTGCTCCCAATCCTAGCGACCGTGACGAGTAAATAAAGATAAGAAACCCGGATCAGGAACGAAGGCTTCCCAAACAGGGCAATCTCGACGGTAGAGTGGCTCTTCCAGGTAATACTGACTGTTTGAACCTCTGAGATGTCATTGTTTCAGCTCAATAGTTTGCGGAAAGGGGAGTAAATAGACTTCGTGTTATGTATATGATTGTAAACGTAACTAACCAGCAGTGGATGATAAAGGTTAAAGTGTAACTGCAAACACAATGCCGGGCTGAGTAAAAAGATTCTTGCTCATGACAGGCTTTATCTAGTCAGCGCGAAGGAGTACAAGTAAATGTGACATCTAAAGACCAAGATTACACCCTATTTCTAGCTCACCCAGAACGTTTCCCACACATCCCCGTGAGCAGACATTTCCCCTGCTTGTATGAATGTAAGATAAGACCAGCACGACTTCTATCCTAGACACACATGCTTCGCAACGCCGTGCAAAGGCCTTCGAGCAATACTTGTACAAGTTGGTCTTCAACGACAGACGAATCATAACAAATCTCAACTTCGGTCCTTTCGGTATCAAGAGGCACCGCCGTGACCCACACGTCGGCGTACGCCCCGGCCCGACCGTCGACTTCGATGGCCGCCCCCCGAAGCGGTCCGGACTCGACAACAGACAGACCCCTGGTCTTGGAGACGGGCAGATTCTGGTACTGGACAACCGAGCAGTAGCGCGCACGCTTCCACTCGACGCAGCCCGCCCGGACGAGCTGGCCGAGCCCGACGGTATGATGCGGTAGACCAGCGACATGCTGCTCCTGAACCTGCTCGACGAGCCGCCGAATCGCGGATGCTGTGTCTGTAGTACGAGGAGCATCTCCGGCCGCCAAGTCGACCCGCACGCGCACGGGGATGCAGTTCACGAAGGCGCCGACGGCATCCTGCATCGAGGGGGCCAAGGTCTCGCGGCAGGAGACTACGTGGCCGAAGACAACCTCGTCGCGGACCCCAGGGGTATTGGACGCGAGCACGACTGCCCAGGCGGCTTTGAGCACCGAGGCCGGCGTGAAGGAGGGCATCACGAGGCTACGGGCGGGCACGGTCGAAGACTTCCGGCCTTGCATCAGACCTAGGCTTGGAGTCGGCTCTGTGAGAGCACACGGTTCCCGCTGATGTGTATTTTGGACCACCGGAGTGATGTCGACGGAGCCGCGAAGGAGATCATGCCAGAACGCTTGAGAAGATTGGGGCACGTCTGCCGCCACGGCGGAGGCGAACTGCACGAAGCCATACTCTTGTTCGTCGGTGGCAGACTCTGGTTGGAGGCCGCTGTTGTAGGCGGAGCTGAGGTCATCCCACAAGGTCGACAGGCACATGCCGTCGTACAAGGCGTGGGAAAGGCGGAGGACGAGCCTCGAAGCACCTGTGGCTTGGTGCCGTATGATGAAGGCCTTTGTTAGACAATCGCCCCATGTCAACGGCGCGTTTCGATCAGAGTCAATCAAGCCGGCGGTGTGAGTGTCTATGGTATCCGAGGGTTCAGATCTCACTGTATGAGGGATGTTGAGTGTCTGGAGATTGACCGCCTCCAGCGGGAGGATGCGTTGGAATAGCCTCTCTTCCCTGTGAGAAAAAGACGATCGTAGAACCGGATGCCGTATAAGCATAGAGCGGCATGCCGCCTCGAGATGGATGGCGTCGACTCGAGAGTCGAGTTTCAGGATGAAATAGTTCAAGAAGCCTCGAGTCGGTGTCACGTTAAAAGCCAGAATTGCCTCCTGGAAGCTCGTTGCAGGGAATTCTCTTTGGTCATCCAGAGGCTGTGGTGAAGCCGAGATGTCATCAACAGCAGTAGTATTGCCGGGTAAGACCTCAGTATGTCCGTTCCGAAGCTCGACTGCGTCATTATTGGTGTCTACCCCCTGGTTCTGGTCAACCTCGGCGGCCATGCGTGAAAAGATGGGATATCTCATGATGATCAAGACGGACAGGCGGACGCCCTCCTCGAGGGCGGCAGCTGCAAGACGCATGGCGAGGATGCTGTCACCGCCGATGCTGAAGAAGTTATCGTTGGGGCCGATGAAAGCTGCCTCTACTTTGAGAACCTTGGCCCAGAGAGACCGCAGGCGTTGTTGTGATGGACTGAAGGTGTTGTCAAGAGCCGATGGATGGTGCAATTCATCATCAATACTGCATGTGTTCGTCTTTGTGGCATCCAAACATTTGGCTGCTTGAGGACTGCAATGCTCATTCGCCAGTTGCAGCAGTTTCTTACGGTCGAGCTTGCCTGACGGCGTCTGCGGAAGACAACTGATGGGCAGGAAGATGGATGGAACCATGTAGGGTGGCAGATCCAGGCTGAGCCGGCTTCTGAGGTGGACGAAGAACTCGTCACTCAGCCGGGAGTCCTCATCATCATCGTCCCGATTCCCACCGTCATCCTCCAACATGGTTTCACTCCCAGGAGTAAGAGACACAAAGGCCACTAATGCATCTTCACCACTGGCCTGCTTTGCGACAACCACGGCCGCCATGACACTGACACCATCTTCACGGTCACCCCTCAACTGCTGGAGATAACACAGACACTCATGTGCTCTACGACAGACGTGGAACTCGATCTCTCCCATCTCGACACGCTGCCCCCTGAGCTTGATCTGCAGGTCTTTGCGGCCTAGAAAGACCAGCCCATGATGCGGAACGAGCCTCGCCAGGTCGCCTGTGAGGTAAAGACCGGCCCTCGGGAGCAGTGGCCGGATCGCCACGGGAGCCTCGTCAGCAGGTATGAAGGCCCGGACCGTCTTTTCAGGATCGTTCAAGTAACCCAAGGCAACGTGCTGCCCCTCGATGAGAAGTTCCCCCGAAGAGCCGACGGGGACGAGACGTGAAGGGTCCGCGGCATCGACGAGCCAGACGCGGCAGTGAGGGGCGACGGCGGCACCAATGGCGGCAGGGTTGTCGTCTGGGGATCCGACCTCGTGGACGGTGGTGAGAACGCTGCACTCGGCCGGCCCATAGGCGTTGAAAAGCCGGACCCGGCCGTGCCACGTCTTGTACAACTCCGACGTGGCGACCTCTCCGATGAGGACCATCGTCCGGAGGACACCATTCTCAAGGCGCTCCGGTCGCAGAAAGGCGGCCACGGAGGGGGTCAGAATAACGTGGGTTGCACGGTAGCCATCGATGGCCCCGTTGAGGTCACCGAGTCTGTCCTGCTCGCAGGGGACGCATAGAACAGCCCCAGTGGCTAGAGAAGCGAGCATGTCGCCGATACCGACGTCGAACGTGTAGGCCGAGAACTGGAACAAGCGAGACCGGTGCGAGATGCCCAGACGGCGGGTGTAGTTGAGGATGCTCAGGCACAGCGATGAATGCGCCAGCCTGATGCCTTTGGGCGTGCCGGTGCTCCCAGACGTGAAGAGAACAAAGGCCACACTGTCTGGTTGGCTGCGATCCAACAAGCTTTTGGCTCTGATGCAGGGATCCTGTATGAACACGTCCGAGTCGGGATCCAGCACGACGACCCGGCTGCTGTTGCGGTCGTTGCGGTGACAGTCACCAAGCAAAGCCCTCGCCTTGTCTTTGTGGGCCGGGCTTGCTATTATGATGTTCGCGCGCATCTGCTCCGTCACCATGTTGTGCAGCCTGTTGAGCCCGTCGGCCGGGGAGAGAAACGCACACGCGGCGCCGGCGCGCAGGACGGCCAGCATGGCCACGACGACCCACGCCGACTTGTCACAGAGGAGGGCAACGTTATCGCCACGAGAGAGACCGAGACGATGGACGAGATGTTGACACAAGGACGTGGAAAGGCCATCGAGCTGGGAGAACGTGAGGGAGGCGTCCCAGGCATCGACGGCGACTGCTTCTGGTCGTGCCCGTACCTGGTCAGAGAGGAGGGATATGACGGTGGAGGTCGAGGGAGCTGGAGTGTACGACTGTTCAAGCGGATGATCGATCGAAATTAGCCGTTCTGTATTGTTGCCACTAGTGCGAGTGTTGTTGAAATCGTGAGCCAGCTCGTGGTGGAAAGAGGGGAAGAGATCAATGTCAGAAACCGTAGCGGCGCTGTCGGCCGCCGTGGTGATGATGGCCGTCAAGGCTTGTCGAAAGACGGCGAAGAACGCACGAGCTGCCGCTTCGGAGATCCTGAAGTCGTCGTACGTGATACGACAGTCGATGGTGTCGTCGTTGTCCCCTGCGAGCCCGAGGTTGAGGACGAGAGAGTACTCCACGTGGTCGAGCCCCTGTATCTGCCGGAAGCTCAACTGGCCATGGCCCGGCGGATCTCTAGATGAAGTTACCGACTGGACGGTCACGAGAGTGTCGCAGAGAGGCTCGCCGTGCCGGTGGAGTTGCGGCCTGCCGGTCTGATGCTGGAGTTCCTCGGCCATGCCTCGAGCCGTGGCGGCCACGGCATCCCGCAGGAGGGTGTCCGGCCCGAGTTGTACGCGGCACACGAGGAGGTTGGCGAACATTCCTATCGCCTTCTCCAAGCCTTCCACTGGAGCGTCTCGTCCCGAGGAGATCCAGCCGAAGCAGACGTCATGGGCCTCTGTGCGGCTTGTATAGCAGTACGCGTTCAAGGCCACGGCCCACGCCGTGTGGATGGCGACGGCCGTCGTTGCTCCGAACCGCCGGCACCAGCTGGAAATAGAGGATGTCTCACCTTTGAAGTACAAGAACTCGTCGAAGGACCCAATAGTCGAGTCGGTGTCACCAAGATTACTGGTCCCGGAGCCGGAGCCGGATCCGGGGCCGGCGCCGGGGCCGGAACCAAGTGGGGGCAGACGGCAAGGCTCCACATCTTCCAGGTGCTGTGCCCAGAACGCGTCGGCCATCTGGACTTCGTCTCGGGCTTTCACCAAGTTTCTAAAATACCCGTGAGCCGCTGAGGCACTAGAAGGGTCCAAAGGCTCGGCAGCATACGCCGTGGCAATGTCCCGTAGGAGTAGGGCGCTTGAGGAGCCGTCGAAGGATGCATGGTTGATACGGAGCTCGATATGCGCAGTTGTTGCTGCCGGCCGAGGCCCGCTAGGGCGAAAAGCCTTAGAAGTAACTCGCAAGACCGTGTCCACGCAGCCATCACGTAAGACGACCTGGACCGGGTTCGCCATATCGGGGAGCTGCACAAAGGCTGTGCGCAGCGCGGGGTGGTGCCTGACGACCGTCTCACACGCGTTCAGCAGCCTGGCCAAATCGAGATCATGTGTAGCATGGCTCTGGGAATCTTCTGTTGGCCGAGATTTATGATAGTGAAGACTCGGAGTTGAGACTTCCCAGACGGCCTGCACCTGGTATACCGAGCTGTGTGGTACCCGGGCCCGGGCCTGGGCCTGAGCCAGGAGGATCTGCGTCTGAGCCGTACTACAAGCCCTGACGGTCTCGATCTCGTCCAATACTTCCAGTCCAAGCCTCTCCATCACCAGTTTCCGACGCGTCTGGCTCGTCGTGTACTCTGTGGTCTCGTCATCGAGCCTCGGCAGGCATCTAAGGTTGCTGCGCCATCCCGAAACCGAGTCAACTGCGAGATTGGGAATTACTTCGTCACAGAGAACCCGGACGCAGGACTCAACAAAGCAGCGTACCATGTTGACAGACTGAATTCGCGCGTCGTAGGTTACTGTCATTTCCAGCTCCTCACCATCAGACAACGCTGCCAGCACCTCGATCAGAGCCAACGGCATCAAGCACGGGTCCGTGTCCGGTACCGTGGCCAACGCGGCACCGGTTATCGTCGAGACGGACTGCAAGGGCCCCGAGCTGGGCGTCAACTTCGATGATGAGCCGCCGCGTACCAGCGGTCTACCGATGTAGTTGATGACCAGCTCCAAGGGGAGAGGGGGGATCCATGCTGTGGATCCTGGAGCTTCGCTTGAAGGTTTCTGACGGCCACTCCTCGCATGCCATATGGCTTCAACGAGAGATGTTTGCGGGCTCAAAAGAGAGAAATCAACCGGGCGAACGCGTGTGAGCCATCCGACTCTCGTGAAGCTGGTGCCTCCTCCCCCATGGTCATCAAAGTCTCGTCCGTGGTCTTCTGCGTAAAAAATGGGCGAGGACACACGACCTTTATCGCGGCAGAAGGTTGCAAAGACCTTGGCCACGACCGCCTCGACGACGTCTCCTATCTCGAGCTGGTCAATGGACGACACGGCTTCGGACAGGAGGCGCGAATTGGGTTTCCCGAGGGACGTGCTAAATCTTAGTGACCGCGAGCCGGCCAGGGATTCAAAGCCCGTGGAGGAACCACGCACGTCCACATTCCAAAACCTGAGCGCCTCCTCTTCATTAGCTGAGGTTCCTGGGATGCATGCTCGTTGTGTGATATCTCTAGTCTTGGAGAAGAGAATCCCAGAGTCAGGTGGTGGCGACGCTGGATCCGGGCCAAGCTCAGCCCCGAGTAGCAAAGCCTCAAGGTCACCGAGGAGAATAGACCAAGAAACGATGTCGACGACAAGATGGTGGGCAACCAACAACAGTTCCATGTCACCATGCGGCAGACGGAACAAGTCGGCAGCAAAAAGGGGGCCAGAGCTGATGTTGAGGCTCTGGTGCGTCTCGAGGGCAACTCGGGCAATGTCGACCGTCTCGCCGTCGAGCACATGGGCACGGAACCGCAGAGAACCGGCCGTATCTTTTGTGACAATGCTCTCCCAGTGCCATACAAGGTCGTCTGCTTCAGGGGTGTGGGCTCGTCTCCGCCAAAACCGCGAGCGTAGCGTATGGTGCCTTTCGACCAGGCTGAGAAGATGCCCACGGATGTCTGACTGTGTGAGGGTTGGCCGTGGACTTCGTATGGACACGGAAACGCTCTGGTTAAAATAGCCCGGGCCAAAGGGATAGTGGACGAAGAACATGCGCTGCGGAGAGGTGAGGGCGATGGTGTACTGGTCGTACGTGGCTTCTGATGGTTCTGGGGACTCTAGGGACCTTAACCTAGGCCGCGGAACCGGACGCCTCTTCGTTTGTGAGTCTCGAGACCTTGGCTCTGCTGCTGTCACTGAGGCTCCTTGAACCAACTCCGCGATGCTCGTGTCACCGAGCAGCTTAGCTACGCTGATACCCGGCACGCCCGCCGTCCTGGCACGAGCAACCAACTGCATTGCCAGTAGAGAGTCGCCACCTAGCCGAGCAAAGCTGGAAGTGCTTGGCACCGACGAGAGATCTATACCGAGAACCTGGCCCATCAACTCTCTGACTTTGGTCTCGATCGGAGATGTGTGTGTGGGCGCGCCCGTGGATATCCTCCGGTCGTCGACTCTCGGTGATGGTGTTCTTGCCACGGAAGAGAAGCCATTCTGCCCTGGGCTTTCTTGATGGATGGTAAAAGCATCGTGATTCTCTAGTTGTCTCCGTAGGACAGTACGATCGACCTTTCCAGAACGTAGAAGAGGTAGTTGTCCGACAGTTGCCCAGACGGTTGGGACGTGGGATGGCGGAAGACGGTCCTTGACGTGACCTCTGGCACCCTCTAGGACGCTATCCGGAGCGAGAGTGATTTGAACATTGGATTCAGCGGTGGCAGATGCCGGTGCCAACAAGCTGCTCTCATATCGGATGTCATGGCCCTGGAGTTGAACAACGGCAACCAAGCGTCCAGAGAAAGGCCCCTTCTCAGGATAAGCAACTACAACGCCTCGGACATCGGGTGATTCGAGAATACAGTGCTCGATGGCCTCGAGCTCAACGCGGATGCCGCGGACCTTGACCTGAGAATCTATTCGGGCGAGAAATAGCAGCGAGCCATCCGGATTCTGTCTGACAAGATCGCCGGTTCTGTACAACCGTGTTTCTGCGCGGCAACCCGTGACACGGCAGAAGTTGCCCGCCACATCTGAAGCGAGGATGAAGCGCTTGGTTATGAGTCTTGGCTTGCCGATGTAGCCCTCGGCCAAGATAGGACCTTCGATGGCCAGTTCTCCGACGCAACCGAGCGGCACCAGACGCAACATGCGAGGATTCGGATCTTGTTTCGAGGTAGCCTCGTCGTGGTTGTCCGTCTGTACGGGACCAAGAACCCAGGCTCTACACCCCACTGGCCGGCCGATGGTGCCAGGCGGGCTGTTCCCTACGTCCGAGTTCATGGTTGCCGTGATACTGCACTCCGACGGGCCATACGCCACAAGCAGTCGTACGCGGCTTTCCCACTGCTTCATGAGAGACGAGTTAAGTGGACTCCCCCCAACCACCAGCGTCTTGAGGCACGCGGGTACGCTGTACGGGTCGAGGGTCTGGAGCACCGCCGGCGTCAGCAGCGCGACATTGACGTCCATCTCTCGCAGGGCGTCTACCAGGCCCGCCGGGGACTTGCGGTCCTCCTCGCCGACGACGCATACGCAGCCGCCGTGAATCAGGGTGGTGGCCATCTCGTCTATGGCCACGTCAAACGAGTAGGACGAGAACTGGAGCACACGGGAGGTGTAGTCGAGAGCCGCCTCGAGTCCGTGGTAGATGGCGCTGGTACACATAGCTCGATGCTGGACGATGACGCCCTTTGGCTCAGCGGTAGATCCGCTAGTGAAGACACAATAGCACGCATCCTCAGGCTTTGATTCTCGGAGATTCGTTTCCTCTTGAGAGCGAGAGTCTTCCTCTTCCTCGAGGGGAAGGGTCATCAGCAAGCTCGTAATGTTCGGCCCGTCCATGGCGTTCCTAACATCAGGCTCGTCCCACAAGTGTCGAGTTGCTCGAGACACAAGGACCAAGACGGCGTTGACCTGTTGAACGGCCTTGCGCAGGCGATACCGTGGCAGTTCTGGGTCCAGCAATACGACGGCTGCCCCGGCTTGCCACACCCCTATCATGATTGGGATGGTCCAGACTGATTTTTCCAGGCAGATGGCCACAAAGGGGTGCCGCCGATCTTCTTCTCCTGTCGCAAATGCCGAGCGCATCTCGGTGTTCCGGCTGAGGCGGCTACAGATGACGCCGGAATACTTGCCCAGATCTCGGTACATCAAGGTCGGATGTGATGGTCCATCACTGCTTCTGTTGCGCATGACGACGGCAGGATGGTCCAGGAGCTGGGAATCGATGTGCCAGTGCCTCGCCACGAGATCATGGACACAAGTCTCCACGGCATCTGGTGGAGGGCTCCCACGTAGGCGACGCAGAAGAGGGCTGGTTTGATCGGGCCCCCAGATGGAGAGATCTCCGAGGATAGTCTCGGGAAGTAGTTGGACCATCTCGTTGACCACATTCTGGAAGTGCGAGATCAAGCAGTCCACTGTGTCCTCTTTGATGAAGCCGTTGTCATAGTGGGCAACTAGCTCAAAATGGCTATTCCTTGGACCACCGTCCAGGCGTGGCACAACACACTCAAGGACCAGCCCGAATGGAAACGCAGCCGTGCCAGTCGAGGGAAGTCCGGTAGTCACCGGACGCAAGCCCAGAGCGGCGAGTCCATCATCGCCAGCAATATTGTCATGGTGGACTGCCTCTGCGACGCCGGCCTGTATGACGAGGAGGTTGTTGATCGATGCGTGGCTTCCAGACAAGACTTTCCTCATGATCCCGAGACCAATGCCCTCATACGGCACTGCTGCTTGTGCTCGTTGTTGACATGCTCGCAAGAATAAACCCAGCTCCTGCCGGTCGTCCATACGAAATCGACGCGGCACAAGTGATATGGTTGGGCCGACCACTTGGAGAATGCCAGGATCAGCATCGTTGGTGCGGCCTGACTGGACCACGGCAAAGAGTATGTCCTGCGAGCCGGTGTATGCTGATATGACGAAAGCCCAGGCCGCCTCCAGGACCGTCGACATCGCCACGGAGACGCCAACGACGCTTCCTGGACAGGCTTCTTCTCTCAGACCACGCAGCTTCAAGTCCCGTCTCATCTGGCTCTGTGTAGCAGGCTCTGAGACAGTCGGGCTTTGTGAAAGTCCATATGTACTTCCACACGGGAAGCAGCACGCCCGGAAGGCATCGGCGCCGACACCGGCCAGCTCGGCCAGCCAGAACGCTCTCGCGGCGTCTTTGTCCAAGCTCTGTAAATTACGGACATGGTACGAGAACTGCCGCGTGTCCCGTGGCGTTATTCCATGATACATGTCGGCTACCAGGCCGAGGATGAGCTGGGTGGACCATTCGTCGTCTAGTTATTCCTCAGAGTCAGTAAGCGTTGCTTTTAGCTTGGTTGGTTGAGAGTAGAGACACAAAATAAAGAAATTCATCGTTTTCAGCCCCCTTGAAACCTCCTGCTGTCTGCGTAACTTACAAATGGCATGGTGTCGTGTCCACTGGAGCATGTTCCTAGAAGAGCCCGTGATGATACGATGTACAGAAAGAGATGTCTCAAAGCCTATTTCATGTAGCGATTCTTCGTTCTTAGATATATTCGAGGGCCGTTGTTGTTGACAAGACTCGGTCTCAGAACGTAGGACGACCTGGTAGGCCCTGGACTGCGAGGCTGGACCCGAATCAACCTGCAGTACGCGTGTCCGCAGGATAGAGCATCTCTCAACCACGGCGTCCCACGCTGCACGGAACTTGTCAATATCGAGACCATCTGGGAGCTCCCACCAATCATCTGCCACCCATAGACCGGCTCGTTGCTCTGTCTGCAGCAACAGTCCAATCTGGTTGTCTGTCGCCGGATATATGTCCTCGATAGCATCGGCACTGATACCGAGACGTCGTACAGCTTCGAGCTCAACAGCAGCCTTCTCCTCTGATGTCACGATGGAAAATGGTTCGGGAGGGTATTCGAAGCGTCCTGTAAGCGGCGGCGTCGGTAGGTTGTGTCCGCCTCCTCCTCCTTCTTTGCCTCGTGCTCGTACCCGTACAATATCGGCCAGTTGCGAGATGGTCGGATTGCTGTACAAGTCCGACACGGACAGCTCCAACCGCTGAGACCGGGCTTGCCAGACTAGTTGCATGGCCGAGAGAGAGTTGCCGCCGAGGGCAAAGAAGTTGTCTTTGGTTTGTATGCTTCCGCTCCGGCTTAGAACCTTTCTCCAGATGCGCCACAGCTCCGACTCGAGGCCATCGCGAGGCAGATTCATACTTGAGCTTGGATTTTTGCTTTCCAACGTGAGACAGCCATCTGAATCCGACCTGGAGCTTAAGGCTTGTGCGGATAGAGCGAGTAGTTCTGCCTCAGAGAGGCTCTCTACTGTTTGCTTGAGAGCCTTTCGGTCCAGCTTTGACGACGTCGTCCTGGGAAGGCCAGCTACAGGCAAGTAGACAGTGGGCAACATGTACGTCGGCAGTACGTCTTGCAGGCGACTCTTGACACGAGACAGCCTCATAGATATAGCCGTTTTGAGAGGAAGCAAAGCCGTCGTCGTTAGACCTTGCTCATTACTTCCTGGCAGTACCAGTGGCGTGCTTTCAGAGGCAGCTTTCGGATCATCAAAACAGATATAAGCCGCAAGCTCCTCAGACTGCGACATTTCTCCCCTCGTCAGAGCACTAGTATGATCGAGGACCTGTCTCTTGAATGACACGACGGCCGCGTGTTGCACGTTCCAGGGTGGCTCTTTCAGCTTCAAGATCTGCTTCTCGACCTCAAGGACGTCGACTCGTTGACCGTTGATCTTGACTTGCGTATCGCGCCGCCCTCGGAAGTGAAAATTGCCGTCGGCGGCATAACAGGCCAAGTCGCCTGTGCGGTACACTATGTGGCCTTCGGGGAGAAAAGGCACAGAGGATGTGAAGTGTGCCGCGGTCAGGTCCGGCTGGTTGAGATAGCCACTAGCCAGGATGGGACCGTCCACGACAATCTCCCCCGTGGCGCCGATGGGTAACAGTCTGTGATGGTCGTTGGGGGAGACAATCCACATCCGGCAGCCCACGGCTTTGCCAATGTCTCTAGCGTCTATGTCTCTCGAGGTTACGATACGAGACGAACAATAGATTGTTGTTTCAGCGGGGCTTTACAGCAACACATCAGTGTTTGTCTACACATGTGGCCAGGCGTGACTTTGACTTACCCATATGCGTTGATCAACGTCACGTTGCTCTCTGCCCAAGTCTCGACAACTTGCTGCTGTACGGCCTCCCCGCCGACGACCAATGTCTTCAAAGACGACACTTTGGGGTCTCTCGGGCTCAGTATCACCGCGACTGAAGAGGTAAGGTATAGCCAGTTGGCACGGAAGGCATCGATACAGCCAGATAAGTCGTTCAGCCTTGCCTCTTCGTCGGGTATGCAGACGCAGCCGCCCTGGAAAAGTAAGTTCACCGTCAGCATACACCGAGTATCAACCACGGTTTTTCAATACACGCAAGATCTGTGCTAAAACGGCCGACTTACATGCATCAGTGTAGTCAGGACTTCGCCGACGCTCACGTCAAATGTGCACGATGCAAAGTGCAAGACGCGAGACGAAGGACCCAGGCCCAAGGCTGGGCCGTAACTGGAAACTGAAGTGCATAGCGCGGCATGGTCGATGACGATGCCCTTCGGCGACCCTGTGCTGCCTGAAGTGAAGACGCAGTAAGCTGGGTCCGAAGGCCTCACTGGCGTGCTGGCTGGTTGTTCTATGGGTGGAGTTGAGGGGGATGGCAACATTCCCGCAACAGACTGAGACCGGAGCACCTCAGAGGCGACAATTGTGGTGACAGGGAGATCTGATCGACAGAAAAGGGCCCTGGATGCGTTGGATACAACGGCAAACTTGGCCCGAGACTGTGAGATTATGTCCTGGTTTCGAGCTACGGAACCAAGCGGCGGTTGTCACCCAAGTGTCAGTACAGACAGAACATCAACATCTCGAAATGGAGGTAGCAGTCGATGCTGAGCGTTCACTCCAGCCTTTGGGGGAGGAGAAGGGGGGGGGCAAACGTTACTTTTTGGATATCTCGGATCGAGCAACACACAGGCACCTCCGGCTTTGAGCACCGCAAGCTGGCACACCGCCGTCCACGACGATCTCTCAACGCATATCACGACAAACTGCCCTGGTTCGACCCCTTCTCTCGTCAGGACAGCGGCCAGGATGTCGGCAAGGTTCTGCAGCTCGGCGTAGCTGAGGCTGAGGTCCCAGGCGCATACCGCGGGCTCGTGAGGCTGCTCCTCGACACGGGCAGCGATGAGATTGTGGACGCAGCTGTCGACACGCGTGGGGAGGGTCGAGCTGGCGTTCCAGTCCAGGAAGATGGACGACGTGTCAGCAGGGCTTAGAAGGCTGACATCTCGGAGCTTCGCGCCGGTCCCAGGCTGTGCCAGTCGGGCCGTCTCCTGTACAACTTGTGCTAGCTGATTCAAGAGCCTCAGCACCGTTTCTTGATCCAGGAGAGAAGAGTCGTAGTGAGCGGCGATGCGTAGCTCTCCCGTGTCGAGCAAAGAGGTCGCCTCAAGGACTAAGGGATACGGGTGTGCGTTGGCGCCGACATCCTGCACCTTTTGAAATATCCCCTTCCTTGCCTCTCGCTCTTGCGGAGCCTGAACTATGACCAGACTGTGGAACGAGCAAGCAGATGCAGCAGTGCCACCGGACTCTCCGCTCGCAGTGGCTCTTCCGATCTCGTCGAGACCGTAGTGTTCAAACCCCTTGGCCGTGATCATCGCTGGCCCCTCCTCTACTCCCCGAACAAAGTCATGCGCTAGGGCTTCAGATGATCTCGAGGGAATCTTCACACGAAGTGGATATGTCGCAATTGTTAGGCCAACGATGTCACAGGAATACCCTTGTATATTAGAGCTTACTAAATCAGTCTTCTTACGTACTGTCTTACGTAGTTAGACTTATATAACTAGACTACATTTTACTCTCTTTACATTATATAGAATAAGCATCTTTTTCCCCTATTCTCCTATACCTTACTGTATACTCTAACTTATAATAGTTATAACGTAGTTCACAAGCAAGTGAATCACACAAGCTAGTGAATCACTTTTCTACTACTCGTACAATAACATGTAAGAGAAATCAACTACAACGCCTTAAACTAATTTAAATTAACTGGAATCCTCTTCTTCAGATGTAGATTCAACCTTTTGACATGTACGAGCATTATGGCCAGGCTCTCCACAGATACCACATCGTCGCGCGCGCGTTTCCTGCCTCCTCGTACGACCACCATTCTGACTTGTTTCTGCCTTTAACTGCTCCGTCGCATCTATTTGAGACTTTAAATCCTTTGCCTGGTTAATTGTAAGTGTCCCTCCTTGCTGTAGCTGTTTTTTTTTCGTACGCCGACGGCGGCTAAGGCGGTCATTTGCCTCTCGAAGTTCAGCCAAATCCTCCCGCATCAAGGTCTGTTCGTGCACCATCATCATCATCCCTTTCTTCAGCTGCTGCATACCTGTAAGAATTGATGTTGGGGAGCTATTTTGATGTCGTACGATGCGATTACTGATATAATCGGATTGTGACGTGATTTCGATTGGGTTGTTTGGTGTCTTTGGTACCCAAGCTGGTGGTAAGCCAGCAGAAGAACCTGGTGGTGTTGGCGTATGAAGCTTGATATCTAGCTGTGAAATCACATAATCAGGGTCGTACGGTATAAGGCCAGTTGCTCTAAAGCCTGCTTGAATGTTTGACTTAGTTATCGCCTTGTCGTACGCCTTAGAAAAAGCTGGGAGGAAGTCTTCCTTTGCAATATGCGTAACATGCGCCCGCATAAGGACCTCGATTTCTTGACCGTACGCCCGTTTCAAGGGACCAAAGCACCCAACATCAAGAGGCTGGAGCTTATGCGATGAATGAGGTGGCATACAGAGCGTAATAATCTTCTGTTCCTTGCAGTATAGCTCAAAATCGACAGAATGGTGGCTTTCATGGCCATCAAGGATAAGGAGGCGGTAAACACCCTTCGTACGACTTCTTGTATGGAAATCAAAGTGCTTTACCCATTCTAGGCCTTTCTCGTTTGTCGTCCAACCGTTTTCTGTAAGGGTAATTACCCAGTTGGGTGGGAGGGGGCTGTCGTACGTCCAGGAGTCAAGATGGACTTTGCCTGCAAAGATGATGTACGGTGGGATAGAATAGCCGTACGACCCAATGCCCTGGATTACTGTAACCCATTCCTGATTCCCTTGTTGTGCTCCTCTTGGCTTGCCACGTCGTTCAGAGGCTGTAACAACCATTTCAGAGGACATTTTGCCCATTGCAAACCCAGTCTCATCAAAGTTATAGATATCGTCATCGTGTATCCCATACTTCGCAATTGTATTTCGTACAAGGGAAAACCACGCGCGATACGCGTCAGGATCTTCGCAGAGGACTCTCTGATAGTCGATTCTTCGATTAAAACGCGTTCGGAGCTCAGGTCGTCGTCGTACGAAGTTTGAGGCCCAGTTTGTTCCGACGCGTCGCGCGCCGCGGTCGCGAAGCAGTCGATCGGCCATTTCTCGAACAGCACTAAGGCGCGGTGGAAATGATCGTGAATCTAGGTCGATTATGTATCGTACAATGCTCTCCTCTTCGTACAAGGTCAAATTCTGGTTATGTGGTCGGATGTCGCGTTTCGCAGGTCGGCCGTGTTTTCGTCGTTGGAGGGTAGAGAATGATACATTATAGAGTAATGCAGCCTTTCGTACGCTTAATTTTGGGTTGGATTGGAGCGCATTAAGCGCTAGGACTAAATCACTTTCAATTGATTGCTGTCCCATAGTTGTTGGTGGAGAAAAACTAGGAGAAAGAGGATGCGTACGAAATAATTAGAAAGTGATTCACTAGCTTGTGTGATTCACTTGCTTGTGAACTACGTTAAGCTTAGATTTACTTACTATTATGCAGTTAACTACAATTATTTATTAATAACGTACTCGCATAGCGAGTGGGCCAACATAGCGAGTGGGCCACTTTTCCAACTTTCTACCTCTTTGACCTTTACACCAACTTTCCTCTACGTACGAACATGCCATCCTCCTCAATTGAAAGTCGTATCATCCTTGCCATCCAGGCTATCGAAAAAGACCCAAAGATGTCTGTACGAAAAGCAGCCCAAACCTTTGAGGTCCCTCGAACGTCAATCCAAAACCGACGCGCCGGACGCGTCGCACGACCTGAAAGACGACCAAATTCAATGAAGATGACTATAACAGAAGAGGAGGTGATTCTTGAACGAGTTATTGACCTAATCAATCGAGGGTTCCCTCCGCGACAAGAAGACGTACGAGAAATGGCCGACCAACTCCTAAACGCGCGCGACGGGACGCGTACGGGACCCCGATGGGCAGAGAACTTCGTACGACGCGTCCCCGAATTGAAAATGCGATTTCGACGCCGAATCGACTATCAAAGGGCCTTAGCTGAGGATCCTATGATTATACAAGGCTGGTTTGCACTCGTGCGAAACACAATTGCGAAGTATGGAATACTTGATGACGATATCTACAATTTTGATGAGACTGGGTTCCTGATGGGAATGCTGTCGCATGCAAAGGTTGTTACAACGTCTGACCGTAAGGGAAGGCCTCGTACGAAGCAGCCTGGCAATCGGGAATGGGTTTCTGTCATTCAGGGTGTGTGTGCGGATGGCTGGGCGATGCCTCCGTACGTCATCGTGAAGGGCAAATATCACCTCCTCTCCTGGTACGCCAACGGCCAATTCCCATCTACATGGCGTATCCATCCAAGCGAAAATGGATGGACGACAAATGATATTGGCCTAGATTGGCTAAAGCACTTTAATCAGTGCACACGGACTCGTACGAAGGGCTCTCATCGCCTCTTGATCCTTGATGGTCACAACAGTCATAAATCGACCGACTTTGACGAATACTGCAAGGAACAAAGCATTATTGCTCTTTGCATGCCTCCCCATTCATCGCACGAGCTCCAGCCTCTTGATGTTGGGTGCTTTAGCCCGTTAAAGTACTCGTACGGCAAGGAAATTGAGAAGATGATGCGGATGCAGATTTCGCATATTACCAAGGATGACTTCTTTCCTGCCTTTAAAGCAGCATTCTTTGCCTCAATGGGGGAAGATAACGTACGAGCTGGTTTTAGACAGGCAGGCCTTGTACCTTTTAACCCTGAAGTGGTTATTTCTCGGTTGGATTTCAAGCCAAAGACGCCAACACCCTCAACCTCACGGCCAAGCAGCCAAGGCTCCTGGGACGCAAAGACACCAACCACAGCACTAGAGGGCGTACGAAGTGCTTCCTCCCTTAAAAAGAAGATCCAGGCACATCAAGGTAGCTCACCAACACCAATGTACGAAGTAATTGACTTCCAGGCCAGAGGTATTAGCAAGTTAGCCCATAGGCTTGCTATTATTGAGGCTGAGAACCGTAAGCTTCGTACGGGGATAGAGATACTAAGTAAGCGCCGGAGGGCAAAAAAGACTAGACTACGTCTTGGAGGGTCACTTAATACTACTGAAGCAGAGGCACTACAAGTAGAAAAGGGTAGTGTTGATGCTGGAGGACAGAATAACCCTCAGAAGGAGGGTCGTACGGAAGGTGCTGAACCACGCGCGCGACGATGTGGCAATTGCGGAAAGCCTGGACATAACGCACGAACCTGTGAAGTAGTTTGGGACAGTAATGAGGAAGAGGATGAGGAGTAGTTTTAATTGATTTCGTACGTTGTAGTTTAATTAACTTATATGAAAGGTAGAAGGGTAGAGGAAGGTGGCCCACTCGCTATGTTGGCCCACTCGCTATGCGAGTACGTTAGTTATCTTACTATTATCTATATAACCTTATATTATAAGTCTTAACTTCTTATATAAAGCGTTAGTTATCTTATTCTTTACTTTATTAATAATATAGGATTTAAAGATCTAAATACCCTTATAGAGAACTAAGTTATAGTTAATAAATTAAAAGACCCCTTAGTTAATAAAGGTCTAAATCTCTACCTTTATTAATTGCTTAAAGGGAGGTCTAAAAGTAATAATAATACTCTCTTTTCTTACCCTTCTAGGCTACGCATTATGTAAATATGTTTTATTTTTTTAGGATTTAGTAAGATGTATTAAGTATAATAATTACATTAAGTTTTTAACTAACAACCTTCTAACAACATCTCTATTTCTAACCTTAAGACTTCTATTTAGCATTAATTATACTACACCTACTAGATAGCGTAGATTACAGCCTACAGCTAGCCTAGGTATTGCTTAATTGTTGCAATCCTTAATATATCCTCCTGCTGCTAGGCTATCCTGCTAATAAAGAAGCAGAGCCTCTGCTATAAGACCTGCCTTATCCTAATAATCTAGCCTGCATTAGCTGCTAGGCTGTTAAGAAGAAGGAGTGCTAATCTAACGCTTGTAATATTAATTATAGTATAATTATCTATTCTAGCGTTAATAGTAATAATGCTATATAATGCTTTCCCTCTATATTATTTAATAATAGCGCTTATCTAAGCTGCTATTAACTGCTATATAACCTCTAAGGGGTTATAGTTAAGAGGGGAGAGTAGGTTAAAGAGGTTGTCTATATTAAGTATAGCTATAACTAAGGATATAGCTTAATTAAATTAGAAAGAAGGATTTAATTTAGTTGCTTTAGTTTTATGCAGCTAAGGGATAATTTGTCTAGATTGTAGGTTTTATAGGTTGTAGGTATAGTTAATAGGAGAATCCTAGATTTTATTCTTACTAACTATATATATCTAAAAAGCCTGTATCTTAAGGTTTAATACCTCTATAGTTAAGAGTTCTTAACCTTAATAGTATAGACCTTAATAGCAGCAAAGCTATCTCTAGTAAGTTAATCTAGCATTAAGACTATACTAATCCTATAGTACTATATATTCTTAAATAAGCTACCTTACTAGGTTAATAGCATAAGAATAGGGTATAATGCTTGTATTAGGCTTTTTACTGCTATTTTGTTTGCATTATATAACTAGTCTTAACTGCTAGATCTAATTAGTTTTATGCTAGTTAAATTAGCGTTCTTTAATACTCTCTTTTCTTAGCTTAGCTGTAAAAGCTTTATTAGCCTCTTCTTTTACTAATATAAAGATTCCAATTTTAACGTTAGTCTTCTAGAAGAGGGTAGTAGAATAAGGTAGTATAGCATATAAGGGCTATATAAAGGAAAGGATTATAGAATCTACTTAGCTTTTAGATTTTTAGATCTAATTATATATAATAGATAGGTTTAGCTTAGCTAGACAGCAGCACTTAGTATTATTATTGCAGACACTAGTATTAATTTTACACTTTTACCTACATCTTTAAGAGGACTTTACTTAATTAATTGTAATCTGTTTTGCTTACTCTAAGTAGATTAGATCTAAAAATTAAAGTTTCTATCTATTAATATATAAATTTTAATAATCTAAGTGTGTAGGAGTAGGGCTTACTTTTGCTTCTAACCCTACTAGCAGCCTAGTAGCGCTATGCGCTGCTAGACTGTTTAGGTAGGGTAGGTTGTTTTAGTAGGTGCTGCTTTTATGTATGTAGCCTATTCTAGCAGCCTTATTAGAAGGAGTCTTATGCAGCCTGCCTCTTATGCACCTTAGCAGCAGCAGTGCTAGTTGTGTAACGGGCTGGGCCCATATGAGGCCTTGCCGAACATCGCGGCCAGGATCACATCTGTGATACCCACAAGCCAACCCTGATCAGGCCCACCACGGAATCCACGATGCCGATAGTCCGATGGCCAGTGCGGCATGGCCCTGATCAGGCCAGCAGTAGGGTGGAGATTCATAGTTTTCCTTTCTATTCCTCATCTGAGGATACTCGTAGTAGTCGCCATAGCCTGTTGCAAATATACACGCCTTGGACCGTTACATTATCCTCAGATCAAAACCAGAGACTAACCGCTCAGACGGAACGTGACCGTCTAGCGGTTATATAGAGAAGGAACCCTTGGTTGGGTTGCAAAAGAGCCTTGTAGTAGCTGGTAGAGTCACCAGCGGAAGACAGCTACAAAACCCCTTTGGTCAAGGGACGTCGATCGTAACAGACGTCAACAGACTCGCAGACCTGATCAGACAGAGCTGGTCAGGTATACCCCGTCTAGCCGGAAGAAAGCCACCTCGTGGTTGTTAGGCAGAGAGAGAGACTGGAAGAGCCCTGAAAAGACACAGTGTGTTGAAGGCGCTATCAAGATGGAAGGCAACGGCAACGCCAACCCATCTGAGACCCCGCAGCAGATGTTGCAGCTGGTCGGACAGCTAGCGAGTCAACTACAAGAGATGCGGAACACCCAAGCGGCCGAACGAGAGGCCCAACGAGAGCAGAATCGAATGCTACAGCAAGCCCTCGCAGAACTGAGGCACTCAACGACGACCCCGAACGAAATCCCAACGCCGACTACAACCCCGGGTCCCCCTGATCAGACCCGAGATACCACTACGAGGCGCAAGAAACCCCAGATACCCGACCCCCCGAAGTTTAGCGGAAACCGTCAGAAGTTCCAGCAATGGCACCTCGAGATGAAAAGCAAAGTAGAGATAGACGGCGAAGCATTCGAATCCGACCGAGCCATATTTGCGTACATCTATTCTCGACTAGAGAAAACCGCGCAGTCTATGGCGAGCGCATACTATGCTCAAGGAGGAGCAGACCACCGATACAACCCTGATCAGTTCTTAGGCTACTTGGAGGGCTGCTATGGAGACCCTAACGCTAAGGCCCAAGCACTAGCAAGACTACGGGTGATCAGACAGAAAGGCCATGAAAGCTTTGCAGCTTTCCTACCGAAATTCGAGAAGGAACTGGCAGAGAGCGGAGGCGCGTCTTGGAACGACGAAGTGAGGATTAACTACCTGGACGGTGCATTGAACGACACACTCCGTGACGCCCTGATCAGCGTAGTTAGCATCCCAGGAGCCTACGCTGACTATACCCGACTTCTTCTGGAAATCGGGTCAAGATTGGACAGTCGTAACCACCAAAAACGACGAGAGGAGACTCGACGGCGTCCTACCACACCTGATCAGACCAGGCCCAAATCGCCAGTCACCCCCAAAGGAGACAAAATGGAGTGGGAACCTACCAAAGTCAATAGGTCGATAGTCCCCGAAAAGAACAAGAAGAAGAAGAAGAGGGAAGACCACCAGAAGGAGGAGCGCAGGTGCTACAAGTGTGATAAGACGGGGCACCTCATCAAGAACTGCCCGCGCTGGGAGAAGGCAAAGATCAAGAAAGCAGCCCCCAAGCCTGCAGTCAACGACAGCTCGACAGAATCGAGCGAGCCCGAGTCTGATCAGACCTCAGAAGACTCGGGAAAAGATTAACTCCTGGCGAAAAGCGCCGCCAGGAGATCGAGGCAAAGAAGGAGTGGCAGACTGTAAAGAAAAGCATGGATAGCGAACCCTTTTACGTCAACGTAGGAATCAACAACACCCATTACACCTACGCCTTAGTTGACAACGCATGCTGCACCTACGGTACTGTTAGCGGAGCACTCGCTAAGAAACTCCAATTGCCGCGTATCCCGATACCCCCACGAGCACTCGAACAAGTTAACATTACAATACCTGGCGCTATCAATAGCATTACCTATGCTAGTATCGACATAGATGGGTATAAGCGACGCAGATTATTCTTCTATATCATTCCTGATCAGGAAGAAGACGTAATACTAGGCCAGTCGTGGATGATAGACGACGATGTAGTAATCCGACCAGCGGTCAACTCGCTACACATCGGAGTTGCGAACCATATAGTGCGCGGTCGAACGCCCGGACAAGAGAACACCACTTACCCCCTAGAGAGACAATTGGGATCAGTGTTCGCAGCCCTGATCAGGCGCGAGAGACGAAGAAGAACCACCAACGAGTACAGCTCGCGGGTATTCGCAGCGAGTATCGCAGACATCGAAAAGGCCCTAGCACCCAAGAAAAAGTCGGACCCAAAAGACAAGTTGCCACGACACTACCACCAGTTTTTAGCTGTTTTCGACCGTGATCAGGCCGAGAAGCTCCCACCCCATCGGGAAGGAATCGACCATGAGATCCCCTTAGAGAAAGACGACAACGGGAGAGAACACCCCGTTCCGTGGGGACCACTATATGGAATGTCGAGGGAAGAACTGATCGTGCTGCGGAAGACATTAACGGAGTTATTGGATAAGGGATTCATCAGAGCTAGCAGCTCCTCAGCATCCGCACCCGTGTTGTTTGTAAAGAAGCCGGGTGGGGGCCTGAGGTTCTGCGTGGACTACAGAGCGCTGAACGCGATTACGAAGAAAGATCGATACCCATTACCCCTGATCAGCGAGACATTGAGGGCTGTCGCCCAGGCGAAGTGGCTGACGAAGCTAGACGTTATTGCCGCGTTCCATAAGATCAGGGTGAAAGCAGGGGAAGAATGGAAGACAGCATTCAGAACAAGATACGGATTGTACGAATGGATGGTCACGCCCTTCGGGCTAACAGGTGCGCCCGCTACCTTCCAACGGTACATCAACCACACCCTGAGGGAGTTCCTCGACGAGTTCTGTTCCGCCTATATTGACGACATATTGATCTATTCGAACGGATCACTCGCGGACCATCGAAACAAAGTCAAGAAGGTCCTGATCAGGCTACAAGAAGCAGGACTACAGATCGATATCGACAAATGCGACTTCGAGGCGAAGAGTGTGAAGTACCTCGGGTTCATTGTGGAAGTGGGAAGAGGCATTAAAGTTGACCCCGAGAAAGTCAAGGCTATCCAGCTGTGGGAGGTCCCCCGTTCAGTGAGAGGAGTGAGGTCCTTTGTAGGGTTTGCGAACTATTACCGACAGTTCATTCCCCAATTCTCTACGATAGCACGCCCGCTTACAGCCTTAACGAAGAAGGACACTCCGTTCGTATGGAGTAAGGAATGCCAGGACGCCTTCGAAGACCTGAAGGTACGCCTGATCAGCGCACCAGTATTGGCACACTGGGACCCGGACAGAAGAACAGTACTCGAAACCGATTCTTCTGGTTACGTAGTGGGAGGCTCCCTATCCCAGTTCGACGACGAAGGCCTACTCCGACCTGTAGCGTTCTTCTCGAAGAAGAACCTTCCTGCGGAATGCAACTACCCAATACACGACAAGGAATTACTTGCTATCGTGCGTTGCCTAGAGCATTGGGACGCTGAACTGAGAAGCGTTAAGGAGTTCACTATAGTGACGGATCACCTTAACCTGAAGTATTTCAATACGAAACGACAATTGAATGAACGACAGATCCGATGGGCAGAGACACTATCGCGGTACAACTTCACAATACAGTACAGGCCTGGGAAGTTAGCTACAGTGCCCGACACCCTGTCGAGAAGAGAACAAGACATGCCCCATGGGGTTGAAGACGACAGACTGAAGGGACGCGAGATATGCCTGCTACAAGGAAACCAGAAAGCCCTTCGCGTGAACAAGACCATAGTTTTTAAGGACTTACTGCACCAGGCGAGCCCTGATCAGGTAAGGAAGACTAGCGTTAGAGCGGGTTTCGTTACAGGAGGAGACGCAGATGGGGTTAACGACGAAAGCCCGGACCAGGCTGAACCGCCTGGCAATCCGTTTGAGGAAGACCCCCTACGAAGCCTATGGGACGACGGGTTAAAGAAGAACGCCCGTTATTACTTGATCAGAGACGCTGTAAGACAAGGTGCCAGGCAGCTACCCCCAGCGTGGGGAATACCTATCATGCTAGCGGAATGCACTATAGACGAGGACCAGCGCCTGCGCTGGCGGGACAGGATATGGGTCCCGCATTACGAACCCCTGAGGACACGGTTAATACAGAGCATGCACGACTCGGTATTATCAGGACACCCAGGAAGAGACACGCTGAAGGCCCTGATCAGCCGTACCTTTTATTGGCCAGGGTTGTCCCAGGATATACGCCGTTTCGTTCGGAACTGCGATATCTGTGGTCGGAGTAACGTTTGGAGAGAGAAGCGACGAGGACTGCTTAAACCCTTACCGATACCTGAACGAATATGGGCCGAAATCTCGATCGACTTCGTTACCGACCTTCCCCGAACCAAGTCAAGGGACATGACGAACCTCTTGGTCATTACTGATAGGCTATCGAAGACTGTGATTCTGGAGCCGATGAAAGACATATCGTCGGAATCTACAGCTTCCGTATTAGTGACAGCCCTGATCAGACATCACGGCATCCCCAGAGCCATAGTTTCGGATCGTGGCACGCAGTTCGTCAGCCGGACATGGAGGCGCCTATGCCAACTGACGGGAATCAAGCAGAGGCTTTCTACAGCCTACCACCCCGAGACGGATGGTGCTACAGAGAGAGCAAACCAGGTAGTAGAGACCTACCTCCGAGCGTTCTGCGCTTACGCTCAAGACGATTGGGACGAGTTGACCCCAGTTGCAATGATGGCTATTAACAACCGACCGGCCACCTCAACGGGGATTAGCCCGTTCTTCTTCACCCACGGATACGACATAGACCTGATCAGAGTAAAAGAAACGCTGAGAACGGAAGAAGACACCCCAATTGCAAGGGCTGAGGGATTAGTCCAGAAGCTCAGAGACGCAACCGAATGGGCACAGGCAGCTATAGCTGCAGCCCAGGAGAGACAAGAACAGTACGCCAACGCCAAACGACAGCCGTCTGATCAGTTCAAGCCGGGTGATAAAGTCTGGCTTCGATTAGCAAACGTCAGATCAGACAGACCCTCGAAGAAGTTAGATTGGATCAACGCCAAATACACGATCCAGGAGCTGGTGGGCACGCACGCGTGCCGGTTAGACACACCGCCAGGGATACACAACGTCTTCCATGTATCCCTACTGAGGCATGCTGGGAACGATCCCTTCCCATCTCAACAACAGGACGACGCACAGCCTGCTGCACTTATCCCGGGGCCTGATCAGGAGTACGAGGTCCAAGAGATATTAGACAAGAAGAGATACGGTAGAGGATGGAAGGTGCTTGTAAAATGGACGGGTTGGGCGAAGCCAACGTGGGAGCCTCTAAGTCAATTGGAAGATACAGTGGCATTCGCCGAGTATGAGCAGAAACATAACCCCCGCTAGAGAGGGGAGGGAGGGGGGTATTGTAACGGGCTGGGCCCATATGAGGCCTTGCCGAACATCGCGGCCAGGATCACATCTGTGATACCCACAAGCCAACCCTGATCAGGCCCACCACGGAATCCACGATGCCGATAGTCCGATGGCCAGTGCGGCATGGCCCTGATCAGGCCAGCAGTAGGGTGGAGATTCATAGTTTTCCTTTCTATTCCTCATCTGAGGATACTCGTAGTAGTCGCCATAGCCTGTTGCAAATATACACGCCTTGGACCGTTACAAGTTGTAGCATTAGATCTACAATAATAATAGTATCTTAAACTATATTGCTTTACTTATTATTATGCTTTCTATTACTTATATTAATAATCTCTAGATTAGGAGAAGCATTATTAAGATTAGTATAGTATAGCTTTACTATAGTTAATTAAAAAGTTCTTATGCTGTTAGCATCTATAGTATAGTTTTTACTATTAATTGCTAGTAGGTAGAAAGATTTTGTCTATCCTTCTTTTTTGCATTATATATATATAAGGGATTTAATCTTTATAAACTTTATAGTAGAGGTATTTAGTCTATTTTATATTATAAGAGTATTATTAACCTTTTGTATTACCTAAAGCTTTTTAATAGCTTTACTAGCCTTCTTAATAGTAGTAGCATATTATATAATGCTTAATAAGGGTAACGTACTCGCATAGCGAGTGGGCCAACATAGCGAGTGGGCCACCTTCCTCTACCCTTCTACCTTTCATATAAGTTAATTAAACTACAACGTACGAAATCAATTAAAACTACTCCTCATCCTCTTCCTCATTACTGTCCCAAACTACTTCACAGGTTCGTGCGTTATGTCCAGGCTTTCCGCAATTGCCACATCGTCGCGCGCGTGGTTCAGCACCTTCCGTACGACCCTCCTTCTGAGGGTTATTCTGTCCTCCAGCATCAACACTACCCTTTTCTACTTGTAGTGCCTCTGCTTCAGTAGTATTAAGTGACCCTCCAAGACGTAGTCTAGTCTTTTTTGCCCTCCGGCGCTTACTTAGTATCTCTATCCCCGTACGAAGCTTACGGTTCTCAGCCTCAATAATAGCAAGCCTATGGGCTAACTTGCTAATACCTCTGGCCTGGAAGTCAATTACTTCGTACATTGGTGTTGGTGAGCTACCTTGATGTGCCTGGATCTTCTTTTTAAGGGAGGAAGCACTTCGTACGCCCTCTAGTGCTGTGGTTGGTGTCTTTGCGTCCCAGGAGCCTTGGCTGCTTGGCCGTGAGGTTGAGGGTGTTGGCGTCTTTGGCTTGAAATCCAACCGAGAAATAACCACTTCAGGGTTAAAAGGTACAAGGCCTGCCTGTCTAAAACCAGCTCGTACGTTATCTTCCCCCATTGAGGCAAAGAATGCTGCTTTAAAGGCAGGAAAGAAGTCATCCTTGGTAATATGCGAAATCTGCATCCGCATCATCTTCTCAATTTCCTTGCCGTACGAGTACTTTAACGGGCTAAAGCACCCAACATCAAGAGGCTGGAGCTCGTGCAATGAATGGGGAGGCATGCAAAGAGCAATAATGCTTTGTTCCTTGCAGTATTCGTCAAAGTCGGTCGATTTATGACTGTTGTGACCATCAAGGATCAAGAGGCGATGAGAGCCCTTCGTACGAGTCCGTGTGCACTGATTAAAGTGCTTTAGCCAATCTAGGCCAATATCATTTGTCGTCCATCCATTTTCGCTTGGATGGATACGCCATGTAGATGGGAATTGGCCGTTGGCGTACCAGGAGAGGAGGTGATATTTGCCCTTCACGATGACGTACGGAGGCATCGCCCAGCCATCCGCACACACACCCTGAATGACAGAAACCCATTCCCGATTGCCAGGCTGCTTCGTACGAGGCCTTCCCTTACGGTCAGACGTTGTAACAACCTTTGCATGCGACAGCATTCCCATCAGGAACCCAGTCTCATCAAAATTGTAGATATCGTCATCAAGTATTCCATACTTCGCAATTGTGTTTCGCACGAGTGCAAACCAGCCTTGTATAATCATAGGATCCTCAGCTAAGGCCCTTTGATAGTCGATTCGGCGTCGAAATCGCATTTTCAATTCGGGGACGCGTCGTACGAAGTTCTCTGCCCATCGGGGTCCCGTACGCGTCCCGTCGCGCGCGTTTAGGAGTTGGTCGGCCATTTCTCGTACGTCTTCTTGTCGCGGAGGGAACCCTCGATTGATTAGGTCAATAACTCGTTCAAGAATCACCTCCTCTTCTGTTATAGTCATCTTCATTGAATTTGGTCGTCTTTCAGGTCGTGCGACGCGTCCGGCGCGTCGGTTTTGGATTGACGTTCGAGGGACCTCAAAGGTTTGGGCTGCTTTTCGTACAGACATCTTTGGGTCTTTTTCGATAGCCTGGATGGCAAGGATGATACGACTTTCAATTGAGGAGGATGGCATGTTCGTACGTAGAGGAAAGTTGGTGTAAAGGTCAAAGAGGTAGAAAGTTGGAAAAGTGGCCCACTCGCTATGTTGGCCCACTCGCTATGCGAGTACGTTATTAAGTTATAAGTTAGATATAGGTATACCCTAAAGATAAGAAGGGTTAAGATAATACTATCTAGCCTAACTATATTATTAATTACTTTTAGTGCTACTTAAAGTACTAACGTGGCTGATAAGCGAGTCGATCAGACAAGCGAGTCGATCACCCAACCACGACTACATTACAAACCCAAGAAGACATCAATATCAACACCACTAAATCAATTAACGCTACTAAGAATTCTCTTCCTCAGTCGTTTTTACATCAAACTGACACGTTCGCGCATTGTGTCCTGTGTTTCCGCACACGCCACACCGTCGTTGACCCGATTCAGTCCTTGGCTTACGACCACTCCTCCGACGCGTTTCCTCATAAACCTGTGCTGTTGCGTCCCTCTGCGACTGTATATCCTCTGCATCAGCTACAGTAAGACTTCCTCCTTGCTGGAGACGCGTTTTCTTAGCTCTCCGACGTCGGCTTAGTGTGCTGTTTTCCTCTCGAAGAGTTTTGTTCTCCGCCCTCAGGAATGCATTCTCATGCATTATTCCTAGTGTTCCTTTAAGAATATAGTCAACCTCGTTATTGATAGGTGTTGGGGAGCTATTTTGATGACGGGCAATTCGATCCTTGATCAGTGTTGACTGAGAAGTTGCTTCTGTTGGGTTGTTTGGTGTCCTGGAAACCCAAGGGAGCGGTGTTGTTGGAAGTGATCCTGGAGGCGTTGGAGTGTGTAACTTGACGTCCAGCTTTGATAATACACTTTCTGCACTCAGAGGGACAAGCCCGGAGCCTCTGAAACCTCCCTGGATATTCTTTCCCGTAAGTGCTTGTGTAAAGGCCTCACGAAACGCTGGAAAGAAGTCTTCCTTCGTAATATGGGTTACACCTCGCCGCATCTTTTCCTCAATTTGTCGACCGTACGCCGTTTTGAGAGGCCCAAAGCATCCTACATCTAAGGGCTGAAGTAGATGAGATGAATGAGCTGGCATACAGAGTGGGACGATGTTGTTTTCCTGACAATATAGCTCGAAACCTGCAGAGTGGTGGCTTTCATGCCCATCAACGATAAGGAGGCGATGAGGACCTCTTGCACGTGGCTTTGAATGACGATCGAAGTGTTTGACCCAATTTAGGCCTATCTCGTTTGTTGTCCATCCGTTTTCAGATGTTGCGATAACCCAGTCGTGTGGGAGATCTGTTTCAGTGTACCAGGTTGAGAGGTGATAATGGCCTGCAACGATGATGTATGGCGGGACGCTGTAGCCTGGCGAACTTATGGCTTGGATAACTGTAACCCATTCCCGATTACCAGGCTGCACCATTTTCGTGTTTGATCGCCTTTCAGCACTCGTTACAACCATGCCAGCTGCGATCTGGCCCATCATGAAACCAGTCTCATCAAAGTTGTAGATATCAGACTCTTGGATACCGTACTTTACGATTGTGTTCTTCACAAGGGCAAACCAGCTGCAAATAGCCTGTGGATCTTCGCATTGGGCTCTCTTGTAGTCATACTTGCGAAAAAAACGCGTCCGAAGCTGTGGTTGTCGTTTGATGAAGTTCGACGCCCAGCGCTTCCCAACCGGTCGCGCGCCACGGTCGGCAAGCAGGTGATTGGCCATTTCTTCAACACCACTGATCCGGGGAGGAAACGATCGGGCATCTAGGTCAAGAATGTACTTAACTAGCTTCTCTTCTTCAAGCAGCGTCAAATTCCGTGATTTCGGCATGATGTCGCGTCGCGAAGGTTTTCCATTAAGTCGGTCGCGTAATGTTGTGAAGGGTACTGAATAGATCCGTGCTGCAGCTCGAATACTAAGATTTGGAGTGTTTTTAATCGCTTGAACCGCTAGGATCAATTGCGCTTCTTTGTTTGATGACGACATTCTTTATGGTCGATGGACGTGTGTTGAAAGCGGGAAGATGGTATGATCGCGGTTGGGTGATCGACTCGCTTGTCTGATCGACTCGCTTATCAGCCACGTTACCTCCTTAGGCATTATAAGTTAACGTAGTTCACAAGTGAGTGAGCCACACAAGTGAGTGAGCCACTTTTCTACTACCCGTACAACAATGTATAAGAGAAATCAACCACAACGCCTTAAATTAATTTAAACTATTCTGAATCCTCTTCTTCAGAGGTAGATTCAACTTTTTGACACGTGCGAGCATTATGGCCAGTCTCTCCACATATGCCACATCGTCGTGCGCGCGTTTCTGTCCTCCTCGCACGACTACTACCCTGACCTGTTTCTACCTGTAACTGCTCCGTTACATCAATCTGAGACTTTATATCCTTTGCCTGATTGATTGTAAGTGTTCCACCTTTCTGAAGCTGTTTTTTTTTCGTACGGCGACGGCGGCTCATACGCTCATTTGCCTCTTGATACTCAGTCATTTGTGCCTGCATTAAAACCTGGTTATGGGCTACCACCATAATTCCTTTCTTCAGCTGCTGCATATACCCAATAATTGACGTTGGGGAGCTATTCTGATGTCTTACGATGCGATTCGTAATAAAATCAGAATGTGAATCGAATTCAATTGGGTTGTTTGGCGTCTTTGGGACCCAAGCTGCTGGTAAGCCAGCAGAAGAACCTGGAGGTGATGGCGTATGAAGCTTCACATCTAGCTGTGAAATCACATATTCCGGATCGTACGGGACAAGGCCAGTTGCTCTGAAGCCTGCTTGAATGTTTGATGTTGTCATTGCCTTGTTGTACGCCTTATAAAAGGCTGGGAGGAAGTCTTCCTTTGCAATATGCGTAATGTGCACCCGCATAAGGACCTCGATTTCTTGGCCGTACGCCCGTTTTAAGGGACTAAAGCACCCGACATCAAGCGGCTGGAGCTTGTGCGATGAATGAGGGGGCATACAGAGCGTGATAATGTTCTGCTCCTTGCAGTATAGCTCAAAATCGACAGAATGGTGGCTTTCGTGGCCATCAAGGATGAGGAGGCGGTAAGCACCCTTCGTACGACTCCTTGTATGGAAATCAAAGTGCTGTACCCATTCTAGGCCTTTCTCATTTGTCGTCCAACCATTTTCTGTAAGTGTAATTACCCAGTCGGGTGGGAGGGGGCTGTCGCACGTCCAGGAGTCAAGATGGACCTTGCCTGCAAAGATGATGTACGGCGGGATAGAATAGCCGCACGACCCAATGCCCTGGATTACTGTAACCCATTCCTGATTCCCTTGTTGTACTCCTCTTGGCTTGCCACGTCGTTCAGAGGCTGTAACAACCATTTCAGAGGACATCTTGCCCATCGCAAACCCAGTCTCATCAAAGTTATAGATATCGGTATCGTCTATCCCGTACTTCGCAATTGTGTTTCGTACGAGGGAAAACCACGCGCGATACGCGTCCGGATCTTCGCAGAGGACTCTCTGATAGTCGATTCTTCGATTAAAACGCGTCTGGAGCTCAGGTCGTCGTCGTACGAAGTTTGAGGCCCAGTTTGTTCCGACGCGTCGCGCGCCGCGGTCGCGAAGCAGTCGATCAGCCATTTCTCAAACAGCACTAAGGCGTGGCGAAAATGCTCGCGAATCCAGGTCAACGATGTATCATACAATGGTCTCCTCTTCGTACGAGGTTAAATTCTGGCAGGGTGGTCGGATATCGCGTCTAGCAGGCTGGCCATGGTATCGTCGTTGGAGGGTTGCACGAGATACTTTGTAGTGAGATGCAGCCTTTCGCACGCTTAATTTTGGGTCGGATCTGAGCGCATTTAGTGCTAGGACTAAATCGCTTTCATTTGAATGTTGTACCATAGTTGTAGGTGGAGAAAAATAAAGGGAAAGGTAGGTTGTGCGAAATTCTAGAAAAGTGGCTCACTCACTTGTGTGGCTCACTCACTTGTGAACTACGTTATAAGTATTATTTTATAGAGAAAAAGACTTCTTAAAGCTTTAGAGACTTTAAGAGTTTTTATCTCTAAGAGATTGCATCTGCTACATCTTATTATATTACTTGCTAGTTGTAGTGTTATTATATTTGTTTCTAGGTCTTAGTAACTCCTTAGTAACTGTATGCTTAAGCACTATAAATCTCTCTAATTATCTTATGCATTATTTTGTTAGTTATACTAACTATAACTTATCTAGCAATTATAAGTAGCTTCTATGCTAGAACAAGGTCTCTATTCTTATCTATCTTAAGGATAACATACGTTTCCTCTAGGACAGAAACTTTATAATCTATCCTTCTGCCAAGAGCGTTAGCTCTACTGTTATTAGTTCCTTTCCTATAGATAATCTAGAAGTTGTACTCTAAAAGGAATTCTAACTATCTAACTTATTGTTTGTTTAGGTTCTTAGAGGTTGTAAAATATGCAAGGTTCTTGTAATCTATATATACAAGAACTTTATGTTTTATACTAGACAGTTGTAGTCTCTACTTATAAAATGCTTTAATAATTGCTATAAGTTCTTTATTATGTATCTAGTAGTTTAGTTCTAGTCTATAAAATGCTTTTAAGAAGAAGGCATAAGGGTATAGTCTTCCTTCTTTATCACGCTATCTAAGTTGTCCTCCTATAACAAAGTCTAAGGCGTTAGTCTTAACTTTAAAAGGTTTGCTTAGGTTAGGTATTTAAGTAATAGGTTCTAAGGCAACTTATTGCTTAACTCCTTTAAAGGCATTATTGCGTTCCTTAGTTTATTTAAATAAGGTATCTTTTTGTATAAGGTTCTAGATGTACTAAACTTTTCCTATGTAACCTTTAAGGAATTATTAATAAAAGTTAATAAATCCTAAGAATAACTAGACATCCTTAACGTTCTAGGGTGTAGGCTAGTTCTTAACTGCCTATACTTTCTTTACTTCTATCTTAATTTATTCTAGTGTAATAGTGTATCCTAGGAAGTTAACTTTCTTGCTGTAAAATTTGCATTTTTCTGCTTCTACTAGTAGCTTAGCTTCTTAAAGCTTCTAAAGGACTTTATGTACGTGTTCCTTGTGTAGCTTAAGGGTTAGCAAGAAGATAAGGATGTTGTTAAGGTAGACAACTACAAATATGTTAATAAATTTGCTAAGGATGTAGTTAATTATTATCTAGAAGGTAGTAGGTGCGTTAGTAAGTCTAAAGGGCATAATAAGGTACTTCAAGAGTCCCTTACGTGTTTAGAATGCTATCTTCTATTCTTCCCCCTCCTTAATCCTAATTAAGTTGTAGGCCCCCTTAAGGTTAAGGGCTGTAAACTAGTAGGCTTTATATAGTAGGTTTTAGAGTTCTGAGATAAGAGGTAGTAGGTAATAATTCTTCTTTATAATGCTGTTAAGCTGTTAGTAGTTAACGTATAGTTGTAGCTTACTATTCTTTTTTAGCATAAAGATAATAAGGTATCCTGCAGAAGACTCTAAGGGTCTAATGTACCCTTTCTTAAGGTGTTTATTAAGATACTTATCTAGAGCTTCTTATTCTGTTTTATTTAATCTATAGATAGGAAGGAATTTTAGGTAGGCACCTTTAATAAGAGGAATCTTGTAATTATAGGGTTTATATTCTAGTAAGCCTGTTTTTAATTCTAGGGCAAACAGCTTTTTATACTTTTAGTACTCCTCTAGAATAGCTAGAAGTAGATCTAATCCCTAATCTAATGCTGCTAGGGCTACTGTCTTAGAAGACCTTATCTCCTAGAGATAGGCTACATATTATATTTATTATTTTATCTATAACGTAGTTCACAAGCAAGTGAATCACACAAGCTAGTGAATCACTTTCTAATTATTTCGTACGCATCCTCTTTCTCCTAGTTTTTCTCCACCAACAACTATGGGACAGCAATCAATTGAAAGTGATTTAGTCCTAGCGCTTAATGCGCTCCAATCCAACCCAAAATTAAGCGTACGAAAGGCTGCATTACTCTATAATGTATCATTCTCTACCCTCCAACGACGAAAACACGGCCGACCTGCGAAACGCGACATCCGACCACATAACCAGAATTTGACCTTGTACGAAGAGGAGAGCATTGTACGATACATAATCGACCTAGATTCACGATCATTTCCACCGCGCCTTAGTGCTGTTCGAGAAATGGCCGATCGACTGCTTCGCGACCGCGGCGCGCGACGCGTCGGAACAAACTGGGCCTCAAACTTCGTACGACGACGACCTGAGCTCCGAACGCGTTTTAATCGAAGAATCGACTATCAGAGAGTCCTCTGCGAAGATCCTGACGCGTATCGCGCGTGGTTTTCCCTTGTACGAAATACAATTGCGAAGTATGGGATACACGATGACGATATCTATAACTTTGATGAGACTGGGTTTGCAATGGGCAAAATGTCCTCTGAAATGGTTATTACAGCCTCTGAACGACGTGGCAAGCCAAGAGGAGCACAACAAGGGAATCAGGAATGGGTTACAGTAATCCAGGGCATTGGGTCGTACGGCTATTCTATCCCACCGTACATCATCTTTGCAGGCAAAGTCCATCTTGACTCCTGGACGTACGACAGCCCCCTCCCACCCAACTGGGTAATTACCCTTACAGAAAACGGTTGGACGACAAACGAGAAAGGCCTAGAATGGGTAAAGCACTTTGATTTCCATACAAGAAGTCGTACGAAGGGTGTTTACCGCCTCCTTATCCTTGATGGCCATGAAAGCCACCATTCTGTCGATTTTGAGCTATACTGCAAGGAACAGAAGATTATTACGCTCTGTATGCCACCTCATTCATCGCATAAGCTCCAGCCTCTTGATGTTGGGTGCTTTGGTCCCTTGAAACGGGCGTACGGTCAAGAAATCGAGGTCCTTATGCGGGCGCATGTTACGCATATTGCAAAGGAAGACTTCCTCCCAGCTTTTTCTAAGGCGTACGACAAGGCGATAACTAAGTCAAACATTCAAGCAGGCTTTAGAGCAACTGGCCTTATACCGTACGACCCTGATTATGTGATTTCACAGCTAGATATCAAGCTTCATACGCCAACACCACCAGGTTCTTCTGCTGGCTTACCACCAGCTTGGGTACCAAAGACACCAAACAACCCAATCGAAATCACGTCACAATCCGATTATATCAGTAATCGCATCGTACGACATCAAAATAGCTCCCCAACATCAATTCTTACAGGTATGCAGCAGCTGAAGAAAGGGATGATGATGATGGTGCACGAACAGACCTTGATGCGGGAGGATTTGGCTGAACTTCGAGAGGCAAATGACCGCCTTAGCCGCCGTCGGCGTACGAAAAAAAACAGCTACAGCAAGGAGGGACACTTACAATTAACCAGGCAAAGGATTTAAAGTCTCAAATAGATGCGACGGAGCAGTTAAAGGCAGAAACAAGTCAGAATGGTGGTCGTACGAGGAGGCAGGAAACGCGCGCGCGACGATGTGGTATCTGTGGAGAGCCTGGCCATAATGCTCGTACATGTCAAAAGGTTGAATCTACATCTGAAGAAGAGGATTCCAGTTAATTTAAATTAGTTTAAGGCGTTGTAGTTGATTTCTCTTACATGTTATTGTACGAGTAGTAGAAAAGTGATTCACTAGCTTGTGTGATTCACTTGCTTGTGAACTACGTTAGTGTTTTATTAAGAGGTACTTTGAGGGATTTATTTAAGGCCTAGCTCTTGCAGTGCTGCTTAGTAACTAAATCTATCTATTAAAGTTAGCTAGTTCTCTAATCTATTTATAGGTTGTATTTTTGCAACTATATAATTCCTAGGATAACGTTAATATCTCCTATCTCTGTAATATTAAATTAAAGTTCTTCTTTCTAGTTATAAACTTATAAAGGGAGGTGCACTATCTCTAAAACAATAAGTCTGCTACTATACTTAACTTGTTCTCCTTTAACTGTCTGTAATACATACAGGCGTTCTTTCTTTTGCTATAGTATTTTTTGTTTGTTTACTAGTCTAGGTAATATAAAGTTTCCTTAGGCGCTGCTATTAATAATTGCATGCGTTTGTTATCCTTAGATCTTAATATCTAGTTTAAAATGTGCTGCGTTATAGGTTGCATATAGGGTCTTATAGGTTGTTGCTATATGTTACCCTTTTGTTGTAGGCATTATTAGTTTTTTAACTGCTAAGTTCCCTTTTTCTATTCTTTTTGCTAGGCTTATGCCTTAGCTTTCTAGTAGATAAGGCATTTATTATGTTAACATTCTTGCTATCCCTTATTATTATTAAGGTATAACATAAGGTACTTAGGGTTTAAAGTAAAGGTTGCAATATTTTCTTCCTTATAGTGTTGCATTATCTAGAATAGAACTTGTTAGTATAGGTAGATGTCTAGAATAGGTTCCTTAGTATATCTGTAAGGGTAGAAGTAGTACTTCTTCTTGTTTAATTTATGTTTCTTACACTAGTTATCTAAGAATTTAGCCTAAAAGATGTCTTTATAATCTTTGTAGTTAGGGTCTAATAAGGGATAATCTCCTAATACTAACAGTATAGGTAGGTAGTTCCTTTTGTAGGCTGTACTGTAGAACTTAACTAACTAATAATCTTCCTTAGGATAGATAATCTAGTATTCTAGCTGCTTTAGGGGTTCTAGGCTCTCTTCTTTAGAGCTAGATGTAATGTAGGTTTTATAGTATTAATTAAGCGTAATCCTGTAGTTATATATGTCTTCTAAATTATAGTCTAAGCTGTCTAGCCCTTGCAGGTAGTTGCTTGCAGTGCATTTGTACGCTTTTCTTTGTTAGGGGGTCTAGGTTTATAGGTCTTAAGGGTTGTCTGCTGCAACTTAGTTAAGCGTAGTAATCTTAATTCCTCCTCCTAGTATTACTAGTCCTTAGAGTGTAGGTCTCTTAACTTCTTTAAGTTATCCTGTCTAAAGCATTCTGTTAAGTTGCTTGTTAATTTTGTATGTAAGCTTCTAACTAAGGCCCCTCTGCATTATTGCAAGGGTCTTTAGTTGTTCTTAGGGTTCTTTTTTCCTTTTAAGGTTGTTATCCTTCTTAGTTTCTTTTCTAGCCTTAGGGATCCTTTAGTAAGCTGCAATCCTGCAGGCTTGCTAAAGGATGTTAACATATTATTATTAGTATTCTTTAGGGGTTTTATATATCCCTATCTTTTTATAGCCTAACTAGGTTATAGCTAGAGTTCTAGGGGCTTTTAGATACTATCTAGATTGTTCCTTGCTATCTTAATAGGTTAAGCAGTTGTTATTATAGCAGGCAGTCTATAAGAGTAAAGCATAAGGGGTGTTTTTGCTAGCAATGTTAATTTGTTAACCTTTCTTAGGTATTAGTTAGAATTGCTGCTTTTTAGGTTGTTAGCATTCTCTAGCTATATATCCTAGCTTATTGCAGTTGTAGCACTTAAAGTCCTATGTCTTGTTGTCTTTCTAGGCTACGCTAAGGTCTATAGGGCTACTGTAGTATCTATAGGCAGTACTATTGCAATTCTAGTTGTTTTGCTAATAGTTTCCTCTAGGGCGCTTAGCTTATCTGTTGCGCTAAGGGTAATTTTACTAGAATTATTATTAGGGTTGCTATTAGTACTTTCTAGCTAAGTTAGCTAGGGCTTGCTTCTTGCCTTTCTCTTTACGTTATTTATAGAGGCAGTTATTAATCTTAATAGCAAGTTTAGCATACTAAAGGAAGTCTTTTAGGTAATTAAGCTTAATAATCTTATCCTTAACTTCATCCTTTAAGTTGCTATAAAACATAAAGATCTTAGTGTCTTTAGTAAGCTTAAGCTAGGCGTAGAGTCTTCTAAATTCTGCTGCGTAGGTAGTAGCAGATCTAGTCTAACGTAAGTAGGCTAAGTCTCTTTCTGCTTATTGTAATTTATTAGGATCCTAAAATAGGGATTTTAAGGCGTCTTTAAATCCTTAGAAATTAGTAAATATATCTCTAACTTTGCTAGAGCAATAGTTAAGGGTCTTATTATTAAGATACTCTTTAAGGAAGGGTTTAAACTACTAAAGGGCTTATCCTTGCAAGAAGGTTGCAGCATAGATAACTCTTTTAGTTCTGCTGCAAAAGTTTCCTTAGTAGAAATTCTAATAGTTCTTAACTTAGATAAGGAATCCCTTAAGTATCCCTAGGGTTCTATTATAGGTAATAGGTAAGTTAAGCTTAAGTTTCTTACGTCTATCTATAGGGGTTTAAATAATGTTACCTATAGCTTAGAGGGTCTAGACCTCCTGCTAAAGGGATATAGCTTAGTCTGCTTTATTCTTTAGAATCTTAGTTTGTTCTATAAGTTTGTTAATAAGTTTTTAAGTAGTAGCTAGGTTATTGTTATTTTATTCTAGTTTAGCGTAAATCTAGTTGTAGACTTTGCTAGTAAGAGAGACTTCTCTATTAGTATTAGGTTAAAGTTTAGGCAGACAGAAGTCCTCTATAGTCTAGTTCTTAGCTAACTCCTAGGTAAGGTTCCTAGCTTGTTGCTAGCCTTAGAAGCTAGAGCTAGAAGTAGGAGTATAATAAGTAGCTATTTTGTTAATACTGTTTATTAGCTTTATAAGGTTAACTTACTAAACAGAAGCAATTAAAGTATTACAGTTAGCTTTCTGTAGTAGTGTCTATTAGCAGAAGCTAAGGCAATAAAGCTAGAGAACAGTGCTATAAGTTATACTAAAAGGATTAGGTCTTTAGAGGATATAGTAATTAGTTATATACTTAACAAGGGGTTGTAACATTAGTTACTAGTAAAGGGTGCTAAGAGTATCTAAGGGGATAATTATAAAGTTAATTGCTAAAGAGCTATAGAAGTCTGTCCTTAAGTCTATCTAAGTCTATCCTATATATAAGTCCTATATACTTATTACTAAGGTTCTAGCTTACACCTAATTACTAGTAATCTAGGTGTTGTATAAAGTAATTACTTAAAGTAGGGTGCGTAAGCGCTTACGTTGTAATTAATTGTGCTTACGCATAATTAGTTGCTTACTTTCTTATCTCTACGTAACCTTACATTATAGTTCTTCTGCGCTGGAGGAGTGCACCCTAGTTTCCTATGTCTGCAGTGTATAACTTGTTTGTAACAGCTAGGTGCCCTATAGGGGCGTCCCCTAGTCCTGTTATGTTTGATAGGTTGTAACAAATACCTCCCCTAACGTGGTTGATAAGCGAGCGGATCAGACAAGCGACCGGATCACCCGACCGCGACCACATCACAAATCCAGGCACAAGTTAACACCAACTATAAAAATTCAATTAAAACTACTCGGAATCCTCTTCCTCAGACATTTCGTCGTTAAACTGACAAGTTCGTGCATTATGTCCTGCGTTGCCGCAGACGCCACATCGGCGTTGACCTGTTTCGGTCCTCGGTTTGCGACCACTACTCCGACGCGTTTCCTCTTGAACCTGTGCTGTTGCCTCCCTCTGCGATTCAATATCCTCTGCCTCAGCTACAGTAAGGCTTCCTCCTTGCCTAAGACGTGTTTTCTTGGCTCTCCGACGTCGGCTAAGTAGGTTGTTCTCCTCGCGAAGGATCTTGTTCTCAGACCTTAATAGGGCAATCTGATGCATAATCCCTTGCGTTCCCTTATGGAACTGGTCAACAGCATTGTTAATATGTGTTGGGGAGCTATTTTGATGATTAGAGACCTTGGTTTTGATAAGAGTTGACTGAGAAGTTGCCTCGATTGGGTTGTTTGGTGTCCTGGAAACCCAAG
Source organism: Colletotrichum lini (assembly GCA_034638275.1). Lineage (NCBI taxonomy): Eukaryota > Fungi > Ascomycota > Sordariomycetes > Glomerellales > Glomerellaceae > Colletotrichum > Colletotrichum lini. The sequence continues at coordinate 5,998,582 of JAWQJV010000004.1, forward strand.
GTAGTGGTGATGTAGGCTGTGATCCTGGGGGCGTTGGAGTGTGTAACTTGACGTCTAGCTTTGATAACACACTTTCCGCACTCAGAGGGACAAGCCCAGACCCTCTGAATCCTCCCTGGATGTTTCTTTCTGTAAGAGATTGCGTAAAGGCCTTGTGAAATGCTGGGAAGAAGTCCTCCTTTGTGATATGGGTATTACCCCGTCGCATCTTATCCTCGATTTCTCGACCGTATGCCTTCTTGAGAGGCCCGAAACACCCGACATCTAAGGGCTGAAGTAGATGCGACGAATGAGGTGGCATACAAAGGGTAATGATCTTGTTTTCTTTACAATATAGCTCGAAATCTGTAGAGTGGTGGCTTTCGTGCCCGTCGACAGCAAGGAGGCGATGTTGGCCTCTTAAACGCGGTTTTGTATGACGATCAAAGTGCTGGACCCAATCTAGGCCTCTTTCGTTTGTTGTCCATCCGTTTTCAGAAGTTGCGATGACCCAGTCGTGCGGCAGACCTGATTCCGTGTACCAGGTAGAGAGGTGATATTGGCCTGCAACGATGATGTATGGCGGGACGCTGTAGCCTTGCGAATTGATGGCCTGAATGACTGTAACCCATTCCCGATTGCCAGGCTGCACCATTTTCGTGTTTGAACGCCTTTCGGCACTCGTTACAACCATTCCGGATGCAATCTGGCCCATCATAAAGCCAGTCTCGTCAAAGTTGTAGATATCAGACGCGTCGATGCCGTATTTCGCGATTGTGTTCTTCACAAGGTCGAACCAACCGCGAATAACCTCTGGATCTTCGCATTGGGCTCTCTTATAGTCATACTTACGAAAAAAACGCGTCCGAAGCTGTGGTTGTCGCTTCACAAAGTTCGAGGCCCAACGCTTCCCAACCGGAGACGCGTCGCGGTCGGCAAGCAGTCGATTGGCCATTTCTTCAACACCACTGATCCGGGGAGGAAACGATCGGGAATCCAGGTCGAGAATATACTCAACTAACGTTCTTTCTTCAAGTAACGTTAAATTTCGAGAGTTCGGTGTGGTGTCGCGTCTTGAGGCTCTTCCATTCACGCGGGCGCGTAGCGTTGTAAAAGGTACTGCGTAGATCTTAGCTGCAGCCCGGATGCTCACATTTTGGGTGTTTTTGATAGCCTGGACTGCTAGGACTAATTGAGCTTCTTTGTTGAACGACTGCATAGTGTTTTGGGGGAAAATGTGTGTTGAAAGTAGGAAGATGGCATGGTCGCGGTCGCGTGATCCGCTCGCTTGTCTGATCCGCTCGCTTATCAACCACGTTATAGTATTTTAAATAATCTACTAATTGCTTATTTTAGTAGGGCTGCATTATATATAGAGCCCTTAGCTCCTGCTAATATATATAAAAACAACCTATTAAATCTTACTGCTGCAAATACGTTTTATAATATATATTGCTTCTAATTAAAGAATTAACTTTACTACCTAAGGGGAATAAAAGCTTAAATAAGTATGCTATTAACTACTCTAATATACCTATTAAAGCAACTATCCTTTGCTAAAAGCTTAATTAATAGAGAGATATACTTAAGCTGTAGTTAAATAATAACTTCTTAATAAAGTATAACTATAGCTGCAAGAAGTAACTAAATAATTGCAGAAATAGTACTCTATAAGATCTAGAAGAGGTAAGTAGCATTACGCTAAGTCTCTCCTTACCTAACTACATATAAAAATATAAGGAGTTTCTATTTAATTAACTAATTTGCAGTAGCCTTTATAAAGCTGCTATTATTAAGCTATACCTTAAGTTAATAAAAGTCTGCCTTTATTAGGTAAAAGAGGTCTTTAAATTAAACGTTAGAGCTGTTAAGAAAATACTCTACTAGCTTTACTGCATAATCTGCTTTACTAGGATAGATTATTTATTAATTAAAATAACGTGGTTGATAAGCTCGGCGATCAGACAAGCTCGGCGATCACCCGACCGGACAAACTAACCTCTCACCTTTACATACACATCACACCATACTCAGCAATGTCCCTCATGAATAAAGAAGCTCAATTGAACTTAGCTATCCAGGCAATCAAACAAACTAAAAATCTTAGTATAAGAGCCGCATGCCGGATCTACTCAGTACCCTACTCAACGTTACGCGACCGAATTAAGGGAAAGCTGTCACGACGCGACGTATTGCCTAGCCTACGAAATTTGACTGCGCTTGAAGAGGAGAAGCTAGTTGAGTACATTCTAGACCTGGATTCCCGATCGTTTCCTCCTCGCCTCAGTGGTGTGGAAGATATGGCTAATCGACTGCTTGCCGACCGCGACGCACCCCCAGTTGGGAAGCGCTGGGCTTCAAACTTCGTCAAGCGACAACCACAGCTTCGGACGCGCTTTTTTCGTAAGTACGACTATAAGAGGGCCCAATGCGAGGATCCAGGCGCGATAAACGCGTGGTTTCGCCTTGTGGCGAACACAATCGCGAAATACGGCATCGTGGACTCCGACATCTACAACTTTGACGAGACTGGTTTTATGATGGGCCAGATTGCATCCGGAATGGTCGTCACTAGTGCCGAAAGGCGGTCAAATACGAGAATGATGCAGCCTGGCAATCGTGAATGGGTTACAGTCGTTCAGGCCATTAGTTCGTCAGGCTACAGCGTTCCGCCGTACATCATCGTTGCAGGCCAATATCACCTCTCCACCTGGTATACTGAAACCGGTCTCCCACGCGACTGGGTCATTGCAACGTCTGAAAATGGGTGGACAACAAACGAAAGAGGCCTAGATTGGCTACGGCACTTTGATCGGCATTCAAAACTGCGTGCAAGTGGTAGTTATCGCCTCCTTATCGTCGATGGGCACGAAAGTCACCACGCCGCCGACTTTGAGATATATTGCAAGGAAAACAATATCGTCACACTCTGCATGCCGGCTCATTCGTCTCACTTGCTTCAGCCCTTGGACGTTGGGTGTTTTGGGCCACTAAAGACGGCATACGGTCGACAAATTGAGGATAAGATACGCCGGGGTAATACGCATATTGCGAAAGAAGACTTCTTCCCTGCGTTTCGTAAGGCTTTCACGCAAGCTATCACGGAAAATAACATTCAGGGAGGATTCAGAGGAGCAGGGCTTGTCCCTCTAAGCGCAGAAAGTGTGCTTTCAAAGCTTGATGTCAAGTTACACACTCCAACACCTCCAGGGTCCCTCCCAACAACACCCCCTGCGTGGACTTCTCAGACGCCAAACAACCCAACAGAAGCATCTTCTCAGTCTGAACTCATTAAAAGGAGGATCTCCCGCCATCAGAATAGCTCCCCAACTTCAATTATTGAAGCTGTAGAGCATTTATCAAAGGGAGCGCGAGGATTTATGCACCAGATTGCCTTATTAAGGTCGGAGGTCCAGATCCTTCGAGAGGAGAATAACCTGCTTAGCCGACGCAGGAGGGCTAAGAAAACCCGTCTCAAACAAGGAGGAAGTCTTACTATAGCTGAGGCAGTGGACCTTCAATCACAGAGAGAGGCGACAGCTCAGATTGAGGAGGAAACGCGGCGGAGTAGTGGTCGCCGACCGAGGACTGAGACGGGCCAACGGCGGTGTGGCGTCTGTGGGAACACCGGTCATAATGCGCGAACATGTCAATTTGTCGAAGAAATATCTGAGGAAGAGGACCTTCATTAGTTTGAATTCAATTGATTTCCTGGGTGTTGCTTATTAGTTGGAAATGTGCTGTGGTTGCGGTTGCGTGATCGCCGAGCTTGTCTGATCGCCGAGCTTATCAACCACGTTAACCTCTTTTTTTAACTTTATTAAGTATAGCAATAATACTTGCAGCAGCAGCAGCTGCTGCTACTGCTACAAAGGAGGCTGCTATAAGAATCTTATAATAATTATTTATAAAGTATTACTATTAGTATATTATTCCTACCCTTTATTCCTAGCCCTTAATCTAATCCTTAGCTAAGGGGTCTTGCAGTATTAAGAAAAATAGTAGAAAATTTACTTTTTATTAACGCTTTCCCCTTTTTAGTAGCTTTCTACAATACTTTTAGAAAGATACAATATATAACTTTAACTTTTAAGTTCCCTACGCTATATCAAGTAAGGTGTGCCTGGATTTGTGTATCCAAGAGTTATGCACGCCGGATTTCGCCTCTGGCCCTCAATTCGTATTGACCTGGCCCCTAACTGATCACGCCCTAAGTGCAGGAAGTGTTGAAGCTCGGGAATTCAAGTTAGGGCGGGGGGAGGGGAGGCAGGACTGTGAGTGGTGCGCTGGACGGCGTGACCCTCCGGTCGACCTTATTCGACGTTGAGGAATGGATGTACAATGTATTCATAGCCCGAACGATTATCCCGCCGGCACATCTGGTTCTTCTTGGTTCCTGGCTATGCTATACCCGGGTACGGTCACATTTCTACCGTTCCATGGACAGGTAGAAATCCTGTCCGGCCGCTCAGTTGGCCAGGCAGTAACTAGCCGGGAATCAAAAGTCAAGAGCAAGTCAGAGTCATAGTCAGAGTCAAAGTTGCAGTTGCAGTTGCAGTTGCAGCCCCGGGAACTCGTTCTATTCGATCCAGTTGACATGGATGGGGGTTGTTCGAAGAAAGGAGAAAAGGAGACAAACCATGGCTTCCTCGGATGAGTCTGATGAGTCGTGAAACCTCCTTTTCTCGCCGAGGAAAAAAGCTAACATAGGAAACCGGGGCGTCGTCCGGCACCTAAACCGCCTCGACATGTCTTCCTTGCTGAACAGCCCTGGCGAAGACTTCTTGAGCAGGGCCACGGAACTGGCCTCCGGGTTTATAGTCCGCGGATGTTGTAGTCAACTCTTTTGCGAGGTGAAACCTGACCAAAGTTCCCTTGAGTCGGAGCCTTCGCTCGTGGACTTGGAGGGAGCCTAGATGGCCGAAAAGTGGTGTGGCCGAGACGATGCTTGGCAGATTGTTGAAGTCAATTGGCCCATCTCAACAGGCAGTCCTCCGTACATCTCGGCCGAGCCTCCACGTGAGTTTCACGTGGCCGGAATATACAACCAGGGTTCTGGCAGGAGTATAACAACTACGGTTTAATATCGTTAATCTCGTTATCGCTTTGCTCCCGACGTAGAATCGCGATGCTCTCTAAACGACGAACCTCCGGAATGGAACCTCCCATAACGCCCAACACACCATACACACGGTCAAAACCAAACAACCAACCATACATCTCTACCAGACCAACTGATTTTCTGTGTCTTTTGATGACTGTTCCTGTAAGACGCCGTCCGTTGATCCTGTTCCGAGACGCCGTATAGCCCGGGGCAAAGAAGAAAAGGCTACCCTTAGGACGAAATCATTTACGCCCCCCTTGCTAGTTCTTTCCAATGGACCGAAATTGACATCTTCCCCCCCCCATTTTGTTCTACACCGGAGCCCCTTGGGACTGTGCCCTCGCGCTGTGCGAGGCGGCATCGTCGAAGCCAGAGAAGCCGCTTTCCGACCCCAGCGAGCGGATGCCCGCCTTGGAATCGATGTCGAAGCCCTTCCAGTCGACGTTGTATCCTTCCCCGTCGTCTCGTCCGTTTGTGCAGTTCTGACCGTGTATTTGTTGCATGCCGCCACCATTACCATGATCATTACCGCCGCCGCCGCCGCCAGACGCCGCCGCCATGCTCGACTGCACCAGGTTCTGCGCGGCGCCCGAGATGTACTCTTCGATGAAGGAGCACCCGCAGCCGCCGTGCTGGAGCACCATGTTCTTGAGCATCAGGATCTCGCTGCGCAGCATGGCCGCCTCGCTGTTGAGGGTCCTGTTGACGTTCTCGATCATGGCCTCCTGCGTCTGCAGCTCGGTGATGCCCTTCTGCTTCTTCTTGCGGCACTTGTACGCCGCCTCGCGGTTCCGCGCGCGGATGCGGTTCTTCTTGTCGTCGGTGCCGGCGCCGGGCCGATCGTCCGCAGTTTCACCGGCGGTGCCGCTCGCGGCCGAGGCGGTCGATGTTCGTCGAGGCGCGTTGTTCTTGCGCGATTTTGCTATGTTCGTCTTCGCCGTCGTCGTCGCTGTCGCTTTCGTCTTCGGTGACGCCGCGCGGGTAGTCTGGGTGGTGACCCCCTCGGAGAGTCTGGGACGGCCTCGGCGGCGTTTCGGTGCCTCTTCGGCGACGGCCGTCGACTCCTTTGGTTGGACGGTGATTGTCTCTTTCGGCAACCCGCCGAGAACGCGAGGGTCGATCGGAGGCGCCGGGTGGACGACGAAGCTCGTGCTGGGCGGCGAGATGACGGAGCTGGCGGGCGAGGACAGCGAGTCGGCGGCAGCGTTGCTCATGGGGGAGTCCTGCCAGCCCGAAGAGCTCTGCGTCGGCGTCGAGGACTGTCGACCCACTGCCGATGCCGACGGAGCCGCTTCAGAGACAGAGTTCAGGGTCGAAGGGTCGACATAGGCCGACTGCGAGGGGGTTGTTGTCCCGTATCCCGCCGGTTGCTGCAGGCGTTGCTGCTGCTGCTGGAACAGGAAATGCGTCCGTTGGTTCTGTTGCTGGTGTTGTAGTTGCTCACGGCGAAGCTGTCGCAGAATCTCATCGTCTGTAGAGTTGGCCGCAGAGCTAAGGATGGGTTCGAAGAACGCCGCTCTATTCGGGAATTCACTCTGTCGTACGACATGCAAACCGCCGGCAGAGAAGTCCATCATATCCGCCAGACTAACCAACTCTCTTATGGGAGCGTGCTGGACTGCGTTTGGTTGACTGACTGACTGACTGTGGTGGCCAGGGGAGGGAAAAAAGAGAGTTTGCAAGGGGGTGTGGTCAGTCGTCGAGATTGGTTGGTTGGTTGGTTGTTGAGCTTTGGTCCCAGAGTTCTGGAAGAGGTATTGTTTCTTCCTCGTCTTATTCCGCTAATGATGATGATGAGGAGGAGGACGAGGAGGACGAGGACGAGGAGGAAGAGGATGATGACAATGATGATGATGATGATTCAATGCTGCAACACAATTGTCGGCGCGTTGTACAATTGACAGGCTTTTGGAAGCTAAACACAATACAGACAGAGGGATTTGTAGTGGGAGAGAGGTGGAAATTTCAACTCGGGCGGTTGACTAGGAATCACTAATATGTGCAAAAACCCATGAGGGAGGGGGGAGACATAAATCAAGAAAGTACCTACGCCACAAGAAGTAAAAGGGAGCGGGGAGAGCTCGTCAATTCCTGCACGTACACAGCAATAGGGCCAACAGCAGCAAGACAGGGCACATTGCATAAGACAGGACAGGATAGGATAGGATAGGATAGAATAGGACATAACAGTACAGTACAGTACAGTACAAGACGGTACGGCAAAGGCAAGGCAAAGGACGGTAACTCAATTCAGAGTATGGATATATACTGTGGGAAGAAAGGGGAAGGTCGGTGCCGGATCCCAGGTTCGATCAGTCAGAACAGTCAGAACAGCCGGCGCCCTCCCCCCCCCCCTCCCCCCCCCTGGAGATGAGTCCGTCCAACCAGGGTTCCAGTTGAGTGAGGGAAGATGGCGGCTTGCAATCATAAGCCATTTTTTATTTTATTATTTACTACCCGGGCTGCCAGTGGGAGGCTTTCCGGTTCAGGACGTATACACCTACGACCGACTACGTGACCAGCTTGGTTAGTTAGTTCAGCTAGGAGGACACTAGGTCCAGCTCGGACGGGTCGTTGGAAGCCAAGGCAGGGTGATTGTGGACCAAGACTGTACGATGACGACGCGAACCTGGCGTTGGGCCTGCTTTCGTCCCCGCTAAGCAAGGTTGGCCGGAGGTGACCTCCGGCGTGCACGATGAGTCAGCTCGCTTGGGATGTTGGAAATGGTGCCGGACTTCATTCCGATGCCCAATCAAGTCTCGAGATGATGTGAAATCTTTTGGCTGATCGGCCGGGTTCGCTGGGTGTGCCCAACTTGCTTGTCTCGTGTCCCACTCAACTTGGAATTCTTGCTCAGGAACACGGTAACCCTTCCAGGGTAAATGACGGTCTCCGTCGAGATCTACATCGTAGAGAATGCATCATCTCCATCTTTCTTCACGTTGAAAACCCTCCCAGTCATCCAACCTTCCATCCTTGGAAAGACTTATAGTACATCGTACATTGCCGGAGGCCCTCCGATTCCATCATTTTATCAGTCCCTTTCACAAGCCCCGTCTTCCCCTCCAGCTTTCCGAGACTCCGAGCACCTTTCATTGGTCGAAGCTGTTGCTCTTTTTTGTTCGGGAGTGGCAAAAATCCGTGCAAAACTGTCAAGGATTGGGTGGTGGCTCTTATGATTGGCGAGCCACAAAATCTCTCTCTCTCTCTCTCTCTCTCTCCCCAGCGAAGCTCGGGCAAACAGGATTTCATGTCTCACGTCTGCCGTCGCAGCCACACTCCAGTTGCTCCACGGGGGCATGACCAATCCAGTGCCGATCTCTGCAAGGCGACCACCATACTGGGTTTTCAGCCGTACAAATGTTCTCCATCATGGCGTCATGGCGTTGTGCGTTGTGGCGTTGCGGCGTCGTATGCGTATGCTCCCGGCATCCCAAGTCCCTCCTGTTGGGCTATCTGGTGGTGCCGGGTTGATTGCTTGCTTGCTTGCTTGCTTGCTTGCTTGCTTGCTTGCTAGCTGAAGGCTGATTGATGATGGCTTCCCCCTCCCCCCATTCAGGGACAACTGCGGCGAATGGTCCCAGTAAAAGAGGCCAAGAAGCCCAGAGCCGCATCGTGCCGTGTTTACTAATGAAGTTGCTAAATCGCCTCCCCATCCGGGAGGAGGGGAAGCGGCCCTTCAGAACCAAGTCAAAAGCTAGTTGGCCAGACCCGGAACGGCCGCTCGGTCCGTGGACGGCGCCAAACCCCCGATGGGCTTTTCAGATCTCGATCTCTGAGAATCCCATGCCCTGCAACGATTTGCTGTTGTACACAGTGCGATGTGTGCCGTCCAATTACCTCCGCTCATGAGGGTGAAGTCGTCTAGTTCCCGGAGTAAACCCTCCGTGCGATCATGGGCCTGTGGTTGTTTGTCTTGAGGCTCTTCCCCGCAGTCTTACCATTATGCCCCCCCCCCCATTTCCATCAGTGATCGGTGATCACTGATCAGAGAGGAGAGAGGTTTGTTTAACCAGCCAAGAAGAGGAGAGAGAGAGAGAGCGAGAGAGAGATAACAATAGTCTCCCCCTCGGCCCTTTCCCAGGCCGGGTCTCTTCCCGAGGCAGAGTTCGCTGCTATCGTTCCCCAATTACCCCCTCCTCTACTTACACACTGCTACGAACCACATGTTTGTTTGTCAGGCAGCGACACATCGTCGCCGCCTCTGCGGAAACCTCGTCAGATGGTGAGCGAAGAGGTCGCTCGTCGCCCTGGGAACCGTCTCAAGGGCCACGACAATGGGACATGACCAGTTCGTCTGGCAACTGATGGCCGGTCGCCGGTAACAAATGACACATCTACCGATAGGCTGGGACCTCGGGCTCGTCATCCGGGTGCTTTCACGATTGATTGATTGCTTGCTTGCCTGCTTGCTTGATTGCTTTGCTTAGTTTAGCCTAGGCGGTGCTGACGAAAACCCCGGCATGGATCACCTTCTCGATCCCCCCGGCCTTCTGCGCGTCCAAATATTCCTTGAGGAAATGCCCATCTTGGTCCGGCTGGACTTTTTACCAAATTGGAATGGACATCATCTGGCCGTTTGCCTTTCTTTCCTTTCCTTCTTTTTCCTTGTTTCTGCCACCACGACACTTCTTTTGGTGTTGCTCTTTTGCTAGTTCGTTAACTGTTCCGTTCCAGCTTGCCAGCGTTTGCGAATCGACCCGATCGATGTCTCTCCCTCCCCCTCCAAGACCGTGTCCAGGGTTCAATCGACTTTCTGGACATTCAGATCTCACACGTATGCAAATGTTTCCCATCGGGACAGACAAAGTTGCCATGCCCCGGCGAATACGAAAGTTGTCGATCGAGATATTGCAGCCCTTACACGAACGATTCAGGGCTACGGACATGGGACACAAATTCATCCCTCCCGGTCCAAAGCCAGACTCGGGATCAACCCAAACCCCCCGATTCAAAGCAGATCCAGCCGCGGGTACCCAGTCTTGAACAGGTTGCCGGGGTCAAACTTTTCCTTGGTCTCCTTCAGCCTGGCCAACCTCTCCTCGCCGTACGTGGCCACCCAGTCCATGTCCTCCTCGGGACCCAGGTTGCGGTGCCCGTATGGCAGCGCGAGGCCCTGCCTCGACAGGTCGTCCACCAGGCCGTCCACCCACCTCTTGTACTCATCGAACTCGGCCGCCTGCGCCGTCGCGTCGACCACGCCGGCCGAGGGGTTTGCGATGTGGTGCCTCGTGCGCAGCGGGTAGCAAGCGCCCGCGTTCTCGTCGAGCGCCCGGCCATGCGCGCTGTGGATGACGGTCCCGCACGTCGGCGCCGGAGGCGGATGCTTCCCAAAGGCGCTGGCCACCTCTGGCGTGAAGCATTCAAACGTGCGCAGGCGAGGCCGCCAGTGGACGTTGGTCGGCGAGGGAATCGTGTTGAAGAAGGTGTAGTCGTCAACTGTGTGCGAGTTCACACCAATGAGCCACATTGAAACTACCATATCAACCCGTTGCGTGTCCCAAGTGATCCGGGGGGGTATCAAGCCCAAAAAGCCAAGAAATAAGAAAAAAGAGGAAAACAAGAGGGGGAAGATGGAAGAGAAAAAGATCTTACCTGCGGCAACGGTGTTGAGCACCGGTGTCCCGAGTGCCTTCATCTTGTCCAGAAACGCCCAACCGTCGTCGAGGTCTTCGTTCTCCGACGTCCAGGCAAACAACCACGCGATGACGGGCCCGACGCCGGGCAGCGTCATGTGGGATACCTCGCCTGTGAAGTTGACCGGCACCTCCTCCTTCTCGAACTTGCCGTACCCGGCCAGCACGTCGACGGCCTGTTCGCTGGGGAACCCGAGGAAGCCCGCCAGGAAGCCCGTCTGGGGATACAGCTTGACTCGGAGCTCGACCACGATGCCGAAGTTGCCGTTGCCGGCGCCGCGCAGGGCCCAGAGCAGGTCGGCGTGGTCGTCCGTGTCGACGACCTCGCCATTCGCGAGCACGACGCGCGCGCCGAGGACCTGGTCGACGCCCAGCCCGTAGAACGCGCTCGAGTAGCCGTACCCGCCGCCGAGGGCCCAGCCGGCCATGCTCACCGTCGGACACCAGCCGTGGGGCGTGAGGAGGCCGTGCTGCTGGAGGAACCGCGAGAGCTTGATGCCCAGGATGCCGCCGCCGACTCGGGCGGACCTCCTGTCCTCCGCGACGGAGATGCTGTCCATGCCCCTCATGTCGACGATGACCCCGTCTCTCCCCTGCGCTTGGGCGGCGGTCAAGTCATGCCCGCCGCTCCGGATGCCGAACGGGATCCCCTGGGCGCGCACTTCCTGGACGACGGCCGAGACTTCGGCTTCTGTCCTGGGACGGATGACGGCCAGGGGCTGCTGCGCCATGCTCGCGTTGAAGAAGGACCGGACGTCTTCGTAGCCCTCGGCGGAGAGGGTGTATATCAGAAGCTCGGGGTGCTTCTCGGCGAGGCCTTGCAGCTGTGGCGCGTCCGAAGCCAGCTGGCCTTGTGTTGATGCCGTGGGGTGAGACGCGCGGAACTCTTCCGGGGCTTCTAGTGCGACGACCATCGTAGCCGTCTTGATGAACCAATCTGTGCACGGTGGAACTTGAAGCTGACGACGCGTACGAAATCCTCTTTGGCGGGGCTGTTGTATACGGATTCTGCGAAATAAGTCTACGTACGAGACTGACGACTTTCAGAGACTCCTTTGCCAACTTCTTATATGAATCCTGCCTCCCCTTCCCCTCATTGGGATCAAGGCTGGCTTGCATCTTCACATGCAGACCTGCAGCAAGAGCCCTCACGGGCGACAACCATTGGGTAGCGAACCCGAGCAACACCGTCAACCTGAAGCGAGCTGGCTGACGTGAGACTGGATTGGATTGGGTGACCTACCCCCCTCGTTCAATGAGGCTCTGCGAGAAAGGGATCGCTTGGCAAGTGTCAGCGCTAGACTGTCACAGGCCGCCTCGTTTGTTGCTCGGCTGAGGCGTTGACAGCGTTGGTTGGATGACTTCGGTGAGGACCATGGCCGATATCACCAACATCTTGCCTGTACAAAAGCTTTCCCTTTAGCATGCGGGCCGATAGTGGCGTCCATGGTTGAGATAACCCTCACCAGATGCGGTGAAGCTGGACTTTTGCACAACGTCTACTCGACGCCCCAGACCGCTAGTGATGTACAGAATACTTACCTTGATAGGTGTGCGTACATGGGGTCAGAAGCAGTCTGAGGAGTTGCATCAAAGAGAAAGAGAGAGAGAATTTTTCGAATACAAGCATGTTTGTTAAGAAGAGAAATCTAGCAATACCAGCCAAGCCAGACTGTAGTGCACACAACCGTGGGAGATACCCCGTCGCAGCGGCGAAGAACATGCATGTTTGATCTGAGGTCCGTCTACCCAATATTCTCACCACAAATCATATGACAGTGGTTCATGGTTGGCATCACGTATGTGTCGAGTGGGCGAACTCGAGAGCAGCTGCCCATAGAACCTCACAACAAGCTCCCTTCCAGGGACCTGTGTTTCCAATGAGAGAAACGTGTAGACACCCACCGCCCGCCCACCCGCTCTATTTCAGTGTCACCGGGCGCAGAACTCGTCGTCGTTGTTGTTGGCCGGGTGGTAGCCGTATATGTTCTCCTTGGTTGCGTCGTTCCCCAAGCCGCTCCAGCCCGAGACGAGCGCCCCTGTCAATGGCGCCGCGGTCCAAATTCTCATTGGGACCGCACCACCGGACCAAGTCGAGTCAGTCTTGAACTCGTCCCTGGTCTCATGCAACTTCTGAAGACAAACAGACCCCAAGGGTAACTCATCCCCTCTGATGTGCCCCGGGTCTACGATTGGGGAGGGATAGTATGGAGGGAGGGTCCCTAGGAAGATCACTCACGCCGCCGTGCCCCTCAGTCACGCTCGATAAGCTAGGCACCAACGTCGCGGCCGCGCGTCTCGAAAGAGACGACGCCGGCGGCGTTTGCGGACATGGAAATCTTCGATGGCGCTGTTCACGGCATTGCCGGAATCATCAAATGAAACCGAGCAGACGCCGTCAAAGACGTCCCCCAGGATGCTGAGGTCGCCGTAGGGAGTGCTGCTGGAGGTAAAAGATGGTGGATGCAGCACCCGGGCTTAGGAGGCCAGGTACGCATACGCATGTTGACCGAGGTGGCATGGTGGTGTCTTAATGGTTGAGACCAAGTTCGCCGAGAGCCGGGTTTTAGACAACAACCGCACCAACGACATCTTGGGTTGATGAAAACCTTCCCTGATGTGATGAGACCGGACTGTCCAGCCGCCATCTGCTTCGCGGGGACGCCTTGGTGGGCGGCACTTTGGCGACGTGCAACACCAGCTTCTCAAACACCTTGACACCTTGTGAGCTGTGGGCGAGTTCCACCCACATGACCTCTCCCAGCCTCGCCTCGGCTTCCGGCCACGTCGCGCCCATAGAGTCGCGCAGGGACGCGAGCTTGGTTATCAGCCACGCTTCGTCGTCGTCGTTGCTGTCGAAGACGGATATGGCGCCGGTGACGAGGGTCCAGGCAACAAGGAGCCTGACGGCAGCGGTCGACGCGTCGGCGACTTCAAACTGCCGGCACACGGACCGGAGCTGGCTGGTCAAGGCCGCCAGCGGGATCTTGGCCCCGTGGACCTTGAGGAACAGAGTCGTGATGTAGCTGGTCATGCCGAGGCGGAACATCTCGGCCACGCCAGCCCTCGTGGCCGGCTCCAGGTAGAGCAGACGATACTGGACGGACGTCATCAGGTTCTGGAACACGTGCGGTTCGATCTTTTGGCCCGTCTCCGCGAGGTAGTTGGCCAGGAGAGAGAAGTCGTGGAGGTCCTGGAAGACAGTGCCCAGCCGAGGGTCGAACGAGTCGGCGAGAAGGCGGATGCGGCACCGATCTCGGCTGTGTTGGAAGCCGGCGGGCAAATCCCCGAGTTTGCGGCCCATGTACGACCCCCAATCGATGCCGTCTCTGTAGTAAAGCGGCCTCTCCCCTGTACATAGACTCCAGCCGATGTCCACGCTACTCAAAGTCAGCTCTCTGGGCCGGATCCTGGCCCTAAGCTAACCCCAAGGCTGAAGGGCGGCTGCCTTGTCACTCACCGGCATATCTTGACCTGCAGCTGCAGGTTGTGCTCAAAGCTCTCGATGCCGCCTCGCAGCTCGACTATGCGGCGCAGACCCCTGACGTGCGCCGTGGCGCCGTCCCGGTCCCCAAAGATCTCGGACACCATGCACATGGAGACGACCGTCGCGATGGTGGAGTCGGCCAGCGCCAGGTCCTTGTCCGTGATGTGCTGGTTGAGGAGCTTCAGCGTCCTCCAGACGTGGAAGCTGGTCCTCTTGCTCGTCTTGCCCTCGACCGAGTCGTGCAACAGGCCGACGGTGAAGAGCATGGAGTTCAGAAAGGCGGCGTCGGAGAGGAGCCAGTAGAACCACGGCGTCTTGCTGGCGTCGAAGCTCAGACACCACTCGATCGGGTACATGGTCTCCTTGATGAACCCGTAGTCTGTTGGGAACACGGGCATGGTTGAGTGTGCCTGTCTGTAGTTGACGCACGAGGGTGGTTTGGGGAATCTCTCACTCACATTCAAACAGCATGGACCGGGAGATGTCGTCCACGTCTTCGGCAAATCGAAACATGTCCAGGTCGTTGGATGCATGCAACACCTGCCGCTGGGATGCACGCTTGTTGTTGTTGTTGTTGTTGTTGTTGTTGTTGTTGTTGTTGTTGTTGTTGTTGTTGTTGTTGTTGTTGTACCTGAGTGCCACCTCGGAACCCGGTCGACCAACGGGGATTGGCAGCGGCTCGGGTGACTCCGTCTTCTGAGCAGACCCGGCCGTGTCAATATCATATGCGGCCCACGGAGCTGCCGCACGCTTCGGAGCGGCGCGAGACGCCCGCGTGTTTTTGCCTCGCATGACATGGCTGCGGATGAGCTTCCGGTCCTCCGAGTTGGGTCTCCCGGACGTGTCGGTCATGACAAAGGCGAAGCCCGTGGTTTCTGCGACAGTCACACAACGTTAGACCCAGGTTTCTTTCTCTCTCTATCTCTCTCTCTCTCTCTTTCTTTCGCGCGCTCTACCGGGTTCGAGGGAGGCATACTAGAGCGCTTTTGGTTGCCCATCGTCGTATCGGACACACCGGAGTTAACCAACTACAAGCAACCAGCGGGGAACGAGAATGCCGAGGGCCTATACCGTCTCCTCCTCTCTAGGGCTTTCCGAGAGAGCCAACAGAGGGAGAGATTTGCGTCAGGGACGAAGCGAACAGGCTGGGTTGTGGGACACGTTCGAGCCGCGTCAGACCCTTGGGATAGGTTGGTTGCCAGCCAGGCAGGTTCCAGATCGGACGGGATCGCCAGTGCGACGCTGTCAAGAGCAGATGGGAGATGCAGCAGCAGGTACACCGTTTGCCCAAAGTGGAAAGCAATCTAGACGAGGAAGAGGGACAACTCGAGAGCGGGCAAGATGTTGAAGAGAGAGCCGGAATTTCGGGTCAGCCAGCTGCGGTGTTTCTGGTGGGCGGCGCAGTCGATCAAGAGGGAAGAGGGGGGAAGAGGTCTCAGAGACACACGTTCGCCAAGGGTCGACTGTTGCCTTCTTCCGGCCTAGTGCTGACGTTCTTCTAACCGCCCATCGCCCAACACACGTGATGCTCGGGAGACAAATTGTGAGGAACTTGGCGCCGAGAGAATCGGCCCCGCAACGCCGGCCACACCCGCCGGCGGAGCTCCCGGTTCAGAACATCTAGAAGCTTCTTATATAGCTTTTAGTTTAAACAGTGTGTCCTTTTTAGAGACTAGGCTTTTTTCTTTTCCAAGAAAGTGATCTTGATTTATGTTTCTGTGGGTGTATTTCTGTTTACAGTAACCAGCTAGTCGGGTTAGCAATGTTGTCGCCGTCATCGTCGTCGTCGATGTTGTCGTCCACGAGGCACCGCTGCCTGGGCACAGCCGAGCCGGAGATAGGCTCGGCGATGCCATCATCCATACTGAAATGAAGGACGCTGTGACTTAGGGCGCCTCTGGAGTTGTATAAAAGCAAACAGCAAGTCGGCCATGGCCGTCGATACCGAATCCCACCCCATCGCAGCAAGTACCGACATCATCGACACCGACACCAAGACATTCAAAATTCTTCATCAGAACTCAGGCCACATCACCATCTCCCGTTCGTAATGACAAGCTCCATCGACCTGGCGCCTCTCACCATGGGGGCGGGGAGGCTCTTCGTCACATCCCAGTTCTGCGCCACGGTCCGCACGCCGCCAAAAGATCTCTCCCTCGCGGGACAGACGGCCATCGTCACCGGGGCCAACGTCGGTCTGGGCCTGACGTGTGCAGGCCAGCTGCTGGAACACGGTCTGTCTCGCCTCATCATCGCCGTACGGTCCATAGAAAGCGGGAAGGCTGCGGTCAAGGCCCTCGGAGAGAAACACCCCGCCGCCGCCATCGAGGTCTGGGCCCTGGACATGATGTCGTACAGATCGATCCAGGCGTTCGCGGACCGGTGCTCCACGCTGTCGCGGATCGACGTCGCCATCCTGAACGCCGGAATAGCTAGGGAGAGCTTCAACCTCTCGCCCGAGGGTCACGAGGAAATGGTCCAGGTCAACTATCTGTCCACCGTCCTCCTTTCCGTCCTCCTCCTGCCTCTGTTGAAAGCGAAGAAAACCGAGCCTGGGAGGCCCGGGCGGTTGACCATTGTCAACTCGGGTGCCACCTTCAGTGCCAAGTTCACGGAGCACGAACAGGTGCCGTTAATAGCGGCGTTGGACGACGAGATGAACTTTGACCTTACCGATCGATACCAGACATCCAAGCTCCTGGGCCAGCTCGTCATAGGCGATATCGTCAAGTACGTCCGCAAGGAAGACGTCGTCGTCAATCTAGTTGACCCGGGCCTGTGCAAAGGATCGGGGCTTCATCGGCATCTGGGCGGCGGACTGAGGGCCGTCTTCGGAGTAGCCAAAGCCATGACCGGGAGAAGCCTCGAGGCGGGAGCATCGACGTACCTTGATGCCGCTGTGGTCCGGGGAGAAGAGACACACGGCAGCTTCCTCATGGATTGGAAGATCCATCCGTAAGAGCGCTCTTTCGGAACAAATTGTTGGAGAAGCGATACTAACTGAGAGCCGCACAGATTCGCCACGTTTGTTTACACACCAGAAGGAAAGGCCAGCGGGAAACGGCTTTGGGATGAGACTCTTCAGGAACTGGAATTCGCCGGGGTGCACTCGATCCTCCGCTCCATGAAGTCAGATTCGTCATGAGGGACCCCCCTCTTTCTCCCGCTCACCCGGGAATGTGCGGACATGACATGACATATCACGTCGGACGTGGTTCGGTGATGTTTAGAATGCCTGGCTGCAATTGGGTTTTGGGCAGACAGTCAGCAAGTACTTGACAACTAGAGGGTCCATAAGCAGTAGGTTCGGTTGTGTACATAGCAGTGACGATAACACCAACTCATCTCGATCAACAATAGTTCCCTCAGACTGCGTCACTTGTTGCAAAAAGTCCCTGCATATTTTGTTATAGGTAGGCCCTCTGTGCCGCAGGTGGACAGCAAGCATCATGATCTGGTGGCAAGCTGCGAGCGATTAGGAAATGACCAACACTTCGATACGCCCGTCGGAAGCTCCAGCACAAGAGGCGATAGGCATGGCGTGCTCATGAGACCACTAAGCCTATTCGTCACAGGCCGCACCTGGAGGATCGCGAACAACAACGTAGGTGAGGTGAAGGATGCGGAAGACTGGATATATGCCTCGCTCAGTCCGGGTCACGTTCACTGAGACGCAAGAACTACACAGGCGGGAGGCGACAACACACTGATCAAACAAACGATCGCCTGTTCTCGGAATGCTGATCATTGAGATGGACGCCTCTCAATTCTCTTCCGCGGTCCTCGAAGGTCTGGCCTCGGTACCAGAACCTTGGGACCTGGGCACAGGCAGACCCTTGTCCCGAGAGACCGATTCAAAAGTCAATGTTCATCCGCTTTCAATTGGCTTGACCACACACACCTTCTTAGTTGAGATGAAGCCGAAGGATCGCTATCTTCACACTCGAGAGAGGATAGACGAGGGGGTCGCTCCGTGAGCTTACACGATGGTGGTCGTCGAGCAAGAAACACACACACCTAGAAAGACATGACAATCTAATCGTCGTGAAGCCCAAGATAGGGTACTGATGGATAACGATCTCGTTTTGAGACGGTCCAACTTGTTTCTACAAATCGAAGTCATCGTTGACAACCAGACGGGACTCGGATCGCAGCGGAGAGAGGAGAGCGTTGCTCGTCAACCCTCTCTGCAAAGCAACGAAGCGGCGTAACATCCCCTTTTGGGCCATGCGTCCGATGCCAAGAGGTCGAGGCCTGAAAAGTTCCCAGCCGACTTGTCGCTGCAAGCCAAGGAGGGCACCGGCCAGGGGGAGTCCCAGGACGCGATGATACGGCGGTGTCGCATCGCTCGATCGAGGCGGCAAAGATAAGGGGGATGGGGGGCGAAAACCTCGGCCTCTCTCTTCAGCTGCGATGGCCTCTCTCTCTCTCTCTCTCCCCTAGACCCCAAGACCTTTTTACCAAGACGGCAAGCTGTGCCCAGACGGAAGATTGGCGTTGCCAAGTATGGAGTACTTCAGTAGGAACTCAGTAAGGACTCAGTTGGGAACCCAGGCGCCCGCGAATGAACCGAGCGTGGCGTCTGCAGCGATGTGCGCCATCCCGCGTCTTGGACGAAGCTTCGCTTTGAGCCCCTATCACGTAACCTGTACAGAGTCAAATGTCAACACGCGAGAGAAAAGAAAGATAGGAATGCTTGGAGCTCCCTCACGGAGAGAATTGTCGGGGAAGAGAGTAGAGTAGAGTAGCGCGCGCGCCCAAACCGAATGGTTGGGAGCGAGTCATTGGAATCTTAGAGCTCACAACGCCAAGGAACTATCTTTGATGGGCTCGTGTTAAATACGGGAGCTTCTTTTCTCAGATGATCACTCACACACATGGCTGATGGGGGTTTGAGAGGTAAAAGTGAGAGTGAGAGTGAGAATGAGAGTGAGAGTAAAAGTAAGAGTGAGAGTTAAGGCTATCACGCCACGATGGCACCCAGGATGCGACGACACGCGAGCAGCATTGTACGCGCGCACCAATTGCAGCGTCTGGATATGACCTGCCGAAAAGAGGCAACCTGGAGAAGACCCGCCCCGGCCGGGGTCTGACGAGGACATCCCACGACGAGCACCTAGGCTCTCGTACGACGGGCGGGCGAGAGATGGCTGGGTAGGGTTGGAATGGGGTTGGAATGGGGTTGGGGTCGGGGTCGACTGGCCATGATCATCCCAGTGCCGCAGGACAGAGAGACATTGCCACGGACGGATCTCTTGTCGGAAAAGTACTGAGACTGTAGCGCCCTCGAAGGAGTGCCGCCCGGTTCGAATGGCTCTGGACTCTCGAGATCGAGAGTTCGCCGAGTCTCTATCGGCTGCCCGGCGAATGGAGAACGGCTCACTGCCCAAGATAGAGCGGGCGAGCGAGTGAGCAGCACGAATCCTCCCGCAGTCACATTGTGCGGGTGGATAGCAGCAATCTGGCCGGTGCTTGACCCATCTAATAAGCTGCCGATACCAGGAGACGCGGGCCTAGGAGGAGGGAGTGGGCATGGATTGTGGCTGTCAAAAAGTTCCTCTCAAAGTAGATTCATGCATTCATCCCTCATCATCCCTCTTCACCCGGGGGCGAGTGAGCGGAAACTTGCCACCTTGCGGTTAGCCAGATAGATGACTTATGATACGACTCTGGGGGGGGAGAGGGAACCTGGCCCGGTGAGTGGCCGGTTCATCCGCAAATCCACGGACATGTTTCCATCTTCCCTCTTGGAGTTGGAGTTGGAGGCCGATAAGAGGGGGAGGAGAGGGATCCAAAAAAGACATGGGGCCGGCGGTGGGGGTTGGAACGCGCGGCAGGGGTTCACTCACTCAATCACTCACTCACTCACTCCACTCCCTAACCATGTTGCGAACGGACGAGGCCCTAGAAATCAGCAGGGCGAGGGGACACTGACGAACGCCCTGTGCCGTCGAAAGACGCAATACCATCATCGTTAGATGCCTTCATGTTCCGTTGCCTCGGACGCACGTTGCCGGCGATTGTCGTCGCCTCCCGGGTCCTCCTCCCCCCCCCCCCTTCGCGCGCGCGCGGGCGAGATGGTGTGCGCAGGCCAGGCTTGGCGTAACGACAAGCTCTCGGAGCAGATCTCTTGACATTTCTTGTCCTTCTCGGATGGCACGTCTTGGACGTCTTGGGCGTCTGGGGGCCATGTCGTGATGGTCTTGGGCGGGAGGGCTTGGAAAGCTTGTGAGTCTTGGAAGAGACTCAAGAGGGAGGGAGGGGGGGAGAGAGAGATAGAGAGAAAGGAGGGACGGGACGCCACTATCCAGGGTCTTTTCGGGGTGTTGGATCGTTTCGAGCAGACTGCCAAGCGGGTTGTTGACTTAATTAGCGCATCCCCCAATGGACACCAGCCGAAAGTAGTACATCGTATACATCGTGTACTCTGTAAAGGGTCGAGGAAGAGGGTTGATTCGTCGTATGTCAACCGTCCAACCATCCTGTCCAATCTAATCCAATCCAACGATTGGGAAGTTGGTTGGATGGACATTTAACCATCCGCCCGTCCTTTTGCGCATCTGGAACGTAACGTAGCAAGTGGTAGTCCTTCCATGGGAGCACCTTGTAGGATACCTACTAACATCAGCCATGTCGAGGCTTCTTCGCTGCATCTTCTGCTGAGCTGCCGTTTCTTTCCCAGAGGCCGTGTGTGTCCTTGGCCAGCTGCCGTCGCCCGATGGTCGCAGATCCCTGCTAGCTCACCATCGTGCCATCTTATCGTGTGCTTGTCTAGGCTCCCCCCGGGTTCGCCCACAAGGGAAATGGAGCCGAAGACGACTCCTCCGCGGCGGCCCCGTTCCACCACGCCATGTCAGCGGAGGAGCGCACACACACAAGGGCGCAAACGGATGGTGACATTCTCGCACGAGACAGCGAAGCGAAAGGCCAGTGCTTAGACAAGAGAGAAAGAGAGAGAGAGAGAGAGAGAGAGAGAGTCCAGGACGATCCCCGGGATGAGGAAGAAACACAAAGACGGTCAGGCGGGGGGGGGGGCGGTCACTTGCCATGCCCACCAAAGCGGATGTCCCCCCTCTCTGCCACCGACGTTCATGGGGGAGGGGGGCAGAGATTAGGTTGATTGACGATACTCTCGGAGACCCGTTGATGTTGGCCAACACTCTGACGCAAACTCAATTCGACAGTCAGAATAGGTTCAATGTCTGCGCTCATCCTGCGAGCGTGCGTGTGTGCGTGTGTGCGCGCGCGCGCCGTACACCACCAACATAAGCCTTCGCGATGACGGGGTATGGGCGACGACACAAAAGAACCAGCGCCAGCGTCTTTGATTGGCAAGCTCGGTTCTGCGAACGCCGCAGCCGCACATAGTCGTGCTTCCAAAAAGTTCCTCTCCTCTGGAAGACTCAGTCAGTGTTTCGACCTTCCTTACTCGACCAAGCTACCCCGGTGCACCACCACCACCACCGCCGCCGCCCAGGCTGAGCCAGCGGGAGGGTGCAAAAGGACTAAGACGAGGTAGATATCCGGCGGGTTGGGACTCTGTGTACAGATATAGCGGCGGTAGCATCGGCGGTAACAAGAGCGGCAAGTGTCAAACGCTGCCAGCCCAGTCTCACCCACTCACCCATGTAAGTGAACGGGGGTTCCTCCTGCAGGTTCGTGGGTATCGAATGGAGCTGGGCCCGATGGCTGGCCCGGGAGGCCAAGGAGGGGTGGTAGCCATTCGTCTCTGCTCACTCATACCAGGTCATGGCCGGGGAAAGGCAGAGAGAAGATGAACCGTCGAGGACCTACAGACAAGCTCACTGTCCAAGAGTTTGCCTTTCCCTTTTCCCCAAACAACAACCTGTTGCTGTGTGACTTCATCTTACAGTCTGTCACTCAGTCTTCAGCAGCAGCTTGACCCATGCTGAAATGAAAGCCTTACCCACCACCCCCTCGACACACACAGACACACACACACACGCTTGATTCAGCGCGGGTCGAGAGAGCACGGCATGCAAAACGATCCCTCCAACAACGTGCCGGACCCTTTGTTATCGGTCTTGTCGAAATGCAGAAGGTAGACTGCCCCATCTCCAGGGTTGCACCAGTCAACCAAGAGGAGGGAGGTGAGAGAGGGGGGCGAGGCCTCGGACAAGACGACCCATGTCAGTCACATCACCCTTGCTCCCGGAGAGACGAGTCTATGTTGCCATTGCAGCTTCCCTTCTCAGAGCAAGGGGGATCTTTGCTGCATCTTTCTGGGGATCGTCTCGTGGCGACACTATCACTGTCACTCCAGCCCACTCTTCTCTTTGCCTCTCTCTCTCTATTTCGCTTCGCTATCCAGACCATTGGGAACCAACCCATGGGGGGGCCCATGGTCCCACCGACGATAAGCATCTCGTGTGACAGACAGACTGACTGACTGGGGGGGATGGTCGTCTCGTCGAGATGGATATTAAAAGGCAGAGACATCCTCGTCCTCTTTCATCCGCTTGGTCTTGTTTCCGGTCACTGGCAAATCTCCAGCCCATAGAGTCAACGGGTCCATCCAACGATCCCGCCTTTCAACCTCAACCTCAGCAAAGGGTGAAGAGACTTTAACAGACTCCCCAGCGCAACACCACCATGTCCGACATCCGCGAGGAACGGGTTCCCGGCCAGGACCACGGCCACGGCCACGGCCAGGACGGCGTCTTCTCGAGCGAGAAGCCCGCTCCTGTAAGTTGATTCATCTCTCCCATCTCGAGGGTCCATCGACTCGACTCCTCAGCCACCCATGAGACGAGACAAGTAAGCTAACCAAGTCTTTCTTTTTCTCTTCCCCTCAGTTCGTCCAAACCAACTTTGACGAGGGCGAATTCAATGGCCACGTCGAGAAGGACCTGAACGTCACCGAGGACGACCTCCTCGAGGCCAAGGAGCTCGCGTCGCAGCTGTCCCTCGAGGAGGTGCGCGAGATGATGTTCAACGTGCACAAGATCCACGAGAAGGACCCCAACTTCCCGCTCGCCATCATCGAGAAGATCGAGGACTTCCTGGCCAACGACGACGTGTTCGAGAACCCCGAGAAGCACGAGACGCTGATCCAGGAGATGAAGCTCGAGGCCGCCCTCATCACGGGCAACTCGCCCTACGCCGAGGTCCGCGCCGTCGTCGACAACCACGACGACCCGACCATGCCCGTCTCGACCATCCGCGCCTGGACCATCGGCCTGGTCTTCTCCGCCCTGCTCGCCTTCGTCAACCAGCTCTTCTCCGTCCGCTACCCGTCCATCACCATCCTGGCCAACGTCGCCCAGCTGCTCGCCTACCCCTTCGGCAAGCTCTGGGAGAAGACCCTCCCGGACGTCGGCTTCACCCTGGCCGGCCAGCGCATCTCGCTCAACCCGGGCCCCTTCAACCGCAAGGAGCACATGCTCATCACCATCATGGCCAACGTTGCCTACAACATCCCTTACACCAACTACATCATCTGGACTCAGTGGTACGTCTTTTTTGTCCCTCTTCTGCTGCTTCTCAGTCTTCTTCCCTATACCCCCCCTTGGTGGTTGTCAACATCTCTCTAACTCTCTCTCCCTCAAGGCTTCCCAAGTTCTTCAACCAGTCGTGGGCCTCCAACTTTGGCTACCAGCTCCTCATCTCGCTGTCCACCAACTTCATCGGATACGGTCTCGCCGGCCTCTGCCGTCGCTTCCTCGTCTACCCGTCATACTGTGTCTGGCCCGCCTCCCTCGTCACCATCGCCCTGAACTCGGCCTTCCACACCGACAAGAACTCGGCCGTTGACGGGCCCTTCCGCACCGTCTGGCGCGCCAGCCGACAGAAGTTCTTCTACATGGCCTTCGCCGCCATGTTCGTCTGGTTCTGGTTCCCCAACTACCTGTTCACCGCTCTGTCTTCCTTCAGCTGGATCACATGGATCGCTCCCAAGAGCCGAGACCTCGCCACGGTGACTGGCTTCAACAGCGGCCTCGGTATCAACCCCTGGCCCACCTTTGACTGGAACATCCTGTGAGTAGCCACCCCGCGGTCATTAACCATGATGATGATGATGACGACGACGACGACAACGACATCTTGACCTTTTTGCTAACTATCGGACTCAAAAAAAGCCTGTACGACAACACCGACCCCCTGATGGTCCCCTTCTTCTCGACCTTCAACAAGTTCCTCGGCGCCTTCTTCTCCATGTTCATCGTCTTGGCCATCTGGTACACCAACACGTACAACACGGGATACCTGCCCATCAACTCCAACAAGGTCTACGACCACTTCGGCTCCCTCTACAACGTGTCCCGCGCCGTCAACGAGCACGGCCTCTTCGACAAGGAGGCCTACGAGGCCTACTCGCCCCCCTTCCTCGGCGCCGCCAACGTCATGGTCTACATGTTCTTCTTCGCCATCTACACCGCCACCATCACCTACGCCTTCCTCTACCACCGCCACGAGATCGTCCTCGGCTTCAAGGCCCTGGTCGGCAGCTTCAGGAAGAACAGCGATGTCGAGAAGGATCAGGTCCTCGATGTCCACAACCGTCTCATGAAGGGTGAGTCGTCCTTTTTTTTCTCTTTCCTCCATTCTCTCTCATACGAGCGAGCATTGGCGTTCCGTGCCGGACTGCTATGGAAATGGTTCTGCCCACTGCTCGTTCAGCCTTGCCCAGCTTCGTTCCACCGTCTCACCCATAACACGTCACGGTCCACTAACAAAACGCCTAGTCTACCCTGAGGTCCCCGAGTGGTGGTACCTGACCACAGCCGTCGTTGCCGCCGGTCTCGGATGTGCCGGAATCGCCGCGTGGCCCACGTACACGACGGTGGGCGTCGTCTTCTACGGTATCATCCTCTGCCTCATCTTCGTCGTCCCCGTCGGCATCATCAAGGCCATGACCGGTATCGAGGTCACCCTCAACGTCCTCGCCGAGTTCATCGGTGGCTCCTGGGTCGAGGGCAACGCGCTGGCCATGAACTTCTTCAAGTCCTTTGGCTACGTCACCTGCGCCCACGCCGTCTGGTTCTCCAACGACCTGAAGCTCGCCCACTACGTCAAGATCCCGCCCCGCCACACCTTCTGGGCTCAGATGATCGCCACCTTCATCTCGACGCTCGTCTGTCTCGCCGTCCTCAAGTTCCAGTTCTCCATCGAGAACATCTGCACCGAGGATGCCGCCAACAAGTTCACGTGCCCCGGCGTCAACACCTTCTTCACCGCCTCCGTCCTCTGGGGTACCGTCGGCCCCAAGAAGATCTGGGGCGCTGGTGGCCAGTACACGGCGACCCTCCTCGGATTCCCCCTCGGCGTCTTCATCGTCCTCTTCTTCTGGGGCCTCAACAAGACCTTCCCCAAGTGGAAGTGGGTTCGCCAGATCCACCCCGTTGCCATCATGTACGGATGCCTCGTCTGGGCTCCTTACAACATGTCCTTCGTCTGGCCTTCCGTCCCCATCGCCTACTTCTCCTGGGTGTTCCTCAAGGGTCGTTTCTTGGGTTTTTGGTCCAAGGTAAGCCTCCTCCCGATCTCCATCACACCAATCACTTTGACTTCGGTTGGCTGACATTGATCCCCAGTACAACTTCGTTCTCTCTGCCGCCTTCTCCTGCGGTATTGCCATCTCCGGCATTGTCATGTTCTTTGGCCTTCAGTGGCAGGATGTTGAGATTGACTGGTGGGGCAACAGTGTCGTCTCGGGTGGTTGCGAGGGCAAGGCATGCCGCCTCCTCACTCTCGCCGAGGGCGAATACTTTGGCCCCCGTATCGGCGACTTCCATTAGACAATGTCGTTCCTGTGCAGTAGCCGGGCTCTGGCTGCCGGGGCTTACTCTCGAAGCGTAGCGATCTGTCATTTATGTATCTGAAGTATGTTGCAGGCCGGGAAGTTGCCGGATAGACCTGTGTACTGTAATGTCTTTCAAAAACAAAACCCTCCTAGCAAGGTAATATAGTTAATACCATGTCGCCATGACGATATTCTGGTACATCGACTTGGGCTGTCTTATTGCTTTCGTCCTACACGTGCAATTAGATGCCTTGACATCTCCTACCAGGTATTTGTGGTTGCGAATGTTCGAATGTTGGCCGAGCTGGTTTACATGTGCTTTACGGGAATCTTGCTCACCGAACACATAATAGCAACCATGTCGAAGAATGGCGTGTCATCTTTTGTCATCGACCAAGGTTGATTATTGCCGTGGCTTCTCATGACTCTTCTGGGACGTCGCCCATGGTGGACTTTGAAGCTCCTGACGAAGCAACTTGCTTGCTATCAAGCAGCGTTCGTGTAAGCGTATATATACCACGGCGCAGCGCTTATCTCCCCGAACGTGGAGGCCGGCCGGCCGGCACCGGATCGGCGTGGCTGTGTTGGAATAGACGAGTCGAGAGAGGCAGCATTGTGAGGTGCTCAGAATCCAAAGGTGCCCAGTGGTGTCTCCGCGGACGGAGTCTTACGGGACTTCGAGTGAGAGTAATGTGAGTTTGGGGCCTTCCAGGCAAGTAATCTTCATGGTTCAGCCAGTGATCGGGGTACCATAACGGCTGTCGATGCCGACCGGGAATCTTCAGGTCATGATACTCACACTTCTCCAGCCATCAGCCAAGCCAAATGTGAGAAGACTTCCATTTTTTAACATACCAACGTACCCAACGTATTGGATGATGTTGAAATCTTCTGAGGCAAGTTGGACAAGTTCTGCCACGACCGTGGCGAGGCATGAAGGCCAGGGGCTACTAGTGTTGGCACTGCGATCGGAGGGAAATAACTATTACTTCAGTCTTCAAGAGCGGTACACAGGACAGTGATCAAGATGGGAAGATAGATACCATCTTCGGACCAGCTTCCGGGCAACTTGAATTGGAGTGTACAGAGACGAATCTCGCACTTCAACTTGAATGAGACCGCCGCGTGGATTTGACAAGGGCCTAGGGATGGCCCAGTCAACTGCTGTGTGACATCGTCAGACAGCAACACACCGTTGGGTATCACGTTCCGTCGGCCGAATGACTGACGGCGAGTCTGATTCGACATTTGGTCGAGAGGCCTTTGCTCGGAGCATGAGTTGCCCGGCTATGTGCGATTTCTCTGTCTGATTATGCGCTGCATAAAAGTCCTCATATGATGACAACGCAGGGCGACTACACCGAGAAACCGCAACCTCTCTTACTTGAAATGATCGCAAAACCAGACGTTTTTGAAAGTACGAATACCGTCATAATCCACGGTTGAATGTTTGCCTAGCATAGAGAGTCGATATGGGGTATCTCTATTGCCAGCTCGCCAGGGGCTCGGTCATAGTCTACCCCCCGCCGATGGCCACAAGAGACATACCGTACATGAGAAGAGACTGCTAAGTTATTACGAGCAGAGACTCAACCGCAGCTCACTAGCTTATTGTGAAAAGGTTGAGATCAGAATGAAAGAGAAGCACTCCGGCCGTCGCCTACAAACCTGATATCACATCGAGCGAGATGTTTCATCTCCCTTGTCACTAACATCACCAGTCCGCGACACAACAACTCACACCTACGGTCCCCTCCCGGAACCGCCGAAGCAACACGCGCCGTCATCCGAAGAGCAACGGCTGCTCGTGTCAGAAAAGCAACAGCCGTCGCCGTCGGAGTAGCAGCAGCCTCCTCTCTTGGAGAAGCAGCAATCCCCGCTGTCGATGCAACAACAGCCGGGCGTGCTCTCAGGCTTTCCCACTTGTCTGCCGCCTCGTGAGACACGGAATCCGTCATCGCGTACCCCTCGACTGCCTTTTGCTGCTACTGCTGCTGCTACTGCTGCTGCTGCTGCTGCTGCCGCTGCCGCTGGGCTCGCATCCCCTTTTTTCTAAACCGCGCTTCCCCGCGCGGTCCCCTGCTAGAATCCCGGTTGTCTCATCATTCCTGGAGCTGCTGCAGGAGCTCTGCGACAGGTTGACGTCGGCGTCGCCCAGTTCGCGGAGGGAAGGTCGAGACGAGCGAGGATGGCGAGGTGAAGACGGTGGTCCCATGATCTGCGGATGCGGAAGTGGAGCCGTTCGAGGATGGCTGATACGGCGGAGATCGCATCGTCCTGCTCCTGGTAGTGTCGCAGTTGCCGTCGCGTTTGCTGTCGCTGCTGGTACAATCGTTGACCATTGTAGTAGTCATCATCCCCGTCGACAAGGAGATCGTCTGCCGCTAGACGCCACGCGCAGCCAGGACCAGAGACCTCGTTGGACGGGTCCATATTTCTTACGGGGGAGAGGGAGGTTTGTGCTTCCTATAACGTACATGATAAGCGAGCGCGCCAGACAAGCGAGCGCGCCACCTAACCGCAACCACATCACAAATATAACCCCCAAGCAACAACAAAAAGATCAAATCAATTCAAACTACTCAGAATCCTCTTCTCCAGACATATCTTCATTAAAATCACATGTTCGCGCATTGTGTCCGGTGTTTCCGCAGATGCCACACCTCCTTTGGCCTGTTTCTGTCCTCGGCTTCCGACCACTACTCCGACGTATTTCCTCTTGTACCTGGGCTGTCGCCTCTCTCTGCGACTGAATATCCTGTGCATCAGCTACAGTAAGACTTCCTCCTTGCCTAAGATGAGTTTTCTTAGTCCTTTTGCGTCGGTTAAGTAGGCTGTTTTCCTCCCGAAGGGCTTTATTCTCAGCTCTTAAGAATGCATTCTCATGGGCAAATCCCAGTGCTCCTTTCAGAATATGCTCAACATCTGTACATCCATGTGTTGGAGAGCTGCCTGGATGATTAAGGAACCGATCCTTAAGTAGAGTTCCTTGAGAACTTAACTCTGTTGCGTTCTTTGGTGTCTGGGAAGTCCAAGGTAGTGGTGTTGTTGGGAGGGATCCTGGAGGTGAAGGAGTGTGGAACTTGACATCCAGCTTAGATATCACACTTTCTGCACTTAGAGGGACAAGTCCTGCCCCTCTAAAACCCCCTTGGATGTTTTTTTCTGTGAGAGCTCGCTTAAAGGCGTTGTGAAATGCTGGAAAGAAATCGTCCTTCGTAATATGGGTATTACCCCGTCGCATCTTATCCTCAATTTCTCGACCGTACGCCAACTTCAAAGGCCCAAAACACCCTACATCTAAGGGCTGAAGTAGATGAGAAGAATGAGGCGGCATACAGAGGGTGACGATGTTGTTTTCCTTGCAAAACAGCTCAAAGTCTGTGGAGTGGTGACTTTCGTGTCCATCGACAATAAGGAGGCGATATTTCCCCTTCGCACGCGACTTTGAATGCTGATCAAAGTGCTGGAGCCAATCTAGGCCTCTTTCATTTGTTGTCCATCCATTTTCAGATGTTGCAATAACCCAGTCGGGTGGGAGACCAGATTCGGTGTACCATGTGGAGAGGAGATTTTTGCCTGCAACAATGATGTATGGCGGGACGCTATAGCCAGACGAACTGATGGCCTGAATGACTGTAACCCATTCTCGATTGCCAGGCTAAGCCATTTTTGTGTTTAAATGTCTTTCAGCGCTTGTAACAACCATGCCAGATGCAATCTGGCCCATCATAAAGCCAGTCTCGTCAAAGTTGTAGATATCTGACTCCACGATGCCATATTTCGCAATTGTGTTCGCCACAAGGCAAAACCACACGTTTATTGCCTCAGGATCTTCGCATTTAGCTCTCTTATAGTCGTATCTTCAAAAAAAACGCGTTCAGAGCTGTGGTTGTCGTTTGACAAAGTTTGAGGCCCAGCGCTTGCCGACTGGTGGCTTGTCGCGGTCGGCAAGCAGTCGATTGGCCATTTCTTCAACACCAGTAAGCCGGGGAGGAAACGATCGGGCATCTAGGTCAAGAATGTACTCGACTAGCTTCTGCTCTTCAAGCTCCGTCAAATTCCGTGAGTTCGGCATGGTGTCGCGTCGTGATGCTGTTCCCTTTAGTCGACGCGTCACAATGTCGCGGCTGACGTTGTACATCTTTGCTGCAGCGCGAATGCTGAGTTTTAGGTCTTTTTTGTAAGCTTGGACAGCCAGCTGTACCTGAGCTTCGTTGCTAGTGGATTGCATTGTTGTTCGTGGAGAAATGAAAGGAAACAGTCAGACAGACGCGTCTGGCTGGTTGGGTGGCGCGCTCGCTTGTCTGGCGCGCTCGCTTATCATGTACGTTAACGTAAAAAGTATATAAGAAAAAAGTAAAAATACAAAAAAGGGAGATCGCGGCCTGCGTCGGGTCGTGTCGTGAGATGGGCAGATCGCGGGGAAATGGAACCCTTTCACCCGTTCGTCGCGTGCGTGATGTGCGCCGTGCGTGCGGGCGATGGAGACTCGGTGTGGAGATGCCGGGTCTTCGGGGTCTTTGCGAGTCTTGTACGTAATGAGGTGCTCGTCAGGCGTTTCGATCAAGTAATGGATGGGGTTCCCGAGACGTGGATTCGCGGGGAAATGGGGTTTGGGGTTGAAGAAACCGGATATCAGGCAATGGATGTTGTTTGTCGTCGTCGTCGATGAGAAGGTTTAACGGAGTAGGAGTAGTTGGCTGCTAGTTGAGTGAAGAGGACTTCGAAGAGGACTTCAAAGAGGACTTCAGAGAGAACTTCAGAGGGAACCCCACAGAATAACCCCAAAGAGGAACTCGTAATCATCAAGTTGGCATCAAACCCAAACAGGGGGGGTTGTTATCGCTTGGGTGATGAACTGACCAACAACTGTGGCTGTATGTTCAGCGTGGCTTGTGAATTGCGTCACAACATCAACTGGGGGGAATCATTCATTGGACAAGTCACTTTGGAGTGGCTGTTGCTGGCCGTCTTGGGCTGCTCATCCTCGCTGGTCCATATGTGCCCGCCCCATGTACGGATAAAGGTGGCCAGCTCGGAGGAGACTGGCGCAATCTCCAACTCCTCGACGCCTTCGCCCGCCTTCCAGAATGCTTCGACGGCGTCCCAGCAGCAGACTAGACCTGACATGGCTGCCCAGTGTCCTCCAGCCGTCCTCCTGCAGCCTCATAGGGCTTCGACTGCCCCCAAGCCTGGCATTCCGCAGAACACCTATCTAGGGCTTCTGGAAGAACACCGACAAGCGTCGTCGACAGTCTAGAGATAAGAAGCCGGCGCCATGCTACCGCATCATCGACCGGGAGCCAGTAGAGGCGCTGGCCAAGACCGTCCTTCCGCCGCAGGCTGCGGGCGTTCAGCCCAGGGACAGGACGACACCCCCCCCCCCCCCCCCCCTTTTCAGTTTTCAGACGTGGCATCACCTTATCAGTGTGCAGCAGCCCTTGGCCATGCCGCCACGGAGATCATCGAACAGGCTCAGCCCAGGTCTCGGGCGACTAGGAGCGGCAGCGGCAGCGGCAGCGGCATTCCTTCCTCCTGGCCTCGCTTCCCTCCCCGCGGTCTTGGGCTCTTCTTAGCAGCAGCAGCAGGACAGGGCCGTTATCGTCAAGGGGCCGCGGTCGCCTTGCCTTCAGCTTCGATGGCCCGCGGAGAGAGAGAGAGAGGGTGAGAGAAAAGGAGAGAACACGGCAGGGCGAGGGAGACACTAGGCGATTCCAAGACGGGATTGTCTCCCTCTTGGCGCATGTACAGGACATGATGTGTTTTCTCCGAACCCGGGCCGCCCTGCAGCAGCGTCTTGTCTTTGCAGCTGGCGAATGTTGAGGCTGCAGATGAGAACCAACGACATGTCTTTGACCAAATGTTCGTCAAGAAGCGGGAAACGGTTCGTGAGTACTCTGTGGACAGCGGGACGCACTCGTCACATATATCTGGCCTGGCTTTCAACAGCTGGCTGCGTGGGCGGGTCAACTCATAAGAGTGAAAATAAAGAACGAAACTCGGCTTCCGCGCGTGCGTGAGTCGTCGTCGTCTTCAACGTCTTACTCGCGGCAAGTCGGGTTCATCGCCCGCCCCCTTTTTTTGTCGGATGTCGATCAGTCATTGATTGATAGGAACCGGCACGGATGAGGCTGGTTGTCCATACACACGCGCACACACTTACACACACAAACGCATTGCTGAGTCCATCCGTCTAGTCCCGATATCTGCCCTTGCTGCGAGATTACACAACTATCCTATCCTATCCAATCCTATCCAACCCAACCCAATCCAATTATATCCAATATTCGGAGCGGGTCTTTTCCGAAATCCCACAAATGCGATACACAACCAGACTTCGGACAGCCCGAGTCCCACCCGTCACCCGCAGTCTGGAGAGATAAGAACCGAGGAGCAGAGGCCAACGCGTAACAGGAAGCTATTACGTACGAGCAACCGTCTTGCGCGCGAATGGGATGCCTCACCCAGCTTCCCCAGAGGATGCTAATTTAAAATCCGTCACCTTGGATTGGGTTGTCTGGACTCTGTCGTCCTTCTCTCCACCCCTGTTCGTCCGAGGACAGGGGGGGGGTTGGTGTTTTTATTGGAAATACCTGTAGGTCGCAGGTGCGTGTCTCTTTGCGCAGACCGTGACATGATTGACATGGCAGCAGTAAGCAAACCACTTCGGGCTTCAGAGGTTCACATGTGATGACAACAGAGGCCGTGTCTGGTGTAGCATCGTCCCGGTCGTTCTCCGTCTTGCTTTGCCCTGTTGCAACCCTCGAGCCAAGAAGACCGAATGGAGAGGGGGAGGGGGGAGGGAGCTTTTGCCTCTTCAAGCGGTTACGGATGCTTTGTACCGCTCCAGGCAATCTTGGGTATGGGGCGTCCACAACTGCCACGCCGCCAATGTGGGTTAGTTTCTTGGTTGATAAACGGGGGGGGGGGGCATGGGAAGGAAGGTCGAGTCGACAGCGAGCGCGTTGCGTTGGCACCGCGATCGGAGCCAGGCTGTGCAAATGTTTCCACTGCTTGCTTGTTTTACTTTTTTTTCTGACTTTTGTTTTGTGACTTTTTGTCTTCTTCTTTTCTTTCCCCCCTCTCGCTGGGCGGCCAGCTTCGCTCTAAAGGACGTTGACAACACATTCGATAGTCTCCAGTGGAATCCTTGTTCAGAGCTTTCTGTGCCTGTATATGCATACGTGACGAGACTCGATAACTTTAATAGTCAACAATGCCACGTCGGCTCGTGAGGGTGCAGTTTGTTTAGATGCTAAAGGACACTGCTTCATCCCGTCGTGCCGGGGATATCCTCGCATCTGGCAGGTCGGCCACTCTCTCTCTGGGCCGACTGAGTCGTGCAGCCTTTCTTGCCCGGAAGTGCGCCCCATCATCCCGGCGCAGGGCGAACCACCAGAGGGACAGCTCTACGAATAACAGTGGTCCGTCTCATTCTCGGGATCCCCCCCCCCCCCCCCCCTTGACCGACACGCACGTCGGTCGTTCTGGGCAGCAGCTTGGATTAGGATACGACAGTACGCTTTTGGGTGATTTCCCGACTTCACCCCAATTAAACTGGAGCATCGCCAGTTTTCCAGGGGGCCGAGGGGTCATGGACGCATGGGCAACGTCGTTATGGGACGTGGTCCGCGACGGGATCCGCTCTTGGATGTGGTGCCTCTGGGGTCCTCTGGAGAAGAGAAGTGAGTGCACGCAGGGCAGATAAGCGTTCCGTCTCCAGCGCAACGTGCGGTTGGTTGGTGGGCTTTCTGATATCGGAAGTGCAGATAAGACGGGCGGATGAATGACTTCACACTGACTTTGAGGATGCGACTCGAGGGAGTCTCAGAGACACTCGGGCCGTCACGACTGTCGACGAATCAAGGCGCGGAGAGACAAGGGGCGAGGCGTGAGGTGAGATGAGATGAGATGAGATCAATGGGAGTGAGGCCGTGAGGGGGTTGGTTGGTTAATGGAAGGACGCTAGAAGATGCGACCGAAGGTCTTGATCTGGCCCAAGGAGGACCATGATGACGGGGATGGGCACGCCAACTGGTTCTCTGTTTGTCCTCGGCTTCCGGGGCTTGGCTGTTCGTTCGTTTCTCATAGTACTTACATCACTTCCTAGACGGCCACTAACAGCATCCTCGTTGGCGGCTTCTCACCTACACGAAGCGATGGCGCACTGATGGCTCGTTCGAAACGAGCCGGCAAATGGGATGAGCCGTGGCCCGTCATCCCCCAACCCTCTCTCATAGGGCGGGCTCAGTATGGTTCCGGTACAACCGCGATAGGGCCAACGCCGGCGAAGACTTGACTCTTGTTGTGTTGATAGTGGTGTGTGCTGCACATGGAGGAGCGGGAACGGCAACGCACCTGGAGATATGAGAGATATCAGACAGGGGGGTGGGATTCCAATCTCCTAGAAAATACCCCCTCCCCTGTAGCTTGCAAGGAGCCTGTTCCAAGTTTCCGTGGTCGAAACGAGGTGTGTACCTGTAAGCCAGAGGGCGAAAACGGGCCATGAGATGGGAGCTGTTCCCCTGGAGGAATGGTCAAATGCAGAACAAAGAGACAAGAGAAGATAGACCATGACGATGACGCTGTGCTGCGCGGTGCGGGGGGGGAGGGTTGACAATTGTCGCTCAACGCTTGACGCAATGAGCCATTCACACACAACCCATCACGCGACGGCAACGACAACGGGACCGAAAGCTAGCGTTACAAACAAGACGCTAGAAGCCTCACGACCGAAGAGGGAACGAGAGTGTGTGTGTGTGTCCCGTCCAGCTGCACGATGTCGGGGGTCTGTTAGTCTGCAAGGGGTGCCAGGAGGGAAACCTGGGGGGGGGCGGCGGCCAAGATCAGCTCCCTCCGCCTTGGCCCACTCACACATGTAGCGCATGCCCAGGGTGTGATGCCCAGGCAGCATCCGTCCGGATACGCTAGACCAGTGGGCGGAAGCCGTTGATCAATGATGGAGGACGAGGCCGGAGTGCATTGCTTGGCGACGCAGGCCTACCAAGGGGGGGAAACAGCCCGTTTCCCATGAGTGCCGTGCCGAAAAACCAAATCCCAAAGAGCCGCTGCTGCAACCCTGGCTGGCGGGAGGAGTGAAAAAACGACGGCGGACAAGATCAGTAATGTGAGTGTGTGTAAGTCTAGCCGTCAATGATGCACGACTCAAGCAAGAGTGCAGTTGCCGTAACAAGAAATGTACCCTGGACTACCTGTACAGAATCAGTCTCACTCATCAGTCTCCAAGGCGACTCGGATCTCTCTCTGGCTGGTCCATTTCACTCTCACTTCTCTTCCCCTCACCGACCTCTCCCCCCCCCCCCAAACCTCCTACAGGTACTCCCAGAGACTCGTGCTCTTCACTCCACTTGCACTGCAAAGTCCCCCCCCCCCCTTGTCCACCGGTTCGAGGGGGCGAGACGAGAGGAGAGGATCAAGGGGGGAGGGTCAAGTGGAATAATGGATCCTCCAGATAACGTTGAGGAGAAAGCCACACGCGCAGTGGGCGGATCGGCCGCTTTTTCGGAGCCATTTGCTAACACCTTCAAGTGACAGCGTGGCCATTGGCCAACCACCGCCGCCCAAGCTTATCTGGGGAGACGGGGACTTGTCAAGGCCCATGGACTTTCGGCTCTCGACTCTCAGATGTTCAACCGCCCGGACGGGGGGCAACGCACGGCTGTCAAACTGTCTCACTGCTCGGTGGAGAAAGAGAGAGACAGAGAGAGCCCCGAGAGTCTGTCAGCCAGTATCAAGACTGGAGACTCGAGACTGGAGACCGGATTGAGCCAGCTGTGGGAATCCCATTGTTGTGGTTCCCGTCCTTGTCAGTTGCCTCCTCTCGGTGTCGTATCCAAAGTTCCCATCCTGCATGCCGGGAAGCTGTCCGCGCCCAGCCCGCCCACACACTAGGGAAGACTCGACAACGGGCCTGGCTCTCTCTCGTTGGTTTGTTTGCCTTGGGCCAGACAGAGTACGATGTAAGTAGTTTTGGGTGGTGTACGTATCGAAGCACGACCCAAAGCCAAATCCCCCTCCCCCATCTTCATCCCATCCCATCCCATGGACCATGACCATAATGCGACAGGAAACCGAGGGGGCGACTGTGTCCAGGATGGCCTGCTTTTTGAGCCCGTCCTTGCCAAGATTTGCCTCTCTCTCTCTCTCTCTCTCCCCCCCCCCCCCGTCTGTCGATATAGCTAGACACAACGAGAGGGGAGCGAAGAGAAGGAGAGGCAAAGGCGGACACAGACCAGACCAACCCGAGCCCAACCCGACTCAAACTCGGATCCAGCCCTGGACCCTCCCTCACCTTACCTTATCCTCTATCCTCTCTCTCATGTGGTAATTAACCATCGTCAACGGAGTGCAACCTGCTTACCCCCTTCCTTGCACGACTTGGATCCGCTTGCCCGCCCTTGACAAGAACCCTTAGTCCTTGCGCGCGCGCGCGCCGGTTCCTCTCTTCACACCGGCATCTCTCCTTCATATAAACCTCTCTTCTCTCCCCCCTTCCCCCTCGTCTCATCTATCCAGAGTCGGTTCGGCACTTCCTCTCCCGTCCTTTCTCCCAATCCCTCCTCCCTTTCCCTCTTCCCCCCTCCCACGGGTCGTGCTCCCGCAAATCGTTCTTCGGAACAGACGTTGTCAACTTGTCTGTTGACACTCACCCATTCTCGAGACCACACTTCCGTTGAGAGACGAAAGAGAACACACACGACCATCACATCACCATGGCTCCTCAAGAAGGGGTCCTCCCCACAACGGTCGAGGCCGATGAGAAGGCCATCGGCGGCCCTCCCGGCTACGACTCGGGCAGCGGCAAGGCCGTCCGCGGCGCCATCAGCGAGGAGGCCTGGGCTACCCGTGCCGGCCTGAACCTGACCTCGTTCAAGAAGCGCGAGTATGGCCGCGGCATCGTCGAGCTCGACCGCGCCATGGGCAGTCGCCACCTCCACATGATCGCCATCGGTGGCTCCATCGGCGCCGGTTTCTTCGTCGGTTCCGGTGGTGCCCTGAGCAAGGGTGTACGTATTTTTGTGTCCCATCCCGTCGGTCGTCGTCGTCGTCGTCGTCGTCGCCGTCGTGGTCAATGTGTTCGTCGAGTTGTCTTTTGCTGACCCGATCTGCAGGGTCCCGGTTCCCTCTTCATCGACTTCCTTCTCGTTGGTATTATGATGTTCAACGTCGGTACGTCTTGAGCGATTCCATCCCCCGCCCCGCCATGAGCAGGATGTGCAGTTTCAGCTGACGTGGTGGAAATCAAAAGTGTACGCCCTTGGTGAACTCGCCGTCATGTACCCCGTCTCTGGTGGCTTCTACACGTACTCGACTCGCTTCATCGACCCCTCCTGGGGCTTCGCCATGGGCTGGAACTACGTCTTCCAGTGGGCCATCGTCCTCCCACTCGAGCTGACGGTATCCGGTCTCGTCGTCCAGTACTGGAACCAGGATATCAGCGTCGCCGTCTGGATTACCCTCTTCTTCCTCGTCATCGTCATCATCAACATTTTCGGCTCCATCGGGTACGCCGAGGAAGAGTTCTGGTCGTCGTGCATCAAGCTCGCTGCGACCATCGTCTTTATGATCATCGCCCTCGTCCTCGTCCTCGGCGGCGGCCCGGAGAGCGGTAGATACAGCGAGTACTCGGGCGCGAAGCTGTGGTACGACCCCGGCGCCTTCCGCAACGGCTTCAAGGGCTTCTGCTCCGTCTTCGTCACGGCCGCCTTCTCCTTCTCCGGCACTGAGCTGGTCGGTCTGGCCGCGGCCGAGGCCAAGAACCCCGTCAAGTCGCTCCCGGGCGCCATCAAGCAGGTGTTCTGGCGTATCTCGCTCTTCTACATCCTGGGTCTCTTCTTCGTCGGTCTGTTGATCCCCTCCGACGACCCCTCGCTTCTCTCCGAGTCCTCGTACTCGGACGTCAAGGCTTCCCCCTTCGTGCTGGTCGGAAAGTACGCCGGCCTCAAGGGCTTCGACCACTTCATGAACGTCGTCATCCTCGTGTCCGTCATCTCCATCGGCGTGTCGGGTGTCTATGGTGGATCGCGCACCCTCACTGCCATGGCCCAGCAGGGATACGCGCCCAAGATCTTCACCTACATCGACCGCTCCGGACGTCCCCTGCCGTCCGTCTTCGCCATCCTCATCTTCGGCCCGTTGGCTTATGTCAACCTCAACGCCAGCGGACCCGTCGTCTTCGACTGGTTGTTGGCGCTCTCGGGTCTGGCCGCCGTCTTCACTTGGGGGTCCATCTGCCTGGCACACATCCGCTTCCGTAAGGCGTGGGCGTACCACGGCCACACGACGGACGAGATCCCCTTCAAGGCCATCGGTGGCACCGTCGGCTCTTGGATCGGTCTCTTCCTCTGCTTTGTCGTTCTCGCTGCTCAGGTATGTTCTTTTTTTTCTTTCCCTTTTGCCTGCTCACTCTTCTATCCAATCGACATGGGAAAGGTCGGGATGCTAACGGAAGGGAAATAGTTTTACACTGCGATTGCCCCTCCTGGTACGAGCGAGCTCAACGGTGCTGAAGGCTTCTTCAAGTCGTACCTCGCCCTCCCCGTCGTCATGCTCTTCTGGATGGGCGGTTTCCTCTGGAAGCGCACCGGCTGGCTCCGTACGGCGCAGATGGACGTCGACACTGGCCGACGTGAGCTCGATTGGGACGACATCCACGCTTACCGCGCGCGCATCGCGGCGTTGCCCAAGTGGAGGCAAATCCTTCACCACGTGTGGTAGTCGAGAGGCAGTTGATGATGAAAGGAGGGAGGCAAGGAGACGAAAAAAAGGAACGCCACACGCGCCTACGCTTGCAAGAAAGGCGTGGGCAGTGAGGCTCGTTACCCGTTCATGTACATTGTAATGATACGGAGGGGGAGTCCAGTTCCATGATTGGCGATGTGCCTCATGGGACGAGGCGACTCATCTGAATAATTGTTAGCAGAACCAAGATACCACGAGTGTTTTTTACACATTAAAACATCCATACCCCCTGGCTGGAGAGAGTGCGACGTGAGAAGGGCCCTGCGCATCGTGATGCTGGGTGAGAGCTGTATGTTGTCGATGTTGTGGTGTGTCGTTCGAGTACCACATGCCCGCTCGCATATGAAGGAAGGATTGAGAACAAGAACAGCAAGTTTAACAGAGGTTGGTCTGCCAGCCTGTTATGTGTTATGTGTTATTTGGCCTTGCTGACCACTGTTAATGCCAAGACGCTGCGGGCGTTCTTGGGGTTGAAGCAACCCCCTCCCTTCAGAGGAGAGAGGTGGTGCAGGCAGGCAGACCGATAGCGGTGATTGCACTGATTGTCCAAAGCCGGGAAAGGATTCATTCATGGGGGGGCCAGGGCCTGCCTGCGCTGTCATAACGATATGCTAGGGGGGGGGCTTTCTTGGGCTGTCTTGGGCTGTCTTGGGTGACTGGCGACAAGATACGGGCGACCAACCCAGAAGAGCAGGTGGCAAGGGCGCTATCGGCATTAGTGGCTGCAGATGGTTGGCGCAGACGATGCGATATCTCTCGGCGTAGGGAGTGATTGGGAGACGTGAGCGGCATCCTCGCCGGATCCAGTGTGTTTGTCCGCTGGGGAGATAGGAAGCCAAGCGGCCAAACCAGGCCTTGTTGTTGTTGGTGTAGAGGATCGAATCGTTCTCGGCTGGAGCTCCTTGTCAAGGATGCCACGGTAGCAGTGTTGGCATCGTTGGAGTTGTTGACTGACTGACTGACTGACTGACTGTTAGTTGGAGAGAGTGTCATTCACTGGCTGACGAGGCGACCAAGTTCCAGGCCAGGCATCTCATCTATTCGCTCTTGAATAAAGAGAAAACATGCAGGGCAGTTGCCGCTCTTCTTGTCTCTTTTTCTCCTTGATCAATGTCGTGTGGGCTGGCTTTTATGGCTCGTATGCCTCCTACCTAGGTATTTAAACAAAACTCAATTGGCGCGACAGGGTGACAATGACGCCCTGCCCATTGTCATTTTGGCGCCCTTCGACCCCGAATCTCTCCACAAATGCCCCCGCTTACAGCAGTCTTGCAGGGAACCCCCCACCAGCAAAACACAGCATCCATCTTCTAGTCCGCCCTCTCTGACCCAGTCACTCATCAACCGCTTTAACTACCTCTGCACAGCCAACTTGTCAGTGTTATAAACAACCTACAAGAACAGGATTCTCTGCTGACTAACCAGCGTCTGTCGTTTAGACGGGCCAGCTGTCCAGCCATAGAGAACTAACCGTTTGGCTCGATCGTTCACAAACGACTAACTACATCGTACAACTCCCGACCCCTCCAACACAACGCCGTCAACCCCCATCTCTTTCTTCCCTTGCCCTTCAACACTACCTTCTTTCTCTCACGCTTCACCTCTTTTCGACGAAATCCCATCTCCCTGGAGGACAACATTGTTTTCGGTTTCTTTCGACTTGCCAGCACAATGTGACATGTCGTACAACCAACCCATCCTGCATATGCTTTGCCTTGTTGGAACTTTGCCGTGCCTTTGAGTGCCAGCACGTGAGACAGAAACAAGTTTAAGTTGCAGTTTGAAAAAATAACCTCGTCGATACCAGGCTTCTGTATTTGTATTGTCTACAATTATTCTCCCGTCTCCCCTCTCCTTCCTTTCATCCACCCATAGAGACTGCCGTCTTTCCTCCCAGGTCCTCCCTTAGCGGTAAACGCTTGTTGCTTCGAGCCCACGAGTCGCGGGCTCGTCTTGACCAACCAGGCAAAGGAATCAACCCGAGGTCACATGAAGGGGACCGTTACCATCGTCAACAGGGCAACCAGGTCCGTCAGACTCGAATTCAACCACGCAGGTAGCATCGATGCCGATGGCAATGCCGATGAAGTCGGTATCCTTCTGCTGGGTGCCGCTACCAAGGACGGTGCCGTCGTGTCCCTTGACCTCGCACGTCTCAGGGGCGCCACCAAAGTCCGACTTGCAGTGGAAGACACGCGCGTTGTCCCAGCAGTCGCCTTCGATGGTGAATGTGCGGCCGTCGCCGGTGTTGTAACAAGGAGAGTGGTCGTCAGGGTAGGCCTGGTCGTAGACGGCCTCGCCGGCGTCGTTGAGAATGGCGAAGCCGGTGTAGCCGCCGTTCGTGCCACCGCCCGAGGGGCCACCAATGGCGCCGAAGGAACCCGATGACCAGACGACGCGGAGGTGCTCGGCGTAGGTGGTGGCGGTGAGGGCTGAGAGCCCGATGAGGATGTTGCGGAGAGAAGAAGGCATGATGGTGTTTGTGACTGGAAAGTTTTGGGATTTGTTGAGTCTTTGATGAGTGATGTGTAATGAATGAAGAGTGATGAGTGAAGAGTGTAGAGCTGTGGTGCTTGATACTCTTTTCTCAGCGGCTTGGTCGAAGGGTTTTATACTTATTCCAAGTGCTGTAAACTCGGCACAATGCTACGGCTCCAGTTTGCTAGACGTCTTTGAATCTCAACAAGCTGATGTCATAGTATCGAGCTCCTGATTCAACTCACTCACGATGCTCTTCCTCTGATCCCATGAAAACTGGACCAGCAGTTCCCTCGGTGAAAGCAAATCAGGTCGCAGCTGACCCGATGGGGAATCTTTGGTTCCGCTAAAGGAAGACGCATCCGCTAAAGGAATACACTATTTGTCACAGGAATACCCTCGTATATCAGAGCTCACTGAATCAGTCTTCTCACGTACCGTCTCACGTGGTCAGACTTATATAACTAGACCACATTTCACTCTCTTTACATTATATAGAATAAGCATCTTTCTCCCCTATTCTCCTATGCCTTACTGTGTGCTCTAACTCGTGACAGTTATGAGCCCAGGTTTACTCGCTATTGTGCAGTCAACTACGATTGTCTGTTGACATCCCTTTTACGAAAAGAGCACATCTCAAGCGGTCTCCTGTTTGCCAACATGACAGACCAGCCTTCCACCCTCTTTGACACGGTCAAGTTGACCGGTCGACGCGACTGGCCGACCTGGTACCAAGCGCTGAAATCCCAGTGTCAAGGACTAGGCGTCTGGGCACTTGTCGACCCTGATCTTAAAGATGTCCCTTCTGAAGCCTTATCTGAAGAAGGGATCCCGACAATCGAGGAGCTAATAGCTAAAAAACAAGCCGCCTCTGACCAGCAGTACGAGATCAACCTCAGGACATAACGTCAAGCACCCACATTTGGCCCCCCCCCACATTTGGCCCCCCCAAAAACGAGGGCATTCCCACCAACATCAGTGTGTTCAATTAATTACTGACTAGGCCTAGATGCCACTACAATACAGCTTTCAGCTTCACTAGGTATATCAGACTCGCTGGATCCATCTGTAATATCCTCTTTTTCGCCAGCCTCAACTTGGGCCTTCTGGATGTCCTTGATGTTGGCGGACTTGGTGTTTGGATCCAGCTGGACTGCCTTTCTTTTCCTAACTGCAGTGCTTGTAACCTTTGCCTACAGAAGCTCCAGCTTATGCTGGGCAGTGGCCAGCTTATATGCCTGCTCACTAAAGCCTTTTTTCACCTTCATAAACAGAAGGCGTTGAGTAGAGGCATCATTATCCAGCTCTGTGAATAGCTTCAGTTGGCCAGCCAGATCCTTCATCTTCCTTGGCGTCGACCATGCCACTGCAGATGACGCAGATGCCCATCCTTCAGCTTCTTTACTTCCAGACTGCCCTTTGCAGGCCTGATCTGATGGCCCTGGTGTTGATGGGAGCATTAAAGGGCTCATAAGGGGCTTAGCCATAGAGACAGGCCATAGGCCAGTATATTTCCAACCACTTTTGATGTTATCCATCGTCAAGCCTGCCAGACGAGCCTTCTGATAACAGCCTATAAAGTTCCTCTTGCCTACAATAGTAGAATCATTCCACTGACTGAGGTATCCAAGCTCCTTCCTATAGGCTGCCTTCACAGGGCCAAAGACTGACTGGTCAAGTGGCTGAAGGACATGGGAGGTA
Source organism: Colletotrichum lini (assembly GCA_034638275.1). Lineage (NCBI taxonomy): Eukaryota > Fungi > Ascomycota > Sordariomycetes > Glomerellales > Glomerellaceae > Colletotrichum > Colletotrichum lini. The sequence continues at coordinate 6,041,496 of JAWQJV010000004.1, forward strand.
TGTGGTGGTAGGAATAAGAGATAGACGTTATTAATATAACATGTCCACATAAATTCTGTCGTTGTGTGACTCCCATGGCCATCAACAACCAGCAGTCTAGCCTCCTTGCCCTGGGAGGCAGTCTGAGGGATAGTCTGAGGGATAGTCTGAGGGATAAAGACCTTCTGCAGCCATTCAACTGCAGTGTCGTCTGTAGTCCATCCATTTTCTGTTGCAGTGAACTGCCATCCTTCATAAGGGCCAAGATCTAGAGGAAACCACTGCTGCTGGACTGTCTTGCCCTTATATATGATGAGGGGATTCAGGGCATAGCCTATAGCAGAGATGCACTCGATAATAGACACCCATGCCCTTGATCCAGGCTGTTTCTTGCGGACAGACTTCGTCTCAGCCATCCCCAGCACCAGCCCATTAGATCCCTGGCCCTCAAGGATACCAGTCTCATCCATGTTATATCTGTTGGCTGGTTTGATGCCCTTGATCTCTGGTATGGCGAGGAGTTTGAACCAGTCCCTGATGACCTCAGTAGATGCTCCATTAATACGTCTAGAGTCTATAGGGCGACTTCTCTGGACCTTGATTGATGGGTTTCTTCTTTTGAAGCCTTGGATCCATTGCTTTCCTAGAGGATCTGTATCCCCCATAGTATGAAGGATCCTTTCTGCGAATACCTTCACCTGCTGATGGGTTGGAGCAAGCCCAAGGGCATGCTGGATTCGCACCCATTCAGCCAGCTTAGCCTCCTGATCAGGGGAAAGCCTCTGAAGGTCAGAAAATGCAGCTGCCCTTGCTTGGGTGCCTTGGAGTCGATGACGAAGTGTTGATCTTGGGATCCCCCATTCAGAGGATGCCTTGTGGATAGACTGGCCATTGGCAACAGCATCTAAGGCCTGGTTGACCTCATACTCAGTGTATTGGCCCATAAGGACTAGAAAAGGGTATATAGAAAAGATGAAGCCATTCGGTTGAGAACTGTGAATGTTGTGATGTGATGAAGTTGGAGAAAACAGGAGGCTGGTGGTGGTGGTGAGGCATTTTTGGGGGGGCCAAATGTGGGGGGGGCCAAATGTGGGTGCTTGACGTTATGAGGAAAGCAAAAGGGCTTGGGATAATGCCCATCCCCCTCGCCCTGCTACTGAAGGATCGACTCCTCCACCCGACCAAGCCGCATGTCCTTTCATAGAGCCGTCGAAACCCTTGATCTCGCAATCGGATGTCCTGGAGGACTGGAACGTTACCGTCAAAGCCTACAGCATGATGGCTCCGCTGCGCGCCCACCGAGTCAAAAGTCTACACGCAGTAACGTCGGGCACCCACTTATGGGCACCCCCCACATATGGGCACCCCAAAAATGCCTCAACACCATGACCAGCCCCCTCATTTCTCCTACTTCCAACTATCGCAACAATTACAATATTTATCCAAATAACTTCATTTTTTGGGAATACCTTCTTCTATACCTAATGGTTCTATATACCGAAAATGAAATCCAACAAGCAATCAAAGCCATCAGCAACGGCAAGGCTATAAAGAGGGCAGCCATTGAGTATGGCATTCCAAGATCAACCCTTCAGCATCGACTCAATGGCAAGCAGGCTAGAAAACTTGCATTTTCTGACCTTCAGAGGCTTTCTCCTGATCAGGAGCATAAGCTGGCTGAATGGATTCGCATTCAGCATGCCCTTGGCGTTGCTCCAACCCATCAGCAAGTGAAGCTATTCACAGAAAGGATCCTCTATGCCATGGGAGACACAAAGCCTATAGGAAAAGGCTGGGTTTCTGGCTTTTTAAAGAGGAATCCATCAGTCAAGGTCCAGAGAAGTCGCCCTGTTGATTCTAGGCGTGTTAATGGGGCATCTACTGAGGTCATCAGGGACTGGTTCAAACTCCTCGCCATACCAGAGATCAAGGGCATCAAACCAGCCAACAGATATAACATGGATGAGACTGGTATACTTGAGGGCCAGGGATCTAATGGGCTGGTGCTGGGGATGGCTGAGACGAAGTCTGTCCGCAAGAAACAGCCTGGATCAAGGGCATGGGTGTCTATTATCGAATGCATCTCTGCCATGGGCCATGCCCTGAATCCCCTCATCATATATAAGGGCAAGACAGTCCAGCAGCAGTGGTTTCCTCTAGATCTTGGCCCTTATGAAGGATGGCAGTTTACTGCAACAGAAAATGGATGGACTACAGATGCCACTGCAGTTGAATGGCTGCAGAAGGTCTTCATCCCTCAGACCCTCCCTCAGGGCAAGAAGGAGGCCAGACTGCTGGTTGTTGATGGCCATGGGAGTCACACAACGACAGAATTTATGTGGACATGTTATATTAATAACGTCTATCTCTTATTCTTACCACCACATACCTCCCATGTCCTCCAGCCACTTGACCAGTCAGTCTTTGGCCCTGTGAAGGCAGCCTATAGGAAGGAGCTTGGATACCTCAGTCAGTGGAATGATTCTACTATTGTAGGCAAGAGAAACTTCATAGGCTGTTATCAGAAGGCTCATATGGCAGGCTTAACGATGGATAACATCAAAAGTGGTTGGAAATATACTGGCCTATGGCCTGTGTCTATGGCTAAACCCCTTATGAGCCCTTTAATGCTCCCATCAACACCAGGGCCAGCAGATCAGGCCTGCGAAGGGCAGTCTGGAGGCAAGGAAGTCAGGGAAGCTGAAAGCTGGGCATCTGCATCATCTGCAGTGGCATGGTCGACGCCAAGGAGGATGAAGGATCTGGCTGGCCAACTGAAGCTATTCACAGAGCTGGAAAATGATGCCCATACTCAACGCCTTTTATTCAGGAAGGTGAAAAAAGGCTTCAGTGAGCAGGCCTATCAATTGGCAACTGCCCAGCATAAGCTTGAGCTTCTGCAGGCCCAGGTTGCTAATACTGCAGCAAGAAAAAGGAGGGCAGTTCAGATGGATCCAAACACCAAGTTCGCCAACATTAAGGACATCCAGCAGGCACAAATTGAAGCTGGCGAAAAAGAGGATATCACAGGTGAATTCAGCGAGTCTGATTTACCTAGTGAAGCTGAAAGCTGTATTGTAGTGGCATCTAGAAGAGGGCAGTAATTAATTGAAGTCGATGGTGGTAACGGAGATGGCTTCATTTTTGGGGTGCCCATATGTGGGGGGTGCCCACAAGTGGGTGCCCGACGTTACTCAACTGGATGACGAAGACCGTGAGCGTGACGCTCCTCACAACCGCACACCTAGAGGCAAGCACCGATGGCGAAGCCACAGTTCAACGAACTCTTCGTTATCTGAAAGCAAAACTCGCGCCCAACGACCTCAGCACTCTATCCACTGTCCGCGAAGAATATCGACAGGTCCTCGAACGCGCAAAGGGAGGAGTCAACCCCGCGCGCTGGTATGAGGACTGGCAAGCAGCCTACCTTCGGGCCCGTACCTACAACGTCCCTGAAGTGCAGGGAGAGCTTGCGGCAAAAGACTTCCTCAATGCGGTTCGAGTCAAGTTGAACCCAACCTGGGGTGAACGCGCATATGAAACGCTTATCGAAAACCTTGAGCTGGGGCGCCCGACACTCTCAGTCTCAGAGCTAGGACGGATCTTCAATGTCATGACTCACGACAATATGGCTAAGAAGAGCTCTTTTAGAGCCGGCGCGTACTCAACACTTGCCGGCCGATCTGATGAACGAACGGACGCCTATGAGATTCAGAAGGTCACGTGCCCTTGTGGTCGCACTCACAGCTGGACTATTCACCGATGCGTTCACCTACAATACGCCCTCACAGGGAAGGTCAACGACGACCGAAAGACCCCTAACCTTACAAAGGAGCAACGAAAGCAAATCCGAGACGAAGTCATGACTAGCAAATGGAAATCCACCCACCAGAAGCTGATCTCAAACAAGTGGCTGAAGCCCGACGGAAGACTCTTCCCAATGACGCCTGACTCAAACCACCCGGGAAACGCAAATGACCCAGGGTATCCTGGCAGCGTTATAGCAGTCACTATTGAACCTCTTCCAATCTCTGAGACCTCTCGCGCAATCTTCAGCACGGCTCTCAGCAGCACTCATCCACTCTCTGAGAGCACAGTCATGGACAGCTGTGGCGCCATGCACCTCGTCAATGACAAAAGCCTCCTGGAACCAGGATCCTACAAGCCATCGACCTCCGACGACTATGTTGAGGTGGGCACCTCGTCGCTTCCTGTAAGCGGAAGAGGAACTCGCATCATCAAGGGTGTCGTCAACGGCCCACGAGGGGCAGCAACAGAAGATCTCACGCTTACGAACGTCGCTGTTGTTGAAGGCTTTCACGTCAACATCGCCTCGGAGACCCTCCTTCTCAAGAGCGGACTATGGTACTGCGGGCAGGATTGCACTATGCGCTACGGGACAATTGACAACAGCAATGTAGTCATCAACCTACACAGGAAGCATAACTTAGTCTTTGTTCAATACAAGCCAACTTCCAACTACCTACGCGCTCGTGAGAACCCTATTCCGACAAGCCCAGCAGGCATCCTATCGTTCACAGGCCGAGGGTCATGGAGGAGAACATATCAAAACACGCGCGAGAGAGCCGATACCGCGCTCCTTTGGCATCTCAGATCGGGTCACCTTGGTCCAGAGGGACTTCGCAACCTGGTCTGGAGGGCAAGGGGCGTACGGATCAAAGGCCCAAATCAGCTTGAATGCGAAGACTGCAGCATTGCGCACGCAGAGACCGTTGTCTCGAGAGGACCATCCGAATCAAGGGCAACGCGCCCATGGTACAGGGTTCACTGGGATCTCTTCGACTTCCCAGAGTCACTGTCAGGGACAAGATGGATCCTCATAGCTTACGACGAGTACTCAGGTTTCATTATAGCCTACCCACTCGCACGTAAGACTGAGTCTCTCGTGCTCGGCGCTCTTCAGACAATCGAGGCCTGGGTGCGACGCGAAAAGGGTCTCAACATATGCAAGTTCCGGCACGACAACGAGGCAGCACTCCTCAGCCCTGAAGTCACAAGAGCATACGAGACGTGGACTTCCTCGATCGGAATTGAAATAGAGACACCACCTCCGCATACCAAGGAGCCTGTCGGAGCTGCTGAAAGAGCAGGTCATCTAGTTATCGTCAAGTCCATCAAGATGCGCACTGCAGCGAATCTTCCTGAGGGGCTGTATGACGAGGCAGTCTTTGCAGCAGTCCACATTCACAATATCAGCCCACGAGAATCGAACGGCTGGGAGTCTCCTATCGAAAAGGAACTCAAATGGTACCAGCGATACTTCCGCTGGTGGCAAGCAGACTCTCCAGTGCCACAATACAAGTCACTACAACCACACTGGGGAGGCCTCTACGCCAGAGGGACCGAGAGAAAGGCATACGGAGAAGGGATTTCAAAGTGCTTCCCCGCGGTCATATCGGATACCTTGTTGGTTACGTGCCACGAACGCACAACCTATACAGGATCTGGGTACCTGCGCTCGAGCAGGTTATAACAACATGCAACGTACGGTTTGACGAAAGCGCTTTCTACAGCGAAGCTCAGGAGAAGGACGCGATCCGAGGCCCTGAGGCACGACAAGTGACCGAGGTCATCGAGGAGTCTATCACAGTCTCAGACGACCTCCTTAGGTCACTTGGCATAATCGCTTCTGAAGACAATACTACTCCTACGCCAACTGCGTTGCAACCTGTGGTCGAGGATCACCAACAAGCCGACCCCGCTCAAGACGTTGAGCACACGGGAGAGGCGAAGGCAGCGTCGGTTACGCTCCCTGATACCCCTGTGAGTCACACTACACTTGGGGGTGAGACGGAGTCTCCTACTTCCGCAACCGGGTCATCGACGGTCAATAGCGGAAATAGCTCGGAGTCCTCTCTTTTCTCTGCAGAACCATTATCACCTTCAACCGGCGCAACCGCGCCTGGCGGGCTAGACGCCAACGGCGGAGATCAACCACCTATCGATACGGTGCCACAGATTCCGAATAGACGAATGCGTCGCGCAATTGCTCGTCTGGTGAGGCCAACGACACCACCCTCACCAAAGGCGACGCGAAGCGGGCACATCTATGCAACCCTTCAGGTCTTTCAGAAGACCGCACACGGACAACACTCCTGGGAATGCCTTTTCAGCACCTTTCTGCCTGATCAGCAAAAGGTGGTTGAGGAAGGCAACCTAGGGCACAAAACACTACATGAGGTACTGAGAGGAGCAGTCGACAGAGCCTATCTCAAGCGCCCTTCGACTGGCAAGGACCTCAAGCTTCACAAGGACTACCTAGTCAACCCACCGACGAAGGAAAGGAAAATAACAACAGGCAGGGCAGAATATTCACGTATACACCACTTACACCACCTTCAGCCGCCCCCTTGCCTATTTCGGAAAGGGTCACGTGAGCAAAGTGAGGCCATCAACAAAGGCAACGCGACGTGCCACAACACACTCATTCTCGATTTCTTTCATTTGTCTATTACACAAGCACCTAAGGGATCACTTTCAAAGGGCTATTATACATCAGCACAAGGGAAACAATTGCTCAATTGCTTGAACAATTAGGGGGTGTGTCACAGGAATACCCTCGTATATCAGAGCTCACTGAATCAGTCTTCTCACGTACCGTCTCACGTGGTCAGACTTATATAACTAGACCACATTTCACTCTCTTTACATTATATAGAATAAGCATCTTTCTCCCCTATTCTCCTATGCCTTACTGTGTGCTCTAACTCGTGACACTATTTCCCGCCTAACCATAGCAAGGCTGTTTCTTTGCCCACATGCGACGGGGCTGGGCGGCAAAACTGGGACATGGTCACTGATGATCTCATTGATTCCTGGAGTTGGTTTGAATGTTGTTACTCTATGGAGTTACAAGGCTGGGAAAGGCGGAAACCGATCTGCTACGTCCAACCGGGGGAGAATGGAGATATGGATACACGGAAGGCTCCCGAGTTCCGTTTCCAGGCTCCAGTGAATTGAGTCAGTTTAGGGGTTCCAGTGACGCTTGAACTAGAGTTGCTTGCTTGTCTCTGTTGAAATTGTTCATCTGCTCATTGGGCTGATGCGTCGGATATCAAACCTCGGCCAAAAAAACCAGTCCATTCAAGCAAGAACAATGGATAGAATTACTCATGGTTTGTTGCTGTAAGAAGTAGATATGTGCCGAATAGTTGCACAGCCTATCTAAAGACATACTAAAGTCGGCCTTACATATCACGGCAAACAACGGGGATGGACATAACCCCCTGATCTACCAAAGTTCCAATCCATCCAATTTCTTGACCCACCAATGCGATGTGATGCTTGAGAATAGAACAGAATGCGAGAGCTGAAATACCTGAAAAAGTGCGTGCACTAGGCAGCAGCAGGCAGCACCTGAAGTGGTACAAATTGGGCAATTGATTGACAGGACGATGCCCGTTGTTATGGGGTTTCCACACCATTTGTGGAGTGTTAATTCTGGACGGATTGTCCCCATCATCTCGGCCGCGCTAAGACGGATGGATCATGAATGATCTTCGTACCCGCAGCCTAGCAAAGCATTACAGCCACAAATCCGAGGCAATGAGCCAAAAGAGCACCCTCCTTAGTCACGCAGTCGGTGTAACATTCAACAGCAAACAGAGTTGGCCTTGTCTGTGACAGAGACACCCCTCAGTACCCAACCTAAGCACTGGAGAGGCATGCAAACGGTTGGTTGCCTTCACCGTCTTCAGACGGTTCCGCGTCGGTTTCACCTTGTTCCACCCCGTCGGTCTCAGGGAGCAATGCCGTCCACTTCAGGTTCGTGAGGCTATCACGTAGAGGCTGCCTCCACTCCATCTAGACGAGACTGCAGATAATGGGGACGAAGTAGTGGCTGGGTTGGTGAAGACCAGGAAATACTTGGTGTTCGCGCTTTTCGCTTTTGTCTTTCTTGTAGACATCAATCAGAACACTGATAGGCCTAAGTACTTCACAATCTGGTTGACAACATCACTTATAGAAAACTCTTTAGATAGAGTGTTAAACTTGACAAATCTTTCCAAGTCTTTCGTGTATGATCGGTCAATAGATCTTGTAAGTTAGACCGCCAGGCCGTCATATCACTGAAAGGAGGTCGAATCTGAACCTGGGGTGAACGCTGGATTTAGCACCTGGGGTCAACAGTGTGGTAAGCGGAGGTTGTATAGTCGCACAGATTACAAGCCTAGGTCAACTGTAGCGGTCTGTTCGGCGCTGAATATATTGTGTTGCTTATGTAGTCGTACAGTGCGATGTACACTGATGATAATACAGCCCTCGCTCTCAATGATGATTGATGAAACTTCTGAGGCGACGAGCCTGACTAATCCCGTGCGCATCTTCGAGGACAAGGCCAGGGCCTGAGTGGTAACTAGATATTGCTACCGACGCCGTTCTCGATCAGGTCATACGGCACAACCCGAACGCAGCCGTCTAAAATGGGGTCTACGTCAATGAATTGCAGAATCGTGGACAAGAGAAGGATGGGTTAATCGAACCCATGGTTCAGCACTAGATCCACCAGAGAAGCCGAGTTTGGTGATGAGTTATGCAGTCGATGAGAGTATTTGATACAGAGGATAGCTGAGCACAAAGAGCACGGTGAAGGTGGACCAATCAAATCCTTCAAGCAGTTAGATAACTCTGCGAGTTAGAGACACGATATTTTTTGTCTAGTATTCTTCTTCTGTGAAAAGACACTTGAAGTTGTGAATTGATATCAACTCACAACTCACCACGAGTGAACGACTCGAAGTGACGATGATGGCGTTTGATTTTTCCTCTTTCCTCCATCTGCTGTCCGTTGTCCTATGTTCCTCCAGTATATTGCTGTGTTGAGAACTCTCTCATTGGGAAGACCCCAACCACTACGACGACCTTCTGGCTCTTCTCTTGGCTCATATTTAGCAAAGTCCCATGCGTTCTAGGAGCCTAGTCGCACTGTAGGGGGTAAGCAGTCATTCTTTTAGCTTTGTTGGTGAGCGGTTACTTACACAGTAGACAGACTTTAGGGGAAATTCGTTAGCAATCAAGTTTGTAAACGTGATATGATGAGTGAGAACTTACACCTCCGGGGCAGTCCTGAGAGGTATCCTCTTGGTCACGAGCGTTCTTCGGGGAGAAACATGCTCCTCGGAAAGTCGGGAAATCTGTTGATTGAGTGTTTTTGCACTTTGGTAATACTCAGAAATATGTTGCTTAGCAGGGTGGCTGGCTGCTACTCACACAATAAGAGTTTGCTCCCTTTCCCTAGACGAACATATCTGTCAGTAGTGTTCGTGCTGCAATGTAGGTAAGATGCGAATAATTACATCACAAGTATTCCCATCTGCGAGACCCCATCCACCGTTGCAATACTTCTCCAAAGCACTGGCAGTTAAAGCCTGTGCCAGCAGAATCGTAATGAAAGCAACCTTCATGTTTGTCAGAGAAAGAACAAGTTTTCTATAAAAAAAGAAAGCAACAAAAAAGAAAGAGTGTAGCCGATGAATTGGATGCTGCAGTCGCGGATGCTTTTTAGGATCATGTTAAGAGGAGTCGATCGAGTATTTATATCTGGCTTGAAACTGCGTCTAGTGACTACTGTTTGACACCAGCCCTTTGGTGAAGTGAGATGACCAATCCGAGGCTGATGACAGACAGACTAGCTACGGAGTCGTGTGTATTGTCATCTAACATACTTTTTGTCGATTCAGCTTCTCTGTCTCAGGTAGGGGGCGCATTTGCGGGCCGCACTTGGCTTGGGCGCCGGGACGACCCCCACTAAGTAACAGAATCGGGGGGGGACTGGCGGTGATAAGGTACACACAGGTGTTATAGGATACCGGATTATGAACTTAATATTGGTAGGGTAGGTAGGTGATACAGTTACTAGAAAGTGTACTCTACCTAGTTACGTGTTACGGCCTAACCAGTTGGGTGCTGGCCGGCGTAACTATATAGTGCAGAACAGGGGATAATGATGCAGGTGCATCATTACCGAAGCTTTTGCTTTGTGCCACAGTTGGTTGCCCTGACCTGCTCGTAACACAATGATGCACCTGCATCATTATCCCCTGTTCTGCACTATATAGTTACGCCGGCCAGCACCCAACTGGTTAGGCCGTAACATTACGCTAGCTGTCTAGATCTGTAATAGCGCATAGGATAGGTAGGCCAAGTAACACGTGCTAGGGGTAGAACTTGCCGCATACCATAAATATCCCCAAGTTTTGCGCAGCGGCGGAAAATTCTCAACGCTCAACGCCGCCTCTAAAGCCGCCCGCCCCTTTTTTTTCTTCTTCTCTTTTTTTGATTGCCTCGGTCCATCTCTCAACCTGAACCCTATGTCCGCCTTTCTCCGCGTCCATCTCCACAATCCCAATCCCACACGTGCTTCCCCTCTCAGTGCTGGCCCATTTGTGTGCCGTGTCGATGCCGATCCCGCCCGGAGATATGAGCCCAACGCCACCAGAAATAGAAAACCCGCCCGTCAGCGACGACGATGTTGACCCGCCCCACAAGGATGGCAGGGATTGCGACGTCTCATCTGGTGCGTCTGATGTTGAGACGGCCAGTCGGCATGAGAGCGCCGATGACGCCCGGCAAGAAGAGGATAGCTTCGAGTTGATACAGACCGAGTCGCCTCGGGACCGGCCTGGGGTCCGAGGCCGCCTTTCGCGATTTCTCGGTAGACCTCTCTTGAGACGGCAAGACGACAAGACAGACAACAAGCCTCCCATGCAGGAATCGTCATCCCCAGTTCCAAGCCAGGCCGACAGCCAACATCGCGTCCAACAGCCTTCAGCGGACACCCATCCAGGACCAGGTATCCCCGAGTTCTCATCGCCAGCAGACCAATCATTGGGCACGAAGGCCAAAAGAAAGGAACAGCGTCGTCCCAAGCCCTCCAAGGGGTCAGAATCGGGAACACTCTGGCCAGAGTTCCTATCGGAGACATCGGTGAAAAGCGGGGCAGAAGACATGAGCGAGTCTCTCAAACAGCCAGGCGAACATTCGCCGAGTCCTCCTCCCAAAACAGTACGCCGAGCCGTCTCGACACCCAGGAGCGCGGAGGGCACCAGCGGAAGCTCGTCCGGCGCAGAGGATGAAGCCGCCCAAGAAGCCGAGGATCCCTCAAGGGGAGTTCAGAGGCTCATGGTCGACAAAGTCATGTCTTCCTTCATGAACTGGTTGGACACGAAGCTGAAGGTCAAAGACGAGGGTGGATCACAAGAACCAGAGGCACTGCTCCGACAGGTTCCTGCTTGGCCCTCAACCAGTGGCTACGAGTCCAGGCTCCGCGCCGCCGGCCCCGTCGGAAGCGTTGGTGGACGACCTGAACTGGGGAGTGCGCCACTTTTTTCGGAGACCAGTGAGATTGACTTCATGCCAGACGACTCTTCGACCCCGGCTCGTCGTATTAGGGCGTGATCGGTGTTCAATTCGAATTGGGGGCCAAGGGCCAGGGATAAGATTTCAAGTGACTTATGCACTCTAATCTTATGCTGTTGTACCGCCTAATTAGGAATAACCTCTGCGTTTAATCAATAGCTAACCGCTTGCTTAAATTAGCAAAGGTTCGTAACAACAGTTTCATCGTTAGAGGCAAAAGTAAGGGGGAAGGTTAAGAATAGAGTTGTTACCTGCATTTTTTGCTGTTAGATCCTTACTTAAAAACAACAAATATTAATGCTTATAATAACTGTTAAATTAAGCAGTGCAGTAATAGTAGGTCAATTGCGTGTATTGTGGTTATGTGTGTTATTCGTGTTGTTGTCTATTGTGCCAATTGCCCTGCTCCCAGCCACCCGACTTGGCCCTTAAGAATCCCTTTCCTGGGTGCCTAAGGCCTCCACGGAGCCCACTGCCCGAGTCTAAGCACGTGACAGTCCCTCCGCTGACGCCGAGCGGGCCGGCCGAGCCGGGCCGATATCTCCTATCTCCGGTGCCCTCCGTGTGCTCTATGCCCTCTAACTCAACAATAACTTTATTACTAATAGAGTCCTACTAGACTATTAGTAATAATAATATTATTATTATTAGCTCTAGAGAATCCTACTTACAGTTATCTAAAAGCTTACTGTTAATAAGTCCTCCTCTACTGCTGCTACTACTATTACAGTTGCCTTATTAAATATGCATATCTTAGGCCTATTAATTACCCCCCTACGTTATATAGGATTATTAATTGCTGCGCCTTTTTCTTAAGCTTTACTAAGAGCAGGTTAGCCTTAGCCTTCTTGTTAATAGCTAGGCTGCTATTGTAAGGCTAGCAATAAAGCAAATATTGCCTTAAATAAGGTTAGCTAACGTAGCTGTAAATCTTAATACCTTACAAAATAAGTATAAAGTGCTGCTTAATAAATACTATAAGGTAAAAACCCTCCTCTAATTAGGGGTAACATATAATAACAAAAGTAGCCTTATATTTACTACTAATAAGGCCTAGTAACTATTTAAGGCCTAGCACCTATACCTCTAATTAGTTAGGTATAAAGGCTTTCTATATATAGAGGAGATAAGTAAGCTCTAGCCTAACAAAATAGGTATAGGCTAGTATATTATTAAGGCCTATAAGGCTAATAACGTATAGAGAATCTCTAGTAAAGACAATAAGTTAGTTAAAGCTATAATAACAGGATCTTAAGTAAGGAAGAGGGTAGCAGAGATTAATATAGATACTAGTCTAGACTTATTATTAAAGATAATATCTAAATTAGTAAAGAAAGCACTAAAAAAACTATTGCAAAAAATAACAAAAGGCAGAAAAGAAAGGCAGGAGGCCTTTACCTCCTTTAGCAATACTCTTAAGCAAGGTCTAGGTTGCTTAAGTAACGCTGTTGCTACCCTTGCAGCGCCTTATAAGCCTACAGCAACAGCAGAGCTGCAAGAGGCTAGATCTAACAATATTTTAAAGGCAATAATTAACTTCTAGCAGTTATTTAAGGAAAAGTTAGATAACTATATTACAGCAAAAGTTGTAATATTTTTCTTAAAGTTGCCTTATGCAGCAGTTGCTTAGCTAGCAGTAAAGTTAGTTAAGAGTAAGAAGGAGTTTTTGCATAAAATTAGCATTATTAACTAGTTAAAAATAGCTTTAGTTAATTGCTTAAATAACTACCTAATTAACATATAAAAATAACTGCAGTTGCCTGCCTTCCTGCTGCCTTTTTTTTTACTTCTACCTTATAAAAATAACACTTTTTTTTACACCTGCAGCAATAACACCTTTTTTTACACTTACTAACTAATTAAAATAACGCTCTTTTTTACTCTTTTTTTCCTATTTAAAATAACACCCTTTTTTATACTTTTTTACTCCTACTAACTAATTAAAATAACGCCTTTTTTATACTTTTTTACTTCTGCTAATTAAAAAAGGCCTGCTAATTAAAAAAGGCCTCCTAATTGCTTTAAGCCTAAGCTGCTAAATTACTACAGATTTTAACCTCTTATTACCTCTATAAGTTATTACTTACCTTTGCTGCTGCTGCCTGCAGTATTTTATACTCCTGCTTATCTACCTTAATTAGCCTTTTACCTAACTTAATAAAGTTATATAGAGCTATTATTACGTATATAAAATAAATCTAATTAGCAAACAAATACTCTAGAGGTGCTACCTGCAGTATTTTCTATCTTCTTTTTATGCAGCTAAATACCTTCTTAATAATAACGTAAAGCCTTAAGTAGTATAAGTTATATAGCTCTACTAGCGTCTCTAGCTGTAACTCTTTATTAGCAAACTTCTTTAAATAGTACCTTTTGCTTAGATATAAGGTAATTATCCTCCTTTAGCTAGCAAAGCTACTATTGCTAAGATAATACCTCCCCTATAGTATTTTAAATAATCTACTAATTGCTTGTTTTAGCAGGGCTGCATTATATATAGAGCCCTTAGCTCCTGCTAATACATACAAAAACAACCTATTAAAACTTACTGCTGCAAATACGTTTTGCAATACACATTGCTTCTAATTAAAGAATTAACTTTGCTGCCTAAGGGGAATAAAAGCTTAAATAAGCATGCTATTAACTGCTTTAATACACCTATTAAAGCAACTATTCTTTACTAAAAGCTTAATTAATAGAGAGACGTACTTAGGCTGTAGTTAGATAATAACTTCTTAATAAAGTATAACTATAGCTGCAAGAAGTAACTAAACAATTGCAGAGATAGTACTCTATAAGATCTAGAAGAGGTAGGTAGCGTTACGCTTAGTCTCTCCTTACCTAACTACGTATAAAAATATAAGGAGTTTCTATTTAATTAACTAATTTACAGTAGCCTTTATAAAGCTGCTATTATTAAGCTATACCTTAAGTTAATAAAAGTCTGCCTTTATTAAGTAAAAGAGGTCTTTAAATTAAACGTTAGAGCTATTAAGAAAATACTCTACTAGCTTTGCTACGTAATCTACTCTGCTAGGATAGGTTATTTATTAATTAAAATAACCTCTTTTTTTAACCTTATTAAGCATAGTAATAATACTTATAGCAGCAGCAGCTGCTGCTACTGCTGCAGAGGAGGCTGCTATAAGAATCTTATAATAATTATCTATAGAGTATTGCTGTTAGTACGTTATTCTTACCCTTTATTCCTAACCCTTAATCTAATCCTTAGCTAAAGAGTCTTGCAGTGTTAAGAAAAACAGCAGAAAATTTACTTTTTATTAACGCTTTCTGTTGAATGGACTTTGTACGTGCACGCAGGTACTCAAATGTAGGGTGAACCAAAGAATGATATCTGTGACTGTCCTTCCTAACTACAAGATGGGCGTCGTACGAGACAGATATACTGTCTCGTCCGGGCCTGAGTCATTCGGGCCGAGCCAAGAGGTGGTTCCCTTGCGCATGAGCGAATGCTGCGCTATCCGATCTGTGCACTCTTCCCCTGAGTCGTAGGTGTCGTACGATCATGTGATTGTGTTATTCCAACACTTTCCCCTTTTTAGTAGCTTTCTACAATACTTTTAGAAAGATACAATGCATAACTTTGACTTTTGAGTTCCCTACGCTATATTGAGTAAGGCGCGCCCGGATTCATGTATCCGAGAGTTATGCACGCCGGATTTCGCCTCTGGCCCTCGATTCGTATTGACCTGGCCCCTAACCGATCACGCCCTTAGTCTCCAGTCCAAACCGGCCCTCTCATCAACACCGCCACCACCGCCCCCGCCGCCATCACTACCAGTAACAAGAGCACAGGGTTTCATCCCTGATCAGAAAAAGACAGGCAAGGCAGTACTTCTTTTCTCCAGGGGCCGCCCACCAAAACCCGAGCCATTGGCAGCTGCTCCGCCCTCACGTTCCTCGGTTCAAACAGCGAACAACCATTTGGGAGCACCACTGGGGAGATCATCGGCTTCTCAAGTGGTGCCACCACCACCAGCAGCAGCAGCACCAGCAGCAGAACCAACACCGCGGTCCAAAAGACAAGCAGCCCTGCCGTCAAAGAGGCGAACTGCTCGGAAAGGAGCACAGGTTGTGGGTCCCTCGTCGCAAACACATGGAAAGAGACCAGGGAAGCACGACCGTTCAACGGATGGGACAAATGAGGGGAATGACGAGGAGGACGATGACGACAACAACGACGACGACGAAGACTTTTCGCCTCGGGCAAAGCTTCCCAAGGTTCATAAAGACGGGGGAAACGGAGCGAGACTTGCCTGTCCATTCTTCAAGCACAACCCTCGCAAGTACAGGAACCAACGCCCGTGCTGCGGGCCGGGCTGGGACCATGTCCACCGCATCAAGTATGCTGCGTTCCCGCCAGAGCGTGAACATTGGCCGCTGACAAGCCATCAGGGAACACATATATCGCAAGCACTCGCTTCCCAGGTTCTCGTGCCCGCGCTGCTGTCAGCCGTTTGAGACCCAGGCAGACCTCCAAGCACACGCTCGCTCGGCAGACGCCTGCGAGGTCCGCGAGCCGGAGGCTCTGGACGGCATTACTCAAGACCAGGAGAAGCGGCTTCGTTCGCGCAAGAAGACGTCCGCAAAGGAGCTCACAGAAGCCGACAAGTGGACGCAGGTGTACGGCATCCTCTTCCCCGACGTGAGGGAAAGGGACATCCCATCACCATGTAAGTCGGAGCTCATGGGCCCAACCCGTAGAGTCTGGGGAGGGCGGGCTTACTGACCAAAAGGCAGACTACAACACCGAAGACGCCGAGACCAACTTGGGGGGCTACGAGGACTACCTGCGTCGCGAGCTTCCGCCCTTGGTCCGGCGACAGCTCGAAGCGGAAGTCGAGCGCGAGCTCAGCTTCGTCGAGGCGGGGATGAAGCAAAAGGTGATTGACATCGCCCGGAACCTCCAGCTCGCGCTCTTCAAGGGCTATCAACAACTCGAGAACCAGGAGCGCCATCTCCTGGGTCCGCAGAGTATCGAAGCGTCGGCTTCCCAGACGGACAGGTCGACAACCTCGTCCTCCACAAACGACACGTCGCCATCGACCATGACAACTAGCGGCACGACGCCGGAGATCCCCGATCCCTTGGACATCTTCAACACCGACGCCATTCCGGACTTTGAGTTTGATTTCCTCTCCGAAGTCACCTTTCCCGAAGAGAAGGAGCCGAACCTCGACTTTGGGTTCACGCAGTCGTTCGATGCCCAGCAACCTGCCACGATCCAGCCAGGCATGGAACTGCTAAGTGGGCAGCAATTCAGCTTGCCACAGTATGGGCTGGAGGATTATCAAGACACCCGAGGTCACGTTAGGGATGCTGGAGCGTTACGTTACGCTCCATGATTCGGGAACTACTTATTCCCGCTTTTCTCATAAATGCGTGATAATTGATGGCTATTACACATCACCATTGTCCAACCACCTAGGTACCTATATACCTACCTAGAACCGTAGTCAAAACAGGCTGATGCCCCTTCTGTGTGAGGGCCTGGAGCGAGTGTGGCTTTCAGGGCCTTTGGAACGTGAGGCTTGTAGTGGCCTTGGTGGCCTTGGTGGCCTGCTTCAGTGCATCGTATGCAATGCGGGGCAAAAGTGGAGTGCGCAAGAGTACCTAGGTACCTGAAGAAAGAGCCCATCTAGTAGTTGGGGGGGATAAGACGATGCCCCCCCCCCGATTCTTCTCCCCCAGCTCACCTCAAGCCACCGACGTCTTCTTCCATGCCTATTTGCATCAGCAGCCATCATTTGACGAAATAACTGTGTGAAACCAAACTCCGGTCGTGACTCGTACCAACCCTCATTACAGCAGCCGTTGGAACCAAGCCCAAGTCAAAGAGTCGCATTGCCTGACAGCTATCGGCGGTGTGGTGTTCCCGGTAATCCGACTCGGAATCCCGGAGAGTGAGATTCGGAGGTATGGGAGGGGAGGAAGATGCGCAGGAATGGCCGATTCGGAAATATGGGTGCCCGTTTTTGCTCCTAAACCCGCGCGACCTCTGGGCGACGCTGTCTTATGGCTGGTTACACACGCGACGACACCAATCTGCCTGATTCGAGGAGGGATGCCATACTTGCATAGCTTGATATCGCTTTCGTCAGGCGCCACGCCACTTTCGCAATTCCAACAAATGCTGACGTTGAACACGTAGCGTGTCTTGCGCTGCCTTGACCCTGTGAGCCGAGCCGGTGGGAGGAGGGTCAACCACGAGCATCGCCAGTCGTACGTCAACCAGTTCTATAAAAGAACAGATGTCGCGGCCTCCGTCGACAGGATTCAGAATGCAAGCACAGAAGCCCAACACCATCGGAAATCCAGCAAGATGACCGACGTACTGAGAAGCGCTTTCCCCCCCAAGGCCGGCCTCACAGAGGCCAACTTGCCCGACCAGAGCGGCAAGGTAACGTAACCGTCTTCCAGAAAGCTGTCCCAATGGCGCAACTCACACACACACACCCCCCCCCGTAGGTCTTCATCGTCACCGGAAGCTCTGGTGGCTTGGGCAAAGAACTCGCAAAAATCCTCTACTCGAAGAACGCCAAGGTGTACTTGGCAGCGCGGTCTGAGACCAAGACCACGGCCGTGATCAACGAGCTGAAGGAGTTGTACCCCCAATCCGCTGGCCACTGCGAATACCTGCACCTGGACCTCAGCGACCTCTCGACCATCAAGCAATCCGCCCAGGAGTTTCTCGCAAAGGAGAGCCGCTTGGACGTTTTGTGGAACAATGCCGGCGTCATGACGCCGCCTCAGGGGTCCAAGACGGCCCAGGGCTACGAGCTCCAACTCGGCGTCAACGTCCTGGGCCCGTTCCTCTTCACCCACTTTCTCCGCCCGGCGCTG
The DNA here is from genome assembly GCA_034638275.1 of Colletotrichum lini. Lineage (NCBI taxonomy): Eukaryota > Fungi > Ascomycota > Sordariomycetes > Glomerellales > Glomerellaceae > Colletotrichum > Colletotrichum lini. The sequence goes on from JAWQJV010000004.1 coordinate 6,059,718, forward strand.
TCGGCCGCCGCGAGAGCCGCGCCAAAGGATTCGGTCCGGGTCGTCTGGCTGTCATCGGGATATGTGACCGTGGCGCCCAAGCCGCCGATCGACCTCGGCAACTTGGACTACGCAAAGGATGAGAGCGCGACGACGAAGTACACGAGGAGCAAGGCAGGCAACGTCGTCATCGCCGCCGAGTTCGCGAGACGGACGGCCGGCGAGGGCATCATCAGCGTGGTAGGCGACCTCAAGACTTCCTCTCGACGGGCGGGATCCGGTGTGCTTACCACCAGAAATGCAGAGCGTCGACCCCGGCATCTACATGACCGACCTGCAGCGGACCATGTCGTGGCATATGAAGATCATTGCGGTAAGACATGCTGCCAAAACGAACCGACCGACTATCCGACGAAGGGGGTCCCCGGACCTGAGACTGACTGGTTCCACGCTTTTGGCTTAGAAACTCCTCTCCAGCGATCCGAAGAATGGGGCATACACTGAACTCTTCGCTGGCCTAAGTACGGCAATTACCGGGGCAAGCAACGGAGGCTGGGGTAAGTGCCACTTCCATCTCCGACTTGAATGCGAATGCCACCAGCTGGTTCTGACGCTGCCTGTAGTTATTCCCTACGGACGGCTTGCATCTGGCCGGGCAGATCTTCACGACGCCGAACTTGGGAAGAAGTACTGGGAATGGGTGGAGGAGCAGGTCAAGCCGTACATCGCATGATGGGGTCGGACTTGCGAATGAATACCTTTTTGCTTCAAGGGGATTTTGTAATACTAGAATGGTCATAGATTTCATTAGACTTCGCAATGTTCTTTGACGCCCCCAAGGGTGATCGATGTCCTGTCGTCCATGCAGGGGTCTCATCGAAGAGCATCGGCAACGGAGGCCACCTCCCGGCATTCACAGCTCATCTCATCGTCGTTGATCTGTCCCGGGACACGGCAAGGCAGGCGTTCCCTCCCTATGGTTTTGACATACCTAAGACAGACGTCTCAGTCAGTTCATAGGGCCAAAGTGAGCGTCTGCGCAGTTTTGCACAAAAGAAAAACAAGATTACCACAATCAAAACAATGCAAAGCTGGCAAGAAAAACGACCCATTGCGTTGTTGTCACCGAACTCAACATCTAACTAAATCATGGTGAAATAGGGGCAATCCTTGAGTATTATGTAAAAGACAGAGTACCTAGAGGGGAATTGGAAGTCGTACTTTCTCCGGATATTTGACATCTGCTGATTCGATTGAGAACCGGCCTGTGAACGGTTCCTCCGGGTTAATTCGCATCCATCCTCTTTTCTCAGGACTTCACTTTGCAGCTACTACCGAGAACACATCTACAATCTTGGTTCACACTTCCCAACGCCTTTGCCGTGTTGATCGAGTTGAGGCTGAAAGCCTTGTCTCCATCCCCTGCTGGTGGATTCATCCTCCATCCCATCTTATCACAACTTTCCTTTTCTATCGTCCTCGCCGAGCTTCAAGATGGATGCCAGGTCGCTCTTTGAAATAGACTCGAAGAGGCTATCGAGACCACCAGCCCGCCGCCTCTGCTCCTCTCTCTTGAAGAACTCCTCTGCCGTCTTGATCCTGCTGGGGTGGATCTCGTCCAGAAGCGCATAGTCCCGCTTGATGACCCCTTTGTTGCCCGCAGAGTGCGACCACATGGTCCAAAACCCGGAGAAGTTTTGCTTGATCGACATCGTGGCCGGGTCCGCCGGGTCCGCGTTGTATCCCGCCGGTTCGTCAGAGATCGGAAAATGGTCAAAGTAGACGTCGGCGGGTGTATCGATGTACTGAGCCGGCTTGCCTGTCACCTTTTGAAACGCCGAGGCTAGATCGGCATAGTGGATGTGATCGATCGCGACCTCGAGGTCCATCCCGTCAGACCTGTCGGGGTTGTCGAAGAGCCAGCGGACATAGTGCTCACAATCATCGAGGGCGACATGCGGAACCGCGCCGTCGCCGAGCGGGACTCTCCAAGTGACGACTCCGTTCTCGACTCGCGGGGTCATGATTGTCTTTGAAGAGACGGTCATCTCAATGTACGGGCCCGTGGTGAAGATCGCAACGCCCATACTGTTGCTCTTTCTCTGTTGCAGCATCCACTCCGCCATGCGACCTTTACCGTCGTAATGGCCGCATCGGAACTTTGGGTTGTAGCCGCTCTTCTTGTAGTCGTAGTCGAGGTTGCCAAAGACGAAGAACTTGATTCCCAGCTCGACGGCGAGCTCGTATGAGCGGATGGTCCAGTACGTCTCCGCCTTCTCGCCGCAGTTGAAGCCGTCGATGTTGATAAAGGCGCCCCAGCACCCCGCAAACCCTTTGCGGAGGTCGGCCTCGTTAGCAAATGTCCCTTCGACAAATTCGACGTCTCCGAGCTTGGCAAGCTGCTGCGCCCGGGCAGAGGTCGAATCACGGGTCAGGACGCGCAAGCTGTAACCGCCTTCGTTGGTGAGTCCGCGGCACACAGGCAAGCCTTGGGCGCCAGTCGCACCAATGACGAAAATGCGGCGAGTGGTCATGATGTGGAAGTCGCTCCTTAAGCACTTGATGGTTTCTTGAAACGGAGAATTTGGCACTCGGGGGATATAGCTTGTGAAAGGGTATGCGACTGTGTGATAAATGTGCGATCTGGTTTGGGCGAATCCATGTTCTTGCGAGCAGGACAATGGCCTGCTCTTATATGTTTCTAATGTGTAACTTTTTAAGCTTCTTGAACTGCGTCTATGTAGTCGGACCCATTACCAAACTTCGCCCGTATTACCAATGAAGGCTTTGGACCACCGGAGCCGTGATTAGTTATCATGATGGGCAATTTTTGATCAGTGATCTTCAATTGTCAATGCGGCTGTGCTCAAGCCTCGGGTGTTTGACCGCCACACCCGGGTACTCGTCCAGTCACTCTACCAGCTCATACTTACTTTCTTCTGTCTTTGTTACAGGTGGTATTCCTTTGGATCGGCGACCTTGACACCGCGACGTTCCCAGACACTATCAATGTTCATGTCCTCCTTCCCACTACAAACGAGTTAGAAGGAAGTCTTCGGTACACCAGTGTAGAAAATCACTTACTCGTCTCGCATCATAACAGTGGGTTCCGTTTCCCCGGCTGCAACATTGGGGTTTCTGAAGACCATGTTCTTAATCTGGACAAGCAAAAAGGCACACGTTAGTCAACGCCGCTGGGCTGATGATTCCAGAGGGGTTCTTACCAGCCCCAGAGAGAGATGAATCCCCGGAGGAGTGACTAAGAGGTTCTCGGTGGGCTCCCGACCCTCTACCATGGCGACGATGTTTTTGGCGACTACCTGCGCTTGCGCAGCGCCGGGTCGGGCAGCCTTGTGTGCTCCGCTGTCGGCGATGTCACCAGCGGCAAACAGGTTGGAGTAGGCTGGGTCCTTGAACTGAAGCGTGGGCCGCACTTTGATAAATCCATTGGACGGGTTAAGCAACGGAGCGTCGGTGCTCGGCTCGAGAGTTTTGACAAATCCGTTGTTGGGTGTTTGTCCAGTTGCGGGGATGACTAGATCGGCTGCGATCTCGCGGCCATCCGTGAGCTTCAATGCACCTTGTGTGCCATCGGGAGGGAGCACGGCGCGCGTTCCAGTAATGAGCCTGTAGCCTCGGAGGTTAGCACTACATCTCCGGCAAGGTATGTATGGTTCACTGACTTGACACCCAGCTCGCTGAACCGAGACTTGATGATTTCGTCCATCTTTGTGTGGTACAAAGGCATCAAATGCTCCCGAGAATGCACAAGGGTGACCTCCTTCGCAGGGTACAACTCCTTGAGATCGGTAGCCATCTGAACACCGACGGCGCCGCCTCCGACTATGACGATAGACGAAGCCTTGATGACGGAATCTTGGTAAGATCTGAGATACTCGACCGAAGACAGTTTGTCGTCGTATGGCATAGAGCCGGGTGCTTGTAGCCGGGTGCCGGTGGCGACAACAAGGTAGTCGAATACAATTTCGGCCGACCCCTGCCAGGGCCGATCAAGAACGACGTGACCACGGTGGAGAGATTCAGCGCGAGCCTGGATAACTTGATGCCGCGAGGCGTCGGGTGATGCCCCGAAGGCTCCGGTGTATGGAATAAAAGCCTTGTGCTCGTATCTGGGCACAACTGAGAAACGAGGCTAACGGACCGTCAGTTGTCTCTACACGCAAGACGTAACTCTCTCGGAATGACTCACAAAAACAAACAGGTGGTGGAAATGGCTGTGTGGTTCAACGAGCAGTATCTGCAGCACAGGGGGGGGATGCGTCAGCAGCCTCACTAGTAGTCCGTTTCAAAGCCTGCTTACACGATGAGATGCTGGCAATGCAGCTGCTAGCTCTTTCGCCGCAGCCTACAGATACGAAATTAGCGATGTGCAATTCTACGGGTCAGTCAAGGCAGGCAATGAGAGGAGGACATACAAGTCCGACATAGGAGCCACCAAGAATGACGACGTTTTTGAGTGGTTGAAGCATGGTAATGGGTGAATGAGCAACTAGCACGAGATGATGTGAATGTCAGTAGAGTAACAATCAGTTCACGACAGAATGAGGGAGGCCGTGGAAGAAATAGGTGCACATCAATGCGACGCCCCCGCTTATTCAGTGTCGGTTTTCCTCTCGGCCGACGCGTAAGACCGTAATCGGGGCGAATGCGGGAATCCTGGTTCAAGGGGCTGATGGGACTTTGGGCAGCTCTTAGCTAACTGCGTTTCCTAGGAAAAGAATGCTTTAGTTGGGTGTCTTTGTTTTACGTTAAAAGTTAGAGGGGAAGGGAATGGTTGATAACAGGTGATGTCTTGATACTATTTTCTACCAGCCAAAATCAATGCAGTACCTCTATTCAACTCCCTCTCTAAGCAATTCCACTAGGCTGGTTGGTAGAGATGCAGCCAAGATCCCCCCCCCCATTCACTACTACCTACCCCATGTTGGCCGTCGCAGCCGTCAGAAAGTGTAAGTGTTGTCAATGACTCGAAGAGCCCGAGAGGGGCGTTGTGTGCCGTGTCTGCCGAATCCTACGAAGCCCTCGGCTTTTTTGCTTTTTCGGAGCCCGATCCGTTGGACACATGCCAGGACTTCTACGTAATTTGCCGAGACACAGCGAACATTTTGGCATATGTCCGAGATATTAAATAAAACAAAGCGCGGGGGTAAGCGGAAAGGGAATTACACTAGACATGAAAGACTGCGTTTTTGCACAAATTCTGCTACAGCATGTCTGTTCCCGACTCATTGACCCTTATCTGCTAGGACTCAGCCCGTGAAACTCACCATTTTGGGACGTGCCATGATACAATCTCTCCATTGCCTCCATTACGCGTTCCAAGAGCCCATCGTAGGCAGCTGTCGCCGACTTGCCCAGGAAGTGAAAGACAGTGTGACACGAAACAAGGCCATACAACTCTGGAATTCAGAACCATAGGTGTGCAGGCTATTAAATTATGCTTTGTTTTTAAAAGTCATGGTGTCCCGACATCTTAAGACTCTGAAACTAACCTAACATGCTACTTTGTAAAACATGTAGCTGGGTGCTAGATCATGGCCGTTGTTTTCCTTTCACTCTTCTTAGTAAAACTTTTCTAGGAAACAGTGAACACTAAACACGCCCTGTAGACGTAAAGCTTATACGTTACTTTTCAGCTTGTAGCTTTTCCTCAGTGCGCATCAAAACAGCCCCCACTAAGCGTCTTGTTCATGAACGTTGCTTGTAAGTCTCAGCTCTCCTATGCCTCGCTGGGAACCGACCTCGATGTTTCGAGGGAAAACCCACTGTCGTCATCAGAATGCGTGCTCTGCATCCATACCTTGGTTTGCTTGCGGAAGCTGAATCAAACTCAAAGCTTACTCTCTTGGACTTGACGATCTTGGGCCATTGGTCATGAGAACGAGACGACCATATCACTTGCCCAACGAGACTTGACCAGATTCACCAAGGTCCCAATTTCAAGTCGCATGAACGCTCGTCCATGTCCGGAGCACCTCTGCCGGGAAGCCAGATCTTCAGAGCCTCATATGTACTCGTCTTCGGGGTTGGAAGCGGGCACCCACATGCCCGATATCGTAAGCAAAAGGCTTATTAATTCGGTCATGTGTTTCCTATTCTAATGGTTGATTCTGAACAACTTGGCGCACCTGCTTTTGTATGATCAAACCAAAGTGATCGTCGACCTGGAAGAAGCTAGCTCCTCGGTTCCAAAGTTCTTCGCATCCCGCAAGATCATCCCGATCCTCTTCATGCACCCCGGACGATCATGGTCGGGAGTGACGAGCAGCGCATGAGCCGTTCCGTGCTTGCGCTCCGGATCAGGCTCTAAGGGATTACCATACACGAAGGCAAGGACAACGGCATACACATCCTCCGACTTGAAAAACGTCTCGGTTTCCTCGGATCTCCCGTCCATGGTGTCGAGCATCGCATGGACATCGTCGGCCCGCCCGTTGCTCCGCAGTAGCAGGTGGCCAACTGGTCCCTTGTTTTCAGACAGAACCATCTTGACGAGGGGGGCTTCGAGCTTGATCCAGCCGTCCTTGACGCGACCGAAGGGATTGTCGCCGTCTATCTCGACCTTTGCCTCGAGAACCTGGGCCTGGGGCTCTCCCTCCGCCAAGAAGCCCGTGGCGGGTATGCCGTCCACCGCTGCCCAGGACCACGACGGAGCGCGGTACCCCCCGGGGGCGGCTTTGCACGACAGGGTCTGCCAGCAGAGGCCCTCGATTAGCGATTTTCGCCAGAGGCCGGCGAGATACTCGTCATCGAGTATCTTGCTGAATGTCTTGGCCAATCCAGAGATGGCTGGCAGCTTGTCCGCCGGGTCCGTCAGCTCGCGTGGACCATATTCCCAAAGGATTTGGGGCCATGACCGCAATGACGAGCCGGAGCGGTCCAGCCCCTTGTGAAGCTCTGCATTCCTTTGCGTAACCTTGTCGACATGGGCAATGACGTCCTCATCGGGGTTGATGCAGGGAAGCCGGTATGGCAGCTTGACGCCCTCTTCGGACTCGAACCCCCCCAAACACTCCCAGTACAGCTGCTCGCTGCCGAAGTGTAGGATACGACGGGCGAGGGCACGTTCTTGGAGACCCCAGGCTCGCTTGGACAACGGCTCATCTTTCATCTTCATGTGATACTCGGGAATGATGTCCTTGTCAAGGGGGACGGCTGCTGCAAGAATGTATCCGTCTTCTGTGCCGGAACTGCCACGAGGAAGCCGAAAGTAGGACCTTGGTTTTCGTGCCGAAAGAAGACCGCCGTTGACGTCGGACGATTTTGTGGCGGCGAGAGTCAGATAAGAATTCGCATAAACGGCGGCCATCTGGGCGGACTCTCGTTCCCAATCCTTCAAGTCGTCCTGGCAGATGCACAAGCTATCAATCCAAAGATACCGGACTCCGAGGGTGCGGGTCACGATCACGGCGTCCCGGAGAGTCTGCGGAAGCGCCTCGAGGCTGATACCCTCTTTGCGGGCGTGTAGAGTCTCGCTGGTTGTCGTGAAGTGTTTTGCTCCCTGTCCCCAGCAGTAACTGAGGGTTATATAACGGTCGCGAAGGTTGGAATCCGGCTCGACGAGTTTGATGGTGGAAGAGGCAGAGTCTGCGGTGCCAACATCGAGGAGACGAGTCGGCAAAGACGACTTGTCGCGGCTATGACAGTGTGGGTGTTCGTTGCATTTCTTGAGCCAGTTGGTGACATGGTTGAGAGTCGTCTGGTCGGGGACCTCTCGCAATACGCGGTCTCGCGAGCCGGAAGAGCGAGGATCATCTGTCATATCGTCTTAGCTTGGGGAAGCAGCCACAGTAGAACAACTCTCACCTTCATCAGAAGCAAATACGATAGATGCGACGGGCACCAGCCAGTTGTCGCTTTCCCATGAGCTCCTAGTAACAACCCAGAGACCATCGCCACTTCTAGTACCCTCGGACTCGGAGCGTCTCGTCAGCCACATATCCCAGCTGGGCTCACACTGCATTGCCCCCAATCGCGGCTGGGGAAGGGTGGCGATCTCTTCGATTAACGCATTTGCCTCCTTTTCGACCGCCTGGCAGAGCTCACATCCGTCAGATGCGGCCTTGCGGAGACTGTCCAGATCAGCATGATACTGAACGCCGAACTGCTTGAGCGGTGTGTCCTTCTTGTGAAGGTCGCGTTTCAGAACCATGTGGTGAAAACGAGGATACCCGCTGAGAGTCCTTCGGAAGTTCTCCTGTGGGAACGGAGGGAGGTTCTCCAATGGTATGAAGGTACAAAGCTTGCACAAAGGCATGATGACCAGCTTCAGATGCCTCACGAGGGATTCCGATGCGGATAGGTGGTGCAGTCGGTGGCATGTAAGCTTGGAATTGCTTGCAACTCACAGGGGATAGAGTTGTTCTTGATTTAAATAGTCGGCACACCCCCACACGGTTTTGTACGTCGATGCAGCCTAGAAGTGGCGAGATGCGATCGCAACCTATCTTGACCTGCTTATGGGGGTTGATGGTCTGCTTGGTTCGCAGATCAGGCGGCCTGGAACTGATCCTCCAGTCCGCCTGAAGTCAGCAACTTACTTATGCGCCTGAACTCGACCACACCCACTGTGACGTGCGGAGACCATTCTTCAAACCCTCCAAAATCTCTTGGCCGTCATCCTTTTTCATACTAGTCGACTGCTGACGTGGCTGCCTTGATGTTGGACAAGACCCGCCTGTAAAAAGATGCGAACCTGAGAAGCTGGCGCCTGGAATCGAAATGGGGAAAATGTGTCCAACGCATGGGAAGATTGTCCTCTAACAGGAATGCATTTGGCGTTGTCGGCTTTTTATGGCCGGTTGAACGGGTGTCTCAAGCTCCATGTCTTGTAATTCCACTGGCAAAAAGGCTGCAGACTGGGAAAGGGACTTTGGTATCGGCGTGATAGCTCTCTCACGGTGAGTAGATGTCTACTGCAGAGCTACAGATGCATCCATATAAGTCAAAGAGAGGTACTTCAGTGTGTATTCTGAGCCTCACCTGGTAGGCGTCGCTGGGTCGTTCTGGAATCTACAACTCGTATGCGCGGGTCGAAACATCCATTCAATTCGCTAGAAAGGTTCCTTGAAAAAACAAAACAGGATCGGAACGAGTGATCCCAAACGAGGGCAAGGCATCCGGAGCAATATCGGCGACATGAGAAACCAAGGCGTGCAACCATATAAATCTTTACGCAGACAGGCACTCGCACCATCCTCGGAGTCGCCGATCTAGTCGTCGTGGGTATGGCTAGTTACGGTCGCAGGGAAACAGAATCCGTGGTCGACGGGATGTCTGTCCGGGACAGTAAGCAATCCTCCGTTGGCATGGGAGCGAGCTCACACCGTCGTCATGGTTGCCGATGGTCGTAGAATCGAACTTCAAAAAGGACCGGCTTGTCGTGTCCGGTCCGACCTGCGAGGCCAACAGTCGGACACTCCCAACACGTGAATCCTGTATGAGGACTCCAAGACTGGCCGGGTTCCCTACGTGCTACAAGGATACGAAAGGTTGAAAGAGGTCAGAAGCTCGCTGGTCGGCCCAAGAGTCCAGCAATCACGATCCAAAAATGTGCTTTTCGTGTGATTTAACGCTTTCAATTCCTGCTAGGTATCAACAATTGCCTATCGTACATGTGCGTGCATCGGAGGCCTATTTCTCAAAGCGCTTGGCAACAGTCTTCCAGTTGACAACGTTCCAGATGGCGTCGAAGTACTCGGCCTTGCGGTTCTGGTACTGCAGGTAGTAGGCGTGCTCCCAGGCGTCGATGCCCAGCAGGGGCTCGAGGTTGCCGGTGACGGGGTCCTGGTTCGCGCGGGTGACGACGCCGAGGGTGCCGCTGGTCTTGTCCTTGACCAGCCAGGCCCAACCGCTGCCCTGGATGCCGGCCAGGGAGGTGTTGATCTGCTTGCGCAGGGTGTCGAAGGAGCCGAAGTCCTTCTTGATGGCTTGCTACGAAGGATGTCAGCATGCCGTAGAGAGGTCTGGAAAGTTGAAAGGGAAGGGGTGGGGGAGGCAAGGACGTACAGCCAGGTTACCGTCGGGCTCACCACCACCGTCTCTGCTGGCGGGAGCCAGGTTCTCCCAGAAGAGGGAGTGGTTGACGTGGCCACCACCATGGAAGTTGATCAGAGGAGCCTGAGCGGCAGCCTTGGTGAAATCGCCCTTGGCCTTAGCGTCCTCGACAGTCTCGAGAGCGGTGTTGAGGCCGTTGACGTAGGTCTGGTGGTGCTTGGAGTGGTGGAGCTCCATAATCTGGGCCGAGATGTAGGGCTCGAGGGCGCCGTAGTCGTCTGTGTAGGTAGGGAAGAGAAACACCCCGTTAGCGCGACTGGATTGACGTCTAGACGTCCCTGCCAAGCAGAAGGCGCTACTTACAAGAGATGTCGGGCAGAGTAGCCTTGCCGCGGACAAAGCTCGTGCTGGCCATGGCAGCGGCAGGCTTTGCGGCACCGGCACCGGCTCGCAGAGCGGTGCGGAGGACGGGGGCGGTTCTGAGGAGAGTAGAAGACATTTTTCCGTGTTTCTATGCCTTGTGTGTGAGTGAGTGTCGATGCTATTCGATAAGACCAGACCAGAAAAATCAACAGACAAAGAAAAGGGTGGGATAAGAGCAGTTGAAGTACCTTTGGGGAAAATATCAATTGGAGGAGATCAATTGATTGAGGTTGACAAAGGCAAAGGTGCGAGTGGGAGAGTGATGTCAATTGCGGGAGCGTCGGTGTCGGCTATTACGTGAGGGAGCTCGGATCTCCAGAAAAGCTGCCCCGGGTTACCGAGCTTGCTGCTGCTGCTGCTCTGGCCGTTCGCTGGCCAGCGGCTTCAGTGCTTCTTTGCTCTTCTGCGAATGAAAGAAGGATGTCGTCATCCACTAAAAAAATGGGGAGCTTCTACCTCAGGAATTTGGAAAATAGGCTCAACCTCGAACATTCTTAGGTAATCCACTGCTTTTGATTGGCCGTCTCAAGCCCCTCCTTAAGCACCCGCCACAGATCACCATCCACGTGTGGCTTGTCGAGTTGGCGGGGGTGGTGGTGGTCGGTCTCGACAGTCGCGTATGCATCCAGACGCGAAAGGTTTCGCCGCAAAAGATCACCAAGTCGCATGTGAGGACTGACTGATTCTGCCATTCCTGACCCAACAGAGAGGCATCGCTCGTCAATATACCTACTACACACAAGCCGTCATGTCGTACTACGACATTGACGCCATATTGACAGACGCAGAGGTACGGCCACAACTCAATTTCCGTCAAGCCGAACCGTAGCACACAAGCACGCTTTCTTTCCCGCTCCAGCCATGTGATGATGGTCGGCGAGCACTACCAGCTGATTCACAACCCCAGAAAGTCCCCTGCAAATTCGAACTCGATGTTCCCGACCTAGGATACCTCGACAACAACCCCTCCCACGCCCTGAAAGCAGGAACGCAGATCACGTTGCCGCTCTGGCTCGCCGAGATGCTCGCCCTCGCCAACACGGGCACTGCCGAGGACTCGAAAGCACCGGTGACGCTGAACCTGCCTCCCGCACTGTCACAACAAGTCGTCCAAGCCTTGAAGGCCGATGCGCGGGCTGTTCCGGTCAGGGACCAGAGCGCCCACTTCTACGGCCTCGGTACGCGCATCCTGGACCTGTTCGACGAGCGAGAGCTCAGCGAGGTCATGCGAAAGACCTTTGTGGCACGGGCTTCCGAGATCGCTTTGCACGCCCGGAAAGGAACCGACGACGGCATCGGCGGCTCCAACGAGGATTTCCTCCGCGGCCTGGACGAGTGGGAGCGCGGCCTCTTCCGCAAGGCACACGACGGCACTAAGGCGTCCAAGGAGTGGATGGACAAAGTCAAGAAGCACTGATCGAAGACATGGCTCACTTCAATAAACTGTCCGGTGCAAATCTCGCGGAAGGGTGTGCCAGGATGCAGCACGGATCCAGTCGCTCTACATCGTCAACACGGGGGCCAGGTTGAGCAAGTCTATCGCACTCTGACTTGACCGACGGCAGGCACAAGTTGCGAACAACTTACCGTATGCCGTCACTTCGGCATAGCTGATGACAGACACGCTGAATCCACTGCCGCGCGCCCCTGACGCCGCGATCCGGACGGGGTCGGCTCAAGCCCGGAGACCGAGTTGGCTTGGCCCGGCTTGGTCAGCAAGAAGGTCGTGCAGACGACTGCCCCGCGCTATTGCCAACAGGGACAGCTATTCTGAAATAGATGTCAATGTCTGAGCAAAAGCGAGCTTGCTTGGGGCAGGCCGAGCGTGAGGTGGAGGATGGTGGACTGGCGAGGGGGGGGGCGAGAAGTCAACTGGCGCGCTCGGTCTTACAGGAATAAAGCCGAAGTAGCACGTTGCAACAACCAACAAGTAAACCCCGCGGATGGCGAAACCCTACGGGCCTTATCTGATCATTGACTTGATGGGATCCCTTTCTCCTATCATATCTGACTTCCAACGGTTCAACGCATGAGATACCGTCCAAACACACATGTCATTGTATTACATCCATCCAACAAATAGGCTTATCAAGGCGGGGGCAATTTGACGAGATAACAAATCGCTGGTCGTCGGCGGCTTCCGACCCTCCACATCACATCGCCGCCACTTTTGTCTCTGACAGTTCCTGTTTTATTCTTTTACTGCCACCTACTTAATGGACGTTCCTGAGTCTTCGTTTTACCATCTTGACTCCTGAGTAGAAGACTGTCGAGAGCCAGCTGCCACGTGGAACATCGCCAGCAAAGAATCTCCAGAAACAGCTCGATACGATTTCTATACACACCAACACCGACAATGGCTATCTCTCAAACCCCTTCTCGGGTATCCGTCCAGCCCATCGTCCCTCCACAGGGCTCGGCTGTCGACTTTGGAGCTATTGTCACCAATGTTGACATTGAAAATCTCACCGGTAAGACTGCATGAAGAATGACAGCATGAAGAAAAAGAAAAAAGACAAGGCAAATGATGTTGCACACGTAGTGGGAGAATACCCGTACAATCGGTAACCTCCTTTGGTAAGCTTCGCTCTGGGTGCTCGCAGACTCGACCAGAAACGTTGACTGACGGGCGCTGCAGATGCCGATTTCCATGTCATCCGTGAAGCCCTCTTCCAGCACCAAGTCGTCCTCATCAAGAACCAGGGCCATGCCTCCCCGAAAGCCCAGTTCGAGATCACGCAGAGGTTTGACCCCGACGCCGGTGCCTCGTACGGCCACGGCAAGACGGTCGACGCGAAGCGCTCGATCCTGCACCCGGACCTCAAGACGATACCCCATCAGCCCCAGGTGCAGGTCATTGGCAACGGCTTCGTGGACGAGTACGAAGGCCTCAAGAACATCCGGCTCAGGCACCCGCACCACCGCACATTCCACGCCACTACGATCCCGGCCGAGGACGACCTGGACTTCACCCGCTTCTACCGCTGGCACATCGACGCCGCGCTCTACGGCCTCGCGCCGCCCGTCGCCACCACCCTGCTCGCCGTCCGTGTGCCCGGCGGCCGCACCCAGACGCTCCGCTACGACGACGGCTCCGGCGACGAGATGACCGTCCCGCTAGGCACCACGGCCTTCGTCTCGGGCTACGCCATGTACGACCAGCTCACCCCCGAGGACCAGCACTTTGCCCGCACGACGAGGGTCGAGTACGCCCCGCACCCCTACGTCTGGATGAGCAGCGCAAAGTCCCGCTCCGACGGCCTCGGCCTCGTGTCCGAGGGCAAGGAGGTCCCACTCGGCGACCTGCCGCCCGTCGAGGAGGACAAGATTCAGGTCTTGCCCATGTGCTGGCGCAACCCCGTCACGGGCCGGCTCGCGCTGCAGGTCCACCCGTCGGCGGTGCGGAGACTGCACCTGGCGGACGGCACCGTGGTCGAGGACCTCGCCGAGGTCCGGGAGATTGTGCACCGGCTGCAGCGACCGGGTATCGCGCCCGGGAACGTCTACGCCCACGACTGGGAGCAGGGCGACTTTGTAATCTTCCACAACCGAGGCGTGATTCACTCGGTCGTCGGTGCCTTTGCGGAAGACGAGGTTCGCTTGTTCCGGCAGTGTAACATCGCTGCCAGTCGCCTCCCCGAGGGGCCCGTTTGAGCGCGCACTGCGGGCTGTGTAGTAGTAACCTTGTCCGGGGGGGGTTTAGTTTTATTTTTTGGATGTTTTACGTAGCCAGGTCATGCTATCTATCCTTAGATAGCTTAATGAAACCTTTGTATAATGGAGTTTACCCAGCCTCGTCTCCACAGTGCAGTCATTGTCCATACCGAACCCAAGATGGCCTGAAACTCTACCAAGTAGCATTGTGACCGAGATAGCCGATAGACTTCGTCGTCAATCAACCTCGTGACGAACTAAGCCATCCGGACGGACACCATGGGGGGGGCTTCATGCATCCCATGTTACATCGAGTCGGCATGTCAAATGGACACTGACTCACCGGCCTCCCTTCCGCACGCCGATCCCACGATGCCATGGCACATGCACGTCGTGTCACGGCGGTGCTGAGCACGCCACCAACGATCACCGTTGGGCATCCGGGATCGGAGACGGCATCTGTATCTGATGCCGAGATCACCGTTTGCCCCGCGCCGAGCCACCAAAGTCTTTTATGTGCAATGAGCGCATGCGGCCACTTGACATCATACTGGCGGGGGATCGACTGGATGATCAGAGCTCACTTGTACATACGAGAGTACAATGTTTGTATCTTGACATCTGACTACCGGCCATTGAGCAAAATTGAATTCTAGTAAGAATTGCTACCAAAACAGAAATCTGTGCTGATGCCGGGCAACCCCACGTCGCCATAAACCATGTAAGCCGTAGGATACCAACGCCGGAACAATCACCATCCCAAACCGAATATAAGACTCTTTTTTGCATGAAAATAAAAGGGGGGGTATCATTCTAATCAGAGCCAGAAGCTCTTCGCGTCGCTAAGAAGAAGAAAAAAAGGGTGGAGGGGGGAGAAAAACCCCCAATGATCGGATCACCCGAGAACAAGCAGAAAGGTCGCCCTCAGACGTGCTTCCAAAACTTCCACTTTTGCGACTTTTGGCAAGTGTCGAAGTCGGTGACGAGGAATTTGCTAAGCTTCTTCCAACCCTCCTCGGGGAGGGACTCGATGGAGTCGTTGAGCATGTCCATACAGTACTTGGTAGCTATCGTCATGCTATGTTAGTCCAATGTTCTGCTCCCAGCACCACATCCCCCTGGTAGTCTCGTCCCGTTTCAAGAGGGGGAGCAACATACGCATCATGTCCATGGCATCCTCGCGGTCGGCTGCAATCTCCATGCGCGTCGAGTTATAGCAGTGGTACTTTTGCTGCAGCTCCAGCATGCACTCCCAGAGGGCCTCGAGGTCGGCGTCGTCGGCGGAAGAGCGGCGGCCAGTCAGGGAGGGTCTCGGGTTGCCTGCCGGCTGTTCTGCTCCCGCGGCGGTTGGCGCCGGGGCGTACTCGGTCATGGTGACGGAGGCGTCGGACTTCTCGTTGGGGGCACAAGGCCGGATGACGATGTCGTCCTCGCTGTCGCTCTCGGGCCACGAATAGCCTGAGCTGCTCCGCTTGGGGAACTGGGTCGTCCTTCGTTGCTGTCGGCCGAACATGTTGAGCACACACGAGATGCGGTGTGATGAGATGAATGTGGAAGTGTTGGTAGGGAAGAGGTTGTCCGTGTGGTAAAGAAGTAGCGCGGCGTCGTATCGGTAGGTATTTGTATGTGTCTGAGACGGTGCGTGCGTGTAAGTGTCTGTGCTTGTTGTTGTTGACCTGGGTGACTGTTGTTGACGTGAGGCGTCGATGGGTGCCCGATGTAAATATAGGGGGAACAGGGCGATCGTTCAGACGAAGTAGAGCCCAAAAGTGCCGTGCTGGGAAGAGGGACCTGACGAATATGGCGAGAGAGCGAAACAGGTTCGAACGGGCTCGCAAGCCCACTATATAAGCCGTGGGTGCCGGGAGCCCTATGCAGTGATCACCAATCTAAGGCTCAGATCGTTCGAGACGCGGCGCCCTAAAAATCTGAAAAGCCATGGCGATCAGACCCGCGGGCGGCGCCCAACGGAACCAGGCCGACCCTTACTCATGCCAATGTCTCCGGGGGGCCAGTCTCTGCCGGTACCAGCCCAGCCAAGCCAGTCAGAGATGCGGCTTTTCAGGCCATCAGGTAAAGAAATGGAAATGGATTCGGATGTGAGGGCGTGGATAAGGGGTGTGTATGTGAGGTGAGTGTGAGTGTGTGTGTGAGTGTGAAAGCGTGAGTGGGAGTGGCACCGGGGTGCTCGTGGCACCCCTCCTAAGACGCTCTCGGGGACGCGTACAAGCGAAGGGAGGCCCATTGCCGTAGCCGCATGCTGTTTGAGACTAACACGCGTGCAAAAGGAGTAGTACTTTTGAGGTAATTCGGCCTGGAATGAGTAATGGCGGTGGGGCCGGGAGGGTTGCGCTGAGAGCTCCGTCTGGCCCGGGCAGCGTCCGGAACTGGAACTGGGCATTAACTGGGTCCGTCCAAGCAATTTTTTTCTCTTTTCATCTTCTTTTGCCTTTTTTCCCAAATGTTGCCTCTCCTTGCTGCTTCTCCCTGGAACCTTGGACGAACCATTCTCGTCACCAAGGGAATTCGTCGGAGAGTATATGAAGGATGAGAGAGGGACAGGAGAAGAAGGGCCGAACCAACGTACCGCAAATGGTCCCGGCTTGCCCCCCTTTGCAAAGGAAAAGAATGGAGCTACAGGCAGTAGTTTTCGTCTGTGACGTCGGCTTGGTCCCTGGAAACAATTAAACGAGAGCAAAAAAAAAAAACATAAAAGAATTGTGGAAATTCTCCGAGCAATGTCAACAGTTTTTTTTTTAATTGATTTTTCTTTTCTCCCTCCTTTGTCAAGCAAGGTACTTGGTGTAAGTACACACACACCGCATGCTGCCGTGGCTTAGTATACATCTCATGTGTGTATGTGTTGTACATGCTCGCCCGACTAAGACCTACGCGACCATAGGCTCTTCTCTTGTCATACGAATGAGGAGCCCCTTGCATGGCATCTAGACTCTGTCATGGAAAAAGAGCAAACAAGTACTGTAGAGGGAGGGGGGCGCTGCAAGAAAGTTTCCCGCAGCTGCCCCTCCTTCCCTCCCTCCCCGGTCTTGTCATGATGTTATGGCGGTGTCAGCTTTGCAGTCGCGAGTGGATGAAAACAGCCCCCCGGCCGTCGTGGATGGGCGTGGCTGCGTTGGTCACTCGTCAGGCCATAAAGGGCCGTGACATCCGCCTAGACGAGCGGATGACCTCTGCCGGGCGAGCAGAGAGACGCCGACAGCATTCCTTGAAGGGGGCTGTACTCTGGGTTCGTCGCCGCATGAAAGTTTGGAGATTGCTTTGTGTGTTACCGTACATCCCGTTGAAACTTTGGAATGTTTGGATGTGGGGGGGGGTTTTTGGTCAACGGGCGATGAGGGGTCGCATTTTCCTCCCTGGGCGACTATCAGGAGTGCGTGTGTGACGCGCTGGTGCCATGTCACGCTTGTATGGAGCGATAAGGCCATAATGGCCATTCCAGGGCCCAGATTCGCCCAGGGCAACGGTTCGGTGGCTTCATGACCTGCGGTGAAGGAGGTTCATCTGCAGTCACCACTTACCATCCCACCAAAACATCAGTAGTTCTGGAGCGTCTGTCTTGGACACTGAGACATATGCCCGGCACCCGGTACTTGTGCGGTTGGATCAAATGACGGTGACGGTGCGGGAAGGGCCCGGGAAGTTTGGGTGTGCGAGACATGTCAGATGAGTCTGGATGGAGGGGGGTGGAGGTGAGCTTCCCTCAAGCTTTTTGGGCCAACTTTTTTGTCTTTTTTCTCTCTTCTTTTTCTTCTTGAGGCCTCGAACCTCTCTCAACCCACAGAGACAGGGGAGGACTGGTGCGGTTCTCATTTGCCGGGAGGCGGGCCTCATCTCAAAAACTCCCGTCTATTCCCGCGAATGGGGCCACTAGGAGGGTCGCCGCGCAGGGGCCGGTTGCGCACCGGACTCTCGTGATCTACGCCCGACTTTCGGTGAGGTGGACGAGTTGGCCGAGCTTGTTCGATTCGATCGATGAGTCGACCGCGGAAACCGACAGTGACGGGTTGCTACTGAGATCTTGACGACACACTGTATGATTCCATTTGCACCACCGATGGTAGCTTAGAACTGAGGTGAGGGACAACACGCTGTGCTGCATGCGCGCCCACAGACACATCATCATCCGGACACTTCGGACATGGTCTAAAGGGAGGACCGGACGAAGCTGCTACCCAAGCAAGTGTGAAAGCGAGAAGAAAATCAGGATCTGACGATGCTCACATCCTCTGACCAAAGCTTGTGTCAACGTCCAAGACGCCTAGACTAGGTGGTGAGCACCTCTATCAAACCATGCGTCATACCGACGCAATCCTATTCGTCCCCAATCTCTTATCGCATCTCAGTTCGTCTCCTCTTCACATGCCCACAGCCACATCCCCCCTCCAGCTTGGCTGCTTGGCTGGCCCCCTGCTGACTCTGCAAAGCCACACATGATTATACACGCCAAGTGCCCAGCATGTTGCGCCATCGAGAGTCGTCTGCGGCCGCCGAGCCCTCTTGTAGGTGGGATTTACGTGTAGTCAAGAGGCTTGGTGCTCCAAGTCTTTGGTTGAGTTCCTTGACATGATTGATCGCCGAAGGCTTTGCCCACGGCACTCCGGTCTGTCAAGATGCTACCGGAAGGGGCGCTCGCAAAGCTTCCGTCCCGGCTCCACTTGGGAGTCGGCCGGAGCACTCGCCGGACTGGAGTCGTCGTCGTCAGCTTATCCAAAACACAGCATGCCAAGGCTGGCGAAGTCCAAGAAAACTTTCGCAGGGCTTTTGGGCCCAGGCTGGTGGCTCTAAACCGATTCGTGAGCCGCATGCATCTGCGACGCGGCGTTGGGGGCGTTGCTGGACTCTTGAATCAAGCCAACGGACGGCCCGAAAAGCGTCATGTTCTGCAGCCTCTCTCTCTCTCTCTCTTTCTGTTGGGACTTTGGGACTCAGCACCTAATCCCAGTCGACTTCTGTCGGCCCTCCTATTCACTAGTCAAGCAAGTAGCTTCAACTAGCGATGCTCGATTGTCATTATGACTGCAGAAAGAGGAAGTTTCAGTCATGGAGGAAAATATGTTGGCGTGTTGTGTCGGTAAATAAACCTCGCCGTCATTTCAGAAACCACAGTCTAGATTTGTCCACCTGCAAAAGTGGACAAGTCTTGTACCACGCATCAATGACAAACTCGCCGGCAGTCAGATAGCTCACACAGTCGATCCGGCATCAGTCAAGGCCTCGCGATGGTGAAAAGACGTGAGATCTAAAAGGTCTCTTCAGCCAACCGAGCCCTATTTCTACATGTTCGTGAAATAAAGTCACAGCTTGCCTTTGTGTTCAGGGGGGCATAGTACGGCTCCATTGGGTGAGAAATAAGAAGGCATTATGACGCTCTCGGCGGAAAAGCCGAAAGAGGATAGGTCTGGACAGCAAACAAAGGCTAACGAGGGTTCGACGATAGCCGGCTGAACCTTGCTCAGAAATAGCTGCTTTTCAAGCGCAAAATCATCAACGCCCGTTCCGCGCGGGCCGATCTTTCCGTTGAGTAGCGGCAATCCGGTGTTCCCAGTGAACTCAGCTCTGTGAGCCGTGGCGTCGAATCCACATTACCAACAGTTACGAACCGAAAGCCTGCCTCTGGGCTTTGCCATTCCGCATGTTGAGCTGAGTAGTGTGGCGCTTCACCAAAAACGGTCTGCGCCCGTTTGCATGGATGGTCTTGCTGTCTCTCTAGTCTGCGGCCTGCCCTTGATTGCTTAGTTGCTGTAATATCGTTAGACGGTCCTGACGGTGTGTATCGTTTGACAGTGCTTTGAGCATTGAGCAGCTGGCAAATTCTTTGTTTGGAATATGTGAACTCGTATGTCTCTCATCCATACAACATGACATACAACAATAGCATCAGAAGCTTATCAACTCATGCAATGACCTCGGCCTGGAACCTTGATACGTAAAAGGTCGCGTCTTGGCCGGTGAAAGCCTCTGTTCCAAACTGGTCGACTGGTTTCCTTGTCAGAGTACGGTGCTCGAACCTACAGCGGAAGGGTAGACTTACTCAAGAGATACTGGTTGCTCAGAGGAAAAGCGTAATTGCTGGCCAAGTGATTGAAGAAGACCATGGCGTCGGCGCTGAAGTTATAGATAGGCCCCGAGGCCGCCAAGAAGCTGTACACTTTCATTGCTCCGTTGTAACCAAAGTACAGATCCCAGGTGTAACCGGCTAGCTGAACCTGCGCGATGGGCGTGCCTGAAGGGCTTTCTGTAATGGGCCAGATATCTCCGTATTTATTCAGCCTGTCGCGTTTCATTTTGAGCAAACTCTTTCCATGCTGACTAGGCCTCCCTCGGCCATCGCGAGATCGAAGGACTCACCATATCATCACTTCGTATTCCCCGTTGTAGTTGGGGTGGCTGGGGTCGGGGTGTGTGAAAAAGTCGTAGGCCACGTTCGCCCGTATGTCAGTCTTGCTGTAGCTCCACTGAGCTGTGGTCGGAAGCCCCTTTATGTTGTTGAGAAGGCGACGAGTGAATTGACGGTTTGCGTAAGCATAGGTCTTGACGTTGTTGGGTGCTCCGTTCCACGTCCAGGTCGTGCCCCAGGAGAGGCCACCGCTAGACGCAGGACCGTAGTAGTAGGTGCACTGAGAGCCCGAGTCCGCGTCGTCCTGACCCCAGAGATTGTTGAGTAGGTCATAGCCGTTCACAGAGGCATATGCGTAGAGAGTGCAAAGAGAAGACTGCGCAGAACGCGTGGAAGTTATGGTTGTCGAAGGCCGAGTGGTGGTAGCGGGCTTCGTCGTGGTCGTGGTCGTGGTTGTGACAGGGCTTACCGGGATGCACTGATAGAACCCTGCCAAATCATGTCAGAGTCCACAAATCTCAACCATTGTAGACATCGTGACTGCGTGGATTGAGACAGCTTACATTCGACCTGCCTTACGCAAGTGAAGCCAGTAGCACAAGTCGTCGGGCCTGTGTATGCGATGCCTACATGCTTGGATGTCAGTTAAGCGGCAACAAGCAGTAGACAGAGGTTTATGAGGATTTCATACCGCCACATTGGCCCCAGCCAGCGACTTGTGCAAACGTACGGCTGACGAAAGATAGACAAAGAACGAGATGAATGGTGCAACTCATTTTGTGACTTTGGAAATCGTTGTTGGCTGTCTTGTGTTTTCTGTGAACCATGAACAACCTGGCTGGTGTTCAGAGTTCGAGTATATATGAATAAATATCTCATCGAACGCCTCATCCAGTTTCATACCGTAAATCATTTGCTTTTCTTTTAAGCACCATTCGGTTTTCATCATGTCGGAATTGTGTACTTTCGAAGTGCATGTCCGAGTTCCTCGCATGCGACATGATTTCCTGAACAAATGTTGCGGACAGAGCCTTTCCGGATCTTTGCCTAAAACTGGGCGGTATCTTACATTCCGGGGTTCAAAGCTGCATAAGGATGCTACGCTCCGGCCGAGCAAGTCGGGATGCTTCGGATCGCTTGACGACAACTATGCCACGTCTGCCATCCGCCGCATATCTTTTGGGTTCCCAACGAGAATAATTCAGTCATTACGATGCATGCCAGAACTACAAATTCAGCAAAACGCATCTCAAGTTACAAATTTCCGTAAGCAACTTACTAACGCCCTCTTCAAATGCAGGGGGAGGTTTCATCCTTCGTCGTCTGATTCACAACAGTGATGATGTCCAGCTGGTCATCAGGAGACTAGTATCCAGTCTCTGTCAAATCGCCTGTCAACTTTTCACCCATTTATTCGGGCTGCAGTTGCTACGATATGATGCGGTAAGATCATGGCCGTATCAAACAATTTTTTGAAGTGGCAGATAAGCCTGTGGTTTAGTACATGTTTTTGCTGGCTTGGATATTCAGATTTGGCCACCTGAGGCGAGACTGAAAGTATTCGCTGTGATGCTTGACGTTTCCGAACTCGGTCAACCGGTCGTTGTAAGTAAGTGAGGAAGCAACGTAGGAAGATTTAAAAGCTATTCCAGCAGGTAGCAGGAGCAGCAATGGCAACCACATGCTTCCTATCGGCTCTCGATGCTTGTTGACTGAGAAGGCACCGGCGTCTTAGAACTCTAAATGACTTGATGTGCGCACGCGGTATCACCAAGAAGCGAGCAAGACAATCTGGAATCAAGTACTGAATAGGCAACCGCGGTAGGAGGGGCATGGCAGATTCACCGTCACGTCTTGCCCTGTTTCACTATGTCGTGAGACTCCCAGAAACAACCCCATGATTCACATCCACACGGCGAACAAGATACAACAAAAGAAGAACCTACCGCCAAGACTGAAGTTTTCAACAATCCAAGCATAAAATATACAAGGAGAAGAAAGCTGCGAAACAACCAGACAGCCAGAACTGACGCAAGCGCCATACTCAACGCAACATCACAAACTCAAGCACCACTTCGACCGTCAGAACACTGAATAACACTCGCCGAGATGTGCAAGAGAAAGTACACCCCTATCCGCTGCCTCAAGTGCAACGGCCAATACAAAACACGCAAGGGCAGAAGGAGACCGTGCAGGACCAGGCGCGAAGGTCGTGAATGCACGGAAACCGTCTTCGAGAGATTGCCCTCGGTGAAGAGGGGTCATTGCGTAGACTGCGCCGACTCCTCCGCGTGCACCACGGATTCATGGCCCGACTCGGAGTAGATAATGCGGCATACAAGGCACACGTCTCACAACGTTACCAAGGCCAGGGCAGTGAATTGGGGCAGGTGGCAGAGGATCAACGATGGTGGTGGATGACGTTCGGTGAAACTGAGAGGAGCAGAGCGAGCAGCGACTAATAGTATCGACCACTCAAGACAATCAGGTCACAATAGACTTAGTACCATACCCACAACCGCTTTCGAGGTTTTGATTTCTAACTGTAAATATCACCCCTGAACACGGCTCGAATTTTCAAGCTGAGCGTCATCCGATATCTCGGATAGCAATACATCCTGATGAGGTTGTAAGAAAATAGAACAGCAGAACTGCTGGATGATCCAAGCTGATCAACAAAAACCCTTTCGTCGCTGTTACTATGGCAGCTATTTCTGGCTTCTGCTTGAATCTCGATCATGAATGCCACTCGATCTTCCATAACATAACTGGCTAGTTGGACCCTACCTACTAGTAACAAATGTCTGTTCGTTTCTCGCAGGACTTTCGAAACTTCCAATAATTACCCCAAACCACCCAAGCGGAAAACCAGTCTATCGATTAGCATACTTTGACTCCCTTCTTTGTGACAATCTTCATCATCTGCGAGGAGAGAGACATGGTTCACACGCGTCCAAGCGAGCGCTTTGCTCTCTGCTTCTTGGTGGCACCCCCAGGCAAGACAGGGCTGTCTAGTTCGCAGAACGTGCCGTTCTCGGGCAAGGTCCCGTTCACGTAGTAAGCCTCCGTCACCAAGTCCGCGCAAGACGACGTTCCGGTGGAAGAATGCTTTCTGGTGTCAGCTCCGTCGACCGTTACACAGAATTACAGACAGAAAAAAACTCACACCGTAGCCGTTCGTCTGGAGGACAACGCTCCCCTCAAACCCGGCGCTGGCGTTCCGCGCCGAGGCCAACGGCGTAAACGCGTCAGCCGTGTTCCCGATGAACAGGATGGGACGCCTCGTCTTGACGCGGAAGTCGCCGGCGTACTGCTCCTTGGCGGGGAGTCGCCACTGGCCGCAGACCATCTCCGTCGCCGTTTGCACGTCCCCAAAGATCCTGCTGATGCCAAACTGCCGCTCCATGATGGGCAGGAACTCGTCAAGAGACTCGACGCGGACGATCTTGTCCCCGCACCGGATGCCCATCTGCGCATCGACGGCGGCGCCTATGGAGTCGTACGTCGTGGCCAGCACGGCCCAGATCTGCGTGAAGCGGGCCAGGTCTCGGGAGATCAGGGCGTCGAAGCCGACGTCGAGGAGGACCCAGAGACCCGGGCTGTAGAGCGCCGTCATGACGCCGCTTTTGACGAAGCCATAATCGATAAGAGTGCCGTTGAAAGGGACGGGGCGCTCGTTGAGGTCGTCTATGAGGGTGTAGATGGTTTCCTCGAGCTGGCTTGCCGTCTTGTTCTGGTATCGTTGGGCGAGGCGGCAGGTGGACGGGTTTGCGACGCAGGACTGGAACACGGCGCTGAAGGCTTTGTCCGAGTCCGTCCACTGCTCGTCGTCGCTGGGGAAGATTCAGAAGATCAGAAATCGTCCTGATGAATGCCGGGAGATTGCAAAAAATAATAATATCAAAATTGCAGATGGAAGTCAGGACTCACTGGCCGTGGTAGTATTCATGGGGGTTGAGATTTCCGTCGAGCACCATCTTGTCGATTCTCTCGGGAAACATGGCCGCGGCCGTTTGTCCCAGAAGGGTGCCGTACGAGCCGCCTGGGAGGACGAAGTCAGTACCAGAACCCCAATGCCAAAGGATTCAAAGGAATCGGGGAGTTATCCTACCCCAATATCGCAACAAGCCGTCCTCGCCAAGGGCATCGACGATCTGCATCATGTCCCTCGCAACGAACGCGGTGCCCACGAGGCCGCCGGCCTCCTTGTTGCGCTCGTAGCACTTGTCGACGTAGAGCTTAGCATAGGCCCACAGCCTAGCGGGCGTGTTGTCCGACGACTTTGCCCAGAAATTGGGAGGGACCAGGGAACCCCATGCCTTGGGGTTCTTGAGGACGTAAGAGATTCTTTCCTGTTCATCTTCAAAGCACGAGATGGGCAGCGTGTTACCAGTACCACTACGTTTTGGGGTCCAACGTCAGCTTTGCATTCACGAGTGCATTCGTTTCTCCGTGTTGGCTTACCGCGGGTCGAAGGTGACGAGATCGTGATATTCGCTGGTCGAGCTATCGTTACATTCCGAGTCAGGCTTCGTCGGCAGGCGAGGGATGTCTTTGACGGGGAGGAAACTAAATGCTTTCGGAAAAGGCCACCCGACGTAGCCATAGCCGGCCGGCCAGCAACACTTGGTCCGCCAAAGTTGAATAGAATGCTACCCTTGGACGGTTGACGAAGGGCAGGGATCCGAAGAAGCTGCAGCTGGAGCGTCTTATTCGACTCGGGCTGAGTATAGTCAAGCGGCACTGAGAGGTTGGCGCATTGGATGGGCTCAGTGCTGTTGAAGTCGGGACATGGCCCCCAGTTGATTCGGTTCCCGCCCGGACTGGTTGCTGCGAGGCCTACTTGGATCAGCAGGCCGGCGTGTAAGAGAGTCGAGAGGCGAGCCATCTGGTTGACCGAATGGGAAATAAGTTGTGAGGTAGTGGAAGAGTGTGATGCCACACGGTTATTGTGGTTGCGACACAAGAACGGGTACTAGTGATGAAGGAAATGGTGATAGAGGCTAGGAACGTCAGACGCTGGACCACCACGATCGAATCTACGATATATATACATTTTTCCAGAATCAACCTCGAGACATCAAAAACAATGACGCTTTCTTATCCGTTCCCCGTCTCGTGTTTCTCCAGTCTGCCTGGCATCTCGGATGCCCACTTGGCAAAAGTCCTTTAGCCATCGCCCTTCCGCGACCCCCATGATAGCCTAGCCTAGGATGCTGAAGCAACGATGAAATGCAGAGCCGCCACCATGCCAATAACCGTTCGAGGAAGGGAGCTGCTCTACGATCATGCCGCCCTGCCAAGGCAGTCAACGGTACGGATCGCGGGCGGAGGACAAGGACACCTTCAATTGCCTAATCGAGAAAGGCCTGAAGCCATGTCAGCAGTGGGTCCAGCCAGGCAGTGTCGGGCGAGAGGGCTGAGTGGTCGTCGACGCGGAGGTACGGATACAGAACCAGAAGAAAGCTAGTCAGACTTGAGCAGCATTCATTACCGTGTGCTTACGTCGCAGTCGTCGTATAACCCACCCAGATCATGACAATGGCCGTGGCATGGTGAATTGGATTGGCCGTTGGTGTGATGGTCGCTTCTTCCCCGTTGAACCTCTTCTCTTACGAGTACCAACATGATTGCCATTCGGCTTCCTGACACCAGAAGTGAAAACCCGCAACCTGCAACCGTTGAAGTTGTGCATGTAGACCGGTACCGGTACCTAAATATGACGGACGAACTGGCACTTTAATCCATCACTATCCCCCCCCTCGGACCCGCAAGCCACTGGCCACCACAGCGTGCTGCGGTGTCTAGAGGCTTTCAACACCCGTTGCCCACCGAGACAAAGTCACATATTCCATCATCAACGATAGTCACTGACGACCGACAGCACCTCGTCAGGATCTGGAGCACCACACCGGCATTCGGTATTGCCCCCGCATTGAAGCAAGTTCAAACTTTTTTACTCCCGATGCCGGACAGAAGAGTCAAGACCACACACATGCACCCGACCCGAGTCAGGACCCCCCTCTTCTAGCCCCCCTCCCATCTCTGTGCTGGCCGGCCGTACCCGAATACAAGAGGACTTCCGTCCCGCTCGAGAATTAGAAAAGTCGGGAGGGCTACTAGCGCAATGCGCGCGCGCATGCAACGCTACTCTCCAGACTTTCCCAAGAATAAGGTGTGCAGCAGCAGCAGCAGCAGCAAAAGCAGCAGACAGACCCTAGCTACATCCAGGGTTAGGCGGGAGGGAGAACCTTCAACGGAACCCCTTCTGTTGGATCTTCTCACTCGCATGTGCCTCTCTCTGCCTCAACAATTGAGTGGCGGCAGCAAGAGGCGGGCCATCTACAAACTATCGAGGGTTGTTGATACAACGATCATTAAAGCACGAATGTGATGCACCTCACGATTGTCTCAAAGGTAATAGCGGTCGGTGTGTACTTTGACTTATTTGTATTCATTCTCGCTGGCTCCCGAGTTCTTGCCGAGGTCGCGGAATCTCACCGCCACTCAACTCGAAATGAAGCTCCACTGCGCACACCTTCGTTGCCTCGCAACGATCATCCTGCTAACCTGTAGCCACGCTGTCCCGCATAAAAGAGGGTCCAAGACGTGAAATAGCCTCCGCTGCACAACCCCGGAGTGAGACGCCATGGTCTACTCATTCAAGAAAACAGACAAACCAGCTCCCAACGTGACAGTATAAGAGTGTTCTGATCATGATGCTCCATAGCCATCTAGATGCGAATCGTGACGCTGTCGCAGACCCGTTGCGATCGATGCAAAAAAAAACAAAAAAAAACACCAAAAACCAGTTAAACGAAAGGTGGCGCCGAGGGAATGCGGGTTCCTGATCCGGTTCCAGCGGTTATCTTCCCGCGCTGGTCGTTGTCCTCCGAGGACAATGCCCTTCTAGTGAGACCCAGCCCGAAACATGCAACGCTGAAAAATGCAAACGCCGGTGTACCCAATGCCGGACGGAAGACGGGTATTGGAAAGACGTGTATGGAAATTGGGTTGCGAAAAGTCGGTTCGATAGTCCAAGGGTGGGGGGGAGCGAAGTCGACGTGAAAAGGGTATGAAATTCGATTGCTCGCAAGGGGTATCGCGGTGGCGGCCATCTATACCGAAAGAGGCGAAGAGGAAGAAAACACTTCATAGGCGTGTACGCGGGGGTGAGGAAGTAGGCGCTCTCAGTGCTTCTTGTCGGAGCTGGCAGAGTGCTGCTCCGTTTGGTGGTGGTGATGTTTGCGTGACGAGTGGTGCTTGCGAACCTGAGCAGCGTCAGTACGTGGTGCGATTTCTGCAGGATCATGATGCGCCAGGCAACTTACCCGTTGGCGACCGCGGTGCTCTTCCTCGTCTGATGACCCATTGCTGAGACGTCTCCTCTCCTCCTCGTACCAGGTGCTCAAGGACTTTCCACCAAACATGAGGTCATCGTCCTCGATGATGGTGGCTTGGATCCAACCCTGCGAGGCAAGGTCGAATTCCCTGGCGTTAGGGTCCATGGCGTTGATATTGGGGATCACGTAGTATTGGTCTTGTGCTGGTGACATGTTTGCGCCGGGTTCTGGGAACGGGCGGCTAGTTGTGGATTAGGGCAGGTGGATAGGTTTTCAAGATGGGATGGAATGGACGGCGGCCCCTTTATGTTTGTTCGCGCGTGATGCGTGCAAGGCGCGAGATGGTGGATTTCGCGTAGATGAATCGCTTGATTGATGGCGTTTGGGAAAAGCCGGGATGATCGCGGCGGGAGTTATTTAAGCCTCGAAGACACGGACCCTTGAGTTGAGTATGGCTAATTAGGGTAGAGCTGGGCCGGCCGACAGGGAAGTCTGGACTTGGGTGGTCGAGATGACGGGAGGGTGTGGCGGAAGACTCGACGAAAACGCACAAAGAATCCAGCGGGGCGGGCGTTCGGATATCCCAGGGCCCAGCAAGGAGAGCAGAGGAATGCTGGAGATGGACGGTTTTCTTTGTTCTCCGCGATCTGGTGTTTTGGTGGTGAAAATGGGCGAGGCGAGACAGCACTAGAGGGCGAGTGGGCTGGATCGGATCGTGGAGAGGCCGGACCGAGGGATCGATGATAGCCGACAGTTGGATGTGGGCGAGAGGCTTGGATGGAGGTCGTGGGTCTAGACGCGGGCACTCCAGCAAGGTGAAGAGAAGGCGATATGGCGAGATGACGGAGAGTGGGAAGACGGAAGAGAAATAGAAGGCGAAGAGAAATCGAAGCAAGAGGCTGTCATGACGAGCGGAAGCGGGCGAAGGCTGGGTTATTATGGATTATGGGATTGTGGGCTCTTGGAGAGGCAGCCGCAGGCACAGGCGCAGGCGGGTGCAGGGCAGGTGTGCAGCAAGGGGCAGCAGGGCAGGCAGTTGCGAGGGTGTGGGCTCTTTCCCCCGTATTATTTTCAGGTTGCTCGCGTGGCGGGGAAGTATCTTTTGGTGTGTGTGTGTGTGTGTGTGTGTGTGTGTGTGTGTGTGTGTGGTGGCCGTAAACGGAGGGTAGGAAGGATACGGAGGGAAAGAAGGGAAGATAAGGAGGAGGTTGACAGGGGGCCCCTGTCCGTTCAGGAGAGGGGGGGTGGGAACTGAGTAGTGGACCATCGGGAAGGAGCCCGGAAAACGGAAAAGGCTAAAACGGAACGACCAAAACGAAGGGACGAAACGGCGAGCCCTTAAAAGACAAGAGCACTGATGGCAGAAATACGG
This sequence comes from Colletotrichum lini, assembly GCA_034638275.1. NCBI lineage: Eukaryota > Fungi > Ascomycota > Sordariomycetes > Glomerellales > Glomerellaceae > Colletotrichum > Colletotrichum lini. The sequence continues at coordinate 6,088,864 of JAWQJV010000004.1, forward strand.
AGTGCCACACTCGGGCAGCCGGGCTGCTAATGCTGACGCTGACGCTGATGCCGATGGTGATGCTGATGCTGACGGTACATGATGATGGCAATGCTCGCTCAGGCCGACAAAGAGACTGCTGATGCGGCGCTGTTTCAATTCCCGCAGTCAATACCGAAAGACCACCAACCAGCAACAGCAGCAACAGCACTACAGGGCCAGTTCACCAGAGTCGCAAGGAATCAGGCCCGGCTGGAATGTGTTGCAGATGCGGCGGCTCCCGGAACAGGAAGTGTACTTGAAGGGTACGGCCGTCTTCGGTCATGATTATACGATGTAGTGCACAGCGCAGCGAACAGCACCACCAAGGTGTTGCCCGCCGGCAATGTGGCTGCCACTCCAGGCCCCGGGCAGGCCCGTCGAGTGGATGGAATAGGCATGGCCGCTTCAGCGCCGATGTGTCGGCGTTGAGGAAAATTAAGGCCCGGGGGTCTGGACCTAGACCTGAAGCTGGACGCCCTACTTCTGCTTCTGCAATCTCACAGCCTGGTCTGGATCGTCTAGATGGTGGCCGACGACGATGCCGTTGAGGGGCTGGAGCCTATTTCGGGTGTCCTACTACCCGACAGCTGAATAGGTAGGACTTAGCCCAACTCAAGGGCCCAATCCAAGGAAGGACGGAGGGAGGCTGGATATCCTCTTCAGGTCCTGTTTACTTTCAAGACAGCTTGCTTGGAGCTGACGACTGATGGGAGGCGAGGTGCCATGTCATGTCAGGATGACAGCACCGCCGAGGATTGCAGCGATGACACCGGAACAGACAACTGCGGCCCCCAAACCTGGCGCCCGGGCGATAATGACGCCTACGGGTTGCCATTCAGTAAAAGGTCCTTCGTTCTGACCGGCCTCAAGTATCTTTACACTGCCATGATCTGCAGATGTACATCCGCGCTGAGCCTCCGGTCGCCTCCACTCTCTCATACACACAGCGATAAGAGTCTAAGGGGGATCCTTGGGGCGCATGTCCAGTGTTAAGGGGGGGGGGAAAGAAGGCGTTGCAGGCCACCCATCTCCTTACCTTAGAAGGGAGTCAGCCCTCGCGGGTCCTCGTTAGCAGGCAGGTCGCCTCGCCCCTCAGCCATTGGCATTGACTGACGGCCAGCAAAGGCAGACAAGCCGAAAATAACAGGACGACGAGGCGGCGCCCCTGGCGGGAAAGGCGAGAGGCGGCGCAGGGTTATCGGGTCGACCGTCTTCCGTCGGAATAACGGTTACCCAGGTGCTTTCTTTACCTTTTTGCGCTCGACGCCAGACAGAAACGGAAACCCGCGACAGGGCGGAGTTGGCACGCCGCACGGACGAGATGAGACGAGACGGTGGTGACGGTGACGGTGGTGACGGTGGTGACGGTGGTGACAGTGATGACGGTACATACCGAACGTCGAGCGTACCTACCTATCTGTCATCGAATGAATGTCACTGTCACTGCCGGATTGATTGATTGCAGCCGTCTGCTGATGAACTTGGCCTTCCTCTTCACGCCCTATTCGAACATCGCTTCATCTTCTTGCTTCCAGAAAATCAGCTATGTGTACAGAGACTCATCGGTCTCATGTTTCCCAACCCGCGCTAGACCCTCACCAGCTTCTCGACGTCCCGACGCCTCTATCCGCATCTCAACCCCCCCGTATCCTTTGTTGGCCGCCTCCAGGGTCAAGAGCGAAACGCGTCGCCGATCGTCCCAAGCTTTCAGTCCTTGGCCTTTCGGCTTCTTTCTTATCCTTCATCACACTCGCCGCATCATTGAGCCTCGAAGCCGATTCCTGACTCGGAACTGATGCGCAGAGGCCCGCTTGGGTGATTTGCCTCCTGTTCCCGACCTAGGTATCCGTATGCTGTTGGCGGAACTTGACCGACGGGAGGGAGTGCCACTTACGGCTGCTGGAACGGATTGAACGGGAGAACCAACAATCAAGGAATTCAGCGACAACGTTCGTCCACCCGATGAGTTCAATATGCAAAGCCGAATCATCCATCCACTTTATCATCCCCGGGATGCCTTGGCCGTCTCCCATATGCGCCCCGGGTTGCGTCTTCATCTCGCAATCCGAGCCATCATGGGACATCAGATAGAAGGTCGCGGATGACAATGCCTGGACCTGGGCGGCCTACACCAGTACAGATACATACACCACAATCTCCTCCATCTCTTGGCCTGGTCCGCCCTACCCCGTCCCCTTCCCTCCTCGTGGATCTTGGCAGGCTGTGCAAAAGGGTCAGCCCTGCAGCCAATGGATGATACCGGATGGATGCGGGACCAGTGACCACGGTTACACAGTCCGCCGCCTAATCCTCGATGCCCGTCAGTGCCATCCATGAAGAACGTCGAAAAAAGAACAAGCCGCCGATGGTCATCTCGCCTCTCGTAGCACTTGAGGGGTCTCAAACGCGCCTTCGCATACGACGTGTAATTTTATCGCTTCACCGCCCGCCATCAGTCCCCAGGCCGAAGGCATCATCACGCCAGACGATATTGATAGACCATTACGGGTCTCTCGTATCTCTTCCTCATCTTGTTGGCCTGGCATCTGTGCCCTCTGGCTGGAGCCTCGCCTCGGTATCCCAGCTCTCCCGGGCCGTTTTGGCCTCGGCGCGCAGTTCCCCCTCTTCTAACCCCAGACATCCCCTCATTTCAGCAAAACAGCTATCCGCGCCCAGCCTTCAAAGACTTGTCTCAACTGTCCACTAATGTCAGTGCCAACGCCAAGTTCCAACGCGACGACACCGAACCTCGCGATAGCGACAGCAAAGACGGCCTATTTGGGCAGTCGGCTAACACTGGAATATCCACCAGTCGCATGAAGCCGCCCTGCCATCTCCCTGTGCCGCCATCTGCATCTATTGTAGCTATGCATGTCAACAACTCTAATAAAAGGCGTGGCAGACCGGTCTCGTACCTTCATGTTCACTGTCTCGTACCCAGTATTAGCAATAGTGCGAATCATCTCACGCCGCTAGGCCATCTATCCGCGAAACAACGTCCAATCGTCATGCTGGAATATGGCCCGAAACCTCAGCCCGAGGGGGGCTTTCATTGGGCTGTTCGCCTGGCCCGACGGGAGAAGAGTCGGGCTTACTTTTCCGCCTTGCAGCTCTTTCTCTCTCCCCCTATGACCCTCTCTACCTGTCTTCCCTGTCACTTGTGTGTACTATTAACACCATCTCGAGCCCGACAAATGAGCGCCGGCGCTGTTGGGTTGTTGTGTGTGATGCGAAATAAGCTTCACGACCTCGTCTTCGCGTCAATTGTCGGCGCGGAATGTGGTACGCTAGAATACGACGACGAGTAAGCAACCAAGTGCTGCATCGCCATCGTCCTGGTCCAAAGTCTTCATCCACGCGCTGCTACGTTGGCATCGGTGGCCTCACCCAGCACCCCAAAGTTCCAGTCATCATCTTCCAACTCTTCGCACGCGCTCCAGTCAGTGGTGTGTAAAGTACCAAATGCTGGCATGTAGCAATGCAACTCCTGGTCCTGTAGTCCGGACATCAGATGTATAACCGCCGGCTCGTTGACACGGCACTCCTTTCTTTGGCTTTTCGACGGCCGCCTGCCCGATTCGGTCACGGGGTGAGCATCGCGACAATGTCACGGCCGCCTTTCTTACCTGGACCAACCTGACGGAACGGGCGAGCCAACCCCTCGTGACTTTCCAACGAGTCACCCGATTCCTACCCACCCTCTTTGCAGCCGCAGCCGCAGCCGCAGATTCCGCCAGTAAGTACGATGTATACCACACAGTAAGGAACCAAGGCAAAGACACCGAAAAGCTGGCCAGAAGATGCCTTTGTTTGTTTCGGCGCCTCGAGCCGGTGGGCATGGAGCCCCCATAAGGCAGGCTTCCGTCAAGCAGCACCCCGACTTTTCGACCAGCAAGCAAGCGCGTATCCCTCCTTTAATATGAACCAAATGGCGGGACGAGCACCCGTCTTGTCATCCGTTTACAGGAGCTCACATGTGGCTGATGCTTATCGGAGGATAATTTGCTGCAGCATTTGCTGCAGCACATGGTGCATTCTTGCCCCCATGAGCTACCGGGAGCACAAGGAGGGGAGGGGAGGGGTTCTGCACATCAGGGTCCTCTGTGGCCGGGCGATCGAACCCCGCGTCGAGAGGAGGGAATGCGATGCCGAAGACGACGGGAGGAAGAGACCCCTCGGGAGTCGCGAGGGATAACCCGTTAGACCGTGATGGAGGGGGGCGTGCTCGGTGTGGTTCGGCGCCTTTTCCACCGCCTCTGCCCGACTTTTTCTCGAGCCGACTGACCGTATTTGTCCGTCACGTCGCGTCGCACCCTCCCCCCCTCCTCCCTCCGTTGCAAGCTCCGTTCGGCTCGCAACGAACTGAACCGTGTTTTGGTCCGATCTGCCAGACCTGACTCTTGAAGGTTCGAGCACGTACAGAGGATCGTCTCAAATCGCAGGATCCCACGCGACGCTGAGGATACGTGCACCAACCGATTCGGGCATTACCGAACAGCACCGACTCAGTTGCTCACATTGCACCATCTGGTGTGAAACGGCCTGAATCAGCCCTCGTGGGATCTTCAAAAGCCCTCGACTCAACTCGACTCGCTACGGCCACGATGACGACACGTACTGACTGGGTGGCGCGTCTTCCGTGGAGAAAGCCTCTCTTCTTCGCGAGGCCATAGATGGGAATCTCTTCACGCCGGTTTATTTTATTTTTTATTCTATTTGCCCCCGGACGAAGGCCGGCAACTGTCTTGGCGCCGGCACACGGGGCAAGGCACAGCGTTCCTAGAGTCGATGTGATTGAGCCGTTGCAACTCATGTCTCGCGCGGGCTCGCTTGGCACCCCGCCCAAAAGACCAGAACCTGAAATATTCGAGGAAGCCATTCGAATGCTCGGGCATATGCCGTTTGTCCGTTTGTTGGACTTCCAGCGTGGACTCTGCCAACTTCTGTTGGATTCAAAGGCATTCGGCATGGGCACCGGACGGCAACGGTACCGCGTTTTGCGACGCAGACAGACGTGGCACACAAATACGGTTGGCCGTTGAGGGGTAAGCCGAGCGGGAGGGGAAGGCACATGTGAAAAAGTCGACCGATCCCAAATCTCGATTGAGGCTTATCGCCAGGCATCACCTGAAAGCTGAAGAGAGTGGCCTCAACCAATCCTCGGTGAAGGGGCGGGGATCAGGGGGTTCCTTCGGGAGCGCAGCGACGGTCACGAGGACAGGACGGCGGAGCCTCGCTGCAACGCAAAGAGAAGTCAGGCTGCTCCCCCACGGTGCCACTGGCGAGCAGGAACTGTACCAACAACTGGTCTCAGTCGTCTCTGCAATTCGTTGGCATGTTCGCATGACGGACGCCTGGTCGGCCAGCAACGCCATCTCACTGGTTCATGGAACCGGACCATATTTCGTCTTCCTGGAAGGGGGATCGAAACGATCTGTGTGATGCCCATTATGCACTAAAACCGTCGGATTAGAGGGGTGGTGGTTTATGCGTATCCGCGACGTCAAGAAAGTCTTTACGGCGAACAACACCACGGAGGGATGTTTTGCTTCCGGACGCTGTGCGGCCTCGATCGCATTCCTCGCATCGGCTGCGGCGACGGCGATCCTACACGCTTCGAGGGAAAACTCTCCGCAAAGTACGGATACCACCAGAAAGAGATCTGCAATGGGCCGAAGGAAACACCAAGCGCTGACAGCTCCGCTTACTAGATAGATCCAGTTGTGCAGCACACTTGGCGGACGTAAAGGGGCGGCGGCGGCGGCCGTGGCGGCGGCGAACATGTGGAAACACGGGCTGGGCAAACCAGCATGTAAACCGTCCCCGATGCGTGCACTAAACACACACACAAATACACACCAGAGAAGAGAAGCCACCTGAGAAGCTCTGCTTTACTGATGATGCAATGTGCGAGTCGTCGCAGGTGGTAATGGCCGGATGCGATGCGACGCGGCAGGCAAACCTCATATTACCTCACTGCCAATGTTCAACGCAACCACCCAACCGCGGGAAACAAGATTGTACATTTCAAAAGTACCCAAGATTTTATTTGAAGGAAGGTTCACGACGTGGGAAAACGGTGAGTCTGTGGCAAAAAAAAAAAAAAGAGACAGGAAATCAAAAAGACTCGCCGCGGAGACGAAATCGCGAGAATGAGACGCGGCGCGAAGCCTGGCGGCGTGGCCATGACGTCAACGCCAGTGGAGGGGCTCAATACCATGTCGTTTCTCTTTCTCTTTCTTTGGCCTTTTTTTCCATCTTCTTTTTTGTTGCACTCTGTTGGGTCCTTGGCTTCTCTCGGGAGGGAACAACCCCGCGCGTTGTGCCGCCTGTCGGCCCTGGCGTGTCTGTCTGCGACAGGGGGGTGTAAGTGTTCCAAGGACCCAACAGGTATGGTGACGGCATCATGTCCCGCTTCTCTGGGGCGACGTTTTCAGGGTTGTTTCTTTCTTCCTGTTCAGCGCCAGAGAAGAGCTCGGCGGAAAGCTTGCCATCGTATGTGCGCGCGCGCCCCCCAGAGAGAGAGAGAGTGTGTGTGTGTGCGTGGGTAAGACGGGTGATGACATCAGTGCAGCAGAGTGATGGTCTTGACTGACGATACGTGCAGTGTCTTTGACTCTTTGATGTATCATCGTGTGAGGGGCACTGGAGAACTGCTGAACGTGAAGAGACGGGGGCCCGAAATCCTGGGACGGTTTAAACGGTCTCCAGGGCTTAAAATGCCTTGACGGGGGCGATGCTTTGGCGGTAGGGTTTTAGGCTTATTGGTGATTCCTGCCCTACGTAGGGTTCCCAGGTAGCGCGAAACCACCCTGGTTCAAGGTACCGGCAGGACTGCCGCGCTGGGGGTTTGCTTGCTTGATGGGGGTTACTGGGCGTAACCATTAATGGCATTCCAGTGCTGCTGCTGCCATGTGGTTGCGGAAGGCTTCCGTCGGTCACGGTGAACGCTGGCCTAGAGCTAACCCCCCCCCCCCCCCCACGTCACCGATGCTGATCTCTCGAGTCCCTGAATCGCATGGCACTACAGAATGAGCCTTTGCTGTCGGGCGATCAGCCTCTCTCTGCCTTGGACAGTCTGTACGATGTATTACATACGTCCCGCAGCAAAGTCCCGCCATCGCCTGGGGCGGCAATTCCGGAGAACCCCAGGACTGCGAGGCGAGCGACGATGTGTCGTATGTCGCGTGGTTGCTTACCTAGGTGTCAATGAGATCCGGAGGAATTGCCCGGCTAAGCATGACCGAAAGACCACCGCGAAACTCTAACACCGTCGGTCGGTATTAGGCCACCTTGGGGAAGAAGCTCCAAACTTTCCCGCCCTTTTCCTTTTAGTCTTTGTAAGAGAAACGGTGGCTGTGGGGAGGTTGCCTCGGACCTCTTCTTCCGGCCGGCGGCGATCTGCATAATGCACTCTTTAGGACCGTGACGCTGCAGCAGTGTTTTGTCACCGTGCCGCCGCTGTTGCTGTCACTGCTGTTGCATGAAACGCCAGAAGCTTCTTCTCTGGAATCCATGGGCTGAAATCCAATCGGCGAGGGATCGAAATTCTGTTGATTTCTTTGTTTCGTTTTTGACCCCCCCCCCCCCCTGTGCTGTTGTTAAGTGGAAACGGAATGCTAAACGGTTTTGCGGGGGTTGTGTCTGCGGGTTGTGCGGGTTGGTTGCGCGGGTTCTGCGGGTTGCGATGCAGATGATGAGACGACAGGTGGCCAAGCAAGATCCGGGAACCAGAGAACAGGCCGGCTTGAGTTTTCCGTTTCCTAGGGTTTTCTGTCTCCTTCTGTCGGGGATCCGGCATGCTTGGTCGGTAGTTCCATGCAACTTTCTCCCTCTCTATCTGCTTCTTTCGCCAGCCAATGCCGAGCCAACCATCGGGCGCATCGGAACGATCGGAACGATCGAACGGAGGAAAAGAGGGGCCCGACGGGCGGAGAGGTGGGGGTTAGCGGCCGGCTTCTTCGGCAGATTTCGAGGCTATTCGAACTCGTTCTCGCGGACCTCGGCCTGCGTTCACTACAAGGCCCAAGACCTTCACTGCATCTGTTGGTCTTGGTCCCGGATTTTATCGCATATGAACACAACAGCCTTGTGGGGCTTTTAAGCTCGAGACGCTCGCCTCATCCGTTTGTCCTTGTCGAAGCGGGTGTCGGATGTCCGGGGTGCTCGGGCTTCTCCTCCTGCCAGCAGGGGGGGGAGGGGGGGGGGGGTCTTTTCACGATTTGATTGTGTCGGGAAGACCATTGGCCGGGCGTGCGTTGGCTGGGAAAGACGGTGGCTAGAATAGGATAGTGATGTCGACGAAGGGATGAACTTTGGAGGCTTCGGTCTGCGCAGTTCGGTCTTCCGATAGCGTCAAATTGCCGAGATTTGGGGGCTGGGAAATGAACTTGGAGCCGGCTTCAGATTGCATAACTCCAAAGCCATCTCAATTTGGGCTCAGTTGCAGCTGCTTCCACCAGGCTGTATTTTAACTTGGCTAGCTGGCTACTGAGGTGGTGGTTCAATTCACTGTGCGATGAATCAATCTGGGAAGCTCGGACTGAAGCTTGACATCCAGGGAACTGTAGACGTTGGAGCCCTTGACAACTGGCGTTGAAGGGTTCAGTCGCCACAGCATGCAATATACCTGTCGACCTGATTCCTGTTCGTTTCCACACATAAAAAGCGGCGGCATCTCGTTTGAGAAGATGGATGACCCGATAAGGAACGAAAAGCTTTTCTCAGAGGACTAAGTGCCCAGAAATACATTGGACTTGATGAACCACGTCAATCCCTGACACAGTAGAGATCTCTTTTCCTTGCACAATGGAGTAAGATCCTTCTCATCATAAGTTCCGGAGTTGCTTGGATTTCGAGGCTGACGGGCTTGCTTCATGCGGAGCTAAGTCTTAGTCAGTCGGCTGGAACAGTCTTTCAGTCTTTCTTTTCTTTTGTCTTTCCTTACTCGTAGCACTGGTGGAAAGCTCCATCCTTCAAACGGATTTTGCATATGCGCACATAGAGAGATACTACCAGATTGGAAACACTCTTTCCGGGCTTGGTCATAATAGTCAAATGTAACAGACTATCCCTAAATATTCTTCAAGTCCGCCCGTCCTTGTGAAGCTAACTTTGAGATATCGTGTAGAGGGAGAAATCCGGATCACAAAAGTCCACGTGAGCTTTCGTCTTCACAGCCTTCCAATCCACACGCTGCTCAATTTCCTACGAAAGCACATGCCCAGAAGGACATGTGTGCTGCCAAGTCGACTCCTTTCAGCTCCTAGCTCGTACCATATTTTCCGGCAGTTCGCAACGAAGCAAGCGAGACAAAGCGAGACCCGAAAGTAGTATGTTGTTTGGAGTCGAGGCATCGCCGTGCTAGACCTCGCAAGGCGCTCTCGTGATGGTGATGGGGTTCTCAGAAGAGAGCTGAGAGCGTGATACCTTCGAAATCACTCTCGATTCGCGACAAATCGTCCTGTAAGATTCACAACAATCTTTTTCTCCCGAAGCTCGATGAGCTCGCCCACATGCATTTCCAGCCACTTGCAAGGAGATATGACGATAAACCATTTAGAAGCCGGAAGAAATTTAGTTGATAATATATCTGGTTGACGTAGTCACGCCTAAAGATTACACAAATATCACTTTTCCTATTCCAAGCTGATGTATGGTTTAGGATGCTCCGTGGATGGGAAAGCGAAGTAGACATTGGAATACTTTCAAGAACTGATCACTACACCGCCCAAGAGCCAGATTTCAGTCGCTCAAATGCATCCACGTTTTCACGTTCATGAGTAACGTCAAAGGCTTGGGGCAAATCTTAGACTCATCCTTTGTCTAGGGAGGTACTGTTCACTTGCGACGACAACGTTGAAGCGAAGACGGGGTGTGGATATTGTCTTTGCAAAAGAGCGAAACTAAATTATAGAAAGCTTTCGCCTCCTTCAAGATCAAGTGATGCTCCAGCGTGGTAAAAGCATTGGAAACAAAGTTTAGAGTCTCTGTGACCTGGCTGAAGTACTGAATGGTAGTGGGGTGTGTGTATTCCATATAATAGGGTCCAGTTAAACCGGAAAAACGATTATGTGAAGAAGTAGTTTAGAGCACTTATCATGAAGACAAACATGCTCGAGAAATAGGGAATTGATTTCGCAAGCAGCGTCCTTTGGTCAGCCAGCTTCCCCTTGATATGTTTACTATTCTAGTAACGGCAGCTGGCTGCGAATTAAGATCCAGATGCAACCCTTTTCTTTACCACACAGAGTTGAGTATACCGCTAGGAACTACGGAAGTCATTGAGATGCTGAAAGATTGGATGAAAGTTGGAATAGAAGAGCTCTTTACAAATAAGATAGCAGTTCGATATCAGACTCTAGGGGTGAATAACATAGCGACAGTAACGAAGGACAAATTATTGATAGTCTTGAGTGCGGCTTCACTTCTGTTGTAGTAACGCTATAAGGGCGTTCCTACACTATGAGTGCCTTAACCGGTACCCAAAACTGGACATCGGTACATACAGATAGCTGGTATATGGAAATACTCAAAGATAGAAATGTATTAATCATTATGTATGAAATTACCTCGTTTTGTGCGAGGAACTGATGTCGAGGCCCAGACAGCCAACCTTTGCGAATAGCTTGAGTCAAACCACCTAACCAAGTATTGCGGTGCTTCTGGATCAATAAACCAACTTGGAGACCAGAGTTAGGCTGGTTGTTCGGAATGTTACGCAAGCAAATTGATTGTAGCACAGCAGTGAAGCCAACGTATTTGAGTGAGAGGATGACAAGAACCGTTGCCTATGTACAGGTTTCCAGCATTGTCCTGCTAATATGTTCCTGAACGGCTCCATCAAGGCCTGGTCCAAAACCAAGCCGTCATCGGTGACCATAAATGGCCTAACCAATCCTCGAGACCGAAGGGATATCACTGCGGCTTTGAGTCTTCCTGAGAACCAGGCTTTTGTTTCGGACCCGTAGTCAGCGGACATAGCGCCGAGCATAAGCTGACAGGACGTCATATCCATGTAAGAACACTGGATTAATTTCCGTGTATCCAGGGCCGCTCGCAGATTATCGGCAAGGAGTGTGAAACTTTCGGGGGATGAAAAGGGCCATGATAGATGAAGGAGTATTTGGACGGAGAGTGCTGCTGCTTTGACTTCTGGGCAACTGTTGGATTGGAGGGCCTTTGCCTCAATGTACACTTCTTGTACACCCTTTGAAATCTCTCCCAGCAGAGACTCGGATCCTGTTGAATCTTCGTGGTAAGCCTTAATGGTTTTCCGTAGCGCTACAAGCTTGTCGATTACATCTGCCATATGTGTCAAGACTTGGTTGCTGTGAGTGCCCAGGGCGTCAACGATCATCCTATGATACATGCGTGGACAATTCAAGGCAGAATTGATCGAGTCGCTACTTTGGTTAGCTGAACTCAGTATCGAAGTCATCAAGACAGTCATGCGCCATACTCACCAGGCCATAAGACCGAAGAACCATGACGGCTCCTGAGCAATGCCCCGGGACCGCCTCTCACGGATCATTTGCGCCACGCCACTCACATGAACGTTCCAGCCAGAGTCGTTCTGCGCCAGCCGCTCCCCAAATGCCATAGTCAGCGCCGCACCCAAACCCCCATCAGTAAAACCCCTACCGGACCCTATGCGCTCGATCATGGAACTGACGGCCCGGTGCAAGTGGATGCTGGAGTCCCGCCTCCAGATGGGCTCTGGCGACCAGTGGCCTATGCCAACAGATAGCGTCGCGTTAAGGAAGGCTGGGTCTGAGATGAGCAGGCCGAGCCAGGCCGCTTCTTCACTTGTATCACCGTGATGGACGTCGCTGTTTAGAAACAGGAGCGACCAGAGCCGGGAGACTGGCGTTGGTTTAGCAATATTCTTGACAAGTTCGTGGTACCGCGGGAGTCCCATGGCCTACAAGTTGAGACAGTAAAGCGTGTGCTTGAACGTGACAGCCGGTTGGCCAGGCCTTGCAGCTCGAAGGATTTCTGCTTCTCAAGTGCTGCTACCACTTGCCCCGACTCATTTTCCTCTTCTGATATTGTAGTCCTCGTCAATTCCCGCTCCCGCCGCTTGGCAAAATTGATGCGTGTAATATGGCCTCGCATCTTCTTAGCCGAGTCCCGCGAGAGAGCAGGCGATCCGGTCGTATTCAGAAAGGTCAATGTCGTCATTCCGTTTGCTTCGATCTCAATGCCTGCTTTAGGAAAAAGAGATAGGGACATGACAACGAACAAATGTAGCGATAAATATTGAAGCCGGATGAAGTTCACGATGACAAATCAACTTTGACGAAGCGGACTGTTATCGATGCGCATCGGCTTGTTGCCGGATTAGGAAAATGAGATTTAGATGTTGTTGACCTGATGCGGTCAATCAGAAAGTAGCGCATGTTGGCTAATTGAGCATGTACTCGCTCCTAGGCTAGCCACTTTTTACGATGAATACTGATCTCAAAAACTCATTGGTAGAAGTCTGAAGTCATCAACTATTTAATGTCAGAGACAATCCTAGAATGTGAAGCACAAAACAACACCGCAGCACCCTTGGCTTAAGCAGCAATCCCTCCACATCTTTACGAAACCTTTCCCCAGCTTTACCCCGAACTCAATGGCTAGACAATGGATTCTGGCCCGCCAGGAAGGCTTCGAAACCTCACTTGAGTTCAAAGAACACGTCTCCGTCCCAGCACCTAACGAGCTCGGCCGTAACAAAGTGCTTGTCAAGATCAAGGCTGCCAGTCTCAATTTCCGCGATCTGCAAATCCCGAAGGTGCGCCTCCAGGTCCAGCTATGCATATGTGGCAGTGTGCTAACAAATCCCGTCTAAGGGCGCCCATGGACCAATCAACATTCCTCTAATCCCCGGCTGCGATGGCGCAGGCGTTGTTGAGGCGGTGGGACTCAATGTCGAAGAGTTTGTGCCTGGTGACCGAGTGATCATATACTCGGCGCCTGAACTTGCCGAAACTAGAGGCGACGATGCGCAGGCAACGCTCGCTGACACACCTCAAATGTTGGGTCATGGCAGTCCTGGAACGCTGACAACCATTGGCGTGTTTTCGGAAAAGGCACTCGTCCATGCCCCGAAGTCCCTCGACTGGTTGCCAGCAGGTTCATTGTCTTGCAACTGGCCCACGGCTTGGAATGCTCTATTCGGTTTGAAGGACAGAGAAGCCGGACCGGGCAAGTGGGTTCTTGTTCAAGGTACAGGTGGACTCAGCGTCGCTATCCTGCAGGTCGCCGTCGCTGCCGGGGCGACTGTCGTTGCGACCACTTCGACCGAGGACAAGGCTGCCCGGCTGTGTGAGCTGGGAGCATCCCGAACCGTGAACTACCGTACGAGTGCAGACACGTGGGGAACAGAAGTTCGAGCTCTAACACCCAAGGGACGCGGTTTCGACATCGTTATCGACGTTGGAGGCGACGAGACACTCGGACAGTCACTAAAGGCCACCCGGCCGGAGGGAGTACTGTACGTGTTGGGACGTGTTGGGGGTGACGCTGAGCCAGTGTCTCTATTGGGATGCCTCATGGCTACGTGCATGGTGCGCGGTATTCTCTACGGCAGCCGAAATCAGTTCAAAGAGGTTGTTAAGTTTATCGACGACAAGGGCATGGTGCCGGCCGGGGACGACGTCGTGTTTGAACTGGCCGATGCGAAAAATGCGCACAAAAGGTTGAACGAAAAGAAGCACTTTGCTAAAGTCTTGATCAAGATAGAGTAGGGGGGGCTTACCTATCGATTTGCGACAAGCAATCACATGAGCGGCTTTGATCGAGATGAAAGTGTAAGAGATTCAAAACCCCTGATCAGTTAGAAAAGCACACATGTGGTGAGCACACACACGCAAACATACACACGCGGGTATCGATATTCCAACTGATTTGTCCAGCAACAACTCCAAAGCCATTACAAGCATCACTCTTCTACCGCTGCTTCTGTTGCAGCAGATCCTAGCGTTACTCGTTCGTTCATTTAGACCTCCAGATAACACCGCTCGTGTCGTGTTTTGCGGTGATCACCGCTGTGTCCGCAGTGCCTCTTCCTCTCGTCGCGTTGTGGTTGACATCTCGATGGTTAATTCGCTGACTGAAATCGGACTCTTGAGATTTGAAAAGGGGGCATACAGTTCGACCATGATCCGTCATTTTCGGCAGAGCCGTCACAACCATCATATCATTGATCCTCTTGACATGGATCAAAGGAGATCGTGGGCGGCATTCTGGGTCTCTGCAAGCAGCGCAGTCATCAGGTTTCTGACCGTTAAAAAGACCAGCGAGTAGATAACTAGGACATCTTGAATCGGCTTCTTTTTGTTTCTCCATTGCTGCTTTGCTCTAAACCGTTAGCCCCTTGCTTCTTCAGGCTGTCGTTAATTACCTAGAAAGACCAAAGACGACTGATATGACGTTGCTGGTGATTCTAAACTAAAACAACATTGCCTAGCCTCTCTTAACGCGACCAGAAAGCGTCACAGAAATTTCAAACGTGGCCTCGATGACGTCCTCCAGTATTTCACCGCTCGCTTTCGATCTTCAAGCCATGAATTCCTGTCGTCTAGAGTCACCTCTTCTATCAAACGACTTAACGAGTGTTGGTCCTCCTGTCTCGGGTCTCGGGTCTCTATGCCGTCTGATGTCTAATACCACTCTCCAAACAAGATCCAGTATTCTGTTACCCCAATGTTCCGTGCGACAACCTCGTAGAAACATCGGGGTTAGACAGGGTCTAGTGTTCAAACAATTACGACGATGGATGTTTCCAAAAATTTGCCGTCGGAGAGCCGAGTCCCTCTTCATCTTTTTCTTAGACAGTCCGCAGAGAGTCGGCAGCTAGAATTCTACCTAACTTGCTGGCTAGATGGAAAATGAACCTTTTCGAACTTAACACAAGGTGACTTGCATCTTGTTGATGACGTGCCATTGGTTTTCTGCATCCTGCGAGGGCCGCCAGTCACCCGTAGGGAAAAGAGGCGCACCGGCCCGCGCATTTGACTGCCCGTCTGTACCATGAAGCCTCGGCGGCCAGCAGAAGCAGGAGCAGACCTTTCATTGGATTGTCTAAGCGTCACAAGGTTGTCTCGGAATACGCGCCGTCTGAAGTCTTTGGGAGTCAAAGAGGCTCGCCGCCGCGAGACAACCGGACCATGTGGCAAGGCGACGACGGCGAATCCAGGCTGCACTCACTAATTCCTTGTCCCCTCCTCTGCACAAAATATCTTATTCAGTCCATCAACTGAGAACCTGAAACGCCATTGCAGATCCGTCTTCGTCTGAACTTCCAGCGCACATCTTCCCACCCTGGTTATCCCGGCAGCACGACGGGGTGATTGCCCTATCGTGCTGTGTCTTTGCGACCAGCTTTGACCAACTCTGCTTAAAACGATGTGTACAGCGAGCGGGACACCCCCACGGAGAGTGTTTTGTCCCCATTAGACATATCTTGAGCTTCGGCGCGGCCAGCCAGTACACGCGTACGCCCGCCTCCCTAAGCATCTCCACCCGTGCTATGACATCTCTTGTCCTGTATATAGATGACTGCCGGAGCTGAAGAGAAAACCTGGTTAGGGACCCTCGTGCTTTTGGTCATATTCCATCGGAAGGTTGAAACAAGGGCAGGAAGAGCCTCCTATTTTGGATGTCAACTTGGGATGAGACACTCCCAGCCGCCGCCGCACACATACAGTTCCAGGCGCAGACACAAAGTTTCCGGTTCCTGAAGGCTGTTGTTCGCCTTACTGGACCGCTCTGCGGCTTACACACATTGACCTCCACGAATCCCATCACGCTTCCCTTCGCGTCAAAACAAGCCCTACCCTAGAAACAACTCCTGTCAAATGGGTGTATAGCTAAATAGGAAAGATGGAGGAAACAATGCAAGCATCTGTGAAGTCGACAGGCTTGCTTTCTGGCAAAACGAGGCTTCCCTGCGCTTTTCTCCTTTGGGTTGTGGCCCAAACCCCCCATTCTCCGTTCGGCATCCTCGTTAAATAACCCCCTCCAGCCGCTCTGTCCCTTCCCTGGAAGGCTATTTTGCTTTCTCGCTTCTTTTCTATCAACAGTGCTGGACACGTTCTTTCGCTTCATTCCGAATCGTGATCTGACTTGCCTCGTGCGTTGTCTTTCGGTCTATTGTCCCCCCCACTCCACACACTCTCTCTTTCTCTGTCTCCCTCCCTCCCTCTCACTCAACACCACAATCATGTCTTCTTCCATGAGAGCAGTAATTTTTTCGGCCTTATTGGCATTGGCGCAGGGCCAAGGTGTCATCATCGCGGCCCAAGGCCCTGCTGGCCCAGCCAGTCCCGGGTTGCTGGGTAAGTTTGTCCGTAATGAAGACAAGCTTTCAAGATGAGAGCACAACTCATGCCTCTTCCATAGTGGACCAAAACAAGGTCGATGCGAACATTATCAATAAGCAGGAAATCGTCGCCAACGTCGTTAACGAGTGTGGCCGAACGATTCTTCAAGGCAACATCGACATTGGCGAGGAGACCGAGAACCAACTTGGCAACAGGACTGTCACCCAGGTCACATCAGGAGCCAACGTCGATGTGACTATAGCTCAGGTCAGCGCCGATGGCGCTGGTCCCTACAGCTGCGATCTCGACTTGACGAGCAACTCCAACGGCGCAGCAGGCCAGACCAAGCTGACCGTCCAGGAATTCGAACCACAAAACGGCCAGATCAGGCTCACCGTCACGATGCCTGCCGACATGGCTTGCGTGGGGGGTAAGTGGAAGTCATCTTCGCCTTCGTATCACGGCTAACAATGACCGATAGCCTCCACCGGAGACGTTTGCACCGTCCGCTGCTTCAACAATAACGCAAAGGGTCCCTTTGGCGGCTGCTTCGCCGTTCAGCAGACCGACACAACGCCCAAACAGAACACCCCCGCCAACATCCCGACCGCCGCAAAGCTCGAGGGCGTGCTATCTCAGGTCCAGCAAGACATTGTCGACTTCCCAGCCGCCGTCAAGTCGAACCAGGAGGCCGCGACCCAGGGCGAGCAGGGCCTCACTGCTGTCAAGGACCTTCTCCCCAACGCCAATATGCAGGCCGCTGGGTCCGCCGCTGCCGCCATCAGCGCCGGTACCAACCCTCCCGCCGCCGAGGCCCCGAACACCGGCACCCCTAACACCCCCCCTCCTAACAACCCTCCTCCTAACACCCCGCCTCCTAACACTCCGCCTCCTAACGTCGGCAAAGCGAAAGGAAAGGGGGGTCGCGCAAAGGGCAAGGGCAAGGGCAAGGGCCTCGCGGGCTTGGCTGCCCTGTTTGGCGGCGGCGGTGCTGGCGGAGGCGCTAAACGCCAACGTCAGCAGCAGCAGGCGAATAACAAGCGTACTCCCGAGGACCTGCTGAGCTCTCGTTTTGCTAGAAGAGATGTCTTTGGCCGCAACGACTAAGGGCAGCCTTGTAGAGAACTGGAATCACTGGCTTCCGAGATATTGGCGCTCTCTCTCTCTCTCCGGGTACTTCGAGTTGCTCCAACAACAGAGGATAGCGCATCTGGTTAGTGAACTACACACTGGCTGTATGAACTATCTGGGAGAACGAAACGTGGCGGTCTGATGCCGGGATTTGCCAGCGAAGTGTCGTGGTTTGTCTTCTTTCTATATCTCGTCGATTCACGGCTTTGTATTAGGAAGTGTAGACTACCAGAAGTGACATTGGGTGGATCGAAGTCGTCATTCGTGCTTCGTTGCGATGCTGACAAGTTGGCCGGCATGGTAGTAGGATGAGCCTCAAAGATGATGTTTTGAAATAGCTGGAGACGCAGAAGCCTCACCAAGAAAACACGTCTTGATGAATGCTATAATCCACAGGCACAGACACTCAATTCCATGAGATATGACGTAGGCGGTGAAGCTGTAAATGTAGGAAGTTTGATTTCCTTGGATATTCTTCTAAATATTATAACCTTGAACGCCGAATCTCCTCAATGTGGCTTGCCATGATCTTACCCCGCGCAAAGATGACTAGAAAGGAAACATCCTCGAAGCACCATAAGTATGTTCGTGACAAGCTCAATTACTCCTTCTTTTCCTTGTCGTCCTTGCTCTCGTCCTTGGACTCTGACTCGTCATTCTTGTCCTCATCACCCTCCTTGTTGTCTTTACCCTTGGACTCGCCCTTCTTGGCAGTCTTCTTCTCCTCCGCCTTACGCTTCTTCTCCTCGGCTTTCTTCTGCTTCTCTTCCTCCTCCTTCTCCTTTCTCAGGCGCTTCTTCTCTTCCTCTTCGAGCTTCCCCCAGTCTCGAGACTCGTCGCTCTTGCCCTTGTGCATGCTCTCAGCCAGACCTTGGCCAATGTGTGGCTGCGCATTGCCAACCTTGGTACGGCCAACCAAGCTGACGAAAATAGAGACGCCGACGATGGCAGTCAAGACGAAGCGGTAGACTCCGTACCATTGAGGGGTCCAGCCCTTGTTCTTGGCGCGAACATCCGCGAGGTAAAGGAAGGTAAAGGCAGCAAATTGCGATGTAAGTGCATATTCAATCGGCATGAGAAGCGAAGGCCAAGCGATCATGGGGGCGAGGACACCCATCCCGTAGCGGAAGGGGGTGCGGCGAGGATGCGGTGTCTTCTCGGCGTACTCCATGCCCTATATTTTAGATCGTCAGTGATGCGAGTCAGCCAGAGACAAGGGAGGATTACGGAACTCACCCAGTGGACAGCTCCGAGGAAGGAAATGATGATTGCTCCGTATCCAAGCTGGATGGGCTCGAGCAGATTCAGCCAGTATTGAGCCGACTCGTGGTTCATGAAGACATTGTTTGCAAAGGTCGACGACGAAGGCCATTCGACATTGAGGTCCCAGGTGAGGTAGACTGTGCTCAGTGAGGTCCCGAGGTAGGGAAGGGTGCCGGCGAGACCGAGTGCGTAGGGTTCCCTTGGAACCTCGCTGAGGTTGAATGTGTCCCTAACAATGTTCTGTCGGCACTTGATTAGCCATTCGTTGCGTGTACCGGCGGCAGACGGTTGGTGGGTGCCCTTACCACTTCCTTCTTCAGGCCACCCGAGAGGTTCTCGTCGTTCTGGGGGTTTGCCGGCGCAGGCTCCCAGAATTTCCTCGTAGACGACTCGGTGGAAACCTCTTCGGGACGCGGCTCCAGCTTCTTCTTGGCTATTTCTTTCTCGGCCTTCTTGCCAATTTTGTCGTAGGGGGAGTTTGTGTATCGTGCCTGGAGAGCCATAGGCGTCAGACGCCCTTGGAAAGCTAGCGAGGTTCGCTTTGGACTCTGGAAGGCAGCATGTGGAGATTTTGTCGAGAAGGATGTAGTCTTGGGAGCTGCGGGAGCTGCGGGCAAGCGAGGAGCCAAGCGCATGACGTGTCGTGAGGAGCGAAGCATCGTGAAGCAATGGCAGTGGTCTGTCGGAGGGATTGGCGTAGTGGAGTTGGCTCTGGCGTACTCAATTGGGATCTTTGGCGGCAGTTGCTACACTCGAGTGTATGTAAGAGGCATGCGGCAGTCAGGCAATAATCGTGGACTTGGTATCGGGGCTGTTCTCTGGATGCTTGGAGTTGTGGTGTTGATTCTGCAGCTGTGAGACAAGGGCCAAGTGCGCAGAGGTCTGGGGTATACATACTTACGTTGGTGATGTGAGAGGAGCCTGCTTGTCTCAAGTTGATGTCAGGGAGAGGAACCAAAGCAGTGGGGGGGAGGAGTTTACCAAGGCAGGGCACGCATCACGCAGCCTTCCCCGTCCATATCGGCCGTCTCGTCCAATTTCGTAGAGGCACTTGGAAAGCCAAGGACCATCGAGAGGAGCTGGAGCTCCAGCTGCCGGCCAGTGACGTAATGTAGAGACCCTCTCCATCATCTTCCATGTCCATTCGCCAACGCTAGGCGGTCCCGGATTGGACGGGTAATCGGCACGGTGGGGTGGTACTAAGAGATTGAGGCCCAAGCTTCTTCCATGATGCCAATGATGAGGGAAGAGCGTTGGAGGCATGAATGCATGGTGGACAAGCAGCTTCGAGTGAGTACCTGTACTGTTTGTGTTCAGAGGAGAACGGGATATAAACAAAACCCGTTTATTTGAATACAACTCATAAATCTGCCAGCACTAGAACCCCGAAGGCATAGCTTGTTAAGGTCCTATTCCAAATGGGAGTTGCGTGAAAAGAAGAGCAGACCAGGACACATGTAAATGTCAGACTTTGGGATTCTGGTGAGGTAATGCAACATGTACATTCCAATCTCACAGCACCTATCAGGCCATGACGAGGTAGACCCACCCCCCTTCCGTGGCTTGACACGACTGGCAGCCACAGCCACAGCCCAAGCCAAGCTGTCGACCTGTTTTTGGCACACACAACAGCAACAGCGACAGAAGCGACAGCTGCGGGGGGGAAGGAATGGAGCATCAGGCAGCGTCATCATGCACAAATCCGTCCCCTACAGTACTCGCACTCCCCCCCATCTACCCGTCCAGTACGGATACACACCACCACAGAGTTCCAGACCAACAATCCTACCTTATTCCCTAAACAACAAACCCTGGCGAACCCCAGCAACAAAACCACAAGCATCGACTGCCTGACCGAGCGAGCGAGAGCGTGCACTCTGTCAACCTCGACATAGCAGCCGCGGGAACCTAGGTCAACTTTCCAACACTCGACAACGACTCGGCATTTCGACGGCCCACCTACGAATACCACCTGCGAATATCTACTATATACGCCGTCTTGCCACTCTCGAGACCAAACACGAGATACCTGTCGTCGCCTTGCAATACCCCCCCTTTCCCCCCGTCACGGATCCGTCACACATCGCCGACTCTCGTAGCCTCCCGCCTCGTTCTCGACCACATCCCACGCCCCCTTGATGACGGAAGCGCCCGTTCCCCGACAACCTTCCACCCTCGCGCTCGACTCGTGATCGAGCTTTCTGACGCCTCAGATTCTCTCTCCCGCCCATGCTTCAGACCGCCGCGACACGATAGATTCTTTATACTGAGTCTCCCTTGCCAGGGTAACGGCGCAATACACACAAAATGCTGGAGGGACTCGTCGCCGGCCTGCTCAACAGGTTTCTGGGCATGTACGTCAAGAATTTCGACCCAGCACAGCTCAAGGTCGGAATTTGGTCGGGCGATGTCAAGCTCCGGAACCTCGAGCTCCGCCGGGAAGCCCTCGACCAGCTCAAGCTGCCCATCAACGTCATGGAAGGCCACCTGGGCGAGCTCACCATCATCATTCCCTGGTCCAACTTGCGCGGCGCCCCTGTCAAGGTCTTTATCGAGGATGTCTTCCTTCTGGCCTCGCCTAGGGAAGAAGCCGCCTACGATGAAGAAGAGGAGGATCGGAGGAAACAACGCATCAAGATGGAGAAGCTCGACTCGGCCGAGCTGCTCAAGGAGAGGTCTCAAGAGGGCATGAGCCAGGAAGAACAGCAAAAGAGCCAGAGCTTCACCCAGAGTCTGGTCACCAAGATCGTCGACAACCTGCAGGTCACGGTCAAGAACATCCACGTCAGATACGAGGATGCCATCTCCGCCCCCGGTCACCCCTTTGCCCTCGGCGTCACCCTCCAAGAGTTCAGCGCAATCAGTACCGACGGCCAGTGGAAACCTACCTTCATCCAGGATTCGGCAAAGAGCACCCACAAGCTCGCCACCCTTGGCGCCCTTGCTGTCTACTGGAACACGGATACTGAGCTGCTGGGCCCCGGACGAGAGGTCGACACGGACGAGAAGCCTCCCATGCCCCATGCCGAGATGGTGGACAGATTCAAGAGGTTGATCGGCTCAACTCAAGACACGGAGCTCAACCATCAATACATTCTGCGCCCCGTCAACGGAAAGGCAAAGATTGTCCTTGACAAGACCGGGGACGTCCGTGTCCCCAAAGCCAAGGCAAGCTTGTTGTTCGAAGAGATCGGCCTGGTCATCGATGACGACCAATATCGCGATGGCCTAATGATGGTTGATCTTTTCCACTACTTCATCCGTCACCAAGAATACAAAAAGTTCCAGCCCAAGGGAGTCACGCCCAAAGAAGACCCCAGGGCTTGGCTCAAGTTCGCCGGTGACGCAGTGCTCAGCAAGATCCACGACAGAAACCGCAGATGGTCCTGGGACTATTTCCGAGAGCGACGTGACGACCGCAAACGCTACATTGAGCTCTTCAAGAAGCGAAAGCAGCAGCAACAACTCAACGCTCAAGAAAATGAAGACCTAAATAAGCTTGAGTTCAAGCTCGACTACGAGGACCTGCGCTTCTGGCGGTCGCTGGCCCGCAACCAGCTCAAGAAGGAGAACGCCGCGGCATTGAAGAACCAGCCACCTAAGCAGCAGCAGCAAGGCTGGCTGGCATGGGCTTGGGGCAGTGGCCAGAAGCATCAAGAACAGCATGCACAAGACGACGAGAACACGCAGATCACCGAGGAGCAGCGCAAAGAGCTGTATGACGCCATCGAGTTTGACGAGAAGACCGCTCTGGCCGAATCAGTCGACATTCCCCGAGACTCCGTCAAGATGCAGGTCGAAGCGTGGCTGAGCACCGGAAGCTTCACGCTTAAAAAGAGCCACAACGGCAAGCGGAGCGACCTTCTCAGTCTTCACTTTGACGTCTTCAAAGCCAAGGTCCTACAGCGTCCCGATTCCTTCCTCGCCGATCTCAGCCTCGGCGGTCTCCGCGTCAACGATGGAACAACGCTCGACACCCTTTTCCCCGAAATTGTCAGGGTTAAAGATGCGCCCGAGGTCCATGACCAGAAGCGTCTCACCATCGAGGAACTTGAAGAGAATGACGACGAGCCATTTTTCCGCTTCGAGGTTGAGCAGAATCCCATTGACCGCGAAGGAGACATTGCCCTCAGCGGATCTCTCAAGCCGCTGGAGATTGTGTGGAACCCGAACTTCGTGGTGGGCGTCGCAGACTTCTTCCGGCCACCGGAACGGCACATGGAATCCATCACAGCCTTGATGGAAACGGCTGGGGCAACCGTCGAGACCTTCAGAGAGCAGACACGCGCTGGCCTCGAGTTCGCACTCGAGGAGCACAAAACCATCAACGCCCAGCTTGACTTGCAGGCTCCGCTCATCATCGTGCCAGTCAGCATCTCCGTCAAGGACTCGACTTGCCTGATTCTGGATGCCGGCCACATCAGCGTCAATAGCGAGCTGGTTGACAACGATACCATGAAGCAGATCCAGTCCAAACAACGGCAATCATATACCGATGAGGATTTCAAGCGTCTCGAGTCCGTCATGTACGACAAGTTCTTGGTGAAGCTCTCTTCGACCCAGGTGCTGATAGGCCCTTCCATCGACGTGACGAAAGCTCAACTTTCAAGAAAAGACGACACGCAAAATCTTCATGTGGTAGAAGAGATTAACGTCGACTTCGTCGTTGAGACGTCCATCTTGCCCAAGGCGCCGAATCTGACAAAGCTAAAGGTCTCCGGCCACCTCCCCATGCTCCATGCCACCGTCTCGGATTCGAAGTATAAGAGCTTGATGCGAATCATCGACGTAGCCATCCCCAAGTTTGGCCAGGATCAACCACAAGAACAGATCAATGACTCCCAGCGACAGGCAGTGGCAACTCGTCCGCGCGGCTTGAGCACCGCCTCGAGCAGGTCGCGCTCACGCAAGGAGCCCAGCCGTCGTAGATCATCACAGTTCCCCTTCATGCAGTCGCAGACCGCCATCGTCATTGACGAAGATGACGAGGACGATGAGTTCGAGGACGCCGACGGCGGTAGGGACAACAAAGACCAGCTTAAGCTGCAGCAGCGTTCTTTCGAGCTCAAGTTCAAGGTGGACACTCTCAAAGGGTCCCTGTACCGGAGCGACCCGGACAGGAAAAAGCCCGATCAATTGCTCGTTGAATTGGTGGCGGAAAAGTTCGACCTTCTCTTCTATCTGCGCCCTTACGACATGAATGCAGAGGTCTCGTTGGGCTCTGTTACCATGGACGACTTCGTCGACAACCCATCAGCCGACTTCAAGTCCATCGTGTCGTCCGGGGATGTCGAGGATCGTGAGCAGAATCGCAGCCTTGTCAGTGTCAAGTTTACCCGTGTCAACCGCTTGTCGCCAGAGTTCATGCCCGTGTACGAAGGCGTGGAGACAAATGTCACCGCTGCAATCTCCACAATCAACCTCATTGTGACGAGAAAGACGCTTCTCACCCTTCTGGATTTCATCCTGGCAACTTTTACTGGCAATAATAACGATGCGGCTCGGCCACAGGGGCAAAGAACCATCTCGGACTCGGAGGAGGACGACGACGAGGTCGAGATAGCAGTCGACGCACCGCCAGAAGACACTCCAGCCAATGCCGGGTCCATCAGAGTCAAGGTAGACTTGAAGAGTATCCGGATGATTCTCAATAACGACGGGATCCGCTTGGCTACATTGTCATTCAACCATGCTGATGTCGGAGTCTTCCTTTTGGGCAAGACTATGCGAGTCAACGCCAAGCTGGGCAATCTCAACCTGGTCGACGACATCAACCAGGGTGTCTCGGAGGATTCCAATTTGAGGCAACTCATTTCCATCCAAGGTGACGAGCTCGCCGACTTTCGGTATGAGACGTTCGATGCTACCAACAAGAAGGCATATCCTGGATACGACTCTTCCATCTACCTGAGAGCTGGCTCTGTCAAGCTTAACTTCCTCGAGGAGCCTTTCCGAAAGATCATCCAGTTCCTTGTCAAGTTCGGCAAGATGCAGGCTATTTACAACGCTGCTCGCCAAGCAGCGGCCTCGCAAGCCAACCAAATCCAACAGAGTACGAGCAAACTCAAGTATGATGTCGTAGTCAAGACGCCAATCGTTGTTTTCCCCAGAGTGATCGCCCAGGGACAGCCCAAACGGGACGTCATCACTGCTTACTTGGGAGAAATCTACGCCCAGAATAAGTTCGCTCCGTTGGACGATTCCGAGAACTCTCAGATAGCGACGAAGATTTCTGCAGGAATTCGTAACATCCGCTTGACGTCCGACTTCGAATATCCTGGCGACCTTTCCGAGGAGTTGGAGCTCATCGACAAGGTAGACCTGGGCTTCAACGTCACGTACGCCGAGCACCAGAACGGCACGAAGCGCCCCGAGCTTGAGATTGAAGGCAGCATGTCCGACTTCAACCTGCGACTTACCCAGTTTCAACTCAGATTCCTGATGGAGATCTCTAAGGCTGTGCCCGCTGCATTCGCGGCCGACTCAGAGGACCAGGATCAGGACGCCGAACGGGAAGTCGATAAAGATACGCTACAAAGGGCCAAGTCAATGCCCACCGACAACGACAGTCTGGGCGACAATGATGCAGCAGTTGACCTTGGGCCTGAGCTATCACCCAAGGACCAAACATGGACAAAGCTTGACCTTGTCTTCCAGGTCAACACCATTGGGATGGAGCTCTTGCTGGCTCCCGAGGAAAAGCCCGTCGGCAAGCTCGAGAATGCCAGTTTGTCCCGGTTCTCTTTGGACGGCACCAAGCTGAAAACACGCATGCTCAATGATGGGTCCCTCGAGGGCGAGTTCCTGATCCACTCGTTTACCATTTACGACAGCCGCCCTCGCGATGCAAACAAGTTCCGGCGGATCATGACGTCCTCCAACAAGGAGGTCCAGCAGCTGATGGCCAGCGTCACAATGTCCGGAGGCCAGGAGAGGAGCCTCATTGCCATCGTCACCGTCGACAGCCCGCGCATCATCTTCGCGCTCGACTACTTGTTCGCCATCCAAAATTTCGTCATGGTTGGATTACAGCCCCAGGATCCCTCGCCAGGAGATGAAGAGTCGCTGCTGGATACGCCGGAGGAATCGGATGTGGATGCGGATTCTATGCAGGTCACTTGGTCCAACAAAGCCAAGTCCCAGAAGAGCAGTACCACCAAGGAGACCGAAGGGCAACAGGGTGACACCGATGATAAACCCCAGAGCACCATGAGCATTTCGTATAGGGTTAATATCGTGGATGCGCAGGTCATTCTGATCGCGAACCCCCTCAGCACCAGCTCTGAGGCCATCGTGCTCGGCACGAAGCAGGTCTTGCTCTCCCAACAGCACGCACTCACCTTCCAAGTGTCTGAGATTGGCATGTTCCTCTGCCGCATGGATCGGTTCGAAGACTCACGCCTCCGCATCATCGACGACTTTTCCGTCCAGATGTCGATGGACAGCTCGAAGCCCAATATGACGAGCATCCATGCAGACATCGAACCCTTGATACTGCGACTTTCTCTTCGGGACATCCTCCTTGCTCTGCAAATCGCCAGTAAGGCTACGGAGCTGTCAGACCAACAACAAAAGGAGCAGGATAACAAGAAGTCTGCCTCTGCCGCAGACGAAAGAGCCAAGCAACTGCGTCAATCTGGTCTCAAGCAGCGAACTGCCAGCGGCAAAGGACCATCAACCATGGCGAACAGGACGGTCATGTCCAAGACTGCTAGGGTGTCAGCATCCCAGGCGAAACAAGATCTAGAAGAGCAGCATGGCACGGCGGTCCAGGTTCAGCCAAAACGACACGAGGAACTCTCGGCCACCATTGAAGGCATCCGTGTGGTTCTTATTGGCGATGTCCACGAGCTTCCCATTCTCGATCTGGGCATCAAGAGCTTTACCGCCACGGCGGAGGATTGGTCCTCCAACCTCAAGGCCGAGACAGCCATCGATCTCTACACCAACGTCTACAACTTCTCAAAGTCAGCCTGGGAGCCCCTGCTTGAGCCCTGGCAGGTCGGCTTCGGGATTGCGCGAGAGCAGCAGTCGGGTCTGCTGTCCATCGATGTCGCCTCAAAAAAGATTTTCGATGTTACCATTACGACGGCCACCATTGCGCTGGCGTCCAAGTCTTTCGCCTTCCTCAGCAAAGACGAAGATGTTCTTGGCAAACCGCGCGGTGTTGATGCTCCCTACCGCATCCGGAATTACACTGGGTTCGATGTTGTGGTGCAGTCCAAGAGCACGACGACAGACGACAACATGACGGCCCGTCTCGAAGAGGGAGAAGAAGCCCCCTGGAGCTTCGAGCCGTGGGAGAAGATGCGAGAGAACCTTTCCACTGAAGGTAGCAGCGGCAGTGTGAGCATCCATCTGGAGGGCAGCGGGTTTGATGCCGTGAAAAATGTCAGGCTGAACCGCGAGGGCGAGGCGATCTATAGCCTGAAGCCCAAGACCGATAACATTCTGCATCGGTTGCTTGTGGAGGTCACCATGGGCAAGGATAACGTCAAATACGTCACATTCCGGTCGCCTCTCGTGGTGGACAATCTGACCCAGATTCCCGTCGAGCTCGGCGTCTACGATGCTCAGGAGGGCCACCTGCTCAAGATCGAGAAGATTGCCCCCGGAGAAAGCCGACCTGCTCCGGTGGGTGCTGTGTTTTTGAAGTCCCTCCTGGTGCGGCCAGACTCGGGCTTCGGGTATGCGTGGTCTTCAGAGAGTCTGTGGTGGAGGGATCTTCTGAAGCGACCTACACGCACGATGGTCTGCAAGGGAGAAAACGGTGATCCGTTCTACTTCCAGCTCAACGCAACCTTTGACAGGTCGAACCCGTTGACCAAGTAAGTATTTGCGCTTTGTTTCCTCGGCATGGTACGAAATGTACTGACCACCTCTCCAGAAACTACCCTTACATGCGTATCAAGCTGTCGCCGCCGGTGATCCTTGAGAACCTGCTTCCTTACGACTTCAAGTACCGCATCTACGACAAGAACACGAAGAAGGACTGGGCAAACTTTCTCCGCAAGGGTGGTCTTAGTCCAGTTCACGTCGTGGAGCTGTCTCACCTGCTTCTTCTCAGTGTCGACATGCAGGACACCGTTTTCAAGCCGAGCGACTTTGCCATTATCAACTCTGGATCTACAGATGACTTCAAGAAGGAGGACCGACTCCTCTGCAAAGATGCAGACGGGCTGCAGCTCAATCTCAAGCTTCACTACCACAAGGTTCCGGACGGCGGAGGGGCCTTCCGGGTGACGGTCTACAGTCCCTACATTATCTTGAACAAAACCGGCCTCGACCTTCAGATGAGAGCCAAGGGCTTCCTGCAGGGCGCGCGGCCTGCAGCTGGCCAGTCAACCCTGTCCAACAGGTCGAGGTCCGACAGGGACCGCCCCAAGGCAACGCCGTTCATGTTCTCCTACGGCAACGACGATCACAGAAACAGAGCACTGCTGCAGATTGCCGACTCCGAATGGAGCAAGCCGCAAAGCTTTGACGCTATTGGCAGCACGGCAGAGGTGGTGCTGCCGTCGCCTTCCAGGAACACCGAGGTGCACATCGGCATCACGACCGAGGCTGGAGAGGGCAAGTACAAGATGACCAAGGTCGTCACTCTGGCGCCGAGGTTCGTCCTAGAAAACAAGCTTGGGGAAGAGATCAACGTCCGAGAGTCCAGCTCGTCGGGCTTCATGACGCTGAAGCCGGGCGCGCATCAGCCACTTCACTTCATGCAAAAGACGGCCGTAAAGCAGCTCTCGCTTTGCCATCCTGGAATGAACAATCAGTGGACTTCTCCCTTCAACATCTCGGACATTGGCACGACTCACGTCAAGATCGCCAAGGCGGGTCAACGCCAACGGCTGATTCGCGTCGAAACTCTGATGGAGGGCGCAACGATTTTCCTGCATCTTAGCCTGGAGACCAAGAACTGGCCGTATCAGATGAGGAACGAGAGTGACACGGAATTCACCTTTTATCAGGCCAATCCCAGCCTGGATGACGACGGAGTCGAGGACAGATCAGGCTGGCGACCCATCAAGTACAGGCTGCCGGCGAGAAGTATCATGCCCTATGCCTGGGACTTCCCCGCCGCCAAGTTCCGCGAGATCATCATCAACGCCCATGGCAAGGAGCGACATGTCAAACTTGCCGAGATTGGAAACCAGATTCCGATGAAGTTTGCCACCACCTCCGGCCAGCAGAAGATCATCGACATCAACGTGGCCGCCGATGGCCCCACGCAGACTCTGATCCTATCCAACTTCCGTCAATCCAAGAGTCTGTATCGGCAGAAGTCCAAGTCTGGATCCCGCACAAGCACCGACGGCTTCGAAGTCAAGGACCAGGAGACGACTGCGACCTTCCGGGCTCAGCTGAAGCTCTCGGGCATCGGAGTTTCTCTCATCAATTCCCAGCTCAAGGAACTGGCCTACGTCACCTTCAGGGATGTCTCGCTCCGGTACCACGACTCTCCTCTGCAACAGACCATTAGTTTCTCGGTCAAGTGGATTCAAATCGACAACCAGCTGTACGGTGGTCTTTTCCCGATGATCTTGTACCCCAGCGTGGTTCCGAAGAGGGCCCAGGAGGTCGACGCACACCCTTCGATCCACGCCATGGTCACCCGGGTGAAGGACGACTCGTACGGCGTTCTCTACATCAAGTACGCCACGCTCTTGATGCAGCAAATGACGATCGAGTTGGACGAGGATTTTGTCTACGCCGTCCTGGACTTTTCCAACATCCCTGGAGTCGCCTGGTCCGACACCAACGAAGAAGGCAAGCTGTGTGACGAGGAGCTGGACATTCCCGAGCCGCAGCAGCAGCAGTCGGGTCAGGACATCTATTTTGAGTTGCTCAACATCCAGCCCATGCAACTAGATCTATCCTTCATGCGCACGGAACGAGTCAATGCCGAGGACAAGACATCGTCGCGAAACCCTCTCATGTTCTTCCTCAACGTCATGACGATGGCCATCGGCAACGTCAACGATGCGCCCATCCGTCTCAACGCCCTCATGCTAGACAACGTCCGCGTGTCCGTGCCCGCCTTGACACAGAACATTTCGAGCCATTACAGTCAGGAAGTCCTATACCAGATCCACAAGATCCTCGGCTCTGCCGACTTCCTTGGCAACCCGGTCGGTCTCTTCAACAACATAAGCTCTGGTCTTACAGACGTGTTCTACGAACCCTACCAAGGGTTGATTCTCTCGGACAAGCCCGAAGACTTTGGTCTCGGTGTCGCCAAGGGAGCTGCCTCGCTTGTCAAGAAGTCCGTCTACGGGTTTTCCGATTCCTTCTCCAAGTTCACCGGCAGCTTGTCCAAGGGTCTCGCAGCTGCAACTCTTGATAAGCAGTTTCAGGATCGTCGGCGCATCACGCGTGCGCGCAACAGGCCCAAGCACGCTCTCTATGGAGTCACTACCGGTGCTAACTCGCTCTTCACGAGCGCCGCATCTGGCGTGGGTGGACTCGTACGCAAGCCGCTCGAGGGCGCCGAGCAAGAGGGCGCTCTGGGGTTCTTCAAGGGCATCGGCAAGGGCGTCGTAGGATTTGCAACGAAGCCCGCCATCGGTGTTCTGGACATGGCTTCCAACGTTTCCGAAGGCATCCGAAATACAACAACCGTTTTTGACGGCTCAGAGCTTGACCGCGTCCGACCGGCTCGGTTCGTGCCTTCGGACGGGATTGTGCGGCCCTACAACGCTCGGGAAGCGCTCGGGCAGTCCTGGTTGAAGCAAGTTGATAACGGCAAGTACTTCAACGAGGACTATATTGCTCACCTCGAGCTACCACGCGAAGATATGGTGGTAATGGTCACGTACGCTCGCATTCTTCTCATTCGCAGCCGGCGCTTGACCTCCGAGTGGGATGTCCCCCTGAAGGATGTGCAAACTATTGCAAAGGAGCGGACAGGCCTGAGCCTGACTCTGAGAGGTGGCACCAATGGGCCATTCATTCCTGTCGGCGATGAAAGCGGCCGCGGTTTCTTGTACAAGATGGTGGCTGTCGCCGTAGAGGAATTCAACAGGCGATTCAGAGGATTGGAGTGAGAGTTTCAGTACGGGGCGAGGGGTTGACGCCGAACGGGAAGTTTGGTTGAAGGTTGGAAGATGAGGGCCGCCCAGGGCTGGCGGTTTGGTTTGGTGACATCGAGGACGATTCGTTTTTAGTTTCCTTTCATCCCTAGTTCTCTTCCTCGTTGAGACCTCGAAGCATAGCCTCGCGGTTCGTTAGCAAGTATACTACTTTAGTCGACGTCTAAGAAATCAAGACGACTTTCCTCTCTTCTCGACGTCAGCTTCAATAGTTCCGTCGTTACACTTACAAGCAAGTTCTTCTCATCGCCTATCTTCTGTCACTGGGACGACGGAACTGGACAGGCACCAAGACTGAGGTCGCAAGTGCGATCACTGCAAGTTGGACCGTAAAAAGTAGTTTTTTTAAGGAATGTGGGTGTATTATCTTAAACAATGATGAAACGAAACTAAACGCCTTGGTGAAAAATGCCGCACAAAAACAATCGCCATAATGCTATGATTTGATCAAACTCCACCATGCAATGCAATCCGGTCCATGTTCTATCCTTCTAAGTCATCAAAACTCCCGTCCAACCATGCGTGTACTCGGCCAGGTGTGCATCTAGTCTCGCCTCACTGCTCTAGTTGGAAGGGCAGTGGCCGATGGTGCAGGCGTCTTGCTTGCAGCAACCACGGAACCCGTTGGAGCACGTTTGGAAGAAACCGGTGCCGGGGGCGCAGACGGTAGGGTCGGCGTTGCCGTTGCCGTGGTTGTTGTTGTTGCTGTTGTTGTTGTTGCTGTTGTCGCACTTGGCCTCCGGGGCGGGGGTTGACGTGGTCTCGGGGGCGGTCTTGGCCACAGTCTGGAAGATCTTGACATCCGGGCAGTAGCCGACGGTGCAGGCGTCCTGCTTGCAGCAACCGCGGAAGCCGTTGGAGCACGACTGGAAGAAGCCGGTGCCGGGGGCGCAGACGGTCGGGTCAGCGGCGGCGGCGCGCTTCTCGGCGACGGCGGTCTTGACGTCGGGGCAGTATCCGAGAGAGCAGGCGTCCTGCTTGCAGCAGCCGCGGAAACCGTTGGAGCAGGACTGGAAGAAGCCGGTGCCGGGGGTGCAGACCGTAGGGTCCTGGCTCTTGACGGTCTCGGTGTTGACGGTCTCGGCGTTGACGGTCTTGGTGCTGACAGTGTTCACGTTGGGGCAGTAACCGAGAGAGCAGGCATCAGACTTGCAGCATCCACGGAAACCGTTGGAGCAAGACTGGAAGAAGCCGGTGCCAGGAGCGCAGACAGTGGGATCTTGACGCTTCTCAGAGGCGGAGGGGCAGTGGCCAATAGCGCAGGCGTCTTCCTTGCAGCAACCGCGGAAGCCGTTGGAGCACGACTGGAAGAAACCGGCGCCCGGGGCGCAGACAGTCGGGTCGGTGGGTTGCCAATGAGCCGAGTGGCCGGTGGTGACGGGGGTGGTCTCGGCCGGCTTGTTGTCGGAGGCGCCGGTCACGTCCGGGCAGTAGCCGATCGTGCAAGCGTCGGCCTTGCAGCATCCACGGAAGCCGTTGGAGCAGGACTGGAAGAAGCCGGTCCCAGGCGCGCAGACGGTGTTGTCGCGCTTCGACCCGAGAGAGGGGGCAGCCGCAGTGAGAGTGGCGGTGGCGGCAAGGAGAGTGAAGATGATGGAAGAATGCATTGTGAGTTTTGGGTTGGTGAAATGGAGAATAAGAAAATCAAGCGAAGAAGGTCGATCGATGAGTGTGAATGATGAAGCGAAGATGTGTTTTTTGCGTGTGTTTTTTTTCGTCTGAACGATTGTCCCAAGGAAAGAGAAACCGACAAAGGAAATAAGGAAGTAACAAAGGGAAAAAAGAGAAAAGGAAACGGGTTGAGTTGTTGATGAGTTGACTGAGTATCTGATGATGATGATGAGAAGGAGACAGGACCATCTTGGGGGAGGAGACGAGGGTGATTTATAGACATCAAGCTACGAAGACAAGAGGGAGCACCCGCAGATTCGGAGACTACTTTCGATGCTACCCTCATCTGCAGTCAAACATGTTGTTTGCGAAGGATCTAGATGCAGGCTGCAGCTAAACCGATAAGTCAACATACCCACTTTTGGAACACCCCCTCATTTGGAACACCTAAAAATGCCTCAACCCCACCACCAGCCTCCTACTTCCTCCAACTTCGAACTATCACAACAATTTCATACCTTATGCAAATAACCTCATTTTTTCAGAGGACCTTTATTCCTGCCTTATGGCCCAGTATACTGAGTATGAAGTCAATCAGGCAATCCAGGCTGTTTCAGACGGCCAAAGCCTAAGGAAGGCAGCCCGCGAATATGGCATCCCAATTACCACCCTCCACAACCGTCTCACAGGCACCCAGGCAAGGGCAGCAGCATTTTCAGACCTTCAGAGGCTTTCCCCTGACCAGGAGGCTAAGTTGGCTGAATGGGTGCGAATCCAGCATGCCCTTGGTGTTGCCCCAACCCATCAACAAGTGAGGGCATTTGCAGAACGAATCCTCTGTGCTATGGGGGACAAGGAGCCTATAGGAAAGGGCTGGATCCATGCCTTTCTAAAGAGAAACCCATCTATCAAGGTCCAGAGAAGTCGCCTTATTGACTCTAGACGTGTTAATGGAGCATCTACTGAGGTTATCAGGGACTGGTTCAAACTCCTTGCCATACCAGAGGTTAAGGGCATTAAACCATCCAATAGATACAACATGGATGAGACTGGTATCCTTGAGGGCCAGGGATCTAATGGGCTGGTGCTGGGCATGTCTGAGACGAAGTCTGTACGCAAGAAACAGCCTGGATCAAGGGCATGGGTATCCATCATCGAATGCATCTCTGCCCTGGGCTATGCCCTTGATCCCCTTATTATATATAAGGGCAAGACAGTCCAGCAGCAGTGGTTTCCTCTAGACCTTAGCCCTTATGAAGGATGGCAGTTCACTGCAACAGAGAATGGATGGACTACAGACGACACTGCAGTTGAATGGCTGCAGAAGGTCTTCATCCCTCAGACTATCCCTCAGACTGCCTCCCAGGGCAAGGAGGGCCAGGAGGGCAAGGAGGAGGCTAGACTGCTGGTTGTTGATGGCCATGGGAGTCACACAACGACGGACTTTATGTGGCTCTGCTATATTAATAACATCCATCTATTGTTCCTACCACCACATACCTCCCATGTGCTCCAGCCACTTGACCAGTCAGTCTTCAGCCCTGTAAAGGCAGCCTATAGGAAGGAGCTTGGATACCTTAGTCAGTGGAATGACTCTACTATTGTAGGCAAAAGGAACTTCATAGGCTGTTATCAGAAGGCTCGTACTGCAGGTATGACGATGCAGAACATCAGAAGTGGTTGGAAATGGACAGGGTTATGGCCTGTCTCTATGGCGAAGCCTCTAATGAGCTCCCTACTGCTCCCATCAACACCAGCAGCATCAGGATCATCTGATCAGGTCAGCAAAGGGCAGTCTGGAGGCAAGGAAGCTGAAGGATGGGTATCTGCGTCATCTGCAGTGGCATGGTCGACGCCAAGGAAGATGAAGGATCTGGCTGGGCAGTTGAAGCTATTTACAGAGCTAGAGAATGATGCCTTCACTCAACGCCTTCTATTCAGGAAGGTGAAAAAAGGCTTCAGCGAGCAGGCCTATGAGCTGGCTACTGCCCAGCATAAGCTGGAGCTCCTGCAGGCCCAAGTCACCAATACTGCAGCAAGGAAAAGAAGGACAGTCCAGATCGACCCAAACACCAAGTTCGCCAATATTGAGGACATCCAGAAGGCTCAGATTGAGGCTGGCGAAAAAGAGGATATCACAGATGAATCCAGCGACTCTGATACCCCTAGTGAAGCTGAAAGCTGTATTGTGGTGGCATCTAGGCCTAGTCAATAATTAATTGAAGATGGTGGTGATGTTGGGGATAGCTTCATTCTGGGTGTTCCAAATGAGGGGGTGTTCCAAAAGTGGGTATGTTGACTTACAGTTCGGCGTTGTGGTTGGCGGTGGTCGTGGTATCGTCCTTTCCAATCCGAACATGGTGTGTAAGTCGACGAGCAACTGACAGTATGTTTGCTGCGCAACCGCACAGCCTACCGCCGACTGCGCAGCCAATAGACCATGGAGAAAGAACCTTGCGGTGTACCTAGATAGGCTATCGGGCAGGCCTTCCAACCCGCATGACATCCATTCCCAAGACTCCCCTCCTCCTCTTCCCCAGAGTCGGATCCTTCCGAACGCCTGGCGTTGACTACGCAGTGGACTCAAGGCACATTCAGCCCTGTAGTGAGGCAAGTGTGCGTCGCTGGGCTGAGCTGCAAACAGCCTGTCTCCGAGCGCTCTGGGGCTGAGGTGGGTGTGGGAAGGCTGGGTTGGGTTGGCAACATGCTAACCAGGCCATATCGGGAAAAGAGGAAGCTCGGGACGTTGGCTGAGAGGTTCCGCAGGCGGCGGCGCAGTCGTTCTGTCAGACGCCAACGGGCTTGGATCGGTTCAACTCGGACTCACTCTCTAGGCCATGAATGCGGTTGGCCCTTTTTGAAATTGTGCTGACGGCCCACGTTGTGCGCTAGCGTGCGGTGAGCAGGTGAGGGAGGAGAGGGTGGTAAGGTAAGCTTATTCTTGGCTCAAAAGGATCTTGAGGGGTGTCATGCACATTCAGATGGCGCTCAGGGGGGCCCGAGATGCGTAGCCAAGGCCATCCCTCGTGATGATGTGAAAAGAAAATGCAGCTTTGCGTGGTGGAGGCTCATTTGACAGCGTCTGTTGATGACGGCGCAGCCGATTGGCATCAGTCACATCTCAGCTGCGCCAGGAGGATCATCACACTTTTTTACCCCGGGCCGCCTTCTAGACCAAGCAGTGACCGTGTATACATAAATCAGAGAGTTTCGATCTCCCGGCTGCTAGGCCGAGTAAGCTGTATCAGCTGCCTCGATCTATAGGTATGTCTAAGAAGGAAGAGATAGTCAGCTCCGACGTGTTGCAGCAGCGGCGCATGGCAAGCGAAATGGGCTTTTCTGGCGCCGTTGTCAGTGGGTCAAGGCCCGATAACGGCCGATGGGGGTTAGCCGTGAGAGAGACAAGCGAGAGCTTGCTTAGACTGACAAGTACGTACGTAGGTAGGTCATTGATGGGATACAGCCTCGGATACGAAGGTAATGAGGGGTTAATGGGGCATGAATTCTCCGACTGTTCGCAGATGTGGGAGCTGCATCCGTTGAAAGTCTCCGGATTTCCCCTCTTGGATCCGTCAGCGCTTCGCCGTGATGACTTGTCCGGAGCACGGAGGATGGCTGATATGGGGACCCTGCAATTCACCAGAAGATCTTCTTGGGGCATGACGAAATGAAGTTTTTTTCTTGACTCAATCACAGCCCCATCCCTCCCCGTCACTGGATCTTAGTCCATGAAGGTCCATGGAGATGTTACTCGATCATCTGATATCCATTCCTGAGATACATGGTCCGTCCCACTAGCAGTGTGTGCCAAACAAACAAATTTCGTCTGACCAAGACGGGACGAACTGCAACACTGACGCGGCCCTTCTGTGCCGTTTCCTTTCGTTTCACCAGTGCTCACAATTCACCCACATCGAGAAGGGTCCCAGATTAAAGCCCCTGACGGCCCTGGTCTGGCAAGATTGGTGTTGATCTCGCCTTTTGCAGCAGCGGTGCAGAGTAAGGATGTCGATGTTGGGCAGTTGAGACAGGCAACACCCCTGACGGCTCTTCAGGGGTGACGATAATCGTCCGGTGGCCAGGCCCTCATAGCGCCACAACTCACTCTATTTCTTACCCCCGATCCCCATCCAGGACAGTGTTGGAGAGAAGCGAACAGGGAGACGATTCTGCTGTCTATCTCACCCTTTTAATTAACGCGGCATTCGGATCCCGGCTTAGAGGACCGGCTTTTTCGTCGACTGGCCGGCCAGTTTCATCAGCGCCTTTCGTGCTCAATTTCCCACAAGCGATGGACGGATCGTGGGGTCACGGAAGAAGCGGCGTGATCGACAGAAAGAGTGAGAGGGAAGGCAAGGCGAGGCAAGGTGATTTAGGGTAAGGCTAGATCTGCTAGTGGGGAGAAGATGAAGGGGGAAATCGGAGGAATAATCCCTTATTATCATCTCCACGGGGAGGCCTTCTAGGAACGCATCCGTCCGTCCAGTCTGTTTTCCTGCTTGCTTGTTCACTTCTCTCTGTGTCTGCTTTCCCTTCTTTTCTTCCTACTTTGTCGTCGGCACGTCT
This sequence comes from Colletotrichum lini, assembly GCA_034638275.1. Lineage (NCBI taxonomy): Eukaryota > Fungi > Ascomycota > Sordariomycetes > Glomerellales > Glomerellaceae > Colletotrichum > Colletotrichum lini. The sequence continues at coordinate 6,125,858 of JAWQJV010000004.1, forward strand.
GTCGATATCCGTTCCTTCATATATACAAGACAGCCATGAAGTTCGCTTCCGTCTCACTGCTTGCGCTGGGCGCTCTTCTTCCCGGGCTCGGCAGTGCCCAGCTATCCGGTAAGGTTGGCCCGTCCACGACTGCCGCTGCCAAGGCGGCCAAGAAGACGTGCAAGATCACCGACTACGGAGCCAAGACCGGTGCCACAGGAGACATTGGCGCGGCGCTCAAGTCGGCCTGGAATGCCTGCAAGACCGGAGGTGAGATTCTCATCCCCGAAGGAGAATGGGGTCTCGGGACTTGGCAGACGCTCTCGGGCGGCTCCGGTGTGTCCATCAACCTCGAGGGTACCATCTATCGCACTGGCACCGCCGGCGGCCACATGATCATTGTCCAGAAGTCGACGGACATCGAATTCTACAGCGGTAACTCCAAGGGCGCCATGCAGGGCTACGGATACGAGTTCCACAAGCGTAAAGACCTTCCATATCAAACCTGGCTGCCACGGCACGACATCCACTGACAAGGCCGCAGAGGGCACCAGCGTCTACGGACCCCGTCTACTGAGATTCGTGTCCGTCACCGACTTCAGCGTCCACGATATCGCCCTCGTCGATTCCCCGGCCTTCCATTTCGTAATGGACACCGTCACCAATGGAGAGGTTTATAATATGATTGTCCGTGGAGGAAACCGTGGTGGTCTTGACGGATTCAACCTGATGGCCGCCAAGAACGTGCACGTTCACGATGTTGCTGTCACCAACAAGGACGAGTGGTCAGTTGCCCCCCTTTTCCTTTCCTTTCCGCTTCGCCGCCTCGAGAACTAGCCGTGGCGCTTTTCTTCACATCCCAATTCCTGTTCCCGAATATCTGGCTAACCATACATAGTGTCACTGTCAAGGTATGTGGTCTCGGCCACCAATGCTTTCTAGCTTTCGACCAGAAGGCTCACTGACACATCATAGAACAAGTCCAGCAACGTGCTCATTGAGAACGTCTTTTGTAACTGGTCCGGCGGTTGCGCCATTGGCTCCCTTGGCGCCGATACTGGTACGTAAAGTCTCCATGCCCACCTTCTAGTCCCTTGCTTGAAAGTTTGAGGCCGGCCGCAGCTGACCCCGGTCTATGATCCATCCTCAGCCATCTCGGACATTCACTACCGCAACGTCTACACCTCCAACTCGAACCAAATGATGATGATCAAGAACAACGGCGGAGACGGCGTCTTCCAAAACGCCAGGTTCGAAAACTTCATTGGCCACGGCAACGCCTACTCCCTCAAGATCGACGCCGCCTGGGCCGGCCAGAGCAAGGCTTCGGGCGACGGCGTCGAGTACAAGAACCTGACCTTCTCCAACTGGAAGGGCACCGCAGCCAACGGCGCGTGTCGCGGTCCAGTTGTCGCCCTATGCGCCGCCGCGGTTCCCTGCGAGAACATTGACGTCTCAGGGATCAACATCTGGACCGAGGCCGGGTCGTCCATCGTCGACAAGTGCAACAATGCCTTTGGCAAGGGGCACTGCCTCCGCACCGGGTCCGGCACATATACCAGCACGGCCACCACCAAGACCGTCACCGGCTACTCGGCGGCCACTATGCCCGGCCTGGTCACCGCTGGTCTCGGCCTCACTAAGTCTATCGATATTCCGGCAATTCCCACCACCTTCTACCCTGGTGCCACCCCTCTCAGCGCTTTGGCTGGCTCCGCTTAACAGACCGACTGGAAGGATAAGGGAGGGACATCATCGTGATTCGTTCAGCTCAGCAGAATGATCCAGTTGAATTCTACTGTACATACTATTACTAGCAACGTCAGACGGCGCGCATCATTCGGGGAATAGTTGTAGTTCTGTCTTCTGACTCTATTTTACTTCATCTCATAACCCTCCTGTCGGATGTTGGATGCTCGGAACAATATTTTTATGCGGCTGTTTCCGCCATGATCCAGTCCTCGTCCAGACGGCCCACGGTTACTGACGTCGTCTCCTTAACTCCAACAAAGTCTCTCAGCTTCTCTCTCAACAAGTAAGTCGGGGTACAGCTCCAGGCGTGGCAGAAGCTGTTGTTTCTCACGTCGCCGTAAGGACTTGCGCGAGGGTCTTCCGGGTTGAAGCACTCCCAGAAAGTGTCGGCACCGGCCTGTACCATGCCTCCCCAGTAGCTCGTCATGATTTCGACACATTTCTCGAAGCAGCCAACAGTTGCAAGAGCGTCGCAGACGTGGTGCCAGAGGTAGGGCGTAAGGGGTTTGACGGCATCGGGGTGGGCGAGGGTATTGAGCAACGCTTCCCGTGCCACATCCGGCGGGAATGCCCCGGCCAGCACGAGCCACGATGCCGAGGCGAAGCTGACTTGCGACTTGGGCCCGGACACGAAGACGAGGTTGCCCGGCGAGAGGAAAACCTTTGCGGCTTCGGTCATTTTGGCCACGAGGTCCTCGAACGGGGCCTCCTTGTCGAGGAGTTTGGCCAGGGCGTTAGCTGCTTTCAGGCAGAACAGAAGAACGCCGTGGAGTCCTGCGCTATGTTCCAGACCAGGCTGCCAGTCAAGGAACTTCCATCCTTCACTCTTTGTCTCGTCGAATGCATATGTGGTAGTGTCCAGATGGCTGATTGCTCGTTTGACACAGCCCAAAACTGTAGGCCATAGACTGTGACCGGCGGTTGTATCCCCAGATGCAACCACATAGTCGTAGGTGATGGCAGCGAAGAGAGCGTCGTAGTCCACGATGTAACCCGTCGACGGCGTCAGTTGTGGTTGCTCAAAGATGCAGGCAGGCACCGAGTCGTCTTCACGGAACACGGCGGCGAACTGGAAGATGCACCTCTTGACGAGGTCGAAATCCCGGAAGGTACTGTAGTTTGCAAGAGCTTGAAGCCGGAGATCGCCGCTCCAGAGGCGTCGATCTCGTCTCGGACCGTCTTCGAAAACAGTCTGCATGCAGTCTCTCAGGGTCGAGATGCTGACATGGTCAATCTTCTGGAGGAGCGCGTCATCGAACCGCAAAGCCTCGAGAGAATGGGTTTGACCAATGGCGCTGACGCACTCGCACTTGACCTCGGAAAACGCAACCTTGTACTTGGGCGAGGTGTCGATGACCTCGACTCGCAAGAAGCGGAACGAGTAGCGGCGAGATAAGGAAATGAGCTCGGGACACATGTCGATGTTGATAATCTCGTCCGGCAGCCAGCTCGTACTGATCCATGTCTTGACGTTGTCCATGCCCAGCGTCACATCCAAGGGAGACTCGCCAAAGGTAAAACGCAATCTGCACGGGGCGTCCATGTGCGAGCCGCGGGACTCGAGCCTCATCGAGACGTATCCCACCATGTGGATGCCGAAGTCGAGGATGAAGTCGTCTCCCTTGCCCCATGCCTTGGACGACAGTCGATCGATTGGGTACTCTGCGGGCACCGCGCGGACGCCAAAGTACTGGTTTCCATCTTTGTCGAATTTGATTACCCGTCGGGGCGTGCGTGTCCATCGATGGAGCTTCGGGCACAGGTCGTTGGCAATTCTCTCAAAGTCGCGGTTCCATCGCGTCGGCAAGACGCTCTCAACCATGTCTTCTGGTGCGTCTGCCATGATGGAATGAATGAGTTGGGGTCAAGAATGAAGATGAACTAGTTTGAACAAGGATTGTTGAAGGCTGTAACTCAGAGCTTGGAAGATGTGTGTGTGTGTGTGCATAGGCGCCAATATCAGCATGGGGTTCGATATAGCTCAGGTCACCGAGATACATATTTGAAAACGCCACGATCCCAAACAGAAGTCGTAGACGCTTCGGTGTGACAATCTCCAAGAAGAGCAGTTCAAAGCACCCACTCGGACCATTCCTCGACCGGGGGCAGCGTGGCTGACGCTTCTGATTGCTCAATCGGGGGACCTTTGGACCCATGGCGATGTCGGCGTGGAGACGAACTCTTGGTATTGAGCGTGCGGGGGAGCACAGTACCGAGGAGAAACCCGGCAAATGGTGTAAGCATTATGCAACGAGATTTGCCAGGTCAGCTGAGATCAAAGAGGGTTCAACAGCGGTAGAACTACGGGGGAATATGCGGATGGACTCCAAGTTCTTCGGCTATGATGACTTTGTGCAGTTTGAACAGCTCCACCCTTCAAGAAACCAACTCTCCCCCCCGCGAAAAGTGGCCGTGGCTGCGGCTGCGGCTGCGGCTGCAACGAATCCAAGTTTCCTGACGAAGGCGTCTCACGACAGTGAGCATTATGCCGCTTGTCATAGAAGAGAGACAAGGAAACGAAACACGACAGTCTCTTAGCACACATTGTCAACCCCCGCATCTTTCATCTACGATTCCCGTGTACAAACCGAGATATGACCATACGAAGTCGCTTTCTTGGCGGAACTACCGAAACGACGGGGGTTGTCTGAAAACGCGTTTAGGCCAGACCAAGTGGTCGCTGGTGACATCGCAACCACCCAGCTTGGCTAGTACTCTTGAGGCTAGTAGCTACCAGGACACCACCAACCAGCATCCATTTAGTTGTTCCTTGGAACGCAACTGCTGAGCTGACCGAGTCAGTCAGTTCGCCAGCTACCTCAGTACGCGGTCGACGTCTCCTGGCCAAGGAATGTCTCGGCGGCAAGACCAAGCTGTCAATGAAACGCAACGCCATCATGCAAGCACCATCCGACAACGGCTTTGTTAACCGGCCCCTCCCCCGCAACAGTCAACCACGTGGTGAACATGTATGTTGGCGAGTAGTCAGTCCCCGAGATGTGGCTTGACCTGTAGCCAGCCAAGGACGTCCAAGAGAGAAAGAGGCTGGCGCCATGAACTATTGTCGGACCATCATTGAGACGATGTTGATCCGAAGAAGTGCCTACAACCACCTCCATCCGGACGAGGCCTGTTAAGTCCCTGACAATAAGAACCGGGGACATTCCCGGCTTTGTGGTATCTCGCCCCAGTTCCCCAGAGACAGCTTCCCCAGATTGTCGGTGCTTCTTTCATCCCCGGATTCCCCCTCAAACTTAAATCCTTCGGTCCGAGTTACTGTTTTTTTTTTCTGTTACCCCATTCTCCGAGACTGAGGAGGGCCACATCCCATTCAACACACCATGGGAGAGAACAACTCCCCCGAAGCATATCCGGCCTCGGTCGCCGACAAGGACGACATCGCCGCTGCCAAGGGCGAGCACGTTGAGGAGATTGGCCACGCGGTGACTGCCGAGGACCATGAGCAGACTGTCTTCCAGGCCATTAGAACCCAACCGTGGGCGTTCGCCTGGTGTCTCTATGCCATCTACGTCCTCATTCTCACCAGTTTCGACAACCAAGCCGGTGGCACGGTCATTGGCATCCCGCAGTTCCGCAAAGACTTTGGGTCTTTTTTCGAGGGCGACTATGTTCTACCAGCCAAGTGGCAATCGGCGTACAGCGGAGCGCCCGTTGCATCGTGAGTCTTCGCTGTTTCCGTGTAGAGAGAGAGAGAGATTTTCCGTACAGGATGACGGCGTAACTAACTAACGGCTTGTTCCTCGATTCCAGCGCCGTCATCGGTTCCCTCGGTGCTGGCTACGTAGCTGACCGCATCGGCCGCAAGTGGACGTACTTCATCAGCTACATCTTCATCTTCGTCGGCATCACCCTCGAGACCATAAGCACGACCAACGAGATCTTCTTCGCCGGAAAGCTGATCGCGGGATTCCCCATTGGCGCCTTCATCACCGTCAGCATGACGTACATCGGCGAGGTCGCACCCCTGGCTCTTCGCGGCATCATGACCGCCGCCGCCGCCATCGCCTTCACCATCGGCCCCTTCATCGTCTCGTTGGTCGTCAATGAGACGGGTGCCAGAGAGGACCGCTGGGCGTATCGCACCATCTTCGTGTCCCAGTACGGCGTCAGTGGTCTGGGTGCTCTCTTCCTCTTCTTCATGCCCGAGTCACCGTGGTGGTTGGTCAACAAGGGCAAGATGCAAAAGGCCGCGAGGTCTCTCGCCCGTCTCGGATACAACGCCGTTCAGGTTGAGAAGCGGATCTCCGTCATTGCTCTGACCCTCGCCGAGGTGCGCAAGGAGACTGAAGGTGCTAGCTTTGCCGAGTGCTTCCGCAAGTCCAATCTTCGCCGTACCATTATCTCTGTTGCCCCTCTCAGCATCCAGGCGTTATGCGGTGTCTTCTTCGTCGCCTCGTACGCGACATACTACCAGCAGATTGCCGGATACAGCCCGAAAGAAAGCTTTAAGCTTGCCATAGTGCAACAGGTTCTGTCCATGCTTGGCAACATCACCGCGTGGTTTCTCATCGACAGAGTCGGACGTCGTGGTCTCACATTGTGGGGTATGTGCACGTTGACCGTTCTCTTGATGATCACCGGCGGCCTTGCCGTCGCAGGCACTCCTGGCGCTGTCAAGGGAACCGTTGCTCTACTTCTCGTCTACTGCTACATCTACAACGTCACCATAGGCGCTACAGCCTACTCGTTGTTGACCGAGGTAGCAACCTCTCGTCTTCGAGCAAAGACTGCGGCCATGGCTTTGGCTCTCCAAAACAGTCTTTTCGTACGTTTAGTCTCTGCCCGGAGATTCAAGCATTCATGTTTAGGACACATGCTGACATACCTAATTGTGCAGACTATGTGGGCTTTCGTCATCCCATTCCTTTTCAACCCCGATCAAGCCAACCTGGGAGCCAAGGTGTCCTTCATCTTCGGTGGTCTCTCAGTGTTGTCGACAATCTACTTGTGGTTCTACCAGCCCGAAGTTGCTGGCCGGTCATACGAAGAGCTCGATGAGATGTTCATCAAAAAGATTCCGGCGCGGGAGTTCAAGAGCCATATCACCGAGGTGCAGAAGAGCCAGAGGGTGGCTGCGGATCACCTTGGACACGCCAAGTGTCACGAGTTAGAGCACACAGTAAGGCATAGGAGAATAGGGGAGAAAGATGCTTATTCTATATAATGTAAAGAGAGTAAAATGTAGTCTAGTTATATAAGTCTAACTACATAAGACAGTATATAAGAAGACTAATTTAGTAAGCTCTAATATATAAGGGTATTCCTATAATATACCCCCTAATTATTTAAGTAATTAAGTAATTATTTCCCTTATGCTAATGTATAATAGCCTTTTAAAAGTAATCCTTTAGGTATTTATATAATAGATAAATAAAAGAAATTAAGAATAAGTATATTATAGTATATTGTATTACCTTTATTAATAGCCTTACTTTACTTATATAACTCTTTCTAAAATAGATAAGAGGGTAGCTAAAGGTAGTATAAGTAGTATATATATAAATATTCTACTTTACCTATTATTATTTTTCTTTTCTTCTTTCTTTATACTCTTATTAAGTTAACGTAAGTAAAAATTTAAGCTGTTTTTACTATATTAGTATACTTTTGCTATATATTTTTACTAATAAGACTTAATATAACGTAGTTCACAAGCAAGTGAATCACACAAGCTAGTGAATCACTTTCTAATTATTTCGTACGCATCCTCTTTCTCCTAGTTTTTCTCCACCAACAACTATGGGACAGCAATCAATTGAAAGTGATTTAGTCCTAGCGCTTAATGCGCTCCAATCCAACCCAAAATTAAGCGTACGAAAGGCTGCATTACTCTATAATGTATCATTCTCTACCCTCCAACGACGAAAACACGGCCGACCTGCGAAACGCGACATCCGACCACATAACTAGAATTTGACCTTGTACGAAGAGGAGAGCATTGTACGATACATAATCGACCTAGATTCACGATCATTTCCACCGCGCCTTAGTGCTGTTCGAGAAATGGCCGATCGACTGCTTCGCGACCGCGGCGCGCGACGCGTCGGAACAAACTGGGCCTTAAACTTCGTACGACGACGACCTGAGCTCCAGACGCGTTTTAATCGAAGAATCGACTATCAGAGAGTCCTCTGCGAAGATCCGGACGCGTATCGCGCGTGGTTTTCCCTCGTACGAAACACAATTGCGAAGTACGGGATAGACGATACCGATATCTATAACTTTGATGAGACTGGGTTTGCGATGGGCAAGATGTCCTCTGAAATGGTTGTTACAGCCTCTGAACGACGTGGCAAGCCAAGAGGAGTACAACAAGGGAATCAGGAATGGGTTACAGTAATCCAGGGCATTGGGTCGTGCGGCTATTCTATCCCGCCGTACATCATCTTTGCAGGCAAGGTCCATCTTGACTCCTGGACGTGCGACAGCCCCCTCCCACCCGACTGGGTAATTACACTTACAGAAAATGGTTGGACGACAAATGAGAAAGGCCTAGAATGGGTACAGCACTTTGATTTCCATACAAGGAGTCGTACGAAGGGTGCTTACCGCCTCCTCATCCTTGATGGCCACGAAAGCCACCATTCTGTCGATTTTGAGCTATACTGCAAGGAGCAGAACATTATCACGCTCTGTATGCCCCCTCATTCATCGCACAAGCTCCAGCCGCTTGATGTCGGGTGCTTTAGTCCCTTAAAACGGGCGTACGGCCAAGAAATCGAGGTCCTTATGCGGGTGCACATTACGCATATTGCAAAGGAAGACTTCCTCCCAGCCTTTTATAAGGCGTACAACAAGGCAATGACAACATCAAACATTCAAGCAGGCTTCAGAGCAACTGGCCTTGTCCCGTACGATCCGGAATATGTGATTTCACAGCTAGATGTGAAGCTTCATACGCCATCACCTCCAGGTTCTTCTGCTAGCTTACCAGCAGCTTGGGTCCCAAAGACGCCAAACAACCCAATTGAATTCGATTCACATTCTGATTTTATTACGAATCGCATCGTACGACATCAGAATAGCTCCCCAACGTCAATTATTGGGTATATGCAGCAGCTGAAGAAAGGAATTATGGTGGTAGCCCATAACCAGGTTTTAATGCAGGCACAAATGACTGAGTATCAAGAGGCAAATGAGCGTATGAGCCGCCGTCGCCGTACGAAAAAAAAACAGCTTCAGAAAGGTGGAACACTTACAATCAATCAGGCAAAGGATATAAAGTCTCAGATTGATGTAACGGAGCAGTTACAGGTAGAAACAGGTCAGGGTAGTAGTCGTGCGAGGAGGACAGAAACGCGCGCACGACGATGTGGCATATGTGGAGAGACTGGCCATAATGCTCGCACGTGTCAAAAAGTTGAATCTACCTCTGAAGAAGAGGATTCAGAATAGTTTAAATTAATTTAAGGCGTTGTGGTTGATTTCTCTTATACATTGTTGTACGGGTAGTAGAAAAGTGGCTCACTCACTTGTGTGGCTCACTCACTTGTGAACTACGTTACTAACTATATTAATAAATAAATTTTAAAATAACTAATAAAAAGAATAGTATATTTACCTTTATATATATATAGAATAAGTAACTATACCTTTATAACTTTAGGGCTAAAGAGTGCTACCTTATTATTATACTAAAACTTATATATATTAAGACTCTTTTTATATTACATTTAAGCCTTAATTATCTAAAGAGCGCTAAGCATAAAAGACTTAATCTTATATATAACGTGGTTGATAAGCGAGCGGATCAGACAAGCGACCGGATCACCCGACCGCGACCACATCACAAATCCAGGCACAAGTTAACACCAACTATAAAAATTCAATTAAAACTACTCGGAATCCTCTTCCTCAGACATTTCGTCGTTAAACTGACAAGTTCGTGCATTATGTCCTGCGTTGCCGCAGACGCCACATCGGCGTTGACCTGTTTCGGTCCTCGGTTTGCGACCACTACTCCGACGCGTTTCCTCTTGAACCTGTGCTGTTGCCTCCCTCTGCGATTCAATATCCTCTGCCTCAGCTACAGTAAGGCTTCCTCCTTGCCTAAGACGTGTTTTCTTGGCTCTCCGACGTCGGCTAAGTAGGTTGTTCTCCTCGCGAAGGATCTTGTTCTCAGACCTTAATAGGGCAATCTGATGCATAATCCCTTGCGTTCCCTTATGGAACTGGTCAACAGCATTGTTAATATGTGTTGGGGAGCTATTTTGATGATTAGAGACCTTGGTTTTGATAAGAGTTGACTGAGAAGTTGCCTCGATTGGGTTGTTTGGTGTCCTGGAAACCCAAGGTAGTGGTGATGTAGGCTGTGATCCTGGGGGCGTTGGAGTGTGTAACTTGACGTCTAGCTTTGATAACACACTTTCCGCACTCAGAGGGACAAGCCCAGACCCTCTGAATCCTCCCTGGATGTTTCTTTCTGTAAGAGATTGCGTAAAGGCCTTGTGAAATGCTGGGAAGAAGTCCTCCTTTGTGATATGGGTATTACCCCGTCGCATCTTATCCTCGATTTCTCGACCGTATGCCTTCTTGAGAGGCCCGAAACACCCGACATCTAAGGGCTGAAGTAGATGCGACGAATGAGGTGGCATACAAAGGGTAATGATCTTGTTTTCTTTACAATATAGCTCGAAATCTGTAGAGTGGTGGCTTTCGTGCCCGTCGACAGCAAGGAGGCGATGTTGGCCTCTTAAACGCGGTTTTGTATGACGATCAAAGTGCTGGACCCAATCTAGGCCTCTTTCGTTTGTTGTCCATCCGTTTTCAGAAGTTGCGATGACCCAGTCGTGCGGCAGACCTGATTCCGTGTACCAGGTAGAGAGGTGATATTGGCCTGCAACGATGATGTATGGCGGGACGCTGTAGCCTTGCGAATTGATGGCCTGAATGACTGTAACCCATTCCCGATTGCCAGGCTGCACCATTTTCGTGTTTGAACGCCTTTCGGCACTCGTTACAACCATTCCGGATGCAATCTGGCCCATCATAAAGCCAGTCTCGTCAAAGTTGTAGATATCAGACGCGTCGATGCCGTATTTCGCGATTGTGTTCTTCACAAGGTCGAACCAACCGCGAATAACCTCCGGATCTTCGCATTGGGCTCTCTTATAGTCATACTTACGAAAAAAACGCGTCCGAAGCTGTGGTTGTCGCTTCACAAAGTTCGAGGCCCAACGCTTCCCAACCGGAGACGCGTCGCGGTCGGCAAGCAGTCGATTGGCCATTTCTTCAACACCACTGATCCGGGGAGGAAACGATCGGGAATCCAGGTCGAGAATATACTCAACTAACGTTCTTTCTTCAAGTAACGTTAAATTTCGAGAGTTCGGTGTGGTGTCGCGTCTTGAGGCTCTTCCATTCACGCGGGCGCGTAGCGTTGTAAAAGGTACTGCGTAGATCTTAGCTGCAGCCCGGATGCTCACATTTTGGGTGTTTTTGATAGCCTGGACTGCTAGGACTAATTGAGCTTCTTTGTTGAACGACTGCATAGTGTTTTGGGGGAAAATGTGTGTTGAAAGTAGGAAGATGGCATGGTCGCGGTCGCGTGATCCGCTCGCTTGTCTGATCCGCTCGCTTATCAACCACGTTAAGTAGGTAGGCTATAATAAAACCTAAGTACTTATTATAAGCTATAAAGATCTATCTTATCCTTAATAGTAACTTTAGGAAGTTAAAGAGATTCTAGTAAACCCTATACTATAGGTGTATTACCTTTAATTTAGATAGTCCTCTTAAGATAATAGTCTCTGCATGCGTAATGCTGCAGTCTTTACATTTAAGCTAATTTAGGCCTTTAATCTATATACCTCTTACTCTTTAGACTAGGTTGCAAAGTCCCTCTAGACTAAGGTAACCTAATCTAAGATGCTAAAGGAGTGCAGTATTAGCTTTCTTATATATGTTTTAATATATTCTCCTCTATAACCCTTAGCCTATAAATAATAAAATGCCTACTAGGCTTATTAAAATAAGGTTTTTATAAGTATATAGGTAGTTAAAAGTTAGCTTATATTAAATAAAGACTAAGTTATACTTCTTATAACGTACATGATAAGCGAGCGCGCCAGACAAGCGAGCGCGCCACCTAACCGCAACCACATCACAAATATAACCCCCAAGCAACAACAAAAAGATCAAATCAATTCAAACTACTCAGAATCCTCTTCTCCAGACATATCTTCATTAAAATCACATGTTCGCGCATTGTGTCCGGTGTTTCCGCAGATGCCACACCTCCTTTGGCCTGTTTCTGTCCTCGGCTTCCGACCACTACTCCGACGTATTTCCTCTTGTACCTGGGCTGTCGCCTCTCTCTGCGACTGAATATCCTGTGCATCAGCTACAGTAAGACTTCCTCCTTGCCTAAGATGAGTTTTCTTAGTCCTTTTGCGTCGGTTAAGTAGGCTGTTTTCCTCCCGAAGGGCTTTATTCTCAGCTCTTAAGAATGCATTCTCATGGGCAAATCCCAGTGCTCCTTTCAGAATATGCTCAACATCTGTACATCCATGTGTTGGAGAGCTGCCTGGATGATTAAGGAACCGATCCTTAAGTAGAGTTCCTTGAGAACTTAACTCTGTTGCGTTCTTTGGTGTCTGGGAAGTCCAAGGTAGTGGTGTTGTTGGGAGGGATCCTGGAGGTGAAGGAGTGTGGAACTTGACATCCAGCTTAGATATCACACTTTCTGCACTTAGAGGGACAAGTCCTGCCCCTCTAAAACCCCCTTGGATGTTTTTTTCTGTGAGAGCTCGCTTAAAGGCGTTGTGAAATGCTGGAAAGAAATCGTCCTTCGTAATATGGGTATTACCCCGTCGCATCTTATCCTCAATTTCTCGACCGTACGCCAACTTCAAAGGCCCAAAACACCCTACATCTAAGGGCTGAAGTAGATGAGAAGAATGAGGCGGCATACAGAGGGTGACGATGTTGTTTTCCTTGCAAAACAGCTCAAAGTCTGTGGAGTGGTGACTTTCGTGTCCATCGACAATAAGGAGGCGATATTTCCCCTTCGCACGCGACTTTGAATGCTGATCAAAGTGCTGGAGCCAATCTAGGCCTCTTTCATTTGTTGTCCATCCATTTTCAGATGTTGCGATAACCCAGTCGGGTGGGAGACCAGATTCGGTGTACCATGTGGAGAGGAGACTTTTGCCTGCAACAATGATGTATGGCGGGACGCTATAGCCAGACGAACTGATGGCCTGAATGACTGTAACCCATTCTCGATTGCCAGGCTGAGCCATTTTTGTGTTTGAATGTCTTTCAGCGCTTGTAACAACCATGCCGGATGCAATCTGGCCCATCATAAAGCCAGTCTCGTCAAAGTTGTAGATATCTGACTCCACGATGCCATATTTCGCGATTGTGTTCGCCACAAGGCGAAACCACGCGTTTATTGCCTCAGGATCTTCGCATTTAGCTCTCTTATAGTCGTATCTTCGAAAAAAACGCGTTCGGAGCTGTGGTTGTCGTTTGACAAAGTTTGAGGCCCAGCGCTTGCCGACTGGTGGCTTGTCGCGGTCGGCAAGCAGTCGATTGGCCATTTCTTCAACACCAGTAAGCCGGGGAGGAAACGATCGGGCATCTAGGTCGAGAATGTACTCGACTAGCTTCTGCTCTTCAAGCTCCGTCAAATTCCGTGAGTTCGGCATGGTGTCGCGTCGTGATGCTGTTCCCTTTAGTCGACGCGTCACAATGTCGCGGCTGACGTTGTACATCTTTGCTGCAGCGCGAATGCTGAGTTTTAGGTCTTTTTTGTAAGCTTGGACAGCCAGCTGTACCTGAGCTTCGTTGCTAGTGGATTGCATTGTTGTTCGTGGAGAAATGAAAGGAAACAGTCAGACAGACGCGTCTGGCTGGTTGGGTGGCGCGCTCGCTTGTCTGGCGCGCTCGCTTATCATGTACGTTATAGGTTAATAACTATATTACTATTATTAATTATTTTATAGTATATAGTGTAATTCTGCCTGCAGTACTATAGTCTGCTCTTAAGAAGGAGGGTCTTTAAGGTAATATTAATATAAAAGCCTTTAATAATAGTAACATTTGTAAGCATAAGATCTTTTATTACTACCCTTTATAGGCTATTAATAATACCTTTAATAATGTAAGTTCCTCTTCTGCTTATAGAAAGCAATAAGGTGCCTACTTTAATATAGTTATTAGAGGTTAATAGCTTATAGGATTTTAGTTCTAGAAGGCTTTTATTATTAATAAGGTGTATAGTGCTACAGCTGTTTATAACTATGCTTTTAGAGAGTAGATAAGTGCTGCTAAAAGCTATGCTAAAGATTGCATAAGAGGTTTTAGAGATTAGAAGAGGTTTAATAGTAACTGCTATAATGCTGCTAGAATACCTTAGGTTATTTATGTTTCTTAAGTAGTTTAAGTTAGGTTTTATTAGGAAGAGTCTTCTATTAGGCTTTAGCTACTTATTTAAGATTAGCTTCTAGTAGGTAGATTTCTATTTGCTAGTTATAACTTTATCTTAGATTTACTTTTATTACTTCTTTATAAGGTTAGAGGTCTTTTAGTTATTATTAACCTTTTTTATAAAGGTATATTAACGTGTTTGATAAGCGAGCTGGACAGACAAGCGAGCTGGACACAAAACCACCACCATATCGCGAATGCGACCATAACGGAACAACAAAAAGGTTAAATCAATTCAAACTACTCAGAATCCTCTTCTATAGACATTTCTTCATCAAACTGACACGTTCGTGCATTGTGTCCAGTGTTTCCGCAGATGCCACACCGCCGTTGACCTGTTTCTGTCCTCAGTCTGCGACCACTACTCCGACGCGTTTCCTCTTGTACCTGGGCTGTCGCCTCTCTCTGGGACTGGATATCCTGTGCCTCAGATACAGTAAGACTTCCTCCTTGTCTAAGACGTGTTTTTTTGGTTCTTTTACGTCGGTTAAGTAGACCATTCTCCTCTTCAAGGCTCTTAACCCTAGCTCTCAACATTGCATTCTCATGCGCAAATTCTAGTGCTCCTTTTAGAATATGCTCAGTAGCTGTACATCCATGTGTCGGAGAGCTATCTGGATGATTAAGGAACCGATCCTTAAGTAGAGTTCCTTGAGAACTTAACTCTGCAGTGGTGTGTGGTGTCTGGGAAGTCCAAGCTGGTGGTGTTGTTGGGAGGGAACCTGGAGGTGAAGGAGTATGTAATTTGACGTCTAGCTTAGATAGCACACTTTCTGCACTTAGAGGGACAAGTCCTGCCCCTCTAAAACCCCCTTGGATGTTTTTTTCTGTGAGAGCTCGCTTGAAGGCGTTGTGAAATGCTGGAAAGAAATCGTCCTTTGTAATATGGGTGTTACCCCGTCGCATCTTATCCTCAATTTCTCGACCGTACGCCAACTTCAGAGGCCCAAAACACCCTACGTCTAAGGGCTGAAGTAGATGAGAAGAATGAGGCGGCATACAGAGGGTGATGATGTTGTTTTCCTGGCAAAATAGCTCGAAGTCTGTGGAGTGGTGACTTTCGTGTCCATCGACGACAAGGAGGCGATATTTACCCTTCGCACGCGACTTTGAATGCCGATCAAAGTGCTGGACCCAATCTAGACCTCTTTCATTTGTTGTCCATCCATTTTCAGACGTTGCGATAACCCAGTCGTGTGGGAGGCCAGATTCAGTGTACCAGGTGGAGAGGAGATTTTTGCCTGCAACAATGATGTACGGCGGGACGCTGTAGCCAGATGAACTAATGGCCTGAATGACTGTAACCCATTCTCGATTGCCAGGCTGCACCATCTTTGTGTTTGAACGTCTTTCGGAGCTCGTAACGACCATTCCGTAAGCAATCTGGCCCATCATAAAGCCAGTCTCATCGAAGTTGTAGATATCTGACCCCTCAATGCCGTATTTCGCGATTGTGTTTGCCACAAGGCGAAACCACGCGTTAATTGCCTCAGGATCTTCGCATTTAGCTCTCTTATAGTCGTATCTGCGAAAAAAACGCGTTCGGAGCTGTGGTTGTCGTTTGACGAAGTTCGAGGCCCAGCGCTTGCCGACTGGTGGCGCGTTGCGGTCGGCAAGCAGTCGATTGGCCATTTCTTCAACACCACTGATCCGGGGAGGAAACGATCGGGCATCTAGGTCAAGAATATACTCAACTAGCTTGTTCTCTTCCAGCTCCGTCAAATTCTGTGAGTTAGGCATGGTGTCGCGTCGGGATGGTATACTCTTAAGTCGCGTCGCTAAAGTTGAATGTGGGACTGAGTAGATCCGAGCTGCCTCTCGAATGCTCTTTGCCTGGCCTTTTTGGATAGCCTGAATGGCAAGATTTAATTGAGCCTCTTTGTTTTGCACAGACATTGTTGTGGCGGTCGGAAGACGCGTCGGAATGATGTAGGTGGCAGGTTTGTGGTTTTGTGTCCAGCTCGCTTGTCTGTCCAGCTCGCTTATCAAACACGTTAACGTAGTTCACAAGCAAGTGAATCACACAAGCTAGTGAATCACTTTCTAATTATTTCGTACGCATCCTCTTTCTCCTAGTTTTTCTCCACCAACAACTATGGGACAGCAATCAATTGAAAGTGATTTAGTCCTAGCGCTTAATGCGCTCCAATCCAACCCAAAATTAAGCGTACGAAAGGCTGCATTACTCTATAATGTATCATTCTCTACCCTCCAACGACGAAAACACGGCCGACCTGCGAAACGCGACATCCGACCACATAACCAGAATTTGACCTTGTACGAAGAGGAGAGCATTGTACGATACATAATCGACCTAGATTCACGATCATTTCCACCGCGCCTTAGTGCTGTTCGAGAAATGGCCGATCGACTGCTTCGCGACCGCGGCGCGCGACGCGTCGGAACAAACTGGGCCTCAAACTTCGTACGACGACGACCTGAGCTCCGAACGCGTTTTAATCGAAGAATCGACTATCAGAGAGTCCTCTGCGAAGATCCTGACGCGTATCGCGCGTGGTTTTCCCTTGTACGAAATACAATTGCGAAGTATGGGATACACGATGACGATATCTATAACTTTGATGAGACTGGGTTTGCAATGGGCAAAATGTCCTCTGAAATGGTTGTTACAGCCTCTGAACGACGTGGCAAGCCAAGAGGAGCACAACAAGGGAATCAGGAATGGGTTACAGTAATCCAGGGCATTGGGTCGTACGGCTATTCTATCCCACCGTACATCATCTTTGCAGGCAAAGTCCATCTTGACTCCTGGACGTACGACAGCCCCCTCCCACCCAACTGGGTAATTACCCTTACAGAAAACGGTTGGACGACAAACGAGAAAGGCCTAGAATGGGTAAAGCACTTTGATTTCCATACAAGAAGTCGTACGAAGGGTGTTTACCGCCTCCTTATCCTTAATGGCCATGAAAGCCACCATTCTGTCGATTTTGAGCTATACTGCAAGGAACAGAAGATTATTACGCTCTGTATGCCACCTCATTCATCGCATAAGCTCCAGCCTCTTGATGTTGGGTGCTTTGGTCCCTTGAAACGGGCGTACGGTCAAGAAATCGAGGTCCTTATGCGGGCGCATGTTACGCATATTGCAAAGGAAGACTTCCTCCCAGCTTTTTCTAAGGCGTACGACAAGGCGATAACTAAGTCAAACATTCAAGCAGGCTTTAGAGCAACTGGCCTTATACCGTACGACCCTGATTATGTGATTTCACAGCTAGATATCAAGCTTCATACGCCAACACCACCAGGTTCTTCTGCTGGCTTACCACCAGCTTGGGTACCAAAGACACCAAACAACCCAATCGAAATCACGTCACAATCCGATTATATCAGTAATCGCATCGTACGACATCAAAATAGCTCCCCAACATCAATTCTTACAGGTATGCAGCAGCTGAAGAAAGGGATGATGATGATGGTGCACGAACAGACCTTGATGCGGGAGGATTTGGCTGAACTTCGAGAGGCAAATGACCGCCTTAGCCGCCGTCGGCGTACGAAAAAAAACAGCTACAGCAAGGAGGGACACTTACAATTAACCAGGCAAAGGATTTAAAGTCTCAAATAGATGCGACGGAGCAGTTAAAGGCAGAAACAAGTCAGAATGGTGGTCGTACGAGGAGGCAGGAAACGCGCGCGCGACGATGTGGTATCTGTGGAGAGCCTGGCCATAATGCTCGTACATGTCAAAAGGTTGAATCTACATCTGAAGAAGAGGATTCCAGTTAATTTAAATTAGTTTAAGGCGTTGTAGTTGATTTCTCTTACATGTTATTGTACGAGTAGTAGAAAAGTGATTCACTAGCTTGTGTGATTCACTTGCTTGTGAACTACGTTATAGGTAAATGCATTAGTAAATAGTCTAGCTATAAGTATAACTATAAAGGTATATAACCTTCTAAATCTTATAGGCGTCTGTTTGTTTATTAGATTAGCTAGTAAGTATTAAGTATATACTAGCTCTAAAAGAGCTCTTTTTAGCTATATTATTATAAGTTATAATATTAAAGATCTATCCTAGCTCTAAGACTAAGAGTATTAGACGCCTTAGCTTAAGGTTTTTAATAAGCATTTTATATATATATTTACCTTAGGTTAGGTTTAACTTAACTTAAACTATATTAAGGAAGTCTTTTGCTGCAAGCTCTCCCTACACTTTAGGGATATTATAGGTATAAGCCTAAAGGTAGGCTGCTTACTAGTCTTTATACTAGTATGTAAGGTTAACTCCTCCTTTTATATATTTAAGGACTTATTAATATTCTTTATAGATAGTAGATAGAGTGCTAAGGTTGTTAGGCGTAAGGTTTACTTTTAAATAATAAAGAGTTTATTAAACTATAGCTTTACTATTAGTGCTTACCTTTAGGTATATAGTTATAAGAAGCATTATACTTATAGTCTTTATTATTTAGTTAAGTACTATATATAGACTTTTAACTTAATAGGTATGCAGTAAAGCTATTATACTATAGGCTTTAATAGTAATATTTTAGTTCTTTAGGATATTTAATTATAAAATTAAAGGTTTTAATAGCTTTATAAAAGGATATACAGCTTAGTTAGGTAGAGAAGTTAATCCTTTAGTAGTAGGGTAAGAGGGATAGGTATTATCTTAAGCCTTTTTGCTTTCTTTATATATCCTAAGGTTAATCTTATACTGCTAGTTAAAGGTAGCTTATTTTTTAGCTATTAGCTTCTTAATTACTAGGATCCCTTCTTGAAATAAGGCTTTAAAAGGGATATCTTTAAGATTAAGGTTAATAAGTACTTAAATACTTAGTCTTTAATACTAGGATTTTAGTGCTTAGTATTAGGTTAGCTAATTGCATTAATTAGTTAACTTAACTATATTAAAGAGAGTAGAAGGCTAGTTTATTATATTAGCAAATAGAAGACTGCTTAAGATATACTCTTTTTATAAAAGGGATAACGTAGTTCACAAGCAAGTGAATCACACAAGCTAGTGAATCACTTTTCTACTACTCGTACAATAACATGTAAGAGAAATCAACTACAACGCCTTAAACTAATTTAAATTAACTGGAATCCTCTTCTTCAGATGTAGATTCAACCTTTTGACATGTACGAGCATTATGGCCAGGCTCTCCACAGATACCACATCGTCGCGCGCGCGTTTCCTGCCTCCTCGTACGACCACCATTCTGACTTGTTTCTGCCTTTAACTGCTCCGTCGCATCTATTTGAGACTTTAAATCCTTTGCCTGGTTAATTGTAAGTGTCCCTCCTTGCTGTAGCTGTTTTTTTTTCGTACGCCGACGGCGGCTAAGGCGGTCATTTGCCTCTCGAAGTTCAGCCAAATCCTCCCGCATCAAGGTCTGTTCGTGCACCATCATCATCATCCCTTTCTTCAGCTGCTGCATACCTGTAAGAATTGATGTTGGGGAGCTATTTTGATGTCGTACGATGCGATTACTGATATAATCGGATTGTGACGTGATTTCGATTGGGTTGTTTGGTGTCTTTGGTACCCAAGCTGGTGGTAAGCCAGCAGAAGAACCTGGTGGTGTTGGCGTATGAAGCTTGATATCTAGCTGTGAAATCACATAATCAGGGTCGTACGGTATAAGGCCAGTTGCTCTAAAGCCTGCTTGAATGTTTGACTTAGTTATCGCCTTGTCGTACGCCTTAGAAAAAGCTGGGAGGAAGTCTTCCTTTGCAATATGCGTAACATGCGCCCGCATAAGGACCTCGATTTCTTGACCGTACGCCCGTTTCAAGGGACCAAAGCACCCAACATCAAGAGGCTGGAGCTTATGCGATGAATGAGGTGGCATACAGAGCGTAATAATCTTCTGTTCCTTGCAGTATAGCTCAAAATCGACAGAATGGTGGCTTTCATGGCCATTAAGGATAAGGAGGCGGTAAACACCCTTCGTACGACTTCTTGTATGGAAATCAAAGTGCTTTACCCATTCTAGGCCTTTCTCGTTTGTCGTCCAACCGTTTTCTGTAAGGGTAATTACCCAGTTGGGTGGGAGGGGGCTGTCGTACGTCCAGGAGTCAAGATGGACTTTGCCTGCAAAGATGATGTACGGTGGGATAGAATAGCCGTACGACCCAATGCCCTGGATTACTGTAACCCATTCCTGATTCCCTTGTTGTGCTCCTCTTGGCTTGCCACGTCGTTCAGAGGCTGTAACAACCATTTCAGAGGACATTTTGCCCATTGCAAACCCAGTCTCATCAAAGTTATAGATATCGTCATCGTGTATCCCATACTTCGCAATTGTATTTCGTACAAGGGAAAACCACGCGCGATACGCGTCAGGATCTTCGCAGAGGACTCTCTGATAGTCGATTCTTCGATTAAAACGCGTTCGGAGCTCAGGTCGTCGTCGTACGAAGTTTGAGGCCCAGTTTGTTCCGACGCGTCGCGCGCCGCGGTCGCGAAGCAGTCGATCGGCCATTTCTCGAACAGCACTAAGGCGCGGTGGAAATGATCGTGAATCTAGGTCGATTATGTATCGTACAATGCTCTCCTCTTCGTACAAGGTCAAATTCTGGTTATGTGGTCGGATGTCGCGTTTCGCAGGTCGGCCGTGTTTTCGTCGTTGGAGGGTAGAGAATGATACATTATAGAGTAATGCAGCCTTTCGTACGCTTAATTTTGGGTTGGATTGGAGCGCATTAAGCGCTAGGACTAAATCACTTTCAATTGATTGCTGTCCCATAGTTGTTGGTGGAGAAAAACTAGGAGAAAGAGGATGCGTACGAAATAATTAGAAAGTGATTCACTAGCTTGTGTGATTCACTTGCTTGTGAACTACGTTATTAATAGATAATTATAGTTAACTATATAATAGTAAGTAAATCTAGGCTTATAACTATTATAAGTTAGAGTATATAGTAAGGCATAGGAGAATAGGGGAGAAAGATGCTTATTCTATATAATGTAAAGAGAGTAAAATGTAGTCTAGTTATATAAGTCTAACTACGTAAGACAGTACGTAAGAAGACTAATTTAGTAAGCTCTAATATACAAGGGTATTCCTGTGATACTAAGTGATACAGTACATTGAAACTAAGTTAGGCGCAAAGACAGTGAAAACTCGCACAACAGGTGGTTCAAACTTAAGTTGCCGCATAGTCATACAGATGAGAAACCATGCCAGATAGGCAAGCATTCGCAGACACGTTCCTCTCAGCTTTATGGTTCCAAATGAGGCCAGGTAAATGCGTTCCGACAATCTGTAATTGCAGCTCTATCATTCTATTCCTTTGATGGACACGATTCTAAAAGTTGCTGTAGATGCTGGTGAAGAACAAACTGGCTCAAGGAATCAGGGATTCGCACTGCAAGACATTTCTCGCAGCTGTGTGCCCGAGGCTCGACTCTCCGCTGCACATAGAAAGCCGGAACATAAGGGGCTGGTAGGGATTTGCTAGTTCACGATGAAGTCAACATCACTTCCACTATTTCAGCAAAATTGAAAGGACTCGACCTACAGGTCTTGGCGGAAGAAAGGGGTGAATCGCAAGAAGCCCAAGTTGTCGTTGCTTCAGCCGCAGTGTAAGAAAGAACGGAGTAATAGAAACTGAAGTGTAAGCTACATACCAAGTCAAGTGGAAAGCTTCAATGCGGCAATTGAAAGCAATTGACGTAAATTAGTTTCAGATCATACGAAAACGAGTTTGGCAACATCATTCCTTCTCATCAAGCCCGTATCTTTTCAGCAAAATGACAAGCTGTTCTCTTATTAAAGTATTTTCTGGCTGCGTTAGTTTCCACAAGAAGTGAGAGCTTTAGTGAAGTGTATATATCTTCTGTTCAAAGTCACCGGAAGTCGTCGAAACGGCCAGGTGGCAGGGTTCATGAGGGAGGGCAAAGGGAGGATAAAAGCTGGACACCGTTATCCCAAGAAGCAGGGCCAGTTTTCTATGCACTACAATATGCGTATGCAAGCGCACGCAGGCCTTCCACAATCCAGCTGCGTAGCTGCCTGAGAGCGGAGTCGCCCTACACGCAAACCAAGGTCGTGCTCTGACGGCGATCCGCGGTGATGGATCTGGGGGCGGAGACATCCACACGTGGTAGCGTCGTCCCCTGGACCCGCGACCGACCGGCGATGCAGAGCCATGAATGCTTATCATGCTCGCTTCCCCGAGAGACAGGGAATGGGATGATAACTGCTCGTATTCTCTTGATTTGTCTGCTGATTTTGAGAACCGCAACCCTCCAACTCGGGGAAGCACGAACCGGGCATCTTGTCCTGCGCCCATGGCACTCTGATTACGTGCTGATAACTGGGCATCGGAGGAGAGCGAAGGATCACACTGAGCAAACATGACGGGTTTGTGGGATGCTGTGTGGACGTCGTCGGAGCTCACCTGTGGCCTTGGGCTTATCGACCCAAGAGTCTTCACGTGTCTGCGGTGACACTGCCGAATCTGCGCGGGAGTCCCAGCCAACCGCCAACCGGGCCTAATGGGTACGGCGGAGCCGACCGAAGCTGAAAAGCGTAAAAGGGCATTGGCACTTTTGTCCACGGTCAACACAACCCAAGGCGCACGCGGTCATTGACTGGATTGGGCAGACAGTTACGACGGGTGCTACCCGCTTCCTTACAGGCTCAGGAACCCTGCATGTCTTCCCCAGCCTCCGAGAGGGCGGCGTGGGGCACATCATGCCGGTCCTGCACGCTTAGCGTGATAGCCTGTAGGACATGGTTTGCAGCAGAGGGATCACCGAGAGAGTGAGAGAGAGAGAGAGAGTGTGTGTGTGTTTGTGAGACTGCAAGTCGCAGATGTTCGCTCTACCTTGGCCGGACATGGCTGGCATACGAATGGCAGTCTGTTCACTTGCGGCAGTTTGCAGTTGGCCACCCCGGGGAAGACGAAGGGAAATGCCACATCCAGAGTGACCGAGGAAAATCTTGGGGAGGGGAGGGAGGAAGGGGAGGCCTGCCGAGCGAGGGTTACGTCGTCTAAACCTATTCGTCTTTGCCTAGGCCAAGGTACAGATACAGTATCTGGATGCCATTCCCCAAGCTCGCTTGTCGATTGCTGTCGCTAATCTCGAGGACTCATCTCGTCCCATCATTGCGCGTAAAGCGTATTGGGGGCTCCCTTGGGCCCTTGGCGACCAGTTCTGACCTCGCCCACACGCCTCAACACAGGCGCACCGATTTCCCTTATCGCTGATCTCACCACCCTCCATTACGAGTAGGCGGCACACCCTGGAAACCCAGAGAAAAATCGTTTCTTGGCCAGGCTCTGGTGTTTGTCGAAGCAAAAAGGCTGCAGCTTGAACCGTGGTGTCGCAACATATCTACATAGACAGTAGCCATTATACACATACCCCTACTGCAGCAGACCACATCGGACACAGACAGGGTGAGTGAATGACAAAGTGCGGCACGGTAAAAACGACTTTGGCGGCGAGGTTGTCTCCCGCCCCTCCTCACCTAGCTCCATCGTCGATCCGTGGCGTTGGGAGTGCGGCGGCGGCGGCGACTGATGCAGCTATCTCCAACCAGTCCCGATCCTCTGCATGTCTCTGTGTCGTGCCTCTGTGGCAGGTTGGGGGTCATTTCGTGGGTTTCCCAGTGTCTTGGGTGTCTCGGCCCCTTGGCCAATTGTGCTTGCACAGAGTAGAGCGGAAGGATCTGCTACACCACACATGTTACGAACACACCTGTTCGACGGAAGCCCGGTCCTGAGCCTATCAGGGGCTCCCTGTTGATCTTTGTGTTGCTCCCATCCCCCCTTTGGACACACCTCTTGCTTCCACTGTCACTCGCGGCTCCTGGGAGTTCTAGCTCTTTCGGATGACAGTTGTCTGTGTGCTGCTTGGACGCGAATCGTAGTAAGGTAATGATACATGACAAGACACGGATGGGGGGGGGGGGCTTTTGAGCATGAGCAGGTCAAGGGCCATGATTCGCGCGTCTACGCTATTGCTGGACCTAGGATTGGACTCGGCCGACCTGAAGATGATGGGGAGCCCAAGCCTATTCGTCGATTCGACTTCTTGCCGGGCTACCAATAGCAGACCGTCCCATGATTCCATGAAGCCGGCCAACACTCGTCTCTCACACTATCAAACCCTGCACTTTTGCAGGCCCGGCTCTTATCCTCGCCCAGTCTCGTCTCTCCAATCTCGGCCGACTCCACCATGAGTCCCCATCGTTCCATCAACCTTCCAGAAGCGGAAGCGCGCCGTTGGCTTTGCCACTCACATCAAGAGCTAAAGGGTCTTGGTCCGGGTCCGCGCGAGAGTCTATGCCGTCGGGTTCTGGGAATATCTGGGAAAAAAACCACAAGCACTGGGAGAAGGAGGAAAAAAAAAATTCGTTCCTTATCGCAGTATCCGTACACCAAGCAACAATCGGAGGGGATCCCTCCCAGCAACCTCGATTTCAGTCAGCATTGACGGGAGATGCTACACGCGACCTGTCAGTAGAATAATACACCGCCTGACTTTGCAATGTGGACATGCTTGCCTCTCACGAGTCTGGTGTACGCGCTCCGTCTACACAACTGTTCCAAGTAGCCAGTGGGACGATAGACAGCGTATGTCTTTGATAGACAGGCCCAGGCTTGTACACCCAGTGTCAGCCTGCGGAGAAAAGAATAGAGGAGAAGGGGGAGGGTCGCCGCTTGATCCCAAGAGGTGGTTATCGTCTTACTCCAGTTTCTTCTCTCTTGCCCCAGCCAGCGGTCCAGGCTTGTCCGTCCATCATTCTTCTGTCTGCCTGCCCTAGAGAGCCGTAGTCCCCGTCCCCTCTCACCCTCCTTTGGTTTGATGTCTGATCCCCCCCCTGGCTTTCTCTGTATCTCTCTGATGCAGCCATATACTGTCAATCCTACGCCCCCCGTGAACCCTGTCCCACATCCCAATCCAAGCCCCTCGTTGGCTGCGAGCCTTTCAGAATCCGGCTCAATCCACCGAGATGGGCACCGAACCGCATGAGGGTTTCCTCCACACCCAAAAACAAAAGGGCGGCGAACTCCATAACACCCACCCAACCCCGGCCCGGATGCTGATAAGCTCAACGAGTCGTAGGCATCGGGGGTTACAGTCCCAGACAGAGACTTGCCTAGCCGCCTATCTATCCTCGGCACCACTTTCGGATTTCTTGATCGTTGGCACTGGGATTGTTAAAAAGGGCTTTCCCCTCGGGCGTGCAGAAGTCGTTCGGCTCTTGTTTTGTGCTGTGCAGCTCCCTCACCTCGAGTTCCTCGCCGCCCACTTCCCCCCTCCCCCCTCCACAACCCCAGAGGCATCTCTAACTCTGCGTGTCTGTGCGTGGCCTACAATTCCCGTTGGTAGACTATTGTTGAATGACAATTCCCCCTTCAGCCATGGCTTCCCAGGTCACCGAGGTCAACCAGACCAACACCACCGGCGCCACCGGCGGGACACCGCTCCGCCGCGACTCGGACCCGGCACTGGACATCCACAACCAGCAGCATCACCACCACCACCCCAGCGCTGTCGATGCCAAGGGCCACGGCGACAATGTGACGTACGTGCCGACTGACGTGTCGACCGTTTCTCACCACGCCGATGCGCCTCACGACATCGAGAAGGGCGAAAAGCTCAGCGGTCCTCCTGACTACGACGGCGAGAAGGCAGCTGTGGTGTCCTCCAACGATGATGAAGAAGAGGAGCCAAAGCGTCGTAGCTGTTTCGCTGCGCTCACAAGATTGTGGAAGCCATTCTACAGGGACAACAGGTTCCCTGTCCAATCCGTGGTCATCCTCTTGATAACCGCCTGGTGGGTTGCTTCTCTCGTGTTGCACCGAAACGACAAGAATTGGATTGTACCATTCCTCGTATGGCTCGGCTGCTTCCTCCGCTACTTCTTCAACTTCGTCCCGAGCTCCTACGCCTCCCGGCCCATCAAGTTTGCGTGGCAACACAGCGCCGTGTACATCTACAACTTTATCCCCGCCAAGTACCGCACCTTGGCCGGCGGCGCCTTGACGCTCGCCGTCATCATCGTCGGTACTTTCGCCTCAGAGGAGGTGGCCGACAACACCCATGAGAACCGCGCCGTCTCCATCTTCGGTCTGGTTTTCTTCTTGGCCTGCTTCTGGTTGACGTCCCACGACCGCAAGCGCATCAACTGGCGTCCCGTCATCGGCGGCATGCTGTCGCAGTACATCATCGCGCTCTTCGTGCTTCGCACTTCTGTCGGATACGACATCTTCAAGTTCATTGCCGACCGTGCGGGTGACTTGCTAGGCTTCGCCAATCAGGGAACCATTTTCTTGACCGCCGAGAGCGTCATCGACCTCCACTGGTTCATCTCGGGCGTCATCCCGCCCATCATCTTCTTCGTCGCCCTCGTCCAGCTCATGTACCACGTCGGCTTCCTCCAGTGGTTTATCGGCAAGTTCGCAACCTTTGTCTTCTGGGCGCTCGAGGTGTCCGGTGCCGAGGCCGTCGTTGCTGCCGCCACCCCCTTCATCGGCCAGGGCGAGTCTGCCATGCTGGTCCGCCCTTTCGTCTCTCACATGACCAAGGCCGAGATCCACCAGATCATGACGTGCGGTTTTGCAACCATCTCCGGCTCCGTTCTCGTTGCCTACATCAATCTCGGCCTCAACGCCCAGGCCATGGTGTCGTCATGCGTCATGTCCATCCCTGCCTCCATCGCCATCTCCAAGCTTCGTTACCCCGAGAACGAGGAGACCCTGACCGCCGGAAAGGTCGTCATCCCCCCCGACGATGAGCACGAGGCCAAGAACGCCATCCACGCCTTCGCCAACGGTGCTTGGCTGGGTATCAAGATCGCCGGTACCATCATCGCCTGTCTTCTCTGCATCTTGGCCTTCATCGCCCTGGTTGATGCTTTGTTGACTTGGGTGGGAAGCTACATCCAGATCAAGGAACTGACCATCAACTTCATCACCGGTTACATTTTCGTCCCGCTTGCGTTCTTCCTGGGTGTTCCCCGTGACGGAGACTTGCTTAAGGTCGCCCGCCTGATCGCCCTCAAGGTCGTCGCTGTAAGTGCAGAAAGTCCCTGTTGCCCATTGTTGCTGCGCATTGCTTGCTGGCCTGTTCTTTGACGATTTAACTGACCCTTTCTTACCTTGTTAGAATGAGTACGTTGCTTTCTCCGCGATGAAGGAGCCCGAATATCTCGACCTCTCTCCTCGCTCTCAGCTGATTGCCACCTACGCCCTCTGCGGTTTCGGCAACATCAGCTCCCTCGGCATCCAGATTGGTATCTTGAGTCAGTTGGCTCCCAGCCGTGGTGGCGACGTCAGCGCTTTGGCTGTCTCCGCCTTGTTCTCTGGTGTCATAGCGACCTTGACCTCCGCTGCTGTTGCTGGTCTTGTCGTCACTCATCAGACGACTCAGCTGGCTTGATCAAGAAGTGTCGAGGCTAGAAGGAGAGGAAGGACGTCCTTGTCGAAATAAGCGGCAAGGAGGCTTCGAGGGAAGAAGACGAGGTACGATGTCGATGAGGGCGCTCCGGTCGCCTTGAATAAAGAGAGGAAACAAGCATACATGCTAGGAGTAATAGCAAAATAATCATACCCTTCGCCAGCAAACGAGCTGACCAATGCAAAATGGATTACCAATCCCCCCTCTGTCGCGAGTGGCTGTTTGGGGGGGGTTCTGGAGATGTTATAACACGATGAATCTGGTCAAGACGTGATCTTTGGTATTCTTGCGCGACCTGCCTTGTCTTTTAATAACCCAATCAATCATTTCCTCCCCGCTGTCTTGGGGTTTGCCTGCTCTGCCCCGCCGTCTAAATCCGACTTATTCCTCCGTGAGTCAGGCCGAGGGAGCTGCAAGCCCCTGTTGCGGCAACGCATGGCGCGACGAGTCGTTCCCTTTGGGACCCATATCCAATGCTAGAGAAATTTTTTGACAAGCTAAAATCCTAAAGGGTGGATATCCGCCGGTCTCCTGCGGAAGTCGGCGCCGGCCGTGATTAAAAGGGGCATGTCAACCACCGGGCTCGTGGTTTATGATGCGTAACAGTAATGAACAAACGGAGCTCAAGTTGACGGCTTTAATTGGGACTTTGAAAAAGCCTTTGGGTCCATCAGAGCCTCGGACCAGTTGTCCGGTTTGGCGTCGTGGTCCTCCGGCTTGCATTGTTGATGAGAGCGAGCCTGGCTGCGGCGCTCGTTGCGCTCTTGAAACGGACATGGGGCTCGGAAATTGAATAAGTCAACATACCCACTTTTGGAACACCCCCTCATTTGGAACACCCAGAATGAAGCTATCCCCAACATCACCACCATCTTCAATTAATTATTGACTAGGCCTAGATGCCACCACAATACAGCTTTCAGCTTCACTAGGGGTATCAGAGTCGCTGGATTCATCTGTGATATCCTCTTTTTCGCCAGCCTCAATCTGAGCCTTCTGGATGTCCTCAATATTGGCGAACTTGGTGTTTGGGTCGATCTGGACTGTCCTTCTTTTCCTTGCTGCAGTATTGGTGACTTGGGCCTGCAGGAGCTCCAGCTTATGCTGGGCAGTAGCCAGCTCATAGGCCTGCTCGCTGAAGCCTTTTTTCACCTTCCTGAATAGAAGGCGTTGAGTGAAGGCATCATTCTCTAGCTCTGTAAATAGCTTCAACTGCCCAGCCAGATCCTTCATCTTCCTTGGCGTCGACCATGCCACTGCAGATGACGCAGATACCCATCCTTCAGCTTCCTTGCCTCCAGACTGCCCTTTGCTGACCTGATCAGATGATCCTGATGCTGCTGGTGTTGATGGGAGCAGTAGGGAGCTCATTAGAGGCTTCGCCATAGAGACAGGCCATAACCCTGTCCATTTCCAACCACTTCTGATGTTCTGCATCGTCATACCTGCAGTACGAGCCTTCTGATAACAGCCTATGAAGTTCCTTTTGCCTACAATAGTAGAGTCATTCCACTGACTAAGGTATCCAAGCTCCTTCCTATAGGCTGCCTTTACAGGGCTGAAGACTGACTGGTCAAGTGGCTGGAGCACATGGGAGGTATGTGGTGGTAGGAACAATAGATGGATGTTATTAATATAGCAGAGCCACATAAAGTCCGTCGTTGTGTGACTCCCATGGCCATCAACAACCAGCAGTCTAGCCTCCTCCTTGCCCTCCTGGCCCTCCTTGCCCTGGGAGGCAGTCTGAGGGATAGTCTGAGGGATGAAGACCTTCTGCAGCCATTCAACTGCAGTGTCGTCTGTAGTCCATCCATTCTCTGTTGCAGTGAACTGCCATCCTTCATAAGGGCTAAGGTCTAGAGGAAACCACTGCTGCTGGACTGTCTTGCCCTTATATATAATAAGGGGATCAAGGGCATAGCCCAGGGCAGAGATGCATTCGATGATGGATACCCATGCCCTTGATCCAGGCTGTTTCTTGCGTACAGACTTCGTCTCAGACATGCCCAGCACCAGCCCATTAGATCCCTGGCCCTCAAGGATACCAGTCTCATCCATGTTGTATCTATTGGATGGTTTAATGCCCTTAACCTCTGGTATGGCAAGGAGTTTGAACCAGTCCCTGATAACCTCAGTAGATGCTCCATTAACACGTCTAGAGTCAATAAGGCGACTTCTCTGGACCTTGATAGATGGGTTTCTCTTTAGAAAGGCATGGATCCAGCCCTTTCCTATAGGCTCCTTGTCCCCCATAGCACAGAGGATTCGTTCTGCAAATGCCCTCACTTGTTGATGGGTTGGGGCAACACCAAGGGCATGCTGGATTCGCACCCATTCAGCCAACTTAGCCTCCTGGTCAGGGGAAAGCCTCTGAAGGTCTGAAAATGCTGCTGCCCTTGCCTGGGTGCCTGTGAGACGGTTGTGGAGGGTGGTAATTGGGATGCCATATTCGCGGGCTGCCTTCCTTAGGCTTTGGCCGTCTGAAACAGCCTGGATTGCCTGATTGACTTCATACTCAGTATACTGGGCCATAAGGCAGGAATAAAGGTCCTCTGAAAAAATGAGGTTATTTGCATAAGGTATGAAATTGTTGTGATAGTTCGAAGTTGGAGGAAGTAGGAGGCTGGTGGTGGGGTTGAGGCATTTTTAGGTGTTCCAAATGAGGGGGTGTTCCAAAAGTGGGTATGTTGACTTATCTCCAGCTCATGGCTGGTCTTTACCATTTAGAAACGGGAATCGAAAGTCTATTGCCGGCAGCCGACCATGACTTCGCTATCCAGCATTCCATCGAGGTTCTCTCCATCATGGACATAAAGCCCTTGGTTCTGGGACGAATGACCAGGAGCATGGGAGTTTGGCGTTACTTTCGCAATGTGCAAGATGGATGGAAAGGGGGACGAGTTGGCGGCGTCGAGGTTGTCTCGGGGTTGCCGAGGAGTCTCCTCGACATTCTTGCTGACATTGGGGATGATGACGCAAGTGACGTCGAGGCTCGGCTATGGGCCTGGCCCGGAGAAGTTGGTGTGCATGCACAATGAATTCTTTGGGATTGTTGGAGGTACACAGCAGTCTTGCATGTGAGAAGACTTGAGAGAAACAAACGAAAGACGAACACAGCCATGGACACAGTTCAACAGGAGGTTGATCTTGCCGTCGCGGCACCGTTCCCTTCAAGAGACGTCGTTCTATGCCGCCTAGCGGCATCAGTCTACGCGTTGAATCGGGCACTCAAATTGCCCGAAAACGACAAACTTCTGGTTCTGAACGGGCTCATGTACCCGTTGGTGATTGGCAGCCTAGAGGTTCCCCTCCTGGCTACACACTCAGTCTGGAAAAAGGTCTTTGCCGACGTACGGGAATCGTTCTTGAACAAGGACTCTTTTCGCCTCATGAAGGTTATTGACGAGATTTTGAACGAGGCATGGAGGGAGGGGACTGACACATTTGATATAGAAGCAGCAGCTCGAATGCGAGGTGTTGAGATTGCAGTCTTTTGAGTGGTTCAAGACCTGGAGGGTAGCGAACAGAACAATCTCTAGCAAGTCATCGGTCGCTAAGGGCGAGGATTAATGCGGCAAAACATGTTGTCTGTTAAGACACCCGACACCACAACAAATTCATTTCAAGGCTTCGGCTAGGGAATCAGGCTCGCAAACACTCTATCATAAGTAGTACAGGTCTATAGCTCAAAGTCTACACTCGTATCATGGGTCGCGATACAGAGCACACCCCTTACAGAGCACACCCCGTTATGAATCTAAGAACATTACGAACGCCGATTGTGAGAACAGGCATAGCTTTGGTCTGCAGCGCATTCTTTTCCAGCTCGAGACTCTACAGCTACCAGTCTTTTAACTTCTTGAGATTCCGGTGCTAGCGGATCTGACTTCCAGTGCAACAGCATCGAGGACCTTGACTTTGATCATTGCTTCACTACATTTGGTAGGAATTGGCTGTTTTTTATCCCCCTGACGATCTACAAGTGACGATGACGACTTAGGTTCAGATGATAGTAGCAATGCAGCTTTTGAACCGGAAGACTTCGGGGCGCCTGATCTCCACCTTCAAGTTTAGCCCTGTTCCACATTCAACTTAAAGATTTAAGTGTTCTGAGGTCCATCCTTATTGTTGCAGAGCGATACCTCCTTAGCGATTTTGATTAGTTCTAATAGATCTACACAACCTCAGGCACCTAGGTAGCTCGGCGCCCGGATTACTCACTCACCGATGTTGCCGAAGGCAGACTTCCAAACAAAATCGAGTCAGTAATCAAAAATCGGCAAACCTGATTCAGGCTTCAAGATCCAAGAAAGTATATACTGCAGAGGCCAGGGTTCCCTAATGTACAGAGAGCTAGGATAGCCCAGCTGGTGCTAATTTGCACATAACCGCTAAGCTGAAGGTTCCAAGCAAAACCCTCTTTCCGACAACCTCGTATAGGATCTACAGCGCTGCTAAGTATTATTAGTAAACATAAGCGATAGATAGTTTCCATTTTCGTAAGCCCTAGTAAGCAGGGTTTCTATCAGGTTTAATACAAAGGTAATCATCAATTGTAGTAGATTACGTTAGTGATGATGTTAAGAGTAAACTAATGGAATGCTTACTAAACAGACACTGAAAGGATATAAAAGAAAATGTAAACCCGCTGAAGAAGTTTACACAATAAACAACCTATAGTAACCTGCTGCCTTTTGGTTTGACTGCACTAATACCTACTCTGTCTTTTCAAAATGCAACTGTTTGGTTTATATCTTTTTCTTTTTACTCTCTTCCCCTTTTGCTTAGGTTTTAGGGTCTACAGCCAGAACCCTCGTCTTCAATTTGACAAACGGGGTATCAATGGCAACTATGTCATCGACCGACAAGCGAACAGCCCTTTTGGCTGTAGCAAGCGTCAGATCATTGCCTTGGAAAAAGCTATAACCGAGGCTCGATATTTAGCCGGGGAAGCCTCAGCTGTACTTGGCAAGCCTGGTTCTGAGTTCTCCGAGGCATACCTTCTGTGGTTTGGCAGTAGGTTACTCCTACCTACATACCAGTGCATATGCTAAAATCCAATAAAGAAGATAATTCCAAGTCTGCGACTAGATATGCGATACGACAAAACAACTTTGATGCAGTTCGGCAGATGAAATGGCCGGGCCCAAACAACCGAGTCCCTGACTTGTACGAAAATAATCTCAGTCCAACGGGTCTCACATTTATGTGCGATGCTGGGGATGATGAAACTTGTCCCAGTGGTAACATTGCTAGAGCTTATCAGCACGGGGGGGACCAGGAATGGGCGGGTAATGCAATCCTTCTGTGCAAAGGGTTTTTTGGGAAGAAGCCTCACCAAACTATGATTGAAGAGTGGCGGATTTCTAAGGAAGAAGCCAATCTCTCTGCGGGGTTTGCCCTATTACACGAAGTACAACACATTTCTGCTATTGTTGGGAAGGAAAGACGATGCATCGACGCCGAAAATCTGGCTCCAGCCCCAAACGATGTTAGCAAGCTTTGTTACCACGCTCACTGGTGTGTATCCGTACTTTACAGAGATCTTTTTGATAGGGTAACTTGCTAACAGGGTTGTAGCTGCGCAAACATTCCGGATGCGATGAAGATTAGCAATGCCCAAAACATGGCATTTTTTGCATTAGAAGTCACGGCAAACCCTTTATCAGGCAAACCCTCGAATGGGCGGCGCCAGCCTTAACAAGCAGAAGCCTTTTAGGGCCAACACTTCCTTGTGCCTTGTCTCGGTACCCAGAGGAAGCATTGCGCCATCTTAGTCGGCTCGTAGGTGTCATCCTTCAGGCAACAAGAGAAGCAATAGACGTCCATCTCGTCTATGGCCTCCACCAAAATCTCTTCCACGGCTCAGTGTGGGGCTTAAGGGACAGACAGTCCACAGACTATCCGACTTCCAGGGGCACCATCAACAGCTCCAAGGCCTCCATTCCGGCAAACTCTGAAATGCATTCTGGAATAGGGATTCCCAGCGACCTGTATTGCATCCAGGGCAGGGGGGGAGTACGGGACGGGATCGGCTGGCCTCGGTAGTGTCTTTCACAACCACATTTTCCTATGCATTAATATTCTCCAGACAATTGCTCGCACTTCGTAAACTTTCAGGGCTGTGACGTTCATAGCATTGCAGCTAAGGGCGTCATTAGCCAGTGACAGCTGACTTGACCAGTCTAAATGTCCGGTGGGATACCGGTGGGCCCCGATACCACCGAATTGTTAAACCAACTTGAAGATTTTGGTCTTCGATCTTTATCCCAGTCTTCAGGGGGCAGAATCACCACCGCCGGTCTCGTGCCAGCCTTCTTCCAGGAAGCTGGCACATTCCCGTTAGGGGTTTCAATTTGATCAAGCGCGAACTCCGAGAGGGTGGGTGTTTGGTTATTGCCGAAAAGGTCCATGGCCGGCCGTCCTTAACCGCATTCAGCAGCTGCGCCACGCAGCCACACCCTGGCCTGCAGTTCAAGAGTATTTGTGCAGCCCACTATGTACATATTTGAGCTGCAGCAAAGTAAAACTAATGCTACCTCTACTACCTTAATCATCTATAAGAACCACCTATATAATCAGTAGGAAGACGTCTTAACCTGTTGGTCCTTTGCACTTTTTGATCGTCTTAATCTATCTACTGATGCTCTTGTTTCGGCTAACAGCGCAGGGATAGGGCAAATAAAAATTTTCATGATACCCTCATTAGGAAAGTGGCCCCTAGAGTGGCGCAGACGCACTAAGATAAACAAAGCCAGGGGACATTGCCCTATGGCGCCGAGTCTTATCCCCTAACCGCCTTCACTCTTTTCACTCTCTTCACTCTCACCTCTTCCTTATCCGACCCTTACAACCCACCGTCTAGAGCACAACCGCTGCGCCGCGCCGGCCGAGAGGGGACGGGACCAGACGGGCCAGATGAGACCATCAGCGCACCCGCTGCCGCCCTCAAGCAGCCTGCCGCCCTTGCGGACCCTCGAGCAGCTCTCCGAAGCCGACATCACGTCGGCCCTGCAGAGTCTCTCAGCGATTTACTGCTCGCTACCGGTCTCCGTCGCCTTCCAGCTCACACCCGAGTCTCGGAGGCTCGCTCACCATAACAAACCGCTGGTCGACTCCGGTTATGTGTCGGAGACAGACGACGACCACGAAGAGATCGATGGTGTCGATCACCACATCGCCGCGCTTAAAGTTGACGCTTTCGAGCGCAGCTTCGCCGAGCGTTGGCTGACCGGGTTCATCGCCCGGGCCGAGAGCCTTCCTTGTTTTGAGTCTGAAGAGACGTGTCAACAAGCCCTCGACCAGGCTTCGTGTGTGCTCGCAACCTTCTTCGCCGTTTCCAAGACTGGTGCCGACCAAGACGACAAGGACCAAGACTATGCCCGCGAGTTCGCCTTCGAGCTCATGGTACCAGGCGCTGACACAGGGAAAGCAAGCGTCCCGATCACAGTACGCCTCAACGATAGGTTGGCTGGCACGAACTCGGCCGATCCGGACGACGTCGGCCTTCAAAGTTGGGGCGCCTCGATTCTGATGTCGGAAATCATGTGCGCTTCACCTGCCCGCTTTGGGCTATCGCAACCCGCACTCGGTCTATCGCCGCGCATCGTTGAACTTGGGGCAGGCACGGGACTTGTCAGCCTGATGCTTGGGAACATGTTGCCTCATCTTGGAGCCCCTCTTCCAACTATTGTCGCCACAGACTATCACCCGTCAGTGCTTAACAACCTGCGGTCCAATATCGCGCTCAATTTCCCGGCGCCGGATACGAATCATGTGCAGACAGCAGCTCTCGACTGGTCCGCGCCCGTTCTGCAAGCGCCTTTGGATACCCCAGCTGACATTGTTGTTGCGACCGACGTTATCTATGCCCCCGAGCATGCGATATGGCTGCGCAACTGCGCATCGTGCCTGCTGGCACCAAACGGCGTCTTCTGGCTTCTCGTTACGGTTCGCCAGAATGGCCGTTTCAATGGGGTCAGCGACAGCGTAGAGGCCGCGTTCACAGCAGTCGATGGCCCCAAAGGGAAAGACGGGAAGGGACTTGTGATTGTACGTTCAGAAGAACTGCAAAAGCGTACCGGTGTCGGACGTGGCGATGAGAGCGGGTACAAGCTTCTCGACATCCGGTGGGCGTGATACGAGTGGCGACGTTTCAGGGGGAAAACTCGTGATAGATGTAATTGCAGGGCGTGGGGGCTGCTAATGACACGAGATACGAGACACGAGAAACGACTCATAGAACACAGACTATAACCTAGACATAGACAGAATAGAGACATTATTGAAATATTGTCAAATCGGACGGTAGAGTGCCGCGGCCACTAGATGCAAAGTGCACGCAAGACGGTTGGTTTGCTATTCAGACTTTGTGACGCAACGCTGCCACAACAGCGGCTGTCACATGTTTGCTTGATTTCTCTTGCAGTAGGACAAATTGCTTCTTGCTTCAATCCCGGGGGTTTTCACGGCGTGACGGCTGCTTTCTGAGCGTTCTCAAGACGGCAAAGTGAGTGAGACTCTTGCTCTTGAAACGGACACTCCCTCCTACCCACCACCATACGTTACGGCTGTATCTCAAGCGATGCCCAATGGAACAGGCCGGGCTGAGCCCCACAGCGGCGCCGGCCTCCGACCCCAGAAAAGACCAGCAACCAGGGGTTCACACCAAGCCCACAACGGAACGCGAACGCGCCTGTCTTTCTCTCTATCGCTCTCGCACGCGATTTGCTCTTTCGTTGCCAAACCTTTGTACGCCATTTTTTCCACTTCCAGACCGTCGCCAACTATACTGCTGTATATCTAGGCCCTGTCGCTGCAGCCATGCCTCGAGACAAGCACTCAAGCAAGTCTGCCGAGAAAGAAGGTGCGAGATCGATCCGCCCACGTCGTTCGCGTCGCGCGCCGCGCGCCGCGCAGCGTCGTGCACCACCCTCCCTCCCTCTCCTAAGCACACAGACCATTTCACGGCTATCGATTGATCCATGCTAACTTTTACCCTCTCAGCAGACCTTCGCTACGATGCCATCAAGAAAATCGTCTCGCACTCCCTCGATCCCCACACGGCGCTTGTGACCCTCACCGTCCTCGTCAAAGGTACTCGCGAGGACATATCCGAGTGGGACGTCCAGGAACATAGACCGACTCTTCTTTTCGACTACTGGGCGAGCTTCAAAGGCAGAACACGGCAGGATGTTCTCGGTATCGGGGAGCTTTACCATCCCTACAGATTCTTGCGACACCGTCGTGTCCGCGGCCAATGGCAGGTGCTCGTCCAGTGGTTAGGATACTCGGAAGAAGGGGAGGATGTCTCCTGGGAGCCCGCCGTGAAGATGCGTGTTGATGCTCCTGATGTGATGACCGACTACTGCGGATACGTGGATGACGACAGTGCAAAGGCCGCCCTCTTGGGACCCATGCCGCAAGCAGAGGATAATGACCACGCTGCACTCGCCAAGGCCGGCGTCAAATCTGCCGCTGAGAATCCCTCGTCTGCCACAAAGCAAACCACGAAGCGCAAGCGAGACAGCTTGAACGATCAGCCGCAATCAGTCGCCGACAAGCGCAGACGATGTATGCTCTCGCCCGTATGCTCTGCCGTTCCTACTTGATCACTGACATCATCCACAGCCTCCCGCTATGACTCAACACCTGCCACCAAGTCGCCTGTACCCAAGCCGTCCGTTTCCAAGAAAGCACAATTACAAGCCTCTGTCGACAGTCCCATACCATCCCAAATGACGCCTAAATCCAACTTTGCCTCAACAAGGCAATCCAATCTTGCCGTGGGCGCTATATCCTTTGGAGCTACCTCGTCTGCTCATGCACAGCCCCCGTCGAGACGGAAAAGCTTGCGAGCATCCTCTGTGGCAACCCCAAGTACCACGGCCTCTCGGCGTCTTAGTCCCGCAGATGTTCCCCGGACAATGCTGTGGTTCATGGACGATTTCACCGTCGGCGACATGCAGAAGGTCTGCCGCTTTATCGACGAGAACTGTACGGGAAAACTTCGCCTCCCTCTTTACAGTGGTGGTGATTGGGATGGCAAGGCAGCTAGCGGCAGATGGGAAGATGTCTTTATGGTGAGCCCGTTAGGTCGCCTAGGCCGCTACGACAATGAGGACGAGAAGGAAGAGTGATGTTAACGTGGACCGAGCTTTGTTGCTCTTCTCAGCGGTACTGTGTAGTTGTCTAGCTATCGCCATCATTCCCGGTGCCTATCGTACTCTTCTGACAGAATGTCCTTACTGCCTTTGCAACTTCGTCTTGGATAGAGTTTCGTCTCTTGCTATCGAGAGAGTCCTTACTTCACATCACTATACACAACAAACCTCCACCTAAAACTAGACAAGGATAATATCAGCATGTATGTTTGGGAGACCAGAGGCAAGCTTACCTGCAGTTATCGCGCCGGAGGCGATTTACAACTGAAAATTGGTTGGACATTAAGGCCTGTTGTCAGGGTCGGATGGCTGGACCGCTATTGCAGGGCAATAGAGCTAGTGTAGGAGGCACTTGTTGTAGGTGGGGGTTACTAGAGGGGCACTAGGGGGGCACTAGTGCCCTAACAAAAGGGGTGTTACAGTTAGCTTTTCTGTAGTAGTGTCTATTAGCAGAAGCTAAGGCAATAAAGCTAGGGAATAGTGCTAAAAGGATTAGGTCTTTAGAGGATATAGTAATTAGTTGTTACAACCTAAATTTAGTTAGTAACTAATGCAGCTGTTATAGTCAGCTTTCTGTAGTAGTATCTATTAGCAGAAGCTAAGGTAATTAAGCTAGGTAATAGTGCTAGAAGTTGTACTAAAAGGATTAGGTCTTTAGAGGATATAGTAATTAGTTGTATACTTAATAAGGGGTTAGTAACGTTAGTTACTAGTAAAAGGTGCTAAGAGTATCTAAGGGGATAAATATAAAGTTAATTGCTAAAGAGCTATAGAAGTCTATCCTTAAGTGCATCTAAGTTTATCTTATATATAAGTCCTACTATAGTCTTCCTTAATAGCTATAATTAGTCTAAGTTAGTAGTAAGCGCTTATTATTAATTATAAGTGCTTATTACTAAGGATAAGCGCTAATTGCTAAGAGGTAACGTGAATGATAAGCGAGCGCGCCACACAAGCGAGCGCGCCACCTAAATACTCTAACGCAACTGTCTCATTGTTTTCCTTTATTCCTCTACTAAAAACAATGTAATCAACTAGCAATAAAGTTTAGGTACAGCTGGCTGTCTAAGCTTACAGAAGAGACCTAAATCTTAGCATTTGCTCTGCAGCAAAGATATACTAAGTTAGTTGCAACATTGTAACGCGTTAACTTAAGGGCATGCTATCACAACGCAACACCATGCTAAACTTACGAAATTTAATGCTTCTTAAAGAGGAGAAGCTAGTTAAATACATTCTTGACCTAGATGCCTAATTGTTCCCCCCCTAGATTACTAGTGTAGAAGAAATAGCTAATTAGCTGCTTGCTAACTGCAATGCACCTCTAGTTAGGAAGCGCTAGGCGTCAAACTTCGTAAGGCAACAACTACAGCTGCAAACACGTTTTTTTTGTAAGTACAACTACAAGAGGGCCTAATGCAAAGACCTAGTAGTTATTTGCAGCTAGTTTACACTTGTAAAGAACATAATTGCAAAGTATAGTATTAACGCATCTAATATCTACAACTTTAATAAGACTAGCTTTATAATAGGCTAGATTGCATCTAGAATAGTTGTAATAAGTGCTAAAAGGCAATTAAACACAAAAATAGTGCAGCCTAGTAATTAGGAATAGGTTACAGTTATCTAAGCTATAAGTTTGTTAGGCTACAACATCCTGCTATACATTATTATTGCAGGCTAATATCACCTCTTAACCTAGTATACTAAAACAGATCTCCTATACAACTAGGTTATTACAACATCTAAAAACAGATAGACTACAAATAAGAGAGGCCTAGATTAGATTAAGCATTTTAATTATTACACAAACATACATACAAAGGGTCCTTATTATCTCCTTATTATCAATAGGCACAAAAGCCACTATTCTACAGGTTTCAAGATCTTTTGTCAGGAAAACAACATCATTACACTCTATATGCTACCTCATTCATCTTATCTACTTCAGCCCTTAGATGTAAGGTGTTTTAGGCCTCTAAAGAAGGCGTACAGTTAAGAAATTAAGGATAAGATGCAATAGGGTAATACCTATATAACAAAGGAAGACTTCTTCCTAGCGTTTTACAAGGCCTTTA
Source organism: Colletotrichum lini (assembly GCA_034638275.1). NCBI lineage: Eukaryota > Fungi > Ascomycota > Sordariomycetes > Glomerellales > Glomerellaceae > Colletotrichum > Colletotrichum lini. The sequence continues at coordinate 6,165,670 of JAWQJV010000004.1, forward strand.
CGCAAGCTCTTACAGAAACAAACATCTAGGGAGGATTTAGAGGGTCTAGGCTTATCCCTCTAAGTGCAGAAAGTGTGTTGTTAAAGCTAGACGTTAAGTTCTATACTCTAATACCCCTAGGATCACTTCCTACAACACTGCAACCTTACGTTTCTAGGACACCTAACAACCTAACAGAAGCAACTTCTCAATTAACCTTAATTAAGGATTGTATTGCCTGTTATTAAAATAGTTCCCTAACACCTATTAACACCGCTATTAACTAGATTCTTAAAGGAGCATTAGGGGTTATACATTAGTATGCTTTAAAAGAGGCTAAGAACAAAAGTCTTTAGGAAGAAAATAATGTACTCAGCCAACGTTAAAGAGCTAAGAAAACACATCTCTAGCATAGAGGGAGTCTTACAGTAGCTAATGCAGAGGATATACAGTTGCAGAGGGACGCAACAGCATAGGTCTATAAGGAAACGCGTTGCAGTAGTAGTCGTAAGCTAAGGACTAAATCAGGTTAACAATAGTGTAGTGTATACTAGAACACAGGATACAACGCGCAAACGTATTAGTTTATTGTAGAGACGTCTAAGGAAGAGAATTCTAACTAATTTTAATTAATTAAGTATTGTAGGCGTAGATATCTGCTTGGTTTAGTGATGTAGTTGCACTTAGGTGGCGCGCTCGCTTGTCTAGCGCGCTTGCTTATTATTTACGTTATAGAGTCCTCTTTAGTCTTTAATTGTTCTAAAAGGGTAGACTAATAGGAGCCTTATATAGACCTATCTAAGAAGAGATTAATTATCTATTCTATACATTTTGTAGTAAAGTACTCTACTATAATAAAGAATATAGCTAATCTACAACCTACTGCTACTCTATGTAGTTATTTCTATGCTCTAGTTAAGAAGATTGTTTTATTTAGGGAATTGATATACGGGCATGAAGAATTGATACACAGGCATGACTCTTATCCGGGCATGAAAATTCCCTTCTGCGATTGGCTAAAAATTTAATGACCCACAGGTACATCCCTCTAAAGGCGGTGAAAACGACTGCACTAACATTTCTTTCTGTTCTGCATTTCCTAAACTCCTGCAAACCTTCCCTTTGAGATTTATAAAACTCAACCAGCAACTAACCTACTTCTATTTTTATAAATCTCAAAGGGCCCCTTTCGTTACCCTTCACGGCCGTGGAGAGAGAGTAGCCCTCCCTTTGCCTGCGATTTGCTAGACTGGAACCCTCTTAAATTACTACATAACTACTTCCTTAATCGACGTGGTCGCGAAGGCCAATACTCATTATCGTCACTAACCAACATTTCCCACTCACAGCGCCGCCTCCGAATACTTGGCTGCAAGGGCCGTCCACTTGCACGATTGCCTGTTGTCCTCCCTCTACTAAGAACACTAGACTGGCTCCTTGTTTGTCGCTGGGTTGAGGTTGGGGCCTGGCTTTGACTTGCCTGAGTTGCCTGTTGTGTGACCCTAGTTGATGTTGACTTGTTCCGGCTACCGGGTGGGCGGCCTCGCTTCCGACCGGTTGAGGCTTGACTAGCATGGGGTCTGCTGGTTTGGCTGGCTGGCTGGCTTGATATAGCCAGCTGCGCTGGAACAGGTTGCGCCATGTTCCTAGGTCTGCCACGGAGGGATATCACAATCTTAGGATCAAGAATGCGGCGGTATGGATCACGAGAAGAGGTTTCTCGTAGACGCCACCGGGGGTGAACCTCCCACTTGCTGAAGGTTGCCGAGTCTGCCATCTTTGAGTAGATCTTGTGGCAGCATGGTATACCAAGCTCAACGGAGACAGTACAATTGTCACCACACTCTCCAAGGGGGGCTGGAAAAGGCCTCTTGCCAGTAGGCATTGCTTTTCGTGCCAATCGGTATTGCCTTGTAATTAACTCAAGGCACTTTGAGGAAAGCATCGTTCGAAGCTCGCCAAGGTATTCAGAGCGCGTACTCATATACTCTCGGCCTGTAAGAACCTCATCCTCTGCACATGCCTGTTTAAAGCGCAGCTCCTGATCACTGATCATATCCTGCATGACGTCAACTAGATGATACAGGTGACTAAGACCATTCAGAAGGTAGCCCTTAATGTTGTTGTTGCTTGACTCTGTGCCAGAGGTAACGCGAACACCAAAATTCTGGTACTTGCGAATAGAACAACGGGCCCACTGTGCTCTTAGGGGCATGTATGTGGTGTGGAGGTACTGCAGGATTAGGCGTTGGTCGTCGAACTCTTTGCAGAGCTTGGACCAGGCCTTCTCAAAATCGTGCTCAGTCTCAGCAAACACCACAAGTTTCCACAGCATAAAGACCCCCCGGTAGGTATGCGGAGTGGCTGCATCCACTGGTGTATCAATGTAGGCGCGGTCTTCGTCGCTAAGTTCAGCTGTTGCTTGTGTTGCTGGGTGGTTGTCCTCATCGTCAGTCCCACTGCTATCGCTATTGCTGCTGCGATCTTTAACCCATTTCTGCTTAGCCTTAAGCATAACGTTAGAGTTGATGTGGTGGATGCAGAGTTGCTGCTGGACATCGGGAAAATGCTCGTTCAGAGCCGCCTTCATTTGCTTGTCGTAGTCTGTAATAATAACAGCAGGCTGGCGAATAGAGTGCTGCTCAACCAGCTGACGGATGCTTGCAGCGAGAAACTGGAAGCCTTCCAGTCTCTCGTTGTCGATAAGACCAAATGCTGCGTTGTAGACAGACCCTAGACAGGTCTGTCCAGTAGCCTGGAACAGTGGAAGCTTGAAGCGGTTGGTGTTGTATGTGTTATCAAAGCTGATGACTTCAGGGAACCGCTTCCACATTTGGAGACAGTAGGGGAAGGTCCAAACAAGGCCAACAAGGCGGTTTGGCTCATCCTCATCCCACTTGACAACGTATGGGATATCTCGTTCATCAAACAACTTGATCAACGCTGCAGTCGGCGAATACCCATCCAGCTTCTCCCGGTTCACAAGAGCTCTGGCGTTGTAGATATCTCGCTGGGTGAATGAGGAATCTGGGAACTGCTCTTGGACCACAGCACGTACATCACGTGCCCGAATCCCAACCCGTCGGCTTGTTGTTTGAACAGCATCCTTGACTGGCTGGGTAAGCCTGCGGTGAGAGGGGTGTGCAGATGCTTCAAGGCTGGGGCCATGGTTGTGTTGGCTGTGCTGGGGGTCTTGATGCTGACGTAATAGCCACTTGCCCTCCTCTCGGGCCTCTGCAATTATCATCCACTGGCAACCAGATTTACGCGACTTTCTGTTACGTAGCCCAGCACCTTCAGAGGGGCGTGGGTTTCCAAAGCGATCGCACTGGATAGAGTATCTCATCTTACGGCCCTTATAGGTATAACCGTGTTTCCGGACAATACCAAAACTATGTTGCCTTGCAAAACTATTGACTCGGTCGAATAGAGCGTTGAATGATAGCTCTGGGTCGCCTGGGATTGGTGGGTTTGGAATTATATTAGGAAGGGGTGACTTTGATTGTTCGCGTGCAGAGGACGGTGATAAAGCTGGTGATCGGTAAGGTGTAGTCAGCCTTGGAGACTGCCTTTGTCGAGGGGGAGAGTATGGCGGAGGCGAAGTAGATGTGTCCGAGGCATGTGGTGAATAACCCCATCTTTGCCGCCATCGACGCACTCGTTCGTAGGATTTCGCAAGCTCAAGAGTAAGTCTCCGGTCTTCCCCAATGACTTCCTGGACTAGGCGCAAAGCAGACGCAAACTCAGCCTGGGATGGAGCTTGGGACTGTTGGGCCTCTGCTTGGAGCTGGGCGGTTGGGGAAGAGGGGACTTGATTAGGGTCAGGGCCTAGCATTGGCATTGCGACTCGTTGAAGATGTTCGTGTCGGGAAGGGTAGCTTCGGTCGAAATAGATCTCGTGGTTATCCTGAATTGTGACAGCTGGTTGCTCTGCCTTTCGAACAGTCCTCGAAAGCAAGTCGCTGATGGCGCCTTCGTCACCAACGCCATAGTGGCTGCCGATGCTTGTTCCAGTGCTGCCTGACGAAGGGGGTCGCAAACTAGGGATGGCGTCGCGTCGCAGACGTTTAGGAGGGGGCTGGTTGCTTGAGCTTTGGCTTCGTGACCTGCGATAAGGATTACGCCTTAGTGAGGGTAATAGATCTGAGATTGAGCTGGATTGGGACATATTAAATTATGATAATAGAGGTTGTTGATGATAATAAAGCAAAGAAGACGCGTGAAAAATAGGGGATAGAGAGGTTAAGGGAGCTTGTTGTGGGGGCAGTACTTTGAGAGCTTTTGGCAGAATTTAGGCAAGCTAACAGAAAAGCTTTTAGCCAATCACAGAAGGGAATTTTCATGCCCGGATAAGAGTCATGCCTGTGTATCAATTCTTCATGCCCGTATATCAATTCCCATTATTAAAGCTGTAGAGCATTTATTAAAGGGAGCGTAAGGATTTATGCACCAGATTGCCTTATTAAGGTCGGAGGTCCAGATCCTTCAAGAGGAGAATAACCTGCTTAGCCAACGCAGGAGGGCTAAGAAAACCCATCTCAAACAAGGAGGAAGTCTTACTATAGCTAAGGCAGAGGACCTTCAATCACAGAGAGAGGCAACAGCTCAGATTAAGGAGGAAACGCGCCAGAGTAGTAGTCGCCGACCAAGGACTAAGACAGGCCACCAGCAGTGTAGCGTCTGTAGGAACACCAGTCATAATGCGCAAACATGTCAATTTGTCAAAGAAATATCTAAGGAAGAGGACCTCTATTAGTTTAAATTTAATTGATTTCCTAGGTGTTGCTTATTAGTTAGAAATGTGCTGTGGTTGCAGTTAGGTGATCGCCAAGCTTGTCTAATCGCCAAGCTTATCAACTACGTTAGTGTATTAAAGCAATAAGGTTTATTTCCCTCTCTCTTTTTAGTACCTCTCTAATTTCTCTCTATATGAAACATATGATTTAATTCACGTATTAAATTAAGCACTAAAGCAGGACGTAGTATAACTTTAAGTACTAAATAGCATTAAATAGTAATATTGTTGGAATAACACAATCACATGATCGTACGACACCTACGACTCAGGGGAAGAGTGCACAGATCGGATAGCGCAGCATTCGCTCATGCGCAAGGGAACCACCTCTTGGCTCGGCCCGAATGACTCAGGCCCGGACGAGACAGTATATCTGTCTCGTACGACGCCCATCTTGTAGTTAGGAAGGACAGTCACAGATATCATTCTTTGTTTCACCCTACATTTGAGTACCTGCGTGCACGTACAAAGTCCATTCAACACTGATCAGTGATTGCTTGGGCAATCACATGGGATTGCTTCGTGCGATCACAGATTAGCAAGAGTGAAGAGACAAGAATTAACGTACTGGACGTCGTACGTTAATAAGTCTTAATCCTACCTACTGTCGCCTTCCAGCAAGAACCGGGTAGATAGGTGCAAGACATCTTGTGCTAATTCCTTATTCCTACCTACTGTCGCCTTCCAGTAAGAACCGGGTACTAGGAATAAGACGATTACTGCTACAGTATCGTACGAGAAGAATCTCTGTTGTCGCCTTCCAGTAAGAACCGGACAGAGACTCCTATCGTACAATATTTGAAGTACGTAGTGTGCGCCAAAGCACTAAACACAATAACAATAATCTGATACCGTACGATCCGACACGGTTACCACCATGGCTGCATTAGAAGAACCAGAGACCAGCCAACAAGGTCAAATCCAAGAAAAAGAACCTTACCAGCCTACGTACGAAGAGATGAGCGCCAAAAGCGAGATTCCACTTATTACGTGGAAGAAATCAACAAACCCAAGGTTCTGGGGAAATCAAGTCGACATCAATCAGGAACTAAATCAGGAAGAACTGACTACGTACGTCGGATACGTTATGATGGGAATCCTGCACACCAACATCGATCAAGATCTACTTAAAACCACCTTGTACGAAGAATTCAATCATTGGACCTCAACCCAATGGAATCATGTCAGCCGACCATACCGACTAGAGCTTGTACGAATCCTTAAAATAAGAGGACTTCGTATTAATGCTGTACGAAGTTTGACGCAGCAAATCACAGACTTGATCAAGACAATAACCCAGGAGTTTGATGCTCAGGATGAGCAACTTACTCCTCGTACGACATCGACTCCAGGACGAATCACTACAACTACAGACACACCTGTTCGAAACCCTGAACCAATCGTTCCACAGACTGCAGCTGAACCAGCAATAGACTCAATTGAACACTCGTACGACGTACAGACAAGTCAAGAGTCAGTCGTGCGAGACCACCAACCAGCTGTACGAAACATGCCACCAGGAACACGGTTCACCCAGGAGGTTGATAGTTTTCCGCAATTCCAAGGTCGTACGACACCTCTCTATCAAAGAGACAGTATCTATGACCTTCCACCAAAACGCATAGTCCAGAACGGACCATGTGAGCCAAGTACAGTATCCATCTTCCAGAAAGGATGGCGGAAAGACAGGAACTACACTGGCAAGCCGTACGACATCTTGTACGACAAAGCCAAAGTTTTCATCAGTTTCTGCCGACGACTCCGCATCACAGAAGACCAATACCATGCTGTATTTCCAGATATCCTTGAAGATCGTGCAGAAGAATTCTACCTGCATCATATTGGCCCAACCAGGAGGTGGGATGAGATGTACGACATGCTTGACAAGCATTTCAACACCAACATCAACCACAGCCTCTATTGGGCTGACTGGACTACAATGTCCTTCGCACGAGTCAGAAGGGAGAATCCTGACAAGACCCTTATGGAGGTGCTTGAAACTCTTCTTGACAAGATACCCCTCGTACAACGAGCCCTTGGATCAGGGTTCCAGGGCGAAGTTATGCTTCGTACGCAAGTTACACAGGCATGCCGAGGAGTGCCTGAACTGGAGACTGCTCTCAGTAACCTTAAGGCAGACCACACGTGCGAAGAATTCTTCTCCAACCTAAGGGCTTCCCTCCAGGTTGCACTAGACCGAAAGACGCCTTCGCACGACATCCATTTTGTGGATAGAAGGTACACATCCAACAACAAGGGACGTTTTAAACAGCCGTACGACAGAGGTCCTCCTAGACAACCGTTTGACAGAGGGAGGAACCAGCCTTTTAGAAGGCAAGGACCTGTTCGTACAGGCCACAAGAGATGTTTTGTCTGCAAGAAGGAAGGCTGTTGGTCAACAAATCACACAGATGATGAACGCAAGCGTGCAAAAGACCAATACCTACAAGCATGCACTATACTGCATCAGGAACCGTACAACGACTTTGCGTCATACCTACTAGATGTTGAAGGAGAGAACCCTGTTGAAGACTCGTACGATGAGGAACAAGACGCCAATTCAGGGGACGAGGAGGCATCTGCCTTCCTTATGTCATCAGCATTCTTTCATCGTACGACAGGTGAAGACATCTTCTCAGCTCCAAAGACGTTGGAAGCAAGCCAATTCCTATTGCACGACCCCTACAGTGCAGTATACCAAGGAGAACTATGGGATACAGGTGCAGCTAAGTTTTCAACTGTTGGGAAACCTCAAGTACTAGCGTACTTAAGGGAATACCCTCGTACGAAGATATCCTGGGTTCCAGGATCTGCTCACGTACGATTTGGTGCCAATACGTCGATTGCATCCATAGGGACCATGAACATGGAGAATCCCCTTGGGAGCGTGACGTACCACATCCTGGACGCACCTACACCTTTCCTATTTTCCTTGTACGACGCCGACAGACTTGGAGCGTACTTCAACAATGTAGACAACGTTATCGTACGAAAGAATGGACCACCTATTCCAGTTATACGGAAATGGGGCCACCCATTCTTCAACCTCAGTCGTACGGAGGCAAGTATGTTCTTTACTGAGGGACAACTTCGACGCCTCCACAGACGATTCGGACACCCTCGTACGGATCGCCTTCACCAACTGCTGAAGAATGCTGGACACAGTGATGTCAACTCTGCTATTTTAGAAAAGATCCAGAGGTTTTGCCATCATTGCCAGTCGCACGACCCAGCACCTAGACGATTCAAATTCTCCCTGAAAGACGAAAGCCACTTTAACTATGAGATAGTTGTGGACGTCGTACGACTAGGGGAGAAGAACGCCCTCCATGTCATTGACACAGAGACTGGATTCCAAGGGGCTACATTCCTGAAATCCTTGTCTGCACGAGACACCTGGAATGCCCTTTGCAAGTGTTGGATCAGTACGTACGTTGGTCCACCAGACCACATTGTACATGATCCAGGCACCAATTTTGCCTCTGCAGAATTCCGAAATCATGCGGAAATCATGGGGATTTCGTGCGACGAAATGCCAGTTGAAGCCCATTGGGCTGTTGGCAAGGTTGAGAGGGCACATGCACCTCTCAGGCGTACGTACGATATCCTGTACCATGAGATTGGACACAATACAGATGAGGAGACAATCCTTCAGATGGCTGTCAAGGCCCTGAACGACACTGCTGGTCCGCACGGCATTGTACCAACTCTCCTTGTCTTTGGCACATACCCAAGGATCAACAAGGACTCACCACCCTCACTAGACGTCGTACGAAGGGCAGAAGCCATCCAGAAAGCAATGAAGATGCTTCAAGGCATTCGAGCAGAGGTTGAGATCAATCGTGCGATCAATACCAGAAATGGTCCCAACATCCAGAAGGTCCTTTCACTCCCTATCCAGAGTGAAGTCCTGGTATGGAGAGAGAATAAGGGCTGGACTGGACCGTACGAGATCCAAGGCATAGACGGATACACAGTGACAGTCAAGATGGTCAATGGTCCTACCCAGTTTCGTGCGACGCACGTCAAGCCCTACTACCAAGAGGACACCTTACAGACAGAGGCTGACCCTGACGTCGTACGACCAACCCCTCAACAACAACCAAGGAAGAGGGGAAGACCAAAGAAAGGCCAGAGACCTGCTGTACGAAAGTCACCACGTGTACACATGGTGTATCTATCTCAGAAGGAGAAAGATCACTATAACCATGCGGTCAAACTCCGACTTGACAACGTCATCACAGCTCCAGGAGCACCGTACGAAGAATCTGACGGGATTGAGATTGATTCCCTGATCAATCAGGGAGTGTTCATTTTCATCCTGTACGATCCAGACAAGCATGGCGACATCCGTATCTACAGCACACGTATGGTACGAGAGATAAAGAACATGTCTGCTAAGCCGTACGAGAAGTCAAGACTTGTGATCCAAGGCTATGGGGACTGGGAAAAGGAGGAACTCCTTACCCAAGCACCTACAATCCAGAGGATGAGCCAACGGCTACTCCTTGTCCTTGGACCAACCCTCGTACGAGACTTTGGGTGTCATGGAGAAATACGAGACATTACACAAGCCTACACTCAGGCGATCGACCAGTTGACTCGTACGATCATTGCAAGACTGCCAAAAGAACTTGAAGGCAGATATCCTAAGGGGACACTCCTACAGGTCATAAAGCCATTGTACGGACTTGCAGAGTCTGGGCTTTACTGGTATAAGACCTACTCAGAACATCACAAGGTGGATTTAGGCATGACGGAGTCTACGTACGACCCCTGCCTACTATACACCACTGAGGGACCAGACACCTTTGGGATTACAGCAATGCAGACAGATGACACCTTAAGTTTTGCAACCCCTCAATTCTCCCAGAAAGAAGAGGAAGAGCTGTTGAAAAAGGGGCTTCGTGCGAAGCCAAAGACCATACTTCAACAAGACCAGGGAGTTGACTTTAATGGAGGACGAATTCGACTGTACGACAACTCTATCACCTTCACCCAGAAAGGGCAAGTCAACCAACTCCAGCTTGTAGACGCCAACGCGCACGACGCTCAACAGCAATACGTCTCGCAGAGAGCAAGAGGAGCATACCTTGCATCGATTTGCCAACCAGAAGCCTCGTACGATCTGTCAGTTGCTGCCCAGGTGAAACAACCTGAAGCAAAAGACATTGAAGCCTTAAACGTACGACTCAAGTGGCAAATCGACAACCCAGACCGAGGTCTCACATTCATACCACTAGATCTTTCACGTACGAAGATGTATATCTTCACTGATGGATCTTTCGCCAACAACTCCGACCTATCTTCACAACTAGGATTTGTGATTGTACTAGCAGAGGAGACTGCTCGTACAACCACCAACTTTGAGATCAAGGGAAACATCGTACACTGGAGCTCAACTAAGTGCAAAAGGGTCACCAGAAGCGTCCTTGCAAGTGAATTGTACGGGATGACCACAGGATTCGACAGTGGTATTTCCCTAAGCACGACGCTGAACCAGATCCTTCGTACGCTCCAGGCCCCAAGGATCCCAGTTGTAGTTTGTTCAGATTCACGATCTCTGTACGAGTGCCTCGTACGACTAGGCACCACAGACGAGAAGAGACTCATGATCGATATCATGAGCCTACGTGAGTCGTACGAAAAGAAAGAGATCTCAGAGGTGAGATGGATTGACGGCAAAGACAACCCTGCAGATGCCCTCACCAAGAAAACGCCAAATTCAGCACTGCAGCAGTTGGTCACAAGCAACACTCTGCAAATTCGGATTGAGGCGTATGTTGAAAGATTAGGAGAGAAGAGCAATTGACAATTACAACGTACGAGATCTCCAGGTTTTGCTTCCTGTTTTTTCTCCTTATCAGAAAGCTTGGAGCTGGTGGAGTCTCCGTCAACGAAGAGGTCCAGAGATCTGATTCTCGTACGTTGTTTTCGTTCGGTTGCGGTGATCGAATTTCGTTTCGTACGGCGAAGAGATTTTGGTGCAGTTGTAAAGAAGAAGAAGAAAAAGGAGGAAAAGCAGAAAGAAGAAAAAGGCAGAAGAAAAAGCAGCCAGGCCAGGCAGGCCAGGCAGGCGCAAGGTGAAGTCGGAAGGTGAATATCACACCTCCACGTGACCAGTCTGCTCAACCAGACAGGAAGGAAGGACTGTACAAAAAGGAAGGAAGGACAACTGGCGTTATTGACGATTCTTATGGTTTGAATCCATCGTACAACAATCAGTGGCCCAACCCACTGAATCCGTACATGAGGTTATTGATGGAACAATCAGTGTAACCTGATTGGCCACGTCAAAGGGATCGTACTGATGATGATGATATTTAACGTCCGGAGTATCGATGGACGTGCCGGGCGCAGTGCCGACATGGTCTATGCTAATCTAAGCTATGTTACAGGCCACCGTCTTCACCTAACGTTCCTGTTCGAAAGTCGGGCAGATTTCGGAAAAGAAATTGGTTGCCTCCATCCATTCGCACAGAAGAGAAGCTCCCTGCGTAGAGCCTAGCAGAACATCTATGCTTGCTTTCGCCATGCGTTGGCGGAGATGGCGAGGCGTGGCCTTCCGGCCGCGCTTACAGAAGTAAAAGTGTACTGGGCTTTTGCGCCGTCCGCAACTGCAGTTGAGCAGTGCGTCTTGGTGGTCAAATCTCTCGTGGTACGCTGCAAAGTCTCCGTGATGGGACCTTGCTGCATATAGCCTTCCCAGCAGATGCCGAGGAAGGTGAAGTTCGGGGGGCTTGGGATGAGGAACTATCCCAAGGTCGGCATACTGCCGAGGGCAGATTGACGGCCATCTCCTAGCGAAAGCTTGGAAAGCGACTGCTTTAGACTGCCGTTTCAAGTGCGCGAGTGTAGGCTGAGGCTGTGATTCTGGCATCTGTTTGCAGGCCTCCTTGGCTAGAGCGTCTGCTTCCTCGTTTCCCGGTATACCCGTGTGCCCGGGGCACCACCAAATGTACACCCTGCCAGAGATCGTCCAGCTTGCCCGTTCTCTCTGTGCCCAAGAGGCGCAGAGCCCACTAAAGGCCCTAAACCTGGCCTGGCTGCTTCCAGCGCTCTGGGAATAGAGTCCGGCTGCGACTGCGAGGTTGTCGAGGCAGATGTGAACATTGTCTGCCATCCGCGCCGTGGGAGACCTCATGGCTTCCAGTAGGCCCCGAAAAGCGGCTTGCGCTTCTGCGTCAGAGACCTCCGTCTGGTGACCGAGCGGTTCGGATCCTCGGAAGATCTGCCGTGTGGCCTGGTACCCTACCCAGCCTGCTCCGGCGGAGGTTCTGCTACCGTCCGTCGTTTGGGAACCGTCGGTATAGACTACAATGTCCCGCTTTGAAAACGTTCCCAGTCTGTCTGTGAACTCAAGTGCCAGTTCTTCCTTGGTCTTCCTAGGCTTGTGACCGACCATGCTGAGGGCCGTTTGCCAGTCCGTTAAGCGCTCCCAAGGTGGTAGTTCAAGCGGGTCGATGTATTCAGCGTTGTTATCTACGAGATTTGCCATTCGTCGGAGCCTTGAGTCTGGTCCTGGCTTTCCTCTGAGTCTCTTTCGGAGGGGGTGTCGCTCGTCAAGGCGATGGATCCTTGCGGAGGCTTTGTGAAGCTTTGCATCTAGCATCACCTCTGCTGGGGGCAGGGCAGCTTCGCGCTGCAGGATCGGTGCAGGCGTCGTCTTGTACACAGGAAGTGCAGCTCTAATAGCTTTGGCTTGCGTGGTGTCAAGTTGGCGGAGTAGATCGTTGACTCCGTTCGAGGTGACGTGTCCATTCTTGATCCGGTTCCTGCCGGGCCACCATGCCTCGGAAGCATAGTACTGGATGGGCAATACGCAAGAGATCGTAGCGTGGCAAAGCAGGTGTGCCGGCGCACCCCAGACAGTGGTTCCTAGTCCCCGTAGTCCATTAACCACTCGGCGGGCTTTGGCGCAGAGGTCTCTCACATGGTTCTTGAATGTGAGCCTTCGGTCGAAGTGGACGCCAAGCCATCGTAGGGAGGCCCCTTGGTTAGCGGCATGGACTGTATGTTGTCTTCCATCCAACAAGGTGACTGTGATTGGCGGGTTTCCGTCTTTGTGCCTCCTGGTGCAGTGGATGAGCTCGGACTTGTCGGTGTCGAAAGTGACTCCCTCTGACGCTCCCCATGCTTGAGCTTCTTCCCATTCTTTGGCTAGCAGGACACAGTTGTCCTCCAGTGAAGTTGAGCTCGCCAGGATAGCAATGTCGTCGGCATAGCCAAATCGGGACCGCTTCCTTCCTGGACGGGAAGTGCCCAGCTTAAATAGGGGTTCGATGTGGAGCATGAAGAGGATGGGGGACACAGGCGAGCCCTGTGGTAACCCACACTCGAGGTCGAAGACGTCTCCCATCTCCCCGTCTAGCCTTATTCTTGCTCTTCTCCCAAGGACAAAGCTCGAGACCCACTGCACGAGGTTCTCCGGCCATCCTTGGCATCGGAGGCGTCGGATCAGCCTCCCTGGCAGCACAGCGTCGAAGGCCCCTTTCACGTCGAGTGTGAGCATAGAGGTGACAAGACCTCTTTGCCAGGCGCACTCGATATCGTGAATGGCGGCGGCGGTGAGGTCGCTACACGAGCGAAGGGGGAGGGCGCCGAACTGTTGGTCGTGCAGTACTCGGTGTTTCACTGTGATCCAGGCAAGCCTTCTTGCGACAAGCCTCTCCAAGCCTTTTCCAAGTACAGACAAGAGCGCGATTGGTCTATAAGAGCGTGGGAGCGCCCTATCTCTCTTGCCCGGCTTAGGCAGGATGACTAGGATGGCTTCTTTGAAACAGGTGGGATGCCAGCCCTCGCGTATGCATCCACTATAGAGCGAGAAAACGGTGTCCTTAATAACGGGCCACGCTGTCTTGAGAGCGGCCGTAGTGATTCCATCAGACCCAGGGGTAGTGTTTCCCGCAGAGAGAACTGCAGTTTGTACCTCATCTTTCGTAACCTGTGGGAAAGGGAGTTTGGCCTGCAGCTGAGGTGCTGGGGTCTCTGCTGATATGTCTGCGGAGATAGCAGATCTTCTGAGGAGAACGCGGGCAAACAGATCGCGCTTCTCTTTCGTTTGTGAGACGAGCGTGGCTGGGTTATTTTCGTCTCGGAGGGGTGGGATCTGGAAGGACCCTGTGGCCTTATGCCACCCGACCATTTCGAATACGTCTTTGCCTGTGGAGGCTGAGGCGATCTTCCCTCTCCAGTAAGTGTCCTTCGAGCGGCGTAGCTCATGGAGAAAGTCCAGTCTGAGAGCATCCTCCTCATCTAGCTCCCATCGACAGTCTATCCCCAAGGCGCGAAGTCTCTTTACAGTTGCTCTCTTCGTCGTGTAGGCTTGGTGTTTGCGCGCACAGCTCTCGTTCCAGTATGGCCTCCCAGGCCCTCTGCCCAATGTGCGCTTTGTAGAAGCCGTGAGCGCTTCTACGAGGGAGTCCGTGAGCCGCTGTGCTAGGAGGTCTAGTGCCTGTGGGCCCCTTGTGTCGCTTGCAATATGTCGTATAGGTTGTAGGTTTCGCTTCAGCATGTCGAGGAAAAGCTTCTCATCCATCGTGTCGAGCCGGAACTTTCCCGCGGTTGGACTGGGTAAATCGGTTGGGGCCAAGGGGACCCGGGTAAGCAGGGATTCGTGGTCTGATGTCGTGTGTAGGGACGTTTCTATGCTGGTGGATGCCCCATGGAGGTTGCTGGACCCCCAGCATAAGTCTAGCGTGTTGCCGTCTATGTGCGTAGGCTCACCTATCGGCGACAGCAGGACAAGTCTGGCGTCTTCTGCCCATTCTACCAGGTTGTCCGCGTCAAAGGAGCTTGTTGCCTCGGGCTGCCATGTCCAATGGTGTAAGTTAAAGTCCCCCGCGATCAGTACTCGATCCTCGGGTTTGGGTTGCCAGGCCGCTATGATGTCCATGACAGCCTGGCCGTGTCGCAATGAGCCACAAGGGGCGTTGTACACGTTGATGACTGTGAGGACTTCCTGCGTTCCTGAGAGGAGTCGTAGGAAAAGCAGGTCTGTGGATGGAACGGGTAGAGGCCGTATTTGTACGCCTCGTAGCCCAACTCCTCTGCGGAGATAAGTAAGCACCCTGGGCCGGTCTTCGGTCCAGTTATCCACCGGGGTGAAAGTCTCAAAAGCTGGGTGGAATCTTGTGAGCCTCCTCTCCTCCGAGCGGATAGAGGGCTCTTGTAGTAGGAGTATATCAATCTGGGCTGCGTACGCCAGGTTCAGTGCTGTTTCGTGGGCAGATGGCCGCCTGCCCACGTTCGCTTGCATGATTTGCAGGGTTTTAGATGGCCGCGTTCTCCTCCTGTGTCTCATTTGCTGGGGTACAGTCCATCGCTTGTCGTTCATCGCGGGAGTGTCGGTGCGACTGCTGGGTTGCAGTTCTCCACGATCTTTCTCCCTCGGCTCGGATGGCCCGTAGCTGTGCCTTGTTCCTCCTCTGGACTACGCCCTTCACCACTTTGGGTTTGATAGGGCACATCGCATCAAAGGCGGCGTGGGGTCCGTTACACGACGGGCATTTAAAGGGGCAGTCACAGCCATCGTGACCCTCAGTGCCGCCGCAAGGTGCCCGATGTTGGTCGGTCGTGTGGGAAGGAGAGCTG
Organism: Colletotrichum lini; assembly: GCA_034638275.1. Lineage (NCBI taxonomy): Eukaryota > Fungi > Ascomycota > Sordariomycetes > Glomerellales > Glomerellaceae > Colletotrichum > Colletotrichum lini. The sequence continues at coordinate 6,181,037 of JAWQJV010000004.1, forward strand.
CACTTGAGGCATCTCTTCCTTCTGGTACACGTTCGTTCGTTGTGAAAGCCGCCGCAGCGGTGGCATTGGGGAGACCTCTTCTCCTTCGGGAACTGCAGGTTCACAAACACGCTGGCCCCCATCAAACGGAGGCGTCTTGGTAGTTGCCTTACGGCTTCCGCCTTGAACCAGGCTGTCACCGTGCCTAGCCTTTCGGCTTCGTCTTTTCTGGAAAAGTATGCTTTTTCGGGCTTGAGTTTCGTCGTGGCCTGGATCTCTTCAAGGAGCTCCTCGGTCGTGATTTCCAGCTCAGTATTGGTGAGCAGGCAGTGTCTGGTGTAAGGGACGTTTGCGATATAGGCCCGGATCCAGGTGTCGCGCTGCTCGACCGCCTGTGCCTGGAGAAGGGCACCAATCTGTTCTCTGTTCTCTAGCAGGACTTTTGCCCCGTCTGCTGACGATGGTAGGAGTGCTAATCCTGTCTTGACATGGTCGATCCCCTTGAGGGCTTCTCGAGCTTGGGGACTTAGCTTTTCTCGAACGAAGATGTATATGTCGTAGGCTCTCTCGTTGCGGAGCGGGCTTTCAGGTGGCAGACGTGCGAAGATGCGAAGGTCTTTTGAAGCCGCCCGGTTTGCGGCTTGTTTTGCTGGCGTTGTTTCATGCAGTTGTCTGGTAGGCGGCTGGCTCGCCACCATCGCGTAGGACCGAACTTGGGGCGGCTGGTTCTGGGCTGTGTGTAAGGGATGCCCTTGGAAACTCAGGGCGGACTCGCTGGGTCCGGTGCTAACAGCATGCATGGACCTTGCTAGACCACGTTGGTGCCGGTCTGAACGCTGCTTCTCTTCCTGAAGCTCTTTCTCCAAGGATTCGATCTTCATCAAACAGTCTTTCAGGAACTGTTCCCTTTCGGCGTCCCGTCGTAGGAGATCCTGGACGAGGTTTGAGAGCTTGTTGATCTCGTCTTTAAGCTCCGCATTGTCTTGGTAGCTGACTTGCTCAACCACTCTGACCTTTGCGGTCGGTTTTCGGACACGTCCAGACCGTCGAGATGTACTGGCGTCCCCGTGAACCGTGATCGATGGCCCTGCGTCTAGAGAGACGGCCATGATGGTGAATTTCAGCTCGCGTGGGCTGAAGATGGGAAACGATAGTGTGGTGGGCCGGAGCCCTCTATGATCTTAACAGCTACTAACAGTGGGTACCTTGTAAAGAGAAGGTTCGCGAAAAGGTTGCTCAAAGGGATCGTACGGTCAGGTCACAAAACAAAAAGTTGTGAGTGTTGGAATAACACAATCACATGATCGTACGACACCTACGACTCAGGGGAAGAGTGCACAGATCGGATAGCGCAGCATTCGCTCATGCGCAAGGGAACCACCTCTTGGCTCGGCCCGAATGACTCAGGCCCGGACGAGACAGTATATCTGTCTCGTACGACGCCCATCTTGTAGTTAGGAAGGACAGTCACAGATATCATTCTTTGTTTCACCCTACATTTGAGTACCTGCGTGCACGTACAAAGTCCATTCAACAAATATAAAAATAAAATAAATAAGACACTACTATATATTACTATACTAGGATATAGCTTAACACTTAAACGCTCTATACTTAGTTTAAAACTTCTAAAGCTTTACACTATCTATTTTAAATTCTAGTTTGTTAGATTAACTATTTATATAGCTTAAATACATTATGCTTCAGGTACAAACTACTTTAACAGCTAGTGGTAAACCCTAAAGGTAGTCTGTATAGATACTACATGTTTATAGGTCCTTCTCGTTCCATATTAGTCAAGTTCTACTAGAGTATAGGAGTAGCAATTGATTTTGCCATGCCTACTAGGGTCTATATATTAATAGCCAGCCGTCTCCTTAGCAACGTCAGACCCACCTAATTTAACATAGAGAACCTAGACACCAAACGTCTAAACCAACAACGTTGCTATAGGCATGCTATTCAAACCACTGACAAGAATACAAGGATATACTCTATGTCTAGCTCCTAAGCACTACCAAGGCGCATACAGTCCCTACAGTACTATATAGAGCAGCAACAGGTAATAGGTCACAGGCAGCAGCTTGCAGCTCTTTCCCTAGCGTGACTAGCATCCCCAAGCGCCATCTCATCATAGTTAGGCGTAGCAGCAGCAGCAGCAGCAGCAGCCAGGGCCTAGTAGGCAAGATTAACCTAAGCGCGTACCTTGTGTTTGTTAAGCGACCCCATGTTGCAGTATGTACGCACTGCAAGCAAGCACTCCAACCAGACGGCGCCATCAAGGCCCATTTCCGCCAGGCCCACCAGCTGAAGGGCGAATTGCTCCAGGGCGTCCTCAACAAGGCCTAGGCAACAGCCTCCGACGGCGCGCTCAAAGACCCGCACACCTGTGAGCTACCGCCGGACGGCACCCCGCCTATTCAGCAGGTGCCTTTGTTGGACGGGTACAGCTGCACACGGTGCCCATTCCGAACAAGCAGCCAGAAGCTAGCCAAATTGCATGCACAGCAGGACGTACACAAAACCAGCTTGCCTGCCGTTACCCCTACTGCAGCTTATGCTGACAGTCCAGGGTGGGGGGCAGTCCAGGTGCAGTCGCTATGCTAAGGGCAGTATATGCAGTACTGGATTGTCTAGGCCTATAGCGTTAGGGGGCTGTCTGCCTGGCAGGATAGTGACGACGTATTTGCAGAGCGCCTATTAAGGCAGGAGAGTCTCATGGCGGCCAAGGATGAGGAATAGGGGCAGACTATCGTTGCTAGCCTAGACATAAACCAACAGTCAAGCTAGGTCAGGGAGATAGGATAGGCTGTACACCTTGCCAGCCTCAACCTAATCGACCTACACGCTGCTAGGCAGGCGCCTATGTCCAAGGCTGTCTGCAGGGCAGCCTGGGATAAGGGCTTCAAGGAGGAGCAGCGCTAATTCGCCCTCATATCAGAGAGCTTCCGCTAGGAGGTAGCAAGATGCTCCCTCCAGCTAGGCAAGGTGCCCTTAGAGACAAAGCAGTAGCTAAAGAGCATTAACCTGTTAAAGCCTCACGGACGGCCGTTCAAGCTTGGCCAAGAAGCCGACACAGTCCGCAAGTACCAGGGTATCTAGGAGCAGTACCTATGCTACTGCATCCAGGCGCACAGGCTAGGACAAACCAAAGCACAGCGCCAGCGCAGCGTCCGCTTCACCAACAAGCAGTAGACCGCCCTCAATGCACTAGCGGAGTCGCTCAACGCAGCAGGCAACGCCACAAGGGAAGAGGACAGGCGGCTTGGCCAAGGCAGCCGCAGCAGCAGCAGCAGAAGCAGCCACCCGCAAGGGGGGGGGAGGACCCCAGCAGCCAGAGGCCTAGGAGACTGGCATAAAAGCAACAGTGCGTACAAGGCAAGCAGCAACAGTAGCAATTCCGACACAGAGGGGGCCAGATACCAACAACACCAATCTCCCGGCCAGAGCAGCAGCAGACCAGGCAAGACAGACTACTCTGCCAGGTTCCAAAACACAATTAGCAACAGGCCAGAGTACAGCAAGGCCCTCAACCTCCAGGTATACAGGTTCTGCGTCGTATCCCTAAAGCAGAAGGTAGCAGTTAACATATTTGTTGAATTGGAGGGCACAGAGCACACGGAGGGCACCGGAGATAGGAGATATCGGCCCGGCTCGGCCGGCCCGCTCGGCGTCAGCGGAGGGACTGTCACGTGCTTAGACTCGGGCAGTGGGCTCCGTGGAGGCCTTAGGCACCCAGGAAAGGGATTCTTAAGGGCCAAGTCGGGTGGCTGGGAGCAGGGCAATTGGCACAATAGACAACAACACGAATAACACACATAACCACAATACACGCAATTGACCTACCATTACTGCACTGCTCAATTCAACAATAATACTCACAATTAGCTCTCGGGTTAGAAGGACCATTTTGGGAACGAACTACATCAGAATCTTGTAGTTTAAAACAACTGCTAATTGGGCTGACGCGATAAATACCTTAGGCGCCAGTAACTGTTGATGACATGAGAAAGAGACGGTGATCGGTGGAAGGATTGGAAATGAAGTAAATATCTCTGCGTGACCGATCGAGGATAATATTCGCCTGAGTGCCTGATTATCTAGCCCGTTAGTCAGCTTTGCGCTTCTGCTGACAATTGATGAAATCGGTAGGGGCTTTAAATAGATCAAGGGGTCTTACCGTCTTGCTGAGTCAAGAAAAACCTCTGAATCTATTACCACTGGTGGTGCTGATTGACATCACTCTTTGCATTCTACGTGCCAAGACAGGCTGATTGAACCAACGGTTTGCACATGCAACCACTGTTCCTTTTCTATTTTCTAGATGTATGGAGCTCATCACATTAGGAATAAAGGATAAAACACCTTTTAGCCCTGCGACTTTGAAGCCCTTTCACTCTGAGGTGCTTAACGACCAGAGTATCGGACAGCCCAAACAGCCTGGCAGACCGCAACGGCTGCAAGAAAAGGCCTGTGCTAAGAGGGGCAGCTAATATGACTGTAAACCTTAGCGGGCTGGCCAGCAGGGTAACAGATATGCTTGTCAAAGGGCTGACTAGAAAGAAAGGCTCCTCATACGAAGAATTGAGTAATGATAGACATAACTCTTGCCTTAGTTATCCTAGGCTTAGAACATGGGGTCTTATCGATACTACAGTAGCTAAACTCTCTCACCGGAGCTCGGCATCACAGCACACACGGGGTGGCTTTAACTACATCCATTGATATTACGATGTACATCTGAATTAAAATAAATAAGCAAAAGGTAAATTAAAATTACGCAATTTATAACAACGCCTTGAAGCAAAGTTAAATTTCAACCAACTGACAGCTGCTCGATAAATACTACAAGAGTTCCCTAGGCTGCGCCTTGCCGATTGTTGAGAACTGAATTCCTTAGAGTGCTCATCATATTCTCAAATTCTACACCATTTACTATACGCCCAAATCCCTCAGCAGCCAGTCTCTAGAAACCATCAAAATGCAGTTCAAGATCGTATCTGTTCTCTTCGCCGTTGGCGCATTGATTGCCCCTGCCTTTGGTATGTCTAGCTCTTGTGGATTTCTAGCCTAGCTTCGCAGCTCCTTCTCTATTTCGCTTAAGCTAAAACTGTTCTAATAGCTTGCACTCCTGCTGGTGGTAAGTCTTACCTAATGGTCTAAACAACTCTGTTTGGAACTTCCAAACATGGGATTCCCTGAATAGCTATATTCGGAGAGTCATCCACGGTACTGATAGTCACTACTTTAGGTGCCTGCACTATTGGGGTTGCGAATGACTGCTGCCTTGGTGCCTCCTGCAAGCGTAAGCTTTTCAAGATGTTTTGTGGAAAATTACGGAAGTTGACAATGGGAATCAATATAGCTCATCCTGGACACGACAACCCTGGCGCCATTGGCACTTGCGGCCACTAGTTCTTTAAGGCAAGATCATAATACTGTCCCTCTTGTTCTTTTGTCTCTTGGAACAAGGCCCGAGAGATTGTGGAACACGAGACGGAGACTTTTCTAAAAGCATCTGCTACGTTCACTTTTCGAACTTGAAATAATCGAGATTAAACTCTCCAACTTGCTATGCTGGATTAAATGCACAAGCTGCCATCCATGTTTTTTGTGGGAAAGCAGAGTTAAAATCTTGTGATCAAGGTCTTGTCGCTAAGACTATTATCTGGAAAGCTTAGAGGACTCCCGACATAGCGTTTTCGAATGCAAAGACATTAGGGGAAAGCTTATAAACGACTCCAAACTTATAGATCAGGGTGGCCATCTGTCACGCAACAAAACGATACCGTTAGTTACGTGAGCAGCAACTAACGCTTATATGACATCCCTTGTGACACCACCTGCCGGCTCCAGTGTCCAGTGGGCTTCAATTCAACAATTCCGTCGCACATACCATCCAGGAGCTACGGGAAGGATCACTACCTCTCTAGAACCAAGATTGTCCCGCAAGGAACCAGAGTATACTGTTGTATTCTTGTCGCACTCCTACATCATGACCCACATGGTTCCCTTGATATCTAAACTTGACTTTAGTCCGTTTAGGACGAAGTATCCTATGTTTTGTATTCCAAAAAACCCTGCCAGTTTCCCTTCTTTGGGTGGAATGCTGAAAAGGTTTCCAGGCAAGTTTCAAAGAGAAAGTTTTTGCTGAATTTCTTAAGTATGTTGGCAAGTGCCAGACCTGCAACGCTGCCGCTGATTAGAATCTCAAACATAACGGTGACGCTACATGGTTTGTGAGGACAGTAGAAAAGACATGGATTCAACTGCGAGGAGACTTGTTTTTGATACACTCACTCCAGAAAGCCAATGAATACGCCATCGATTGCATTCATAACCGGGAAGCTTGTATCTCAACCAACAAAAACAAAAGAGAAGCCTATGTTCTAGTCACATCCCGTCACCATGACTGTCACAACCATTTCAACTTCGCACATGTGTCAACTTCCTGCTGTGATAAATCCTTTGGATATGACTTCTTCAATTCCCTTCATCCACACACGCGCCATTTTCATATAACCTTCGTCGTTCGGGTGTCTGGTGTCTGCAAGGTCGTTGACAGTTGGTGCGTCTGAGCTACGCATGTCCACAAGCGCGAACTTAGCACCTGACTGCTGGAACTGTGTTGTAAGGGCGGCGTATTGCTGGTTGATTTTCTCTCGGCATGCGTCTTGCTCCTGAACCTTATTGGCAAGTATGGACGCAAGTATCACAGTCGATCCTGGACTGTTCTCGTATATCTTGTTTACCATCGCTGTAACATTCGACCCTGCGTCAGGCACTTCTCCGCCCTTGTTGCAGTTGTTGGTTCCTGCGTCTACAAGGACGAGATTCGGCTTCAGAACAGGCACAGCCTTATCTGCTGATGCAGCAATTTGGTCAATTTTAAAACCTCCAGTTGCCTCGACTGCGTTGTCGGGGAAGTTGCCGTTTGCTCGAGTGCCGACGTATGTAGCAGTGATGCCCTTAGAGGCGAGGAGGTCCTGGAGGTCTTTCCGGTAGTTGAGCCGGTACCAAATGTTACCGAGGCGCCAAGTGCCATAATCCGGAGTGGTTCTGTAGCTTGTCTCAGCGCAAGTGGAGAAGCCGACACTCCAGCTAAACTTAGGCCTAAAGCGATTTGAGGTCGCATGTTGGACAGCTTCAAGCACGATAGATGGGGATGAACAATCGAAAGGTTGGATGAGAAATTAGAAGACATGAGCCGAAAATTTTCTCGATCTCTAGCTGGCGAAGCATCATTTATAAGAAAACAATGAACGTTTCCACGAAATGGTCTGAAGTCTGATACTCGAACGGAACCGAGTCACGTTTCACTTCTAAGCAGGTTGTAACAAGACAGTATTCCGGGTTCCTTGACCCCGCCAATCATAAAGATAAACTTATAAAGCACGTGAGATCCCTTGTGAGCTTGTTATAGTGAGAAATATAATTAACAATGCTTGTCACACAGTCAGACCAAATGTCAGTATTGCATGTATTGTGTGTTTGAACTGGGATGTAGCTCTGTAATCAACAGATTTGTTTGGAAACAATCACTCTGCCCCACCTGACAGCAGTTTTTGACCTACATCGGTTAGACCAAAAGAAAACCACTGTGTTTTCGAACTTCCGTTATTAACAAAGAAAAACCCGTCTATAATGATATGAAGATCCACCTGAGAGAGTTGCGCCATTACGACGGCAATCACCAAATTGGTTGACCCAAGTGCTGACATAGGAGAACACCGGATAGTTCCCGTCGAGAGCTCCTCTCTCCCCAAAATTAGTTGACCCAAGTGCCGACATAGGAGAACACCGGATAATTCCCGTCGAGAGCTCCTCTCTCTCCCCACATAAATATATGGCATCAATCTTGATTTATGTAGCAGCAAAGTGTCTCTTATGCGGAGATCGCGGGGTAGAGCGGAGCCACCCCGGCCACTCCGCAGAGCGATGACAATTGGTCATCTTTGCTCCCAATGCACGCTTCAATCTTCTTACAGTACTGGACAGACAAAAAACACTCACCGATCTCGTCAAATCTGTGGTTTCCGGCTAATATCGAGTCATAACTCCACAATCTGTATGGTGTCATTCTGCAGGATGTTGTGAATAGGACCGATTGTAAAGACCCATCTTGGCCTTTGCTGCACCGGCAATAGCTTCTTTTGGGCATTGTTTCCTAAGAGATAGAACCAACCAGGCATTTGGTACGAAGAGGGTCTTATAAATAATCCGGTTGTATCCTTCCTCATCAATGCTGTCAGTTGTTCGCCATCGTCTCCCAAGAAAATGCCGTTTGGGACTCAAGTGGGAAAATGAAGATCTCAACTTTTTTGCTTTCAATTGGCCTCAATGGCGCCACGATTTCTGCACAAAACAACGGTTCAGCTCCCTCCGAAGTACCTTACTATGGGCGCAGCCCTCCAGTTTACCCATCCCGTACGTAATAGTTCCTGGTTTCCCCCTCAGTAGGATCGAACGTCAGCGTTGATTTCCAATTAGCAAGTGGCAACGGCTCCAGCAACGAGAGATGGGCCACTGCCTACCGCCATGCCAGGCATTTGGTATCACAGTTAACTGTAGAAGAAAAGGCCAACATCACACGCGGATGGAACGGCACCTGTGTTGGTAACTCGGGTGAAGTACCTCGGCTGGGAATACCAGCTCTGTGCTTTGCCGACGCGCCTGATGGGATTCGCGGGCAAGAATTTGTTTCTGCCTTCCCGGCAGGCATACATGTTGCTGCCACATTTGACAAGGCTCTTCTGTACAAATATGGCAAGGCCCTTGGTGATGAGTACTATGGTAAGGGCATCAACGTAGCGCTTGGCCCCGCTGCTGGCCCGCTTGCAGAGTTGCCCGCGGAGGTCGCAACTGGGAGGGTCTATCTTCAGATCCCTACCTAGCAGGCGTCGGCATGGGCGCAATTACACGCGGCATTCAGGACGCTGGGGTGATTGCCACTGCCAAGCACTGGCTCTTGAATGAGCAAGAATACCGTCGCCGAGCGTCTGACTTGGGAGAAGCCATAAGTTCAAATGTTGATGATCGTGCCCTTCACGAGCTTTACGTTTGGCCTTTCATGGACTCGCTCAAAGAGGGCGCAGCATCCGTCATGTGCTCATACCAGAGAGCCAATCATTCATACGGATGCCAGAATTCAAAGCTCTTGAACGGGATTCTGAAGACTGAACTTGGGTTCGAGGGATTTGTGGTCAGTGATTGGCAGGGTCAAATGAGCGGCGTCGCCTCGGCGAACGCTGGCTTGGATCTGGTCATGCCTGACGCTGGGTTTTGGGGAGAAAAGCTTATCGAAGCCGTCAACAACGGTACGGTGAGCGAAGAGCGACTTTCCGACATGGCCACAAGAATCCTGGCAGGCTATCACTTTTTGCATCAGCAGCACGCTTTTCCCGAGCCCACGGTTCATTCCAACTTACAAAAAGTCTTTCCCGTCGACGTCCAGGATGACCATGCCGCGTTGATCCGGCAAATCGGCGCCGCCGGTACTGTTTTGGTCAAGAACGAGAACAACACTCTCCCTTTCAAAAACCCAAAATTCCTCTCAATCTACGGATACGACGCAACCCTAAAGGCAACCCCGTGGCAAAACCCCAGTCGTTATGGCGGCGGTTATGAAGTCAACTTTGGCTGGGAGACATTCAACGGAACTCTTATTACGGGGGGCGGTTCTGGTGGAAGCACCCCCCCTTATGTTGTCTCGCCTTTTCAGGCCATTCAGGAGCGTCTTGCCAAGAACAGAGGCATCCTCCGATGGGACTTTTACTCGGAGAACCCTTCCCCGCCTTACGTCAATTCGGAGGCTTGTCTCGTCTTCATCAACGCCTACGCCTCAGAAAGCTTTGACCGTCTGAGTTTGACGGACGAATTCAGCGACAATCTCGTACAGAATGTCGCTGCCAATTGCTCAAACACTGTAGTTGTTATCCACTCAACAGGTATGCCGTTCACCAAAGGTCTTTCAAGCATTCGAACTGACAAAAGAAAAACAGGAATACGCACAGTTGATGCTTGGATAGAGCATCCCAACGTCACCGCTGTTCTCTTTGCCGGGCTACCCGGTCAGGAAAGTGGCCACAGTCTTGTGGACATCCTTTGGGGTGACATCAACCCTTCAGGGAAGCTTCCGTACACAGTAGCGAGGCAGGAATCGGATTACGGAAGCCACCTGAACTCGAGTGCCTCGGATGATTTCTTCCCAGACAGTGATTTCACTGAAGGCCTTTTTATCGATTACCGCTACTTTGATTCACGGAACATTACTCCTCGATATGAGTTTGGTTTCGGTCTCTCTTATACTACCTTTACTTTTGCCGATTTATCAATTGGCTTGACGTCTGATGCCGACACGTCAGAGTACCCCGATCCCGCTATTGCAGTTGTACAGGGTGGCCACCCTTCTTTGTGGGAGACCGTCGCCGTCTCCAAGGTGTCTGTTAGCAACACCGGTGACGTGGATGGTACGGAGGTTGCTCAGCTATATATTGGAGTACCGGGGGATGACAGCCCTGTTAGACAGCTTCGTGGCTTCTTACCTGTTTACCTGTCCCCTGGGCAGACAAGAACCGCCGCTTTCGAGCTCACTCGACGAGACCTCAGTGTCTGGGACGTCAAGAGCCAGCAATGGCGCCTACAAAGAGGCACTTACACCGTTTGGGTTGGGTCGTCCAGCAGGGATTTGGCTTTGCGAGGTGAGATTGAGATCAAGTAACGATTGTAATCTGTCACAATCATGACGGAATGGAAAAGTAAGATGATTTCATTTTTCATCTCACTCCATTCCTTTGTTTTTGCTCAGGGATACTACGTTTGGCTCAAGAAATTCAAGAGCTGTCGACTCCTAATTGTCTCGACCAGACTCGTCTCGTGTCCTTTGGGGGGCACCCGAATGCAACTTCAGTTCGTGTTGTACAAGAACCCTGAAGCGGTCGTGCATTTTGACTGGCAAGCTAAAACCTAAAATCAGCCTCAACCCATCATCTACAAGCACTCACACACAGGTGGTTGAACATCACTCCATTCTCATGACTCAGGCTAGTATCTGGTTCCAACCTGCAGGACTTGGCGGTAACCGCCCCATAACTCAGATATCGCTTATGCAACTTGACTGGTTCATTTGCATTACTCGGCATCGAAATTGCGTACTGTGAACGACGATGAATGGACGGGATGAGTAATTGGATGCTTGGCTGGCTGTCCCATCCTTCCCAAACTCTTGGCTTGTAGACATTCGGATAGTTGTTCATCCATTGTTCGGGTCATAATACTATCCGAAGCAACGGCGATAAAATCGATAAGACAAATTCCGGGCTGTGACACGCTTTATTTTTCTTATTCCAAGCATACTCTGCTTGGTTGGGGTCGTTGTTGTTGTCCTCGGTGCATCTCCATCCGAAGTAGATTTCACTTCTTATTAGCCTGCCGCTCCTGGGTTCGGACAGCTAATGATGTGAACGCCACTGTACTTTTGTAACTTTCATTCGCGATACATTGTTCGATATGATTCAGAACCACGAGGTGCGGCGCCTCAATGGCGATGAGAAGTCATATCTTGGTGTGATGCTGACGTCTGACAACGATGTTCCTGAGCAAGAACCACCCCCGGACACCGACCCCCCCCCCCCCCCCCCCCCCCCACAGTCCATTCCATGGAATTACAAATGAATTGCTTTAGCATGCGTTATTGCCTTTCCAATTGGCTCAAAGTGGACCAACGCTAGTCTCGGCCCGCTGAAAAACACTCTACGCAACGAGCTCGGGGTCACCAATGTCCAATTCGGAGTCATATCCAGCGCGGACTCTTGTCAACTCAATTTCCCCATCGTTGGAGGAATGACTCTGGATTGGTGGGGCCCGAACAGAATTACAATATGCTGCACTATAATCATCTTTGTCGGTGCCTCTTCAGCTGCGGGAGCCGTTCATCTAGAGTCGTGGAGAATGCTTGCTGCTGGCCATGTCCTCATGGGTTTTGGAGTTGCTATCCTTGACCAAGCGCAGCAAAAGGTTTGGCTTTTTGCTCCTGTTGGCTCTGGGAATAAACCCGCTGAGACCAAAGATGACTGACTGTTTCACTGGGTTGGTGGTTGTTACTAATCAAACAATGCGATGGAGGATCGCAAACGGCATCTTTCTCCTCGCTCAGTAGCGTGCGGTAATAATTCCGTGCAACGAGTCACGGCCTCTCTCGGGGGATCCCACTGGTGACAAAGGGCCCATCCCATGGACTCCGTGGCACCCGTGGGCCATATGGCCGTGTCATAATAGAATCAGACTTGGCATTCCAAGGCAATGCCAGTTGATGATCGATCACTTACCCCCATGGGCCTCACTGCAACGGTGGGATAGTCAGCAGATGCAAGTTGGAATCCAGCAGTGCTCCTCACAACCAGCAACACCCCGGGGACGCTTGAGGGGCCAATGAGGGTCGGATTGAGTGTTGTTGATGTCATCAGCAGCCGTCGTCCCGGCGGCCGGCGCTACTCAGTGTAGTTGATTCACCTCCTCTTCCCTGATTCGTCCTAGTCTCATCCGCACATAGGTCCTTGATTTTCATCCTATCGTTTTGCGATGGGAGGCTGTGGCAGAATGGTAGTGCGGTAGTGCGGTAGTGCTTATCGGCGATGTGGATTGGATACATGGTGATTCTTTGAGTTTCCTACTCCTTGGTGGAGTGAGGGGTTGGTCTGGAGGGGTTGAAAGTCAACAGGACCGCTGCGCTCGGGAAGCGTGGGATTTAGCATCGAACCCGTCATATAAAGCAGCCTGTGATCCAGCACTTCTTCCACGGAAAAAAACACCTCTGCTCGCTTCCGAGTATCATACAAACCAACAGACCTCTTTCACACTGTCACACATTCATACGAGTCCTTCATCAAGTCACCACCCACAATGGCATCCCTCCCCAAGACGTACAAGGCGGCGGTTGTCGAGTCTAAGAGCGCGCCTCTCAAGATTGTCGACCAGGAGCTGAAGCAGCCTGGCCCTGGCCTTATCCTCGTCAAGGTGCTGGCTTGCGGTATCTGCCACTCAGACGTGGGCATGCAGGAGGGCGAGTTTGGCGACGTGTTCCCCCGGATTCCAGGCCACGAGGTTGTTGGCGATGTGGTGGCCGTTGGCGAAGGCGTAAGCAGGTTCTCTGGCGGAGAGCGAGTTGGAGGCACCTGGCACGGAGGTACGTCCCATGTGTGCAGACGCGAACTACCAAGAATGGCCCGTCTAGTTGTCAGATGCTAATCAATAACGCTCCTGGCGTAATAGGTCACGATGGAACGTGCAGACAGTGCCAGAAGGGCTTCTTCCAGACGTGCGACAACGAGACGGTCAACGGCGTGTTTCGCGACGGCGGGTACGCGCAGTACGTGCTGCTCCGGTCCGAGGCGGCGGTGCGGGTGCCCAAGGATGTGGACCCGGCCGAGACGGCGCCGCTGCTCTGCGCTGGAGTGACGGTGTTCAACAGCATCCGCAAGATGCAGATTGAGCAGGGAAACATTGTGGCGATCCAGGGCCTGGGCGGCCTCGGACATCTTGCAGTGCAGTACGCCAGCCGGATGGGCTACAAGACGGTGGTGCTCAGCTCAGGGTCGTCCAAGAAGGAGTTCGCGACGAAGCTGGGCGCGCACGTGTACATCGACTCGAGCGTGTCGGACCCCGTCAAGGAGCTCCAGAAGCTTGGGGGCGCATCGCTCATCATCGCGACGGCGCCGAACCCCAAGATCATCTCGCCGCTTACGGGGGGTCTACAGGCGGGCGGCAAGCTCTGCGTGCTCGCGCCGGTTGGCAACCTCGAGGTCAACACGATCGATCTCATCGTCGGCGGAAAATCGGTCTGTGGCTGGCCCAGCGGGCACCAGATGGACTCGGAAGAGGCCATCGACTTTGCGGCGACGCACGGCATCAAGTGCATGATTGAGCGCTTCTCCCTCGACGACGCGAAGAAGGCGTCGGAGCACATGCTGTCCAACAAGGTCCGCTTCCGCAGTGTGTTGGTCATGGAGTAAGGGGATGGAGAGGTGGTATTGGGGAGGATGACGACTGAGATGAAGAATGATGAACACGAATTAGTCAAAACGAAGCAAGGTCCCGCTGTGTCGCAAAAGGAAGGGTCTTTGCTGCATTTAGAGAACGAGACAGTTATCTAAGTCCATGGTTGATTAATTACAACGTATCTGCAACCTTTCCAATGTTTCCGGGCCCTGTGCAACCTTTTACATCTCATAATTGGTTCAGTGAGCGCAGGGACCAATGGTATAAGTGAGCAAGGGGGGTTTGGGTACCAGGCGACGACGAATACAATGAACTTTATTATATAGGTACCTGAGTAGGTACGGAGTCCCACTGCAGACACGCGCCTGCAATTCAGGGTTCCGCGTTGACTGTCTCGGACGCGACAGGTACCCCCCCCCCCCCCCCCCCCCCGCCTCGGCATGGTCCACGAAACTTCAACGTTCGCCTTCCAAATCGTCTCCTTCTGTTCTGTTTCCTCTCCCCGAGTCCCTCTCCTCATCATCTTCCTCAGTTCAATGACAGCATCCCATCGTTCTTGCAAAGTACACCACAACTCTCCCTCCTCTTCTTCGTGCAACTCGTGGATGGTCAACTTCGCCTGACTCTTCTCATTTCCGCCGCGCCATGAACCACGCCGCCTTCCGGATCGCCGGCGTATCGCTTCCCACCCCCCTTGGCCCGATAACCCCGTCCAATCGGCCGCAGTGCTTCTCAATCCGACAAACGAAAAGAGGCTCGGTCAGCACAGTGACCTCAGGACCGTGCGAGACCGCCAGCGCCGCATCTACGTCAACCTCGTCGTGCTCTTCCGTCTTGTTACCCGCTGCCAGCACCTAGCCTTTGACCGCGACGCATTCTGGCCTTTCATCGCCCGTCACTGGTCTATAACCAATGCCGGACCCAAGAAAGTGGAAGATCTCGTCGACATTTACGCCACACGCCGCCGCGCCTATTTAGATCTCAAAAGGAAGCATCTGCATAGAGACCTTCTGACAGACCTCATCGATGCATGGAACTCCAGAGACCCGCATCCTTTGCCCTCTCCTTTCCCGTCGAGGGACCGTCTTGAGACAGAATGGGATCGTATCGAAACATCCTGGCTGGACAAGCTCCGCTACGATCATCACTTGCTCCTTGACGAGTCCAACCCGCCCCATCCCAGCACCTTTCCCTTCAGACACAAGACCCCATCCGTCTTTAAGATCAAGGGCGGCAGCAGCCCCCCCCTATCCTGTCCAGGGCTAGGCAAGAGTCTATTTGAACGCATTACAGACCCTTCGCTCGCTCCCAATCCCGTCCATCCGGCCACTAATTACTCCTTAAGCCCCCAAACGCCCACCCAAAAGCTTCCCGAGAAAGCTATTAACGATCTCATCCAATCCAAAAGCCACAAGCGCAGGTTCGGTCTTAAAACTCCTCCCAGTTCTGCAAAACGCCAATGCGTCCCAAGGCCAGAGTCGCCTCCTCATCTCCCAACACTAGAGCAGCAACGTGTTCCGGAGACATCGAACACCCTTGAGTCCCTCAGGGTTCCTCGGCTAGATAAACAGGACACCCAGGAGACACCCACCAGAAGAGGCCCAAAGGCCGCGCAGGACGTGGACCATAGCGTTGCTGACACGATAAAAGCGGAGTCACGCTCATCTGTCAATGGCGAAGCTCAATCTTGCCCTGGACAGCAAACCGCAAGTCCGGCATATGATAGTGAGCTCTTGCAGACCCTGGAAACACGGATCCAAGAACACGACCGAGAGGTAAAAATGTTGAAGGAACAAACGGATCTTTTCCTCGAATCCGAAGAGCTCTCGCGAGACGTCCGGAAAGCCCACGACCAGCTAACTATATCCACGGCCTCTCAGTGCCAGAAGGCACTGGAACGACTAGACGAGCTCAGTAGCCATATTAATGGCATGGGCGAAGAGGTTATGGCTTGCCGTAGGGCCGGCCAAGATTTTCAAGAGTGTCACGCAAAGCAACAGAGCCTCATCGACGGATATAAAGGCGACCTCAAATCCGTCAACTCGGGCTTGAAAGAGGTTCAGAGGACGCTGCTGGCACAGAGAGAATTGCAACATAACCACGAGAAGAGTACAGACGTGGAGGCTCGACTGTCACAGTTGGAAACCAAACTCGAGAATCCTGCTGGCATTTGGTTGCAAACCAAGGAAGGCATCGAATCCCGACTGTCCGCCCTGGAAACCCAAGTCAAAGAACAAGTCGCAACACCACCATCGATTCCCAAAGAAGCTGACGAGCGTATTGAGAAAACTGAAACGACTTCTCCAATTCAGTGGTACAAAGACGAATTCGAGGCCCGTCTCCAGACAATGGAGGAGTCAATCACGGTTAATACAACCTTGATCAACAACTGTAGAACACTTGTCGAAGTCAGCAAAACATCACTGGATCAGCACCTCGGGAGCCTCGATAGCCGTATCCAACTGCTAGAACATCGTTTTAGCAACCACGTTGCTGTTCAAACTAAAATGAAGAACGAACAGGCCAAGCGGATAGAGCTGGTGGAAGCCGAGTTGAAAATGTATAAACAAGCAGCATCCAGCCAGTCGCAACAGAGGTCTACGCGTCCATCGGAGAGCGAGTTTGCTGACTTTCAAGCTCAGCTGAATGCGCTGCGGAATTCCTTGGCAGTTGTTGCCCGGAATCAGAGGGCTGATCAGACCGAAATTGTTGTGGCAATGCCATCAACACCCGTCAGCCAGGTTGCTCTCGACGATCTATCCCGGCCTAGGCAGAGCAAACCTTCAGCAAGCTCGCTCCAGATCACATCTGATCATCCGGTGGTGAAAGAGGAGTCGTAGGTTTCGAACCACGCCCTACGTCTAGTTCCAAGACAAGGCAGCAACATCAAGCCAATTTCAAAAGTGCCCCTTTTCACCCAAATCGAGGCTTTCAATGAGTTTCTCGAAGAGGGAATACCATAAATCGGATATCAACCACATATTCCCTGCCTCAGGCAAGAGCATGATGCTTTCAGTGATTGCAAAACCACCGATCACACACGTTCCCCGACTTAGAAATCCAGGAGACACTACCCTGCCTCATCGTCAGGCTGTCTGTTTACCCCCAAGTCCCCTCAAAACCAACCAGTCATCTTCCAGCACAGGACTTCAGCTCCGCGCACAATCGTATTCCGTTCTCAGTGTACTCGACACGACTAAGGCTGGCGGAGTAAATGTTGCCCCCCTTAAAGTCCCAATCGATTGCAAATTTAATCGACTTAGCGCAGTCATTATTGTCATGATGTTGCGGTGCAATACAGATGATCAACGCGGCCAGCCAGTTGTAATAACGATAGTTGTTGTCACCTGTCTTGCTATTTAAAATCACAATCCTGACCGGCTATGGTGTGGTTTCTGTTCTTTTGGTTCCATGGCGTGCGTACCTTAACGTCTACGTAGGCGGCTTACAGCTCCTGAAGCAACGAACCATTACTTTTTCCAATTCGCGAGCGAGGTAGGTTGCGAGGGGGGGAACCCAGCGGAACCGTTCGTCATTGAACTCAATTTCGCAGAATACTAAGCGCCCCGATCGAAAGGCGTTATCGAGATATTTTGCCTCAACTGATACAGTCAGGTGGAAGAGTTCAATTGAAAAAGAACAGTAGTATAGCGAATCAAGAGCTTCTCGTACAAAAGAAATAGAGCGATCTTTTCGGGCAGAACCAATCGTATGATGGATGGTGAAAGATTATAGTCCACTCGCGTGAGCTGAATCAACCGCCCCCTACCCGCCCACAGGTAGTTGGCGCCAAGACTAGCTGAACACGTCTATGCGGCCGAGATGCTACAACGTTGAGACGCTTTCTTTCTGAATTACACCCACACGAAGACGTGTGCACTGCAGAATCAAAGTGATAGTGTGGCCGAGAGAAGGCAGGAAATACGAAGAGGTAAATAACCCATTGCCCTTCTACAATATAGGCAGTAAGTCGGTGGTGGACCAAGTCCTTCAAATTTGACAGACTATATAAATGCTTGCTTGTACTCTACGCTATTACCGGTTTCCTTGTCATCATGTAGTTGATTATTATGTTCATTAGGTGCGGTCAAAACACGACCAAGATTACACGCGGTCTTCCCGTAAGGAAAACGTCTGGACGACGACAATGTTGTCGCGGTCGCTACCTCCCGAGTCTTTGGAAGCTTCAAATGTGAGCTCAGTCTCGCTTTCATTGTCCGGCCTCCCTGTCGATTCCCAACCGCGAGCGCGCTTACTTGTCGACTTCTGCTGTTGACTCCGGCCTGACTCATTGCTACCCATCTCGTGGCTGTCGACGTCGTCTTTGGCCATGAAGGTGGTGAGACTGAATGGCCCACGTCGTTGGTGGCCTGAGCTGCCATTGCTGGCGTTTTTAATTTTGCCGCCCATGGCCGAGGGGGCACCACGTTCGGAGTCGTGGAGCTGGGAGGCACCCATGGAGGTGAAGCCGAGTCGGTATCCTACAAGCCGGAATAGTGGGCAGAGGGTTGCAAGGCTGCCTGCGGTGATCGCTAGACCCTGCTCGGTGGTGGACCAGATTGCGATGTCTACGGTTGCATCTGCAGTTGCGCAAGTCAGCGACCAACAAACTTAAATCCGATCACGATAGGGGGCCATGGAGTGGAACCGGACTCACAGAGAAAGTCAGGGTTCTTGAAGTCCTTGACGAACGGCATGCGAACGACGACAGCAGCGCTGGCACTGTAGAAAGAGTCAACCTGTTGCCCAAGTACCAAAAGACAGAAAAACCAAACTGACATGCAGGCCATAGCCATGATTGGCACAAGAGCCAGTTTTGTCTTCTTGTCCATCTTCAAGTTCCAGATAAGGACAATGGGCAGAATGGCAAATGTGAAGTCGCAGATGACGCTGAAGGCACTGTAAAGGTAGGTGAGAGCGATGATTACGTCCATCGGAACGCAATGGCCGTCCTGCGTCCTCTTGTTCCAGAAATAGGAGATTGGTTGGCATTGAAGGAGAGTGACGAAGAAGAACACAACGCCGGTGCAGACCGTCAGCATCATAACGATGTAGATGATCCAAATATCAACCTTCCGGACCGTGATTCGCAGGAGGAAGTACCCAATAGAAATTTTCAAGGCAATCATTGCTAGACAGCCCGCATGGCGCAGTGGCGTGCGTCTGGCAACCCCTTTTTTGGGGGGGGGGGGTGGTTCCCGCGGGGGGGACAAGGGGGGGGGGGCGCCCCGCCCCGGGGAGGGGGGGGGCCCCCCTAGGGGGGCCCCCCCCCCCCCCCCCCCAAAAAAAAAAGGGGGGGGCGGGGGGGGGGGGCGGCAACAAAAAAAAAAAAAAAAACAAGGGGGGGGGGGGGACCACCAGCACGAAGAGACGGTGCCCATCAAGGGCCCGATAGGATGATTAACATCCGCCCGACAAGCGGGAACAAGGTGTCCATGAAGGACCCTCCTACCCCCACAAAACAATCAAGGGCTTTGACCCTATCTACAATTCGACGGACCTGTGACGGACGGGTCCAACAGACAGTTTAGCGAGCTCTGCTCGTTGCCATTTCGATTCAAGCTTGAGCCGGGTGACCCAGCGGGGCCTAGCGACATAGCAGGACAGTTAAATAGCCATTAAGGCATGACTTGGAGGACGTTAGCATGGGTTCATGTACTGTATGGTATATAGCTTGAGCTACGGCTCTCCACGCCTCATACCCTTCGGGAGGTCGTGGCAGAGGTTCCGTGCCCCTGCCCCTATGGCGTTAAATACAACAACAACAACAACAACAACAACAACATTGCTAGACAGTACCAAAGGTAGCAGTACCACCAATACTGCTGCCTGTCAGTGCATATTCTGCCTCAGCATCGTGTGTCCGAGTTAGTTGGCGAGAGAATTACCATCATAGCGGACTCCCAATCCTCATCGCCGAGGTCTTTGCGATGACGACCGGTTCCATAGTGAACGCCTGTCAACGCACATAATACAAATAGAATAAAACTTGTCTGTGAATGAACGGGTCAGATCAAGGTCCAAGAAAGCCTGTACCGAGGGCATTGCCGTACAATAGCGCCGAGCATACACCAATCGTCGACTCCAAAGTTCTTGACGAGGAAAAGCCGAACGTAGCATTGGAGGACGGTGGCTATGACGGCGGTCGTGACAAGTGTTATGCCAACGGCCACAAGTTGCGGCCCACGGTTCTCGATTTCCGCCATTGCGATCTAAAAAAAAGCGAACTGAGAGATTGCGATGCTCTAGCAGGTCCAAGGTAGAGAGGGATTTGAACGCCGGACGAGTCGTGCTGGTGTCGTCAAAGGAGGGGCTGAGAGGAGCCGCAAGATCGGACGTCGTTCTAAGGGTTCTCCATTCCGACAGAAACGAAGACGGATGGGGAGGGACCTTGTTGAAGATATGCGTCCCTGGGCAAAAAACCACAAAATTGCGCTGACCTGGCGCGTATGCTTAGCATCACACTGTTGCTGCCGTGCGGCGCGGAGGGAACGGGGAGGCACCGGCACCCCTGATTGTCATACGCATCGCTGCGCAGAACCTTGAAGAATATACCCCTAACATGGCCACGAACCTATGCCGTATTCGAGCTGGATCTTCAAGCGATGGATGTTGTTGGGCCGGGATGAAAGCGGGCACAACCTGTCAACCCATGTGTCAACAATGTCGGGAGATGGGGCGAACCACATCTCGGGTAATCCAGCCTCACACGCCACTCTCTTAGTGTGTGTTAGCCTCAACTAGCGACCGGTGAAGTAACTGAATCAAGTTGGTCGACCGAGAAACCCACCGGCTGGAATCCTTCCCCCGCATAAGACCCGAAGAAATTAAAAGACTCTTCACTCTTGAACCTCGGGAGATTCTTTCGCCAAGGAGTTCAACTCGTAGGGTGACGGTGGGCCGCCTCCTCAAACAGCGCCATTCCGATTCCCCTGAGTGAACGACCAGCTTCCCACGAGGTGCGGCAGGGTACCAAATCCACCACGATGGAAGGATTGGAAAGATTTGGGGGCCATATCGTTGCCTGGGCCAAATTCAGACAAAAAGAGACAGCAGCATTTTCCTGCATGGATGCATCGTTTAATCCCGACGTAGCATTGCATCTCGGAGGGTTGAAGCGACGGATTCGGGCGAGAGGAGCTCTTATTCCCATCGGCAAATGCATTTCCTTGTTGGGCCTTGACAGGATAATGCTACATACTCTACCTACTTCATGCCCTTAAGAAGAGTGAACCTGAAGGGCCGGCTTAGGGGTTTTGATACCCGTGCGAACAGTTCCCCTATTCATGCTCGACCAGCGCAAAACGACGAATTAATTACCAGTATGGAGATAATTCTTGCTAAAAGAAGGACAGCTTACGCCTTCCTTGGCAATCTGTCTGACTGTGTCGGAGGAGACGGTTCCACTCAGTCCGCTGGAAGAAGAGGCACCGGCAAGCTGACTGACCAAAGCAGTAAGCAAGACGTGCCGTATCCGGAGGCAGGCATTTCGGTACCAATGCAGGTCGAATGTTGAGGAAGTTTGAAAGTCAATCATCTCAGGGGAAGAGGGCTAGCACGGATGTTAGGACTTAAATTCTGCCGGCAGGACCAGGGGAAAGCTCAATTACGTCCAGCGAGTGGTGGGAATCATTGAAGAATGGACCTCGAACATGGTGGTGGACTGGAGCCAGTAGCAACAGACAAGACACCCTATTCTCCAATAGGGAATTGATTGTCTCGAGATATCTTCCCCACCCGCTTTGCCTTCCGGTTCTGTTTAGGGGAAAGGATCCCGGCCTAGGCCGTCCAACTAATCCACTCGCACCCAAACAGCTTGCTCGTACGTGCGTTTCTGGCTGAATGAACAGGCGGTGCTTCTTCTGCCTATGCCAAGCATCTTCTTGATTTTTGGCGTGGAAATGTGACTTTGCGACTGGCAGGTTTTGAAGCACTATGAAAGACTGCTAATAAGCTCTGCCTGGTGATGCAGGGCCCTGGAAAGTATCTTTACTTCGAGCAAGGTTCAACGGAAGCCTTGTCACACTGCCCGTTGTTATCGCCACCGCCAAAACCCCATAGTGACATAGACTAGACAGATCTATGGCGTTCGGACAAACACCAAGATCCATCATGGCTTCACTTTGTCCGTTCCCACTTCGCCGTCGTTGGGTCAGATTGCGTCAGGTGTTGATCCTGGTTCCGAAGAGACCGGGTAACACGGATGTGTGTCCGCTGGCCCCAATTGAACCCCCACCGGCTGAACCGCACTGATAAAAACCTGGGAACACAACGAACGTCCTTCCGTGTGCAGATTAAAAGACCCGACATGGCAGAAGATCATCGCTGCTACGTGACACTTCTGCAAGGCAAACCCGCTGCCCAACACCCAGTCAATAAGCAGAAACTCAACTCACAAATCTGAAGTCCAGTCTCTTGCTGCCCTTGTCTGTGGTAGTATCCAAATATCGCTGACGCTCCTCTGGTGACAAGGCGTCCCAAATCTGGTCTCGCTGCTTGTTTCTCCAAACATAGTAGAACTTAGCGCATGCGTACACCACGATGTTCAAACTGGCAATTCCAACCAAAACCCTGTTGCCGCGGCGATACTGCGGGCGATCGTCTCGCCGGTAGATATTGGCGCTGATGATGGACTGTATCTGCACCGACATATTGTACAGCGCCGCCGATACTGTCCTGGTCCTGACGGTATTTGAATTGCGGCTTGCCCAACCAACTTGCCTAGATGGCAAAAAACATTAACACGGTCTTTTAAATAGACAGGTGGTTGGGACGACTCACATGGGATGGGGCGAGGGGTAAGACAGCAGCACAATCACCAACGCATATGAGGCCCATCGATTGACATCGGATGGTATGACCGCAAGGGCGATCACGCATGGTAAGAGCCACAACTGAACGAAGCCGCCAAGCAGGGCCCGCTGATTGATTCTTTCCGAGAACCATGTCAACAGCAACATCTGTGTCGTCCTTGGTTAGCTAGTTGGAGAACATCCGCAATCATGCCGCAGTCTTACGTTCAGCGTGGTTGTAACTTGGCATGGAATGCTGAGAAGGTTCGTATCGAAAGTGTCGAATCCAAGCTGTCGCAGTGTAAGAGTAAGGTACTGATCAGGTGGTCCAGCCGGAACACCGAATGTGAGCCCGATAATATAGATAGGCCACAAGTTATAGTCGCACAAGGACTCCCAAAGCATCTTGAAGGTGATGGCCTGGCGGTTATGCATGTCGCTCTTGGAGGGATCGTCTCGAAGAATACGGCTGACCATGATCTTTTCCTCATGCTCCGTGAACCAGCCTTTAGGCCGCCAAGGCGCCTTGGTTTGAGTTGGGGATGGCACCATAATGAACACGGACCATATCCCAATCACCAGTGTCAGGATACCTTCCAAAAGAAACAGCCTGGAGTTTTTTAGTAACTTTGGCACGGATGAAGCGTGATTCGACCTTACCAGCGCCAACCTTCATATCCGTGGTACCCTTGCAATCGGAGAAGCCCGTACGCAAGCAGGGGGGCGATGACATCGGTCAAACGATTTGCCATCCAAAACAGCGCCAGTCTGAAAGGTAGTTCTGTGCTTTTGAAAAAGTATGACATGTACTAGAAAAAGACATTAATAAAAGGTAAGCCGAGGCGATTGATGCAGACTCTTGCAAAGAATCGTAAAAACCTACCAGGATAACATCAGGGATGAAGCCACCTTGAAGCATTCCGATCAAAGCACGAGTTGCAAGAAAAGATGAACGTCCATTGAGCCAGGATTGGGCTGCGCTAACAATGCTCCAAAGTATCATTTGTGCCGGGATCCAGCGGTCACTGGGTCCCTTGCTTGTCAGCATGACTTCGAGACTCACATGGGAAGAACACTTACGGTCCAATCTTCTTACTGATCAACTGACTGGGGAGCTCAGCCAAGAGAAATGAGACTCTGAATACGGTTTGGCCAAGATTGTAGTCATTGGTGTCGAGCCCAAGATCATCGAGGAAGTTGTCTGAATTGGCTTGGCTGATGTTGGACCGGTCCAGGTCGAGGGCGAAGAAGGCAATGCAAGACCAAGCGGTAACTTTCCAGTCAATCTTCTTGACCAAAGGAGTCTCTTCTGCCCACGTCCATCGGAAGTCAGGGTCAAAACGATGCCGGTTTTCGTAGTTTTCAGAGGGCTGGAAGTAAACAGCCAACTCTGGGTCGTCGAATACCGAAGGTTGGGTCGCGATCTCGTCCGGCTTGTGCGAGGTGGTTTGTCGGCGCCACAGACTCGAGATATTAGTGTATGGCTTTTCCGCAACTTGATCACCCGCTCGCTCCTCCAAGATACGGTGCCGAATCTTTTGAGTGGTTTCAGAGCCCGAGATCCTAACGACTTTCTCATTTGCATCTTGGACCCCAGAGCCATTCGTCGATGTAGACTTCGAAGTCTGGACGCCGTCTAGGTTAAGGGCCATGACGCACCTGAGATTATGGAAAATCTTTGATCACAATGATGTCAAACTTGTCGAAATTCATCCCTCTTTGCTCAAAAGCAACGGGCACTGGTCGGCTTTTAACTTACTTTAGATCCATGACTTCACTGGACTTGCGACATAACCACAAACCATGAGGTTAGCATGCCGCATTGGATATAACCGGCCATGTTGCGTTAGAGTGCCGATATATTGTGCCATTTCTCATCGTCAGGTGGCGAAGCGTGGTTGGCTGTGATCCCTGGAAAGCCATCTTGGCAAATGGCATCAGTAGTGAAGGCAATGACAGCTTTCAAATCTTATTTCATACATTGGCAGCACGAACCGTTATTCGCCCCCACGTCTTTTTCACTTGTCCGGAGCTCACTGGGCCGGCTACACCTCCCCAGTGATTATCTGCTTGGTCTTCGACGAAGCTTCCATAGAGAATTAAAAACTATCAGCACCCTTGTGGCCTCTTCCCCATATCTTTATGCATTATTTTCTGCAAGGCAAACCGTAACAGCCCCGAAGGTACGAGGAGACGATCCAGTAGCCCCGGCTGCCAAGTGATAAGAGCTGCCGGGATACAACGCTGTCGATGATGACATTATGCAGAGGTATGACATTAGAAGCGTAGTACCATCACTAAAGAACACTCTGCAACTTTTCGGGACCAGTTTCGGTACGTGTTCTGAATGGGAAGGGAGAAGGAACCTGCAAGGCTTGTGGCCGAGTCGGAATTTACCAAGCTATTTAACCCCACTAACCTGCAATGACAGCAATCCGTAGCAAGCTTATCCGATTCGGTTCAGGAAGGCCGTAAATTGTAATACTTTAAAAGGTTCTTGGAGCCAAGCTGCTTCGGAACCTTTTTGCTATGTGATAGAATGCTAGCAGCTTAAGAAGGGCCCGCGAAAAAGAAAATCTTTATGCAATCTTTAGGAATGTAAGCCAGATCTTGAGTTTATTCTAGACATGCTACCCTTCGACGGTCCTCTATAGATAGTCATAAAGGTACTGTACTTCTATAGAATAGGTGTTCCTTTTTCCTCCCATGTATTGTCGTCCTCAATTTGCAAAAGATGTGCCAAAGCCCAATCTTGGTCGTTGGCATAAGGATCCTTGTAGTGAGCCAGCTGACCATTTACAGACCGAGGGTAAATCCACGCACAAGATCCTCTGCCTTCAGGCGTGAAAAGAGAAAAGTTGGCTCGCAAGATACCGTCGGACTGGTCCCCGCATGAAACTTCTCCAGTCACTTTGCTGAGATGGTGCAGTGCGATGGCATTCAGAGTACTCCAATAATGGGGAAATGTATCTCCCCAAGTACGATCCTTTCCGAACCAGTGACCATCCCAGTGTCGGATAGCAACGTCGTAAAGTCGATAGTCTGGTTGCTTTCCGGCAAATCGGAGGAGAACCTCAATTTGTAGCTTAGCCGCCGAGAGCCAGACCGTGTCCCCTGTTGCCCGATAAAGCTCCAGTAGTATGATTGCAGCAGGGGCAACGATAGATTGCTCAAAGTTGACCTCAAAGGGTGGGTAGTTCGTTCCTCGCTGCAGAATTTTCTGGCCGTGTGAGACGAACAAACTCTTCGCCCTATCGAAGGATTTCTCGTCTCCTGCCGCCTTCAGAACCCGGAGGCCTTCAAGAATAGGCAAGCCGATAGCATAGAGGGACACACCGCCTTCATTATAGAAGCACTCGAGTGTTTCCATGAACCTGATGATCGGGGATTTACCAGAAATAGCGGGGATACCGATTGTTGCGGCAACTAGATGTAGCTGTAACACCCAAGGCCAGTTGTATAGGCGCTTGTTCTTGTATGTGCCAGTTCCGAACGGGGCATCGAAAACAAATCCACTATCATCCTGAAGTTTTGTGCACACAAACTTGTAGTATGCCATGAATGACCCTCTCAGCGTGCTCTCCGGTGTTTTCTTCAGCCAGCGACCAATGAGGACACCCATGCCAACCCGCTCGCGCCCAGCATTCCGATCTTGCTGAGTTTCATAGAAAGGAAATGCTTCGGCTTGATTATCATAGACAACATAAGCCCCATGAAGAAGGTTGTCGGCATCCCTTACTTGTTGTTTCTCGACAATGAATTCGATTCGACGCTTGATGAGATCATCATAACGGGGAACGGTGTTGAGGTAAATAATTGACTCCTTCTGGTCAACCCCTTGACCAGTGATAACGCGCAGAGTCTTCTGGCCCATGTCTCCAGCATAATGAACAAAGGCAAAGCTGGAGCCATCTTGTTGCACTCTCTGACCATTCACCGTCGTTGCCGAGTTGATGGCAGTAGCGTCACCCGTCATTCGAACCTTGACGGATTCCCCACACACCAGTGTATGCTTTGGAATATCGAAGTGGATAAACTGACTCGACCGGCGGGCGCACTGGGCGAAAAAATCATCCCAGTCATTGTGCCAGAACAAAGTCCACTCGATGATGCTTGACTGCCCTGGCTCGAGAACGGGTATGGAAGGATGAAGGAGAAACACGCCCCGAGTGTTGGAGTGAGTCACTTCATCCCGAGACTCGATGCTGTAGCCGGACAACGAGCCTCTCGTGAGTACCAGACCCAAATTCCGGCCATGACCTCCCATCTGGTTGAGTTTCACCCATGCTGAACTGCCCCCATTGACCCTGGTCTCTGTTCTGGGCGTCATTCGCCGGGAATTGGGACCCAATTCCCCTGCGGGTCCTAGGCATTTTGGCGGGAGGCGCTCGGGCCAGGCGTCGATTTTTGGGACCGAATTCCTTGGGACCGGGCTCCCACGGTGATTGGACGGACGGACAGACCAACAAAAGCAACCCCAGGGTTATCTTATCCTCCCCCCCCTCCTAAAAGGGGGGGTTGGTTACCCCAGGCAGGGTCGGAGCGGAGCGCGGAGGGACGGCGAGGGTTACTCCCGGGTCAGGGTTACGCACGATCGATACCACGACAACAGACCACCAAGAAGCCGGGCGACCGACCAACCGGCCAAGTGACCGTTGACGAGACCGATTGAGAGTAAGCAATCGACGTAGGGTTCCTTACCACACAAAACGAATGAAAAGGAAACAGACGACGAACCACCAGCAAAACCAACCGGAGCGACTATACGGCGCCAACGAATGCCGAAGCCTCCGCAGCGGAACCCGCCCCCCGACCGACCCGACGACGACCGACCGAACCGAACGACCTCCGCCATAGCCAGCTGCTACCGACACCGCCGCACCACCACCACCGCCACCGTGCGGTGCATAGCGAACGTCCGACCGGCGATGGACCCACCAGGAGACCGGTAGCCGCCAACCCGAGAAGCAAACTACAAAGACCAAAAGAAACAGGGAAAGCCCACATTCAGACGTCACGTAGCAAGCGAACGTAGCCAAGCGAAAGCGTACTCCCCTTCCCATTCATAATCGCATTCACCACGCACCGCACCAAAGCACACACAGGCAAAGTATGCATCCACGTAGGCGTAGAACCGATGCCGGCCCGTTCCCTCCATCCAACAACAAGGATACAAAGTGGGGCGGGTCACCTTTTCCTTTTCTTTTTCCTTTCTCCCGACAGGTAGGAATAGCTGCTGCAGGTGCCAACGTAGCCCATAGCAACGGGTGGCACCTAAGGTTTCGACTCATTTCCCCTACTCACTCTACACGAGCACGACTACGCAGTCGGCCAAGGGACAGCGCAAGGGTCCGGGTCACACAAGTCGCCTGCGCCCTCCACAGGAATGCAATCCGGTAGAGCGTGCCATCGAGGCGGCAATTATATAGAGCAGGCAATAGCCTACACCCAAGCAACGCATTGCCGTCGTAGTATACAGTCTTACTTGGAATAGAGAATATCACCATACTGTTTTACAGCCGATCACCAATCGCTCTCTGTTTTCCCTTCTCGCCTAACGACCCTACCGTGAACCACTTCCAACCTACCCCTGTAATTACGCCAAAGAATCGGCAGCCCTTTCGCCTAGTCAGTCCCTTCCAGTACGCAAACATACACAACGAGCGAGGCGCACCGTCCCGAGCAGGGAGTCGTAGTTCGAGTAACTCAGGTCACTAGCAGCGACAGGGAGGAGGGTCAGGACCGCCAAGCGCACGATGAGCGACGGCGGCGAGACCGATGTAAGCAGGTACTACATCCTTGTAGAGGAACACCACCGTATACTACTATGCTGCCTATGCCGCTCCGCCGTCAGGCCCGGCCTCGGCGTCGAGGACCACTTCCGGCATGCGCACCAGGTGAAGGGCCAAGAGCTACGGGAGATCAAGTACTACGCCGGCGACCTGGACCTGTGCGATCCCTCCCATGCCGCTTTGCCCGGAGACGGATCGGCCCCGATAGGCGGGCTGGAGACGCTGCGAGGGTTCGGGTGCAAGCAATGCCGGTATTACACAAGAGCACGCAAAAACATGACGCGACACTGGAGGAGCGGCGACCACGCGCCGACAGAGGCGGGGCTGCGGTGGAAGGAGGTCCTGCTGCAGACCTGGTCGCAGGGCAAGTACGCGCGGTACTGGGAAGTCGGGAACGGCGGGGCGCAGGGGCTCGGCCAGCGCCAGCAGCACGACAGCGAGCAGGAAGGCGGCCGGGTGGACGCCGACAGCGGTCTCAGCATGATGGAGCGCAAGATCCGCGAGTTCGAGGCCGAGCTCACGCGGCAGGACGCCGAGCGACTCCGCCGAGGCGACGCCGAGGCGACGCCGAGGAGGGGCTCGAACGGGAGTCGGCCTGGGTCAAGCGGCTCGGGTGGTCGAGGCACCTCGGGGCCAGGGACCTGTTGGCCATCCACGAGGCGGCGGAGTGGACCAACGCCAACAGCGCGAAAGAGAAGCGGAGGTGGGCGGCGAGGAGCGCGGCGGCGATGGCGGCCGAGGAGGAGGAAGGGGACGCCGAAAGGGAGAGGGAGAGCCTGGAGAGGCTGAACGAGAGCTTCAACCGCGAGGTGGAGCGGTGTTGCCTACGCCTCGAAGGCGTTCCGGTCGAGACGCTCCAGCGGCTGCATAGCATCTCGACCAACGACCCGAGCAGCCGCGTGTTCGGCCGTAGGGAGACGTCCATGGGCAAGTACAAGTCGGTCGGGCAGCGGTTCCTGGGTTTTTGCCTCCGGGCGTTCCGGGCCGGCCGGGAGGACGCCCTGGAGCGGTTGGGGGCCCAGTTCACGGACGAACAATGGAGCCTTTTCGGGGACGTCGACCGGGAACTCCGCCGCACGCCGGGCGATGGTCCCAATACCCAAGATAGCGGGTTCTGGAGCGAGAGTGAAGACGACGACGACGACGACGACGACGACGACGACGACGACGACGGAGGCGAAGGCGACGAGGAGCACGGAGGGCTGGACGGTGGCGGCAGCAGCAGCAGCAGCAGCAGTAGAGGGCGCCGCCAGACGAGGCAAAAGGACGGGCCGGAGGTAGAGGCCTCGCTCGACCGCGCCGTCTTCCAGTTTATAGCAGCCTCCGTCAAGGTACGCGTACCGGGCAAGGTGTACACAAACGCGCTCCTATGCTTCTGTGCCGCACTGGGCGTCAGGAGGCAGCCGCTCGGGTTTACGGAGCCCCAGCTCTACACCGGCCTGCTCGCCGCCGTCCTCTGGTGGTCCCGGCTCTTCTTTCTCGAGGCGTCGTTCGAGGGCTACACGCACGAGCTGGAAGACGTCGACGTCGACGCCCTCCTCCAGTTCCGCGACGAGCAGATCAAGTGGATGTGCGTCGGCACGCACACCGTCACCAGCACCATCATCGGGTGGATGGCGTACGGTAAGGGCCACCGCGTCAGGACGGGCGGTCAGGCCTCCGTCCGATGGGACGATAAGCACGAGGCCCTCTTCCACCAGGGCGAGCGTATCGCCGTCGCCGACTTCAAGGCGACCTTCCGCGGGCTCGTGGCGGAGACGGAGGGCCTACTCGACCGGATGATGTCCGGCGTCTGGGAGCAGGAGAGTAGGGCGCTCGCTCGACCTGGGCCGTATCCGGGACAGGATGGTCAGGATGGGGGCCGGCCAGTCGTTCGCGACGGCGCCGGAGAACGACTGGCTCGAGGCCGGGCCGGGGAAGCTGATGCGTCTCGGCGGGTCGAGGCTGTGGGACGCCTCGCGCAACCGGTGGAAGACCAAGGCGGCCAAGCGCTGGTTCAGCCTGCTTCGGCCCTTCCGCGAGAACCTCATGGTGCTCACCCACGTGTGGGGCGGCCAGCCGGGACGCGGGCCGGAGCTGACGACGATGCGGCACTGCGATTCGTGGCAGCTCACGCGGAACGTTTTCCTCCTCGACGGCGAGGTCATGCTCGTGACGGACCGGGACAAGATGAAGGCGATCCGCGACATCGGCCGGAAAGTGGCCCGGTTCCTGCCCCCGCGCATCGGCAAGATGATGGTCGCCTACATTGCCTGGCTGCTGCCGTTCGAGCGCGTGCTGCTGCCGGCGTGTGGGAAGATGGCGCCCCGCGACGACCATCTCGAGTTCCTGTGGCGGGACGGGTCCTCGCGGGTGTGGCAGCCGGACCGGTTGAGCGTCGCGCTCGCCCGTGTGACGGCGGCCGGCGTCGGCGTCCGGCTCGGCGTGTCGCGGTACCGGCCCATCGCCATCGAGTTCGGCCGCCGCATCCGGGGGCTTATTATGAAACAGGTCGAGGCGAACTCGCAGGACCAGGACGAAGGGGAGGACGAGGACGACACCGTCGACGTCGACCCGCTCACGGGCGAGCCGGTCTACTGCGGTGGGAGCTGGAACATCGTCTGGGACCTGCAGTCGACGCACGGGACGCGGGTGGCCATGCAGCACTACGCCGTCCATATCGGCTTCCCGGGCAAGCTGCAGCCGGAGCTGGTAGCGACGTTCCGCGAGATCAGCCGGCTATGGCACCAGTTCCTGGAGAGCTCTTCCGCCGAGGTACAGCCGACGACGACGACAACGACGACGACGACGCCGAAAGGCTCAAAGAGGGAGCACCAGCCGCAGGTCGAAACAGAGGAGTTGGGGTCGTCCGGGGCTAAGCGAAGGTGTACATCCGGCAGCGGCGGAGAGAGGGATATAGGACGGGAGATGGACGAGGGGCTTAGGGCGTTGTTCGGTAGCGGCGCTTCGTGGCGATCGGATAAGCAGGCCGAGAGTATGAAGGCGATCCTCAGCATGGAGGCGGGGCAGGTACTCATCAGCGTCCTACCTACCGGGGCCGGGAAGAGCATTCTGTTTATGCTACCGGCCGTACTACGTAGCACCGGCACAACCATTGTCGTGGTGCCCTTCCTCGCGCTACGGGACGACCTTGTGGATAGGGCTAGGGGAATGGGCGTCGACTGCATCCCCTTCCTACCAACCCTTAGCGCAGGCCGGGAAGTACAGGCGAGGGCTGCACGTCTCGTCGTTGTTACTGCTGACGTAGCTACTGGGGCGGAGTTCTCCGGATATACCGACGGGCTCGTATGCACCGGCCTACTACAGCGGATCTTTATCGACGAGTGCCATACGGCCATTACCGACGTCGGATTCCGCACGCGGCTCGGGGCGCTGAAGAGCCTGCACCGGTATGGAAGCCCTCTCGTGCTCCTGACGGCGACGCTACCGGCCGTACTGGAGGACTGGTTCAGACGAGAGGTGCTCGCGGAGTCGGCCACCATGATCCGCGACCGCACGACGAAGGCGAACTGCCAGTACCGCGTAGAACAGGTCGAGCCAGGGCCCGGCCGGGTGCAGGCACGGACGAGCGAGCTGGCACGCCAGGTCGGCGCCTCGATGACGGGGGCGCAGAAAGGCGTGGTGTACTGCCGGACGAAGTCGGCGTGCGAGTCCCTGGCCGTCGAGCTCGGCTGCGACTTCTACCACAGCGGCATGCCGGAGCCGGTCCGGCGCGAGAGGCTGAGGCACTGGGCGTCCGGCCAGGGAGCAGGAGGGGGACAGCGCTGGATCACGGCCACGAGCGGGCTAGGGACCGGTGTCGACATCGAGGGGGTCGTCGCCGTCGTACACATGGGGATGCCGTACGGGCTCGTCGACTTCGTACAGCAGACGGGACGGGGCGCACGACGGGCCGGCGAGGTCGTCTTGTCCACCATCGTTCACGACGGATGGCCAAACTGGTCGGACCCGCACCAGAGCTTCGTCGAGGAGTGCAACAAGTCCCACATTAGTACATTCGTCAGTACGACAGGCTGCCGGCGTGCCGTCCTCAGCGCCTTTATGGATGGTGTGGCGGGCGAGACGTGCGGCAGTACGGCCGGGGCAGAGACATGCGATAACTGCCGGCCGGCGGCGGCGGCGGCGGTAGCGACGGCGGTAGCGACGACAGCAGTAGCAACAGCCACGGCCGGAGCCGGTGCCACAGGTACAAGCAGCAACAGCGGTAGCGGCGGTACGGTTGACGAGGTCACGTCGTCACGGTGGACGAGGCACAGGAAAGAGGAGGGCACGAGGCAGCGCCTACTGCTGCGGTGGCTGGACGAGGTCGGGGGTGGGTGCGCCGTCTGCCACGTCAGGCGTTACTTGAGGGCCTCTGATGACGGCAGCGTGCCAGAGCTGCCAGGGCGACACGACGACGTAGGCAAAGGCAGCCGCTGCAGGACCGTCGCCGGCGAGGACCACGACACGGTACGGAGACGGGTGACGTTCGGCCAGAACTCATGCTGCTTCACGTGCAAGCTGCCGCTAGACTGGTGCAGGGAGAGACAGGCGGGAGAGGCTACGGAGCCGGAAGGGTCCGGGCTCAGCTGTTCAGACATGGATAAGGTGATGCCCGTCGTCTTCATGGCGTACTACACATCGGAAGTGTTCGGCATCGCGCGGGACGACTTCGGCATCAACCCACCGATGGACGGGGAAGGGTTCTACAGGTGGCTTGGGGGTCGAAGACGCTTCCACGGGACCAACGGGACGAACGCGCTTGCGCTCTGGGAGGCTATTATCACAAAGGTATATGGGGATAGAAAATTAGGGTTTATTTAGTAACCTAGACCTCGAGGTCATAACATATACCATTGGAACATTACATACTATAATTTATACTAGGTTTAGTAAAGCGGCTAGGTGATGCTCTTCTGAAGCTCCTGTAGCCTGCGCTGGATCTCCCGTTGCTCCTCCATCAGCTTATTGCAATCTCTAACGATGAATCCGAGGTCGTCCTCTACATCAATAGGGTTTCTACAGCGTGTGACAAAGCAGGGATTCGTCCTAGCCCCCCTCCCCCTAACACTTATTGTCAGCGTCGGCTGGGTAGGCGACGTTTTATTTTGTATGGCAAAAATTTCGACGCTAGCACGACATGGGGTAGCCGACGTTTAAAAATCAGGGTAGCCGACGTTTCCCAGAAATCACAATGTAGGCGTCGCACAAGGCTGAAACCTCGTCAGGAGATACAACTAACTACTGCAAAACTAACTGTCTTATTTTCATTCTCTAGAAACGCTTGTTTCACCATGTAGGTTGTTGTAAAAGTCTTGTTAGCTGGTTTTGGTGAGGTGCAAGGCGTGCCCAGACCACGCAGGAATAAACCAATAGACGTGTAGCATTAGAACGAACCCAGATTAGGTAAGCACAGAGCAAACAGGAACCTGGCTGTGTCTTGCATCTTCGTTACTGCTGGCAACGGTTCCTGCACATTGCAAGGTTTAATTATACAAGGTAGTATTAACAACAGGGTCAGTAGTTACACTTAATAGAATTCTGTTCTCTTGTGGACTTCTTCTGGTTTCCTTGCTACTCACTAGGTGTCATTTGCACATACTGCGCCTGGATTACTCCATGGAATATTTTCATTATCTTGACGCCTATAGGGTTCTCGTCTGTCGTATTTGTACAGCTAGCGTAACGAGAAGACGCATACGTGTGCATTTACAGGCCGCCCCGCATAGACTAACAAAGGACGAAATCGACAAGGCGGAACGATGGGCCAGTACTGTAGACGTAGTCGAGAACCCGGACGACATCGAGACACCAAGCGACGCCTGTCGACCTATCCTTGAGCTTGGACGACCCAGGGAAAACGGATACCGGTGTACTTTCGGTAGCGAGACGGGGAGCAGCTGCCCGTTCGTAGGGACAGATCTACGCAGAATCAGGGAGCATCTCAAAGCCATACACGGTTGGGACCAGGGTCTCCGACCAGGACGTCGGGCCGCCCCCGAACGGGAGCAGGATGGGCCGTGGAAAGCCGGCGTCTATTACCAGCGCTTCTTCACACGCGGCCCCCGGAGCGAGTACTTTGAGGTAGCGGCCGGTCGTCATCTCCAGAGAGAGAACCAGGCCGAGCTAGTGCAGGAAGATCTCGTGCGGGAGGCAGCAAGCCGTTTTGTAGCCAAAGCGGCCAGGATCCGCAAGAAGGAGGTCGAGAACGTCGACAACCCAGACGAGTTCTTCGCACCAAACGCATGGCTCAACCGGCTTGGGGCAGCCAGGCATCTCCAAGCGTTTGGGGAGAAGAAAGAGCTGTTACGGCGTCTTGTCTCACTCGACTACAGCGACGAGAGCGACGACGCAACACGATGCGACGACGGTGCGTTGCGGGTCATCCATATGGCGTTCGAACGGTGTAAGAACAAGGCGAAGCGGTGCGCGAGACCCGAGACGGTGTCGTGGAACGGTCTCTTCGAGGCCAACCGGGTGGAGATGTCCAAGGAACGGTCCCGACCGTTCCACTTCCACCGGAAGCCGGCGACTGAGAAGAGGTACACACAGGTCGTCTTCCAACTGTTGAGTTACATCGTCCGTGTCATGACGATAGAGACGAGGGAGGAACGACCGCCGTTCAAGGTCACGACGAGGCAGCAGGAGGCGTACGACTTTATGATGAAGGCAGCCGAGGATGCCGAGGAGGAACTTGCCAAGGCCCAAGGCGATACGGAAGGGGTTGCGGCCAGGGCCGCCATGGACAGGTTGGAGGAGGGGGTCGCAAGCATGTTCATGTCGGTGCTCGATCACCAGACCAAGGGGACCGAGTACGACAGCATTCTCGTCAGCTTCTTCATGGTGCTCAGCATCAGGGCGGACTACGGGTGGGAGGACTTCAGCACCTTCACGCCCAAGCTGTCAGCCATTACGACCATGGCGCGGCTCTTCGTCGTGAAGAGCGCGGTGGACCAGCGGGTCAAGGCGGTCGCGCGGCGCGTGCAAGCAGGCCAGAGCCAGGACAAGGCGGAAGACGGGGCGCCGAGTCATTTCGATCTGGTGGCCGACATGACGCGGCGGTTTATGGTGATGGCGGACAAGGGATCGCAGACGACGCCGATGCAGTTCATCTTCCGGCTGCGGAACTTCGGCTTAGGGGCGCATAACAGGACGGCAGCACGAGGGTCTGTCAGCTGGGACAAGGACGAGATCGTGTTTAAGGGGAACCGACTCAGCGTCGTCGACATCCAGGGCATGATACAAGGCACGGTGGCGCAGGCGGAAGAGATCTTGTTCCGGAAGCTGCTGTTCTGCCAAGACTTTGTCGAGCAGTCCAGCGCCGAGCTTGGTATACCCGAGGTCCCGTGGAGCATGATCAGCGACGACGCGTCCGACACCACCATCGGTCTATCGATTGTGGATGCGATCGTGCGAGCCGACGAAGATAAGAGCCGGGATTGGCTATTCCGCAAAGTCTGGAAAGACGAACGGTTGAGGGGTAGGTTCTTCCCCGAGGCCGATGCGGGGTCGACGGAGCCCAGCACACAAGCGGCGTACCGGTACGGGCAAGATGTGGAGAAGTTCTTGGCCGTGTTGCTGTTCCTGGTCCATGTCAGCTACGGGCAGCCGGCACGGGCACCGGAACTGCTGACGGTCCGGCACCGGAACACGGCGGACGGCGGCGTACGAAACATCATAATGGACCGGGGCCTGGTCATGATCGTGACGGGCATCCACAAGGGCTACTCGCGGTCGGAGAGGGAGAAGGTCATCCACCGGTTCTTGCCGCGCGAGGTCGGATCGCTGCTGGCATACTATCTATGGCTGGTGCTGCCGTTCTGGGAAGGCGCACAGGCCAGCGCGGGGGCGGCGCCGGATACGTTCCCGGCGACGCTGTGGGGCCTACGGGAGTCCAGCAACCCGTTCGAGGACGACGCAGGTGGCGGCGGGGCCGAAGAGCACGACGGGGGAGCGAGCGACGCAGAGGCCAACACAGGGCACGTCAGGCCGGCGGGGGCCGCCGGGGAGGACGCAGGCCGAGGACGGCCATGGGCGCTGGGGGCCGGCCCGTTCTGGACGCCGGATCGGATGGCACGTATACTGCGGCGGTTCAGCGCGGCAGGCTGCGGACAGAAGATCAACATCAGCAGCTGGCGGCACATCGCCATAGCACTCGGGCGCCGGTACTTCCGGGCGGGGGTACGGGGAACGGCGGCGTCGGACGAGCTGGCCAACGGGGACGAGGACGGCAGCGACAGCGAGGGAGAGGACGACAGCCCGTGGGACATACAGGCGGGGCACGGGACGGCGGTGGCGGGGCTCATCTACGCGCGACTGCTGACGGAGGGCGCGTTCGAGACGAACGAGCGGCGGTTGCAGTTCCGGCACGTCAGCGAGGAGTGGCACCGTCTCATGGGGTTCAGGTCGGCCATCGGCGGCGTCGACGCGTTTCTCCGACCGGGCAGGAAGAGGAAGACGCCGTCGCTGCACTACGAGGCGATGAGGGAGGCGCAGATGCAGCGGTGGAAGACGCTCTTCCGGGTCGACACCGGGCGGGTGCTACGGAGGCTCTACGGGGACGGGGCGAGGTTCCAGGGCCTCCAGGAACGGGCGATCGGGGCGATCATGGCGAACAAGAGCCCGGTGGTGGTGGTGATGGGCACGGGCGGGGGCAAGAGCCTGTGCTTCATGCTCCCGGCGGCCAGCTGCACGGGCGGGGTGACGGTGGTGGTGGTGCCGCTGGTGTCGCTGCTCGGGGACATGGTGCGGCGTTGCGGCCTGCTGGGGATCCGCTGCGCCGAGTGGAAAAGCGAGCGGGTGCCGGGGCAGGTGTCGATCGTGTTCGTGACGCCGGAGTCGGCGATGAGCAAACGGTTCCAGGACTATCTCGAGGGGCTCCGGGTCACGGCGCAGCTCGACCGGATCGTGGTGGACGAGTGCCATACGATACTGGACGGCAGCAAGAGGTTCCGGCCGCGGCTGCGGGAGCTAGGACAGCTCGGGCTCGTAGGGGTGCAGATGGTGTATCTGACGGCGACGCTACCGCCCATACGGCAGCCGGACTTTCTCGGGTTGCTGTTCGTGCAGGAGACGGAGGTGGAGATGATGCGGACGAGGACGACGCGGACGAACGTCCGGTACAGCGTGCAGACGACAAGGCCGGGGTCGGGGGGTGGCGAGGACGAGACGACGGAGGCGGTAAGGAGGGTGCTGGACGCGAAGCTCGAGGAGCACCCGTGGCCGGGCAAGATGATCGTATACTGCCGGACGGTAGAGGGGACCGGGTCACTGGCGGAGCAGCTGGGGTGCGACGCGTACTACCGCGAGATCGACACGAGGGACGGGAAGGCGGAGCGGCTCCGGGCGTGGGCCAGCGGGATGAAACGGGGCGGGTACGGAGAGGGGCGGGTGATTGTGGCGACAAACGCGCTCGGTCTAGGGATCGACGTGGCAGACATCCGGGTGGTACTCCACGTAGGCATGCCGTACGAGATGGCGGACTACGCACAGCAGAGCGGCAGGGCGGGGCGGGACGGGCTGAGCAGCGAGGCCATGGTAGTAGTAGAAGGGGCACAGAGAGGTACGGTGGTGGTGGCAGCGGCGAGGCCAAGCACGGGATTTGCAGCGAGCGACTACGTCAGCGGGGCGCACTGCCGGCGGGTCGTGCTGGACTCGGTCATGGACGGGCGAGAGGACCGGAGCGGGTGCGAGGAGGGCGAAGAGGTGTGTGACATCTGCCAGGCGGAGGGGGAAGAGGAGGAGGAGGAGGAGGCCGAAGCAAGCGCGGTGCAGGGGTCGGGCGCGGAGGGTTTTCGGGCCAGGGTCGAGGGGCAAGAGAGACTGGTAGCGTCGATGCGAGAGCGGGCGCGACGTAGGCTGATGGACGGGGCGAGGGAGGTAGAGAGGCTTGAGGCGATTCTTGAGGAAACACTAGCGGCAGGGTGTCTAGTCTGCTCAGGGTTAGACGGGGACGGGGCGAAGGAGCACACGACGCTCGGGTGTAGGACGGCATCAGAGAGGGGGCCGGAGCTTGAACGGGCGGTGCAGGAAGGGCGGGCGATGCAAAGGTGGCTCCGGCGGGGGCGGGGCGCGGAGGCGTACGGGTGTTGCTTCGGGTGCTTCGTGCCACAGGCGTTATGCCCGAGCTGGGAGGAGATCGAGACGGGTGGGTGGCGGAAGAAGACAGGGACAAGGCGGTGCCAGTACGCCGAGGTCATCACAGGGACGGTCGGGTACGTGGTAGCACAGCGGGCGATGCGAGGGGACGTGGAGGAATTGTATCGCAGGCTGGGGTATAGAGGGAGCGAGGTGGAAGGAGAGGAGGCGTGGGCGTGGCTAGGGAAGAGGATTTCATGGGGAACGACGGAGGGGATCAACCTATGCCGGGCGTTTGTTTATATGGTGGACGGTATAGAAGGGTTAGAGTAGAGGAAGGGGAGGGTAGAGGGTAGGGTAGAGAGGGTCGTGAGAAAAGGTGAGGGTAGACAGGGAGAGGTGAGGGAAGAGGCCCAGGGGTAGGACAGGAGAGGGAGTAGAGGGGGTTTCCAGCCCGGGTAGGGTCAGGTTAGGGTTACAAGAGTAGAGGGGTTATTTCCAGGATGCAGGTTGTAGGAAGGAAAGAAAGCGGCAGACAGGCAGATAGG
The DNA here is from genome assembly GCA_034638275.1 of Colletotrichum lini. Lineage (NCBI taxonomy): Eukaryota > Fungi > Ascomycota > Sordariomycetes > Glomerellales > Glomerellaceae > Colletotrichum > Colletotrichum lini. The sequence continues at coordinate 6,220,199 of JAWQJV010000004.1, forward strand.
CAGGCAGGCAGGCAGGCAAGAGAAAGCTACAGTAATTCACAGCAAAGCATAGTATATTCATTTTACAGCAGCAAGTGCCTCCGCACTGCATATAGGTAAGACTCTTCTATGGTAGTACGATAAAAAAGTGCTAGTTCACAAAGAAGGCAATTTATTTTACTCTCTTTGTAGTCCATTATTATCATGCAGCAGAAGGCAGGACGCCCCTAGGGGCGTCGTCCAACAGGGAGAGAAAGAGTAAGAACGAGAGACGTCGAGGACGCCCCTGGGGGCGTCGTCCAACAGGGAGAAAAAGAGTAAGAACGAGAGACGTCGAGGACGCCCCTGGGGGCGTCGTCCAGCAGGGAGAAAAAGAAGTAAGAACAGGAGACGTCAAGAACGCCCCTAGGGGCGTCGTCCAACAGGGAGGAAAAAGGGTAAGAACAGGAGACATCAAGAACGCCCCTAGGGGCGTCGTCCAACAGGGAGGAAAAGAAGTAAGAACGGGAGACGTCGAGGACGCCCCTGGGGGCGTCGTCCAACAGGGAGGAAAAGAAGTAAGAACAAGAGACGTCAAGAACGCCCCTGGGGGCGTCGTCCAACAGGGAGAAAAAGAAGTAAGAACAGGAGACGTCAAGAACGCCCCTGGGGGCGTCGTCCAACAGGGAGGAAAAAGGGTAAGAACAGGAGACATCAAGAACGCCCCTAGGGGCGTCGTCCAACAGGGAGGAAAAGAAGTAAGAACGGGAGACGTCGAGGACGCCCCTGGGGGCGTCGTCCAACAGGGAGGAAAAGAAGTAAGAACAAGAGACGTCAAGAACGCCCCTGGGGGCGTCGTCCAACAGGGAGGAAAAAGGGTAAGAACAGGAGACATCAAGAACGCCCCTAGGGGCGTCGTCCAACAGGGAGGAAAAGAAGTAAGAACGGGAGACGTCAAGAACGCCCCTGGGGGCATCGTCCAACAGGGAGGAAAAAGGGTAAGAACAAGAGATATCAAGAACGCCCCTAGGGGCGTCGTCCAACAGGGAGGAAAAGAGTAAGAACGGGAGACGTCGACGACGCCCCTGGGGGCGTCGTCAGCCTAAGGATAAAAGACTATGTCCGCCAAGTGCGTTCCCAGCAACGGAACCGCCTAGGCTCTGTAGGTCAGGTTGTAACAACACCACCTTGTAACAGTTCCATATCTGTATACTGTAGGTAGGCCACATAGCCTGCAGACAAGGCCCTCTGCAACCTGTAGACAGAACCTACCTTTAGGTTCCCAGGAGGGCTTAAAGAAGATATTAACGCCAAGGACGACTTCATCAAGTGATAGCTACCAGGTTGAGGCGGCTTCTTAGGTCGATATAGGTCCCCCAGCGCACGGTGCAAGCAAGAGCATAAGAGACGCCAAAAAGCTGCACTGCAGGTGTGTAACACAAGGGGTATCCTAATGACATTTCTTTATGAAGAAAATAACCGTGCAGCGTACAAGATTGTTAAAGAGAATGACAAGTAGGAGATGCAAAGAAATCAAGGGAGCATATACACAGGAAGCGTAAGCGTCATCTGGTACCTGTAAAGAAGGAGGAAGAAGAGGTTGCATGAAGGCGGACGAGAGAGAGAGAGGGGGAAGAGAAGGGGAAAAGAAGGGAGAAAGAGAACCAAACCAACGCGTCAGAATCAGGGTGGGTGGAAGAGAGGACGACGCTGCTGTGAGATGAGGCCAAGTAGTGGGTCAAAACAGACAGGGGTACGCGTCGCGGCAGACACAAGGGTAGGTTGGTGCAAACCAAGAGACCAAAGCAAGGGGCCTGGTCTTCAATTGATGCAAACATAAAAGCAAGGATTTACGCCAGAGGACGAGTATCGTTAAGACGCACGAATTAACTTGCCTACTTGGTAGGCAAGCAGAGAACGACAGTTTACAGCGAGTGCAGTAGAGGGTGTAAGATAGCAGCGGATGAGGAGGGCGAGGACGAGTCGTTGCAGACGAGGGAGGGTGGAGGATAAAAAAGCAGCAAGGATACACGAGGGACAAAACACGGATCTGCAGGGGCATCAAGCACACGTGAAGCGAGCCTTATGTAAGCAGATGCTTACATAAACACGATTAGGTCATCAGCCTTATGGTGTTTAGTATGGATTGAAAGCCGTCTTGAACGCATGAGAAGACTGTTTATTTTGGCGACAGTAGCAACATAGAAGAGGCCCAGAAGGATCTAACAGTCTGGTAACAGTACTTGGAAGTATATAAAACAATTATCCATAATAACACACGTATTGCCTACACTTTGTACTGTTTGTGGAATTAAAACACATGTTATAAAAACAATTCACACACGAATTATATGACGACTCCAAACAACACCAAGCCATTCCAACACCTTTGCACGCCGAGACATACCGTCACAACGCCATACAGAACTCCAGTATACAATGCAACTGCAACTGTCTCACTGCAGGCGAGCAAGGGAGAAGCAGCCGAGGCCTCGGCTGCGCTTTCATCTTGCTGCCGAGACGGGTAAAGATACCAGCCGTGTCCAAGAAGAGATATGCAAGCAACTCTACAGACGATCGCTACCCTCAGTCCCATCTACCGCCTTACAATGCTCTAGGGTCTTATCTTGTGTCTCTATAATGGTCTCTTTTGCCGCGCCGTCGCCTTACGTTCCTGCCCGACCTTACTGCCGCCGTTTTTGGTGACACACCGCAGACCTATGTCTCCCGCCCCGTCCAGAACAGCCGCCAGACTAGGTAACCAGAACAGGATTATATAATGTATCGAAGAGGCGCCAAGAGACAGCAGCAGCCGCTCTAGAACGAACGTCCAACAGAACAAGTAGAGACAAAGGCCCAGCAGGCAATTACAATCCCTATTAACCCCCCCAGCCGATAGAAGATATATAGTAACAGTATAAGGTGAAAACGTACGAACATGGACAGTTTGACTAATACATGTTACAGAACCAGGCTGTATTCTTTTCTGTATAGGGTGTTATATTCCAAACGTCCACACGCTGTGATCCAGGACTTGCACGGCCACGGCGTATTGCAAGTGCGCCACGGTCTTGAGCAGACCCCGCAACTGGTGGCGTTCCCCACACCAATAACCACGCTGAGATAGCCCTTGTAGGGGCACGTTAGGGGGTGCCGTTAGCCGGGCTACAGAGCCACACGCAACGTAAATCAAGGGGAAGGGAATAGGAGGGAAAGGGAAAAAAAAAAAAAAAAAAGGGAAAAAAAAGGGCCCTTAAACTAAGCTGAGTGCTTACTTATATTACAACCTACCTCAACCCAGGCTTATCAAACAAGTGACAGTAAAAACTGGTTCTTCCCAACACAACCAAAAACGCTTCCAACACAGTACGGATTAAAACGGGTCCAATAAGCAAGCCACCACTAAAAACAACGACATGCCAGGGACAGTCAATGACAGGAAGCGAAAGCGGCAACCTGACGATACCCCCACAGCGAGAGCGGCGCCGCCCGGTAAGGCGGGCCAGACGGCGCGCAAAGGTGCGGCAGGGGACCCGTTCCGGGAGGGCGACTCGGTCAGGCAGCGTGCCCAGCCATTCCTGCTTGCGGTGGCCGAGATGCCGCTGGCGGTGCTAGATACGAACTGGAGCATCGGTCGAAACCGCTGCATCAAACCGGCCCACGTGCATGAGTTGAAGGAGATGTTTAAGAAGGGCGGGTTGGAGCGGCGTGCGCCCGAGAACCGACTCGTCGCCCTCTGCAGCGCCAAGGAGGTAGAGCGTATGCAGGCCGCCGACGAGGGCCGTCGGTCGGCCTCGCCCGAAGTCGAGGGCTACTGCTTCCTCGACTGGGCCGCCGTGAACCATGGGTCGGTTGAGGTGATGGCGGGCCAGCATCGCATCCAGGCGCTACGGGAGTACGTCGGGGAGACAGGCGCGCCAGAGGCAGACCTATGGTGGACGTGTGAGCTCTACGACAAAGGTACGTGATTCAACAGCGCGACCAGGCCGCCAGGTGCAGGTCCCTAACAGGCAGACAGACCGTTTACCGCACGACCTTAACGTGAAGCTGCGCGTCAACCGTAGGGACCCTAGCCTGCCCGACAACCACGGGCAGATCTGGTCGCAGCTGGTGTCAATCGCGTCCGAGGGCGGGGGCGCTTTCCAGGAAAGGCGCGTGGGGGTCGACTACAAGTTCGTAGAGGCCCTCCGTCTCGGGGGCGAGAGGAACTTCCCGACACGCAGGCTCGTCACCCTATGGAACCACGACCGGTGGCGGGAAATGATCACGCGGTGGTGCGGGACAAGGCTGGGGCTTGAGACGTTCAACATCTCCACGTTCGAGTGGATGGCTAGCCTCCGCATCGACGAGTACTGGTTCCCGATGATGGAGGCCGTGCTTGACATGCTGGCGAAGCTGCCGCTGAACGGGAACGTCGACGTCGGATACAACGACTGGCATCGGATCTCGGAAGGCATCTCCAGCAGCGGTCATACGCCGGAGGGGATCGACGCCGTATTCTACCAGGACAGGGACGGGGGACGACGCGACCGGACCGACGGCCTCCTGACGTCCCTGGACGACGCCGCCTACGCGTCTGTATGCAGGACCGTCATGGCCGACACGGACCAGTCTTTTGCCGTCCTCGGGCGCCTCCTCCGCAGCAGGAAGGCCGAGGCGCAGGTCATGGCCCGCGTCCTGCATCATGTCATAGCCTGGATCGACCTGCCTAGCGCCGTTGCTATCGAAGAGGTGAGCCCCAAGGCGAAGAACAAGCCTCTGCTCAGCGAGTCTGTGAAGGCCGCCCTCGCAAGGCTAAGCAGCCTCAGGGGCAGGGCCGGGTACCCCCCCGGCACGGCGACACGGCTCCAGGCGCGTATCCTCGACTTCGTCCGAGACAACATAGACTGCTTTGCGGCGCCGGAGGCGCGGCGGCTCGTCGACGACGACGTAAGTAAGGTCGACGGCCCCACGTACGCCGGACGCTTTACCGACGTCGCCTGGGCCCGGCTGCTACGCGCCGCACGGCAGATAACCGACACGGACCCGGACGGCGAGGTGCTCCGGCCCGAGTGGCAGACCGCGAAGGCAGCACGACGAGACGGGCAGCAGGGCCAGGTATCCACGCTCGTGCAGAGGTTTTGGAAGCCAAAATTCTATGCAGACGTGGTACGGCTTGCCGACCGGCCGGATCTCCGGGACGACGCCGCCACATCATTATCCATACAGCAGAAGATTGAGGAGGCCATAGCCGGTTGTATTGGGGAGATGCAAGGACGAGACGCCGGCGGTGGCGGTACGACGGCAGGGGCAAGCCCCCCTCGCCCGGACGACATCACCCTTACCCCCACCGAGGCAGACCCAACCCCCGAGGCCACGCCCGGCAGCCGCCAGGGCGGCCGAGGGCGCGTCGGCCGACGCGCCCTCCCTGACGGTCAAGCGCCGAGTGACCAGACATCACCAGAAGGCAGGAGGGAGAGCATCCACCGTCGAACAAAGGAGAACCAGGCGACGCACCGCCAGCGCGAAGAAGACGGCGACGAGGAGAGGCCTGAGCCTCCCTCATCCCATCCGCCAGATGCCAGGTCGCCAACCCCAAGGGCACAAGGCGTAGCGACACCCCGCCAGGGGACGCATCGCACACCAGCAGAGCTGGTACCGCGCTGGAAGTTGGGCGCCAGGGCCGGGAAACTCGGCAGCAATACGAGGTAGCATCGCGGTGGGGACACCAAATTAACAGACTTCAAGTCAAATCCACCATCGCAATTAAAAATCCCCAGGGCCAATAGGACGGTATGTCGCCCTCGCCATCGCCAGTGTTTGTACCATATTACATGTGGGAAAAGGAAATCATGTAATCTGCATGACCCTCCAAGAACCCGCCATCTTCAATGGGGACTGGACCCAACCCATATTGTCTCACACCTGGTAACCCTTACTACACTAAATATCACACGATCCCTCCACTGTAGCCCTAAAGCCCCCGGGGGCATTAGGGGTTAGCCGGGGTGCCTCGCCGCGCGGCCCTCGGGCCCTGGTACGGACAGAAAGAACAAAGACTATCCGTAAGCCGAATCCCTAGGGACCGAATAGCGTAAGAGGGAGATCGAGTGAATTAACCCCCCCCCCCCGGGGGCCACACACTGAACACACCCGCGCCCTCCCCCTGGGGCCAGCATCGTCCTGGGTCCCGCATCTAAGATGATGCCCCCTAAGCCTGAGCCCGTCCGGGGGCTACAGCGTGGACCCTGTGAGGAACAAGTCGGTGGAGAGGCTGGGCTGAGAAGCAAAGACTATCACGTACATCACCATCACCATCTAGCAGAATAGCCGCCACCTACAGCTGCCAAGCAGACCATGGCCAGCGACGCTGAATACGAGGACGAGTTGTCTGACACCGATCTGTCTGATAGTGACCTGCCAGCGATAAGCGACGAAGAGCTTGACGATGACGAGGCCCAGGATAACACCACGACCAGTGACGGCTTTTCGAGGCAGAAGTGGGGAGTAGACCACTCCTCAGGACACTATAAGTTCCGCGGTAAGAACAAGTCCCCGCGCCGTCGGCGTATGAATCAAGCTTACGGCGTCTTGCAAACCACAGCCCAGCGATTTATCGAGAAGACGCTCGGAGACGACTTCAAGCCGGCCGATGCGCTCAAGATGCTCCAAGAAAGGCACACCATCGATTTCGGGTCCAGCCAGGCAGGCGGCGCGCCAGCCCACGTCACCGACGGTTTCTACCCGGGGTTCTTCCTCGACTTCCTGAGCATCATCGGAAAGCCGGGCCACCCGATCTCGAGCCGCGACGGGCCCATATTCGATAACGTGACCGTGTCGTTCCGGCGATGGGCGAAGCCATACGGGGCGAAGCATATTGGCGGGATCCCCTTCGACTTGACCGGACGGACGTTTAGGATCGCGGAGGCCGCCACGCGTGAGGTCTGGTTCATCGTCATGCACCCGTTGGTCGGCGAGATAAGCGAGCTCCCCTTCTCGGCCGCTGACGGCCGGCGAAGAAGGAGCTTGCCGCCGAGAAGAGCGGCATGCCGGCAGCCCGCGCGCAGCAGCTGGCCTCCTACATCACGAGCGTGTTCCAGTCACCCGAACTGCTCGGCGAGGGTGTCGAGCCCTGTTGGCGGCCCGGGGGGAAGCACAGCCAGAGGATAGGCTCCAACCGGTGGGCCGCTTTCCAGGAGTCGTTCATGGACGGCTGGGCGGCCTGGGCCGCCACGCACGACGCGGACATTTTCTGGAGGGAGCACGAGCCGGCCTTTCACGCGTACGACTACGGCGCCAACATCGAGATCGAGGTCAACCCGCAGTTCTACACGCTCCCTCGCGAGACATATACATCTAGTGACGGCGACAACGATGCAGCAAGCGACGGCAGCGGGGCAGGCAGTGACGAGGACGAGGGCGGTGGTCGCTGCAGGCGGATGGTTGGGGAGAGCGAAGGGCTGCGGAAACTCGTCGCAGAGCTGCGAGCACGGTTCCTGTTGGAGAGCATCAGCATGATCTCCTACGCGCTCGCCGTCTGCATCAACAGCGACGCAGGCCCGGGTCCGGACGGCGACGACGGCGACGCCAGAAGCGATGGACTAGATGCACCTCCGCGATGTCTCCTCATAGACCGGAATGCTATAGCACAGGAGTACCCCGGTAACAGCCACTTTACGTTCTATCCCCAGGCCTTCCACCCCGCGCTAGGCAACGTGTCGTCCAGCCGTCCTCCCGCCTTCCTCAACTCGCTGTTCACGGCCATAAGGAGCAACGCGAGCCACCGCAACGAGGGCTGTGACGTCCTGTCGTTCGGTTACTTCCAGGCGTACTCAAACATCAAGAGGAACGTCCGCCACAGCGCAGATGACCTCCTCGCAACGAAAGGATACGCTACAGGTGCCCTGACCGTCCCGGAGTCCGATCCGTGCGCCACGACGAAGATGAAGAGGAAGCGGGCGCGGCTGTTGCGTATCATCCGTGGACAGGTGACGCCGGAAAGTCCGGAGCAGTCGAAGCCGCTCGCGAGGGAGCGGAGCCAGATGGAGGTCGCCCTGGAACACAACGAGTTCGCAATACGGTTGGAGCAGGTCGTGTCGGTAGCCGTACAGCAAATGGTCAGCACGGAGCGGACGTTCGAGACCGTTTTCCACCCCATCTTCCAGTTGATACGCTTCTTCCTCATTGAGCACGAGTCGTATATCCATATCTTCCGGTCAATGCCGCCCGAGGTGTACCCTAGAATCATGTGCGCATACGCGCGCCTTTTCGAGCTGGCAACGGACGAGATGGAACGCCGTTTCGTAGTAGGGAAGGAGTGCGGTCTCGACCTGGCGCATTCGGAGTCCGTCGCGATCCTGGACCGGCTCAGCGGCTACCTCTTTACGGGGTTCGAACGCCACCTGCCGAAGACGGTGCTGCGTCCACTCGGCACCATCGACAGCCTCCGGAACGGGGCCTGGCCGTACGTGGACCCGGCGGTGCTTAGTTTCGGGGCGGGGACCGGTGGGGCCGTCCTGCGCATAAGGCGGTGGCCCCACCATGAGAAGACGGGGAGGCCTATATTGCTGCACGTCCGCGAGCTGCAGCACCACTACGACGCGCACATCGCATCCAGCCGCGAGAGCGAGCTCTGGTTCGCGCAGCTTGGTGAGGCCGCCTTAAACAGCCCGTCGGCCGTGGCCGAGTTCGTAGAAGAGCTGCTGCAGCAATTCTGGATCCCGCAGACCAGGTCCTTTATCACCCGGCAGATCAGGCGCCGCCTCCTCGAGGCAGGCAACGCCGACGGCAGACCGCTTACGCCAGAGGACATCCAGGCGTGCGAGGCGGCGGTCACAGCGTGGGAGGAAGCAGCAGATGCGTTCACCTGCAAGGCACTTCAGCGGCTGGCAGACGGTCTCGCGTCGGGCGGCCCTCGTATGGCCATAACGATGTCCAAGGCGCGGACGCGGCACGACTTCACTACCGAGCTCGTCAATACCATCAGCAGCAAGAAAGGAAACGATGCGATCTCGCCCAAGAACGCCACGTGGCCGCGGAAGCTACAGCTGGCGATCGCAAGCGGGCAGAAGGCGGCCGGTAGCATCACGCCTGACGAGTGGGTGCGCGCGCTGACGGGCGGTCTCCTCGGTGCAGGCATAGAGTGGGCCCCGGCCGCAATAAAGGGGAAGATAACGTCTACGAACGCCGTCCAGCTTAAGGGCCCTGCAAGCGGCATCAGGTTCCTATCCGGTCCGCCGGGGTCGATCCGGCGCGATGCAGAGGAGGCCGCGGCCAAGCATGAAGCGGCGCTGAAGAGGCGGGCACTCCATACCATACGGACCAGGATCGACTTTGGGTGCTCCTTTCCGTTCGCGAACGTACCAGACCTAATCATGTCGGGCTTTCAGCAGGCCAAGGTGCTATTCAGGCATGGCGATACCAAGGTGCTCGACCACTATCAGCTCGTAATGAACTGCCTGGCCGAGAACATTGACGAACCGCTCTGTCACCTGATGCTGCTCCTCGTCCTGACGATATGCTCGTCATCAGAGACGCCCCACCTGACGGGGAAGCAACGTCAGTTCCATGTAGGCCCCAGAAAAGATCCCGGACAGCTTGGCCTTGCTATGGTGACCAAGATGAGTTGGTTCCTCTATCCCAGGTCATTCCCCTGGGCTAAGGGCTCTGGCGGGTCAGCATACGACGTGGCCGAGATGACGAAGAAGATTGGTATGTCGGGCCGTCTGGAGAAGAGAGGGCGATTCCGTGCTGACCGTTCTGCAGAACAGAAGGGGTGCAATAACCGGATGCTATGCGAGATTGGGTGGGTGACCTCGCGGAGCGCCCGGGATGTGCCACGGAATACCGACGTGCGCCTCCGGGCACATGAGGATCTATTATCTAGGTTGAAGAGTCTTACGACGGCCTTTAAGGACCCAAGGGACTTTATTGCTATGGTGTTTTGTAGCCGGGACCCATTATGGTACGATCGATGCGAAAGCATCATTAAGACGTATACACATAAGTAGGCAGAGGTACTTAGGTCCTTATGTCTATGCAGGCTACTTAGGTATATAATAATTTCCTTCAGCTTATTCCTAACTGTTACGGTCAGATATCCGACAGTGGTGTCTGTTATCAGAAGCTCAGGTCGGTGAGTACTAACAGTAAGTCGTGGTCGTGCTAGAAGGAGTCTAGGGTCTTCAAGGAATACAGTGATCAGTTGTAATCCCAACAAGGTATTGTCGTAAACTGTGTGCACTAAAGTTGGATAAGTAAAAGTGAGGTTTTACAAGTTAATTGCTAAAGAGCCATGGGAGTCTGTCCTTGAGCGTACTCAAGTCCATACTATATACAAGTCTGTTCCTGTGCCTGAATCGTAGCCGTTCCTTGTCATGACGGCTTCCGTGACGAATGACGGTTGATCCTTGGCATACGGGAGCCGTATCCTTGGCGTACGGATCTAATCTCTTATCTTATCGTCACGTGACTTGTACCATAGTTCCTCATGTTCCGAGTGAGTCTTGTCTATCCCCGTGCCTTTGCATACAAATGCCTTGTCCTAGCCGCCAGGCCCTGTGGGGCTCTTCCTGGTCAACTGTGCCTTACGGGTCGTAGCATCAGGTCTCCCCTCGAAAGGTTTGGTCTCCAAACGTCTGAGGTGGCTGAAGCAGCTGGTTGTTTGGCGAGGATTTGTAAAATTTGAAAAACTGTGAAGGAGCGTTATGTTGAGACGTTTGCTCGAGGAATGCAGGAGTTG